>CM077664.1:252839587-254089587 GCA_039707655.1 Elymus sibiricus | reverse complement strand
TGCAACAATGTTCTCATAGAGGAATTCATGATTTTTCCCCATGGCAGGTATGATTGTTACCTCGGCATTGATCATATGGAAGGGATTGATGGTCGCGACAGGGAGCGAATCACCAGTTGTGGTGGTTCTTTCTGGTAGCATGGAGCCTGGATTTAAAAGGGTTTGTTGCCTACTTACACAGTGCGAGAACCCCTTAAATTTTGTATATGTATCTGATCATCAGATTCTCGAGGGCCATTTTAGATACCCTCTAATTCGAATTTATCCTCTGGGTTAGACAAGAATTTTGATAAAATATTTTCTAAGTGAAGGGACAGAGTCGAATTAGAGGGTACCCAAGCACGCCCGCAAGTGGACATACACATACGTTTTTGTAATTTGAAGTTAATATTTGACCAATATGAAATCCCAAAGTTGCATGTGCAACACATAAAGTGGATTATTCCGATGATTTTCTCATATGAATAAGAATATAATTGGCTTCCATTGGGTTGTAAGTGAAAGACTATCCTATGGCCTTTAAGATCTTGGTCTAATTCATCCAAGTTTCCTTTTGAGATTACTGTTACCACCATGCCATGTTCTCAGTTTCCTGTTCCTATTCCAGTGCCATTTTTGCGTTCTGTAGGCTAAAATGGGTGTTTATCACTTGCACTAGTGTCCCTGTATCATTAATTATCTGTTTTGCAGGGTGATATTCTGTTTTTGCACATGAGCAAAGAACCTATCCGCACTGGAGAAATAGTTGTTTTTAATATTGATGTAAGTCCTACTCAATTATTGTACTTTGTAAGCCGTAAATTATTAGCTGGGTCATGAACCCATGATTTTGTCCTATATTTCTTTTGTGTGCTTGTATTTCATGTTCAAGACACTAAGATTACATTTGGACATTTATTTATGCAGGGCCGTGAAATTCCAATTGTTCACCGTGTGATCAAGGTAATAAAATTGTGAAGTCATGTGATCAATCACCATATATATACATATTAGACGTGTAAGTCTTTTCATGCTTGTTTTGAGTTTACTTTTCTCTCTGTATAGGTTCATGAACGGCAAGAAAGTGGAGAAGTTGATATCCTCACAAAAGGTATCTGTCATTTTCTGTTTGAATGCCATAGGTTTTTCTTCAGTGATATGCTGACTATCCAAGTAGTTTTTGCAATCCCGGCAACAATAGTCAACAGCTAGCAATTTATAATTTACATTGGGTGCCACTGCGCTGCTGTATCTCAAGTGACGAACTGCCTTTTCAGGCGATAATAATTTTGGGGATGACCGACTTCTGTATGCACAAGGGCAGCTTTGGCTTCAGAAGCATCACATTATGGGGCGGGCTGTAGGGTGAGTGCCTAGAAAATTTGTATCACATTCACATTTCTGCCTTCATACTGGTGAAAAATAATTCAGCTAGCATTACCCTTTTGTTCTATGAACAGCTATCTACCATATGTTGGGTGGGTTACGATTGTCATGACTGAGAAGCCGATCATTAAGGTATGTTCTTTTTTCCTTTTATAAGTACTGACCAGCCTATCCCTGAGTTGGAAGCACTGATGAAATGCTAATATGTGATGCCTGTTGCTGCAGTACCTCCTGATTGGCGCGCTGGGCCTGCTTGTCATAACATCGAAAGAGTGAAGATGTCGACCTTAGCACATAGTTTGATCCTGTAGTGCAAATGTAATTGAGGGCAGAACAAGTTCTGTTGCGTCGTGTACCGAATGGAAGATGTATTTTTTTATCTGTTTTGACTGTTGTCTCTGCCCTGAGCACTAAAGCCTAAACCCGGCTCTTATGCAACTGTCATCATCTGATGGTCTTAACTAATGGTTTCGATCTGTTTATTGCGTTGGGTGTGACAAGTTCATATTTTCAGGAATAAGAAAATCAAATTCGTCGATGGCAGGAGGCGTTCTGTTAGGTAAAACAACTTGCGGTTTGCAGCAATCTGGTTGTTCTTTTGGGAATTGGACTGGAACTGGAACTTGTAAATATCTGCCGTCCGTGTGTACATGCAAATATCTACAGTTTGATCTATGCTGGCCAATAATAACTTGCAATCTAGTATTACTATTGCCCTCATCTCCTGCAAATGTATGGTTTCGGATTAACATGTCATGCCTCGGGGTGCAACTTTCACGGGGTGCAACTTTCACCAGAATTTTATTTCTGTTTTTTGTCTTGGGTTTCTTCAGGCGCCCATTTGCGACCTCCGTTTCTCATTTTCTTTTAATGCATACACCTGTAACCTTTTTGCTCACAGTCCTGTTTTAGATGTCGGTAGATGGGGGAATAATTTGACTAGGGCAGAGGGAGGAGGATTGGGACAAATATTTGACTAGTGTCGTGCTTGCGTTTCCGGTGATAGGATAAGACGCTGTGCGTGTTGAACATCAAGCACGTAGTACTATCGAGAAGCTATAACCGCTTGTCTCGGAATCCGATGCCTCCGTCGGTATGTATTTGTCAATGTGTCGGAAAACTAATGCCGTTTGTGGCACGTGTTTCGACTCTGTCATTCTTTGAAAGTTTGAAGGATCTCCAGCAGAAAAGGAGCCCAAAACAGCTCATACGCGGTATGCCGGTATTTTCTGTAAACGGGTTTCACGAAGAAGATACCATTCTGGGCCACGTGCTCGCCAGTTGGTATGCACGCAAATCACCTATATGCCCAGTAGAGACCCCCTATATGCTTCAACAATCTAGTCTAGGAAATAGTACTCCCTTTCAGGCTTCAGCTATGTTGTGGTCTATTGGAACCGTAGAAATGAGATTTGCTTTGAACGCAGAAGGGTACTTGATCCTTTTGTGATTATACACACAAAGCCCACTCATAAGCAAAGGAAACTGATGATGTGAGAGATAAAACTGCTCGAACCATTACGATTTTTTTTCCCAAATGCTGGACATGGAAATATTATTTGCTTTTCCCTAAGAATGCACACACCCATAAGCCGACTGAAGGCAGGAATCAAATTAAAGCAATATCATTTTTTTGCGGATAAAAGTAAGTATTATCATATTGCCCGATCACTTTCTAGATTAGAACGGCAACTTTAGCGCTGGCTGGCGCCGACTGCCGACAAACAGTTTTTCCGTCGTTGTTAACGTGTCAAAAATGAGCCGCTGATTTAGTTCAGAATTCCCACCGGCAGCAAAGCAAAGGCGAATTCGAGCCGCAACTCGATTGATCAAGCATCTCAAATTCCATTTTCTTTTCTTGCGAAAAAAGTGCTTAGACGAATATCTTTCAGGCGGCGGGTCCATCCTACGTGCCCATGGCCTCATGCACGGTCAGCGCGCGCTAGGCCGCTAGCTCTCCTGGGCTATATATATAAGGCTGGCGATTACGCTTCTTCTCAACTAAATCACACGATCGAACGACAACAATCGAGTGCCCCAAGAAGCCTCGGAGTCAGAGTTTGTGTAAGTATAGAAGGATGGAGAGCAACCACAGGGACCTGCAGCCACCGGCAGGTAACTAGCTACTGCCCGATTAGTTCATTGCTACTCCAGATGCAGCAAAAAATACTAGAATGTCCACTCTCTCCAGATGCAACAAAAAATACCGCTCCCTCCGATCCATATTAATTGTCGCTGATTTAGTACAAAGTAACTTGTTTGTTTAGTGTTATTTTCTCAAGTTTAGTTTGTTGTTAACCTGGATCACCTGGTTCGATCTTTTCAGGCTACCCGACGACAGTGGGCACGGTGCCGGCGAGTGGCGACGGCTCGCCGCGCCGGGAGGAGACGAGGCAACGCGGCCGGAAAACTGGTTTCCTCGATGCATGGTATGCACGCACAAACTCTCGTCGTTTAGTTACACATTTTATGTTTAACTTTAGGAATATGCTTGAGCTACTCCCTCCGTCCCATAGTGTATATAAATTCACCTGCAGCATCACAACGTTGTAAGAGCCTGCCACTAATTTCGTGTGATGGATGCTTTTCAGTGTCGCCGCACTGTGCTGCTGCTGGCTGTGCGACCTGTGCTGCGTCTAGATCAGACGGCAAAAGCACACGAGTTCAATTGCTTAGGGGGCAAGTTTTGATCGGTGCTTCCTTATCAAGAGTATCCAGAATCCATGAGTTATATCATCATCTCGTTATGTCGTTGCTTTGTTATCTGGGTTGTGTATGCGTCGTCCTACATGTGTGCTTGTGAGTTTGCCCTTAATTCTCTCGTTTTTCCTTTTGGATTGGGGTGTGTAACCATCCATCATCGTTGATGATGTACTGTAATGCAATGCAATGAATTTGTTTGTTCATGGAACTGATCTTCAACTGGCACTTTTATAGTAAAAGCAACTGTACTTTGCAGTATCGAAGAAGATGTGTGCTTAGCCACTGGCCCCTGTATAATAACGTCGAGATAGTTAAGTACAATCTAGTGGCGAATCCACAATGGAAATCAGCGGACGAGCTCAAAGAACTAAGCTAATTAAATCGGCACAGACCAATAAACATCTAAGTATCTAACACTAGACTTACTTGGGGTCCCTCTAGTCCCCTGAAAAGCTGAAGCTTAACTGCCAAGGTCGACAAGTACCTCTCGGGTTGACGTGTCCTCATTCTCTCTCCCAGTGGCCCCACCGTCCTGCTTACTGTGGTGCTCGGTGTGCTCTCCTCGTGAGTCTCTACGTTTACTTTATCCCTTACCCGGAGCCTATCGAAATGATATTATCTTCTTTTAATTTTTGAAGAGAGGCAATTTTTTTTTTAGAATAACAGGGAGAGCTCCCCGGCTCCATTTCATAGAAAGAAGCCTGAAACATAGGTCCAACATGCCATCTTATAGATCTCTAAAGTCCAAAAGAATGAAAAACAAACTACATAGTAACATATTATAGCCATGCCTTAACTAGGAAGGACTTTCAACCAACATCACTCCTTTATAACTCCTTTATAACGGGAACGCGCTGGAGGAGCGTAAAACATCTACGCATGATCAAGCAAATGGAGGCAAAACGAAGCACGCCACATCCAGGGTGGACATCGGGCTCACGTCAGATCCAGGGTGGACATCGGGCTCACCTCAGATCCAGGGGCCGAAAGGGATTTGCTCCAGCGCCCATCTTCTGCCTCCAGACGCTCTCCATCTCGATCAAAGGATCCTTTAGTGTCAGAAGATAGCTTCACCCCCACCCAATCTGGAAAGGGCTATGGATCATTTGTAGTACCCATGGATAGAAAGCTTCCATTCGAGCCGACATGTGCTCCTTGAAGATCGAACTCCATTTCCTTACCAGCCTTAAAATTAGTCACCAAATCTGATACAGAGAGATCCAAGAAGCACCGTTAAAGATGATGCTATTCCTATGTTTCCACATGGCCCAGAGTATAGCATCACTAATAGTGTTAAGGGCATCTAGTTTACTACCAGCCACCCACCAAGGACGTGTTTGGTTGCAATCTCCAACAGTGCCTGCATTTCATACCCTTCTCAACCCAGCCAGGTTGAGTAAAAACAGGCAACAAACCAACATCTGCATGTTGTTTGGTTGCCAGCATTGCATGAAAGAGCACTTTAGGGCTTGTTGTTTGGTTGCCTGTTTTTGTGCTTAAGGGCTAAGCAGATGCAAACCTCAGCTGTTTGGCTGCATACACATTTGTGTTCTGCTCACCCCATTCAAATGTGGTGACCTTACCACCACATTAGCAGCACAACAGCAGGCACAGCCTGATACGTCTCCAACGTATCTATAATTTTTGATTGTTCCATGCTATTATAGTATCAATCTTGGATGTTTTTATATGCAATTATATATCATTTTTTGGGATTAACCTATTAACCTAGTGCCCAGTGCCAGTTGCTGTTTTATGCTTGTTTTTGGTTTTTCAGGAAATCGGTACCAAACGAAGTCCAAATGCCACGAAACTTTTTGACGATTTTTTTCTGGACAAAAGAGACCCTGGAAGCTTTGGGAGGATGCCAGAAGCCTCACGAGGAGGTCACAAGGCATCAGGGCGCGCCCCAGGCCCCTCGTGGCTCCTTTTGACCTAATTCCACTTCAATAAATTCTCAAATATTCAGAAACCATCAGAGAGCCAGACAAGAAAACCATGCCGCCGCCGCAAGCCCCTGTTCTTCCGCGATCCCATCTGGAGGCCTTTTCCGGTACTCTGCCGGAGGGGGAATCGATCACGGAGGGCTTCTTCATCAACCTTGCTGCGCTTCCGATGATGTGTGAGTAGTTTACCACAGACCTACGGGTCCATAGCTAGTAGCTAGATGGCTTCTTCTCTCTCTTTGATCTTCAATACCATGTTCTCCTTGATGTTCTTGGAGTTCTATCCGATGTAATCTTCTTTTGCGGTGTGTTTGTTGGGATCTGATAAATTGTGAGTTTATGATCAGATTATTCATGAGAAATATTTGAGTCTTCTCTGAACTCTTTGATGCATGATTGTTATAGCTTCGTATTTCTCTCCGATCTATCGATTTGGTTTGGCCAACTAGATTGGTTTATCTTGCAATGGGAGAGGTGCTTTGTGATGGGTTCAATCTTGCGGTGCTCAATCCCAGTGACAGAAAGGGACATGAAACGTATTTGTATTGTTGCCATTAAGGATAAAAAGATGGGGTTTAATCATATTGCTTGAGTTTACTTTGTCTACATCATGTCATCTTGCTTAAGGCGTTACTCTGTTTTATACTTAATACACTAGATGCATGCTGGATAGCGGTCGATGGGTGGAGTAATAGTAGTAGATGCAGGCAGGAGTCGGTCTACTTGTCTCGGACGTGATGCCTATATACATGATCATTGCCATGAATTCATCATAATTATTTGCTTTTCTATCAATTGCCCAACAGTAATTTGTTTACCCACCGTATGTTCTGCGCTCGAGAGAGAAGCCTCTAGTGAAAACTATGCCTCCCAGGGCTATCTTTATCATATATTAAAATCCAAAAATACCTTACTGCAATTTATTTATTTTTATTTTTATTTTGCAATTTACTTTTTATCTATCACTATCAGAATTAATCCTTGCAAATAACCGCTAAGAGGATTGACAACCCTCTTATTTGCGTTGGGTGTAAGTGTTTGCTTTTGTGTATGTAGGTGCTGCTAAAGGGATTTTGTGTGGTTCTCCTACTGGATTGATAACCTTGGTTCTTAACTGAGGTAAATATTTATCTCTACTATACTGCATCATTCTCTCCTCTTCGGGGAAATACCAACGCAGTCTACAAGTAGCACGAGGAATTTCTGGCGCCGTTGCCGGGGAGACATCACCAAAATTTATCAAGTACCTTCGCATAAACTATCATCCACTTGCATTTACTTTATTTGCCTTTTTATTTGCATTTGCCTCTCGTTTTCATCTCCCCCACTTCTAAAACAATTTTACAAAAACACAAAAATATTTTATTTGCTCGTTTGTTTGCTTGTGTTGCCATGTGCTTCCTATTTGCTTGCATCTTTGTTTGCTAAAAAAATACTATTGATATGGATCCTCATCCACTTGCTAATATTTTCAAAAAATCCAATTATGATGAACCAATTGCTAGTGAGTTGAGTGCACTAGATTATCTTTATGAAGTTTTGCTTGAAAATCATGAATTTGAAAATTGTTATGAAGAAATTTATAAAGTGATTCATGATAGCTCCTTGAATGAAAAGCATTATTGCAATGATTTTATTATAAATTCTATTAATGTCAATTGCGTTAATGATATGCAAAACTACAAGCTTGGGGATGATGGTTTTGTTATGTCCACTACTCATTGTAATGATCATGATTGGGGTGATGCTTCTTACGATCTTGAAAATTTATTTAAGCCTCATGATGAATATGATATTGATAATAATGTTTGCAATAATATTGAAAGTGGGTTTGGAAGAGTGTCAACTTTAAGTAAAAAGAATCCCCCATATTCGGAGAGTGTTCAATCTTATGAATTTTTTGATGAAAGTGGGTTTGGAGAGGTCATGACTTTAGTTGATGTTGATCCTACTATTTTGGAAGATTATAATTTTTTTTATGCATGTGGATCATAGAGAGAATATTGTTTATGATAGCTATATTGTTGAATTTTACTATGATCCTACATGTAATTATTATGAGAGAGGAAAATATGTTTATAGAAATATTCATGTCACTAAATTGCCTCTCGTTATGTTGAAATTATTAATGCTTCATTCTTCCTATTTGCATATGCTAGATATTGCTTGTCTTGATAATTTGTTTTCTTATAAAATGCCTATGCATAGGAAGTATGTTAGACTTAAATGTGTTTATCACAAGTTTTATGATGCTCTCTTTGTGTTTCAATTATTATCTTTCATGAGAGCCTCGTTGGAATCTCAAGCCTATCTTAATGGCTATAAAGAAAGAGCTTGTTGGGAGGCAACCCAATAAACTTTTTATTTCTGTTTTTGTGTGCTTACACAATTTTAGCCTCTGTTATGATTGTGTTTTTATCTTTTAATTAGTGTTTGTGCCAAGTAATGCCTTTGGGATGATTTGGAAGATAGTATAATTGATGCTGTTTGAAAACAGAAACTTTTGCGTCCAGTGTTGGAATTTTGATTTATTGCTGGAGTGTCAGAACCTTCTGAATTTTTTAAACATTATTGATATATGAATTGCCCACGTCTTCCTAATTTTTCAGAATTGTGGGAGTTACAGAAGTATGACTTTAATTCAGATCTTTACAGACTGTTCTATTTTAGACAGATTCTGTTTTTATTGCATAGTTTGCTTATTTTGATGAATCTATGGATCGTATCGGGGGGTATGAGTCATGGAGAAGTTGGAGTAAAGTATCATTATGCCAATATTAAATAAGAATCAATTTACAACAATACCTAAAGTTTAAGATTTGTTTGTTATACTAACGGATCTCACGAGGTTTCTGTTGAGTTTTGTGTGCTGGAGTTTTCAAGTTTTGGGTGAGACTACAATGGATAAAGGAATAAGGAGCGGCAAGAGCCTAAACTTGGGGATGCCCAAGGCACCCCAAGGTAATATTCAAAGAAGAATCAAGTGTCTAAGCTTGGGGATGCCCCGGATGGCATCCCCTCTTTCGTCTACAATCTATCGGTAACTCACTTGGAGCTATATTTTTATTCATCACATGATATGTGTTTTACTTGGAGCGTCTTGTGCTATAATTTGTTTGCTTTTTAGTTTGTCACAATCATCTTTGCTGAACACACCTTTTTGAGAGGGACACACATTATTCGTGATTTTTGAGAACACTCTATGTGCTTCACTTATATCTTTTGAGCTAGGCAGTTGCTCTAGTGCTTCACTTATATCTTTTAGAGCATGGCGGTGGTTATATTTTAAAGAAATAGTTGCACTCTCATGCTTCACTTATATTTTTTTGAGAGTCTAATGAATAGCAATGGTAATATGCACGGGTTATGAAATTGGTCCTAATATGATAGGTATTCAAGAGGGATATAATAAAAACTTTCATGTAGATTAGTGAATATGATAAGTTTGATTCCTTGCAATAGTTTTGCGATATTAAGATGGTAATATGTGGGAGGTATTAGTAGATAATTGTGGTTTAGTAAGAATATTGGTGTTAAGGTTTGTGATTCCCGAAGCATGCACGTATGATCTGTCGTTATGCTAAGAAGTTGGAGCATGATTTATTCTTGATTGTCTACCTTATGAGTGGCGGTCGGGGACGAGCGATGGTCTTTTCCTACCAATCTATCCCCCTAGGGGCATGCATAGTAGTACTTTGCTTCGAGGGCTAATAAACTTTCGCAATAAGTATGTGAGTTCTTTATGACTAATGTGAGTCCATGGATTATACGCACTCTCACCTTTTCGTAATTTGCTAGCCTCTTCGGTACCGTGCATTACCCTTTCTCACATCGAGAATCGGTGCAAACTTCGTCGGTGCATCCAAACCCCGTGATATGATACGCTCTATCACACATAAGCCTCCTTATATCTTCCTCAAAACAGCCACCATACCTACCTATCATGGCATTTCCATAGCCATCCCGAGATATATTGCCATGCAACTTCCACCGTTCCGTTTTTATGACACACATCATCATTGTCATATTGCTTTGCATGATCATATAGCTAACATGTTATTTGTGGCTCAGCCACCATTCATCATTTTTTATACATGTTACGCTAGTATCATTGCACATCCTGGTACACCGCCAGAGGCATTCATATAGAGTCATATTTTTGTTCTAGTTTCAAGTTGTAATTTTCTTTTGAGTTGTAAGTAAATAGAAGTATGATGATCATCATTATTAGAGCATTGTCCCAGTGAGGAAATAAAAAAAAAGAAAAAAAGAGGCCAAAAAGAGCCCACGAAAAAAAGAAAAAAAGAAGAGAAAAGAAAAAAAAGAAAAAAAATGAGAGAAAAAGAGAGAAGGAGCAGTGTTACTATCATTTTCCATACTTGTGCTTCAAAGTAGCACCATGTTTTTCATATGGAGAGTCTCCTATTTTGTCACTTTCACATACTAGTGGGAATTTGGCTTGTATATTCCGATGATGGGCTTCCTTAAATGCCCGAGGTCTTCATGAGCAAGCAAGTTGGATGCACACCCACTTAGTTTTCATGTTGAGCTTTCATACACTTATAGCTCTTAGTGCATCCGTTGCATGGCATTCCCTACTCCTCGCATTGACATCAATTGATGGGCATCTCCATAGCCCGTTGATTAGCCGCGTCGATGTGAGACTATCTTCTTATTTTTGACTTCCCCTTATTAATCCCTACCACCACACTCTATTCCACCCATAGTGCTATATCCATGGCTTGCGCTCATGTATTGCGTGGGGGTTGAAAAAGCTGAAGCGCGTTAAAAAGTATGAACCAATTGCTCGGCTTGTCATCGGGGTAGTGCATGATAAAAACTTTGTGTTAAGAAGATGGAGCATGCCAGGATTATATGATTTTGTAGGGATAACTTTCGTTAGCATTTTTATTTTGAAAGGCATGCTTGTTTGTTAGTATGCCTGAGTATTGATGTCTTTATATCAAATTATAGATTATTGCTTTGAATCACTCAGATCTTATTATTCATACCGTAAGAAAGATTACATGATGAAACATGTTAGGTAGCATTCCACATCAAAAAATTTGTTTTTATCATTTACCTACTCGAGGACGAGCAGTAATTAAGCTTGGGGATGCTTGATACGTCTCCAACGTATCTATAATTTTTGATTGTTCCATGCTATTATAGTATCAATCCTGGATGTTTTTATATGCAATTATATATTATTTTTTGGGACTAACCTATTAACCTAGTGCCCAGTGCTAGTTCTGTTTTCTGCTATTTTGATTTTTCAGGAAATCAGTACCAAACGAAGTCCAAATGCCATGAAACTTTTTGATGATTTTTTCTGGACAAAAGAGACCCTGAAAGCTTCAGGAGGATGCCAGAAGCCTCACGAGGAGGCCACAAGGCAACAGGGCGCGGCCCCAGGAGGGGCGCCCTGATGCCTTGTGGGCCCGTCGTGCCTCCTTTTGACCTAATTCCACTTCTATAAATTCTCAAATGTTCGGAAACCATCAGAGAGCTAGACGAGAAAACCCTACTGCCGCTGCAAGCCTCTGTTCTTCCGCGATCCCATCTGGAGGCCTTTTTCGGTACTGTGCCGGAGGGGGAATTGATCACGGAGGGCTTCTTCATCAACCTTGCTGCCCTTCCGATGATGTGTGAGTAGTTTACCATAGACCTACTGGTCCATAGCTAGTAGCTAGATGGCTTCTTCTCTCTCTTTGATCTTCAATACCATGTTCTCCTCGATGTTCTTGGAGTTTTATCCGATGTAATCTTCTTTTGCGGTGTGTTTGTTGGGATCCGATGAATTGTGAGTTTATGATTAGATTATTCATGAGAAATATTTGAGTCTTCTCTGAACTCTTTTATGCATGATTGTTATAGCTTTGTATTTCTCTTCGATCTATCGATTTGGTTTGGCCAACTAGATTGGTTTATCTTGCAATGGGAGAGGTGCTTTGTGATGGGTTCAATCTTGCGGTGCTCAATCCTAGTGACAAAAAGGGACATGACACGTATTTGTATTATTGCCATTAAGGATAAAAAGATGGGGTTTAATCATATTGCTTGAGTTTACTTTGTGTACATCATGTCATCTTGCTTAAGGCATTACTCTGTTTTATACTTAATACCCTAGATGCCTGCTGGATAGCGGTTGATGGGTGGAGTAATAGTAGTAGATGCAGGCAGGAGTCGATCAACTTGTCTCAGACATGATGCCTATATACATGATCATTGCCATGAATCCGTCATAATTATTTGCTTTTCTATCAATTTTCCAACAGTAATTTGTTTACCCATCGTATGTTCTGCGCTCGAGAGAGAAGCCTCTAGTGAAAACTATGGCCCCCGGTCTATCTTTATCATATATTAAAATCCAAAAATACCTTGCTGCGATTTATTTACTTTATTTTATTGTACAATTTACTTTTTATATATCACTATCAGAATTAATCCTTGTAAATAACCGCTAAGAGGATTGACAACCCTCTTATTTGCGTTGGGTGCAAGTGTTTGTTTTGTGTGTGTAGGTGCTGCTAAAGGGGTTTTGTGTGGTTCTCCTACTGGATTGATAACCTTGGTTCTTAACTGAGGGAAATACTTATCTCTACTATACTGCATCATCCTCTACTCTTCGGGGAAATACCAACGCAGTCTACAAGTAGCACAGCCTAGAGCAGATAAAGAGGCAAACAATGACAACAAGCAGGTAAAACAACAGCTAAAGAGGCAAACTAATATAACTACGAGCATAATTATAGACAGCAGTGGCATCCCATGCCCCCTGCTTCACACCAGGGTGCTAATCCTGGCCAAAATGATAAGTTCATAGCACTAGTTCAAACGATCACCATCACCACAAAGTACTAGCAGTTCTATAATATGACTGGGTTAGTAATTGACGATCTAGATAGCTTCAGAGAGTTCGCCGACGCAGCTATGCTTGCTGCAACTGTGACGCCCCTGCTCGACCGTGCACTAATCATACACGCAAATGCACACGATCGAGAATAGAGACTCACGGGAAGATATCACAACACAACTCTAAACACAAAATAAAATAATACAAGCTTTATATTACAAGCCAGGGGCCTCGAGGGCTCGAATACATAAGCTCGAGTTACACAAGCATTAGCGGAAGCAACAACAATATCTGAGTACAGACACAAAGTTAAACAAGGGTGCCTTAAGAAGGCTAGCATAACAACGACACAATTCGAAAAGGCGAAGGCCTCCTGCCGAGGGCCTCCGAACTACTCCTGGTCGGCGGGCTCAACGTAGTAGGTGCCTCCGGGGATCTCCTGCTCCTGGACTCCGTCGTCTGATCGCAGCAACCGGGTAGGGGAAAAGAAGTAGCAAAGCAACCGTGAGTACTCATCCAAAGTACTCGCAAGACTGACATCAGAACTATACTAAATATGCATCGGTATCAAAGGAATGGGGCTATATCTTTGGACTAAACTGCAGAAATGCAGGAACGGAGGGGAGAGGCCTAGCCTATCGAAGACTAGCATCTTGAAGCAATCTTGCAGCATCAGAAGAGAGTAGAGTATAGCAACACATAATAGCAATTATATTTTAGTAACGCCCTGAGATCCTTCCTCGACTACCCTGCGAGAAAGTGATCACGAGAGCAGTAGTAACAGTTTATCATAGTAACGGTATCCATTCATAGTTGTAGCAGATCAGGATACAACTCCGAGTGTCCTGTTACCGTGGACACGGCTATTCGAATAGATAACTTCCCTGCAGGGGTGCACTACTATTACCCAACACGCTCGATTAACTCTGGTCGGACACACTTTTCCGGGTCATGCCCGGCCTCGGCTGATCGACACGACGTAGTCCTACCTAGGCTCAACAGATAGGTCCCCGCCGGTCTACATCCTAAGTGCTCAGGGGTCTTGGGCCCATCGCCCTTTGCACTCCGGGTCGTTGTGCGCAGGGGGATACCAGCACCACCTCTGCCTGGATGGCGCGATCCGGCCCGGCCACAATGCTGAACTGGACATCTGACAGAGCTTTCGGCTGATACATACGGCGCCGAGGGCCCCATTAAACCATTATCCCACGTGGTGGTAGTGCGTATAGGCCAGTGGCCAACTCAGATCAAATACCCAAATCCGTTAGGCGTGTTTAGTAACTCGCGAAGACGAACAGGATCCCTGTCGCTCCGACTTGGTAACACGCGGTCCAACGACCAGGGACCAGGCCCACCTCTCTCCTAGGTGGTCTCCGCCTGCCCTGTCGTTCCGCCACAATATCACTCGTGGGTGCTCTTGGAGCCGACCCGTCTTTAATATTATTCTCTCGCGGGCACTCTTGGAGCCAGCCCTTAACAGTTTAAAGTATTACAATAAGTAAACATTTCCGTGATCATCACCCAGAGTGATCACGGCCCGGTAACAAGCATGGCAAACGGACAAGGGTGAAGGGCCATAGATGGATCAATAGCATAGCTAACTAAGCATCATGGGACAACAGGTAGGTATCAACAGCAGGCGACGAAATCAGGCTATGCAACAGAATAGGAGCTATCGGAGCAATAACAGAAGCAATTTTAATGCAAGCATAAGAGAGAAGGAATGGGCGATATCTGATGATCAAGGGGGTTTTGCTTGCCTGGAAGCTCTGCTGAAGGGGTCTGGTCGTCGACGACGTAGTCGTACTCAGTAGTGTCGTCGGCAGTCTCGGGGTCTATCGGAGGAGAAGGAGGGGGAAGAAACAATAAATATAATGCAAACAAATGCAGCACATATTCATGACATGGCAGTATGGGGTTGATTATGTGCTATAATGCATCGCTAAGTAATTTAGACGGAGCGGGAAAATATCCGGGAATATTTTCCCAGCTCCGGACGATTATCGGTATATGGATCCAGAGGGGAAGGTTCCATGTTCATCATGTTAGAGGGGTGTGGCAGGTATGTGGGTGGTATAAACATATTCGTTATATTTTTCTGATCGTTTTTCATATATAAATTATTTTCATCCGAGTTATGGTTTATTTTATATGATTTTTCAAAGTTTTAATCATTTTCTGGAATTTACAGATTATTTTTAATTACTAAAATTCATCAGAACAGGAATATGACATCATCATGGTGTCACCACCACGTCAGCGGTCAACGGACCCGCTGAGCAGTCAACTGGGCCCACGCGGGACCCACTGGCAGTGACTGGGCAGTGCCCAGTCAGCCGTTGACTGAGTCAACAGGGCTCGTGGGCCCCTTTGTCAGCGACCCAGGGGGCCCCACCTGTCGGGCCAGGTCAGCAGCGGCGCCGGCGACGACGCCGGCGACCATTCCCGTGGCGGAGGGCTCGGGCGCGCACCGGATTTCGCCCACAGGGGGTTTCCGGACCTGCGGTTGGGCTCTACGGGACGCCCGCGATGCGCCGCGTCGGATGGGGGCAGCGGCAGGAGCGGAGGTGGCCGGAGGCGAGCGCCACGACGACGGCAAGCGGCAGCGGTCATCGGGTGAACTCGGGCTCGCCGACACAGGGCGCGGCAAGCGACGGGGCCAGCCATGCTGGGTTCCTGGAGAGCCCAGGAACACGTTGAGGGGGTCGGACGCGGTTGGCGCTCGCGATGGCTGCGACGGCGGAGTCAACAGCGGCGGCGAGCACACGGCAACGGCGAGGGCTAGCTAGCAAGGGCGCAGGGGCTCAGAGAGAGGGGGGGAAGAGGCGGCCGCTCACATCATTGAAGGATAGGCTCGAGGAGGCCGGCGGTGGTCGGATGCGGCGAATCGAAGCGGTGGTATCACGGTGGCCGTGGCGGGGGAAGGATCTCGTAGCGGTCGTCGTGCTGCTCCCCGAGACGACCCAGAGCACCAGGACGACGGAGTCGACCACGGGGAAGCCGCCGGACAACTTGGAACGGCGAGACGAGGACGGTGGCCGCGTGTTCACGGTGGCGCGGCCATGGCTGCGTTCGGGGAGGAGCGAGACAGAGAGGGGCGAGGCGAATGGGGGTGAATGGGGCAGGCTAGGGTTAGCGGGGTTGGCGCCGGGGTCTTGCAGGCGTCCGCAGCAGTAGCGGTGTGTGGTCGACAGCGCGGTGAGAGAGCGCGGGAGGTTAGGGACGGTGGGGGTGTGGGCTGGGCCGACCACTGTGGCGACTAGAGCCCACACGCACAGCGCAGAGCGGCCCTTTTCATTTTATTTTTCTGTTTTCATTTATTCTTTTCTCTTGTATTTTCTTTTATCTAGTAAATGTATTTTGTAAAATATGGGACTTGCCAAATCAAATACTAGGTAATGTCTGGCACTGCCACAAAAAGTTTGGTAGTTGAATAATTTTATTTATATTTTGCTTAATTGAAAATGGATTAAATGGGGCTGTTATGGGTACTATTTTGGTTACTAGGGTTAATTTGGGAATGCAATTAATGTTGGTTTTATTTTTATGATTGCTCTGGGATTATTTGCAATATTGTGAACTATTTTGTTTTAATATTTGATCAGCTTTTATTTTGACTTGCATTTTGAATTTTTGTTTAAAGTGGAATTTGAAATGAGATATGAACAAATGATGATCAAGCACTGTTTATGAAGATGACTTGGCATGATTAGAAGATGATCACTGTAGCATATTACAAGGGGGTGTTACAATTCTCCTCCTCTAAAAGAAATTCTCATCCCGAGAATTAAGAGGTAGGCTGAAAGAGAGCGGGGTATTCTTCACGAAGACGATCTTCGCGTTCCCAAGTGGCTTTGTCTTCAGAATGATTTGACCACTGAACTTTAAGGAACTTGATTGCTTTCTGACGGGTTCGACGTTCAGCTTGATCAAGAATGTGGATCAGATACTCTTGGTAAGAAAGATCCTCTTGCAGCTCAAGCATTTCATGATCCACTGCTCGGATAGGATCCTTGAAGCAGCGACGGAGTTGCGACACATGGAAGACATCATGAACTTGAGAGAGATTTGGCGGCAATTCCAATTGATATGCCACTTCTCCACGTCAGGCGAGATGTGGAACGGGCCAATGTAGCGATGAGCTAACTTGCCCTTGATTCCAAATCGATGAGTGCCCTTCATCGGAGTGACACGGAGGTAAGCTTGTTCGCCAGGTTGATAGACCATTACCTGGTGTTTTCGGTCATAATTGCACTTCTGACGAGACTGAGCAGCCTTCAGATGTTCACGAATGATACGAACTTGCTCTTCAGCGTGTTGGATAATATCCGGACCGAAGAGTGGCCGTTCCCCAGTTTCTGACCAATTCAGAGGAGTTCGGCACTTACATCCATAAAGAACTTCAAATGGTGCCATCTTCAGACTAGCTTGATAGCTATTGTTGTAAGAGAATTCAGCATACGGGAGAGATTCCTCCCATTTCTTGCCAAATGAGATGACACAAGCTCGAAGCATATCTTCAAGCACTTGATTGACTCGTTCAACTTGTCCCTGGGACTGGGGGTGAAAAGCGGTGCTGAAGGACAGATGAGTTCCCATAGCTTCTTGAAAACTGTTCCAAAATCTTGAGGTAAAGATGCTACTCCCTAAAAAACGACCCGGCGTACGTCTGATGAGTCAATCACAAAGGTGACCCTGCATTCATCGGAGTTAAAACGCTAGATTGGTTGTGTGAGAGCCGGCTTTCAGAAAGCGAGGATAAACCAACCAGCCAAACTATACTTGGTTAAACCTGCCTGTTAGCAAGATGCTACTCCCTAAAAAGCGACCCGGCGTACGCCTGATGAGTCAATCACAAAGGTGACCCTGAATTCATCGGAGTTAAAACGCTCGATTGGTTGCGTGAGAGTCGGCTTTCAGAGAGATAGGACAAACCAAAAGAGGCCAAAAAGCCTGCTTCCACAGGAAGCGAAACCAAGACTCGAGCCTTGCAAGCCGGTCTTATGTCGTGCCTCGAAAGCCGGCATTTTTATACTCTGTTATCATATATCATCATGCATTGCATCATACATTGCATCATCATTGCGTCATCATACCATGCTTCATCTATGAATGGATATCCTGGTTTATATTGCAGGAGCCGGTTTTCAAACCGAGTTATATTATTCAAATCTTTAATAGCCAACATGGCTGGATTTTCATTATGGTTATCATAACCAGTATTGGATGATTGAGGTTTTCAAAAGCCGCTTCAGAAAAAATGGCTATTATTTCTTCGTCCAAAAACACCAGCTTACAGCAAGGAGCATGGTTCAATATTGATATGCAAAGCATTCAGTAACATCATCCAGACAGTGAATGTGATTTTATTCTACGATGGAAGGAATAGTCTCGATTCGCTGCAGGCATACGACCCGGCACTTGGGGGTTACATTATTCAAATCAAGATTACATCAAGTATTCAAGTCCCGTGTCGCTGCAAGCATGCACCACGACACTTGGGGGCTAATGCAAGCTGCTTTTCAAATCATCACATTGTCAACAGACTCGGTTATTTCAGGTAGATGAGCCAGCCTCCCGTCAGTTTCTAAGTCCCAGCTCAGTATATCTTACTGAGCCGTCCCTTGAGGGCTACAGCATTCAGTTCTTTGCCAAAGTCATAAGGTCCCAATTGGAAGACCCGGCCCTTGGGGGCTACACAAAACTCCTCAAGTCTATATAATCAGATCTGCAAAAGTCCCTGCTCATTATTGCATAATGACCCGGCCCTTGGGGGCTACACTGGTTGAAGTTTTATGAGCATAAGGCAATTACAAGTCCCAGGTTGCTGCAGGCAAAGACAACCCGGTACTTGAGGGCTACATATGTGGAACATTCAACTTATGACTAGTGACTTAGATGAACAACCCGGATTTCTCCAAGCTTGCAACATTCATATTGGAGCAAGTCTTAAGCTATCACTACATTCCCCTCTTAAGACTTGGGGGCTACAGGTAATATGGATATAAGTAGAACACCTTCAAAATTTTCAGTGTTGAGCAAACCAGGTCTCATATTTTTTGATGGAGAAATTTGCAAAGATTATTTGTTCTAAGCTATTCAGACAAGTCTGAAGCATTGAAAGTTGATACAACATCAGACGCAATATTCTTTTTATCAAGCCAAGGCATTTTTGAAGACAGTTCAAGATATCATAAGGGTTATTTTTTCTGCAAGGAACCAGCGTCAGCATATTGATATGACAGAGATTCAGACTTTTCAGGAGTTGGTCAATGAACTAAAACTGGTCTTTTTGAGTGAGCCGGTCCCTTTACATACTCTTATTTCAAGAGTTTAGCATGAATAAATTCAAAGCTAAACTGGGGGCTAATGTTGGGGATATTCCCCATGACCAAGACCCGGCTCATAGGGATAAGCCGCCCTGAAGATTAAGTCATCTCTGGGCTTAAGTCACCATGACGTTAAGTCATCTCTGGGCTTAAGTCGCCCTGACGTTAAGTCATTTCTGGATTTAACCCGGCAGACAGTTGTAAGCCGGTAGATAGTTTCTAACCCGGCAGACAGTTGTAAGCTGGCAGACAGTTTCTAACCCGACAGACAGTTGTAAGCCGGCAGATGGTTTCTAACCCGGCAGACAGTTGTAAGCCGGCAGACAGTTGTAACCCGGCAGACAGATTGTGACCCGGCAGATTGTAACCCGGCAAGTACTTAGCCATGAAAATGAGCCGCCTGGAGATAAGAAGCCTAGGCGTTAAGAAGCCCACGGTGAGAAGCCCGTGATGGGAAGTCAGAATAGGTTAAGTCCTAATCCTACTAGGACTCTACATGTAACCCGCCCCTTCAACTTATATAAGGAGGGGCGGGGCACCCCAAGAGGGTCAAGTTTTTAGAGGTCTAGATAGACAGATAAGTCTGGAAACAGATGTTTTAGCAGGTCTCAAGACAGACATTTTGATAGCTCTCGAGGCAGAGCCAGGGAAACAGCACCCTTGTAATCATGACTATGATCATCAATATCAATCAAGCAGGATGTAGGCTTTTTACCTCCACTGTGAGGGGCCAAACCTGGGTAAAATCTCGCGTCTCTCGTCCCACTCAACCCCGTTCAAGCTACCACTTAATTGTGTTGGCCTCACGACTAAGTCCTCACACTAGGACATCTGCCGTGACAAAACCACGACAACCGTAGAGTGACACAATTCTGGAAACATACAAGTCTGCTAACTGGCTAGCAGTGATTGTCTCCTTGACTGGCAGAAAGTGAGCAACCTTTGAGAATCGGTCAATGACGACAAAAATAGCATCATGACCCTTCTGTGATCTGGGAAATCCAGTAATGAAATCCATTTCAACTTTGTCCCATTTCCATTCGGGAATAGCAAGTGGTTGCAGAGTTCCAGCAGGCCTTTGATGTTCTGCTTTGATGCGACGGCAAACGTCACACTCAGCCACATAGCGAGCAATGTCTCGCTTCATATCAGGCCACCAGTACCGTTGACGAATGTCTTGGTACATCTTAGTACTACCCGGATGAATAGACAAAGGTGTGTCATGGGCTTCTTTCATGACATCCGAGCGAGAGTCCAGATTGTGCTTTCTGGGGACCACTAGGCGGCCTTTGAAGAACAAGGCACCATCATTATCAACATGGTAGAATGAAGAATTTCCCTTGGAGAGGTATTTCTTAATCTTCTCGACTTTGGAATCATACTTCTGCCTTGTCTTGATGTTGTGCTCGACATCTGGTTCAACAACCAAGGTATTTAGATATCCTTGAGGAACTATCTCGATGTTCATCTTTCGAAGCTCTTCATACAGGAGTGGTTGCTGCAGCAGAACCTCAAGTTCACAACAGTAGGATTTACGGCTCAAAGCATCAGCCATTACGTTAGCCTTGCCAGGGGTATAAGAAATATCTAAGTCATAGTCCGTAATGGCCTCCATCCATCTTTGCTGGCGGAGGTTCAGAGATGGCTGAGTGAACAAGTACTTCAGACTTTGATGATCCGTGTATATCTCGCAACGATTACCAAGTAGGTAATGTCGCCACAACTTCAGTGCATAAATAACTGCTGCAAGTTTGAGATCATGCGTTGGATAGTTCTCTTCATGAGGACGCAACTGTCGAGAGCCATAAGCAATCACTTTCCGCTCTTGCATTAGGACACAGCCTAATCCTTGATGGGATGCGTCGCAATAAATCACGAAGTCCTTGCGGGAATCTGGAGGAGCAAGCACTGGTGCAGATGTCAGCTTGTCCTTGAGTGTTTGGAAACTTTCCTGACATTTTTCTGTCCATTCAAACTTAACGCCTTTGTGAAGCAGATCAGTCAGAGGCTTGGCAATCTTGGAGAAGTTCTCGACAAAACGGCGGCAATAGCTGGCGAGTCCGAGAAAACTTCTGACTTGCTTGACATTCTTCGGAGGAGTCCAGTCAAGAATAGCCTGAACTCATTCTGGATTAACAGCAATGCCATCTTTGGAAATCACGTGGCCGAGATATTGCACTTTAGATAACCAGAATTCACACTTGGAATACTTGGCATACAGTTGATGTTCGCGCAACTTCTCCAATACAAGCCGAAGATGTTCGGCATGTTCTTCTTCATTCGTCGAATATATAAGGATATCATCCAGATAAACCACGATGAACTTGTCGAGGTAATCCATGAAGATGTAGTTCATTAACCGAGAGAAAGTTGCTGGAGCGTTGGTTAAGCCAAAGGACATGACGGTGTACTTGTAAGAACCATAGCGAGTAACAAAGGCTGTCTTCGGAATATCCTCTTTACGAACTCGGATCTGATGGTAACCCAACCTTAAGTCGAGTTTAGAGAACATAGAGGATCCGGCAAGTTGATCATAAAGATCGTTGATCCGGGGAAGTGGATACTTGTTCTGAATTGTTGCTTGGTTAATAGGCCGATAGTCCTGGACCAAACGGTTCGTTCCATCTTTCTTCTTAACAAAGAGAGAAGGTGCTCCCTAGGCAGAGGAACTTGGACGAATGAAGCCTTTACGAAGCGATTTGTCGATCTCCTCCTTAAGTTCAAGGAGTTCATGCGGCGGCATCTTATAGGGACGCTTAGCAATAGGGGTAGTGCCAGGTTTCAAGTCGATGACGAATTCGACAGCTCTAACGGGAGGTATTCCTGGAAGTTCTTCTGGAAAGATGTCTGGAAAATTGCGAACGACTGGGACGTTCTCAATTGCCTCAAGAGGTGAAGCGTTCAAAGCATTCAGAGCATATATCTGGCTCTCGGCATTCTGAGCTGTTCGGGCTGAGTATTTGACTGTATGGCCAGAAGGGTGAGTGAGTTGGACTTTCTTAGCGGCACAGTCGATGAGAACATTATGTGCTTTCAGCCAATCCATACCGAGAATGACATCTATGGTAGAAACCTTGAGGGCCATGAGTGAAGCAGTAAACACTAATCCTCCAATTACAATGTGGTTGTTGTGGGCTATCATCGAGGTATTCCACCTGGATCCTGGAGAGCTAACCACCAGCGGAGGGTACATGTTTTCGAATGATAAGTCTTGCTTACGTGCAAACGCCTCAGATATGAAGGAATGTGACGCTCCTGAATCAAAAAGAACAGAAGCTGGTACTGAGTTAACAGGGAGGGTTCCCATCACGACAGTGGGTTCCTTCTGAGCCTTTTCAGCATCGACATGGTTGGCATGGCCAAGTACAAGAGCAGACGGTCCGGTATTATAGTTTCTGGGACGATAGCTTCGACGGCTCTTCTTACGACCCACAGCTGATCGCGGTGCATTTTGAGGCTGATCCTGGCGACAGTTGAGAGCAAGGTGTCCTGGCTGCCTACACTTGTGGCATAAACCATCATTGGGCAAAGGAACCATAACAGTTGGTTTGTCATCTTGAATTCTGAGCTGTCTCGGCGGCGGAGGCAGACGAGGTGCAACATAAGACGGCCTTGGTGTTGGAGCTGGTCGGTGATGGACATTGTGTGGAATCCAGACTTGACGTTTCTGAGCAGGCTGACCCGAGGATGGGCCAACATCTCGAGTACGCTTGAGCGTCTCCTGGTACTCATTCAGACCAGTTTCCGCTCGGAAAGCTTGGCTGACAAGCGTCGCAAAGTCCGCGCAATCATGGACAACAAGTGCGAGGTTTATATCAGGACGTAGTCCTTCACGAAATTTCTCCTGCTTACGAGCATCAGTGCAGACGTCATCTTCAGCATAGCGGGATAAATCGAGAAATTTCCTCTGATATTCATCCACAGTCATTTTTCCCTGAGTGAGTTTGCGGAACTCCTTCTTCTTCTGGTCGATCTGACCTTGAGGAATGTGTCGTGCACGGAAGGCTGACTGAAATTCCTGCCAAGTGGTTACAGATCCAGCAGGCAGCATGCGCCTGTGGCTTTCCCACCATTGAGTAACTGGACCCTTCAGGTGAAATGCCGCAAAGGTGACGTAACTGGCAGGGGCAACCTTAGCTGACTCCATCTCAAACAGGATGTCACGAAGCCAATCATCAGCATCCATAGGATTGGTGGAGTTGTGGTAAGCAGACGGGTTGAGGCGCATGAAATCTTGAAGTAATATCGGGCCAGGCCCCTGACGAGCATCGTTGCATTCTAATCGATTTACCAGACTCTCATTGAGCTGACGGTTCAGTTCAAACTGCTGCATCATTGCGGCAATATAGGGTGGAGGCGGAGGATCGTCAGCCATCCTGCCAAAACAACAGGGGCAGTTTAGCAAGAACATCTGCAGGTGTATGGAGTTATTCATGATGCAACATGGGAAATGAACAAAAAGTGCATTAGATACATATTAGTAGTCATTAAAGACATACAGGTCCATGCACGGAGTTGGATACCAACGGACAACGCGAGTTTGGAAAACACACACAACTAGACAAACTAGGCGGCGCGCAGGCACGCGGTGAGGAATACAACAACGAGGACATAGCAAAGGCTACATCGACGTTGGAGAAAACTACTGGGGCGAGGAATCTGCAAGTGACAACGCAGGGTGCCCTCGATAAAAGGATCCTGTGGTCAGTGAACTCTGTGAAGCAGAACCTGGCCCTCATCTCAAAGAAGGGGGGGTTAATTCAGAACTCCGGGTGGATGTGATCACGAGAACCTAATGTTAGAGTCTATAAAACATTTAATCCGAATAGAAGAGAAATCAGAGTCCCAGAGTAAAGGAGAGGAATAAAAGATCCTAAACCCATCCGTTGGCGACGTGGGCCCGTAAGCCACACAGCCATGTTAGTAAAACAGTTTTTGGAGACTAGACTCAACTTCGGCCAAGGAGTTGGAAAGGGGGGTTCCTACAGGCAGTCGGCTCTGATACCAACTTGTGACGCCCCTGCTCGACTGTGCACTAATCATACATGCAAATGCACACGATCGAGAACAGAGACTCGCGGGAAGATATCTCAACACAACTCTAAACACAAAATAAAATAATACAAGTTTTATATTACAAGCCAGGGGCCTCGAGGGCTTGAATACATAAGCTCGAGTTACACAAGCATTAGCAGAAGCAACAACAGTATCTAAGTACAGACACAAAGTTAAACAAGGGTGCCTTAAGAAGGCTAGCATAACAGCGACACTGATCGAAAGGGCGAAGGCCTCCTGCCTAGGGCCTCCGAACTACTCCTGGTCGGCGGGCTCAACGTAGTAGGTGCCACCGGGGATCTCCTGCTCCTGGACTCCGTCGTCTGATCGCAGCAACCGGGTAGGGGAAAAGAAGTAGCAAAGCAACCGTGAGTACTCATCCAAAGTACTCGCAAGACTGACATCAGAACTATACTAAATATGCATCGGTATCAAAGGAATGGGGCTATATCTTTGGACTAAACTGCAGAAATGCTGAAACGGAGGGGAGAGACCTAGCCTATCGAAGACTAGCATCTTGAAGCAATCTTGCAGCATCAGAAGAGAGTAGAGTATAGCAACACATAATAGCAATTATATTTTAGTAATGCCCTGAGATCCTTCCTCGACTACCCTGCGAGAAAGTGATCCCGAGAGCAGTAGTATCAGTTTATCATAGTAACGGTATTCATTCATAGTTGTAGCAGATCAGGATACAACTCCGAGCGTCCTGTTACCGTGGACACGGCTATTCGAATAGATAACTTCCCTGTAGAGGTGCACTACTGTTACCCAACACGCTCGATTAACTCTGGCCAGACACACTTTTCCGGGTCATGCCCGGCCTCGGCTGATCGACACGACGTAGTCCTACCTAGGCTCAACAGAGAGGTCCCCGCCGGTCTACATCCTAAGTGCTCAGGGGTCTTGGGCCCATCGCCCTTTGCACTCCGGGTCGTTGTGCGCAGGGGGATACCAGCACCACCTCTGCCTGGATGGCGCGATCCGGCCCGGCCACAATGCTGAACTGGACATCTGACAGAGCTTTCGGCTGATACATACGGCGCCGAGGGCCCCATTAAACCATTATCCCACGTGGTGGTAGTGCGTATAGGCCAGTGGCCAACTCAGATCAAATACCCAAATCCGTTAGGCGTGTTTAGTAACTCGCGAAGACGAACAGGATCCCTGTCGCTCCGACTTGGTAACACGCGGTCCAACGACCAGGGACCAGGCCCACCTCTCTCCTAGGTGGTCTCCGCCTGCCCTGTCGTTCCGCCACAATATCACTCGCGGGTGCTCTTGGAGCCGACCCGTCTTTAATATTATTCTCTCGCGGGCACTCTTGGAGCCAGCCCGACTTTAATAGTTTAAAGTATTACAATAAGTAAACATTTCTGTGATCATCACCCAGAGTGATCACGGCCCGGTAACAAGCATGGCAAACGGACAAGGGTGAAGGGCCATAGATGGATCAATAGCATAGCTAACTAAGCATCATGGGACAACAGGTAGGTATCAACAGCACGCGACGAAATCAGGCTATGCAACAGAATAGGAGCTATCGGAGCAACAACAGAAGCAATTCTAATGCAAGCATAAGAGAGAAGGAATGGGCGATATCTGATGATCAAGGGGGTTTTGCTTGCCTGGAAGCTCTGCTGAAGGGGTCTGGTCGTCGACGACGTAGTCGTACTCAGCAGTGTCGTCGGCAGTCTCGGGGTCTATCGGAGGAGAAGGAGGGGGAAGAAACAATAAATATAATGCAAACAAATGCAGCACATATTCATGACATGGCAGTATGGGGTTGATTATGTGCTATAATGCATCTCTAAGTAATTTAGACGGAGCGGGAAAATATCCGGGAATATTTTCCCAGCTCCGGACGATTATCGGTATATGGATCCAGAGGGGAAGGTTCCATGTTCATCATGTTAGAGGGGTGTGGCAGGTATGTGGGTGGTATAAACATATTCGTTATATTTTTCTGATCGTTTTTCATATATAAATTATTTTCATCTGAGTTATGGTTTATTTTATATGATTTTTCAAAGTTTTAATCATTTTCTGAAATTTACAGATTATTTTTAATTACTAAAATTCGTCAGAACAGGAATATGACGTCATCATGGTGTCACCACCACGTCAGCGGTCAACGGACCCGCTGACCAGTCAACTGGGCCCATGCGGGACCCACTTGCAGTGACTGGGCAGTGCCCAGTCAGCCGTTAACTGAGTCAACAGGGCTCGTGGGCCACTTTGTCAGCGACCCAGGGGGCCCCACCTGTCGGGCCAGGTCAGCAGCGGCGCCGGCGACGACACCGGCGACCATTCCCGCGGCGTAGGGCTCGGGCGCGCGCCGGATTTCGCCCACAGGGGGTTTCCGGACCCGCGGTTGGGCTCTACGGGACGCCCGCGATGCGCCGCGTCGGATGGGGGCAGCGGCAGGAGCGGAGGTGGCCAGAGGCGAGCGCCACGACGACGGCAAGCGGCGGCGGTCGTCGGGTGAGCTCGGGCTCGCCGACACAGGGCGCGGCAAGCGACGGGGCCAGCCGTGCTGGGTTCCTGGAGAGCCCAGGAACACGTTGTAGGGGTCGGATGCGGTTGGCGCTCGCGATGGCTGCGACGGCGGAGTAAACAGCGGCGGAGAGCACACGGCTCCGGCGAGGGCTAGCTAGCAAGGGCGCAGGGGCTCAGAGAGAGGGGGGGAAGAGGTGGCCGCTCACATCGTTGAAGGGAAGGCTCGAGGAGGCCGGCGGTGGTCGGATGCGGCGAATCAAAGCGGTAGCGTCACGGTGGCCGTGGGGGGGGGGGGGAAGGAGCTCGTAGCGGTCGTCGTGCTGCTCCCCGAGACGACCCAGAGCACCAGGACGACGGAGTCGACCACGGGGAAGCCGCCTGACAACTTGGAACGGCGAGACAAGGACGGTGGCCGCGTGTTCACGGTAGCGCGGCCATGGCTGCGTTCGGGGAGGAGCGAGACAGAGAGGGGCGAGGCGAGTGGGGGCGAATGGGGCAGGCTAGGGTTAGCAGCGGTGGCACTGGGGTCTTGCAGGCGTCCGCAGCAGAAGCCACGCTCTTGCGTGCGTGCGCGAGGGGGGGGGCCAGGGCGCGCGCGCGTGTGCGGTCGACAGCGTGGTGAGAGAGTGCGGGAGGTTAGGGACGGTGGGGGTGTGGGCTGGGCCGGCCACTGTGGCGATTAGAGCCCACATGCACACTGCGGAGCGGCCCTTTTCATTTTATTTTTCTATTTTCATTTATTCTTTTCTCTTGTATTTTCTTTTATCTAGTAAATGTATTTTGTAAAATATGGGACTTGCCAAATCAAATACTAGGTAATGTCTGGCACTGCCACAAAAAGTTTGGTAGTTGAATAATTTTATTTATATTTTGCTTAATTGAAAATGGACTAAATGGGGCTGTTATGGGTACTGTTTTGGTTACTAGGGTCAATTTGGGAATGCAATTAATGTTGGTTTTATTTTTATGATTGCTCTGGGATTATTTGCAATATTGTGAACTATTTTGTTTTAATATTTGATCAGCTTTTATTTTGACTTGCATTTTGAATTTTTGTTTAAAGTGGAATTTGAAATGAGATATGAACAAATGATGATCAAGCACTGTTTATGAAGATGACTTGGCATGATTACAAGATGATCACTGTAGCATATTACAAGGGGGTGTTACAATTCTCCTCCTCTAAAAGAAATTCTCATCCCGAGAATTAAGAGGTAGGCTGAAAGAGAGTGGGTTATTCTTCACGAAGACGATCTTCGCGTTCCCAAGTGGCTTTGTCTTCAGAATGATTTGACCACTGAACTTTAAGGAACTTGATTGCTTTCTGACGGGTTCGACGTTCAGCTTGATCAAGAATGCGGATCAGATACTCTTGATAAGAAAGATCCTCTTGCAGCTCAAGCATTTCATGCTCCACTGCTCGGATAGGATCCTTGAAGCAGCGACGGGGTTGCGACACATGGAAGACATCATGAACTTGAGAGAGATTCGGCGGCAATTCCAATTGATATGCCACTTCTCCACGTCGGGCGAGGATGCGGAACGGGCCAATGTAGCGAGGAGCTAACTTGCCCTTGATTCCAAATCGATGAGTGCCCTTCATCGGAGTGACACGGAGGTAAGCTTGTTCGCCAGGTTGATAGACCATTACCTGGTGTTTTCGGTCATAATTGCTCTTCTGACGAGACTAAGCAGCCTTCAGATGTTCACGAATGATACGAACTTGCTCTTCAGCGTGTTGGATAATATCCGGACTGAAGGTAGCTTGTGATAAAACTGAGCACAAACGGTATTGCAATGCTTGAAAACAAGGCCTAGGGTTCATACTTTCACTAGTGTAATCTCTCAACAGTGCTAACATAATTGGATCATATAAAAATCCCTTAACGTTCAATAAAGAATCACTCCAAAGTTCCTATTAGCGGAGAACATAAGAAGAAATTGTTGTAGGGTACGAAACCACCTCAAAATTATCCTTTCCGATCAATCTATTGAGCCATCCCTATAAGTGTCACAAACAGCCCTAGAGTTCATACTAAAATAACACCATATGATACGCATCAACCAACTCTAATGTCACCTAGATAGTCCAATGTCACCACAAGTATCCGTGAGTTGATTATTCAATATGCATCAAACAACTTCAGATTCATAATATTCAATCCACACAAAGAACTTCAAAGAGTACCCCAAAGTTTCTATCGGATAAAAGAAGATGAAAACGTGCAACCAACCCCTATGCCTAGATCACCCCAAGGTCACGGGAATCCGCGAGTTGATCACCAAAACATACATCAAGTGAACCAATAGAATACCCCATTGTCACCACGGGTATCCACATGCAAGACATACATCAAGTGTTCTCAAATCAGAAATATTCAATCCGACAATAACGAAACCTCAAAGGGAAAGACTCAATTCATCACAAGAAGATAGAGAGGGAAGAAACACCATATGATCCAACTATATTAACAAAGCTCGCGGTACATCAAGATCATGCCAAATCAAGAACACGAGAGAGAGAGAGAGAGAGATCAAACACATAGCTACTGGTACATACCCTCAGCCCCGAGGGTGAACTACTCCCTCCTCGTCATGGAGACCGCCGGGATGATGAAGATGGCCTCCGGTGATGATTCCCCCCCTCTGGCAGGGTGCCGGAACAGGGCTCCAGATGGTATTTCTTCGGTACAGAGGCTTGCAGCGGCGGCGTCGAAGTTCTAGGTTTATTTCTGGGGGTTTCTCTATTTATAGGATTTTTCAGCGTTGGAATCACGCGAAAAGGAGCTATGAGGGCCCCACAAGGCAACAACACACGACCCCCCCAGGGCATGCCGTGTTGCCTTGTGGGCTCCTCGTGAGGCTTCTGGTCCTTCCACGAAGCTTCGGGGGTCTCTTTTGGTCCCAAAAAAATCGTCAAAAAGTTTCGTCCAATTCCGAGAACTTTTATTTCTGCACAAAAAACAACACCACGGTAGTTCTGCTGAAAACATCGTCAGTCCGGGTTAGTTCTAATCAAATCATACCAAAACCATATAAAATTGTTATAAACATGGCATGAATACTTCATAAATTATAGATACGTTGGAGACGTATCAGCGGGCGCCGTCGTCTATGGCCCCGCAGCGCTGCCCGGAGCAAACCCTGGAATGGGGGTAAAAAAACCACCCACAAGGGTTCCGACCAGCGGCGCGGTCGCCGCCCCCTCCGGCGCCGGCATGGAACCTGATAACCCACAAGTATAGGGGATCGCAACAGTTTTTGAGGGTAGAGTATTCAACCCAAATTTATTGATTCGACACAAGGGGAGCCAAAGAATATTTGCAAGTATTAGCAGTTGAGTTGTCAATTCAACCACACCTGGAAACTAAATATCTGGAGCAGAGTGATCAGTAGCACAGTAGTATGATAGTTTGATAGCAGTAGCAATAATAGTAACAGTAGCATTAACGGTAGCAGCAGTAGTTTGGTAGCAATTGTGACAGCAGTAGCAACAGTAGTAACTTAGCAAGACCAATATGTGAAAAGCTCGTAGGAATTGGATCGGTGATATTGTTGGATAACATTCATCATGTAACAGTCATAACCTAGGGCGACACAGAACTAGCTCCAATTCATCAATGTAATGTAGGCATGTATTCCGTATATAGTCATACGTGCTTGCGATAAGAACTTGCATGACAACTTTTGTCCTACCCTCCCGTGACAGCAGGGTCCATAAGGAAACTAAGGGATATTAAGGCCTCCTTTTAATAGAGAACCGGAACAAAGCATTAACACTTAGTGAATACATGAACTCCTCAAACTATGGCAATCACCGGAAAGAATCCCAATTATTGTCACCTTGGGGTATGTGGATCATAACACATAGCAGGTGCGTATAACTTGCAAGATCGGATCAAGAACACAAATATATTCATGAAAACATAAAGGGTGCAGATCTGGAATCATGGCACTCGGGCCCTAGTGACAAGCATTAAGCATAGCAAAGTCATAGCAACATCAATCTCAGAACATAGTGGATACTAGGGATCAAGCCCTAACAAAACTAACTCGATTACATGATAAATCTCATCCAACTCATCACCGTCCAGCAAGCCTATGAAGGAATTACTCACTCCCGGCGGTGAGCATCATGAAATTGGTGATGAAGGATGGTTGATGATGACGATGCCGGAAGATCCCCCCTCTCTGGAGCCCCAAACGGACTCCAGATCTGGCCTCCCGATGAAGAACAGGAGGTGGCGGCGGCTCCGTATCGTGAAACGCAATAAAACTTCCTCACGAGGTACCAGGGCGCGCCCGGGGGGGTGGCGCGCCCTGGTGCCTCGTGGGCACTGGGTGGCCCCCCTCCAGTGGGTCTTGGTTTCAGTATTTTTCATTTATTCCATAAAAAATCTCCAAAAGGTTTCATCCAATTCCAAGAACTTTTATTTCTGCACAAAAAACAACACCATGGCAATTCTGCTGAAAACAGCGTCAGTCCGGATTAGTTCATTCAAATCATGCAAATTAGGGGCCAAAACAAGAGCAAAAGTGTTTGGAAAAGTAGATACGTCGGAAACGTATCAACTCCCCCAAGCTTAAATCATTGCTTATCCTCAAGCAATTCAGTTGACAAACTGAAAGTGATAAATAAAAACTTTTACAAACTCTTTTGTTCTTGTATCTATATATATGCTTAAATAGTACCCAAGTTTTCAGCAAAGATTATAACTAATCATGTAAATGATAACTCTTAGAAACTATATTAGCTCATATCAATGGCATAATCAACTAGCGAGCAATAATAAGATATCTCAAATGCCAACATTTTGTCAAAACGATCATGATATAATATGACAACATGGTATCTCGCTAGCCCTTTCTGAGACCGCAAAACATAAATGCAGAGCACCTCCAAAGTTCAAGCAGCAACTAAACATTGTAATTCATGGTAGAAGAGATCCAGTCATGATGCACACAACATTAACTATTCACAATGCATGAGAATGACAATAGTGCTCTCAGGACTGGTGCTTATTTGAGAAGGTGATGACTCAACAATAAAAGTAAAATAACATAAAAGTAAATAGATAGGCCCTTCGCAGAGGGAAGCATGGATTTGCAGAGGTGCCAGAGCTCGAAGCTTGAATCAGAGATAAATAAAATTTTGGGAGGTATGCCTTTCCTGTCAACGTCACGACCGAGAGTTTTCAATATCTTCCATGCTAAACACATTAGCGGCGGTTCCCAAGCGGTAAAGTAAAGTTTACTCCCCCTCCACCAACAATCACAAGCCATGGCTAGCCGAATCCTCGGGTGCCCTCCATACCAACAACTTTTTGGGGGAGTTTGTTTTATTATTTTGCAATTTTAATCATGGGACTGGGCATCCCGATTACTAGCCCCTCTCGTGCAAGGACGAGTGAATAAACACTCATCATGAGAATAATCCTCTTAGCATGGAAGATACTGACCGCCCCCTATCGCTCCAAGAGCGGTACGGGCACACAAAACAGATGTTCATTTGAATATTTAGAGGTGGCACATGCAAATTTACTTAGAACGGCAGAGTAATACCGCATATAGGTAGATATAGTGGACTCATCTGGGATAACTTTTAGGTTTAAGGATTTGATGCACAAGCAGCATTCCCGCTTAGTACAGGCGAAGGCTAGCAAATAGGTTGAGAAGCGACTAGCTAGAGAGCGAAAACGGTCATAATCATGCATTATGAATAATCAACATTGAATACTAGCATGAGTAGGATATAAGCACCATGAACATAAATATCGTGAAGGCTATGTTGGTTTTGAATCAACTACATGCGTGAACATGTGCCAAGTCAAGCAACTTGAAACATTCAGAGGAGGATACCATATCATCATACTACATCACAATAATTTTAATGCATGTTGAGACTCAAGATAAATCATTATCCACTCCTAGCTACTTAAGCATGGCATGAGCAACTATAATCTCTAATTGTCATCATAAACATGTTTAATCATAACATGCTGAATCATGGATATTGAGTTAAACATATTTACAAAAACAAAGAACAAGTTGGGTTCATACCCGCTTTTCCTTGCCACAGTCACTTCATCAAATCATCGTCATTATTGCCTTTCACTTGCACGACCGAATGATATGAAAATAATAATAGTGCAAGAGTACAGTGGACTAAGTTGGAATCTGCAAGCATTTTATTCAAAGGAGAAGACAAGGTAAAATGGGCTCTTTGTTAGATCAACAATAATGCATATGAGAGCCACTCAACATTTTCATCGTGGTCTTCTCCTTACAATGACTCAACAAAAGAAAAGAATTTCGGAGAAACACACGGAAATATTTTTGGAGTTTTTGGTTTTCCTGAAGGAAGCGAAATAAAGAAGAAAACAAAAAACGAGAAAAACTATTTACACGGGAAAGCTCCCAACAAGTAAAAGAAGAAACGAGAAATCTTTTTGGGTTTTCTTTTACTACTATGAAACTACAACTAATTAAACTAGAAAGAAAAACTGAAAAGAAGCGAGAAATGTTTTTGGATTTTCTCAAAGTTTTTCAAACACACAAGAAGAAAGCAAGAAGAATAAAATTAAAATGGATTATACAATGAAAAAGTATGAACACCGACAACTGGAATGAAATGTGTGGAGATGAATGTAATGTCGGTGAGAGATACGTACTCCCCCAAGCTTAGGCTTTTGCCTAGCTTGGTCTATGGCCATCCGTAGTAGCCATCCGGTCCCATATGAAACTCCTGAGGAGGCGGCACCCGAGCGTCCCAATCCTGGGCCTCCTCCTCTGCTGCTGCCAGTGCATTCCGGTAAGCAACTATGTCCGGTGGCATAATAGTATATCCGTTCCTGGCATGAGAATCAAGCAAAGCAGGTGCAGGCAACGGAATAATATCACGAGTATCCTCACTAAAAACCAAGTTATAACGAATGTTATGAGGAGGCTCAGGAGCATCAAGAAAGTGGTGGTCCCTCATGGACTGGTGATCTAAGTAAACTCTGGGCAACAAGTAATCATGAAGGCATATGTTAACATTAAAACGTCTCGCTAAGCGAGTAGCCTAAATACCACCATGAATTTTACCCCTAGTCCTATTAGTGTGCAGGCAGCGTGCAATGATAGCTCCCAGGTTATAAGTATTGTCATTATGCAGAGCGCGGCGTAAAATGGCAAAGTCTGGTGCAGCTAGCGCACTACCTTGCTCCCTAGCAATCAAGAATTTCCCTAAGAATAAAGCAAAGTAATGAACTGAGGGAAATTGCAAGCTAGTGGCTCAGGCTTTTGACACGCCCCTCGTTTCTCCCATAGTTAAAGTTTGGAGGAAACCCTCAAACTCCTCCGGGCGAGGCTCTCTAATTTCCCCATCAAAGGGAATCAAACATATCTCACAAAATTCAGCCAGAGGTATCTGATAATGTTCAGCATATAAATCAAAGCGCACCTCAGGGGGTTCGAGCCTACTCAGAAAATGAAAGTTTTGCACAAAGGAATTTGTAAGGATGTGGTGCTGGTCACACTCATCTGCGAGGAAGTCGGTCAGTCCGGCATTTGCAACGAATTGCGCGAACTCTTGGTAGAATCCGGCTTCGTTCATGAAGGCATTGTGCGGCCATTCACATGGCCGGACCTCCGTCCTACGCGGAATGTTGAGGTCAATGTCCGAGGACTCCCCAAGGACTCCCTTGGCGTTCCGCTTCGAGGAACTCCTCCGGAAGAAATTCATTTTCCTAAGAACAAATTTCTGAAAAATTTTGGGCAACAAAATGATATCAATAAAACTTCACAAGATTAATAGCAGCTACTCATATGGATGTCTAAGGGCTATATCAAGCATTCAAACTACTTGGAACTCAAAGAATTCAACATGCAAGCTCATTTTCAGTAGCACCAAGAGCAGCTAATTATGCAAAATATAATCCACTAGAGCAAAAACTAATTGGAGCAATGGAGGAGTCACATACCAAGGAGCAATCGCCCAAAACAGTTTCGGAAACGGAGCTCCGAGCAAAGAGATCGAAAATTTCAGGTTTGTGAGCAAGAACACGAGAGAGAGAGAGAGAGCTACCAGGAATTTTTGCTAGAGGTAAGAGACGAAGTGAGCTAAAGGAATAAGTGAGGTGGTCCCTGTGGGGCCCACGAGGTACCTGGGCGCGCCAGGGGGGTGGCGCGCCCTGGTGCCTCGTGGGCACGTGGGGCACCCCCCTGGTATGTGTCCAGTGCCAAAAATTCTTAAATATTACATAAAAATTCATATCAAATTTTTATTGCATTTTGAGCACTTTTATTTCTGGGCAATTTTTTTATTGCACGGATAAATCAGAAAACAGGATAATCATGGCATTTTATTGCATTTAACTAAAAATAACAGAAAATAAAAAGTGGGTACAGAAGGTTGTGCTTACTAAATTCATCGACCACATGCCCCTAAAAAAGAATCCATTAATAAGGTTGATCAGGTCTTATTAACAAACCATTTCCGAGTAACATGAAACCGAAGAACTTCGTATAACACTAAGTTACCTCAACGGGGATATGCATCTCCCCGATAATAAGAGTTTCATATTTCTTTTTAACAGTAGGAAGAGGGATTTGAAAACTTCCAATAGTAATTGTCAGAGTCTTTTCAATAATATAAATACCATTTACTTGAAATTGTTTCTTCGGAAAGTGCACCGTATGCTCATTACCATTGATATGAAAAGTGACCTTGCTTTTGTTGCAATCAATAACAGCCCCTACAGTATTCAAGAAGGGTCTACCAAGGATAATCGACATGTTGTCATCCTCGGGCATATCGAGTATAGCAAAGTCTGTTAGAATAGTAACGTTTGCAACCACAACGGGCACATCCTCACAAACACCGATAGGTATGGCAGTTGATTTGTCAGCCATTTGCAATGATATTTCAGTGGGAGTGAGTTTATTCAAATCAAGTCTTTTGTATAAAGAGAAAGGCATAACACTAACACCGGCTCCTAAATCACACAAAGCAGTTTTGACATAATTTCGTTTAATGGAGCATGGTATAGTTGGTATTCTTGGATCTCCTAGTTTCTTAGGTACTCCATCATTAAAAGAATAATTTGCAAGCATGGTGGAAATTTCAGCTTCAGGTATCTTTCTTTTATTTGTGACAATGTCTTTCATGTATTTAGCATAGGGAGGCATCTTTATAATATCAGTCAAACGAGTACGCAAAAAGACTGGCCTAAGCATTTCAGCAAAGCGTTCAAATTCTTCCTCATCCTTTTTCTTAGATGGTTTAGGAGGAAAGGGCATGGATTTTTGAACCCATGGTTCTCTTTCTTTACCATGTTTTCTAGCAACAAAGTCTCTTTTATCATAACGTTTATTTTTAGATGGTGGGTTATCAAGATCGACAACAGGTTCTATTTCAACATCATTATCATGTTCTTTATCATTATCTGGTTGGGTATCCACACGAGCATCATCATTATTATTATCATCGAGTGGTTGTTCATTACCAGATTGTGTTTCAGCATCAGATATAGAAATATCATTACTATCCTCCAAGGGTTTTTCTACCTCGGGTTCACTAGAAGTATGCAAAGTCCTATCATTTTTCTTTTTCTTTTTCTTTTTAGATGGACTAGGTGCATCAACATTAATTCTTTGAGAATCTTGTTCAATTCTTTTTGGGTGACCTTCATGATAAAGTGGCTCCTGAGTCATTCTACCTCCTCTAGTCATTACTCTAACAACATGATCATTCATAATGTTATTCGTTTCATTGAGCAATTCACTTTGAGATTTAGCAACTTGTTCTAATTGGGTTTGAACCATAGATGCATGTTTGCTCACACCTTTAACATCATTAGCAATTCTAAATAACAAGTCACTCAAGCGATCAATCATGTAGGCATTTCGTTTCAATTGTTTCATGACATTTGCATTGAAGTGATCTTGCTTAATAATATAATTGTCAAATTCATACAAGCATTGACTAGGAGGTTTGTTATAAGGAATATCACCTTCATCAAATTTTATAAGAGAATTTACCTCTACTACCTGTGACGGTGTGTCAAGACCATGTATCTCTTCAATAGGTGGTAAATTCTTAACATCTTCAGCTTTAATACCTTTTTCCTTCATACATTTCTTTGCTTCTTGCATATCTTCAGGACTGAGATATAAAATACCCCTCTTCTTCAGAGTGGGTTTAGGCGGTGTTTCAGGAAGTGTCCAATCATTATCATTCTTCAATATATTATTCAATAATTCCTCAGCTTGTTCAATAGTCCGTTCCCTGAAAACACAACTCGCACAACTATCTAGGTAATCCCTAGAAGCATGGGTTAGTCCATTATAGAAGATATCAAGTATTTCATTTTTCTTAAGAGGATGATCAGGCAAAGCATTAAGTAATTGGAGAAGCCTCCCCAAGCTTGAGGGAGATTCTCTTCTTCAATTTGCACAAAGTTAAATATTTCCTGTAAGACAGCTTGTTTCTTATGAGCAGGAAAATATTTTTCAGAGAAGTAATAAATCATATCCTAGGGACTACGCGCACAACCAGGAGCAAGAGTATTATACCATTCTTTAGCATCACCCTTTAATGAGAAAGGAAACAACTTAAGAATATAGTAATAGCGAATTTTTTCCTCATGAGCAAATAGGGTGGCTATATCATTTAATTTAGTGAGATGTGCCACAACGGTTTCAGTTTCATAACCATGGAAAGGATCAGATTCAACCAAAGTGATTAACTCAGGATCGATAGAGAATTCATAATCCTTATCAGTAAAAAATATGGGAGAGGTAGCAAACTTATGATCATATTTCATTCTCTCCCTCATAGATTTTTCTTTCATTTTAGCAAGCAGTTTTATAACTTCATGTCTATCATTACAAGCAAGAATGGCTCTAGCTGTCTCCCTATCAAAGCAATGTTCATGAGGTGTTTCAACTCTAGTAGGGGAGCTATGATGGAAATATGCCCTATAGGCAATAATAAAGTTGTTATTATTTTATATTTCCTTGTTCATGATAAAGGTTTATTATTCATGCTAGAATTGTATTGACCGAAAACTTAAATACATGTGTGAATACATAAACAAATACCGTGTCCCTAGTGAGCCTCTACTAGACTAGCTCGTTGATCAAAGATGGTTAAGGTTTCCTAACCATAGACATGAGTTGTCATTTGATAACGGGATCACATCATTAGGAGAATGATGTGATGGACAAGACCCATCCGTTAGCTTAGCATATGATCGTTCTGTTTATTGCTACTGCTTTCTTGAATGTCAAATACATGTTCCTCAGACCATGAGATCATGCAACTCCCGGATACCGGAGGAATACCTTGTGTGCTATCAAACGTCACAACGTAACTGGGTGATCATAAAGATGCTCTACAGGTATCTCCGAAGGTGTCCGTTGAGTTGGCATGGATCGAGACTGGGATTTGTCACTCTGTGTTTCGGAGAGGTATCTCTGGGCCCTCTCGGTAATGCACATCATAAGAAGCTTGCAAGCAAAGTGACTAAGGAGTTAGTTACGGGATGATGTATTACGGAATGAGTAAAGAGACTTGCCGGTAACGAGATTGAACTAGGTATGGAGATACCGACGATCGAATCTCAGGCAAGTAACATACCGACGGACAAAGGGAATTACGTATGTTGTCATTGCGGTTCGACCGATAAGATCTTCGTGGAATATGTAGGAACCAATATGAGCATCCAGGTTCCGCTATTGGTTATTGACCGGAGAGGCGTCTCAGTCATGTCTACATCATTCCCGAACCCGTAGGGTCCGCACGCTTAACGTTCGTTGACGATATAGTGTTATATGAGTTATGTGAATTGGTAACCGAATATTGTTCGAAGTCCCGGATGAGATCCCGGACGTCACGAGGAGTCTCGGAATGGTCGAGAGGTAAAGATTTATATATGGGAAGTTATATTTTGGGTTCCGGAAAAAGGTGCAGTTTTTTCGGTATTGTACCGGGAAGCTTCCAGAGGTTCCGGAGGATTCCGGAGGGGTCCGGAAGTCCACAAGTGGGTCCACCACGTCCCAAGGGCTGGCATGGGCTAAGGGGAGGCGCCCTGGCCTTATTGGGCCAGGCGCACCAAGTCCTCAAAAGCCCACGTAGCTAGGGAAGAAAAAAAGGAGAGTCCTAGTAGGAATAGGATTGGACTTTGGAGTCCAAGTCCACGTGTGTACTATTCACGTGTACTGTTCACATGGTACTATTCACGTGATACCGTTCACGTGGCACTATTCCTTCTACTCCAAGCCCCTACACATATATAAATAGAGGAGAGGGGGCGCCCCAAACAAGACACAACATTGTCTTAGCCGTGTGCGGCGCCCCCTCCACAGTTCCGTCCCTCGGTCATATTTTCGCAGTGCTTGGGCGAAGCCCTGCGGAGATAGCATCACCATCACCGTCACCATGCCGTCGTGCTGCCGGAACTCATCCTCTACCTCGCCGTCTTGCTGGATCAAGAAGTCGAGGACGTCAACGAGCTGAACGTGTGCTGAATGCGGAGGTGCCGTACGTTCGGTCTCGGTCGGTTGGATCGTGAAGTTGTTCGACGACATCAACCGTGTTGTTCTAACGCTTCCGCTTACGGTCTACGAGGGTACGTAGACACACTCCCCCTCTCGTAGCTATGCATCTCCATGGATAGATCTTGCGTGTGCGTAGAATTTTTTTTGTTTTCCATGCAACGTTCCCCAACAGTGGCATCATGAGCCAGGTCTATGCGTAGATGATATGCACGAGTAGAACACAAAGAGTTGTGGGTGGTGATCGTCATACTGCTTACCACCAACGTCTTATTTTGATTCGGCGTTATTGTAAGATGAAGCGGCCCGGACCAACCTTACATGTTCACGTACATGAGACCGGTTCCACCGACAGACATGCAACTTGTTTTGCATAAAGGTGGCTGGCGGGTGTCTGTTTCTCCTACTTTACTTGAATCGAATTTGACTGCGGCCGGTCCTTGTTGAAGGTTAAAACAGCAAACTTGATAAATCACCGTTGTGGTTTTGTGCCGTAGGTAAGAACGATTCTTGCTAGAAGCCCGTAGCAGCCACGTAAAACTTGCAACAACAAAGTAGAGGACGTCTAACTTGTTTTTGCAGGGTATGCTGTGATGTGATATGGTCAAGACATGATGTGATATACGTTATTATATGAGATGATCATGTTTTGTAATTTATCGGCAACCGGCAGGAGCCTTATGGTTGTCTCTTTATTGTATGAAATGCAAGCGCCATGTAATTGCTTTACTTTATCGCTATGCGTTAGCAATAGTTGTAGAAGCAATAGTTGGCGAGACGACCACGACGCAACGATGGAGATCAAGGTGTCGAGCCGGTGACGATGGAGATCATGACGATGCTTTGGAGATGGAGATCAAAAGCACAAGATGATGGCCATATCATGTCACATATTTTGATTGCATGTGATGTTTATCCTTTATGCATCTTATTTTGCTTAGAACGACGGTAGCATTATAAGATGATCCCTTCACTAAATTTCAAGATAAAAGTGTTCTCCCCGAGTATGCACCGTTGCTAAAGTTCGTCGTTTCGAAGCACCTCGTGATGATCGGGTGTGATAGATTCTACGTTCACATACAACTGGTGTAAGCCAGTTTTACACAAGCAGAATACTTGGGTTAAACTTGACGAGCCTAGCATGTACAGACATGGTCTCGGAACACTGGAGACCGAAAGGTCAAACATGAGTCATATAGTAGATATGATCAACATGGAGATGTTCACCATTGATGACTATCCCATCTCACGTGATGATCGGACATGGGCTAGTTGATTTGGATCATGTATCACTTAGTTAACTTGAGGGATGTTAATTTAAGTGGGAGTTCATTAGTAGTTTGATTAATTGAACTTAATTTATCATGAACTTAGTCTTGATGGTTTCTTTGCATATCTATGTTGTAGATTAATGGCCCGTGCTACTGTTCCGTTGAATTTTAATGCGTTCCTAGAGAAAGCTAAGTTGAAAGATGATGGTAGCAACTACACGGACTGGGTCCGTAACTTGAGGATTATCCTCATTGCTACACAGAAGAATTATGTCCTTGATGCACCGCTAGGTGATGGACCTGCTGCAGGACCTACTGCAGACGTTGTGAACGCCTGGCAGGCTCGATCTGATGACTACTCGATAGTTCAGTGTGCCATGCTCTACGGCTTAGAACCGGGACTGCAAAAGCGTTTTGAACGCCACGGAGCATATGAGATGTTCCAAGAGCTGAAATTGACATTTCAAGCTAATGCCCGGGTTAAGAGATATGAAGTCTCCAACAAGTTCTTTAGCTGTAAGATGGAGGAGAACAGTTCTGTTAGTGAACACATACTCAGAATGTCTGGGTACCACAACCACTTGACTCAGCTGGGAATTGATCTTCCGGTTGAGAGTGTTATTGACAGAGTTCTTCAGTCACTGCCACCAAGCTATAAAGTCTTCGTGATGAACTATAATATGCAAGGGATGGAGAAGACAATTCCCGAGCTCTTCGCGATGCTGAAATCAGCGGAGGTAGAAATCAAGAAGGAGCACCAAGTGTTGATGGTTAACAAAACCACTAGTTTCAAGAAAAAAGGGCAAGGGAAAGAAGGGGAACTTCAAGAAGAACGGCAAGTAAGTTGCCGCTCCCACGAAGAAACCCAAAGCTGGACCCAGGCCTGAAACAGAGTGCTTCTACTGCAAAGGGACTGGTCACTGGAAGCGGAACTGCCCCAAGTATTTGGCGGATAAGAAGGATGGCAAAGTGAGCAAAGGTATATTTGATATACATGTTATTGATGTGTTCCTCACTAATGCTCGCAGTAGCGCCTGGGTATTTGATACTGGTTCGGTTGCTCATATTTGTAACTCGAAACAGGAGCTACGGAATAAGCGGAGATTGGCTAAGGACGAGGTGACGATGCGCGTCGGGAGTGGTTCCAAGGTTGATGTGATCGCCGTCGGCACGCTACCTCTACATCTACCTTCGGGATTAGTTTTAGACCTCAATAATTGTTATTTGGTGCCAGCGTTGAGCATGAACATTATATCTGGATCTTGTTTATTGCGAGATGGTTATTCATTTAAGTCAGAGAATAATGGTTGTTCTATTTACATGAGTAACATCTTTTATGGTCACGCACCTTTTGTGAATGGTCTATTCTTGTTGAATCTCGATCGTAGTGATACACATATTCATAATATTGATGCCAAAAGATGCAAAGTTGATAATGATAGTGCAACATACTTGTGGCACTGCCGTTTAGGTCATATTGGTGTAAAGCGCATGAAGAAACTCCATGCGGATGGACTTTTGGAATCTCTTGATTATGAATCATTTGATACTTGTGAACCATGCCTCATGGGCAAGATGACTAAAACTCCGTTCTCCAGAACAATGGAGCGAGCTACTGATTTGTTGGAAATAATACATACCGATGTATGCGGTCCGATGAATGTTGAAGCACGCGGCGGGTATCGTTATTTTCTAACCTTCACAGATGATTTGAGTAGATATGGGTATATCTACTTGATGAAACACAAGTCTGAAACATTTGAAAAGTTCAAAGAATTTCATAGTGAAGTAGAGAATCATCGTAACAAGAAAATAAAGTTTCTACGATCCGATCGCGGAGGCGAATATTTGAGTTACGAGTTTGGCCTTCATTTAAGAAAATGTGGAATTGTTTCACAACTCACGCCACCTGGAACACCATAGCGTAATGGTGTGTCTGAACGTCGTAACCGTACTTTATTGGATATGGTGCGTTCTATGATGTCTCTTACCGATTTGCCACTATCGTTTTGGGGTTATGCATTAGAGACAGCTGCATTCACGTTAAATAGGGCACCGTCTAAATCCGTTGAGATGACACCGTATGAACTATGGTTTGGCAAGAAACCTAAGCTGTCGTTTCTTAAAGTTTGGGGATGCGATGCTTATGTGAAAAAGCTTCAACCTGATAAGCTCGAACCCAAAGCGGAGAAGTGTGTCTTCATAGGATACCCTAAAGAAACAATTGGGTACACCTTCTACCACAGATCCGAAGGCAAGGTCTTTGTTGCCAAGAATGGGTCCTTTCTAGAGAAGGAGTTTCTCTCGAAAGAAGTGAGTGGGAGGAAAGTAGAACTTGATGAGGTAATTGTACCTTCTCTCGAATTGGAAAGTAGCTCATCAGAGAAAACCGTTCCCGTGAGGCCTACACCAATAAGAGAGGAAGATCATGAAACTTCAGATCAAGTTACTACTGAACTTCGTAGGTCGACCAGAGTACGTTCCGCACCAGAGTGGTACGGTAATCCCGTTCTGGAAGTTATGTTGTTAGACAACGGCGAACCTACGAACTATGAAGAAGCTATGATAAGCCCAGATTCCGACAAATGGCTTGAGGCCATGAAATCTGAGATAGGATCCATGTATGAGAACAAAGTGTGGACTTTGGTGGACTTGCCCGATGATCGGCAAGCCATTGAGAATAAATGGATTTTTAAGAGGAAGACGGATGCTGATGGTAATATCACTGTCTACAAAGCTCGACTTGTCGCGAAAGGTTTTCGACAAGTTCAAGGGGTTGACTACGATGAGACTTTCTCACCCGTAGCGATGCTTAAGTCTGTCCGAATCATGTTAGCAATTGCCGCATTTTATGATTATGAAATCTGGCAAATGGATGTCAAAACTGCATTCCTTAATGGTTTTCTCAAAGAAGAGTTGTATATGATGCAACCAGAAGGTTTTGTCGATCCTAAGGGTGCTAACAAAGTGTGCAAGCTCCAACGATCCATCTATGGACTGGTGCAAGCATCTCGGAGTTGAAATATACGCTTTGATGAGGTGATCAAAACATATGGTTTTGTACAGACTTACGATGAAGCCTGTATTTGCAAGAAAGTGAGTGGGAGCTCTGTAGCATTTCTAATATTATATGTGAATGACATATTGTTGATTGGAAATGATATAGAATTTCTGGATGGCATAAAAGGATACTTGAATGAAAGACCTCGGTGAAGCTGCTTATATATTGGGCATCAAGATCTATAGAGATAGATCAAGACGCTTGATAAGACTTTCAATGAGTACATACCTTGACAAGATTTTGAAAGAGTTCAAAATGGATCAGCCAAAGAAGGAGTTCTTGCATGTATTGTAAGGTGTAAAGTTGAGTAAGACTCAAAGCTCAACCACGGCAGAAGATAGAGAGAGAATGAAAGTCATTCCCTATGCCTCAGCCATAGGTTCTATAATGTATGCCATGCTGTGTACCACACCTAATGTGTGCCTTGCCACGTGTCTGGCAAAGGGGGTACAAGAGTGATCCAGGAGTGGATCACTGGACATCGGTCAAAATTATCCTTAGTAACTATAGGACTAAGGAAATGTTTCTCGATTATGGAGGTGATAAAGAGTTCATCGTAAAGGGTTACGTCGATGCAAGCTTTGACACCAATCTGGATATCTCTGAGTAGCAAACCGGATACGTATAATGGAGCAGTCATTTGGAATAGCTCCAAGTAAAGCGTGATAGCAGCATCTACAGTATGACATAAGGATTTGCAAAGTACACATGGGTCTGAATATTGCAGACCCATTGACTAAAATTCTCTCTCACGAGCAAAACATGATCACACCTTAGAACTCTTTGAGTGTTAATCACATGGTGATGTGAACTAGATTATTGACTCTAGTGAACTCTTGGGTGTTAATCACATGGCGATGTGAACTAGATTATTGACTCTAGTGCAAGTGGGAGACTGATGGAAATATGCCCTAGAGGCAATAATAAAGTTGTTATTATTTTATATTTCCTTGTTCATGATAAAGGTTTATTATTCATGCTAGAATTGTATTGACCGAAAACTTAAATACATGTGTGAATACATAAACAAATACCGTGTCCCTAGTGAGCCTCTACTAGACTAGCTCGTTGATCAAAGATGGTTAAGGTTTCCTAACCATAGACATGAGTTGTCATTTGATAACGGGATCACATCATTAGGAGAATGATGTGATGGACAAGACCCATCCGTTAGCTTAGCATATGATCGTTCTGTTTATTGCTACTGCTTTCTTGAATGTCAAATACATGTTCCTCAGACCATGAGATCATGCAACTCCCGGATACCGGAGGAATACCTTGTGTGCTATCAAACGTCACAACGTAACTGGGTGATCATAAAGATGCTCTACAGGTATCTCCGAAGGTGTCCGTTGAGTTGGCATGGATCGAGACTGGGATTTGTCACTCTGTGTTTCGGAGAGGTATCTCTGGGCCCTCTCGGTAATGCACATTATAAGAAGCTTGCAAGCAAAGTGACTAAGGAGTTAGTTATGGGATGATGTATTACGGAATGAGTAAAGAGACTTGCCGGTAACGAGATTGAACTAGGTATGGAGATACCGACGATCGAATCTCGGGCAAGTAACATACCGACGGACAAAGGGAATTACGTATGTTGTCATTGCGGTTCGACCGATAAGATCTTCGTGGAATATGTAGGAACCAATATGAGCATCCAGGTTCCGCTATTGGTTATTGACCGGAGAGGCGTCTCAGTCATGTCTACATCATTCCCGAACCCGTAGGGTCCGCACGCTTAACGTTTGTTGACGATATAGTGTTATATGAGTTATGTGAATTGGTAACCGAATATTGTTCGGAGTCCCGGATGAGATCCCGGACGTCACGAGGAGTCTCGGAATGGTCGAGAGGTAAAGATTTATATATGGGAAGTTATATTTTGGGTTCCGGAAAAAGGTGCAGTTTTTTTCGGTATTGTACCGGGAAGCTTCCGGAAGGTTCCGGAGGATTCCGGAGGGGTCCGGAAGTCCACAAGTGGGTCCACCACGTCCCCAAGGGCTGGCATGGGCTAAGGGGAGGCGCCCTGGCCTTATTGGGCCAGGCGCACCAAGTCCTCAAAAGCCCACACAGCTAGGGAAGAAAAAAAAGGAGAGTCCTAGTAGGAATAGGATTGGACTTTGGAGTCCAAGTCCACGTTTGTACTATTCACATGATACTGTTCACGTGGCACTATTCCTTCTACTCCAAGCCCCTACACATATATAAATAGAGGAGAGGGGGCGCCCCAAACAGGACACAACATTGTCTTAGCCGTGTGCGGCGCCCCCCTCCACAGTTCCGTCCCTCGGTCATATTTTCGCAGTGCTTGGGCGAAGCCCTGCGGAGATAGCATCACCATCACCGTCACCACGCCATCGTGCTGCCGGAACTCATCCACTACCTCGCCATCTTGCTGGATCAAGAAGTCGAGGACGTCAACGAGCTGAACGTGTGCTGAATGCGGAGGTGCTGTACGTTCGGTACTCGATCGGTTGGATCGTGAAGTTGTTCGACGACATCAACCACGTTGTTCTAACGCTTCCGCTTACGGTCTACGAGGGTACGTAGACACACTCCCCCTCTCGTAGCTATGCATCTCCATGGATAGATCTTGCGTGTGCGTAGAATTTTTTTTCTTTTCCATGCAACGTTCCCCAACAAGCTAGGCATAATAGGTGAATCATAATTCTCAAGAGTTTCAACATTTTCAATTTCTTTAGCTTTAGCAATTTGTTCAGTAAGAAATTCACCAAGTGGCACAACATTATCAAGCATAGTACTAGAATCATCATGAGTATCATTCATAGCTGAAGTGGTATCATCAATAACTTGCGACATATCAGAATTAATAGCATGTGGTGGTGTTGCAAGTTTACTCAAAACAGAAGGTGAATCAAGTGCAGAGCTAGATGGCAGTTCCTTACCTCCCCTCGTCTTTGAGGGAACGATCTTGGTCTTAGCGTCTTTCAGATTCTTCATAGTGATCAACAGATATAAATCCCAAGTGACTTAGCAAATAAAGCTATGTTCCCCGGAAACGGCGCCAGAAAAAGGTCTTGATAACCCACAAGTATAGGGGATCGCAACAGTTTTCGAGGGTAGAGTATTCAACCCAAATTTATTGATTCGACACAAGGGAAGCCAAAGAATATTTGCAAGTATTAGCAGTTGAGTTGTCAATTCAACCACACCTGGAAACTAAATATCTGGAGCAGAGTGATCAGTAGCACAGTAGTATGATAGTTTGATAGCAGTAGCAATAATAGTAACAGTAGCAGTAACGGTAGCAGCAGTAGTTTGGTAGCAATTGTGACAGCAGTAGCAACAGTAGTAACTTACCAAGACCAATATGTGAAAAGCTCGTAGGCATTGGATCGGTGATATTGTTGGATAACATTCATCATGTAACAATCATAACCTAGGGCGACACAGAACTAGCTCCAATTCATCAATGTAATGTATGCATGTATTCCGTATATAGTCATACGTGCTTGCGATAAGAACTTGCATGACATCTTTTGTCCTACCCTCCCGTGGCAGCGGGGTCCATAAGGAAACTAAGGGATATTAAGGCCTCCTTTTAATAGAGAACCGGAACAAAGCATTAACACTTAGTGAATACATGAACTCCTCAAACTATGGCAATCACCGGAAAGAATCCCAATTATTGTCACCTTGGGGTATGCGGATCATAACACATAGCAGGTGCGTATAACTTGCAAGATCGGATCAAGAACACAAATATATTCATGAAAACATAAAGGGTTCAGATCTGGAATCATGGCACTCGGGCCCTAGTGACAAGCATTAAGCATAGCAAAGTCATAGCAACATCAATCTCAGAACATAGTGGATACTAGGGATCAAGCCCTAACAAAACTAACTCGATTACATGATAAATCTCATCCAACTCATCACCGTCCAGCAAGCCTACGAAGGAATTACTCACTCCCGGCGGTGAGCATCATGAAATTGGTGATGAAGGATGGTTGATGATGACGATGCCGGAAGATCCCCCTCTCCGGAGCCCCAAACGGACTCCAGATCTGGCCTCCCGATGAAGAACAGGAGGTGACGGCGGCTCTGTATCGTGAAATGTAATAAAACTTCCTTTCTTCTTCTTTTTTCTCTGGAATTGTGAATTTATAGCGTTGGAATTAGGTCAGACGAAGCCACATGGGCCCCACGAGGTACCAGGGCGCGCCTGGGGGGGTGGCGCGCCTTGGTGCCTCGTGGGCACTGGGTGGCCCCCCTCCAGTGGGTCTTGGTTCCAGTATTTTTCATTTATTCCATAAAAAATCTTCAAAAAGTTTCATCCAATTCCAAGAACTTTTATTTCTGCACAAAAAACAACACCATGGCAATTCTGCTGAAAACAGCGTCAGTCCGGGTTAGTTCTATTCAAATCATGCAAATTAGGGGCCAAAACAAGAGCAAAAGTATTTGGAAAAGTAGATACGACGGAGACGTATCAGAACCCACGACCATGAGGTCCGGATACGGCGGCGGAGGCGGAGCGGCCGTCACCGCATTGGCTTGACGGGGTGGCCTGGTGCAGATGGGCGACGGCGCACGGAGGGCCGTCCTCAGGTCAACACCAAAGTTCGCCAGGCCGACAATCCACCTCTCGTGGATGAGGTTGCCGCTGGCCTCAATGGGGGTGAGGGGATGGCACGGCGGCGGGCGAGCCATCGGAGGAGAGGAGAGCAACGGGCGGTGAGGAGAGTGGGGGAGAGTGGTGTGAATGAGCATGGGCGGTGACACGAGAGAGAGAGAGAGGGGAGTTATGAGGCATCCCATCCGTCTCCCGCTCTCCCCGAGGCATGCAACCAAGAGCCACGCGTGGCCTCGCTGAGCCTGGCTGCCGAGAAACTACCGATTCGGCAGTAGCTCGCGGGCCTGCCCCGGGACTGCTTTAAGTTCCGTGCGGGCCGAGATGTAGATGCAGCCCAGGCAACCAAACAGGCTGTTTTCTTCCCGCGCGGGCCTGGTTGGGCCTTATGCAGGCAACCAAACACGTCCCAAGAGATTCAACATTCACACTTGGAGGCTTATTATAGAATTCACTAGCTTTAGCCCAGATGTGTCTAGCCGCTATGACATCAAAAAACAGATGATGAATGGATTCACTACAAGAACAATATACTCAATCTTCAGGTTTTTTGATATTTCTCTTCTTAAGATTGTCCCTGGTCATCAGCTTGTTATCAAACAAAAGCCAAAGGAAAACAATTTCCAAACAAAAGGAATGAAAACATGGGTCATACCTCTGAAATTAATGATTGCATAAAGAGAACTAGAAGTGTATGTACCAGAACTATTATACTGCCAAATTAGAGTCACAATCATCAGAGAAAGTGACACTTTTTGCAATTTCTACTAGCTCATACCAAATGTTCACGAGGGACACATCAAAACATCTCTTGAAGGTGAGTTTAAGCTCCCTCCCATCCAAACCCATTCTATGGTTTTACAATGCTCTCTACAGATGCAATATAGGTCCCAATATTGCACAGCTAAAGGAGAAGCTCCAAACCAGCAGTCCTCCCAAAATCTAATGTTTCTACAATTACCTACAGAACACCTATATCCAAACTTCACAACTTTAGCTTCCCAAACCACTCCTTTCTATAAGCTAGAAGCCCCAAGGCCATCACTTCAAAAAATATTAGGTGAAGAAGCTTTGTATTTAGCATTAACAAAATTCTTCCAAATCCTATCCTCCCCTATCATGAATCTTTTAACCCAAGATCCCAACAGGCAAGCACTAAAGGTCATGAAGGTTAGGAATCCCCAACCCTCCAAACTCCCGCTTCATACTTACTAATTGCCAATTAGCCAGGTGGATTTTCCTATGTCCTTCAAAATCATTCCACAAACAATTGACCGTTTGTGAGTTAAGAAGGTTAATGCCCCATTTGGGAAACTTAAAGAAAGATAACAGATAAATTTGAATGCTTGCTAAGCAAGTTTTGATTAGGATGGTTCTACTTTTATAAGACAACAAGTTGCCCCTCCAGCCAACAATTCTTTTAAGAATTTTATCTAGTACAGGTTGCAAATCTGACCTAGAAAGCTTATCAAAGTGCAAACGGATCCTTGGATACTTAATAGGGAATGCCCAACATTCATTTGCCACATTCCTTAAATAAGAGTGAGTTTTACAAAGTGACACACAAGTCTGAAGGCCAGAAACAAAAGCCTACTCTCTTAGCATAATACTACCCAAGTGTTTGGCAGACACCAAGACCCAATTCCTAGACGCAATGCGAATGCGCGAAAAGACAACGAGCGACGGCGAAGATTTGTTGTTGAAGACTCGCATTGCGCTCCTTCCAAAGCTCCCAATAAACATGCATGGGAAGAGTTGAAGTAGTCTTTTTGCGTGCCACTACTGCCATTTACCGCATGAGACCACCAAGATTTAACTGTGTTGAGGCCATACCAAGAGCTAGGATCGATGCAAAAGAATACGAGCTGCCGTCTTCGGGATGTGGTTGCAAAGCTTGCACATGTTGAGAAAACTTGGTTTTTTTGGCGGGGGGGGGGGGGGGGGGGGTTCGACACCGTACTCTTCATCTTCGTCTTAATGGCTCCCAAGAACTACACCTTATATGACAAGGCCATTGAGTACTTCCCGACAGGAATATTCGAAGAAATGAAATGATGTCGATTTGGTTCTCACAAAGGGCAGCTCCGTAGGATGTAGAACTCGTAAGCTCGAGCCATGCCAGTCGCTAAATGCTGGAGAAGATCATAATTTTTTTTGATCCGAGGTCCCCTTACATCTCAACCCCAAAATAGCAGCCAAAGGCAAGGGGACCGAAGGTATCCGGAGGCGGACGTCGTTCCTCAAATCAAACCCTAAACTTTCGTTTCTTTTGACTCTTCCTCAATAAATAAACTATCAACCTTCAAAAAAAATTAATTAATTTAATTACTAGAATTAGAATTATATTAGTGATATTTTTTTTTCCGTACTCCGGGCTTTCTTTCCGCACTATTATGGATAGTCAAATAATGGGAAAATTTGTGAAAGCTTCTCTCAATCCTTCCCTAGTCCTTACTTTCCTGGGCACATGCTTACCTGGTTAACTGCCCACATTCATTCATTGTTGGTTTGGTTGTGGAGATGATTAGTCCTTTCGAAAGCTTTGTGTCAGACCTCTTCGCCAGCAAACAAGAAGTTAATTTTTTTTTGGAACGCTAAAAATCTAACGTGAAATTTTTAGGCATGGCCAATCTGACGTTTTTCATGGCAATTTATGGCTATGATGAAAAAATTAGTTTGCAAGTACGGTAATTTTCTGACAAAAAAATGTACTGAGGCGGATTTATCATGCTCACCAACTAAACTTCTCATCCCTGACGAACATAATTTGCCATAAAAATGTTCGATTTTGTCATGCTTAAAAATCTAACGTTAGATGGATATTCAGTTTTTTTTGGGTGTTACGGGCACTTTGCTAATAGGCCGTACGTTACGTCAGCTATAAGCTAGATCTGTCCTTAAGATCCGGCCCACGAGCGAGTTTGTAAGGCCGGGTTCTTCGGAATGGGCCCCGACATGTACGATCGATCGATCACGATTAGCATCAGCCGGAAGCCTGGACCACCGCAGGTTGCCCACGTTGCCCTTCTCCTCCCCACTCGCTGCACGACTGCACCAACCGAGACGAGAGGGGAATGGCGATGGCGGCGGCGAGGAGAGCCCTTCTGAACCACCTCCGCGTGCCGGTGGCGCGCCCCGCGGTCGCAGCGGCGGCAGCGGGAAGCGTCCCCGTCGCCAGGCTCCTGTCTTCCACCTCGGAGGTGGAGAAGGGCTCGTTCCTCGACAAGGGCGAGGTCGCCGACCGCGTCGTCTCCGTCATCAAGAACTTCCAGAAGATCGAGCCCTCCAAGGTAAGCGCGACCATCGTGCGCTTGTGCATCCCGTACTTTTGGTGGGAGGATTCGGATCTCGTACCATGTAGGCATGCATATAGGGTTTTGGCTCCCGTCGCTGGTCTGTTGCTTCATGTTATAGAGTGAACTGGATCGTCCAAGAAGATCTGGGCGTAAATTACAGACGATTACGAAGTTATAGGCGATTAAAAAGTTGTAGGCTGGGCAAATCGCGCGTTTTGGGTAGGCTGAAAGGGAAAGGGGTAGAGGAGACTTTGGTGTCTTTGCTATTTTCTTGACGATTGGATAAGATAGTTTAGAAAAAAAAGATTTGGGCACATATCTGATTATCGACTAATTAGGTCCGAAGTGGACATTGAGCACCTCTATGATAGTCTAGTTCCGCATCGACATGTGCAGATTAACTCGGTGCTTCTATGCGTTTAGTGCAAAAATTTACTATTAGTACAATGTTGACTCTGTTTTCTTCAGTTGTCTCTTATAATTCCATATATAAATTTTATTTCCCCGTTTCTGTTATCTAATTTTAGAACTAGCGGACATCTTGTTAATATACTTCCCGTGATTGCCAATTGGACAAATGTTCATTTACTCTACCATGTGTTAACTGTTAAGTTGGGTGAATATTCTGTGCTCCCGGAGCACCTAAGTTCAGGTGCTCCAGCACGATCTCAGCCTTTAAATGTAGATCGAACAATGAGCTGAGGAGTCGCTGGACCTATGTGTCATTACGGGACTCCTTGGGGGTTTTTCTGATAATTTGTGCGAGCTCTCCCTGTGGCCGTGGGATCTAGATCCTAGGGCCGGCCTCCTTCAGGAGCATCTGAACTTAGGTGCTCCGGGAGCACAGGATATTTCCCCCTGTTAAGTAATACACCTTTAGTTTCCTATTTTAAGTTAGGTCAATATATTATCGACGAACTTTGTTATTTTGAACCAGTTTTTCTTCCCATAACCGAATTTATTTTGTATATATGTCTATCTAAAATTAGTTTAATGTATGTGTGCCGGGTAGTTATATTGGTAATATTGTTTGATTTTGTTTTGTATATATGACTGTCTGTGGACAAATGTTCATTTACTCTACCATGTGTTAAGTAATAGACCTTTATGTATATATGTCTATCTGAAATTAGTTTAATGTATGTGTGCTGGGTAGTTATATTGGTAATATTGTTTGATTTTGTTTTGTATATATGACTTGTCAAGTGGGCAAATGTTCATTTACTCTACCATGTGTTAAGTAATAGACCTTTAGTTTCCTACTTGAAATTAGGTCAATATGTTATCGACGAACTTTGTCATTTTGAACCAGTTTTTCTTAGAACCCATTTTTTTGTATATATATGTCTATCTGAAATTAGTTTAATGTATGCGTGCCGGGTAGTTATATTGGTAACATTGTTTGATTTTGTTGTCCTTGTCTTAGTGCATAGATCTTATCTCAGCTATCTGTTATGTGCTTTGTGGATATTTTTACTATTGTTGTGGTAATGAAGTTTGCTGATTTTGTTAAGTATTTGAGCATGAATTTGTGGTGTGAATTGCACAAAGCTCAGTATGGGGAAAAGAATTTCAATACTGATGGGCTCAGATGGATGGCATTAATCAAATACTACTGCTAAGTTCATACTCTGTTACAAAAATGGCATGGCGTGTTGGTACTTTTTTGTTTGTTTTGTTGCACTCTTTTGAGTTTGTCTGGCTAAGGTCAATCATGCTAACTAAAATTTATATACAAGTTGAGCAGTTTTAGTCAAGCTTAGTGTAGTTGAGCTAATCATGAGTGTACTGTATGGAGTCATTGCAAGCCATTGCTTTGGGTCTAAGGGTGACTAGAATCGACAGGTAGCTCAAAATTGTGCCAAAGTTAGCCACTGGCCTGTACTGGGTACTCTGTGCTATGCGGCGCCTAAAAGTATCTTTTGTAGGGCTGTGAAATAAATAAGCGCTGAATTTTGTTTCTTACTGTCAAGAATTAAGACGGCAAATGGTGCGGTGCACTGCCTGCATGCCAGCATTTTCTGTTCAGTATCTGCAGGCATTTCCGTTTAATTGTTTTATAGTCGCAGTGGCACTTGTATTGTCCATCTATAGTTGCATTGGTTCTCTGTACAACTGAACTTGAGTGGCATGTATAGTGCTGTTTCTCACTGTTTGTAATGTTTGTTGTGAGATGCTTTAAACTGCTGTTAGTCCGCTCTAATGTTTCTGCTAAATCTTGCAGGTGACGCCTAATGCGCATTTCCAGAAGGACCTAGGGCTGGACAGCCTGGACACCGTCGAGATCGTCATGGCCTTTGAGGAAGAATTCAGCTTCGAGATCCCCGACAATGAGGCAGAGAAGATCGATTCCATCAAATCAGCAGTTGACTTCATCGCCTCGCATCCTCAAGCAAAGTAAGATTTGCTTGCAGCGGTTTCTTGGTTCCCCCCTTTGACACACATTGTCTCCGGAACGAATGCTCCCCGAAAAGGACCTGTCTTTTCCCAGTAGGTGAATGATCCTAGTTTGCTCCGTTGATTTTTGTGTTCTCCGATAGCAAGTCTTTGTTCTCTCCCTCCATCTGTTGCAATAAATAATGATACACCAGTTGGCTGTGGATCTATGATTCTGTTTGCTGGCGACGACAGCAGCCAAACTTGTGATACTGGCTGTGCACTTGTGCCATAGCTCACACCAACTCAGTAGGAATGATCTGAATCTGCGACGACAGAAGATTGGTATGCGTCAGGAGAGCATGAGCGCTGGTCGAGTCGGTTCCTGCGGTTCGTAATGGCGTGAAGCCTGAGCAAATTTTGTATGGGAAGGGACATTTTCTGCGTCCCCTTTCCTTCTCACATGTGTAGGAGGATCTATCAAAGGGTTGCTTGTGTTGTTGAACCCCCCTCTGCGTGTGAGCGCTGCTTGCGCATGTTGCTGATGCGTTTGGTTCTCTCTAACGCATTATTTTTTTGTAGACCAAAAGCCACTGGCGCTACCGTGTTCGCTCGCTCGTGTCTTGGGTTATTGCTCCGGAAAGCTGTTTGTGTTGAGGATTGGGGTTCGTTCATCGGGTTATCGTCTGGGTAGCCCGTGCCCGACCCCGACCCCTCATTGCTTGGCGACACGACCTCTGCATGGTGCTGCCAAGTAGCAGGCCGCGCGCCGAAAACCACCCAACTGCACACCTGCACCATAATTAGCCAGCGAGGAACGCCGGACGGAAGAGACGAAGATGAACAGTATAGACAAAACAGATGCTTCCGGCGACGAATGCCTTGGCGCTCAAAACGCCTCCTTTCTTCTCTTCTCTTCAGCTCAAAAACAAACAGGAGTACATGTGCTTTTATAGCAGACGCGCACACGCCCTTACGGCCGCTAACACCACGCATGCACGCACTAGTTGGTCAACACACCCGACCATGTCCCCAACTAACTCCATGCCTAACTAACCACTAGCTACATGCATGCGGGAGCATCATTCTGCTCAACGGCCACACACGACCTGGCCAGCGGTTAGAACTCCCACACAATAAAAGATGTAGATGCAAAAATAACTACCTTTTGCATCTCCGAGGCCCAAAAACACCTCTCCAATAGATGATGTAGATGCAAAAAAAATTACATCTCCGCCTCCGGAGATGTAAAATACGACACTCTGCGATGCAAATTTACATCTTCACCATATGGAGATGTAAAAACGCAACCGCCCGCCAACTGCCCAACTGTCGTTCATTTCACTTCCGCGCGACTAGCCGCCGGCCAAATTCCCACCAAATTGATGCCGCCGCCGCCCGCCCGACGGGCGCCGGGCCCGTCGTGACTTCGCGCCCCTGTCCCCCGCCGCCTGCCTCACCGGCCCGCCGCCCGCAGCCGCCGATTCACTTTCGGCCGCCACCGAATCGAAGCATCTCCGGCGGTCCGGCTGCCCTAAATGACTTCCCTGGCGAGGTCTACGATGGGCTAGGCTTCTTCCTAGCCTAGACCCCCCGCCGGAGTTAGGGGAGGCGCGCCACGCCGCCCGCCCGACGACCGCGAGCCTTGGCCGTTCTTCCGCCCAACTCCGCCGCCGCCCACAGCGCCGAGCTCCCGCCTTCTTCTCTGCCGAGCCGCGGCCATCTCCTGTGTCGAGCAGTCGCCGCCAAACGGCTGCCCATCCCGCAGCCGGCCGATTTCGTCCACCCCGCAAGCAAGGTGTTCGACGAAATTCCCCAAGGTAAAAAAATGATGAAACTTGACGGTTTTTTTTATTGGGGTTGGTTTGACGGTGATTTTCCGCATTATAGATGAGCTCGTGTGACTCCTCTTTCGTGGACGATTCCTCGTCGGATGAGGAATTTGATTTGAACGAAGAAGAGGACATTGCTATGCTAGTGGCGATGCACAAGGGGAAGAAGCCGAAGCACGGCGGTTCCGTGTATGGCCGTGCGTTCATTCAGAGAGAACGGGTTGAGGCGCACAAGAGGTTGATGCCCAACTATTTTGCTTCACCACCCATTTTTCCAGAGAGGTACTTCCGACGCCGATTCAGAATGTCCAAAGACTTGTTCATCCACATTTACAATTCCGTGAAGCAGCATGATCGATCCTTCGAGCAGAGGAGGAATTGTGCAGGGTTGCTTGGATATAGCACCGAACAGAAGGTCACTGCCGCATTGCGCATGATGGCCTACGGTGTTCCGGCAGACTACATTGATGACAACTTGGCGATGGCAGAGAGCACTTCTATCTTCTATGTCAAACAATTTGCAAAGACTATGGTAGAAGTGTTTGGTGCAGAGTACTTGAGAGCTCCCAATGCCAGGACACTCAGAGGTTGTTGGAGATGACAAAGCTCGTGGGTTTCTAGGTATGCTAGGGTTCGTCGATTGCATGCATTGGAAATGGAAAAATTGCCCAAGAGCATGGCATGGACAGTTCAAGGGTCGTGGGAAGGATGACACTATCATTCTTGAGGCCGTTGCTGATCAAGAAACATGGTTTTGGCATTCATATTTTGGGATGCTTGGATCTTGCAATGACATCAACGTGCTCGATCGGTCACCTCTTTTTGCCAAGTTAGCAAATGGAGAAGCACCACCGGTGACCTTCGAAGCAAATGGCCGCACATACAAATATGGGTACTATCTTGCGGATGGGATCTACCCGAGGTGGAGTACTTTTGTCAAGCCAATTGCAAAACCCCAAGGTAAGAAAGAATTCATCTTTCACAATGCACAAGCGGCGGCTAGGAAAGATGTTGAGACGGCTTTGGGGATTTTGCAATCCCAATTTGCTATTGTGCGAGGACCATCTAGATTCTGGGATCAAAAAACCCTTTGGTATATCATGACTGCTTGCGTGATCATGCATAATATGATCATTGAGAATGAGCGTGGACAAGATTTAGATTACACCTTCTATCACTTGATGGGCGTACGTGTTATGCCGATGAGAAGAGAGGAGCAAATCAAACGCTTCATGAAGGTGTATAATGAAATTAGAGACTCGGATGTGCACGATCAACTTCAGAAGGATTTGATGGAGGAGTATTGGAAATGGCATGGCGAAAGAGCCGCCTAGTTTCATTATTTGTTCATTGTATTGTGCAAAACTATGGTGTATGTGTGTTGCATTTGATCTTGTGGATTTGATGGATTATGTAATAATTTGATATTGTTGACATGTGAAATTTTTAAGTTGATTTTCGGATGTTTTATTTCAATTTGTGCGGCTGAACAGCGGCTGTACAGCAGCTACAGCGGCCGTGCGGCCAGCGGTCGGTTTTGCATCTCTAGTTTGCATCTTTCATTGGAGTTGCTCTTTTAAATCTCTGTTTTGCATCATCTGTTGAAGTTGGCCATTTTTCAAATATGCAAAAAGCATTTTTAGAAATGTAAATTTTTACATCTTCTGTTTTACATTTTCAAATTTGTATCTTTTATTGGAGATGCTCTAACTAGCTTCATGCAACCAACAAACTTGCTAGGCCATGGCGCACACCATTGACTCAAACTTGAACACCAGTGCGCACACACTAGTGCCCAACCCCGACCTGACCTAGACCCACACGGTGGACACGAACGCGAGCACGGACTCACGCGCCACCGGGAGTCCGGGACACACACACACGTACGTGTAACAGACTCGAAAACGCGCACGCCACAACGCGCGACACACACACACACACACGCCATGTCTGAACAAGACGTGGTTTATTTTTCTAACACCGGGCACCTACCGGCTACCGCAACAAGCAGACCTGCCCCTGCTACAAAGACTGGAAGAGCAAAGAAGGGAGGCCTAATGCCGCACGTGATCGCTTCTCCCCGCGGCAGCGGCGGCGGTGGCGCGCCCAACCGGGAGGAGCACGAGAACGGCGGCCTAATGCCGCACGTGATCGCTTCTCCCCGCGGCAGCGGCGGCGGTGGCGCGCCCAACCGGGAGGAGCACGAGAACGGCGGCCTAATGCCGCACGTGATCGCTTCTCCCCGCGGCAGCGGCGGCGGTGGCGCGCCCAACCGGGAGGAGCACGAGAACGGCGGCCTAATGCCGCACGTGATCGCTTCTCCCCGCGGCAGCGGCGGCGGTGGCGCGCCCAACCGGGAGGAGCACGAGAACGGCGGCGGCCCGGCGCTCCGGGGAGCAAAGCCAAGAGGCGGCAGCAGCGTATTCTCTGCCACCAAGGTCACCGGTAGGAGGCGGCCGGCGGGGCGCATGCCACTATGGTGAGTCGCCATCTTTGCATTCCTCGCATTGAATGTCGCCGCGCTCGCGCTCCTACTCCACCACCAGTACATCGTCAGCCACCCGCACCATCCCGGTTCAAGTGTTGTCTCTCCTGATCAGCAACACCACGCCTGCGCCCCGCAGCCGGGCACCAGCGGCGCGGCGGCGAGGGCGCCGTCGACCGGGAAGCCGGCAGTGACTTCCGATTCTGTTATTCATCTGGACCAGTAAGCCCCTGTTCCTTCAATTTTTCTCTCTAGTAAATTTTTGCATTGAAATATCTGCAATTTGAAAAGCCGGCGAGGGGTGTTCTTCCCCGCGGAGCATGTCCTTGTTCAGTGTCAATGTCAAGGAGGAATGAACGCCGATCTAGGCTGGGGGGGATCGATGCCAGATTCATCCGTTGTCGCCATGATTTTCCTCTCATTTTTGCAACTAGTCTATTTCCGCCGTCGATGCAACACCACATGAGCACGAATTGATGGCCTCCCGCGCCCGAATCTGTTCCCGCGTTTGACATTCGTTCTGTCGCTGCAGCGGGGACCCGACCATGTTTGAGGCCTTCTGGAGGGAGACCGGCGACGCGGCGGAGCTCGTAATCCCGGGGTGGCAAACGATGAGCTACTTCTCCGGCGTCAGTAACGTGTGTTGGTTCATGGAGCCTGATTTCGAGCAGCAGGTGCGCCGCCTCCACCGCACAGTCGGCAACGCCGCCGTGGACGGCTACCACGTCCTCGTCGGCACCGGCTCCACGCAGCTCTTCATGGCGGCGCTCTACGCCCTGTCGCCAGCGGATGCCGTCGAGCCCACCAGCGTCGTCTCCACGGCGCCCTACTACTCGGTAAGTGCGATATTACAAAAAAAATCCTCTCAAGTTGAGACTGTTAGTCGCTCCCTAAGTTTACATAAAAAGTCACTCTTGATCTGATCATGGATCATGGATGCAGTGGTATCCTGCCGTGACAGACTTCCTCCGGTCCGGGCTGTTCCGCTGGGCCGGGGACGCAAACTCGTTCGTTGGCGACGCCTACATCGAGCTGGTGTGCTCCCCGAACAACCCCGACGGCGCCATCCGCGACGCCGTGCTGGGCTCCGGTGGTGCCGGGAAGGCGGTCCATGACCTTGCCTACTACTGGCCGCAGTACACCCCAATCACTCGACTGGCCGACCATGACATCATGCTCTTCACCGTGTCCAAGAGCACCGGGCACGCCGGCACGAGGATCGGGTAAGTGTCGCTCGCTGCAACTTCACCTCAGACAAGAATGTTACTCTGAAATCTGAACTGCCCAACTTGAAACGAAAAGCGATGCTTCTGCAGGTGGGCATTGGTGAAGGACCGGGAGGTGGCGCGGAGGATGACCAAGTTCGTGGAGCTCAACACCACCGGCGTGTCCAAGGACTCGCAGCTGCGCGCCGGCAAGGTGCTCAGGGCGGTCTCCGACGGGTACGACGGCGGCGCCTCGCGTCACCGGCTGTTCGATTTCGGGCGGCGCAAGATGGTGGAGCGCTGGAGGATGCTGCGCGAGGCCGTCGCCGCGTCCGGCATCTTCAGCCTGCCCGAGGAGACCTCCGGCCGCTGCAACTTCGCCAACGAGACGGCCGCCAATAACCCTGGTACGTAGTACGCTCACACCATGGCCTAACGTCTCGCGTGCTCTCAGCTCTCAGCTCTCAGTCACTCACCTCGCGCCATTGTTTGATCTTCTTTTTGCAGCGTTCGCGTGGCTGCGGTGCGACAGGGAGGACGTGGTGGACTGCGCGGGGTTCCTCCGCGGCCACAAGATCGTGACGAGGAGCGGGAACCAGTTCGGCGCGGACCCGAGGTACGTCCGGGTCAGCATGCTCGACAGGGACGACGCCTACGACATCTTCATCAGGCGCCTCGCCTCACTCAAATGACAAATCAAGACCGACGGCGGCGCGTGGAGGCTTCGTTCGTCATGCCGGTGCTGAGGCTGCAGCAAGGCCCATCTCGGCGAAGAGCACGCATCGTTAGCTGCCTAAGTACTTAATAGCGCGCGCTGGTTCGTGGTAGCGAGCGGCCGGCCTAAACAGGCATGCACGGTAAAAAGATTTGTGCGCATGTATATTGTGATAATAAATGCATTCACACTAGTCACTTTAATTTAGAGAGGACAGATCTACATGCATTTATTTTAGGTTTTTAAATTTTTGAAAAGTCATATCTTTTGAACTGTGTGTCCGAATTCAGATCCGTTTTCACCGTTGGAATTTTTTCGACGATATCTTTGAAACTAGATCTCGCATAGGTATATTTTGACGAATTTTTTCGATGCCAACTTTGATGTTATATGGTGCAACTCTATTACTGCATGGTGCAATTTTTTTTCAAAACTAAATTTTAGAGCTGCATGGTCCAACTTCCTATGAGGTTGCAACCTAACAACCATGACAACCAACTTTTTATGATGTGCAAGTAGTCTACTGCCTTGGCCAACTACCTAGTAGTTGATGTGCAAACCCCTCACTACTTGTGGATGTGTAATTTTTCATGCACACCCTGCCCCACTCACCTTACCAGCAATATGTGCAATTTGGTCTGTTGTTCCAGCCAACTGCCTAGTAGTCGATGTGCAACTTCTTCCTCTTTCTATTTGTGGATGTGTAGTTTCAGTTGACAGGGGTAATATATGGAGTTGCACATAGTCTGCTAGGCAGTTGGCCGGTGCAACAGACGAAGTCGCACATCTCACTGACAGGAATAGTTGGATGGTGAAAACTGCACATCCAGGGAGTACTGAAAAGATGCATATAAATGGGGCGCTAAAGTGGCACATCTCACTAGCAAGGGTGATTTGGACGGGGTCCTAGCAGGGAAAACTACACATCCACCGGATACGGGGAAAATTGCACATCACTGTTAGACAGTTGGCCGAGGAATCATCCGAAGTTGCACATCCACTGTTAGGCAGTTGGCCGAGGCGACAAATAGTGAATTCCACACATCCACGGGCAGGGGGAAGTTGCACATCAACTACTAAGCAGTTGGCCTGGTCAACAGACAAAGTTGCACATCTCACTGTTAGGGGGTAGGTTGGAGTGGAGGTGTCATAAGTGAAAACTGCACGTCCATGGATAGGGAGAAAGTTACACATCGACTCTCAGATAGTTGCACATCGAGTACTAGGTAATTGCACCTAACGGGGATTAAATTGCACACAATAAATTTCGTCGAAACATACCCATGCGGGATCTAGTTCCGAAGAGCATGTCGCGCAGGTTCCAACAATGAAAGTGGATCTTAATTCTGACAGGCGGTTTAAAAGTTATGGCTTTTTAAAATTTCTGAAATCCGAATTAATACGTTCACACCTGTTCACATATGCTTTTGCACTTTTTTCTGTTTACATGCTACTTTTTCTCTCTAATACGGATTAGAATTTTTCTTATACTATGATTAGGGAGACAAATGATTTTCTTTTATGGATTAGAGACCAAAAAATTCCTATTTGGGCCGGCAGCTCCGGAGCGCTAGGGCTGCTCCATAGACGCGTCCCGTTAGTTGTGGCAGTAGTCAGCCATCATCTCTTCTTCTTTTTTAAAAAAAAATGGAACACTTGTATTCCATTAAGGCTCGGTTAAATCACCGGCCACTAAACGGTTTACATCATCAGGGTAATCCACGTCCCATGTAGCATGGAAGTCGTGGCCCTCCCCTACACCCTTTGCTGCTAGCAAATGGGCTACCTGATTACACGCCCTGGGGCAAAACTCAACTCGGTACTGAATAAAAGACAGAGAAAGCATGTATTTGATCTCTAAGAATAACTGGCCCATGCTTGGACTGTCATAGGCATTGGACGTCATAGCCGTGATCAGATTTTAGCAATCAGTTGCCACAACAATCCTTCCAATCCCCCTCTACTCGGCCAACAACAACGCCTTCTTGACCGCAAGTGCTTCAGCAGGCATAGCTTGACTCACTTGGTTCAGATGTCCAGCGGCAGCAAAAACCAGGTCGCCTTCATGATCACGAGTTGCTGCCCCCCACCCTCCTTCTGAAGTGCTTGTCGAGTAAGCTCCATCACAATTAATCATGACGTACTCCTCTGGGGGCGGGTTCCATTTGTAGCTTCTGCTTGGGACATCAGTTATGTGTGTTTTATTTTGGCCTTTCCACTCAGTAGCATGTTGCCTGACAAGAAACTGCAGCTCCTCTGTTCGTCTGCGTTTTTCATTGTGATTCTCATTGTTTCTCTTGGACCACCAGCACCACAACAGCGCCACCACAGTCTGTTGTCGATCCTCCGGAAGTGCAAGGATATTCTGAATAACACGCAGTGGGCCTCCACTATCAACAAGGTGAAGACGTACATCCTCTAGCTCCAAAGCACGCCACAGACGCTTTACCTCTTTGCAGTTGAAAAATAGATGTCCACCATCTTCAAATAGACTTTTGCATATAATGCATCTTGTTGGTGCAATAATTTGCCTCCTTATGTTTTGGAGATTGTTGACAAACAGTGAGGGACTGATGTGTTTGCTAGTGCACACAGAGTAACAGGTCCCTGGAGTCAAGAGGAGTTTGGATTCAAACTCCGAAGAATATTCCCTGCGTAGCAGTGAAGGTTATCACCGAAGATTATGACGACAAGAGTGACCCCTCAAAATTTGCTGATACGAAGCAATTGATTCGGTGCTCGTCCGAAGAATATGACTGCTGTCGAGAAGATTGAAGACGAAGAGAAGACGTAGCATTCATTTCGTTGTTTCATTTCTCTTCATTGAGTCATAGGACCACCGTACTATTAAGAGGGGTGGAGCGTTCAAAACTTTGATTCTCTGATGCTAAACCCAAATCCTATGTAAGTTGTGAGAGAAATCTCCTTGTGTTCCGAGCAAATACTTGCCAGCAAGAGACTGTGATCTTCTTCGCTGCGAGAGATTTGTCTCTGACCGAGGAGTTAGCATTACTTGCTCTTCAAGTAATGTTACCGTTGCTCTTAAAATCCGACCGTTGTGAACGTGTCGGTTGACCATTGGCTGGACCGCGTGTCCAAAATGGTCATTTCCCATCCGGGAAGGCTGCGGCTATAAATAGCCACCCCGCACCGGCGTTGTCCGGTGGCTGCTCCGTTTGATTCTGAGAAGATTGTTGAGCAACCCCCTCTCCGATAGATTTGAGTTTAAAATCCACCGAGAGAAAACCCTAGAGCCGAAAAATTAGATAGTGGTTCAGCATCACTCGAATCTAAGTCCAGTACGCTCCGCCTATTACTCTTGAGAGCTGCAAACTCTCTAGACGGTTAGGTGTCAATCTCTTCAGAGACCAAGAGTAATTGTGGTTCTCGAAGAAGAAGTCTGTAAAGGTTCGGAGATCGCCTCAAGCATCTACCACGAGTAATCGGCATTGGTTGACGAACCAATTGTCGAGGAGAATAGGGCAAAGAGAGTTTATCTTCTGTGTTAAATCACAACCCCTCCAACCAGACGTAGTCCTTTTGCAGAAGGGCGAACTGGTCTACCAAATACCTTGTCGCCATCGAACATCACTGGTCACCTCTGCTACTCTCCTTTACATTCGAACTATGCCATGTGACATGTTTCAATTATGTGATTTACCTCGATGCATGTCTTAGTTTCCATTCGGTATTTTGTATTCGCTCACTATATACCGTTTTCATTCGTTCCGCTGCTGGGTTCCGAGAGTTTTGATAGTTCTGAAAGAAAATTTAAAACTCCCATTCACGCCCCCTCTGGTTGACATACTTCGTTCCTACACATCTGGTATCTGTCTCTACACCTTACCTCTCAATATTCATCAGCAACGGGTGACTGGTGTGCCCTAGCCTCCACATGAAATGGTGCACCCTCGGCGGACAGTTAAGCTTCCATAGACCCTTCAAGGTCGCTGTCTGCCAGTTCCCTCCGTCAGATGATTCACTTCTTGCTCTGGTTTGAAGCCTGCGCTCTTGGTCGATCATCACACGGTAGGCCGACTTAACTGAAAAAAACCCCTTGTTGTCAAAATGCCAGGCCAGAAAATCTTCACCCTGATCACTGATATGTATCTTCAAAATTTCCTGGGCATCCTCTAGACTGCACGTTTGATGCACAAGCCCCTCGTCCCATTCACTTCTGTCCGGATCAATGAGCTCGCAGACCCGCGAGAGAAGCATGTTTCCTCGATGTGTCGCTGGCTTCCTAGTCACACGTGGAATCCACGGGTCATCCCAGATTTTAATATTGGTTCCATCCCCAACTCTCCAGATTATCCCCTATTTTAGGAGGTTTATGCCTTGAAGAATTGATCGCCACACGTAGCTCATCCCGGCCACCGGTTCAGCACTGAGTAGGTCCCCTGACGAAAAGTATTTTGCCCGGAGTACCCTAGCACATAGGGAGTCAGGGGCCTGCAATAGACGCCACCCTTGGCGGGCCAACATGGCCAAATTGAAAGCATGGAGGTCCCGGAAACCTAGGCCCCCCTTCTCCTTTCCAAGCTTCATTTTCCCCCACCCCACCCAGTGCATCATCTTCTCATTGTTATTCTGTGACCACCAATATTTGCAGATGAGTTGGCTTATACTATCACAAAGGCCTTTCATCAAGTCAAAGCACGCCATTGCATATATGGGTATTGCTTGGGCAACGGCCTTTATCAGAATTTCTTTCCCTGCCTTCGATAAACATTTCTCCTTCCAGCCTTGAATTCTCTTCCATATCTTTTCTTTTATAAACTCAAAACACTGGACTCTGTTATGACCAATGTATGTAGGCAGCCCAAGATACTTGCCACCATTTGATTCAGACATCAGCCCTAAAGACTTGCATGACTGCATTCCTCACTCCTCGCTTAGTATTTGTACTGAACATAATTGAGGATTTGTCCCTATTTATAACCTGACCAAAGCAATCTTCATACACCTGCAGTATGTGATTTACCGTATGAGCCGCATTCTCGTTCGCTCCAAGAAGTAGGAGCGAATCATCGGCAAACAAGAGATGCGACACCGTAGGGGCTTCCGGAGCAAGTTTGATCCCTTGCAACTGACCATCAGCTTCTGCTCGAGTCAACATTGCAGAAAGGCCCTCTGCACAAAGGAATAAATATGGCGATATAGGGTCCCCTTGTCGCAATCCCCTCCCTGGCCGAATGGTATCCGTGAGAGCACCATTTATACGAAATATGTAGCTCACTGTGTTCACACACTTCATGATCAAGTTGACAAAATCTGTGCAGAAACCCATCTTGTTCATCATGCACTCCAAAAAAGACCACTCTATGCAGTCATAAGCCTTGCTCATGTCAAGTTTTAGTGCCATGTAACCCACCATCCCTTTTCTCCTCCTTCTCATAAAATGGGACATCTCATAAGCCAGAATTGTGTTGTCCGAAATAAGCCGCTCGAGTACGAAGGCACTCTGATTTGGGCTTATCAATTCATCAAGGATACATTTCAAACGATTGGCTAATACCTTGGACACGAGTTTGTACACAACATTGCATAGGGTTATAGGGCGTAGATCTTTCAATCTGTCTGGTTTACGCACCTTTGGGATGAGTACACCAATTGTTTCATTCCATCCCTCTGGTATACTGCCGCCTAGCAATACCTGCAAAACCTCATGTGCCACTGCATCGCCAACCGTACCCCAAAACTTCTTATAGAAAATCGCCGGCATGCCGTCAGCACCTGGGGCTTTAAGATCCCCTATACTATCCAGAGCTTCCCCGCACCTCCTTGACCGTGAATTCGGCCATTAGCATCTCGTTCATTGATACGTCCAATTTGCATCATGATTTCCTACTGTTATTTATTATATTTTTGATCATTATTAAACTTTATGATGCAATTCTCATGCCTTTTCTCTCTTAATTTGCAAGGTTTACATGAAGAGGGAGAATACCGGCAGCTGGAATTCTGGACCTGAAATAGCCACAATAGAGATACCTATTCTACAGAGCTCCAATTGACCTGAAACTTCACGGAGATTTTTTATTGAATATATAAAAAAATACTGGAGAAAAGAAATATCAGGGGGGACCCACCAGTTGCCCACAAGGCAACAGGGCGCGACCCCCCTGGGCGCGCCCTGATGCCTTGTGGGGCCCCTGGCTGGCGTCTGGCCCCCTCCTTCTGCTATATGAAGCCATTTTCCCTAGAAAAAAAATCAAGAGAAGACTTTCGGGACAAAGCGCCGCCGTCTCGAGGCGGAACCTGGGCATGAGCACTTTTGCTCTCCGGCGGAGCGATTCCGCCAGGGATACTTCCCTCCGGGAGGGGGAAATCGAAGCCATCGACATCACCAACGATCCTCTCATCGTGGGAGGACCAATCTTCATCAACATTTTCACCAGCACCATCTCATCTCAAACCCTAGTTCATCTCTTGTATTCAATCTTTGTCTCAAAACCTCAGATTGGTACGTGTGGGTTGCTAGTAGTGTTGATTACATCTTGTAGTTGATGCTAGTTGGTTTATTTGGTGGAAGATTATATGTTCAGATCCCTAATGCTATTCAATACCCCTCTGATCTTGAACATGAATATGATTTGTGAGTAGTTACTTTTGTTCTTGAGGACATGGGAGAAGTTTTGTCATAAGTAATCATGTAAATTTGGTATTCGTTCGATATTTTGATGATATGTATGTTGTTGCTTCCTTTAGTGGTGTCATGTGAACGTCGACTACATGAAACTTCACCATCTTTGGGCCTAAGGGAATGCATTGTGGAGTAGTAATTAGATGATGGGTTGCTAGAGTGGCAGAAGCTTAAACCCTAGTTTATGCGCTATTCCGTAAGGGGCCGATTTGGATCCATATGTTTCATTCTACGGTTAGAGTTATCTTAATTCTTCTTTCGTAGTTGCGGATGCTTGCGAGAGGGGGTAATCATAAGTGGGAGGCTTGTTCAAGTAAGAACAACACCCAAGCACCGGTCCACCCACATATCAAATTATCAAAGTAGCGAACGCGAATCAAACAAACATGATGAAAGTGACTAGATGAAATTCCCATGTGTCCTCGAGAACGCTTTGCTTATTATACGAGTTCGTTTCGGCTTGTCCTTTGCTACAAAAAGGATTGGGTCACCTTGCTGCACTTTTGTTACCGTTACTACTTGTTACTTGTTAGGAATTATCTTGCTATCAAAACTATCTGTTACCGCTACTTTCAGTACTTGCAAAGATTACCTTGCTGAAAACCACTTGTCATTTCCTTCTGCTCCTCGTTGGGTTCGACACTCTTACTTATCGAAAGGACTACGATTGATCCCCTATACTTGTGGGTCATCAAGACTCTTTTCTGGCACCTTTGCCGGGGAGTGAAGCGCCTTTGGTGAGTGGAATTTGGTAAGGAAACATTTATATTACGTGCTGAAATTTATTGTCACTTGTCACTATGGAAAGTAATCCTTTGAGGGGCTTGTTTGGGGTATCTTCACCTCGACCAGAAGCAATAAGAGTTGCCCCTCAACCTATTGAACCTACTGAAAATATTTATTATGAAATTCCTTCGGGTATGATAGAGAAACTGCTAGCTAATCCTTATGCAGGAGATGGAACGGTACATCCCGATATGCACTTGATCTGTGTGGATGAAATTTGTGGATTGTTTAAGCTTGTAGGTTTATCCGAAGATGGAGTTAAGAAGAAAGTATTGCCTTTATCTTTGGAGGGAAAGGCATTGACATGGTATAGGCTATGTGATGATACTGAAACATAGGACTGGAACCGATTAAAGCTGGAATTCCACCAGAAATTTTATCCTATGCATTTGGTTCATCGTGATCGGAATTATATATATAATTTTTGGCCTCATGAAGGAGGAAGTATCGCTCAAGCTTGGGGGAGGCTTAAGTATATGTTGCACACATGCCCCAATCATGAGCTCTCAAGAGAAATAATTCTTCAAAAAAATTATGCTCGGCTTTCTTATAATGATTGATCCATGCTCGATACTTCTTCTACTGGTTCCTTTATGAAGAGAACTATTGAATTAAACGTAACTCTAAAGATTGGGAAATCGACAAAGGTAATGAGTCGGGTATAAATCTTGAGTTTGATTGTGTTAAATCTTTTATGGAAACTGATGCTTTTCGTAAGTTTAGTACTAAATATGGACTTGACTCTGAGATAGTAGCTACCTTTTATGAATCTTTTGCTGCTCATGTTGATCTCCCTAAGGAGAAATGGTTTAAATATCATCCACCTATTGAGTTGAATGAAGAAGCTGTTAGTGTTAAAGAAGAAACAATTGTTTACCATGTTGATCCAGTTGTGCCTACTGCTTATATTGAGAAACCTCATTTCCCTGTTAGGATTAAGGAACATGCTAAAGCTTCAACTGTGGTTAATAAGAGTAATATTGGAGCACCTAGACCTTCTGAACAAATTAAAGTTGAACCTAGTGTTGCAATGGTTAAAGATCTTTTGGTTGATAATATTGATGGACATGTCATATATTTCTGTGATGAAGCAACTAGAATTGCTAAGCCAGACACTAAAGATAAAAACAAACCTGTAATTGGCATGCCTGTTATTTCTGTTAAAATTGGAGATCATTGCTATCATGGTTTATGTGATGTTGGTGCTAGTGTGAGTGCTATTCCGTTTACTCTCTATCAAGAAGTTATGAATGATATTGCACCTATTGAGATTGAAGATATTGATGTTACTATTAAGCTTGCAAATAGAGATACTATTTCACCACTTGGGATTGTTAGAGATGTTGAAGTCTTGTGTGGTAAGATCAAATACCCTACTGATTTTCTTGTTCTTGGATCACCACAAGATGATTTTTGTCCCATTATATTTGGTAGACCCTTCTTGAATACTGTTAATGCTAAGATTGATTGCACTAAAGAAATTGTTAGTGTTAATTTTGGTGAGATGTCTCATGAGTTTAATTTCTCTAAGTTTCGTAGACAACCTCATGATAAAGAATTACCTAGTAAAGATGAAATTATTTGTCTTGCTTCTATTGTTGTGCCTCCTACTGATCCTTTAGAACAATATTTGCTTGAGCATGAGAATGATATGCATATGAATGAAAGAAATGAAAAAGATGAGCTGTTCTTTAAACAAGCACCTAACCTTAAACATAATTTGCCCGTTGAAACCTTGGGATATCCACCTCCACCTAAGGGTGACCCTGTATTTGAATTAAAACAATTACCTCATACTCTTAAATATGCTTATCTTGATGAAAAGAAGATATATCCTGTTATTATTGGTGCTAACCTTTCAGAGCATGAAGAAAAGAGATTACTTAAAACTCTGAAGAAGCACCGTGCTGCTATTGGATATACTCTTGATGATCTTAAGGGCATTAGTCCCACTTTATGCCAGCATAAAATTCATATGGAGCCAGATGCTAAACCCGTTGTTGATCATCAAAGAAGGTTGAATCCTAGAATGAAGGATGTGGTAAGAACTGAAATATTAAAGCTTCTGGAAGCAGGTATAATTTATCCCATAGCTGATAGTAGATGGGTAAGTCTTGTTCATTGTGTTCCTAAGAAAGGAGGTATTACCATTGTTCCTAATGATAAAAATGATCTTATCCCACAAAGAATTGTAACTGGTTATAGGATGGTAATTGATTTTAGGAAATTAAATAAAGCTACTAGGAAAGATCATTACCCTTTGCCTTTTATTGATCAAATGTTAGAAAGATTGTCTAAGCATACACACTTTTGTTTCTTGGATGGTTATTCTGGTTTTTCTCAAATACCTGTGTCACCTGAAGATCAAGAGAAAACCACCTTCACTTGTCCTTTTGGAACTTATGCTTATCGTCGTATGCCTTTTGGCTTATGTAATGCACCTGCTACCTTTCAAAGATGTATGACTGCTATATTCTCTGACTTTTGTGAAAAGATTGTTGAGGTTTTCATGGATGACTTCTCCGTTTACGGAACTTCTTTTGATGATTGCTTAAGCAACCTTGATCGAGTTTTGCAGAGATGTGAAGAAACTAATCTTGTCTTGAATTGGGAGAAGTGCCACTTTATGGTTAATGAAGGTATAGTCCTTGGGCATAATTTTTTTGAAAGAGGTATTGAAGTTGATAAAGCTAAGGTTGATGCAATTGAGAAAATGCCTTGTCCTAAAGATATTAAAGGTATAAGAAGTTTCCTAGGTCATGCTGGTTTCTATAGGAGGTTCATAAAAGACTTCTCTAAAATGTCTAGACCTCTAACCAATCTCTTGCAAAAAGATGTTCCATTTGTTTTTGATGATGATTGTGTAGAAGCCTTTGAAGTAGTTAAGAAAGCCTTAATTTCTGCACCTATTGTTCAACCACCTGATTGGAACCTACCCTTTGAAATTATGTGTGATGCTAGTGATTATGCTATTGGTGCTGTTCTAGGACAAAGAGTTGATAAGAAATTAAATGTTATCCATTATGCTAGTAAAACTCTAGACAGTGCTCAAAGAAATTATGCTACTACTGAGAAATAATTTTTAGCAGTGGTGTTTGCATGTGATAAATTTAGATCTTACATTGTTGATTCCAAAGTTACTATTCACACTGATCACGCTGCTATTAAATACCTTATGGAAAAGAAAGATGCTAAGCCTAGACTTATTAGGTGGGTTCTTTTGCTACAAAAATTTGACTTGCATATTGTTGATAGAAAGGGAGCTGAGAATCCCGTGGCTGATAATTTGTCTAGAATGGAAAATGTTCTTGATGACCCACTTCCTATTAATGATGATTTTCCTGATGAACAATTAGCTGTGATAAATGCTTCTCGTAGTACTCCTTGGTATGCAGACTATGCTAACCACATTGTTGCTAAATACATACCACCTAGCTTTACATATAAACAAAAGAAAAAGTTCTTCTTTGATTTAAGACATTACTTTTGGGATTGCTACTTGTAGTCTGCGTTGGTATTTCCCCGAAGAGGAGAGGATGATGCAGTACAGTAGAGATAAGTATTTCCCTCAGTTAAGAACCAAGGTTATCAATCCAGTAGGAGAATGAAGCAAAATTCCGTTAAGCGCACCTGCACACACAAGAGCAAACACTTGCACCCAACGCAAATAAGATGGTTGTCAATCCTCTTAGCGGTTATTTGCAAGGATTAAATCTTATCGAGGTAAATAGATAAACTAAAATACTAATTAAAATAAAAGTAAATAAATTGTAGCAAGGTATTTTTATATTTTTTATATGATAAAGATAGACCCGGGGGCCATAGTTTTCACTAGAGGCTTCTCTCTCGAGCACAGAAACATATGGTGGGTAAACAAATTACTGTTGGGCAATTGATAGAAAAGCAAATAATTATGACAGATTCATGGCAATGATCATGTATATAGGCATCACGTCCGAGACAAGTAGACCGACTCCTGCCTGCATCTACTACTATTACTCCACTCATCGACCGCTATCCAGCATGCATCTAGAGTATATTAAGTTAATAAAAATAGAGTAACGCCTTAAGCAAGATGACATGATGTAGAGAAGCAAATTCAAGCAATATGAAAAAACCCCAACTTTTTATCCTTAATGGCAACAGTACAAATACGTGTCATGTCCCCTTCTGTCACTGGGATTGAGCACCGCAAGATTGAACCCATCACAAAGCACCTCTCCCATTGCAAGATAAATCAATCTAGTAGGCCAAACCAAATCGATAGATCGGAGAGAAATACAAAGCTATATTTAATCATGCATAAAAGAGTTCATAGAAGACTCAAATGTTTCTCATGAATAATCTGATCATAAACTCACAATTCATCGGATCCCAACAAACACACCGCAAAAGAAGATTGCATCGGATAGAACTCCAAGCACATCGAGGAGAACATGGTATTGAAGATCAAAGAGAGAGAACAAGCCATCTAGCTACTAGCTATGGACCCGTAGGTCTGTGGTAAACTACTCACACATCATCGGAAGGGCAGCAAGGTTGATGTAGAAGCCCTCCGTGATCGATTCCCCCTCCGGCAGAGTACCGGAAAAGGCCTCCAGATGGGATCACAGAAGAACAGAGGCTTGCGGTGGCGAAAAGGTTTTCTCTTCTGGCTCTCTGATGGTTTCCGAATATTTTTGAATTTATAGAAGTGGAATTAGGTCAAACGGAGCCACGTGGGCCCCACAAGGCAACACGGCGCGCCCTCCCCCCTAGGCCGCGCCCTGTTGCCTTGTGAAGCCTTCGTGAGGCTTCTGGCCTCCTCCCGAAGCTTCCAAGGTCTCTTTTGTCCAGAAGAAAATCTCTAAAAAGTTTCGTGGCATTTGGACTTCGTTTGGTACTGTTTCTCTGAAAAGCCAAAAACAAGCAGAAAACAACGACTGGCACTGGGCACTAGGTTAATAGGTAGTCCCAAAAAATGATATATAATTGCATATAAAAACATCCAAGATTGATACTATATTAGCATGAAACAATCAAAAATTATAGATACGTTGGAGACGTATCAAGCATCCCCAAGCTTAATTCCTGCTCGTACTCGGGTAGGTAAATGATAAAAACAGAATTTTTGATATGGAATGCTACCTATCATGTTTCATCATGTAATCTTTCTCTTACGGTATGAATAATAAGATCCAAATGATTCAAAGCAATAGTCTATAATTTGATATAAAGACATCAACACTCAGGCATACTAACAAACAATCATGTCTTTGAAAATAAAAATGCTAAAGAACGTTATCCCTACAAAATCATATAATCCTGTCATGCTCCATCTTCTTCACACAAAGTATTTATCATGCACTACCCCGATGACAAGCCGAGCAATTGGTTCATACTTTTTAACGCACTTCAGCTTTTTCAACTCCCACTCAATACATGAGCGCAAGCCATGGATATAGCACTATGGGTGGAATAGAGTATGGTGGTAGAGGTAGATAAGAGAAGTCAAAAATAAGAAGATAGTCTCACATCGACGAGGCTAATCAACGGGTTATGGAGATGCCCATCAATTGATGTCAATGCAAGGAGTAGGGATTGCCATGCAACGGATGCACTAAGAGCTATAAGTGTATGAAAGCTCAACATGAAAACTAAGTGGGTGTGCATCCAACTTGCTTGCTCATGAAGACCTCGGGCATTTGAGGAAGCCCGTCATCGGAATATACAAGCCAAGTTCTATAATGAAAAATTCCCACTAGTATATGAAAGTGACAAAATAGGAGACTCTCTATATGAAAAACATGCTGCTACTCTGAAGCACAAGTGTGGAAAAAAGATAGTAACATTGCCCCTTCTCTCTTTTTCTCTCATTTATATATTTTTTCATGGCTCTTTTTTGCCTCTTTTTTTTTTATATTTAGAACGGTCTCATGGACCTCATCCCCACTTTTTCGAGGACTCATTAGTCTAAACCATTCTTTCCTCACTGGGACAATGCTCTAATAATGATGATCATCACACCTCTATTTACTTGCAGCTCAACATTACAACTGTGACGCCCCGACTTAATCGTGCACTAATCATACACGCAAATGCGCACGATCAAGCACAGGGACTCACGGGAAGATATCACAACACAACTCTAAACAAAGATAAAAGTCATACAAGCTTTATATTACAAGCCAGGGGCCTCGAGGGCTCGAATACATAAGCTCGCGAACAAGCGTTAGCTGAAGCAACAACAATATCTGAGTACTGACATAAAGTTAAACAAGTCTGCCTTAAGAAGGCTGAGCAAAACAACGACACTGGATCGAAAAGGCGCAGGCCTCCTGCCTGGGTGCCTCCTATCTACTCCTGGTCGTCGGTCTCCACGTAGTAGTAAGCTCCACCAGTGGGGTAGTAGTAGTCGTCGACTGGGGCAGCTAGCTCCTGGGATCCGTCATCTGGTCGCAGCAATCGGGTATGGGAAAAAGGGGAAGCAAAGCAACCATGAGTACTCATCCAAAGTACTCGCAAGACTTACATCAGATCTATTATATGTATGCATCGGTATCAAGGAAGGGTTGTATCTATGGACTAGACTACAGAAATGCCAGAATGGAGAGAAAGGCCTAGCCTATCGAAGACTAGCATCTTCAGCGTCTTACAGCATTAGAAGAGTGTAGATTAGTACATAAGAATAGTAGTAACAACAAGTATAATAGTAGCTATGCCCAGAGATCCTTCCTCGACTCCCTGCGAGAAAGCAATCCCGGAGCTAACATATTAATTAAATTCACAAGTATCCAGTTCTAGTTGTAGTAGATCGGGATACTTTCCGAGCGTCCTGTTACCGTAGACACGTCTATTCGAATAGATATACTTACCTGCAGGGGTGCACCAACTTACCCAACACGCTCGATTAACTCTGGCCGGACACACTTAATCAGTCCATGCCCGGCCTCGGCTGATCGACACGTCGTAGCCCTGCCTAGGCTCAACAGAGAGGTCGGCACGCCGGTCTACATCCTAAGCGCTCAGGGGTCTTGGGCCCATTGCCCTTTGCACTCCTGCGCGTTGCGTACGCGGCTGGTGAGCAGACCTAGCCCCCTTAATACAAGCGCAGGCTTTCCCAGTCCAACCCGGCGCGCGCCGCTCAACTGCTGACATCTGGATAGCTTCGGCTGATACATACGACGCCGAGTGCCCATACTATTCCCGCATGGTGGTTAGTGCAAAAAAGGCCAGAGGCCAACTCAGATCACATATCCTAACCCATTAGTGTGTTGGGAGCTCACGGAAACGAGCAGCGATCCAGGATCTGTGGTCCCGTCGCCCCGTCTCGTGGACTTATGGTAAGGGCTAGGAATGCCCGGCCGTACCACGTAATTATCTCGCGGGTACCCTCATGGTCAACCCGACTCCACATCTCTCGCGGGTACCCCTCAGGGTCAACCCGACTTCACATTACTCGCGGGTACCCCTCAGGGCCGACCCGACTTTAATCAGGAACTGAGTTAAAATTCAAGGTAACTGTGTGTCCAACACATCAAGTAGGAATCCGAGGAATCACCCTCGTTGGATTCCCACTAGATGTATCCGTCAAGGTGAACTCGGAGGAATCACCCTCGATGGGTTCACACTTGAAGGGTTACACGACAGAGGCATCATCGGAGGTGGTGAAAGAGGAATCACCCTCGTTAACCCACAACCGACTAGCTACGCTACAGAGATATCATCAGGAGTGATGTATGAGGTATCACCCTCGGCACTCGATATTAGCTCTGCAGAGTCGTACAACTTAGGAGGGGTGCAGTGATGTGCTGGTCACAGCCCATCGATCACAGATATCGGGGCACCGGTAATAAAGCGGGGTAACTAGGACAAGGATGAGGGGCCACGGATGGTTTACTAGCCAACCTATACTAAGCATATAGGATAACAGGAATGGTATCAACAGCAGTTACAAAAATAGGCTATGCATCAGAATAGGTATTTCGGGACAACAATTGTAGCAGTTCTAATGCAAGCATGAGGAAGAAGAATAGGCGATATAGGCATGTTCAAGGGGGTTTGTTTGCCTGGAAGCTCTGCGGGGAAAGAGGGGTCGTCGGGGATGAAGTCGTACTCCGGAGCTGCGTCGGTCTCGGGGTCTACTGGAGAGAAGAGGGGGAAGAAACAAATAAATACAAGCAAACAATGCAACACAGATGCATGGCATGGCAGTATGTTGTGCTAGAGGTGACCTAATGCAGCACTACACGTTAGAGACGGTGCAGGAAAATATCTGGGGATATTTTCCCGGCTTTAGGCATCTGTCAGACAGATGAACCGGAGGGGAAGGTTCCATGTTTGCAGTGTTGTGAGCATCTGACAGCTACATGGAGGGCATATTCGGATTCGTCTCATTTTTCTGATCAACTTTCATGTAGAAAACTTTTTTATCCGAGCTACGGTTTATTTTCTACGATTTTTCAAAGACTTAAACCATTTTCTGAAATTCCTGGAAATTAAATCAAATTCGAAAATACAAAAAAGGTTTTATTGCGTCAGCAGCACGTCATGATGATGTCAGCAGTCAACACCAGCTGGTCCAGGTCAAACCTGACAGCTAGGTCCCACATGTCATACACAGTGGGCTTAACAGAGACTAATTAAACTAATTAGAGGTTAATTAGCACGTGGGGCCCCACGGTCAGTGACTAAATAATTATTAGATTAATTTTATTTCTAAAACTAATTAATTAATGGGTGGGGCCCGCATGTCAGTGACTGGGGTTGCCCAGTCAGCACGTTGACTGGTCAACCCAGTCAACTGGGGCCCTGGGCCCACTGGTCAGTGACCCAGGGTGGACCCCAGCCGTGCCACGTCGGTGGTGGCCGGCGACTCGTCGCCGGCAACGTCGAAACACGGCGACGTCCTCGGGTCCTCGTCGGAAAATGCGTATAGGGGGCCAAATCGAGCGCGGTCGGTGTCGTTCGAATGCGCACTCGATGCCGCGTCGATTGGTGGTGGTGGTGTCGCCGGAGTCGGCCGGAAACGACGGCGGCGAGCTCGCGGGCGGACGCCGGAGTACGGGTGTGGTCGGGTTCATCACTACGGTGCACGGGGAGGGATGTGCATGTGCGCGTTGAGCTCCTACGAGCTCCAGGAGCTCGGCTGCGAGCTCGGTCACGCGTGACAACGGCTATGGCTACGACGGTGAGCTCAACGGCGGCGAGGGGCTCCGCCATGTCAAATACGGCAGCTACGGGCACGAAAAGAAGGGGAAGAAGGAGGGGATCCGTGCGGGTGCTCACCGTGGAGCTCAAGAAAGGCTCGGCGAGCAACGGGAGCAGCAGTGGCGGCCGGAATCGCCGGAGTTCATCGGTGATCCGTGGAGGAAGAAGACAAGGTGGGGCGGCGATGCAGTGGCTTTGAGCTCGGGGTCGAGGGCGTAGACGACGTAGCGGAGCACGGCGGAGCGGCTGGACATGGTGGCGCGGCCCGGCGAGGCCAGTGGCCGTGGGATCGACGGCGAGCGGCGGCGGCTGCGTTCGGTTGCGGGTGGAAGGGGACGAGCGAGCGAGGGAGAGAGGGGGAGAAGTGGGCGAGGACGGTGACGAGGCAGAGGGGGGGCGTTCTTATCCCCTCGGCCGGCCTGTAGCGCGCCGTGTCGGCCGGTCGCCGGTGCGCGCGCGCGCGGCCAGGGGCGCACCGACACGCGGGGAGAGAGAGCGGGAGGAGGAAGAGAGAGAGGAAGGTGGGCTGGGCCGGTGCACTGTGCACTTAGGCCCAGCTCACAATAGAGTTAGGGCCTTTTCCATTTTCTTTTTCTGTTTTCTTTTTACAGAAAGGTTTTGAAAATGATTGAGCTGCCAAAAGACTTTTGTAAAATATGTGACTTAGCCACATAATTACATTGCATTTTTCTGCACTGCCACAAAACATTTGGGAGAGATTTGAATCCATTTGAATTTTTCATAAATGGAAAGGCATTAAAAATGTTGTTTTTGCACTGTATTAATTGCCATAATCCACATTTAGCTTAATGGTGATGTTGTTTTCCTGAACAACTATTTGTTTTGGAATTTTTGCTAAATGATGAACTATTTTCCAGCAACTTTTGAGCAACTTCAAATTTCACTTGCAAATTTAAATTGAATTCAGAGGTGGAATTTGAAATGAGATATTAATCCAATATGATCAAGCATTGCAAATCAAGCTGACTTAGCATAATCATTATGGATCACTGTTGCTCATTACACAGGGGTGTTACAATTCTCCTCCTCTAAAAGAAATTCTCATCCCGAGAATTCAGGAGGTAGAAGGGAAAAGATCGGGATATTCCTTGCGAAGACGATCCTCGCGTTCCCAAGTGGCTTCATCTTCAGTATGATTTGACCACTGCACTTTAAGGAACTTGGTTGTCTTCTTACGGGTCCGACATTCAGCTTGATCCAAGATCCGGATCGGATGCTCTTTATAAGATAGGTCATCTTGCAATTCGAGCAATTCATGATCCACTGCTCGGTGCGGATCCTTGAAGCAACGATGAAGTTGTGACACATGGAAGACGTCGTGGAGGTGAGAGAACTGCGGCGGCAATTCCAATTTATATGCCACATGACCACGTCTGGCGAGAATGCGGAAGGGACCAATGTAGCGAGGAGCTAACTTGCCCTTGATTCCAGAGCGATGAGTGCCCGTCATAGGAGTGACATGCAGATAAGCTTGCTCTCCAGGTTGATAGATCGATCCCCAGTGTTTACGATCATAATTGCTCTTCTGGCGAGACTGAGCCACCTTGAGATTTTCCCGAACGATACGGACTTGCTCTTCAGCGTGTTGGATAATATCCAGACCAATGAGCAGTCGTTCCCCAGTTTCTGACCAATTCAGAGGGGTTCGACACTTACGTCCATATAGTACCTCGAAGGGTGCCATCTTCAAGCTAGCTTGATAGCTGTTGTTGTACGAGAATTCAGCATACGGGAGAGATTCCTCCCACTTCTTGCCAAATGAGATGACACAAGCACGCAGCATATCTTCCAGCACTTGATTCACTCGTTCAACTTGGCCTTGGGACTGGGGGTGGTAAGCAGAGCTCCAGGTTATATGAGTTCCCATTGCTTCTTGGAAACTTGCCCAGAACTTAGAGGTGAAGAGGCTGCCACGGTCTGAACTGATCTCCTTCGGAATACTGTGGAGTGATACAATTCTGGAGATATAAAAATCTGCTAACTGACTAGCAGTGATCGTCTCCTTGACTGGCAGAAAATGTGCAACTTTGGAGAGTTGATCAATGACGACAAGAATTGCATCATGACCTTTCTGCAATTTGGGAAGGCCGGTAATGAGGCCCATTTGAACCTTATCCCATTTCCATTCAGGAATAGGAAGCGGCTGTAGAATTCCAGTAGGCTTCTGATGTTCTGCTTTAACGCGACGGCAAACGTCACATTCAGCAACATATCGAGCAATGTCTTGCTTCATTTTAGACCACCAGTACCTTTGACGAAGATCGCGATACATCTTGGTGCTACCCGGATGAATAGACAGTGGTGTATCATGTGCCTCCTTCATAACTTTGTCGGTCATAAGTTCGAATCGAGGTACCACAATACGATCTCTGAAGTACAAAGTTCCATCTTCAGCAAGCGAGAAATCTCTGGACTTTTCAAGGTCAAGATCTCTTTTCATCTGATCAACTTCAGCATCTTTTGCTTGCGCAGACTTTACAGCTTTCTCAAGATTCGGCTGTAGAACAAGGGTATTAAGAGAACCTTGTGGAATGATATGAAGGTTCAACTTGCGAAGTTCTTCATAAAGAAGGGGTTGAGCTCGCTAAACCATGAGGTTGTTACAATAGGACTTGCAGCTCAAAGCATAGGCCATCACATTAGCTTTGCCAGGGGTATAAGAAATACCGCAGTCATAGTCTGTAATTGTTTCCAACCATCGTTGTTGGCGGAGATTGAGATCCGGCTGAGTAAACAAATACTTCAGACTTTGGTGATCAGTGTATATTTCACATCGATTACCAAGGAGGTAATGTCGCCACAGCTTCAATGCATATATCACTGCAGCTAGTTCAAGATCATGCACTGGGTAGTTCTCTTCATGAGGACGCAACTATCGTGAGGCATAAGCAATTACTCTGCGCTCTTGCATCAGGACACAGCCTAATCCTTGACGAGAGGCGTCGCAATAAATCATGAAGTCCTTACAAGAATCCGGAGGAGCAAGCACTGGTGCGGATGTCAGCTTGTCCTTGAGGGTTTGGAAGCTTTCCTGACATTTGTCTGTCCACTCAAACTTAATGCCTTTGTGAAGCAGATTAGTCAGAGGCTTGGCAATATTGGAAAAGTTCTCGACAAATCGGCGGCAATAGCTGGCGAGTCCGAGAAAACTTCTGACTTGCTTAACATTCTTCGGGGGAGTCCAGTCAAGAATAGCCTGAACTCGCTCTGGGTTGATAGCAATGCCATCCTTGGAAATCACATGACCAAGGTAGGTCACTTTGGATAACCAGAATTCACACTTGGAATATTTGGCATATAGCTGATGCTCTCGAAGCTTTTCCAGAACAAGACGATGATGTTCAGCATGTTCTTCCTTATTCTTGGAATATACCAGGATATCATCCAGATAAACCATGACGAATTTGTCGAGGTAATCCATGAAGATATAATTCATCAGGCAGGAGAACGTTGCTGGGGCATTAGTTAAGCCGAAAGACATGACGGTGTACTCGTATGAGCCATACCGAGTAACGAAGGCGGTCTTGAGAATATCCTCTTCACGGACCCGGATCTGATGGTAACCCAACCTCAAGTCGAGTTTAGAGAATACCGATGAACCAGCAAGTTGATCATACAGATCGTTGATCCGAGGATGCGGATACTTATTCTGAATGGTTGCCTGATTGATAGGTCGGTAATCTTGGACTAACCGGTTCGTACCATCTTTCTTCTTGACAAAGAGAGAAGGTGCTCCCCAGGCAGAGGAACTTGGACGAATGAAACCTTTACGAAGTGACTTGTCGATTTCCTCCTTAAGCTCAAGAAGTTCATGCGGTGGCATCTTATAGGGATGCTTCGCAATAGGAGTGGTGCCTGGTTTTAAGTCGATGACAAACTCGACAGCTCTAACAGGGGGTACTCCTAGAAGTTCTTCTGGAAAGACATCTTGGAAGTCGCGGACGACTGGAACGTTTTCGATTCCCTCAAGAGGAGAAGCGTTTAACGCATTCAGGGTATAAATTTGAGCCTCGGCATTTTGAACGGGATGAGCATGGTAGTTTACTAGCTCATCCGATGGGTGCAGGAGTTGGACGACTTTGGTAGCACAATTGACTAAGGCGGTATGAGCCTTCAACCAATCCATTCCCAGAATGAGGTCAATGTTGGAAGACTTCAAAATAATAGGAAAAAGCATGGAACTCTAACCCTTCAATCTCAATGGTAACATTGGGGCTGAACATAGAGGTTTGGCATTGGCCCGCGGGAGTGTTTACCATTAACGTATTGTGCAACTGCTCACATTTAGTGTCATGCATGTATGCAAAAGCTTCTGACATGAATGAATGTGATGCTCCTGAATCAAATAAAACAGAAGCTGGTACTGAATTAATGAGAAGAGTACCCATCACAGTAGCAGGCTGGTCTTGAGCTTCATTCAGGTCAACATGGTAAGCTTGGCCACGACCATAAGAAGGCCTGGCATTGTTGTTGCGAGGCTGATAGGTACCACGGCCATTTCCACGGCCAGCTGACAGAAGCACAAGCTGATTCTGATCCTGCGAGCAGTCTCTGGCACGGTGACCTGGACGGCCACACTTGAAGCAGAGCCCATTATCGGGACGGGGAGCAGGAGCTCGAAGCATTGGAGCTTGGGGTCTCAGCTGCCTCGGAGGTGGAGGAGGCAGACGAGGTGCATCATACGATGGCCTTGGAGCAGGTACAGTTGGACGGTACATGCTATGAGGAATCCAGATACGGCGCTTCTGGGAAGACGAGCCCGAAGATGAGCCCGCTTCACGGGTGCGCTTGAGCGCGTCCTTGTGATCCTTCAAACCAGTCTCAACCTGTATGGCCTTGTTCACCAAGGTGGCGAAGTCGGCGAAGTCTTGGACTAGGAGTGCGAGCTTGATATCTGGGTTGAGCCCTTCACGGAACTTTTCCTGTCTGCGAGCATCAGTAGCAATATCCTCTTCAGCATAGCGAGATAGTTCAAGAAATTCCCGTTGATAGACCTCCACAGTCTTGTTGCCCTGGGTAAGGTTGCGGAACTCATGCTTCTTCCGGTCCATAACTCCTTGCGGAATGTAACGGGCACGGAAGGCAGCTTGGAACTCCACATAGGTGATGATTGTTCCAGCAGCTAGGGTATGCCTATGACTGTCCCACCATTGGGCTGCAGGACCCTTCAGGAAGTAGGCTGCGAAGGTAACATAGCTGGTAGGGGCAACATTGGCTGACTCCATCTCATAAGTGATATCACGGAGCCAGTCATCAGCATCTAGCGGCTGAACTGAGTTGCGGAAAATGGTTGGGTTGAGGCGCACAAACTCTTGCAAAGTTATAGAGGCTGGCTGCTGGTTGGCATTCGGACGAGGAAACTGATCCATAAGCCCTTGCATGAACTAGCGGTGCGTTTCAAATTGTTGCATCATTGCAGCCATATAGTCGGGCGGTAGTGGATTGTTGGCACCACTGCCTCGACCTGAGGGTCTAACCATCCTGCTAAAATCAACAGGGGGTAGTTTAGCAACGAGCATTTACAGATGTATGGAATCATTCATGAAGTAACACGCACAATCAAAGGAAGTGCAATAGGTACAACATAATAGTCAAACATGACATGCAGATCCATACATAAAGTCGGTTACAAGCCAGCGGTACAAGTTCGGAAAGAAAAGCTAGACAAACTAGGCGGCACGCAGGCGCGTGGTGGAGGGATACAACAACGGGACATAGCAATAGCTACATCAACGTCGGAGAAAACCACTGAAGCCAGGCAGCCGTAGGTGACGACGCAGGGTACCCTCGATACAAGGATCCTGCGCTCCATGAACACTCTGGTGCAGAACCTGGTCCCGGACTGGAAGAAGAGGACCACGTGGAGGAGTACAACCTCCAACAGCAGGCCACTCAAGACCTGGCGGCATCTCCGTCCTGCGCGGGTAAAGAATGTACTCTGGATGCATCCGTGCACTGACTGCTGGCAGCAACTGTGTCAGAGCATCGTAAAGACGAGCCCGAGTGGCGTACAACTCGACCGCAAGAGCTCGGGCAGTGCGATCCAGAGCCTCAGTGTACTGAACCAAAACCTGCGGGTCATAACGACGTTGCACGTAAGGGGTTCAGATAGCAGTGTAGTATCCACTCTCATCCCCAGCGGGGGCATACAGGATATATCTGAAAGCAGTCTCCTCCAAGCGACTGTGCTCTCCACGGAGACGAGCAATAGCAGTATAGGTAGCATCATGGACGGCTGATATGTCTCCAACGTATCTATAATTTTTTATTGTTCTATGCTGTTATATTATCAATCTTGGATGTTTTTATATACATTTACAACAATTATATATCATTTTTTGGGACTAACCTATTAACTTAGTGCCCATTGCCAGTTGTTGTTTTCTGCCTGTTTTTTGTTTTACAGAATATAAATACCAACTGAAGACCAAATGCCACGAAACTTTTTGGAGATTTTTTTCTGGACAATACCAACACTAGAAGCTTCGGGAGAAGACCAGACGCCAGAGGAGGTGGCCACGAGCCACTAGGGCGCGTCTGGGGGGGGCAGGCGCCTTGGTGCCTCGTGGGCCCACCTCAGCTCCGTTTGACCTAATTCCACCACTATAAATTCCTAAAAAATCAGAAACCCTCAGGGGAGTCCACGAAATACTTTTTCCGCCGCCGCAAGTTTCTGTTCTCGAGAGATCCCATCTGGGGGCCTTTTTCGGCACTCCGCCGGAGGGGAAATCGATCACGGAGGGGCTCTGCATCAACCTTGCTGCCCTTCCGATGTTGCATGAGTAGTTTACCACAGACCTTCGGGTCCATAGTTAGTAGCTAGATGGCTTCTTCTCTCTTTTTGATCTTCAATACAATGTTCTCCTCGATGTTCTTGGAGTTCTATCCGATGTAATCACTTTTTGCGGTGTGTTTGTTGGGATCCGATGAATTGTGAGTTTATGATCAGATTATCCATGAATATTATTTGATTCTTTTCTGATCTCTTTTATGCATGATTATTATAGCTTCGTATTTCTTCTCCGATCTATTGATTTGGTTTGGCCAACTAGATTGATTTATCTTGCCATGGGAAGAGGTGCTTTGTAATGGGTTCGATCTTGCGGTGCTCAATCCCAGTGATAGAAAGGGACATGACACGTATGTATCATTGCTATTAAGGGTAAAAAGACGGGGTTTATTCATATGTGAGTTTATCTTGTCTACATCATGTCATCGTTCTTAAGGCGTTACTCCGTTCTTTATGGACTTAATACACTAGATGCATGCTGGATAGCGGTCGATGTGTGGAGTAATAGTAGTAGATGCAGGCAGGAGTCGGTCTACTTGTCTCGGACGTGATGCCTATATACATGATCATTGCCTTGGATATCGTCATGATTATTTGCTTTTCTATCAATTGCCCAACAGTAATTTGTTTACCCACCGTATGCTATTTTCTTGAGAGAAGCCTCTAGTGAAAACTATGGCCCCCGGGTCTATCTAAATCATATACTAAAACCCTAAAAATACTTGCTGCAATTTTATCTTATTTATTTTATTTTGTATTTTTGTTTCTATCTATCTATCTATCACATACAATTTAATCTTGCAACTTACCGCCGAGGGATTGACAACCCCTTGTTTGCGTTGGGTGCAAGGATTTGTTGTTTTGTGTGCAGGTGCTGCTAACGAGGTGTTGCGTGATTCTCCTACTGGATTGATAACCTTGGTTTCATAACTGAGGGAAATACTTATCTCTACTGTACTGCATCTCCCTTCCTCTTCAGGGAATTACCAACGTAGCTCACAAGTAGCAACGGCCATATCAACAGTCACTCCAACACCATGAAAGGTGTGCAACTCAGTGATGGAGTTGTTTTGCCGATCAAAGATACGAACCACAACGTGGTACTGCTCCTGGTTGAACTCGCGGTAGTCCTCGTAAACAATGTACTCGGGGTACCAGCGATATCCCAGCCTGGTCAAGAGATCGACCAAGATAGCAGGGAACCCAGTCGCATCAACAACCATAGTGTGGCGTACGAGCTGTCTTGCGGGACGCATCTGAAACAAGTGAGTGCAAGATGTCAAACGACAGTGTGAGAAGCATATGATAGCATTGGAAAGAAAGGTTTGTAGATAATCCAGCTCTCCGGGTGAATGTGATCATGAGAACCTAATGTTAGAGTTAGCAAAATCTTTAACCCGGATAGAAGAGAGATCAGAGTCCCAGAGTAAGGAAGAGAAATAAAAGATCCTAATACCACCCATTGGCGACGTGGGCCCGTAAGCCACACATCCATGTTAGTAAAACGGTTTTGCAAAGACTAGACTCAACTTCGGCCAAGGAGTTGGAAAGGGGGGGGGTTCCTACAGGCAGTCAGCTCTGATACCAACTTGTAACGCCCCGACTTAATCGTGCACTAATCATACACGCAAATGCGCACGATCAAGCACAGGGACTCACGGGAAGATATCACAACACAACTCTAAACAAAGATAAAAGTCATACAAGCTTTATATTACAAGCCAGGGGCCTCGAGGGATCGAATACATAAGCTCGCGAACAAGCGTTAGCGGAAGCAACAACAATATCTGAGTACAGACATAAAGTTAAACAAGTCTGCCTTAAGAAGGCAGAGCAAAACAACGACACTGGATCGAAAAGGCGCAGGCCTCCTGCCTTGGTGCCTCCTATCTACTCCTGGTCGTCGGTCTCCACGTAGTAGTAAGCTCCACCAGTGGGGTAGTAGTAGTCGTCGACTGGGGCAGCTGGCTCCTGGGATCCGTCATCTGGTCGCAGCAATCGGGTATGGGAAAAAGGGGAAGCAAAGAAACCATGAGTACTCATCCAAAGTACTCGCAAGACTTACATCAGATCTATTCTATGTATGCATCGGTATCAAGGAAGGGCTGTATCTGTGGACTAGACTGCAGAAATGCCAGAATGGAGAGAAAGGCCTAGTCTATCGAAGACTAGCATCTTCAGCATCTTGCAGCATTAGAAGAGTGTAGATTAGTACATAAGAATAGTAGTAACAACAAGTATAATAGTAGCTATGCCCAGAGATCCTTCCTCGACTCCCTGTGAGAAAGCAATCCCGGAGCTAACATATTAATTAAATTCACAAGTATCCAGTTCTAGTTGTAGTAGATCGGGATACTTTCCGAGAGTCCTGTTACCATGGACACGGCTATTCGAATAGATATACTTCCCTGCAGGGGTGCACCAACTTACCCAACATGCTCGATTAACTCTTAATCAGTCCATGCCGGACACACTTAATCAGTCCATGCCCGGCCTCGGCTGATCGACACGTCGTAGCCCTACCTAGGCTCAACAGAGAGGTCAGCACGCCGGTCTACATCCTAAGCGCTCAGAGGTCTTGGGCCCATTGCCCTTTGCACTCCTGCGCGTTGCGTATGCGGCCGGTGAGCAGACCTAGCCCCCTTAATACAAGCGCAGGCTTTCCCAGTCCAACCCGGCGCGCGCCGCTCAACTGCTGACATCTGGAGAGCTTCGGCTGATACATACGACGCCGAGTGCCCATACTATTCCCGCATGGTGGTTAGTGCGAAAAAGGCCAGAGGCCTACTCAGATCACATATCCTAACCCATTAGTGCGTTGGGACCTCACGAAAATGAGCAGTGATCCACGATTTGTGGTCCCGTCGCCCCGTCTTGTGTACTTACGGCAAGGGCTAGGAATGCCCGGCCGTGCCACATAATTATCTCGTGGGTACCCTCGTGGTCAACCCGACTCCACATCTCTCGCGGGTACCCCTCAAGGTCAACCCGACTTCACATTACTCGCGGGTACCCCTCAGGGCCGACCCGACTTTAATCAGGAACTGAGTTAAAATTCAAGGTAACCGTGTGTCCAACACATCAAGTAGGAATCCGAGGAATCACCCTCGTTGGATTCCCACTACATGTATCCATCAAGGTGAACTCGGAGGAATCACCCTCGATGGGTTCACACTTGAAGGGTTGCACGATAGAGGCATCATCGGAGGTGGTGAAAGAGGAATCACCCTCATTAACCCACAACCGACTAGCTACGCTACAGAGATATCATCAGGACTGATGTATGAGGTATCACCCTCGGCACTCGATATTAGCTCTGCAGAGTCATACAACTTAGGAGGGGTGCGGTGATGTGCTGGTCTCAGCCCATCGATCACAGAGATCGGGGCACCGGTAATAAAGCGGGGCAACTAGGACAAGGATGAGGGGCCACAGATGGTTTACTAGCCAACCTATACTAAGCATATATGATAACAGGAATGGTATCAACAGCAGTTACAAAAATAGGCTATGCATCAGAATAGGTATTTCGGGACAACAATTGTAGCAGTTCTAATGCAAGCATGAGGAAGAAGAATAGGCGATATAGGCATGTTCAAGGGGGTTTGCTTGCCTGGAAGCTCTGCAGGGAAAGAGGGGTCGTCGGGGATGTAGTCGTACTCTGGAGCTGCGTCGGTCTCGGGGTCTACCGGAGAGAAGAGGGGGAAGAAACAAATAAATACAAGCAAACAATGCAACACAGATGCATGGCATGGCAGTATGCTGTGCTAGAGGTGACCTAATGGGGATATTTTCCCGGCTTTAAGCATCTGTCAGACAGATGAACCGGAGGGGAAGAATCCATGTTTGCAGTGTTGTGAGCATGTGACAGCTACATGGAGGGCATATTCGGATTCGTCTCGTTTTTCTGATCAACTTTCACGTAGAAAACTTTTTGATCCGAGCTACGATTTATTTTCTACAATTTTTCAAAGATTTAAACCATTTTCTGAAATTCCTGGAAATTAAATCAAATTCGAAAATACAGAAAAGGCTTTATTGCGTCAGCAGCACGTCATGATGATGTCAGCAGTCAACACCAGCTGGTCCAGGTCAAACCTGACAGCTCGGTCCCACATGTCATACACAGTGGGCTTAACAGAGACTAATTAAACTAATTAGAGGTTAATTAGCACGTGGGGCCCCACTGTCAGTGACTAAATAATTATTAGATTAATTTTATTTATAAAACTAATTAATTAACGGGTGGGGCCCGCATGTCAGTGACTCGGGTTGCCCAGTCAGCATGTTGATTGGTCAACCCAGTCAACTTGGGCCCTGGGGCCCACTGGTCAGTGACCCAAGGTGGACCCCAGCCGTGCCACGTCGGCGGTGGCCGGCGACTAGTCGCCGGCGACGTCGAAACACGGCGGCGTCCTCGGGTCCTCGTCGGAAAACGCGTACAGGGGGCCAAATCGAGCGCGGCCGGTGTCGTTCGAACGAGCACTCGATGTCGCGTCGATTGGTGGTGGTGGTGTCACCGGAGTCAGCTGGAAACGACGGCGGCGAGCTCGCGGGCATACGCCGGAGTACGGGTGTGGTCAGGTTCGTCGCTACGGTGCACGGGGAGGGATGTGCGTGTGCACGTTGAGCTCTTACGAGCTCGAGGAGCTCGGCTGCGAGCTCGGTCGCGCGTGACAGCGGTTATGGCTACGACGACGAGCTCAACAGTGGCGAGGGGCTCGGCCATGTCAAATACGGCGGCTACAGGCACGAAAAGAAGGGGAAGAAGGAGGGAATCCATGCGGGTGCTCACCGTGGAGCTCAAGAAAGGCTCGGCGAGCAACGGGAGCAGCAGTGGCGGCCAGAATCGCCGGAGTTCGTCGGTGATCCGTGGAGAAAGAAGACGAGGTGGGGTGGCGATGTAGTGGCTTTGAGCTCGGGGTCGAGGGCGTAGATGATGCAGCGGAGCACGGCGGAGCGGCTGGACACGGTGGCGCGGCCCGGCCAGGCCAGTGGCCGCGGGATCGACGGCGAGCGGCGGCGGCTGCGCTCGGTTGCGGGTGGAAGAGGACGAGCGAGCGAGGAAGAGAGGGGGAGAAGCGGGCGAGGACGGTGACGAGGCAGAGGGGGCCGTTCTTATCCCCTCGGCCGGACTGTAGTGGTGCCGTGTCGGCCGGTAGCCGGTGCGCGCGCGCGGCCAGGGGCGCACCGACACGCGGGGAGAGAGAGCAGGAGGAGGAAGAGATAGAGGGAGGTGGGCTGGGCCGGTGCACTGTGCACTTAGGCCCAGCTCACAGTAGAGTTAGGGCCTTTTCCATTTTCTTTTTCTGTTTTCTTTTTACAGAAAGGTTTTGAAAATGATTGAGCTGCCAAAAGACTTTTGTAAAATATGTGACTTAGCCACATAATTACATTGCAATTTTCTGCACTGCCACAAAAGTTTGGGAGAGATTTGAATCCATTTGAATTTTTCATAAATGGAAAGGCATTAAAAATGCTATTTTTGCACTGTATTAATTGCCATAATCCACATTTAGCTTAAAGGTGATGTTGTTTTCCTGAACAACTATTTGTTTTGGAATTTTTGCTAAATGATGAACTATTTTCCAGCAACTTTTGAGCAATTTCAAATTTCACTTGCAAATTTAAATTGAATTCAGAGGTGGAATTTGAAATGAGATATTAATCCAATATGATCAAGCATTGCAAATCAAGGTGACTTGGCATAATCATTATGGATCACTGTTGCTCATTACACAGGTGTCGGGGATATAACTCCACGATATGACCCAGCTCATAACGTTAAGTCGCCAGGGACTTAAGTCATCTCTGGGCTTACGTCACCCTGAGGATGAGACCCGGCCGAAGTATGACCCGGCTGCTACAGTGCCAGGCCTGAAGTTAACCCAGCCTGCTACAGTGCCAGGCCTGAAGTTAACCCGGCCTGCTACAGTGCCAGCCTTGAAGTTAACAGGTCCTGCTACAGCGCCAGGATTGAAAGTTAACCCGGCCTGCTACAGTGTCAGGGCTGAAGTTAACCCGGCCTGCTACAGTGACCCGGGCGAGGTTCCGTCAAGAAAGAGGCAAAATACAAGATGGAGACCGAAGACACAGATGACTTAGAGTAGGACTCCAATCACGGGTATAACCCAGAATCTCATGTAAGCCACCCCTTCTACTTATATAAGGAGGGGCAGGGCACCCCAAGAGGGACGAGTTTTTAGAGGTCAAGATAGACAGATAAGTCTGGAGACAGATGTTTTGGCAGCTCTCGAGACGGACGTTTTGATAGCTTCTCGAGACAGAGTCAGGGAAACAGCACCCTTGTAATCGAAACTATGATCATCAATATCAACCAAGCAGGACGTAGGCTTTTACCTCCACCGTGAGGGGCCGAACCTGGGTAAAACTCGCGTCTTCTCGATTCCGATCAACCCCGTTCAAGCTACCACCTAGTTGCGATGGCCTCACCACTAAGTGCTTTCACGAGGACATCTGCCGTGACAAAACCACGACAGTTGGCGCCCACCGTGGGGCTCGCGCACCGTGGTGTTGAGTTCTTGGAGGGAGCCTTTCCAGGGATTGAGCAGTTCGCAATTGGACAGATGAAAAAGAGCAGGCTCAGAAGGATCTACATCGACTCCGAGTTCGCTAGATCAAGATTAGAAATTTCTTGTTGGCAGTGGACATCAGTGGCATGGGCGAATCATCAGGGATCAAAGCCAATCTCATAAAACAAGACCAAAAAGAAAAGAATTCTAGAAATTAGGGTGGCATTCAGATGCGCCATTGGCAAAGTCGCCGAGTTGACAAGACCGACATGCAATCCAATCCAAAGCCAGATCAAACTTAGGATGACAGGACTCTACTTGACTACTACTTGTTGAGGCGAAAGAAAATTATAGCGTGCAGTCATCGTTGCCACGTTCGGGTGTGAATAGCTTTCAAAAGATGCGGCAGTTTGAAGCCATACTAGTACTGTCCGGTGACAAAACCCAGAATAAACAATGTCTGAGAAAAAAAAAACGAAGGAAAAGAAGGCAGCAACCCGGAGGAGGACGCGGTCATGGACACGGATTTGGATTATGCCGCCGCAACCTCGCCTCCGTCTGCGAGCCGCCTCTGTCGTCGCCGCGCCAAGCCGCCGTCATCGCTCACCACTGCCAAGCCGCCTGCGAGCCGCCCCCACTCGGTTTCGCTCCTCCGCCGGCCTCCGCCGCCGTAGCGCCCTCGCCTCGACCGGCTTGCCGCCTCCACTTCTGCCGCGGCCGCAGCCGCTCGCCTCTGTGGCCTCGCCTCCACCTCGGCACCCGTGGCTTCACCTCGAGTCGCCCCCGCCGGCGCGGCCTCGAGCCGGCCTCGCCTCTACCGCAAGTCGCCGAGCCCCTCCACCGGTCTTCGCTCCTGCGCCCGCCTCCGAGCCGCGCCGGACTCGAGCCGCCGCCTGCAAGTCGCCCTGCCGGCCTCCGCCACCGCACCTCGAGTCGACCACGCTGCAGTTAAGCCGTCGCCTCCGCCTCAACGTCCGCGGCCTCACCTCGAGCCGTTTCCGCCGTTGTGGCCTGCCCCCGCCATCGTGGCCTCGACAAGCCGCCACCTCGAGTCGGCCCTGCCGTCGCGCTTCGCCTCCTCAGTCCGCGGTCGCCTCCGCTCGACCTCGCTCCGAGCCGCCCCCGCGGCCTCACCTCAACGGCCGCGCCTCAAGCCGCCCCCGCGGCCTCACTCGTCGTCGCGCCAAGCCGCCTCCGGCTGGCCCGCCTCTGCCGACCATGGCTCCGCCTCAGCCATGGCCCGCCTGCGAGCTGCTGGCGAGCCGCCGTCGTGCCTTGCATCCGCAGCGAGCCGCCCTCGCCGGCCTGCCTTACTTCGGGCCGCCTGCCCACTCCGCCGGTCTTCGCTTTTGCCGAGCCGCCGCCACCGTGACCTGCCTCGCCGCGGGCCACCTCATCAGCAGCCGCATCGAGCCGCCGCCACCGTAACCCGCCTCGCCGGGAGCCTCCCCGAACCGCCTCGCTCTGCTTCCCCGGGGCCTCCTCGAGCCGCCCGATCGCCAGCTCCCCACTACTCCAGCAGCCAGCTCTGGCCGGATGAAAAAAAAACCGCGGATGTGGATTGGTTAGTACGACCCGGAGGAAGACGCGGGACGGGGGCACGGACTCGACTCCGCTGCCCTGGTTTGCTCCGCTGGTCCGTTCCGAGCCGCCCAACTCCAGTTCCGCTATGGCCTACCACTTCCGCCGCGGCATCGTCAGCCGCTGCCTTGCCTCCGCCGGTCTCCACCATGCGCTGACGGAGAAAGAATTATTTTGACGGTGACGGCTGCAGTGCTTTGGTTGATCCCCTTTTGTAAGGAAAGGAGAGAGTGGTTAAATCACCGTTGAAAGTCCTGGAGGTTATCCACGGACGCTATATATGGATCGTCTGTCATCCGAACGAATCAGGTGAAATCCATCCGGTCTATTTTTATTAGTACATTTTTTCTTCCAAGAAAAATTACTTTGGCTCGCGATATTTTTTGTGCAGGACAATTATTCACTGCAAGAGCGATTGTCATGGATATAGAGCTCGCGCCAACATTATCATGCGCCAGCATCCGACCGTGCCGTACTGCTCAATGAACTTGTGTGCAAACCGTCGCCTATGCGGCTCGGTCTACATCAACACGCGGCCGACTCATCTGCTCACGCCGCGGCCGATTCATCCGTCCGCGCCCGCGGCCGACTCGCCCGTTTGCGCCGCCTTACAAGCCGCGTCCGACTCGCGCGTCCGCGCTTACAACGCCACGGGCGACCCACGTGTCCGCGTCGGGTTGCCAGCCAACTACCACATCTGCATCAATACATCGGATCCGTGCCCGTCTGCACGAACTGTTCAAATGGACGCCACCGCCCCCATGGCCCGGTCTACTACAACAACTCTAAAGCAAATACAAACATATTATCAGCCTCCGCCTGCTCCGGATAGCTCAAGGGACAGGCGCACAAGTTGCCGCCGCTGCGGTTTGGTTAAATTTCAACAAATAGCCGGGACAAATCATCGGCCGGATTATTGACACGACTTATACGGGATCATCTATGACCCACCACGGTCGACCTCAACCTTCCGCGGATTCACATCACGTTATCAACGCCAAGGACATACAACAAGCGTCGCGAAGATCATCAACTCGCCACATGCTTTTGGCTTCAATAAATTTTAGCTATCAGTTGTCAACTATATTCCGGTTTATGCTACGGCCAAGTATGAAGAATCTCAAGCCGACTCCTTGATTCATCTTAAGACTCGGGGGCTACACAGACATGACTCGTCAGATTTGGTCAGTTTTCACAAATTCAAGAACCCCAGTCATTGCGCGGAAGACAACCCGGACCTGGGGGTTGTTGCCTTATTGGCGAAAAATTAAGGTTGCCAAAGAGAACTAGTTGCCATGATGCGCAGTTCAAACATGGGTACCCTGCCTCAGTGACGAAAAATTAAAGGTTGCCAAAGAGGACTAGTTGCCATGATGCGCAGTTCAAACATAGGTATCCTGCTTTCTTGGCAAAACATATAACAGGGTTACCAAAGAAGACTAGTCGCCATGATGCGCAGTCTAAACATGGGTATCCCGCTCAATTATGGTCACTTGGGGGCTTCCAACTCACCGAGTTTAGCTTTCTCACCCTCTTGACCCGGCAATAACGCCACATTATCTTGGTTAAACCTGCCTGTCTGCTTGATGCTACTCCGCTTAGGTGACCCGGTGTACTCTTGACAAGTCAATCATTTTTATGACCCTGAACTTGTCTTGGTTAAAACATCGGTTATGTCACATGAGAGCCGGCTTACAGAGAGCGAGGATAAACCATGGGCTATCACGCCAGCTTCATTGAAGCAAGACTCGAGCCTCGAAAGCCGGTCTTATGTCGTGCCTCGAAAGCCGACATTTTTATACTCTGTTATCATACGCATACATCATCATACATTGCATCATCATTGCATCATCATACAATTCATCATGTATGCATGAACATATTTGTTTATGTTGCAGGAGCCGGTTTTCAAACCGGGTTACATTGTAACTCTGTAGGAACAAACAAATCTTTAATAGCCAAAATGGCTGGATCTTCATCATGGTTTATCATAACCAGTATTAAAAGATTGAGATATCAATTCTTCTATTTTCCCGGGGTACAATTCCAGCCGGGTCACATATAATACCTGGTCATTTAATTGACCAGGTTTTTGGTTATTCAACATGTGCTTTGTAGAAGACTACAACACTTATGGATTTTCTCACACGTATTTGCCGGGTTGCACTGCAACCACGGCCAAGGATTTCTTTCATCGCAAAGGCATCACAGAGTGGATATGATTTTATTCTACATTGGAAGAAAAAGTCCCGAGTCGCCGCAGGCACACGACCCGGCCCTTGGGGGCTACATTATTCAAATCAAGATTACATCAAGTATGAAAGTCCCATGTCACTGCAAGCATGCACCACGGCACTTGGGGGCTAATGCATGGTCATTTTTACTAGCCTCATTGAAGACCCGGCCCATCACATAATGATAAGCCGGCCCTTGGGGGCTACCAATTGCTCCTGTCAAAAATTCAAAGTACACAAACCTTAATAGCGACCCGGCACTTGGGGGCTACAACAGTCAGTTGTTTAAATAGATCACAAAGGTCCAAGTTGAAGACCCGGCCCATCATATACTGATGAGCCGGCCCTTGGGGGCTACACATGTGAAGTGCAAAACTTTTAGTTCATGATTGAAGACTCAGACGGATAACCCGGATTTTTCTCCACAGTTGCAACATTTATATTTAAGCAAGTCTTAAGCTATCACTTTGCTCTACTCTTAAGACTTGGGGGCTACAGGTTATCTCCTCCAAGTTATTCAGACAAGCCAGCTCAACATCATACGGATTTTTTATTCACTTTTCATCAAAGTCTGAAGCATTGAAAGTTGGCACAACATCAGACGGATTTTTCTTTTTATCAAGCCAAGATATTTGAAGACAATTCAAAAATATCATCATCAGGGTTATTTTTTCTGCATGGAACCAGCATCAACATATTGATACGAAAGAAACTCAGGAGCTTAGCATGAATAAATCCAAGCTAATCTGGGGGCTAATGTCGGGGATATAACTCCACTATATGACCCGGCTCATAACGTTAAGTCGCCAGAGACTTAAGTCATCTCTGGGCTTAAGTCACCCTGAGGATGAGACCCGGCCGAAGTATGACCCGGCTGCTACAGTGCCAGGCCTGAAGTTAACCCAGCCTGCTACAGTGCCAGGCCTGAAGTTAACCCGGCCTGCTACAGTGCCAGGACTGAAAATTAACCCGGTCTGCTACAGTGCCAGGACTGGAAGTTAACCCGGTCTGCTACAGTGTCAGGGCTGAAGTTAACCCGGCCTGCTACAGTGTCAGGGCTAAAGTTAACCCGGTCTGCTACAGTGTTAGGGCTGAAGTTAACCCGGTCTGCTACAGTGTCAGTGCTGAAGTTAACCCGGTCTGCTACAGTGACCTGGGCGAGGTTTCGTCAAGAAAGAGTCAAAATACAAGATGGAGACCGAAGACACAGATGACTTAGAGTAGGACTCCAATCACGGGTATAACCCGGAATCTCATGTAAGCCGCCCCTTCAACTTATATAAGGAGGGGCAGGGCACCCCAAGAGGGATGAGTTTTTAGAGGTCAAGATAGACAGATAAGTCTGGAGACAGATGTTTTGGCAGCTCTCGACACAGACATTTTGATAGCTTCTCGAGACAGAGTCAGGGAAACAACACCCTTGTAATCGAAACTATGATCATCAATATCAATCAAGCAGGACGTAGGCTTTTACCTCCACCGTGAGGGGCCGAACCTGGGTAAAACTCGCGTCTTCTCGATTCCGATCAACCTCGTTCAAGCTACCACCTAGCTGCGATGGCCTCACCACTAAGTCCTTTCACGAGGACATTTGCCGTGACAAAACCACGACAACAGGGGTGTTACAACAACTCGATACTAGAACAAAAATATGACTCTATATGAATGCCTCTGCCAGTGTACCAGGATGTGCAATGATGCTAGCGTAACATGTATAAAAATGATGAACGGTGGCTGAGCCACAAATACTATGTCAGCTATATGATCATGCAAAGCAATATGACAATGATGATGTATGTCATAAAAATGGAACGGTGGAAGTTGCATGGCAATATATCTCAGACTGGCTATGGAAATGCCATGATAGGTAGGTATGGTGGCTGTTTTGAGGAAGATATAAGGAGGCTTATGTGTGATAGAGCGTATCATATCATGGGGTTTGGATGCACCGGCGAAGTTTGCACCAACTCTCGATGTGAGAAAGGGGAATGCACGGTACCGAAGAGGCTAGCAAATTGCGGAAGGGTGAGAGTGCGTATAATCCATGGACTCACATTAGTCATAAAGAACTCACATACTTATTGCGAAAGTTTATTAGCCCTCGAAGCAAAGTACTACTACACATGCCCCTAGAGGGATAGATTGGTAGGACAAGGTCCATCGCTCGTCCCCGACCACCACTCGTAAGGTAGACAATCAATAATAAATCATGCTCCAACTTCTTAGCATAACGACAGATCATACGTGCATGCTTCAGGAATCACAAACCTTAACACAATTATTCTTACTAAACCACAATCATCTACTAGTACCTCCCCCATATTACCATCTTAATATCATAAAACTATTGCAAGGAATCAAATTTATCATATTCAGTGATCTACATGAAAGTTTTTATTATATCCCTCTTGAATACCTATCATATCAGGACCAAATTCATAACCCGTGCATATTACCATTGCTATCATGAGACTCTCAAAAAGATATAAGTGAAGCATGAGAGTGCAACTATTTCTTTAAAATATAACCACCGCCGTGCTCTAAAAGATATAAGTGAAGCACTAGAGCAACTGCCTAGCTCAAAATATATAAGTGAAGCACATAGAGTGTTCTAAGAAATCACGAATAATGTGTGTCCCTCTCAAAAAGGTGTGTTCGGCAAAGATGATTGTGACAAACTAAAAAGCAAACAAAAGCAAACAAACTATATCACAAGACGCTCCAAGTAAAACACATATCATGTGATGAATAAAAATATAGCTCCAAGTGAGTTACCGATAGATTGTAGACGAAAGAGGGGATGCCTTCCGGGGCATCCCCAAGCTTAGACGCTTGAGTATTCTTTGAATATTACCTTGGGGGGCCTTGGGCATCTCCAAGCTTAGGCTCTTGCCGCTCCTTATTCCTTTATCCATCATAGTCTCACCCAAAAGTTGAAAACTTCAGCACACAAAACTCAACAGAAACCTCGTGAGATCCGTTAGTATAACAAATAAATCTTAAACTTTAGGTACTGTTGTAAATTGATTCATATTTAATATTGGCATAATGATACTGTACTCAAACTTCTCCATGACTCATACCCCCCGATACGATCCATAGATTCATCAAAATAAGCAAACTATGCAACAAAAACAGAATCTGTCTAAAACAGAACAGTCTGTAAAGATCTGAATTATGGTCATACTTCTGTAACTCCAAAAATTCTGAAAAATTAGGACAACATGGGAACTTCATATATCAATACTGTGTAAAACATTCAGAAGGTTCTGACACTCCAGATAAAATTAGAAATTCCAGCACTAGACGCAAAAGTTTCTGTTTTCAAACAGCATCTATCATACTATCTTCCAAATCATCCCAAAGACATTACTTGGCGCAAACACTAATTGAAACATAAAAATACAGTCATAACAGAAGCTATAATTGTGCAAACACTCAAAAACAGAAGGTAAAAGCAAAATTTTATTTTATTCATTGGGTTGCCTCCCAACAAGCGCTATTGTTTTATGCCCCTAGCTAGGCATAATGCATAGTTTCAAGTGTTGTCATCCTTCAAGTTAATTCCATAAGTGGCCCTCATAATGGATTCATAAGGTGCTTTAATTATTTTTCTATGGAAGTGTTCCATCCCTTTCTTTAGTGGAAATTGAAATCTTATATTACCTTCTTTCATATCAATAATAGCACCAATTGTTCAAAGGAAGGGCCTACCAAGTATTATGGGGCAAGAAGGATTGCATTCAATGTCAAGAACAATAAAGTCCACGGGCACATAATAATATTTTCAAGAATAAGTACATCATTTAATCTACCCAATGGCTTTTTAATAGTTGAATCCACAAGATGCAAATTAAGGGAACAAGGATCCATGTCGGTGAGACCTAGCATATCACACAAAGACTTTGGTATAGTGGAAATGCTAGCACCAAGATCACAACGAGCATTACATTCATAATCTTTAATTTTGACTTTAATAGTAGGTTCCCATTCATCTTGTAATTTTCTAGTAATTTATACTTCCAACTCAAGTTTTTCTTCATGTGCTTTCATCATGGCTTCTATGATATGTTTAGTGAAAGCTTTATTTTGTTCATAAGCATTTGGTGAATTAATCATGGATTGCAACAAGGAAATACACTCAATTAAAGAACAAGTATCATAATTAAAGTCCTTGTAATCCAAAGTAGTGGGTGCATTACTATTTAAAGTTTTGACCTCTCCAAACCCACTTTTTCATTTTTATGATCAAGATTATCACCCTCCAAGCAAGTGGGACTCCTTCTATCTAAAGTTGACTCTTCTCCAGTCCCTTTTTCATCAAGTTTTATGTTATTAAATAATGATTCAATAGGAGTAACACCAATCATTTTAATATCTTCATCATTACTAGATAGTGACTCTGGTTTGGCAGCCATCCTATTCACTAGAGTTGTTTGTTTATCCGAAATTTTTCCTAGTAAATTTTCAGTATTAGCAAGTTGAGCCTGAAGGTTTGATACTTCTAGATTAACATCTTCAAGTTGTTTATTCATGGCATCCAACAAGCTAGAATGTTCCTTAAGCTCTTCAGAAAAGAATTTATTTTGCTCAAATTGTGAAGCCATAAAACTCTTAGTAACATTTTCAATTTCAGACAATCTTCTGCTAAAGAAACTATCATGAAATTCCTCTAACGACACAGTGACAGAACTAGCGAACAAGCAAATAATTTTTTTTGTGTTTTTGTAAAAAAAATTAGAAGTGAGGGAGATGAAAATGAGAGGCAAATGCAAATAAAAGGCAAATAAAGTAAATGCAAGTGAATGATAATTTGTGCGAAGGTACTTGGTAATTTTGATGATGTCTCCCCAGCAACGGCGGCAGAAATTCTTCCTGCTACTTGTAGTCTGCGTTGGTATTTCCCCAAAGAGGAGAGGATGATGCAGTACAGTAGAGATAAGTATTTCCCTCAGTTAAGAACCAAGGTTATCAATCCAGTAGGAGAACCAAGCAAAATTCCATTAAGCGCACCTGCACACACAAGAGCAAACACTTGCACCCAACGCAAATAAGAGGGTTGTCAATCCTCTTAGCGGTTACTTGCAAGGATTAAATCTTATCGAGGTAAATAAATAAACTAAAATACTAATTAAAATAAAAGTAAATAAATTGCAGCAAGGTATTTTTATGTTTTTTATATGATAAAGATAGACCCGGGGGGCATAGTTTTCACTAGAGGCTTCTCTCTCGAGCACAGAAACATACGGTGGGTAAACAAATTACTGTTGGGCAATTGATAGAAAAGCAAATAATTATGACAGATTCATGGCAATGATCATGTATATAGGCATCACGTCCGAGACAAGTAGACCAACTCATGCCTGCATCTACTACTATTACTCCACTCATCGACCGCTATCCAGCATGCATCTAGAGTATTAAGTTAATAAAAACAGAGTAACGCCTTAAGCAAGATGACATGATGTAGAGAAGCAAATTCAAGCAATATGAATAAACCCCATCTGTTTATCCTTAATGGCAACAATACAAATACGTGTCATGCCCCCTTCTGTCACTGGGATTGAGCACCGCAAGATTGAACCCATCACAAAGCACCTCTCCCATTGCAAGATAAATCAATCTAGTAGGCCAAACCAAATCGATAGATCGGAGAGAAATACAAAGCTATATTTAATCATGCATAAAAGAGTTCAGAGAAGACTCAAATATTTCTCATGAATAATCTGATCATAAACTCACAATTCATCGGATTCCAACAAACACACCGCAAAAGAAGATTACATCGGATGGAACTCCAAGAACATCGAGGAGAACATGGTATTGAAGATCAAGGAGAGAGAAGAAGCCATCTAGCTACTAGCTATGGACCCGTAGGTCTGTGGTAAACTACTCACACATCATCGGAAGGGCAGCAAGGTTGATGTAGAATCCCTCCGTGATCGATTCCCCCTCCGGCAGAGTACCAAAAAAGGCCTCTAGATGGGACCGCGGAAGAACAGAGGCTTGCAACGATGGAAAGGTTTTCTCTTCTGGCTCTCTGATGGTTTATGAATATTTGTGAATTTATAGAAGTGGAATTAGGTCAAACGGAGCCACGTGGGCCCCACAAGGCAACACGGCGCCCCCCTGGGTCACACCATGTTGCCTTGTGAAGCCTTCGTGAGGCTTCTGGCCTCCTCCCGAAGCTTCCAATGTCTCTTTTGTCCAGAAAAAAATCTCCAAAAAGTTTCGTGGCATTTGGACTTCGTTTGGTACTGTTTCTCTGAAAAGCCAAAAACAAGCAGAAAACAACAACTGGCACTGGGCACTAGGTTAATAGGTTAGTCCCAAAAAATGATATATAATTGCATATAAAAACATCCAAGATTGATACTATAATAGCATGGAACAATCAAAAATTATAGATACGTTGGAGTCATATCAAGGATGACCCACATCTTTATAAAGAAGGAGTAGATGGTATTATTAGACGTTGCATACCTGAGCATGAATAGGAACAAATCCTACGGAAGTGTCATTCCGAGGCTTACGGAGGACACCATGTGGGAGACAGAACTGCACATAAGGTATTGCAATCTAGTTTTTATTGGCCTACTCTTTTCAAGGATGCTCGTAAGTTTGTCTTATCTTGTGATGAATGTCAAAGAATTGGTAATGTTGGTAGACGTCAAGAAATGCCTATGAATTATTCACTTGCTATTGAACCATTTGATGTTTGGGGATTTGATTATATGGGACCTTTTCCTAAATCCAATGGGTATACTCATATTTTAGTTGCTGTTGATTACGTTACTAAGTGGGTAGAAGCTATTCCAACTAGTAGTGCTGATCATAACACTTCTATTAAAATGCTTAAAGAAGTTATTTTTCCAAGGTTCAGCGTCCCTAGATATTTGATGACCGATGGTGGTTCACATTTTATTCATGGTGCATTCCGTAAATTGCTTGCTAAATATGATGTCAACCACAGAATTGCATCTCCCTATCACCCTCAAACTAGTGGTCAAGTTGAATTGAGTAATAGAGAAATGAAATTAATTTTGCAAAAAACCGTCAATAGATCTAGAAAGAATTGGTCTAAGAAACTTGATGATGCATTATGGGCTTATAGAACTGCATATAAAAATCCTATGGGTATGTCTCCGTATAAAATGGTTTATGGAAAAGCATGTCATTTACCTCTTGAACTAGAACATAAAGCTTATTGGGCAATTAAAGAACTCAATTATGATTTTAAACTTGCTGGTGAGAATAGGTTATTTGATATTAGCTCTCTAGATGAATGGAGAACCCAAGCCTATGAAAATGCTAAGTTGTTTAAAGAAAAAGTTAAAAGATGGCATGACAAAAGAATTCAAAAATGGGAATTCAAAGTAGGTGATCATGTTCTATTATACAATTCTTGTTTATGATTTTTTGCAGGAAAGCTTCTCTCTAAATGGGAAGGACCGTATATCATCGAAGAAGTTTATCGCTCCGAAGCCATCAAAATAAACAACTCCGAAGGAAATAATCCGAGAGTGGTTAATGGGCAAAGAATTAAACACTATATTTCAGGTACTCCCATTAATGTTGAAACTAATATTATTGAAACAATTACACCATAAGAGCACATAGAAGAGTCCTTCCGGAACGCTCCAGAACCCTGAAAAGGGGTAGGTATGTGATACGGTAAGTAAACCGACTCCAAAAATTCCATAAAAATTATTTCTGTCAGTTTTGGAATATTAGAAAAATTACAAAAATAAGAAACAGCCGAGAGGACCCACAGGGTGCTCACAAGGCAACAGGGCGCGACCCCCCCCCCCTTGGGCGCGCCGTGATGCCTTGTGGGCCCCACGTGTGATTTCCTGACTCCGTTTTCTTCCCGTATGCTTGTTTTGCAAGATAAAAATTCTTTATATATACTCCCGTATGTTTTGACCACTACATCGCAAGTTTCTCCTCTGTTCTTGTTTCTTGCTGTTTTCTATTAGATTTTCAAGGCCGAGCGCCATGTCATCCCAGGACTCGGACGGAGAAAGTTATGTTTCGCAACTTATCGCGAACCCTAGAGTCTATGGGGATATTGATCCTTATGGTTGGTCAACTGATGAGGAGGAGGAGGCTGATTTGAGGAGAAAGCAAGACCCCTCTAGCGAGGAGGATGAGGATCCCCCTCTAGCTCAACCAGGGGATATGCATGTTGAATTTGAGAGGTCCAGCCTGCCCAATGCGGTGAAAGTTCCTAAAGTACAATTCACTCCTTTTCGTCATGTGTAGGAAGATTCAGATGAACTACGTCGCAAAATTTGGGACCTCGAAAGAAAGAATGACAAGTTAAAGGAAGAAATGTTGGGTAACGCAGCAGAAAACAAAAATTTTCCGACCTACGCACCAGCCCAGGACCACTATGGAGACTGCATACAAGGTTTGATCATTTTCGTTACCGACTCGTAGCGCAGCGGAAGTAGAGTCGATGACGAACGGCGGTGCAGATCCCCGCAGCTAGGATTTTACAACCTCCCAACCGCGAGGATGTATACCCTCATCTGCCCCGCGGACAGCCCTCCGGGAGGCGGTCGCACAGTCCCCCGGACGGTGTCGCGGACAGCCCTTCGGGAGGACCTCCGAAACTCGGACTGTCACTCGGACAGCCCTTCGGGAGGACCTCCAAAACTCGGACGGTCACACGGACAGCCCTTCGGGAGGCACTCTCGAACTAAGACCGAAACTACGATCTCTCTACAGAGTTGCACACATACCGTGTCATCTATCCGGCAGGGCTTCGCCGTCCAGAACTAGTTCCCACCGGAACCCAGACGGCCTTTCGGCTCTACGAAACTATTTCGCTGGGAGGGAGAGAGAAGCCAGAAATGTCATGGCATGTGTATGTGAGAGCAAGGATGAAGCATATGGGGCTGCCTCCTCCCCTCTATTTATAGGAAAAACAAGGGGTAGGATGGGCATATCCAAAATGCCATGTCATCCCAAAATATCTTGGGAAGATATTTGTGGAAAGCCAACTTCCAACCATATCCATAAATCTGATTTCACTATTCACGACGACATTTTTCAGCGTCTGATCGAACTGAAAATATTCATGTGGGCTTAGAACATTTCCAGTACCCACCAAAATAATTTTCAACGCGAGCCGGAACAATTCCGGTTTAGTGATTTTCATCTGCGAAAAGCATCTGAAGCGGTTTCGGCAGCTCCGGAACATTTCCGGTTTTCATTCCGGAAAATTCCAGAAAGTTTCCAGAATGATTCTGGCACCCTCCAAGAATTATCAGGCATGTGCCGAAACCAATTTGACTTTATGGTGTACTCCGAAACAACTTTTCGGTTTAGTGATTTTCATCTGTGAAAAGCAACTAAAGCGGTTCTGGCAGTCCGGAACATTTCCGGTTTTTGTCTCTGAAAAATCTCAGAAGTTACCGGAACAATTCTGGTACCTTCCAATAATTTCCAGGCATGTGCCGAAACCAATTTGACTTTATGGAATACCCTGAAACAACTTTTCAGTTTCACCGGAACTATTCCGATATCCTCTCCGGAACGTTTCCGTTTCGTCCGAAACTTTTTCGGTGAATTTCTCTCAGACTCCCCGTCTAGTATTCAGTAGATAGATGACCCTTAAGCGTGTGACCCTATAGGTTCGGTGAAGTATAGACATGACCCGGAACACTTTCCGATCAATGATCAACATCGGAGCCGTGGACACCCATATTGACCCCTATACCCACACGAATGAATATTCGAGTGAACCTCCAGTTGCCGTGTGCTATTCCTGTTGCTTCGCGATATGTTACAAATACCCGAGGTGAGACATGTAGGCATCCCCGTGGATCAACAACTTGTCCACTATGCCAGTTACCTCGTTACCGGTATTGTTCTCTTTTCTCGTTCCCGTGTTCCGGCATCCCCGTGATCAAATCACAAAGTGTCTGGCCAGACGATGATGGATACCGTAACACCGAGAGGGCCCAGAGATATCTCTCCATCGTCGGAGGAGCAAATCCCAATCTTGAGCTATAAAGTTACTTGACATACTTTTCCATGAACCCGTAAGCCGCCGTAATAGCCACCCATTTACGGATGACGTTTAACAAACCCCAAAGTTCATGAAGCAAGCATGAAGAAACTCGATACTCTCATGGTCTAAGGAATCATGCAAACATTAACCATCTCTGTGTTATTAACCATTAACTAATGACGAATGTATCTCATAGCATAACATCAATTCGGGTCGATTCAACACAAGTGTTCTACCAACAATTGTGCCCTCAAAATTGCCGGCATAGTCATGCCCATGATCAGGAAAACAGGATCATCATGCAATACTTGAGCCAGTCATAGAGTCTTGACTAGGAATACTTTTTACTGTTTATTATCCCACACGTGCACATGAGTTTCCCTCCAAGCCTCGTTTTATTTGCAGACTCGAGAATCATTGCAGTTATAGCATGGAACATAAACATAATTATGAACAGGGAGATAATCAATAACATTTATTATTGCCTCTAGGGCATATCTCCTACAGACTCCCACTTGCACTAGAGTCAATAATCTAGTCAATGCTAATGCACTTTACACCTATGGCATACTGGTGTAAAATATGCTTCGCATGTGGTATAGCCTGATGTCCAACGGATCTGACGACTTCAGCTCCGTGTGTAACTTTGCATATCCCCGCGTTTTCACGCTTTCACAAAATTCATATTTTGTGTGGACTTGGCTTTGCATATGTGTGAATCATTGGTCGAAACCTGATTCCTCAGACTGAGCTATGGAGCAGCTATCTGCAATAGTGTCCCATAGACCAAAGCCATCTTGGAACCATACTAAGTTCATGAATGAACTATATGATTCAACAACTTCTTTGTCACTTCTTAAGTGTCAACATACTTAGCCTTTGTTATAGAATTCGCCACAGTATCTTGTTTGGAACAATTTCCAACTACCGTGCCACCATGATGTGTATCACAAAACCCTCAACTTAAATCGAAAATCGCATGGAGCATCGATGAAGACTGTATCGATGTAACCTTTTACAACGAACTCTTCATGATCTCCACTTGCGAGAAACCATGTCATCGGTACTGCTCTAGTACTTAATGACATCTTTCACTGTTGTCCCATGATCAGTACTTTGATCACTATGGTATCTATACTCGTAACAACTTTGGAGTATTGGACATATCTGGTTGTTTTACATACCATGGAATACATGATTAATCCAAACACAAGAGTGTGTGGAATCACCATCATGTATTTTGCTCATCAGTGTTTTGAGACACCGAGTCTTGCAAAACCCTTTCCATGTGACTTCGGCAAGAATCACTCCTTGGCGTTTTAAATGCTAAAAGGTTTTTAGCACCTTGTCAATATGTATTCATAGCTTAGCCCCATTAGGTAAATCTATCTCCATAGATCATCATGCCTAATATTAAGGCTATTTAGCCTAAGCACTTCATCGAAAAACTATTTTCAAATGAAGTCCTAATTCGTGTCAAGAAATTTATTTCCAATTAACAATGTGTTAAGTACACAAGGTTTTTAGAAATATTATTATGCTCCCACTTACTTTCTTGAATCACAAGCATCTTCGATACCCATTTGATGAAGTCAAAACCCTTTTGACCATTCCATCAAAAACGAAGATTCCAACTCCACTTTGCTCTCTTCTGTCCATCGCTGGAACTCTGAAGTTTGCATGCTTACTAGCATCCTCTGGATCGACAAATTACTTTGGACTGTATCACATACAAGTCCTAGGTTTCATTTCCATCACATGGAAATCCTTTTGTCATCCAAGTTTCATATCTCATGATTGAAATATGTATTAATTGCTAGTTCAACCCGAACCGACTTTAAGCATCGCCACGGTGAGACAATCTCATCGTAGTCAACTCCTTGAACTTGTTATTGCAACAAGTCGAGCTTTATGGATAAAACATTTTATCCGTATCAGGTTTTAGTTCCATAAATATTCGTTAGACTCTAAGTCTTCCGAAAGGTGTATCAAGATCTTAATCTTGAATCACATATATGGAAAATATCTCGGATTGTATTGGCATTTAGCCAATTCCGGAGTCAGGGCCCATCAACGCTTCCTTGTGAATCGTAGGTATACTGTTGTTTAACAACAATATCTCATTTGCGCACCTGATAGGTTTGCACGAGCTTTGCCTACGTGGTTCAGCTGCAAGATCGACCGAAGTCCATACATTTTATTGTAGAGACTTCCGTATCAGTCGCAGTAGGAAACTCCGGAATTACTTCCAAGTCTCTTTCCTTTGATCTGATGACGATGATACTGTTTATCTCGTCGAGTTGCACTGTTCTCCCACTCACCTTTTTGAAAGAACCATTTTCTTCAAAAAAGCATACCGTTCTTTGTGGCAAACCTATTTGCCTTGGTATTGTGGTGGGGAAATACCCAATGACTTGGGATAACCTACAAAGTAGCACTTGCCTGATTTGAAATAGGTTTGTAACCTTTTACACAAGCCCCATATTCCAAATGTTAAGAAAAGATATAACATGGTTGGGCGTACCATACCATGGCATCATTTCAACAGACCCGATGGAGCTCTTTTCAGTGTAAAAGCCGCAGTCTCTAAAGCATCACCCTTTTAAAAGGGGTAATGGCAAATTTGTTTATGTCATCTTTGATCTTACCATGTCATGAATGGTTCGATTACATCTACACAGACTCTCCACTTGCAGTGGTGTTCCGGGAGGTGCAAGTTATGAAACCCCTTTCACAACTCATCAGACATTCGCTAAACTTGTAACTCAAATATTCCTTTCTGCAATCGAATTGTAGAAACATAATTTTCTTGTTACAATAACTTCTACTTCATTTTTGAAAACCTTCTGAATGAATTCAAAAGATCCAGACTTACGTCTCAACAAGTAAATATCCATATATCTACTTGAGTCATTTCTGAAGATAGATAAATCCACTACTTGCAACAACATTTATTGGACTACACACATCATGATGTATGATCACCAATATGTTCTTTGCTCGTTCCTTATGGCCTGTGAACGGTATTTCAGTCACTTCACTTTTCGGAGGAAAGTTGCAAGTGTCAGATGATTCAAAATCAAATGACTTTAAAATCCATCATAATGGAATTTTCCATGCGGGTTTCTCCAAAGTGACCAAATGCAGTGCCACACATATGTGGTATTCTTTTAGTCTTGCGACATTTAGCATCAGTGTTATGGATGTATCATATTACCATCAATATTCATAACATACATCCCATCCTGGATGGAAGCATGGCCCTTCATGTTATTCATAACACCGAACATAAAAAGTTATCTTATGAATAACCTCCTTGCAAGATACCTTATGCAAAGGGCTAGAGTGTATTGAAACTCTAAATGAATTATGAAAGTAAATACAGAGGTAATGTATTATTATCAATATTCATAACATACTTCTCATTCATAATGAAAGTATGGCCCTTTTGTTATTCATAACTCCGAACATTAAAAGTTCTCTTATGAACAACCTTCTTGCAAGATACTTTATGCAATGGGCTAGAGTGTGTAAAACTCTAAAATGATTTATGAAAGTAAATACATAGGGAATACACCTATGGAAGGTATAGTAACATTTACTATGTTCCCTGCGTGTATCTAAACCTCATTCCTGGCTAGTCTTTCAAGCCATAGTAGTTCTTACATCGAGTTGCAACAGAATGCAATCGAGCGGGTATCTTTGTGATTAACTCACAATACCCAAGAATTAGTGATTAACATGTTTAACCATAATTCCAAAGAACTATATCTCTGACCAGCCTTCTATACATCAAAAACTTGTATGACATTCATACATGAGCTGGATATTCCAGTCTACTTTCCTTTTGCCATTATACTTCTAACAGTTTCACTTTCAGTATTTCTCCTACTCTCAGAAGAAGCACCCAACTTAAGAGTGGTGTTAGCCCCGGATTTCCTAGGCGTGAAAGTTTCACTAACACCCTTCGGACACTTCCTTTCTCTTTAAGTTGTTGTTTTATTCACCTTTCATCATATGACAGGCGTTCTCCTGGATCCCTCTCTTATCAGTCTAATGCATAGTAAACTCCTTTACTAATAGTTTACAAACAAACATTGCTTTGGATATCTCATATCTTTTAGCCTTTGTCTGTCTCTGAAAATGATTTTCAGATTCCATGAATATCACATAACTATCCAAACTTTCGAAGTTCGGGTCTCATGGAAGCAAACATATTGCACTTGACTGAAAACGGAATTCTAGCGTTTTGGATCGAAGGACGAGTGTCACATGATCCATAGCATTAGCGGGAGAATACCGAAAGCATGCGATAGGACAAAATCCTTCTCGGCACTCTTGAGGACAATCCTCACATTACGTTACCAACCGTAAAGTTTTAACCAGATATTTAACAGCTATTTAATTTTAATAGGGAAGGTGGAAACGCGAGCCATTATTCTACTTATTATGCAAATCACACTTAGACAGTGTTCAAGATTAATTGCACTGAGAATTAAACAAGGTAATTCTACAGTGCGCTCCCACTCAAATCAATATCTCTCAAAATTGATTATGAGTGATACAAGACCCGATTTTTGATTGTTCGCCATGATGGTAGCATCACAGATGACGAAAAATCTCAACCGGTAGGCCAACTTGCCAATCACATCTCTATGTGACTCTTGTTCATCTTTCGATGCGTGTGTTCCGAGCTCATGACTTTCATGCCTGAACGTCAAGACAACCAAGTGATCTCGCTGCGAGGTCTCAACTCACCCGCCTCACACTTCTCTAATCGTTCGTGCCCATGTTAGCATGTGACACCCCGAAAAGTTAGGTGCCGTGACGGTGCTACACTTGGGAGAACACTAACTACTTGATATTTGTTGTGAGAGATCACCCTAATAAAAGCGACTACCGCGCAATCAAAAGGGTGCATCATAAGGGATAAACATCTCAGGCAATTCATAATAGCAAGATATGGTATAGCCCTTTCTGACGGAGAAGTCTTTCATTTCTTCGTCTTCGGCATTCGCGTCGGTGTTCACCTTCGCGAAGATTGCCACCACCTTGTCGATGCACCAGATAATATTGCTATCTCTATAGTTAATAAAATAAGTGCATTACTGAAGGTTGACACGCAGGTCATTAAAGTGACAATCATATGGCTCCAGCCATCATGCCGAATCATGACACGCAGGTCATGTTAATCAATTTACATTATATAGTCATCTCATACATAATCAAATTATAATGAGCACTACTATACCACATCACATGCTCATGCAAACCATCCTGCAAAACCAAGTTAGACGCCTCTAATCGGTTTATACAAGATTTTATTTTACGTGGCTTCTAAGGTTTCGAAACAAACCGAAGCTACCAACGTCCATCATCAAGCATGATAATCCAAGTCGCTAGATTAACATTGCGGGGTGTATGAAACACGAGATAATAAAATCTCGAGCCCCATACTAAACTTCGTCATACGCGTGACCCCCGTGCAGATCATATCTGCATTGCCCTTTCATCTGCGAATTTCATCTTTCTTTTGACTATGGCGGAACCCAAAGAACTGAAGCACTTCGTTGATCAATCAGGATCGCGGATTGCCAGAACTTTGTGAAATTCCACCATACTGTCTCGAGATTGAGCAAACGCAAATTCTAGGGAAGCAACAAGAACATCGGGTAACAGACTTCATCTGCTACCCGCACAAATAATTTTCAGCAATAGATCTCATCTACTACCTAATTATATTGTGCAACACCCATACATCTCTATGTATTCTAGATCGCAACCTGCATCTACGCATAGCACGGCTCTTGATGCCACTGTTGGGTAACGCAGCAGAAAACAAAAATTTTCCGACCTACGCACCAGCCTAGGACCACTATGGAGACTGCATACAAGGTTTGATCATTTTCGTTACCGACTCGTAGCGCAGCGGAAGTAGAGTCGATGACGAACGGCGGTGCAGATCCCCGCAGCTAGGATTTTACAACCTCCCAACCGCGAGGATGTATACCCTCATCTGCCCCGCGGACAGCCCTCCGAGAGGCGGTCACACAGTCCCCCGGACGGTGTCGCGGACAGCCCTTCGGGAGGACCTCCGAAACTCGGACTGTCACTCGGACAGCCCTTCGGGAGGACCTCCAAAACTCGGACGGTCACACGGACAGCCCTTCGGGAGGCACTCTCGAACTAAGACCGAAACTACGATCTCTCTACAGAGTTGCACACATACGGTGTCATCTATCCGGCAGGGCTTCGCCGTCCAGAACTAGTTCCCACCGGAACCCAGACGGCCTTTCGGCTCTACGAAACTATTTCGCTGGGAGGGAGAGAGAAGCCAGAAATGTCATGGCATGTGTATGTGAGAGCAAGGATGAAGCATATGGGGCTGCCTCCTCCCCTCTATTTATAGGAAAAACAAGGGGTAGGATGGGCATATCCAAAATGCCATGTCATCCCAAAATATCTTGGGAAGATATTTGTGGAAAGCCAACTTCCAACCATATCCATAAATCTGATTTCACTATTCACGACGACATTTTTCAGCGTCTGATCGAACTGAAAATATTCATGTGGGCTTAGAACATTTCCAGTACCCACCAAAATAATTTTCAACGCGAGCCGGAACAATTCCGGTTTAGTGATTTTCATCTGCGAAAAGCATCTGAAGCGGTTTCGGCAGCTCCGGAACATTTCCGGTTTTCATTCCGGAAAATTCCAGAAAGTTTCCAGAATGATTCTGGCACCCTCCAAGAATTATCAGGCATGTGCCGAAACCAATTTGACTTTATGGTGTACTCCGAAACAACTTTTCGGTTTAGTGATTTTCATCTGTGAAAAGCAACTAAAGCGGTTCTGGCAGTCCGGAACATTTCCGGTTTTTGTCTCTGAAAAATCTCAGAAGTTACCGGAACAATTCTGGTACCTTCCAATAATTTCCAGGCATGTGCCGAAACCAATTTGACTTTATGGAATACCCTGAAACAACTTTTCAGTTTCACCGGAACTATTCCGATATCCTCTCCGGAACGTTTCCGTTTCGTCCGAAACTTTTTCGGTGAATTTCTCTCAGACTCCCCGTCTAGTATTCAGTAGATAGATGACCCTTAAGCGTGTGACCCTATAGGTTCGGTGAAGTATAGACATGACCCGGAACACTTTCCGATCAATGATCAACATCGGAGCCGTGGACACCCATATTGACCCCTATACCCACACGAATGAATATTCGAGTGAACCTCCAGTTGCCGTGTGCTATTCCTGTTGCTTCGCGATATGTTACAAATACCCGAGGTGAGACATGTAGGCATCCCCGTGGATCAACAACTTGTCCACTATGCCAGTTACCTCGTTACCGGTATTGTTCTCTTTTCTCGTTCCCGTGTTCCGGCATCCCCGTGATCAAATCACAAAGTGTCTAGCCAGACGATGATGGATACCATAACACCGAGAGGGCCCAGAGATATCTCTCCATCGTCGGAGGAGCAAATCCCAATCTTGAGCTATCAAGTTACTTGACATACTTTTCCATGAACCCGTAAGCCGCCGTAATAGCCACCCATTTACGGATGACGTTTAACAAACCCCAAAGTTCATGAAGCAAGCATGAAGAAACTCGATACTCTCATGGTCTAAGGAATCATGCAAACATTAACCATCTCTGTGTTATTAACCATTAACTAATGACGAATGTATCTCATAGCATAACATCAATTCGGGTCGATTCAACACAAGTGTTCTACCAACAATTGTGCCCTCAAAATTGCCGGCATAGTCATGCCCATGATCAGGAAAACAGGATCATCATGCAATACTTGAGCCAGTCATAGAGGCTTGACTAGGAATACTTTTTACCGTTTATTATCCCACACGTGCACATGAGTTTCCCTCCAAGCCTCGTTTTATTTGCAGACTCGAGAATCATTGCAGTTATAGCATGGAACATAAACATAATTATGAACAGGGAGATAATCAATAACATTTATTATTGCCTCTAGGGCATATCTCCTACAAGAAATTCGTGTCCTCAAATGGAAGGACAAGCCTACTGCACCATCACCACCATCACCGAAGAAGGAGACTTAAGTACATGGGTATGGGCACTCCCCTTGGCTTGTGCCAAGCTTGGGGAGGCGCCCCGGTATCGTATCACCATCACTTTTTATCACCATTATCTATCTTAGTTTCATCCTTAGTTATTTCATTATTTAGAGGAATAAAATTTTAGTATGATTTAGTTTCGAGTGCTTGCTTTGTGATCTATCTATCTATGTAATCGTGTGCGAAAGTTATTGAGTGTTTTTGCTTTGGATGATCCAATCTTAGAAATAAAGAAAGAATAAAAATAAGATCATATGCTAATCCCATGGGGAGTGATGATTTCACATAAAATAAGTATAATTGATAAAACTTATTGGAAGTTGACAAACATAGCATTGGTCATTGTAGCAATTCATGAAAACGTAATAAAGGAAGAGAGGTCTCACATATAAATACACTATCTTGGACATCTTTTATGATTGTGAGCCCCCATCAAATATTCTATGTCAATTAGTCGACGTTGGACAAGGAAGACAACGTAATGGGTTATGTTTGCTTATATTCACATAGAAGTTATATTGTTTTGGATCCTCTAACATGTGGTGTTTGCCCCCTATCTTTTGCTAGCCAAAATTCTGTACTAAGTAGAGATACTACTTGTGCATCCAAAAACCCTTAAACCCAGTTTCATGCCATGAGAGTCCACCATATCTACCTATGGATTGAATAAGATCCTTCAAGTAAGTTGTCATCGGTGCAAAAGCAATAAAAATTGCTCCTAAATATGTATGAACTTTTATTGTAAGGGAAAATAAGCTTTGTATGATCTTGTGATGGTGGAGCAATAAAAGCGACAGACTACATAATAAAGGTCACTATCACAAGGGGCAATATAAAGTGACGTTCCTTTACATTAAGAGCTTGCACATCCAAAAAAAAGCGCATGACAACCTCTGCTTTCCTCTGCGAAGGGCCTATCTTTTACTTTATGCATTTAGTTTCATGCAAGAGTCAATAGTATTCTCCTCTATTCCGTTTTTATTTTCTCTTTTGGCAAACATCATGTGGTGGGGATTGATCCATGCATATATATCCAGTTGAATGTAGGTGATCATGAGTTATTATTGTTGACATTACCCTTGAGATAAAAACGTTGGGAGGCAAAATTATAAGCCCATATCTTTCTATGTGTTCGACTGAAACTTTTGCTCCCTAAATATGACGTGAGTGTCAGCAATCATAGAAGACTAAATGATAGTTGAGTATGTGAACTTGGTAAACAAAGCTCTTACATAGACTCTTTCTGATAATATGATGAATTGCAATTGCTTTAGTGACTGAGATCATAGTTTGTTATTTTTCAATTTGGTTTATGGTTCATACTTTAACTTGTGGATGAATTGTCACTTTTTCATGAGAAGTTTTATGATGATATATTGTTGTTATAATAAAGATCATGATGCTCCATGTCCGTATTTTATTTTTATAGACGTCTCTCTCTCTAAACATGTGGTCATGATTATCGATTTTGACTTTTCGCTTGAGGTCAAGCGAGGTCTAAGCTTGGGGGAGTTGATACGTCCAATTGCATCATGATTTCCTACTGTTATTTATTATGTTTTTGATCATTATTAAACTTTATGATGCAATTCTCATGCCTTTTCTCTCTTAATTTGCAAGGTTTACATGAAGAGTGAGAATACCAGCAGCTGGAATTCTGGACCTGAAATATCCACATCAGAGATACCTATTCTACAGAGCTCCAATTGACCTGAAACTTCACAAAGATTTTTTATTGAATATATAAAAATACTGGAGAAAAGAAATATCGGAGGGGACCCACCAGTTGCCCACAAGGCAACAGGGCGCGCCCTGATGACTTGTGGGGCCCCTTGCTGGCATCTGGCCCCCTCCTTCTGCTATATGAAGCCATTTACCCTAGAAAAAATCAAGAGAAGACTTTCAGGACGAAGCGCCGCCATCTCGAGGCGGAACCTGGGCAGGAGCACTTTTGCCCTCCGGCGGAGCGATTCCGCCGGGGATACTTCCCTCCGGGAGGGGGAAATCAAAGCCATCGACATCACCAATGATCCTCTCATCGTGGGAGGGCCAATCTTCATCAACATCTTCACCAGCACCATCTCATCTCAAACCCTAGTTCATCTCTTGTATTCAATCTTTGTCTCAAAACCTCATATTGGTATCTGTGGGTTGCTAGTAGTGTTGATTACATCTTGTAGTTGATGCTAGTTGGTTTATTTGGTGGAAGATTATATGTTCAGATCCTTAATGCTATTCAATACCCCTCTGATCTTGAACATGAATATGATTTGTGAGTAGTTACTTTTGTTCTTGAGGACATGGGAGAAGTCTTGTCATAAGTAATCATGTGAATTTGGTATTCGTTCGATATTTTGATGATATGTATGTTGTTGCTTCCTTTAGTGGTGTCGTGTGAACGTCGACTACATGACACTTCACCATCTTTGGGCCTAAGGGAAGGCATTGTGGAGTAGTAATTAGATGATGGGTTGCTAGAGTGAGAGAAGCTTAAACCCTAGTTTATGCGCTATTTCGTAAGGGGCTGATTTGGATCCATATGTTTCATGCTATGGTTAGAGTTATCTTAATTCTTCTTTCGTAGTTGCGGATGCTTGCGAGAGGGGGTAATCATAAGTGGGAGGCTTGTTCAAGTAAGAACAGCAACCAAGCACCGGTCCACCCACATATCAAATTATCAAAGTAGCGAACGCGAATCAAACAAACATGATGAAAGTGACTAGATGAAATTCCCATGTGTCCTCGAGAATGCTTTGCTTATTATACGAGTTCATTCCGGCTTGTCCTTTGCTACAAAAAGGATTGGGCCACCTTGCTGCACTTTTGTTACCGTTACTACTTGTTACTTGTTACGAATTATCTTGCTATCAAAACTATCTGTTGCCGCTACTTTCAGTACTTGTAGAGATTACCATGCTGAAAACCGCTTGTCATTTCCTTCTGTTCCTCGTTGGGTTCGACACTCTTACTTATCGAAAGGACTACGATTGATCCCCTATACTTGTGGGTCATCATTCATGTGTGTTGCCACGCGTACAGGAATGTTCTCAAGGACTTGACCAGCATCTGCTCCTGCCACGGGGGTAAACAAAGATGAAAAGTAATTAGTTATGAGGGCCTTTAAACCCTCTTCCCCTTCTACCTCCACTCCATCCTCTCCTTTTAGCTTTCTTATGGTGTTCATACGTTTCCCTTCAGATGCCACGACATGGAGAAAAGTGGTGTTACGATCTCCCTTCTCTAGCCAATGTGCGTGAGCTCTTTGCTTCCAGAAAACTTCAAGCTGCTCCTCTAACCTTCCTAGTTTGAATCGGATGACTTTTTCCTTTGAAATATTGGCCTGTGTCAAAGGTAGCAGTCTGCACACTTCTAAATCCACCTTTAATTTCTTGATACGTTGCTGGAGGTCACTGCTACTTGTGAGCTGCGTTGGGATTTTCTCTGAAGAGGAGAAGAGATGCAGCACAGTAGAGATAAGTATTTCCCTCAGTGAGAACCAAGGTTATCGAACCAGTAGGAGAATCACACAAAGCCTCATGAACAGCACCTGCGCACACAAAATCAAATACTTGCACCCAACACGGGCAAGAGGGTTGTCAATCCCCTTGATCTCGTTACTTGCAAGGATTAAATCTTGTAGTGGTAGATAGATAAATTGCAAAACAAAATAATAATAAATAAATTGCAGCAAGTGTATTTTAGATTTATTTATATATTTAAAGTAGACCCGGAGCCATAGTTTTCACTAGAGGCTTCTCTCCCGAACACATAGCATACGGTGGGTAAACAAATTACTGTTGGGCAATTGATAGAAAAGCGCATAGTTATGACGATATTCAAGGCAATGATCATGTATATAGGCATCACGTCCGAGACAAGTAGAACGACTCCTGCCTGCATCTACTACTATTACTCCACCCATTGACCGCTATCCAGCATGCATCTAGGGTATTAAGTTAATGAAAACAGAGTAACGCCTTAAGCAAGATGACATGATGTAGACAAAGTAAACTCAACTAATATGAATAAACCCCATCGTTTTATCATTAATGGCAATAATACAAATATGTGTATTGTCCCTTTCTGTCACTGGGATATAGAGCACCGCAAGATTAAACCCATTACAAAGCACCTCTCCCGCAGAAGATAAATCAATCTAGTTGGCCAAACCAAATGGATAGATCGGAGAGAAATACAAAGCTATAACAATCATGCATAATAAAGTTTAGAAAAGACTTAATTACTTCTCATGAATATTCAGATCATAAACCCACAATTCATCGGCTCCCAACAAACACACCGCAAAAGAAGATTACATCGAATAGAACTCCAAGAAGATTGAGGAGAACATTGTATTGAAGATCAAAGAGAGAGAAGAAGTCATCTAGCTACTAGCTATGGACCCATAGGTTTGTGGTGAACTACTCATGCATCATCGATAGGGCAGCAAGGTTGAAGTAGAAGCCCCCTGTGATCGATTCCCTCTCCGGCTGAGTACCGGAAAAGGCCTCCAGATGGGATAACGGAAGAACAGAAGCTTGCGGCGGCAGAAAAGTTATTTTGGGTGGCTCTCTGTTGGTTTCCCAATATTTGAGAATTTATAGAAGTGGAATTAGCTCAGACGGAGCCACGTGGGGCCCACAAGGTAACAGGGCATGCCATGTTGCCTTGCCGTCTCCTCGTTAGTCGTCTGGTCTCCTCCCGAAGCTTTTAGGGTCTCTTATGTCCAGAAAAAAAATCATCAAAAAGTTTCGTAGCGTTTGGACTTCGTTTGGTACTGATTTTTTGGAAAACCAAAAACAAGCAGAAAACAGCAGCTGGCACTAGGCACTGGGTTAATAGGTTAGTTTCCAAAAATGATATAAAATGGCATATAAATGCATATAAAACATCCAAGATTGATACTATAATAGCATGGAACAATCAAAAGTTATAGATACGTTGGAGACGTATCAGCATCCCCAAGCTTAATTCATGCTCGTCCTCGAGTAGGTAAATGATAAAAATAGAATTTTTGATGTGGAATGCTACCTAACATGTTTATCATGTAATCTCTTTACGGTATAAATATTAAGAAACGATGAAGTAACAATATCAACATAATAATATCCATGAATATAAGAAGCATAATCATTAAACTTTCAAAATATACGATCCTTAACGAATGTTATCCCCACTCATTTTATCATGTTAGCATGGCATGGCTCCGCCTTCACCGCATAAATATAAATCATGAGCACCCCGGTGCTAAACCAGGCAATTGGATGGTACTTCTAACGCGCTTCAGCATTTTCAACTTCACGCAATACATGAGCGTGAGCCATGGACATAGGACTAGGTGGAATAGAATGCGGTGGTAGGGATCAATAGGAGAAGCCAAAAAGGAAGAAAGTCTCGCATCAACTCGGTGGATCAATGGACTATGGAGATGTCCATCAATCGATATCAATGCGAGGAGTAGGGATTGCCATGCAACGGATGCACTAAGGCCTTGTACAATGCTAGGTGCTTAGGGAGGTGCTTAGAAAAATAAACCCGTTTTTCTGAAGCACCAGTGCCTATTTCTATAGGAGAGACGCCTAATTAAGTGTCTACCCAGTACAAATAAGCACGGGTGCTTAAGGAACGCCTGGTTTATTTTTTTTAAGCACCTCCCCTAAGCACCTTGCATTGTACAAGGCCTAAGAGCTACAAGTGTATGAAAGCTCGACTGAAACTAAGTGGGTGTGCATCCAACTTGCTTGCTCATGAAGACCTCGGACGTTTGAGGAAGCCCATCATCGGAATATACAAGCCAAGTTCTATAATGTTAAATTCTCACTAGTATATGAAAGTGACAACTCAAGAGACTCTCTATATGAAGAACATGGTGCTACTTTGAAGCACAAGTGTGGAAAAGGATAGTAACATTGCCCCTTCTCTCTTTTTCTCTCTTTTTTTGTTGGGCTCTTTTTGGCCTCTCTTTTTTTCTTTTTCGTCCGGAGTCTCATCCCGACTTGTGAGGGAATCATGGTCTCCATCATCCTTTCCTCACTGGGACAATGCTCTAATAATAATGATCATCACACTTCTATTTACTTACAACTCGATAACTAGAACAATATGACTCTATATGTATGCCTCTGGCAGTGTACCAGGATGTGCAATGATCTAGCGTAACATGTATAAAAAATGATGAGCGGTGGCTGAGCCACAAATACTATGTCAGATATATGATCATGCAAAGCAATATGACAATGAATATGTATGTCATAAAAACGGAACCGTGGAAGTTGCATGGCAATATATCTCGGAATGGCTATGGAAATGCCATAATAGGTAGGTATGGTGGCTGTTTTGAGGAAGATATAAGGAGGCTTATGTGTGATAGAGCGTATCATATCACGGGGTTTGGATGCACCAGCGAAGTTTGCACCAACTCTCGAGGTGAGATCGGGCAATGCACGGTACCGAAGAAGCTAGCGAATTGCGGAAAGTTAGGTGTGCGTATAATCCATGGACTCACATTAGTCATAAAGAACTCACATACTTATTGCAAAGCCTATTAGCCCTCGAAGCAAAGTACTACTCACATGCCCCTAGGGAGGAGGTTGGTAGGAGTTAACCATCGCGCACCCCCGATTATAACAGCACTCAAGGATTTCATTTCAGACCTAAGAATGCTCAGACCTCCCCACCATGCCATAACCAACACTTAGATGAGAAGTTAGTAACAAGCTTTAATACCGATATTTCTACTAACCAATGATCATGAACCAATATCCTTTCATATTATGACATCAATATTACTAAACCATACATTTCATATTTAGTGATCTACATGAAAGTTTTTATTATATCCCTCTTGAATACATATCCTTTATGGACTAGTCTTATAACCCGTGCAAATTGCCATTACTATTTATTAGACTCTCAAAAAGATTTAAGTGAAGCATGAGAGTGCAATTATTTCTACAAAATATGACCACCACCATGCTCTAAAAGATATAAGTGAAGCACTAGAGCAACTGCCTTGCTCAAAATATATAAGTGAAGCACATGGAGTATTCTAACAAATCACGAACAAATGCGTGTCCCTCTCAAAAGGTGTGTCCAGAAAAAGATGATTGTGGCAAACTAAAAAACAAACAAATAAAAGAAAACTATGGCACAAGATGCTCCAAGTAAAACTCATATCATGTGATGAATAAAAATATAGCTCCAAGTAAGTTACCGATAGATTGTAGACGAAAGAGGGGATGCCATCCGGGGCATCCCCAAGTTTAGACGCTTGGGTCTTCCTTGAATATTACCTTGGGGTGCCTTGGGCATCCCCAAGCTTAGGGTCTTGCCGCTCCTTATTCCTTCATCCATCGTAATCTCACCCAAAACTTGAAAACATCAGCACACAAAACTCAACAGAAACTTCGTGAGATCTGTTAGTATAATAAATCAATCATAAGCTTTAGGTAATGTTATGTCGTGGGAACGACCATCTATGGGGCCATTTCGCCCCTTTATGGTTCGGCAGGGGAGATCGACGTGCACAAAGAGCAGAATCAACAGAGAGCGTGGGGGATTTTACCCAGGTTCGGGCCGCTGAGAAGCATAAAACCCTACTCCTGCTTTGGTGTATTGGATGTGTGAGAGCACAGGTACAAGGAGCGCTTTCCCCGGCAAGGTGCGGAGAGAGCAACTACGCTTGTAAGACGTGCTAATGTTTTGAAAGGGATCGAATCCGTCTAACTGTTGCCCTGGCCCTCCTTTTATAGCTCAAAGGGGTTACCACACTGGCAAAACAGTAATTACAAGTTGATTAGATATCAAACAGTGCTATCATACCTAACTCTGCCAGTTTAGGACAAAGGCATTAAATGCTCCGTTAGGTGTCATGTGGAGAGGCACGGTTTCTGCACCGCTCGCCCAGCTACTCCGTATGGTTCTGACACGCCTCCGGGATGGGTGTCATTAAAGGCAAATCTTCTCCCTGCGTGCTGACACGTGCCCGACAAATCTCACCAACCAGCCTGCGCGGTCGACACCTCACCGATTAGTGACTAGCTGCCCGGTGAGGTGGAGCGCTGACGAGTTGGCGAAGGCTTGCCGGCATGGAGCTTGCCGAGTCTTCGCCTTGCCGGTTCATCCTTGCCGGCAAGGAATGTCTTCGTCCTTAGCACTAGATGGGCGCTTGTCGATGCTTTGTTTTGAGCTTCTCTACAGCAGCTTCTGCAACTGGGTGTAGGATCTGGTTATTTGGTGAATCCCGGCAAGCCTTGGCCGGCAGGGAGGCCGCCACCGTCTGTGCATAAGTCAGGGTATAAAATACCCATGTTTTATACACCGACAGGAGCCCATCCGATCTCCAGACTTCAAGCGGGTCAGCCTTCGGCTTCAATCTCCTATCCCGAAGGCGGAGTGCTTCTCAGGCCAGTTTAGCGAACTAAACTCGAGCGACTTTAGAGAGAAACCAGGCTACCCGGCTATTGACCACACACTCGCGTCGGGAAAGGAGTAGTAGAAAAAGACTTTGCAACGACCAAGAAGAAAACACATTTATTATAAAAATGAGTCATATAAATTTAAGAGCCCCCCGTTAACGTGGGTAAAGGAAGTGTTTTTAATAAACAACGCTTTTGAGCACAATTGAACCGAACACAAATATAAAGCTCGGTCGAGCCGATCAAAAATTAAAAATTGAAAAAGGTTGAGCATGAAAGCGACTTAGCTGGTTAATGTGCTCGGCGTTGATGACGTGGGCCGAGCTTGGAGCGGGTCGAGGTCCCAGCCCCCAAGACGGTCCCGAGGTGTCCGAGCGAAGAGCTCGGCTTGACGCAGCACGGTCGACGTGGCGAGGCGAAGCCCCTGGTCCAGCCGAGGTGATGAAGCTGGTCGGCTGGTGACGCCGAAGTCTCCGGAGTAGGTTGATGAAGAGATGGCGAAGCCCCGGTCTAGCCGAGGTGTCGGAGCAGGTCGGTACGGTGACGTTGCAACCCCATGCCAGCCGAGGTGTCGAAGCAGGTCGGCGAGATGGACATCGGCTCGAAGAAGCAATGGCGCGGCGATGCCGACGCAGGTCGAAACTTTGTGACGCGGTCAATGCCAGCTTGAAAAGTGACCGCGCGGCGATGCTGGCGCGCCCGACCCGTGCAATCCATAAGGTGACGATGTTATCTTGCCGATCATTAGGGAGAGCGGTGCCGAACTCTTGGTCGGCTCGCCGAGGTGATGATCCGAGGTGGTTGTCGTCGGCTCGATGAAGCGACGGCGCAGTCGATGCTGGCGCAGGTCGGCAGCCGTGGAGCAACGTGGCCGGGCTGGTCTGACACCGGCGCGACGACGAAGATCGCCTCGGAAAAGACTTAAAATTTGTGGGCACTTGTTTGAGGACAAAACACAATACCCTATAAAAAATTCCCTTCAAAAAGGATGTCCGATAATCTGTTCATGAAAAAGATGAACTCGGGTCGGATTCGTTTTCGTGCAGAAAACAGATCCGAAAATTCATGCACTCATAGGACGCTTCCCGGAGTTTGAACGGTCGGATCGAGCTGAAATTTTGAGGGGTGGTAGATATGGGAATTCCGCAGCCGATGAACGGTTGGATTTTCCAAAGGACGTCCGAGCCGACTGCTGGACTCCTCGCCCTAAACTCGTCCAGATTCCCGTCCAGATTCGACAGGGCTCCGGTATATCGGAGATCGCCGGAGATTCCTCCATCGGAACGCGACGAAATTTTGCAGGGTTGTTCTAGACTCAATTCCGCACAATTCCACCGAAGCAATCGTCAAAGCGACGCTCGAGGAGACGGCGACGGCGAACACGAATCCGCTGTCCAGAAAAAACTGCATGATCGCGCGAGGACAATGTTGACGTTGAGCCCCCGAGCACCATGGACGATTTTTTCCATGATCCCGGATGAGATCGGAGTTGATGATGACGAAGACGTCTGTCCGGTCTTGACAATCGGAAGATAAGCCTAGTCCTCGGCCTAGCCGAGGTGACCAGTCGAGCCGGCGACGAATATGCCGACGTTGACGATAAAGCTCGGTTCCGACGCGTAGATCGCGCCGGAGACGATCTGAATTCCCATCGCACCGCGGCGACTACCAGCAGGCTCTCAATGAGAGCACCAATGTCGGTACCAAAACCGGCATATCTCGTAGTAGGGGTCCTAAGCTGGGCGTCTTGGAGCGATGGTAACATGGACACAAGATTTTACCCAGGTTCGGGCTCTCTCGAAGAGATAATACCCTACGTCCTGCTTTTCATTGTATTGATATGGGGATAGTACATAGTACATGTATCTACCACGAGATTGTTCTAATGAATATCGGTTGATCTATCGACTAGCCTGGCCTTGGTTTATATATGCACCGGAGGCTTAGGGTTTAGAAGAGTCTTTGTCTTGTGCACCAAGTCTTGTGGAGTCTTCCTTGTATGCGTCATGGGCTGCCCGAAGTGGCCCATGAGTGAACCGCCATGGGGGTCCTCGGCTCAACCCACCTGGTCGGGAGACGATGTGGTGAGTACCCCCTAGTCCCGGACACCATCACCCGGGCCTGGGCCATACGCGCGTCCGAAGCGTTGTTGCGCTAGGCCCTAACAATGCACAGACACGCGACGGGAAAACTGCCGCTGTAATTTTCGTCATGATGGTTATACTGACGCAAGTAAAATCCACACATTAAATGCGGGGCGTGGGAACGTGGATTGTTGCGGTTATTTCGCGATAGTGCGCCTGTAAAAAGCGCCGCGGGGGTAAACAGTGAAGAGCCAGCCCCCTCGCGCCTTCCCCATAAAAAGGCAACCGCGAGGAGGCGCTGCTCATTCGCCCCTGCCTTTTCCTTGCTTCATCTTCTTCCTCTCGCCAGAACCGCTTCCACCGCCGCCGCCACCGCCAACTCGCATTCAAAGCTCAACTTCTTTCCTCCTCCGCGAGCTCCGATGGCGCCCAAGAGAGCCGACGCAGCGGGGAAGAAGCCCGCCAAGCCGTTCGACCCCAAGGCGGAGGAGAAGAAGAAGGCGTTGGAAGAGCTGGAGAAGCGGCGGAGGGAAAATGCGATCTTCTTGCCGTGCTCCTTGGACGGCAACGAGTTGATCAGGAGGTATGCGTACATGTGGGGAAGGGACACCAAGGATCACAAGGCCCCAGTGGTGCTTCCTGAAGGCGACAAGGATCCCGCAGATTCATATCCATTCTTCTGCGCCTATTTTTATTGCGGTCTGGTTCCCCCATTCTCAGATTTCTTCAGCGCGATGATGTTCAGCTACGGGTTCAGATTGCTGGATTTTACTCCAAATGCGATGACTTGCATGGCAGTTTTTGCTCATCTGTGCGAGAACTTCGTCGGAGTTGCCCCCAATGTGGATCTGTTCCGCCACTTCTTCGTCCCCCGCATCGAGGACAAATCGCTCTCCGGCAGCGTGACATGGATCCCCAGGACAAAAACCAAGGGCCAGTACCTTCCCGGGCAACTGCACCTCAAGTGGGACGAGTGGAGGGCAGAGTGGTGCTGGATCCAGGAAAAGGATTTTCCTCAGTTCTGCATACCGCGCACAGTGAGAGTCCAGCGCGGCAAGAATTGGAGCAGTTTTGGCGCCACCAATGCGAAACTTTGCCCGGCGCTGAACAGAATCACCCGCCTCAAGGCCGCCAAGCTGACCATAGAAATGGTTGGCGCCGATTTCCTCCGGCGACGCATCGCGCCGCTGCAGAAAAGAGAAAGATTCACTTGGCGATACCAGAACGCTGCTGACATTATGAGATTGTATCATGGGACCGGCAACAACTTGATGGTCATGGAGCATGCCTACCTCTGCGAACAGTTGTTCCGGAAAACTGGTGTGTTCCATTTGCCGGATGGAATTATCCCGTTGCACATCAACTCCGCCAAGGACTCCATCCCATCGATGATGCCGGACTGTGATGCCCACGGAGTCAAAGCTGACTGGCCCATGCCCATCTTGGTGAATGAAATGGATTGGGCCTCCAACCTGACGGAGAAAGCCTCTCGGAAGGAAACAGATCTTATCCGGGCCACCAAGGATGAAGAACTAGCGTATATCGCCAGCAAGGCCACAGAGATCGTGAGGATCAATGCGGCAGGTGGCTCTGGTGCCGCGGCAGCTGAGGACGATGATGAAGAGCATTCCGAGGAAGAAGTTGCCGAAGAGCAACAAGAGGAGCCTACCGGGGATGAGACTGCCGAAGTTGAGGTTGCCGGGACTGAGGTTGCCGGGACTGAGGCTGCCGGAGAGCCCGAAGAAGAAGAAGGCCCTCGAGCCCCGAAGAGGAGGCACCGTCTTCGGAGGGCGGTTAGCCAAGAGCCGGTGCGTGCTTCTTCGCCAGGAGCTGGCCCTATGGTGAAGAAGACGACCACGAAGACCGGCCGCCAAGAAGAAGTACGCCGGCAATCAACCCGGCGTCCCCGAACTCAGCCTCCATCCCCTCGGCAAGAGGTTGTCGAGGAAGTCGAATCTACTTAGCCGACGGGTTCACCTCCCCCGGCACTTAAGAGGGCCAGAGAATCGCCTCCGCCAGTGATGTACGATTTCGACGTCCTTGGCGAGTCTGGGGAGGAGGAGGAGGAGTAAGTGATTTAGCTTATCTTCATCAAGTCTTGATTTCATTCGATTGCTGTTTTGACTTGATTCCTCTGTCTTGACAGAGACCCAGAGCCACTCGTGAACTGGACGAAGCGGGCCAGGCCTGCAACGGAACAGGATCCCTCTGCAAGTGCTGGGCAGGGGGTCGGGACGGCCGAAACCATCGTCGTCAGCCCCCAGCCCAGCCCCCTGCGCGAGGATGTGGTGCAGATCCCGCCTACTGGCGCCAGCGCTGAAGTTCCTTCTTCTAAGCCCGACAAAGAGGTGGGGGAGGCCCACCAAGAAGAAGAACGCCAAGAGGCGGATCCCGCTGTGGCTCCCCCGTCAACCACCGTTCCAGAGAGCGTTTCTCCGACAAGGGCCTCCACCGACGAGCCTGCCCGCACGGAGGCTGCCCCGACAAGCGAGGCTGCTGATGACCGTGCGCCGGCAACGTGTGTTGCCGGGGAAGGAGACGCCCTTCCTCAGCAAACACCAACGGGTAATCCTCTTGTCTTTAAACGCTTTTCACGGAAAATTCCTTTTTTGTTTTCTTGAACGTGACTTGTGATTCTGAATCTTATTCCGCCCTTGTTCTTGCTCCAACCCACAGCTCCAGCCTTCCCCGAAGAAGGCGAAGTCCTCGTGGAGGTGGCCAATATCACAAAGGATGCCGCCGAAGAGGGTCTCGTGCAAGTTGCCGAGGAGACCAGAGTACTCCCTGAAGAATCCGAGAGATCCTCCGGCAACACGCTCAACCCCGCCAGGACGGACGCGGATAAGGCGCCAGTCAATATTGACACGCCGAACCCCGTCAACCAACCAGCAGAGTCTACCTTGCAGATCCCGTCAAGCAGCTTGGCGCTAATCACTTCTCAGCGCGAATCTGGAGCCCCCAGCTCATCTGGCGTTGTGGGGCCAAACTTTGATGAAGAAATAGCCCGGATTCTGCTCCCCTTGACCCAGAGAACCGGCGAGGCCACTGATGCAACTGATAGTGCCGAAGATCTTGCTTTCATGGAGATCATGGCCATCGGGTTCAAGGGCGTCCAAGAGAGGTATAGCAGAAGATGGGACAGAGTCCAGGAAGAGCGCAAAGCCGCGGATTTGGTTGAGCAAAAACTGAAGAAGAAAGCGGACGAACTGCGTGCATGGTATAACGAGCAGGCCCGCAATCTTCTAAGGCAGGAGGAAAAGCTTAATGCCGCCAAGGATGAAGCGGCAATCCGCGACGGCAAGTTGGCGGAGCGCGAGGCGCTGCTCAACACCAAGGAGAAAGACCTTGCCCCATGAGAAGGAGCCCTTGCCGCCATTCTCCGTGGCAAGGATGAGGAGATTGAAACGCTCCTTAAGCAGCGGACTCAAGAGCTGGAAGACGGGCACAAGAAATCCATTGAAGCCCAGGCCTTGGAGAATGCCGCCAAACTTAAGGAGGCCGCTGATAAGGCTACTACCGCCGCCTCCGCCAAGACAGAACTAGAGTCCCAAATGTCCAGATTAAAAGAAGATTTTGCCGGTAATGGCAAAGAAATCGAGGCTCTCAAGGACGAAGCGCTGAAGGCAGCCCGCACTCTAGGGGACTTGCAAACGCAGTTGTCGTCCAAGAACCAAGATCTTGATGCCGCCGCCAAGACAATCGGAGATCTAAAATCCCAACTGGACACCTTGGTAACAGCTCTAGAATCCGCCAAGGAGAGGGAGAGGGTCTTGACGGAGAAGCTGGAGAAGGAAGAGGCCTTGAAGAAGGATGCTGAGAACAACTACGCCCAATTGCACGAGAACCTCTCCCTCTGGACTGGCAGGCTTGTCAACGCTGCCGAGCGCATCAGCTCCCAAATCGCCGTGATGGACATGAAGAGCTGGGGTTTCACTGTCAACGACAAGGAGGCCACCAGCGTCAGACTAACCAAGTTCTTCGAGGGCCTTATCGACGCCTTGAAGACGTATCATGAGGACAGGTCTGCTTCATTTGCTGATGAATCCCGGAAGTTTGTGCGTGAAATTGTATACAGGGTGCTGCTCAAAATTGCCCATCGCAATCCCAGCCTTGATCTTTCCGGGGTCTTCAGGAGGCTGCTGGCGAACACCGACGTCACTGTTGCTGACAAAATCGTTGCTCCTCTCGCCGACAAGGTTCTCCAAATTCCCAGGGTCCAGGGGGATCGTCGGGACTAAGCTCGTCATTATATTCATCACTGTGCTGCCATGTAAAAGATACATTTGGTCTTATGTTAGATCCGCACTGCTTCTGTGATGTAATATAACTTGTGTTGCTGAATGACTGTGTGTCGTTCCCCTTGTTTTATTTTGCCTTTGTATGATTGCTCTCCCTACGCTGTTTGGAAGCATGCCGGTGCGCACACTTGCCGCGAGCGCTTTGAGGAACAAATCCTTAGCGGCTTGCTAGAAGTGTCGCCACCGGCAAGGTAACTTGTCGATCACAGCACGGCAACTTGCCGGCACAGACACCTGCCGCGAGCGCTTTGAGGAACAGGTCCTTAGCAGCCTGCTGGAAGTACTGCCACCGGCAAGATAACTTGCCATCGTGATGCAATTGCATATCTTGCCGAGCGGACTCGAGGCAAAACAAGAGCGCAATCTGATCACGACAAGATTCCTTCGCGTGCAGGTTTCTCATACAAACACATAATCGTTCAAGGGAAATTGCAATATAACAAGGAAAAAAGTTTCGAAGTTTTTCAACTTAGCTTTTCTTTGCACTGTTTTCCTCGCCGTATGAAATGATCACTTGAACGCCATTAAAATGGTACTCCATCATCACTCCCCCCGGGAAACTTGCACGCGAGGGATCCCTCTGTCCTTTAAAAAAAAGAGAAAAGAGTGGGTTGGGAACCTTGACGGTTCATTAGCCATTCCATACAAACTCAAGTGTAAATCGCAACATCACATGCATCCATATATAAATGAACATGTAGGAGGAGTTGCGAAAGACTTAGCTTTATTTCACTTATGCACAGGATCTGCGCCTGGCTTTGTACAAAGGGTTACAAGTCTTGCCAACAAAGCTTGTACAAAAGGGGTTGCCGGGAGGCCTGGCAACCGCGTCTTATGGGTAGAACTTGCGAAGATGCTCAATATTCCATGAGTTCTGCACTGGGGTGCCATCTTCGGTCTCTAGACGGACTACGCCAGGTCTGGTGACTCGTACTACCCGATAAGGGCCTTCCCACTTCGGTGCCAACTTGTTTGATTTCTTGGCAGACTAAACGCGCCGAAGAACAAGGTCACCTTCCTCAAGGCTTCGGGTGTGTACTTTGTGGCTATGATAGCGGCGCAAGGCTTGCTGGTAGCGTGCAGCTCGCACAGCCGCCCGAAGACGATCCTCCTCAAGGAGCGTTGCATCATCTTGCCGTAGTTGCTCTTGCTCAGCTTCATCGTAAGCGAGCACTCGAGGTGACCCGTATATCAGTTCCGTGGAGAGCACGGCTTCTGCACCATAAATTAGGGAGAAGGGTGTTTGGCCGGTAGCTCGATTCGGTGTCGTTCTGAGAGACCAAAGAACTGCCGGCAACTCATCAATCCAGCGCCTTCCACATTTGCGCAGCCTGTCAAAGGTTCTTGTCTTGAGGCCACGCATTACTTCAGTGTTCATCCTTTCCGCTTGGCCGTTGCTTCTCGGGTGAGCAACAGACGCAAAGCAGATTTTGCCGCCAAGGCCCTGGATATACTGCATGAAGGTGCGGCTCGTGAATTGCTTGCCGTTGTCGGTGATGATTCTGTTAGGAACCCCGAAATGACAAACTAATCCCTTGAAGAACTTGACGGCTGATTGCGCTGTCACCTTTCTCACCGGCTCCACTTCAGGTCACTTTGTGAACTTGTCGATGGCGACATACAAGAACTCAAAGCCCCCGGTAGCACGGGGGAAGGGGCCCAAGATATCGAGCCCCCAGACCGAAAAGGGCCAGGAGAGAGGGATTGTTTGGAGAGCTTGGGCTGGCTGATGTATGTTCTTTGAATGGAACTGGCATGCTTCACACTTAGTTACTAGCTCAGTTGCATCCTGGAGGGCAGTGGGCCAATAGAAGCCTTGCCGGAAAGCTTTGCCGGCAAGTGCCCTTGAACCTATGTGAGAGCCACATATGCCTCCATGTATCTCTGCCAACAGCTTCAGTCCATCTTCCCGGCAAATACACTTTAATTTCACACCGTTTGGCATTTTTCTGTATAGCGTGTCATCCACAAACTGATACATACTTGACTGACGGGCTACTTTCTCAGCTTCTTCTTGCTCATCGGGAAGTTCTCCTATTTGAAGGAAATGAACTATCCGTTGTGCCCATGCCGGAGCCTGCGGCTCGACGACAAGGACTAAAGGCATTTCTTCGGCTGCAGGAGCACTTGCCTCTGTGGCAAGAACCTGAGGTTCTACGCTAAGCTGTTGCTCACCGACGACCGTGTCGTTGTGTAACCTTTTCGCCGGCGGCTCCTGGGAGCTCTACCGGAAAATGCTTGCCGGTGTTCAACTTCCTCCTTTTACTGGCCTGCGTTGATGGAGTAACGGTTGGTTGATTCAAATGGAGCACAAAAGTTCCTGGTTCCACAGGTAGCTTTTGAGCGGCACACTTTGACAGGTGATCAGCAATGTTGTTTTCCGCACGAGGGATGTGCTCTATTTGCAAGCAGTCAAAGTGTTCCTCCAATTTTCTCACTTCTTCCACATACGCTTCCATCAACGGGCTCTGGTAATCTTTGTTTACTTGTTTCACAACAAGCTGTGAGTCACCGCGGACGACCAATTTCCTGATCCCAAGGTCCACTACGATCCTAAGACCGGCAAGGAGTCCTTCGTACTCAGCAATGTTGTTTGTAGCTTGCTCCCTGGGAAAGTGCATTTGAACCACATACTTGAGGTGCTCTCCGGTGGGTGTGACAAGCAGCACTTCGGCACCGGCGCCTTGCAGCGAGAAGGCACCATCAAAGTACATGATCCATTCTTTGGCTGTCTCCTTGCCGGGGAGAGCTGTTTCTTGAGTTTCTTCCTCTTGCGTTGGTGTTCATTCTGCAATGAACTCCACCAAGGCTCTACTCTGGATGGTTGAAGTGCTTTCAAACTTAAGTGCAAAGCTTGACAATTCCAACGCCCACTCCACTATCCTGCCAGTTGCCTCTGGATTTCTCAAAATGCGTTGCAACAGAAAGCGAGTGACGACGGTGATCTCGTGTGCTTGGAAGTAGTGACGCAGCTTTCTCGAGGCCATCAGAAGGCCGAAAAGCAATTTCTGCAACCCAGAGTATCTTGATCTAGCCCCTTGCAGAAGGGAACTAACAAAATATACGGGCCGCTGCACCACCTTCTTCTTTGGCATCACTTGTTGATTAGTTTCATTTGCTTGCGCTATTTCTGACTTGTCGGTGCTGGACCTTGCCGGAGAAGATTCCGGTTTGTCGCTGGACGGTCTTGCCGCGGTTACTTCCTCGTCATTGACGTCCCTCTGCGCCACTAATGCAGCACTAGCCACTTGATTTGTTGCCGCTACATATAGCAGCAACGGCTCTTGTGGCCTAGGCGCAACTAGCGTTGGCGCGAAGGAGAGATATCTTTTCAAGTCCTGCAGCGCGGCCTCCACTTCCGGAGTCCATTTCATCGGACCTGCCTTTTTCAAAATCTTGAAAAATGGCAGGGCACGCTCAGCAGATCTTGAAATGAACCAACTCAAGGCAGCAACACAACCGGCAAGACGCCGCACATCCTTGACACTTTTTGGTGCTTGAATCTGCTCAATTGCTTTGATCTTGTCGGGATTTGCTTCAATTCCACGCTGAGATACAAAGAACCCGAGAAGTTTGCCGGATGGAACGCCAAACACACACTTCTCGGGATTGAGCTTCAAATTGATCTTGCGCAAGTTTGTAAATGTTTCTTCTAAATCTTGAATGAGGGTTGACCTGTCCTTGGTTTTGACCACTATATCATCCATATACGCTTTCACATTCCTGTGTAGCTGGGGCTCAAAACCAATCTAAACTGCTCTTGCGAATGTTGAACCAGCACTCTTTAACCCGAAAGGCATACGCACGAAGCAGTATGTGCCACATGGAGTAATGAACGCGGTTTTCTCCTCATCCTCCTTGTTCATGAATATCTGATGGTACCCAGAATATGCATCAAGGAAGGAGAGTAAGTCACAGCCGGAAGTAGAGTCTACAATTTGATCAATGTGCGGCAAGGGGAAAGGATCTTTTGGACATGCTTTGTTGATATCACTGTAGTCAATACAAAGTCTCCACTTCCCATTTGCTTTGTGCACCACAACTGGATTTGCCAACCAAGTTGGATGTAGTACACCTCTAACCAAGCCTGCTGCTTCAAGTTTCTTGATTTCCTCGGCAATGAACTATTGCCGCTCCAACGCTTGCTTCCGGACTTTTTGCTTGACGGGCCGAGCGTGGGGACAGACAGCAAGGTGGTGCTCAATTACCTCCCTGGGAACACCGGGGATGTCAGATGGTCGCCATGCAAACACATCGACATTCGCCCACAGGAAGGCAATGAGCGCGCTTTCCTATTTGCTGTCAAGGGTGGCACTGATGGTGAAGGTACCGTCAGTGCCGTCCTCCCTCGCCGGCACCTTTTTGGTCGCCGGTGAAGTAGCTTTGGATTTCTTACCGGCAGAGCACTCCGGCAAGTCTTCAACAAGCACGCAGCACTCCGAAGAGGTGCGCTTCCCGGAATCCTTGCTAGAGGTCTTGCCGGACTTCTTGCTTTCCTTCTTCTTGGCGGGAGCTGGCATCTTGGCGGCCTCCGCTGCAACCGCATCTCTGTACATCTTATCGACGCAAATGACTGCATCTTTCTTGTCAGAGTTGATGGAAATGACACCCATCGGCCCTGGCATTTTCAACGTGCTGTAAGCATAGTGAGATGCTGCCATGAATTTTGCCAAGGTTGGGCGGCCAAGAATTCCATTATACGGCAAGGGGATCTTGACAACATCAAACACAATCCTTTCTGTTCTGTAGTTCAATTACCCGCCAAACGTTACCGGCAATGTGATCTTTCCCTTGGGCTGGCTTCTTCCCGGGTTTACTCCTTGAAAAGTGCCTGTCTTCTCGAGCTCCTCGTCGGGAATCTGCAGCCTCTTGATTACCTCTGGAGAAATCAAGTTCAGGCCGGACCCACCGTCAACTAACATTTTCATGCCCTGGAGGTTGCGGATTGTTGGTGAAACCAACAACGGCAAACATCCGACCGCGGTTGTGCGATCAGGGTGGTCCTCAGCATAAAAAATGATAGGCGTGTGTGACCACTTGAGTGGCTTTTGAGAGCCCATTGCCGGTTATGCCGCATTAACCTCATGAGCCCACTGCTTAAGTTGGCGGTGAGAGGAGTGCAAAGATGCTCCTCCGTCAACGCACATGGCATCAGTTGCCTTCTGGAATTCCTGTTCACTGGACTCTCCGTCGTCCTCTTCCTCTTCACTTCCATCATCTTCCCCTTTCTTTTCACGGCCTCTAGCAGGCTTTTCTTTCTGCTGCTTGGCCTTGCCGCGACGGCCTCCTCGACCACCACGGCCCTTCTTGCCGGATCCACTGGCACCATCCTGACCCTTCTCTTTGTCACGTTTTTCATATTCAGCCTTCTGCTTCTCAACAAGGTGCTTGACTTGTCGGCATTCTTGGAGATCGTGGCCCTTGGTGCGGTGAATCTTGCAGTACGGCCCATCAGACTTGCCGGCCTTCTCGTTTGCCGCCGCCTCGTGGCAAGCGGTGCATACTGCTGCCTCCTTGCCGGAGCTCTCAGTTTTTGCTTTCTTGGAGGACTCAAAGTTGCCGGAGCCCTCGATAGCCATAACAGTTTTTCCTTTGCGCTTCGTGTTGCGCCTTCGGCCCTTCTTCCTCGGGGTGGTAGCATCATCGTCCTCGGAATCTACCTCGGCACCAGCGTCTTCCCCGGGAAGCCTTCTTCCTTCCTCAGCGCGCGTGCATTTATCCGCCAACGTATAGAGCTCGTTGACGGTTTTGGGTAGCTTGACGTTCATCTTCTCCCGCATCCTTCGATTGCGCACATTCGTGTGAAAGGCGACAATGATGGTTGCGGGGTGCACATCTGGAATGTTACGGTGGACACGGCTAAAACTCTGGATGTACTTGCGCAAAGTTTCTCCATCTCTTTGCGGAATCACTTGCAGGTCGCTAGGCTGCCCAGGGGCCGTGTGGCCTCCGGTAAAGGCACCAACAAACTCATTACAGAGATCTTCCCACGAAGAAATGGAGTTCTCTGGCAAGTTCATCAGCCAAGATCTCACGTTGGGCTTTAGTACCAACCGAAAGTAGTTGGCGAGGATTTTCTCATCTCTTCCTCCGGCAGCTTGCACGGTAATCGTGTAGATTCCCAGAAATTCTGCCGGGTTCAGCTTGCCGTCGTACTTCTCTGGTACTTCTGGCTTAAAGGCCCGGACAGACGGCCATCGGACTTGCCGCAGCTCACGGGTGAAGGCAGGACACCCAACCTTGTAAGGTAGATATCCGCCAACCCCTGGCGCAGGCTCATCAACAATGGGGCCGTTGCGCGCGTCGGATTGACGGCGCGCCTCCCGGCGGCGTTCAATGGTGGTGCAGGCGTCTTCTACTCGCCTGTCTCACAGCACTTGCCACTGGTCTTGCTGCGCTCGCGGATCCGAAGAGGCCATCGACATCTCGTCGGGCTCAAAAGACCGTTGAGCTTGTCACGGTTGTTGGCGTTGCTGCTGTTGAGACTGTTGCCATTGGGGTGATAGCACCGTTAGCGCAGCACCGTCAACGCGGTCATCAGTTGGAGCTACTGGTGCTGTTTGCGGATGCCGTGAGGGCTCCGCTTGCTGTGATTTGCTGGCCTCGGCAAACCCAATCAAGCTTTGGATGGTGGCTCTCCACTCATCCATCTTCTCTGCCGCTGGAGGGAAGTTCAGCAGGATCTGGGCTCGCGCCATTGCTTCTGCTGCTGTGTCTGGCATGGCCGGAAGCGAAGAGCGAGACGTCGCTCTACTCCTGGCAGAGCCAGCAAAAGCGCCATCGCGGTCTTGCTGCCGTGGCACATGGTCAGCAGTGGGTTGCTGTGGCGGAGGCGGTGCCTGAGGATCTGGGATTTGATCAACAGGAGTCTTGCCGTGCGGTCACCGCCGCGCGGAGTCGTTGATGCCGCTCGAAGCTGTACTGCGCCCGTCGTGCGAGGGGCGCGGCGTCTGTCCCGAAGTAGCATCTTTGGACGCCACTGCGGCGGGATCTTGGATCGCGCCGGCCTGGGCATTGCCGCTCCGGTGGCTGCGTTCGTCGGCGCGGCGAGGAGGAGGAGGAGGAGGTCATCCGTCCGCTCCGCCCGCGCCGTCTCGGCTTCGTTCGCCAGAGGATCGAGGAAGTCGACTGCCTCCAGCGCGCTCATCTCCTGTGCCGACCATGATGGGCATGGCGACCGGACCGCCTACGCTGGTCGTGCCAACCGCGGTGTTCGCGCCATCCGCATTGGCTGCGCCGCCTGTGCCGCCTGCGGATGCGTGCGAAGGGGTCGTCATCGTGATGCCCTTCTTCTTAGGGGCCATTGACGACGAGGAGGACGATGATGAAGTTGATAAAGATGACGTGCAATCCACTGATTCAGGTTCGCGCAAGCGAGTTCCCCTACCTGGCGCACCAAAGATGTCGCGGGAACGACCATCTATGGGGCCATTTCGCCCCTTTATGGTTCGGTAGGGGAGATCAACGTGCACAAAGAGCAGAATCAACAGAGAGCGCGGGGGATTTTACCCAGGTTAGGGCCGCCGAGAAGCGTAAAACCCTACTCCTGCTTTGGTGTATTGGATGTGTGAGAGCACAGGTACAAGGAGCGCTTTCCCTGGCAAGGTGCGGAGAGAGCAACTACGCTTGTAAGACGTGCTAATGTTTTGAAAGGGATCGAATCCGTCTAACCGTTGCCCTGGCCCTCCTTTTATAGCTCAAAGGGGTTACCACAGTGGCAAAACAGTAATTACAAGTTGATTAGATAGCAAACAGTGCTATCATACCTAACTCTGCCAGTTTAGGACAAAGGCATTAAATGCTCCGTTAGGTGTCATGTGGAGAGGCAGCCCCGGCAAGGTTTCTGCATCGCTCGCCCAGCTACTCCGTATGGTTCTGACACACCTCTTGGATGGGTGTCATTAAAGGCAAATCTTCTCCCTGCGTGCTGACACGTGCTCGACAAATCTCACCAACCAGCCTGCGCGGTTGACACCTCACCGATTAGTGACTAGCTTCCCGGTGAGGTGGAGCGCTGACGAGTTGGCGAAGGCTTGCCGGCATGGAGCTTGCCGGGTCTTCGCCTTGCCGGTTCAACCTTGCCGGCAAGGAACGTCTTTATCCTTAGCACTAGATGGGCGCTTGTCGATGCTTTGTTTTGAGCTTCTCTCCAGCAGCTTCTGCAACTGGGTCTAGGATCTGGTTATTTGGCGAATCCCGGCAAGCCTTGGCCGGCAGGGAGGCCGCCACCGTCTGTGCATAAGTCAGGGTATAAAATACCCATGTTTTGAACACCGACATGTTATAAATTGATTCATTTTAATTCTTGAATAATGATGTTGTATTCTAACTTCTCCATGACTTATACCCCCTGATATAATCCATAGCATTATTAAAACAAGCGAACTATGCAATAGAAAACAGAATCTGTCTAAAACAGAACAGTATGCAATGACAGAATTTTATCTACACTTTTGTCATTTAAAAAATTCTGAAAATTTTGGAAAACGTAAAAAAATTGATTCCAATACCATGTAAAAATTTCAGATTTTTCTGACATTCCAGTAATAAACTAAAAATTAACTACTGGGCCCAAAACTTTCTGTTATCAAACATCATCAATTATACTATCATCCAAATCACCCCAAAGGCATTACTTGGCACAAACACTAATTAAAATATAAAAACACAATCATAATAGTAGCTAAAATTGTGTGACACAATAAAAATAAAAATTGCAATAAAGATAAATATTGGGATGCCTCCCAACAAACGCTATTGTTTTATGCTCCTAGCTAGGCATAATGCGTAGTTTCAAGTAATATCATCCTTCAAGTTAATTCCATAGGTGGCCCTCATAATGGATTCATATGGTGGTTTAATTCTCTTTCTAGGGAAGTGTTCCATCCCTTTCTTTAATGGGAACTGGAACCTTATATTACCTTCTTTCATATCAATAATAGCACATATGGTTCGTAGAAAGGGCCTACCAAGTATTATAGGACAAGAAGGATTGCATTCAATATCAAGCACAATGAAATCCATGGGCACATAATTCCTATTTGCTAGTATTAGAACATCATTTATTCTACCCAATGATTTTTTTAATAGTTGAATCCGCTAAATGTAAGTTAAGGGAACAAGCATCCATATCGGTATAGTAGAGATGCTAGCACCTAGATCACACAAAGCATTACATTCATAGTCTTTAATTCTTACTTTAATAGTAGGTTCCCATTCATCATGCATTTTTCTAGATATTGAAACCTCCAACTCTAGCTTTTCTTCATGAGCTTTTATCATAGCTTCTACAATATGTTTAGTAAAAGCTTAATTTTGTTCATAGGCATTGGGTGAATTGATCATGGATTGCAACAAGGAAATACATTCAATCAAAGAACAATTATCATAATTAAAGTCCTTGTAATCCAAATCAGTGGGCACATCACTATTTAAAGTCTTGACCTCTCCAAACTCACTTTTATCATTTTTATCATTAAGATCATCACCCTCCGAACAATTGGGACGCCTTCTAACTAAAGTTGACTCATCTCCAGTCCCTTTTTCATCAAGTTTTATATTACTAAATAAAGATTCAATTGGTGAGACGCCAATCATTTTAATATCTTCATCATGATTACAATAAAAACCGGGTGGAATAGCTTTCTCTAAGAATTCTAGCTTAACTCTCAACCTAGCGGCTCTCTTTTTACTTTCATCAATGGAAACATAGATAGATTTAATAGACTCATTAATATCATGTTTGGGTGGCAAATTTTTAATTCTAAGAGATTCCACATCATGATCAATCCTATCCATGTTCCTATACATTTCATCAACTTTATTCAATTTTTCTTCTACCATAGCATTAAAATTCTTTTGAGAACTAATAAATTCTTTAATACCGTTCTCAAGATCAGTAGGTATCCTATTATTATAATATGAATTACCATAGGAATTACCATAATTATTAGAGGAATTTCCGAGAAATGGTCTAGGATTAAAATTCCCTCTATAACCATTGTTGTTGAAATTATTTCTAGAGACAAAATTCACATCAATGACATCATTATTTTGCTCAATCAAAGTAAATAGTGGCACATCATTAGGATCAACATGAACATTTTTACTAGCAAGCATTTTCATAATAGCATCCATTTTATCACTTAAAGTAGAGACCTCTTTGACAGAATTTACCTTCTTACAAGTTGGAGCTCTTTTGGTATGCCATTGAGAATAATTTGTCATAATATTATCAAGGAGTTTTGTAGCTTCTTGCTACTTGTGAGCTGCGTTGGTAATTCCCTTAAGAGGAAGGGAGATGCAGTACAGTAGAGATAAGTATTTCCCTCAGTTATGAAACCAAGGTTATCAATCCAGTAGGAGAATCACGCAACACCTCGTTAGCAGCACCTGCACACAAAACAACAAATCCTTGCACCCAACGCAAACAAGGGGTTGTCAATCCCTCGGCGGTTAATTGCAAGATTAAATTGTATGTGATAGATAGATAGATTGAACAAAAATACAAAATAAAATAAATAGAGAAAAAATGCAGCAAGGTATTTTAGGGTTTTTAATATATGATTTAGATAGACCCAGGGGCCATAGTTTTCACTAGAGGCTTCTCTCAAGAAAATAGCATACGGTGGGTAAACAAATTACTGTTGGGCAATTGAGAGAAAAGCAAATAATCATGACAATATCCAAGGCAATGATCATGTATATAGGCATCGCGTCGGAGACAAGTAGACCGACTCCTGCCTGCATCTACTACTATTACTCCACACATCGACTGCTATCCAGCATGCATCTAGTGTATTAAGTCCATAAAGAACGGAGTAACGCCTTAAGCAAGATGACATGATGTAGACAAAGTAATCTCACGCATGAATAAACCCCATCTTTTTACCCTTAATAGCAACGATACATACGTGTCATGTCCCTTTCTGTCACTGGGATTGAGCACCGCAAGATCGAACCCATTACAAAGCACCTCTTTCCATGGCAAGATAAATCAATCTAGTTGGCCAAACCAAATCAATAGATCGGAGAAGAAATATGAAGCTATAATAATCATGCATAAAAGAGTTCAGAGAAAACTCAAATAATATTCATGGATAATCTGATCATAACCTCACAATTCATTGGATCCCAATAAACACACCGCAAAAAGTGATTACATTGGATAGAACTCCAAGAACATTGAGGAGAACATTGTATTGAAGATCAAAAAGAGAGAAGAAGCCATCAAGCTACTAACTATGGACCCGAAGGTCTGTGGTAAACTACGCATGCATCATCGGAAGGGCAGCAAGGTTGATGTAGAGCCCCTCCGAGATCGATTCCCCCTCCGGCGGAGTACCGAAAAAGGCCTCCAGATGGGATCTCTCGAGAACAGAAACTTGCGGCGGCGGAAAAATTATTTCATGGACTCCTCTGTTGGTTTCCCGATTTTAGAGAATTTATAGTGGTGGAATTAGGTCAAACGGAGCTGTGTGGGCCCCACAAGCCACCAGGGCGCGCCACCCCCCAGGGGCGCGCCCTGGTGCCTCATGGGCCACTGCTTCATCTTCTGGCCCTCTCCCGAAGCTTCCAGTACTTGTTATGTCCAGAAAAAAAATCTCCAAAAAGTTTTGTGGCATTTGGACTTCGTTTGGTACTGATATTCTGGAAAACCAAAAACAGGCAAAAAAACAGCAACTGGCACTGGGCACTAAGTTAATAGGTTAGTCCCAAAAAATGATATATAATTGCTGTAAATGTATATAAAAACATCCAAGATTGATAATATAATAGCATGGCACAATCAAAAATTATAGATACATTGGAGACGTATCAGCATCCCCAAGCTTAATTCCTGCTTGTCCTCGAGTAGGTAAATAATAAAAACAGAATTTTTGATGTGGAATGCTACCTATCATATTCATCATATATTCTTTTCTTTTATAGCATGGACATTTGGACTTGAATGATTCAAAGCAATAGTCTATAATTTGACATGAAGATATAAATACACAAGCAACCATGTCTTCCAAAATATCAACGCTAAAGAAAGTTATCCCTAGCCCATTATGCTTAATCATTGATCCATTCATGAAACACACTCAATATTAGCTACACACAATGCACAAGTATGACAATAGTGCTCTCTAGTTGGTGTTTTATAAGAGAAGATGGAGACTCAAAATAAAAATAAAAATTGCATAAAAGTAAATAGATAGGCCCTTCGCAGAGGGAAGCAGAGATTTGCTAATGTGCCAGAGCTCAAAGCTTAAATTAGAGAGATAAAATTATTTTGAGAGGCATGCTTTTCCTGTCAACGAAAACGACCGAGAATTCCCAATATTTTCCATGCTAGACACATCATAGGCAGTTCCCAAACAGAAAGTAAAGTTTATTTCCTTTCCACCATTCTTTCACAATCCATGGCTAGCCGTATCCACGGGTGCCCTCCATACCAACACTTTCCAAGGAATTTTGTTGTTATTAATTTTTGATTCATTATCGGACTGGGCATCCCTATTACCAGCCACTCTCTCGTGCAATGACAAGTGAATAAACACTCATCATGAGAATAACACACCTAGCATGGAAAATAATGGCCACCCCCTGCCGCTTCATGAGCGGTACGGGCACACAAAACGGAAAATTATTTTGAAAATTAGAGTTGGCACACGCAAATTTACTTGGAACGGCATTGAAATACCGCATATAGGTAGATATAGTGGACTCATTTGGCACAACTTGGGTTTAAGGATTTTGGATGCACAAGCAGTATTTCTGCTTAGTACAAATGAAGGCTAGCAAATAGATTGAGAAGCAACCAACCAAAAGGCGAAAAAGGTCATAAGCATGCATTGAACATAACTAACACCGAATAATGCACCATAAGTAGGATATAATTTCGTTGCATAACTATTGACTTAATGTGCATGCATAGGGAATCACAAATCTTAACACTGATATTCTTACTAAATCACAATTACTCACTAACATGACTCACATATCGTCATCTCCATATCGCAAAACTATTGCAAGGAATCACACTTATCATATCCAATGATCTATATGAAAGTTTTTATTATATCCCTCTTGAATATTCATCACTTTGGGACCAAATTCATATTTTGTGCAAATTACCATTACTATTGTCAACTCTCAAAAAGATATAAGTGAAGCATGAGAGTGCACATATTTCTTCAAAATTTTAATCTTATCAACTCTCAAAATAATATAAGTGAAGCATGAGAGTTTAAATATTTCTTCAAAATATAGCCACCGCCGTGCTCAAAAAGATTTAAGTGAAGCACTAGAGCAACTGCCTAGCTCAAAAATATTTAAGTGAAGCACATAGAGTATTCTAACAAATCATGATGATCGTGTGGCTCTCTCAAATAGGTGTGTCCAGCAAAAATGATTGTGACAAACTAAAAAGCAAACAAAGCAAAGACTCATATAATACATGACGCTCCAAGCAAAACACATATCATGTGACGAATAAAAATATAGCTCCAAGTAAAATTACCGATGGTTGGTAGAAGAAGGAGGGGATGCCTTCCGGGGCATCCCCAAGCTTAGATGCTTGAGTCTTCCTTGAATATTACCTTGGGGTGCCTCGGGCATCCCCAAGCTTAGGCTCTTGCCACTCCTTATTCCTTCATCCATCATGATCTTACCCAAAACTTGAAAACTTCAATCACACAAAACTCAACAAAACCTTCGTGAGATCCGTTAGTATAACAAAACAAATCACTACTTTAAGTACTGTTGCAAACCCATTCATATTTTATTTTTGCATTATACCTACTGTATTCTAACTTCTCCATGGCTTATACCCCCCCCGATACAATCTATAGTTTCATCAAAACAAGCAAGCGGTGCATCAAAAACAGAATCTGTCAAAAACAGAACAGTCTATAGAGATCTATTTAAAAGCTATACTTCTATAACTCCAAAAATTCTGAAAAATTAGGATAACGTGGAAAATTCATATACCAATACTGTTTAAAAATTTCAGATTTTTCTGACATTCCAGTACAGAACCAAAATTCCAGCACTGGACGCAAAACTTTCTGTTTTCCAAACAGCATCAATTATACTATCTTCCAAATCATCCCAAAGGCTTTACTTGGCACAAACACTAATTAAAACATAAAAACACAATCATAAAAGTAGCATAAATTTGAAAACACACAATAACAGAATAAAAAAATATTATTGGGTTGTCTCCCAACAAGCTCTTTTGTAAAGCCATTAAGATAGGCTTGAGATTTCAATGATGCTCACATGAAAGATAGTAACTTAAACACGAAGAGAGCATCATGAAACATGTGAAAATCACATTTAAGTCTAACATACTTCCTATGCATAGGCATTTTATAAGCAAACAAATTATCAAGACAAGCAATATCTAGCATATGCCAATAGGAAGAATGGAGCATCAATAATTTCAACATAACGAGAGGTAATTTAGTAACATGAAGATTTCTACAACCATATTTTCATCTCTCATAATAATTACATGTAGGATCATAATCAAACTCAATAATATAGCTATCATAAACAATAATCTCTCTATGATCCATATGCATAAAAAAATTATAATCTTCCAAGATAGTGGGATTAACATCAACTAAAGTCATGACCTCTCCAAACCCACTTTTGTCAAAAATTTCAAAAGATTGAACACTGTCCAAATATGTGGGATTATTTTTACCTAAAGTTGACACTCTTCCAAAATTATTATTGTAAATATTATCAATAGCATATTCATCATGAGGCTTAAATAAATTATCAAGATCATAAGAAGCATTATCACCACAATCATGATCATTACAATAAGTAGTGGACATGACAAAATTATCATCCCCAAGCTTGTAGTTTTGCATATTATTAGCACAATTCACATTAATAGAATTTATAGTAACATCATTGCAATCATGCTTTTCAATCAAGGAGCTATCATGAATCACTTTATAAATTTCTTCTTCCAACACTTCATCACAATTTTCAGATTCATCATTTTCAAGCAAAACTTCATAGAGAAAATCAAGAGCACTCAAATCACTAGCAATTGGTTCATTATAATAGGATATTTTGAAGAGATTAGCAAGTGGATGAGGATCCATAGTATCTTATATTTTTGCTTTTAGTTTCTGTTCTTGTGTGTTCGACACGAAGGCAATAAAAGTAAGCAAGCAAGAAAAAATATTTTTGTGTTTTTGCGATAAAAAATTTTAGAAGTTGGGGAGATGAAAACGAGAGGCAAAGGCAAATAAAATAAATGCAAGGAGATGTAAGTTTTATGCGTAGGTACTTAATAGATGTTGATGATGTCTCCCCGGCAACGGCGCCAGAAATTCTTCCTGCTACTTGTGAGCTGCGTTGGTAATTCCCTGAAGAGGAAGGGAGATGCAGTACAGTAGAGATAAGTATTTCCCTTAGTTATGAAACCAAGGTTATCAATCCAATAGGAGAATCACGCAACACCTCGTTAGCAGCACCTGCACACAAAACAACAAATCCTTGCACCCAATGCAAACAAGGGGTTGTCAATCCCTCAGCGGTTAATTGCAAGATTAAATTGTATGTGATAGATAGATAGATTGAACAAAAATACAAAATAAAATAAATAGAAAAAAATGCAGCAAGGTATTTTAGGGTTTTTAATATATGATTTAGATAGACCCGAGGGCCATAGTTTTCACTAGAGGCTTCTCTTAAGAAAATAGCATACGGTGGGTAAACAAATTACTGTTGGGCAATTGATAGAAAAGCAAATAATCATGACGATATCCAAGGCAATGATCATGTATATAGGCATCACGTCCAAGACAAGTAGACCGACTCCTGCCTGCATCTACTACTATTACTCCACACATCGACCGCTATCCAGCATGCATCTAGTGTATTAAGTCCATAAAGAACGGAGTAACGCCTTAAGCAAGATGACATGATGTAGACAAAGTAAACTCACGCATGAATAAATCCCATCTTTTTACCCTTAATAGCAACGATACATACGTGTCATGTCCCTTTCTGTCACTGGGATTGAGCATCGCAAGATCGAACCCATTACAAAACACCTCTTCCCATGGCAAGATAAATCAATCTAGTTGGCCAAACCAAATCAATAGATCGGAGAAGAAATATGAAGCTATAATAATCATGCATAAAAGAGTTCAGAGAAAACTCAGATAATATTCATGGATAATCTGATCATAAACTCACAATTCATCGGATCCCAACAAACACATCGCAAAAAGTGATTACATCGGATAGAACTCCAAGAACATCAAGGAGAACATTGTATTGAAGATCAAAAAGAGAGAACAAGCCATCTAGCTACTAACTATGGATCCGAAGGTCTATGGTAAACTACTCACGCATCATCGGAAGGGCAGCAAGGTTGATGTAGAGCCCCTCCGTGATCGATTCCCCCTCCGGCGGAGTACCGGAAAAGGCCTCCAGATGGGATCTCTCGAGAACAGAAACTTGCGGCGGCGGAAAAAGTATTTCGTGGACTCCTCTGTTGGTTTCCCGATTTTAGAGAATTTATAGTGGTGGAATTAGGTCAAACGGAGCTATGTGGGCCCCACAAGCCACCAGGGCGCGCCACCCCCCTAGGGCGCGCCCTGGTGCCTCATGGGCCACTGCTTCATCTTCTGGCCCTCTCCCGAAGCTTCCAGTACTTGCTATGTCCAGAAAAAAATCTCCAAAAAAAATTGTGGCATTTGGACTTCGTTTGGTACTGATATTCTGGAAAACCAAAAACAGGCAAAAAACAGCAACTGGCACTGGGCACTAAGTTAATAGGTTAGTCCCAAAAAATGATATATAATTGTTGTAAATGTATATAAAAACATCCAAGATTGATAATATAATAGCATGGAACAATAAAAAATTATAGATACGTTGGAGACGTATCACTTCTCCCAGTGTAATTTCCATAAAAGTACCTCCTGCAGCAGAGTCTAGAAGATTTCTAGAAACAAAGTTTAGTCCCGCATAGAAATTTTGTATAATCATCCATAAGCTTAAACCATGACTCGGACAATTTCTAATCATTAATTTCATTCTCTCCCATGCTTGTGCAACATGTTCTTGCTCAAGTTGATTAAAATTCATTATTTGATTTCTAAGAGAAATAATCTTAGCGGGAGGAAAATACTTGGCAATAAAAGCATCCTTACACTTATCCCATGAATCAATACTATTTCGAGGCAAGGATGAAAACCAAGTTTTAGCACGATCTCTTAGTGAGAACGGAAATAATTTCAACTTAATAATATCATTATCCACATCCTTTTTCTTTTGCATATCACATAATTCATAGAAAGTATTAAGATGGGAAGCAGCATCCTCATTAGGAGTTCCAAAAAATTGTTATTTCATAACAAGATTTGGCAAAGCAGCATTAATATCATATGACTCCGCACTAGTGGCGGGAGGAGCAATTGGAGTACTAATAAAATCATTATTATTAGTATTTGAAAAGTCACACAATTTGGTGTTTTCTTGAGACATAGCGAGAAAGCAAGCAAACAAGCAAATGAAATATTTTTGTGTTTTTGTATTTTTTTATGAGAAGTGGGGGAGATGAAAATGAGAGGCAAAGGCAAATAAAATGGAAAATAAAAATTAGAGCCAGTAGATGATAGTTTGTGTGAAGGTAATTGATAGGTTTTGATGATGTCTCCCCGGCAACGGCGCCAGAAATTCTTCCTGCTACTTGTGAGCTGCATTGGGATTTCCCCCGAAGAGGAGAGGAGATGCAGTACAGTAGAGATAAGTATTTCCCTCAGTGACAACCAAGGTTACCGAACCAGTAGGAGAGCCACACAAAGCCTCGTGAACAGTATCTGCACACACAAAAGCAAATACTTGCACCCAACGCGGGCAAGAGGGTCGTCAATCCCCTTGAACTCGTTACTTGCAAGGCTTAAATCTTGTAGTGGTAGATAGATAAATTGCAAACAAAATAATAATTAATAAATTGCAGAAAGTGTATTTTAGATTTCTTTTTATATTTAATGTAGACCCGGGGGCCATAGTTTTCACTAGAGGCTTCTCTCTCGAACGCATAGCATACGGTGGGTAAACAAATTACTGTTGGGCAATTGATAGAAAAGCGCATAGTTATGATGATATTCAAGGCAATGATCATGTATATAGGCATCACTCCGAGACAAGTAGACCGACTCCTGCCTGCATCTACTACTATTAGTCAACCCATCGACCGCTATCCAGCATGCATCTGGGGTATTAAGTTAATGAAAACAAAGTAACGCCTTAAGCAAGATGACATGATGTAGACAAAGTAAACTCAAATAATATAAATAAACCCCATCATTTTATCCTTAATGACAACAATACAAATATGTGTCTTGTCCCTTTCTGTCACTGGGATATAGAGCACCGTAAGATTGAACCCATTACAAAGCACCTCTCCCGCTGAAGATAAATCAATCTAGTTGGCCAAACCAAACGGATAGATCAGAGAGAAATACAAAGCTATAACAATCATGCATAATAAAGTTTAGAAAAGACTCAATTACTTCTCATGAATATTCAGATCATAAACCCACAATTCATCGGATCCCAACACACACCGCAAAAGAAGATTACATCAAATAGAACTCCAAGAAGATCGAGGAGAACATAGTATTGAAGATCAACGAGAGAGAAGAAGCCTTGTAGCTACTAGCTATGGACCCGTAGGTCTGTGGTGAACTACTCACGCATCATCGGTAGGGCAGCAAGGTTGATGTAGAAGCCCTTCGTGATCGATTCCCCCTCCAGCAGAGTACCGGAAAAGGCCTCAAGATGGGATCACGGAAGAACATAAGCTTGCGGTGGCGGAAAGGTTATTTTGGGTGGCTCTCTGTTGGTTTCCCAATATTTGAGAATTTATAGAAGTGCAATTAGGTCAGACGGAGCCACGTGGGGGCCACAAGGTAACAGGGCGCGCCTACCCCCCAGGGCGCGCCCTGTTGCCTTGCCGTCTCCTCGTTTGCCGTCTGGTCTCCTCTCAAAGCTTCTAGGGTCTCTTATGTCCAGAAAAAATCATCAAAAAGTTTCATAGCGTCTGGACTCCGTTTGGTACTGATTTCTGGTAAAACCAAAAACAAGCAAAAAACAACAACTAGCACTAGGCACTATGTTAATAGGTTAGTTCCCAAAAATGATATAAAATAGCATATAAATGCATATAAAACATCCAAGATTGATACTATAATAGCATGGAACAATCAAAAATTATAGATACGTTGGAGATGTATCAGTCACCCAGTACATTCCTACTCCACTGATGGAGTTCGCTTGACACTAAACGCAACCCATCAGCCACTGTTGTGTTGGCACTCTCCCTTGCCTTCGCCCAGGCCTCCTGCACTATCTTCCCACAGTCCTCTTCCAGCAGCCATCTCGCCTCGAAACGTCTGTTTACACCACAATCCCCAACATGTGGCCGCCTGAAAGCACCATCAACATGCACAATAACAGGCTGGTGATCCGAATGCTCTGGATCCCCATTAACTATCTTATACCCAGGAAAGCGAGTACACCAATTGTGATTTGCCACAGCTGTATCAAGCCGTTCACGAATGTAACCTTCAACACGATAATTATTATTACGCCAGGTGAAAACATCACCTTCAAGCCGTTCACGAATGTGAAGAAGGAAGATGAAACTGGAGAAATAGATATGGATACAGGAAAGAAAAAGAAGGAGTAGTTGAAGTGGTGTGACTTTGTATACGAGTTCTTGCCAAATTTCTACTACACATGTGGAGTCATCGGTCACGTGGACAAAAGTTGTGTGGTGAAGCTGAAAAAAAGGAGAGGTGCAGCAGTGGGGGAAATGGCTAGCTTACAAATTTCCAAAGAGGAAGGAATGGATGTCAGATGGTAATAGAGGCAACCACAACAGCTTTTCATCGAGGGGTGGGAGAACGTTTGATTTTCTGGGTAGCAGGGGTAGTGGATCGACAGGTAGTGATGCACCTTCACGGCATAAGGACAAAATAAAATGTAGGAGCGGATCATAGCCGGAGTGGAGAGGACAAGGTCACCAGTTCGCTGAGTTTGACGAACAGTATGCAACATGCGGAGGAGGGTGCAGAGAAAAATTGTAAGATACTGGATTTTGTAGGAAAGAATCAGGCTGGGGGAGAGGATGCTCTGCAGCGGGATAAAGGGTTTGGAGAGCAGGAGAAGAACAAAAATGCAGATGGGTTACAAGTACTATGTGGGCCAAGTAGCGGTGATCCACTGAATTGCCCTGATGTGAACAGCCCCATGCAGAGTGCCATGCACGTTGATCCGAAAGATGTAGCACTGGAGAACAAGGAAGGCGACAAGGGGAACAAAAAGAATAAGTACAAGAGGGTCAGGAGGGGAGATGAAAAATCAGTAGTGAGAGCTGAAGGTGAGAAACTGGTAGATGTAGTACCAATAGAGAAAAGGAGGGCACATGAGAAGGTTGTGGGCGAGGAGGCTGATGGAGCAAAGAAACAAAAGATGGAAGTGAATAAGGAGGTGTCTGAAAACACATTTGCTGTTGAGGCGGGGCTGCCGAGACTTCTCCGCGGGGCCCAATGAAGGTCATAGCATGGAACTGCCGGGGATTGGGTAACAGGCCGGCAGTTCAAGGGCTTCTGGCGTTACAGAAGAGGGAGGACCCAGATGTTCTTTTTCATTCAGAAACTAGATTAAGGGAAAATAAAATGGAGAAGTTCAGGTACAAGTTGGGCATGCCACACATGGTTGTTAAGGACTGTGAGGGGAAGAGTGGTGGATTAGCGCTGTTTTGGAAGACGGGTGTGGATGTCACACTCAGATGGAAGGGGCGGATGCATATTGATGTGATAATAAAGGAAGACGCTTGATAACCCACAAGTATAGGGGATCAGTTGTAGCCTTTCTCGATAAATAAGAGTGTCAAATCCAACGAGGAGCTAAAGGTAGAATCAATATTCCCTTCAAGTTCTATCGACCACTGATACAACTCTACGCACACTTAACGTTCGCTTTACCTAGAACAAGAATGAAACTACTTGTAGGTGTAATAGGATAAGTTTGCAAGGATAAAACTAGAAGTACTTAGCAAGAATAAAACTATGAGTAATTTGCAAGATAATAAAAGTTAGTTGTTTAGTAGAAAGCTTTTGTAACACAAGAGAAGGATTTGTCCCTAGGCAATCGATAACTAGACCGGTAATCATTATTGCAATTTTATATGAGGGAGAGGCATGAGCTAACATACTTTCCGTACTTGGATCATATGCACTTATGATTGGAACTCTAGCAAGCATCCACAACTACCAAAGATCATTAAGGTAAAACCCAACCATAGCATTAAGTAACAAGTCCTCTTTACTCCCATACGCAACAACCCCCTTACTCGGGTGTAAGCTTCTGTCACTCTAGCCGCCCACTATAAGAGAATTATGAATGTATTGCAAACCCTACAGTGGGAATCCCTCACGCTTGTGGGACATGGAGGGCACCATAGGATAGCACCAAAATAAAACATACAACTCAAACCAATCACGATCATCAATCAACCCATAGGACAAAACGAATCTACTCAAACATCATAGGATGGCAACACATCATTGGATAATAATATGTAGCATTAAGCACCATGTTTAAGTAGAGATTACAAAGGGGAGAAGAGGTGTTACACCGCTGCATAGAGGGGGAGAGAGTTGGTGATGACGACGGCGAAGTTGTTGGTGTAGATCGACGTCACGATGATTGCCCCGGCGGCGTTCCGGCGCCACCGGGAGAGAGGGGGAGAGAGCCCCCCTCCTTCTTCTTCCTTGGCCTCCCCCCTAGATGGGAGGAGAGTTTCCCCTCTGGTCCATGGCCTCCATGGCTCCCGGAGGGCAGGAGCCACTCCGAGATTGGATCTCTCTCTCTGTTCTCTTCTATTTCGCGTTCCCGTTTTCTGGCCGAAAACCATTTCTTAAATTCCCGGAGATCCGTAACTCCGATTGGACTGAAATTTTGAGGGGATTTTTATCCAGAAATTATCTTTCTTGCGGCGAAAGAAGGGCCCCAACCACCTTACGGGGTAGCCACAAGCCTCCTGGGCGCGCCCTGGGTAGGGGGCACGCCCCTCGAGCTTGTGGGCCCCTCGGGCATCGTCTTGCATTGATTCTTTTTTCCCAAAAATCACATATATTCCAAAATAAATCTCCATAAATTTTTATTGCATTTGGACTTTGTTTGATATGGATTTTTTGTGAAACAAAAAACATGCAACAAACAGGAACTGGCACTGGGCACTGGATCAATATGTTAGTCCAAGAAATCATATGAAAAGTTGCCAAAAGTATGTGGAAATTGTAGGATAATGGCATGAAACAATCAAAAATTATAGATACGATGGATACGTATCAGCATCCCCAAGCTTAATTACTGCTCGTCCTCGAGTAGGTAAATGATAAAAAAGATAATTTTTGATGTGGAATGCTACCTAGCATAATCTTGATCATATAGTCTAATCATGGCATGAATATTAAGATACGAGTGATTCAAAGCAATAGTCTTTAATTTGATATAAAGACATCAATACTCAGGCATACCAACAAACAATCATGCGTTTCAAAATAAAAATGCTAAAGAACGCTATCCCTACAAAATCATATAGCCTTGTCATGCTCCATCTTCTTAACACAAAATATAAATCATGTACAACCCTGATGTCAGCCGAGCAATTGGTTCATACTTTTTAACGCACTTCAGCTTTTTCAACCCCCACGCAATACATGAGCGTGAGCCATGGACATAGCACTATAGATGGAATAGAATGCGATGGTAGGGATAAAATAAGGAGAAGTCAAAAAGGGAGAAAGTCTCGCATCAACTAGGCGGAGCAACGGGCTATGGAGATGCCCATCAATCGATATCAATGCAAGGAGTAGGGATTGCCATGCAACGGATGCACTAAGAGCTATAAGTGTATGAAAGCTCAAACTGAAAACTAAGTGGGTGTGCATCCAACTTGCTTGCTCATGAAGACCTCGGGCATTTGAGGAAGCCCATCATCGGAATATACAAGCCAAGTTCTATAATGAAAAATTCCCACTAGTATATGAAAGTGACAACATAGGAGACTCTCTATATGAAAAACATGGTGCTACTCTGAAGCACAAGTGTGGAAAAGGATAGTAACATTGCCCCTTCTCTCTTTTTCTCTCATTTTTTTGTTTTCTTTTTTTTCTTTTTCTTTTTTTCTCTTTTTTTGATGGGCTCTTTTTGGCCTCTCTTTTTTGTTTTTTTGTTGGGCTCTTTTTGGCCTCTTTTTTTTATTTTCTCACTGGGACAATGCTCTAATAATGATGATCATCACACTTTTTATTTACTTACAACTCAATATTACAACTCGATACAAGAACAATATGACCCTATATGAATGCCTCTGGCAGTGTACCAGGATGTGCAATGATCTAGCGTAGCAAAGATATCAAAAAAGGACAAGCCATGAAAATATCATGCTAGCTATCTTACGATCATGCAAAGCAATATGACAATGAATGCTCAAGTCATGTAGATGATGATGATGGAAGTTGCAAGACAATATATCTCGGAATGGCTATGGAAATGGCATAATAGGTAGGTATGGTGGCTGCTTTGAGGAAGATATAAAGAGGATTATGTGTGATAGAGCGTATCATATCACGGGGTTTGGATGCACGGGCGAAGTTTGCACCGACTCTCAAAGTGAGAAAGGGCAATGCACGGTACCGAAGAGGCTAGCAAATTGCGGAAAGGTGAGAGTGCGTATAATCCATGGACTCATATTAGTCATAAAGAACTCACATACTTATTGCGAAAGTCGATTAGCCCTTGAAGCAAAGTACTACTACGCATGCCCCTGATACGTCTCCATCGTATCTACTTTTCCAAACACTTTTGCTCTTGTTTTGGACTCTAATTTGCATGATTTGAATGAAACTAACCCGGACTGACGCTGTTTTTAGCAGAACTACCATGGTGTTGTTTTTTGTGCAGAAATAAAAGTTCTTGGAATTGGATGAAACTTTTTGGAGATTTTTATGGAATAAATAAAAAATATTGGAGCCAAGACCAACTGGAGGGGGGCCACCTGCTGCCCACGAGGCACCAGGGTGCGCCACCCCCCCTGGCGCGCCCTGGTGGCTTGTGGGGCCCACGTGGCTCCGCTGACCCTAATCTCAGGCCTATAAATTCACAATTCCAGAGAAAAAATAAGAGAGAAAGTTTTATTGCGTTTCACGATACGGAGCCGCCGCCACCTCCTGTTCTTCATCGGGAGGCCAGATCTGGAGTCCGTTCGGGGCTCCGGAGAGGGGGGTCTTCCGGCATCGTCATCATCAACCATCCTTCATCACCAATTTCATGATGCTCACCGCTAGGAGTGAGTAATTCCTTCGTAGGCTTGCTGGACGGTGATGAGTTGGATGAGATTTATCATCTAATCGAGTTAGTTTTGTTAGGGCTTGATCCCTAGTATCCACTATGTTCTGAGATTGATGTTGCTATGACTTTGCTATGCGTAATGCTTGTCACTAGGGCCCGAGTGCCATGATTTCAGATCTGAACCCTTTATGTTTTCATGAATATATTTGTGTTCTTGATCCGATCTTGCAAGTTATACACACCTGCTATGTGTTATGATCCGCATACCCCAAGGTGACAATAATTGGGATTCTTTCCGGTGATTGACATAGTTTGAGGAGTTCATGTATTCACTATGTGTTAATGCTTTCTTCCGGTTCTCTATTGAAAGGAGGCCTTAATATCCCTTAGTTTCCTTATGGCCCCGCTGCCACGGGAGGGTAGGACAAAAGATGTCATGCAAGTTCTTATCGCAAGCACGTATGACTATATACGGAATACATGCCTACATTACATTGATGAATTGGGGCTAGTTCTGTGTCACCCTAGGTTATGACTGTTATATGATGAATGTTATCCAACATAATCACCGATCCAATGCCTACGAACTTTTCACATATTGTTCTTTGCTAAGTTACTACTGTTGCTACTACTGTCACAATTGTTACTACTATTGCTGCTACTGTTACCGCTACTGTTACTATTATTGCTACTGCTATCAAACTACCATATTACTGTGCTACTAATCACTCTGCTGCAGATATTTAATCTCCAGGTGTGGTTGAATTGACAACTCAACTGCTAATACTTGCAAATATTCTTTGGCTCCCCTTGTGTTGAATCAATAAATTTAGGTTGAATACTCTACCCTCGAAAACTGTTGCGATCCCCTATACTTGTGGGTTATCAAAACCTTTTTCTGGCGCCGTTGCCAGGGAGCATAGCTCTATTTGCTGAGGCACTTGGGATTTATATCTATTGATCACTATGAAGAATCTGAAAGACGCTAAGACCAAGTGTTGGTGCAATGATTTGCCTCCTTATGTTTTGGAGATTGTTGACAAACAGTAAGGGACTGATGTGTTTGCTAGTGCACACAGAGTAACAGGTCCCTGGAGTCAAGAGGAGTTTGGTTTCAAACTCTGAAGAATATCCCCTGCGTGGCAATGAAGGTTATCACCGAAGATTATGACGTCAAGAGTGACCCCTCAAAAATTGCTGACGTGAAGCAATTGGTTCGGTGCCTTTTCGAAGGAAGTGACTGCGTCTGAGAATATTGAAGTCGAAGTGAAGACGTAGCATTCATTTCGTTGTTTCTTTTCTCTTATTGAGTCATAGGACCACCGTACTATTAAGAGGGGTGTAGCGTTCGAAGATTTGATTCGCTGATGCTTAACCCAAATCCTATGAAAGCTGCGAGAGAAATCTCTTTGTGTTCCGAGCAAATGCTTGCCAGCAAGAGACTGTGATCTTCTTCGTTGCAAGAGATTTGTCTCTGACCGAGGAGTTAGCATTACTTGCTCCCCAAGTAATGTTACCGTTGCTCTTAAAATCCGACCGTTGTGAACCTGTCGGTTGGCCATTGGCCGAACCACGTGTCAAAATGGTCATTTCCCATCAGGGAAGGCTGCGGCTATAAATAGCCACCCCGCACCGGCGTTGTCCGGTGGCTGCTCCGTTTGATTCTGAGAAGATTGTTGAGCAACCCCGTCTCCGATAGATTTGAGTTTAAAATCCACCGAGAGAAAACCCCAGAGCCGAAAAATTAGATAGTGGTTCAGCATCACTCGAATCTAAGTCCAGTACGCTCCGCCTATTACTCTTGAGAGCTGCAAACTCTCTAGACGGTTAGGTGTCAATTTCTTCAGAGACCAAGAGTAATTGTGGTTCTCGAAGAAGAAGTCTATAAAGGTTCGGAGATCGCCTCAAGCATCTACCATGAGTAATCGGCATTGGTTGACAAACCAATTGTCGAGGAGAATAGGGCGAAGAGAGTTTATCTTCTATGTTAAATCACAACCCCTCCAACCAGACGTAGTCCCTTTGCAGAAGGGTGAACTGGTCTACCAAATACCTCGTCGCCATCGAGCATCACCGGTCACCTCTGCTACTCTCCTTTACATTCGAACAATGCCTTGTGACATGTTTCAATTATGTGATTCACCTCGATGCATGTTTTAGTTTCCATTCGACAGTTTGTATTCGCTCACTAAATACTGTTTTCATTCGTTCCGCTGCTGGGTTCCGAGAGTTTTGATATTTACGAAAGAAAATTTAAAACTCCCATTCACCCCCCCCCCTCTGGTAGACATACTTCGTTCCTACAATTGGTATCAGAGCAAGGTACTCCTTGACTCTGCCCATTTTGGTCTAACCACCTTGGAGTTTAAGTATGTCTTAAGTGAGCTACAAGTCGCACCTCAAGATTCCCATCTTTGATGGGACGGACTATCCTTTCTGGAAGGAGAAGATGAAGATCCATCTCCGAGCTATTGATGATGATATGTGGAATGTGGTGCAGAATGGATTCACGGTTGAAGTGCCCCAGGTCCCCACTGACCACGAGAAGAAACTCATTCAGATGGATGCTCAAGCCAATGATGAAATTGGTGGCCATCTCTCTCGTGCTCAACTTCTTCGCTATCGTCAGTGTGAAACTGCAAAGGAATTGTGGGACATTCTCGAAAAGATAAACGAGGGTGTTTCAACGCAGAAAGAAGCTCGCATTGATACTCTTCGGGCCAAGTTCAATCTGTTCAAGCGAATTGGAAATGAAAGCTGCCAGCAAACCTTCGATCGTCTGAGTGACATCGCAAACGAGCTACAAGGTCTCGGCGCCAAAGACATCACTGACCACGAAGTTGTGAAGAAACTGCTCCGATCCCTTGACAGTTCGTTCGACACTTTAGTTCTTATGATTCAGGAACGAGCTGATTTCAAAGTTCTCGACTCTGCTGATATCATGGAAAGGCTAAACACTCACGAAGAACAAGAAGAAGAAAAGAGAGATCTCTATGGCTCAAGTCACCGAAAAAGTCATGCTCTCAAGGCTGCGGCTGATTCTTCCTCAGAAGGAAACGCCGATGAAGATTCAGATGACCCCGAAAGGATCAGCAAGGACCTCGCATTGAGAACGAAAAGATTCCAACGCCTTCATAAGAAAAATTAGTTTCAGAAGAAAGGATCTAGCAACTCAGGCGGCTCCAAATCTTTATCAAAACCTATTGGAGATTACACCTGCTTCAAGTGCAAAAAGCCAGTACATTTCATCTCGGACTGCCCTCTCTGGGAAGCTGAAATCCGTGCCAGTGGAAGATTTGATTCAGGACACAACCATGGCAAAGGCAAGAGCAAAAGCTACGACTCCGATGATGAGAAGAAAACGAAGAGGTTCTTCAAGAAGAAGGATAGCTCCTCCAAGCCCTCGTCAAGATCTTCCTCAAGGAATCCCTCCAAGTCCTCATCCAACTGCAAGAACACTTCTCGCAAGGCCAAGGCGTATATCGGCAAGGAGATGGATTCCGATGAAGAAGCGTCATCTGACTCCGAAGAAGTAGATGAATCCGATGAGGATTCTGATTCCGGCATGGCTGGCATAGCGTGTGCTTCTACTTCTGCATCGAACTTCTTCGAGAATCATTCGAGCGATAACGAGTCCCCTGCGTACTGCTTCATGGCCAAAGCTTCGAAAGAAAAGGTATCCTCTAAACATCACAAGGTTCACTCCAGTGATCAATATTCTTCTGATGAGGATGACCATGCTAAACTGATCAAAATTGCTAATATGCAACAAAATTCTCTCGAGAAAATTGAGAAAACCCTCAGGAAATCTGAAGGGTTGTTGGTTGAGGAGATGGAGAAAAATCAATCGTTGACCGAAGAGCATTCCGCCCTCGAGTCTCGAATGAAAGAACTATCAGATCGTCATGATTTTCTCTCAGCTGACCACGAAAGATTGACTTATGATTACCTGAAACGGAAACAGGAACTCAAGTCACTGAGAGAGGCTCATGATGACTTGATCAGAGAAAATTCTCTTCTCACCCAACAACTCAAAGAGAAACCTGAAGTGTTTGTACCTCCTTGCTTAAAATGCCTTGAACGCAGTAATGCTGAATCCAATGCTGAATCTTCTGTGAATGTTAACCCCTCGGACGAGGAAAATGGTTCTGTTTCTGATGAAAATGCTAGGTTGAAGGATCTTCTTCAGACAGGAATGTTCAAGTCTCTCAAAGGGCATCAAACCATGTGTGATGTTCTGAAGAAATCCATTCTTCACAAAAATCCCAGAAAGGAAGGTGTCGGTTTCGAAAGGAAACTGAATGAGAATGGCTCCTATTGGGAACCTGATCAATATCCTCGCACTGTGTGGGTACCTGCTAAGAGCAAAACGCTCGATCCAGCTTTACTTTCTGGATATGACTCTCCTATCCCTGAGTACTCATATGATGATTCTCTGGACAACTATAAGTTGTTCAAAAACCAACGTGGTGAGGCTGTTGCTCACTATGTTGGACCAAACAGCAGGATTAGCCCCCCAAAGGAATCTATCTGGGTGCCCAGGAAAACTATCGAAGCATTACCTGTTACTAGACTACTAACCATGCAGGAAGAAAATGCTCGATATATCCTTGAAAAGATTCGACGGAATGAGTACATACTTGCCTCACCTAACCGCTATACTCATTCGTCAGGAAGGAATTTCAATGCATACTCTTTCGATTATGCTCGCACTCATTCAAGTTACAATTCGCATAATTATCGAAAGAAATCATATCCTGCTCGCTCATATGTTTTGAAGCCACCTACAAAGATGTGGGTGGTTAAGAAAGCCTAATTTCTCTGCAGGACTATGTCTCCGGGTGTACATAATGGATAATGGATAGTGGATGCACTAGTCATATGACTGAAGACAAGTCATTGTTTGTCGACCCCAACTTAACTACTTCATCTGAGAAGTATATTACTTTCGGCGACGACAACAAAGGAAAGGTAATTGGGTTAGGTAAAATTGCTATATCCAAGGACAAGAACATTGATGATGTTTTACTTGTTCAGTCTCTTGGATTCAATCTCATGTCAGTTGGCAAGCTTTGTGATCTAGGCATGCTTGTTCTATTTTCTAAATCCAAATGCATCGTCTTTATGGCCACTGACGATTCCTTCGTTTTCGAGGGAAATAGAAAAGGTGATTTATATATTGTGGATTTCTCTAAGGGTCCCTCAGTCCGAACTTGTTTGCTTGCAAAAGCAACCGAAGGATGGCTGTGGCACCAAAGACTTGGTCATGCAGGTACGAGAAATTTGCAGACTCTCGTGAAGAAAAATCATCTCCGTGGTATTCCTGATGTGAAATTCGACAAGGATCGTCTGTGTGCTGCGTGTGAAGCTGGTAAATTGGCCAAGAAGCATCATTCATCAAAAACTGTCATGACCACAACAAGACCACTGGAAATTCTTCATATGGATTTATTCGGGCCTCGAAACTATGCAAGTTTCGGAGGCAGTCATTATGGTCTGGTTATTGTTGATGATTTCTCTCGATACACTTGGGTATTCTTTCTCGAAGACAAAACCTGCACCCAAGACATCTTCAAAAGATTCGCTAAGAAGGTTCCGAATGAATATGATGTGCGAATTAAGCATGTCAGAAGCGACAATGGCACCGAGTTCAAAAATACTCATATCGAAGATTTTCTCGATGAAAATGGTATCACTCATGAATTCTCTGCCGCATACACTCCCCAACAGAATGGAGTTGTTGAGCGAAAGAATAGAACTCTCATTGAAATGGCGAGAACAATGCTCAGTGAGTATAAAACTCCCATTCGTTTCGGGGCTGATGCTATTAACACTGCTTGCCATGTTGTGAATCGTGTTTATCTTCATAAATTCCTTAAGAAAACTTCATATGAGCTTATCACTGGCAAGAAACCGAATGTTTCTTATTTCCGTGTATTTGGTGCACCTTGCTATATTCGTGACATGAATCATAATTCCAAGTTTGCACCCAAGGAACATGAAGGTTTTCTTCTTGGTTATGGCTCGAACTCGCATACTTATCGTGTCTATAACTCTCACCATGGGAAAGTTATGGAAACGGTAAATGTGCGGTTTGATGAATCTAACGGCTCCCAAAAGGAGCACCTGCCTAATGTGATAGATGAACCTCCGATTTCGGATGCTATTCGGCAAATGGCTATTGGGGACGTCAGGCCAGTCGAAGCTAATACACCTGACTCTTCCGATGATGATGCTCCCATAGCTCGACGTACACGCCAATCTCCTGCCGAAGAAAATGCAACACCGAACACAAATGGCAACCCAAATGCAAATGCCGATCAAAATGGCAATCAAAATGAAAATGGCGATACTAATGCCAACCCTGATGCTGATAATGAGGATAACGAAAATGATCATCAAGAAGGAAATCCTCTCCCACGAGTGGCAAATCGAGTTGACCCTACATTAATCCTCGAAGATCTCGAGAATCCAGGTTACCGACCCACAACTCGCTCTTGCACTCGTTTGGCTAACTACTGTGGCAGTTTCTCTTTTGTCTCATTGACAGAACCTACCAAGTATGAAGAAGCTATGAATGATCCTGATTGGATGAATGCCATGCAAGAAGAGTTGGTGCAATTCGAATTGAATGATGTGTGGGAATTGGTTGACAAACCAAATCCTAAGAAGCACAATATCATCGGCACAAAATGGATTTTCCGGAACAAGCAAGATGAAAATGGCATTGTTGTGAGAAACAAAGCACGTCTTGTCGCTCAAGGGTATACACAGGTAGAAGGTATTGATTTCGGTGAAACATATGCTCCTGTTGCTCGCCTTGAGGCAATTCGTATTCTTCTCGCTTATGCAAATTACAATGATATTCTGCTTTACCAAATGGATGTGAAAAGTGCTTTTCTCAATGGTGAAATTGATGAGGAAGTATATGTTAGGCAGCCTCCTGGCTTTGAAAACCCTCAGTTTCCTAACAAAGTTTTCCGGTTAAAAAAGGCGTTGTATGGGCTAAAGCAAGCCCCTCGAGCTTGGTATGACACTCTGAAGAGGTTTTTGCTCGATAAAGGGTTCAAGCCAGGATCCACTGATTCCACTCTTTTTACTCGTGCTATTGATGGCGATCTATTCGTGTGTCAAATTTATGTGGATGATATTATTTCCGGCTGTACTAACAATACTTGCAGCATGGAGTTCGGGCGAATGATGTCCGAGAAGTATCAAATGTCCATGATGGGTGAACTTAAGTTCTTTCTCGGACTACAAATTCATCAACAGGACAATGGAATTTTCATATCTCAGGAGAAATATCTGAGAGACTGTCTTAAGAAGTTCAAAATGCAAGATTGCAAACAGAAGGGTTACAAAACTCCCATGCCAACAAATGGCCAGCTGGACGCAGACGTGTACGGTAAAGATTACGATCAGAAAGCTTATCGTTCGATGATTGGTTCTTTGCTTTACCTATGTGCATCCAGACCTGATATTATGTTGAGTGTTTGTATGTGTGCTCGTTTTCAAGCTGCACCGAAAGAATCGCATCACCAAGCGGTCAAGCGTATTCTGAGATATTTGGCTCACACCCCCACCTTAGGTTTATGGTATCCTAAGGGAGCACAGTTTGACCTCGTTGGATATTCAGACTCAGATTATGCAGGTGACCGGGTTGACAGGAAATCTACTTCGGGGACATGCCATTCCCTCGGTAGATCATTGGTATGTTGGTCGTCAAGGAAGCAGAATTGTGTCTCGCTCTCTGCGGCTGAGGCTGAATATATTGCTGCTGGCGCTTGTTGTACTCAGTTATTATGGATGAAGCAGACTCTGAAGGATTATGGCATCAAGGTCAAGAAGATCTCTCTATTGTGTGACAATGAGAGTGCAATCAAAATTGCCCACAATCATGTGCAGCACTCTCGCACCAAGCATATTGAGATCAGACATCATTTCCTACGCGATCATGTTGCTCGAGAGGATATTGTTATCAGTCACGTCAATACCGAAGAGAATCTCGCCGATATCTTCACCAAGCCTCTCGATGAGAAAAGATTCGGTGCGTTACGGTGTGAGCTAAATATCCTAGATTCTGCAAACGTGCAGTAAGCTGGACTCGGCACCCGTACCAACACTTCCACATCTTAGAAGGAATGGGTGCATAACACTCGAAGAGCCTGAAAATTTCGACAAAGTGAAATTTTCTTTCCGAGAGTGAATACATTAACGAAGAACTAGACTAACTGGGTGCCACGATAATTGTGTGACGCTCGAGGTCATACAGTTCATATACGGTGGGTAACGCCACCACAATTTCTCTTCGCTGAGTTGCAGTTGAAACCTTTGTGTTAGTCCAAATGTATTTCACTCATAGTTTTTCTCTCTGGAGTTTGTGTTTTCTCGTCTGAGTGAAATACCTAGGACCCTGTTTTTCCCTCTATTCTATCTCTTCCAGTCTATGCTGTTCCGTTATGAATGCACAAATTCCATCTGGGAACGAAACTTCATCTGGTGTCCTTGACCACGTTAAAGTTTCGGTCCGAACTTAATCAGTTTTGGCGAAAGCCGTCCAAAATTTGGGGTTTCCTGCCCAAGTCTGGACCACGTTCTTTGGTAACGGTTGCCACGTGCTGATCATCAACTGCCAGCATATCCGATCCGTTGAATCACAATAGTCCTTTAACTCTGGCCGTCCGATAAGATTCACCAGGGTGCGGTTATTTCCCCCTCGCATATAAATGATGTGCCGCCACCCTCCTCATTTCACTTCGCATCTTCCCCATCGTCACCTTCCGAAGCCCTACCGCACTGCTCCTCCTCGAGCTTGACGACGTCGACCATCTTCGCCGCTTCGCTGCCGGAAAGAGGTCGCCGGAGTCATTCCTCGCCGCCGCGGATCATCTTCCTCTCCGCGCCGCCGTAGTTGCTGCACATCACCGAGTTAGGGTATGTGTAGTGCGAACTCGTTCTTCCTCTCTTCCTGTTTGAGTTCGTCCGCGGTAAAAATTGCCTATTTTTTACTGTATTTCTCAGATCCTTACTGATAGGTAACTTGTGCAGATGTGGTTTGTAGTTGTCCCTCGCATCCAAAAAAATTCAGATCTAGGGTTTGTGTTATGTCTCGCACGAACGGAATGCTTAGCACGTTTACTAGTATTCTCTTCGAACCTACTAGTTCGTTCTACACATTTCTTTCGCCCGAAACATTTCTCAAAGTCTGCATCTATTTCTTCATCCAAAACGAGTTCCTTTTTCAAAATCTTCGATGTGTGCATTCGTAACCCTGTCCCCATTTTCCCTCGCATCTATCTATGTTCACAGGGAAATGCAGTCAGTCGAGGATTCAGCTAACCCAGTCAGTCGGGCTGACAGAGATGATGTTATTCTGGGCACTGCTGATGAATCCAAAGCTCCGAATGCTAAGGGCCCAATGGTAGGCCCATCAACCAGCAAGAGAAAAAGGACAGATCTAAATGCCGACGAGCAAGAAGAGACTGCTCCGAAGAAGAAGAGGGGTGGTAGACAGGCATACACCAACACCGCCGAATACATCTCTCATGATCGGTATGACACTGTTCCAGGAGAAACCAAACATCAGAGAGATACTCGTCAACAATGGATTCACCGCCACTGGGTTTGCTCATCCTTGGTTTGCTCAGAACTTTGCATTCCACCCACCATGGGGTGACTACCGTGAAATTTCTCTCATCAAGGCAAACGGTCCCCAAGAAAGACCACCTCCTCCGTCCAATGCTCATGAGTCTTCCCTTCGAACTCCTGCATCATATCCTGATGAGCTTGCTAAGCGTCAGCGCAATGCCATCAAGAGAGCCTAGAGGGCCGAAAAGCAAAAGGCACGTGAACAGGAAAACCTTCGCCTTCTCAAAGATGATGTGGAGAAGAAAAAGGCCGAAGGAAAATCTGAAAGTCGTTCTAAGCGCAAGCAGGATCCCAGCGCTGCTGCGAAGAAAAAGAGCGCACCGAAGAGGAAAAAGGCTGAACCTGCTACTGATTTTCGCATGGATGATTCTTCTGCTGCTGATGATGATCCTCCGCTCACCAAGGAAGAAGTTGCTGCTACTCTCAGCGAGGAAGTAAACATTACCACATCTACTGTGCTGCCTGATCTTCGTGTTAACATTGTTCCAGAAGCACCACCGAAGAAGATCCCAGCTCGAAAGACCCCTGCTACTACTGTCACAATGAAGCAGCATGTGAACACAACTCCTCATCCAGATGCTATCAATTTGAAGGATTTGGTAGTTGACGCTCCTGTGAGTACTGCCAAGCAAGGCGAAAATATTCCCAAACCTGACTTGAAGAAAATCAAGGCGCCTACCGAGAAAGTTGCTCCGCAGGCTACTGCTCCGAAGGAGAAGGTTGCTAAATTTGCACCTACCTTGACTCAGCCTTTGGCTTCAAAACCTCCTACCGAGCAAGTCCCTGTCCAGACTGCTCCCTCTGTCAAGTCTGATGCTCCTCATTACTATGATCACATATTCATCATGGAACAGCTCGATAAATTTGTGGACAATCCTTTCAATGGAGAAGTGGCTTCCCTACCTATTCTTGTCGAAGTCATTACTCAAGCCACTTCCATAGTTAAAGAACTGAGAGAAGATGTCGTTGAGATCAACTCTCTCTCTGCCGAGCTAGTGGACATTGATGAACGCATGAAATCTGCCTCTTCCAAATTTGTCATCAAAGCGCTCGAAGACTCCTACAAGGATATCAATTGTGCCATGACTCTCCTTCGCCACCGCAGGTTACGTTTTCACACAGATCTGGATGAAATTGTTCAGAAGATCTGTGATGAACATCAAGCAAAAGTCACTGGATACAATAATCTAGTCAAGGGCCATATTGATCAAGTTGCTTAGCAAAAGAAAAAGCAACGAAAAAGAATTGCGACGAAAAATGTCCCTCCTGCTCCGAAAGAACCATCACCTGCTCCGCAAGAAAAATCTCCTGAGCCAGCTATTCCTTCGAACCCCCCAGTCAAGGACTCGGATGCTCCTCCCTCGCCAAGGCCAACTGAACCAGTGCCTATGGCCTCCCCTGCTCGAGCTGATATTCCCTCGCAACAATTTGTCTCTGAGGAAGGTGAAATCCCTCGCTCTGAGCCCCACGCTTCTCCGGCTCATGAAGCTCCAACAGTCTCGGTTTCTCCTATAGTCGAGCAACAACAGATTCCAGTCGAGCAACAACCTTCAGTAAATGACTCCGCCTCAGTGCCTAATGTGATTGAACCAACTCTGCTGCCTTCTACCTCGGCACCTCCCACAGCTGCAACACCTGCTCCGTCTCCACTCAAGTTATCCATCGACACAGCTACACGAATACCAGATGTTGGTCCCTCTGAACGGAAATCTGTCTCTGCTCGCCGCACGGACTCGGTTGTCTATGGTGACGAATATCTTTCTCCTGAAGAAGAACTTAAATATACATACCCTCGTGAAGAACTGCCTTTGTTTTCGTCAGGCGCAGGCGCAAAAGGTCCTCTTTTCAATCGAAATGCGCATCCCAAATTCTTTCAGGCCAGTCCGTATGATGGGCCGCGCACTTCAGAATCGCCTCGTTTCTGGACGAAGGAACATGCCATCTACTACTCTCGGGTCCTCTAGGAGAGCAGAAAGATATTTCCTCATGAATATCTGGACATCCCTGCTATGCGCAACATTGGCTGTTTCAATCAATTGCTTCAGGATCTGGATGATTTCTGCCTCACCAAAGTCTTTGAGTTCGAGCACCCTTGGAACATAGAGATTATTCTTCAATTCTATGCTACCCTCTATATCTCTGGCAATGAATCTGATAGCTCCAAATGGGTTATGGAATGGATGACCGAAGGAAAACGCATCAAATGCACTTCAACGGATTTTGTCTCGCACTTCCATTTCCCTCGCTTTGAGCATGGTAGCACTGAAATTCGGGTCCATAACATTGATGTCATATCGGATGAAATTTTTCGGTGCACTATGGATCCTGAAAAGATTCGTGACTACAATGGTCCACCTCGTCCTGAGCATTTAACCTTCGACAATCAGACGCTATTCCACATGCGCTCTTACACCATTTGTTCTCTAGCTGGTATGAATCCGGACAAGTCCATCTCAGATGTTCTTCGTAATGCTATATATGCAATCTCTGAGCGATACATTTTCGATGTGGAAGACATGTTCCTACGCATCCTGAAGGATTCTGCCCAATATCCCTTCTGCATCAAAGTGTTTGCGCCATGGATCCAGAAAGTTGTTGATCATGCAATGCGCACAGTGTATCTTGCGAAGGAAAGCCATAAAGGCTTCATTCCTCCTGTTCGTGATACTTTGAAAGTCATGGATGATATCTCTTCGGGCAAATCGCCCGCATCAAGCTCCCAAGTCTATCACCAGAAATTTGATGGACCCCGTCTGCCTCAGCGCGACCAAAAGATTTTGCCACACCCTCCATCGCAACTCGAAGTTAGTTTGCATACACAACAGCTGCTACTGCAACATATAGCTGAGGATCGTCACGAGAAAGAACATCTCGCCTCCGAACTGAATGCACTTAACAATCGCATGAGGATAATGCATCTGATAGCTGATGAAAACAAGAAGAGACTCTGGAAATTGCTTCGCAAGTTCTTCACCGAGAAACAATTACTGAATGTCAATCTCCAAGAGCTTTATGACTATATTGACAAAGGCTTCACTGTCGAAGATTTTCAAGATCGGAGTACTCCTCTGCTTGCTCGTGAGCCTACAATAGATCTTCTTCATCTCAAGCTTCGCAAACTGCTTGACGAATCTGAAGCCACCTCACCGACAGCGAAACCTGCCGAAGGAAATATGCATTCCCGTATTCCTCCTGTGGCCACTCCAGCTATTCCCTCGTATGCTCAGCCTCAAGCTCTTATTCTTGAAGGAAAATCTGTTGCTGGTGAAGACGAAGACATCCCATCACTTCCGAAGAAGAACTAACCTCGGATAGCTCGTCTGGAGATGCCACTGATTGAGCCAAGCTCTACGTTTCTTTACTCCTATTATTCCTCACCTTTTTGACACTTGTTGACAAAAAGGGGGAGAATTACATCGAGTCTCGATAGAATTGCTTTCGGTGTTTCGTTTGATTTTGGTTTCGTGTGCGTTTGCAAATTCTGTTTTACACTTATCCGTAATATGTTGTTAAACTCGATAACTTCTGTGCTGTAATGCTCATCACCCCTGCTACTGCACTACTTCTCTCGAAGCATTTATCTTGCAGGTGGAATTATTATCAGAAGTTAAAATTGATTGCACTACGATCTCGATGGATTATATCTCATCAGTGCGAATCAATGTCTCGAATGATTGAAATTTCCTCCATATGCTTCAATTCTTGCAGGAGAATTTATCTCATACCCCTTCTTCCCTGCATACATTTAGGGGGAGTCTATTTCATCTTCGAGCAAAGTAACACTTACTCACTCTTGTTGGTATTGCTTTTTACTTATCTATATTCACTTCGATGATTATCTGTTTTGTCATCAATCGTCCAAAAAGGGGGAGATTGTTGGTGCAATGATTTGCCTCCTTATGTTTTGGAGATTGTTGACAAACAGTAAGGGACTGATGTGTTTGCTAGTGCACACAGAGTAACAGTTCCCTGGAGTCAAGAGGAGTTTGGTTTCAAACTCCGAAGAATATCCCCTGCGTGGCAGTGAAGGTTATCACCGAAGATTATGACGACAAGAGTGACCCCTCAAAAATTGCTGACGTTAAGCAATTGGTTCGGTGCCTTTCCGAAGGAAGTGACTGCGTCCGAGAATATTGAAGATGAAGTGAAGACATAGCATTCATTTCAATGTTTCTTTTCTCTTATTGAGTCATAGGACCACCGTACTATTAAGAGGGGTGTAGCGTTCGAAGATTTGATTCGCTGATGCTTAACCCAAATCCTATGAAAGCTGCGAGAGAAATCTCTTTGTGTTCCGAGCAAATGCTTGCCAGCAAGAGACTGTGATCTTCTTCGTTGCGAGAGATTTGTCTCTGACCGAGGAGTTAGCATTACTTGCTCCCCAAGTAATGTTACCGTTGCTCTTAAAATCCGACCGTTGTGAACGTGTCGGTTGGCCATTGGCTGGACCGCGTGTCCAAAATGGTCATTTCCCATCAGGGAAGGCTGCGGCTATAAATAGCCACCCCGCACCGGCGTTGTCCGGTGGCTGCTCCGTTTGATTCTGAGAAGATTGTTGAGCAACCCCCTCTCCGATAGATTTGAGTTTAAAATCCACCGAGAGAAAACCCCAGAGCCGAAAAATTAGATAGTGGTTCAGCATCACTCGAATCTAAGTCCAGTACGCTCCGCCTATTACTCTTGAGAGCTGCGAACTCTCTAGACGGTTCGGTGTCAATTTCTTCAGAGACCAAGAGTAATTGTGGTTCTCGAAGAAGAAGTCTGTAAAGGTTCGGAGATCGCCTCAAGCATCTACCACGAGTAATTGGCATTGGTTGACGAACCAATTGTCGAGGAGAATAGGGCGAAGAGAGTTAAACTTCTGTGTTAAATCACAACCCCTCCAACCAGACGTAGTCCTTTTGCAGAAGGGCGAACTGGTCTACCAAATACCTCATCGCCATCGAGCATCACTGGTCACCTCTGCTACTCTCCTTTACATTCGAACAATGCCTTGTGACATGTTTCAATTATGTGATTCACCTCGATGCATGTTTTAGTTTCCATTCGACAGTTTGTATTCGCTCACTAAATACTGTTTTCATTCGTTTCGCTACTGGGTTCCGAGAGTTTTGATATTTCCGAAAGAAAATTTAAAACTCCCATTCACCCCCCCCCCCTCCGGTAGACATACTTCGTTCCTACACCAAGATCGTTCCCTCTAAGACGAGGGGAGGTAAGGAACTGCCATCTAGCTCTGCACTCGATTCACCTTCTGTTTTGAGTAAACTTGCAACACCACCACCTGCTATTTATTATGATATGTCGCAAGTTATTGATGATACCACTTCTGCTATGAATGATACTTATGATGATGCTAGTACTATGCTTGACAATGTTGTGCCACTTGGTGAATTTCTTAGTGAACAACTTGCTAAAGCTAAAGAAATTGAAAATGTTGAAACTCTTGAGAATTATGATTCACCTATTATGCCTAGGTCTCCTACTAGAGTTGAAACAGCTGATGAACATTGCTTTGATAGGGAGACGGCTAGAGCCATTCTTGCTTGTAATGATAGAGATGAAGTTATAAAATTGCTTGCTAAAATGAAAGAAAAATCTATGAGGGAGAGAATGAAATATGATCCTAAGTTTGCTACCTCTCCCATATTTGTTTCTGATAAGGATTATGAATTCTCTGTCGATCCTGAGTTGATTACTTTGGTTGAATCTGATCCTTTCCATGGCTATAAAACTAAAACTGTTGTGGCACATCTTACTAAATTAAATGATATAGCCACCCTATTTGCTCATTGAGGGAAAAAATCGCTATTACTATATTCTTAAGTTGTTTCCTTTCTCATTAAAGGGTGATGCTAAGGAATGGTATAATACTCTTGCTCCTGGATGTGTGCGTAGTCCCCAGGATATGATTTATTACTTCTCCGAAAAATATTTTCCTGCTCATAAGAAACAAGCTGCTTTACAGGAAATATTTAACTTTGTGCAAATCGAAGAAGAGAATCTCCCTCAAGCTTGGGGGAGGCTTCTCCAATTACTTAATGCTTTGCCTGATCATCCTCTTAAGAAAAATGAAATACTTGATATCTTCTATAATGGACTAACCGATGCTTCTAGGGACTACCTAGATAGTTGTGCTGGTTGTGTTTTCAGGGAACGAACTATTAAACAAGCTGAGGAGCTATTGAATAATATATTGAAGAATGATAATAATTGGACACTTCCAGAACCACCGCCTAAACCCACTCCGAAGAAGAGGGGTATTTTATTTCTCAGTCCTGAAGATATGCAAGAAGCAAAGAAATGTATGAAGGAAAAAGGTATTAAAGCCGAAGATGTTAAGAATTTGCCAACTATTGAAGAAATACATGGTCTTGACACACCGCCACAGGTAGTAGAGGTAAATTCTCTTATAAAGTTTGATGACAGTGATATTCCTTATAACAAACCTCCTAGTCAATGCTTGTATGAATTTGAAAATTATATTATTAAGCAAGATCACTTCAATGCAAATGTTATGAAACAATTGAAACGAAATGCCTACATGATTGATCGCTTGAGTGACTTGTTATTTAGAATTGCTAATGATGTTAAAGGTGTAAGTAAACATGCATCTATGGTTCAAACCCAATTAGAACAAGTTGCTAAATCTTAGAGTGAATTGCTCAATGAAATGAATAACAATATGAATGATCATGCTGTTAGAGTAATGACTAGAGGAGGTAGAATGACTCAGGAGCCACGTCATCCTAAAGGTCATCCAAAAAGAATTGAACAAGACTCTCAAAGAATTAATGTTGATGCACCTAGTCCATCTAAAAATAAAAAGAAAAAGAAAAATGATAGGACTTTGCATACTTCTAGTGAACCCGAGGTAGAAAAACCCTTGGAGGATAGTAATGATGTTTCTATTTCCGATGCTGAAACACAATCTGGTAATGAACATTCACCTGATGATAATAATAATGATGATGCTCATGTGGATACCTAACCAGATAATGATAAAGAACTTGATAATGATGTCAAAATAGAACCTGCTGTTGATCTTGATAACCCACCTCCTAAAAACAAACGTTATGATAAAAGAGACTTCATTGCTAGAAAACATGGTAAAGAAAGAGAACCATGGGTCCAAAAACACATGCCCTTTCCTCCTAAGCCATCTAAGAAAAAGGATGAGGAAGAATTTGAACGCTTTGCTGAAATGCTTAGGCTAGTCTTTTTGCGTACTCGTTTGACTGATATTTTAAAGACGCCCCCTTATGCTAAATATATGAAAGACATTGTCACAAATAAAAGGAAGATACCTGAAGCTGAAATTTCCACCATGCTTGCAAATTATTCTTTTAAGGATGGAGTACCTAAGAAATTAGGAGATCTAGGAATACCAACTATACCATGCTCCATTAAAAGAAATTATGTCAAAACTGCTTTGTGTGATCTAGGAGCCGGTGTTAGTGTTATGCCTTTCTCTTTATATAAAAGACTTGATTTGAATAAACTCACACCCACTGAAATATCATTGCAAATGGCTGACAAATCAACTGCCATACCTATCGGTGTTTGTGAGGATGTGCCCGTTGTAGTTGAAAATGTTACTATTCTAATAGACTTTGTTATACTTGATATGCCCGAGGACGACAACATGTCGATCATCCTTGGTAGACCCTTTTTGAATACTGCAGGGGCTGTTATTGATTGCAACAAAAGCAAGGTCACTTTTCATATCAATGGTAATGAACATACGGTGCACTTCCCGAAGAAACAATTTCAAGTAAATGGTATTCGTGTTATTGGAAAGACTCCGACAATTACTATTGGAAGTTTTCAACTCCCTCTTCCTACCGTCAAAAAGAAATATGAAACTCTTATTATTGGGGAAATGCATATCCCCGTTGAGGTAACTTAGTGTTATACGAAAATTCTTTGGTTTCATGTCACTCGGAAATAGTTTGTTAATAAGACTTGATCAACCTTATTAATGGATTCTTTTTGAGAGGCATGTGGTTGATGAATTTAGTAAGCACAACCTTCTGTACCCACCTTTTGTTTTCTGTTATTTTTAGTTAAATGCAATTAAATGCCATGATTATCCTGTTTTCTGAATTATCCGTGCAATAAAAAATGGCCCAAAAATAAAAGTGCTCAGAATGCAATAAAATTTTGACATGAATTTTTATAGAATATTTAAGAATTTTTGGCACTAAAATCATACCAGGGGGGTGCCCCAGGTGCCCACGAAGCACCAGGGCGCGCCACCCACCCCCTAGCGCGCCCTTGTGGCTTGTGGGCCCCACAGGGACCCCCTCACTTATCCCTTCAGCCCACTTCGTCTCTTACCTCCAGCAAAAATTCATGGTAGCTCTCTCTCTCTCTCGTGTTCTTGCTCCCAAACCTGAGATTTTCGATCTCTTTGCTCGGAGCTCCGTTTCCGAAACTGTTTTGGGAGATTGCTACTTGGTATGTGACTCCTCCATTGCTCCAATTAGTTTTTGATCTAGTGGATTATATTTTGCATAATTAGCTGCTCTTGGTGCTACTGAAAATAAGCTTGCATGTTGAATTCTTTGAGTTCCAAGTAGTGTGAATGCTTGATATAGCCTCTAGATATCCATATGAGTAGTTGCTATCAATCTTGTGAAGTTTTATTGACATCATTTTGTGGCCCAAAAAATTTCAGAAACTTGTTCTTAGGAAAATGAATTTCTTTCGGAGGAGTTCTTTGAGGAGGAGTTCCGTCGAGGCATCATCTAGCGAAGACCCCGCACGTCAATCTTACGTTGAACCAAGGGCAAGTTCGGTGCGAGGTGCTGAAGCAAAGTCATGTAGATGGCCATGCAACGAGTTCATGCTGGGTGCAGGCATGAAGGAGGAATTTGACCAATATATTCACAACACCGAGCTCTCCGCCTTCATCACAGATGAGCCACCACAGCATTACTACCTCACTAATTCATTCACTCAAAACTTTGAATATCATCCGCGCACTTCTAGAGTTTTATTTCACCTCTATGACAAATCCTATAGTATGTCTCTAGAAGAATCTGTGATGCATGTAAAATTCCATATTGGGGTTCGTTAGATGAACCACAAAAATCTGATTATGAATCATTTCTTAATAGCCTTTGCAACGGTGAGGATAGGGGAGTTACGCAGGCCAGAATAGTTAGCATCCACTTTCCTGCTATTCGGTATTTTGCACTTTTTAATGGTAAGTGCATTGTTGGTAAGCAAGACTGCAGTGCGCTTTGCGCCCATGATCTGAGTATTATTCATACAACTTTGACCAGTAGCAAGTATTATAATCTGGGGGCTATTTTCGCACGTAGGCTGCAGCGTAACGTAGGTAATGGTGATTTGTATGGAGGAATTTATGCCTCCCGCGTAGCTGCAAAGTTAGGGGTCTTGCCCAATTCCAATGATCCCCTCTTACCTTATAAATATTTCAATTTTGAAGCAATGCGAGAACACAAGTTTTTGAAACGCGATGCACACGGATATGAATATAACTTAGTTTTTAATAAATATCGATCTGTGTATGTTGCTTTGCCTGCTCCTGCCCTATTTGATTTTCAGAACAAACAGAGATATTATCTATTGGAGAGCGAGGTGCACGAGTACAAGTCGGCGGTCGAGGTTGCTCGTCTGGCTGAGGAGGCGGCTCAGAACGCCTCTACGAGCTACCACTTTGATTATTACCCAGACCAAGGATGGCGATGACCAAGCTAGGCAAAAGCCTAAGCTTGGGGGAGTACGTATCTCTCACCAACATTACATTCATGTCCACACATTTCATTTCATTTGTCGGTGTTCATACTTTTTCATTGTATAATCCATGTTAGTTTTATTTTCTCGCTTTCTTCTTGTGTGTTCAAAAAACTTTGAAAAAATCCAAAAATATTTCTCGTTTCTTTTCGGTTTTTCTTTCTAGCTTAATTAGTAGTAGTATTAAAATAAAACCCAAAAAGATTTCCCGTTTCTTCTTTTACTTGTTGGGAGTTGTCCCGTGTAAATAGTTTTTCTTGTTTTTTGTTTTTCTTCTTTATTTGTTTTCTTCAGAAAAACTAAAAACTCCAAAAATATTTCAGTGTGTTTCTCTGAAATTCTTTTCTTTTGTTAAGTCATTGTAAGGAGAAGACCACGATGAAAATGTTGAGTGGCTCTCATATGCATTATTGTTGATCTGACAAAGAGCCCATATTACCTTGTCTTCTCCTCTCAATAAAATGCTTGCAGATTCCAGCTTAGTCCATGGCACACTTGCACTATTTTTATTTTCATATCATTCGGTCGTGCAAGTGAAAGGCAATAATGATGATGATTTGATGAAGTGATTGTGGCAAGGAAAAGCGAGTATGAACTCAACTTGTTCTTTGTTTTTGTAAATATGTTTAACTCAGTATCCATGATTCAGCATATTATGATTAAACATGTCTATGATGACAATTAGAGATTATAATTGCTCATGCCATGCTTAAGTAGCTAGGAGTGGATAATGATTTATCTTGGGTGTCAACATGCATTAAAATGTTCATGATGTAGTATGATGATATGGTATCCTCCTCTGAATGTTTCGAGTGGCTTGACTTGGCACATGTTCACGCATGTAGTTGATTCAAAACCAACATAGCCTCCACGATATTTATGTTCATGGTGCTTATATCCTACTCATGATAGTATTCAATGTTGATTATTCATAATGCATGATTATGACCGTCTTAGCTCTCTAGCTGGTCGCTTCTCAACCTATTTGCTAGCCTTCACCTGTACTAAGCGGGAATACTGCTTGTGCATCAAAACCCCTAAACCAAAGTTATTCTAGATGAGTCCACTATATCTATCTATATGCGGCATTACTCTGCCGTTCTAAGTAAATTTGCATGTGCCACCTCTAAATATTCAAATGAACATTTGTTTTGTGTGCCTGTACCGCTCTTGGACCGACAGGGGGTGGTCAGTATCTTCCATGCTAAGCGGGTTATTATCATGATGAGTGTTTATTCACTCGTCCTTACATGAGAGGGGCTGGTAATTGATGTCTACTACACAACTTATTCTTGTAGACTCGTGTTGGGCCTCCAAGCGCAGAGTTTTGTAGGACAGTAGCAATTTTCCCTCAAGTGGATGACCTAAGGTTTATCAATCCATGGGAGGCCTAGGATGAAGATGGTATCTCTCAAACAACCCTGCAACCAAATACAAGAAATCTCTTGTGTCCCCAACACACCCAATACAATGGTAAATTGTATAGGTGCACTAGTTCGGCGAAGAGATGGTGATACAAGTGTGGTATGGATAGTAGAAATAGGTTTTTATAATCTGAAAATAAAAAAACAGCAAGGTAACAAGTAGTAAAACGGAGCACAAACGGTATTGCAATGCTTAGAAACAAGGCCTAGGGTTCATACTTTCACTAGTGCAATCTCTCAACAATGCTAACATAATTGGATCATATAACAATCCCTCAACGTGCGATAAAGAATCACTCCAAAGTTCCTATTAGCGGAGAACATAAGATAGAAATTGTTGTAGGGTATGAAACTACCTCAAAGTTATTCTTTCCGATCGATCTATTGAACCATCCCTATAAGTGTCACGAACAGCCCTAGAGTTCGTACTAAAATAACACCATATGATACGCATCAACCAACTCTAATGTCACCTAGATACTCCAATATCACCACAAGTATCCGTGAGTATATGATATGCATCAAACAACTTCAGATTCATAATATTCAATCCAACACAAAGAACTTCAAAGAGTGCCCCAAGATTTCTACCGGAGAAAGTAGGACGAAAACGTGCATCAACCCCTATGCATAGATTACCCCAATGTCACCTCGGGAATCCGCGAGTTGAGTGCCAAAACATATATCAAGTAAATCAATATAATACCCCATTGTCACCACGGGTATTCATATGCAAGACATACATCAAGTGTTCTCAAATCCATAAAAGTATTCAATCCGATAATAGTGAAACCTCAAAGGTAAAGATTCAATTCATCACAACAAGGATAGAGAGGGAAGAAACACCATATGATCCAACTATATTAACAAAGCTCGCGGTACATCAAGATCGTGCCAACTCAAGAACAGGAGAGACAGATCAAACACATAGCTACTAGTACATACCCTCAGCCCCGAGGGTGAACTACTCCCTCCTCATCATGGAGACCGCCGGGATGATGAAGATGGCCTCCGGTGATGATTCCCCCCTCCGGCAGGGTGCCGGAAAAGGGCTCCAGATGGGATCTCCTTGGTACAGAGGCTTGCAGTGGCGTAAAAACTCATCTAGGTTAACTTTCGGGGGTTTCTGAATATATATGATTTTTCAGCGTTGGAATCACGCAAAGAGGTGCCACAGGGGGCCCACGAGGCACCAAGGCGCGCCTGAGGGGGGCAGGCGTGCCCAGGTGGCTCGTGGGGCCCCTGTGGCTCTTCTGCTGCTTCCCCGAAGCTTCCTGGGTCCGTTTCCTTCCAGAAAAAATCGTCAAAAAGTTTCGCTGCATTTGGACTTCTGGAAAACCAAAAACAAGCAGAAAACAGCAACTGGCACTGGGCATTAGGTCAATATGTTAGTTCATAAAAATCATATAAAAGCCATATAAAAGTACACCAAAATCATACAAAACTATAATAAACATGGCATGAATACTTCATAAATTATAGATACGTTGGAGACGTATCAACATCCCCAAGCTTAATTCCTGCTCGTCCTCGAGTAGGTAAATGATAAAAGAAATAATTTATGAAGTGTGAATGCTAGCATAGTGCATAAGTTTGATCAATAATAATTTCAATCACTTTTTCTAGCATCAATATATATCATAATCAGTAGCTCATCTCATAAAACTTCTCATGATTAAGTAGCAAGCTATTCACATGTTTAAAGTATAGGCCATAAACTTTCTTGAAAACTAACAAACTATGTTCTCAGTCATCAAACAATTACAATTCATCTTATTTTCAGGAAGGGTCTATGTAAGAGCTTTGATCTAGCAAATTCCACATACTCAACTATCATTTAGTCTTCCATGATTGCTGACACTCAAAGCATATTTTTAGAACAAACCATTTGAGTCAAACACATAGGAAGATAGGGGCTTAATGTTTTGCCTCCCAACTTATTTATCTCAGGGATAATGTCAACAATAATAACTCATGATCACCTATATTCAACTGGATATATGTGCCTGGATCTTTCCCTACCACATAATGCTTGCCAACTAAAGAATAAATAGAGCGGAATAGGGATGAACATTAATGACTCTTGCATAAAAGTAAATTCAGAAAAGTAAAAGATAGGCCCTTTGCAGAGGGAAGCAGAGGTTGTCATGCGCTTTTTGTTGTTGGATGCACAAGCTCTTAATGCAAAGGAACGTCACGTTATATTGCCCCTTGTGATAGCAACCTTTATTATGCAGTCCGTCGTTTTTATTTCTTTACCATCACAGGTTCGTACAACACTTATTTTCCCTTGCAATAAAAGATCATAAATATTTTAGGAGCAATTTTTATTGCTTTTTGCACCGATGACAACTTACTTGAAGGATCTTATTCAATCCATAGGTAGATATGGTGGACACTCATGGCAAGAAACTGGGTTTAATGGTTTTTGGATGCACAAGTAGTATTCTACTTAGTACAAATTTTTGGCTAGCAAAAGATCCTAAGCAAGCACCACATGTTAGAGGATCTATGACAATATAACTTCTATGTGAATATAAATAAACATAACACATTACGTTGTCTTCCTTGTCCAACGGCAACTACTTGATCAAGCTTGAAAATAATTAATGGGGGCTCACAATCATAGAAGATGTCCAAGATAGTATATTTATATGTGAAATTTCTCTTCCTTCAAAATTCATTCATGAATTGTTTAAGTGATCAATTCTATGTTTGTTAACTTTCAATAAATTTTACCACTTATACTTCTGGTATGTGAAGTCACTACTCCCCATGGGACAAGCATATGAAGTATATAAATTTCAACTTTATGATATTCAATTCATTTCAACAATTTACTCATAGGATATAAATGAAGAACAAGAGTAATTGACAACCTACTCCAAAAAGATATAAGTGAAGATCAAATGAGTAGTTAAGTAATTAAGTAGCTATGTGAGGACTCTCTCTCATTTTAAAAATTTCAGATCGTAAGTATTTTATTCAAACAGCAAGCAAAATGAAAAAAAAGGACACACCAAGAATAGCACATATCATGTGAACAAGTAAAAACTTAGGCTAACCGATAGATGTTGATGAAGAAAGGTGGGATGCCCACCGGGGCATCCCCAAGCTTAGATGCTTGAGACTTCTTGAAATATTAATTTGGGATGCCTTGGGCATCCCCAAGCTTGAGCTTTTGTGTCTCCTTAATTCCTCTCATATCATGGCTTCTCCTAAATCTTAAAAACTTCATCCACACAAAACTCAACAAGAACTCGTGAGATAAGTTAGTATAAATCAACTCAAAACCTCACCATTCTCTACTGTAGTAAATCACAAAAATTATAATTTAACATTGCATACTAAATGCCTCTGCATATTTAATAATCCTATCCTCAAATAGAATCATTAAACAAGCAAACATATGCAAACAATGCAAACATAACAGCAATCTACCAAAACAGAACAGTCTGTAAAGGGGGATTTAAAATTCATACTTCTGTAACTCCAAAAATTCTGAAAAATTACCACGTGACAGAGAACTCATGCATTCTTACTTTTTAAAAATTTCAGATTTTTATCATGTTCTGACTATTCAAGAATATTCTGGACATAACAGAAAACTTTCTGTTTTCAAACAGCAACACATAAACTTGCAAACTGAGCATGGTAAAGGCTATACTTGGCATTTTATTGAACTAAAAGATACAAAACATGATTATTGATAACAGTAAGCAAATCTCAACAAAATAAAATGATGCTCCAAGCAAAACTCATATTATGTGACGAATAAAAATATAGCTCCAAGTGAGGTTACCGATAATGTTGAAGACGAAAGAGGGGATGCCTTCCGGGGCATCCCCAAGCTTAGTTGCTTGGGTATTCCTTGAATATTACCTTGGGGTGCCTTGGGCATCCCCAATATTAGGGCCTTGCTACTCCTTATTCTCCTCATATCGATATCTCACCCAAAACTTGAAAACTTCAATCACACAAAACTTAACGGAACTTGTGAGATAGGTTAGAATGATAAACATAAATCATCCACTTAGGTACTGTCAAGATAAGATTCATAATTGTTCTCACATAATGCCTACTGTAGTCTATCATTTCCACAATTTATATTACTCAATATAAGCTATGGAAACACTAAAACAAGCAAACTATGCACCGAAAAAAGAATCTATCAAAAACAGAACAGCATGTAGTGAGCGCTTTAAAAACCATACTTCTGTACCTCCAAAAATTCTGAAAAATTAGGACAACGTAAAAAAATTTGTAACCCAATGCTCTGTAAAAAATTTAGAATTTTCTCACGCTCCAGTACAGAATAGAAATTCCAGCACTGGACGCAAAATTTTATGTTTTTGCACAGAATCGAATCAACAAGTATCCACACTATCCCAAAGGCTTTACTTGGCACATTATTGAAAGAAAACATATAAAACATGATTACCACAGTAGCTTAATCATCTGAACACACAAAAATAGAAGGTATAAGTATTGGGTTGTCTCCCAACAAGCGCTTTTCTTTAATGCCTTTTTAGCTAGGCATGATGATTTCATTGATGCTCGCATAAGAATAAAGAATTGAAGCATAAAGAGAGCATCATGAATCATATGACAAGAAAATTTAAGCCTAACACACTTCCTATGCATAGGGATTTTGTGAGCAAATAGTTTATGGGAGCAAGAATCAACTGGCATAGGAAGGCAAAACAAGCATAACTTCAAAAATTTCAACACATAGAGAGGAAACTTGATATTATTGCAACACCTACAAGCATATGATCCTCTCTCATAATAATTTTCAGTAGCTTCATGAATGAATTCAACAATATAACTATCACATAAAGCATTCTTTTCATGACCTACAAGCATAGAAATTTTATTACTCTCCACATAAGCAAATTTGTTCTCATCAATAATAGTGGGAGCAAATTCAACAAAATAACTATCATGGGATACTTGATTGTCATAATCCAATTGAAAATTAAAATCATGATGACAAGTTTCATGGTTATCATTATTATTTATAACATACATGTCATCACAATAATCATCATAGATAGCAACTTTGTTTTCATAATCAATTGAAACCTCTTCCAAAATAGTGGAATCATCATTAAATAAAGTTGTGACTTCTCCAAATCCACTTTTATCATTATTGTAAAAAGATTCAACACCCTCCAAAATAGTGGGATCATTACCTAGAGTTGACACTCTTCCAAACCCACTTTCATCAATACAATCATCATAAATAGGAGGCATGCTATCATCATAATAAATTTTCTCATCAAAACTTGGGGGACTAAAAATATCATCTTCATCAAACATAGCATCCCCAAGCTTATGGCTTTGCATATCATTAGCATCATGGATATTCAAAGAATTCATACTAGAAACATTGCAATCATGCTCATCATTCATGGATTTTATGCCAAACATTTTATTGAATTCTTCTTCTATCAATTGAGCACAATTTTCCGACCCATCATTTTCAAGAAAGACATTATAAAGACGAATAATATGACGTAACCTCAATTCCATTTTTTTTCTTTTATAAACCAAACTAGTGATAAAACAAGAAACTAAAAGATTCGATTGCAAGATCTAAAGATATACCTTCAAGCACTCACCTCCCCGGCAACGGCGCCAGAAAAGAGCTTGATGTCTACTACACAACTTATTCTGGTAGACTCGTGTTGGGCCTCCAAGCGCAGAGTTTTGTAGGACAGTAGCAATTTTCCCTCAAGTGGATGACCTAAGGTTTATCAATCCGTGGGAGGTGTAGGATGAAGATGGTATCTCTCAAACAACCCTGAAATCAAATACAAGAAATCTCTTGTGTCCCCAACACACCCAATACAATGGTAAATTGTATAGGTGCACTAGTTCGGTGAAGAGATGGTGATACAAGTGTAGTATGGATAGTAGAAATAGGTTTTTATAATCTGAAAATAAAAAAACAGCAAGGTAACAAGTAGTAAAACGGAGCACAAACGGTATTGCAATGCTTAGAAACAAGGCCTAGGGTTCATACTTTCACTAGTGCAATCTCTCAACAATGCTAACATAATTGGATCATATAACAATCCCTCAACGTGCGATAAAGAATCACTCCAAAGTTCCTATTAGCGGAGAACATAAGATAGAAATTGTTGTAGGGTACGAAACCACCTCAAAGTTATTCTTTCCGATCGATCTATTGAGCCATCCCTATAAGTGTCACGAACAGCCCTAGAGTTCATACTAAAATAACACCATATGATACGCATCAACCAACTCTAATGTCACCTAGATACTCCAATGTCACCACAAGTATCCGTGAGTTGATTATACAATATGCATCAAACAACTTCAGATTCATAATATTCAATCCAACACAAAGAACTTCAAAGAGTGCCCCAAGATTTCTACCGGAGAAAGTAGGACGAAAACGTGCATCAACCCATATGCATAGATTACCACAATGTCACCTCGGGAATCCACGAGTTGAGTGCCAAAACATATATCAAGTAAATCAATATAATACCCCATTGTCACCACGGGTATTCATATGCAAGACATACATCAAGTGTTCTCAAATCCATAAAAGTATTCAATCCGATAATAGTGAAACCTCAAAGGTAAAGATTCAATTCATCACAACAAGGATAGAGAGGGAAGAAACACCATATGATCCAACTATATTAACAAAGCTCGCGGTACATCAAGATCGTGCCAAATCAAGAACAGGAGAGAGAGAGATCAAACACATAGCTACTAGTACATACCCTCAGCCCCGAGGGTGAACTACTCCCTCCTCGTCATGGAGACCGCCGGGATGATGAAGATGGCCTTCGGTGATGATTCCCCCCTCCGACAGGGTGCCGGAAAAGGGCTCCAGATGGGATCTCCTTGGTACAGAGGCTTGCGGCGGCGTAAAAACTCATCTAGGTTAACTTTCGGGGGTTTCTGAATATATATGATTTTTCAGCGTTGGAATCACGCAAAGAGGTGCCACAGGGGGCCCACGAGGCACCAAGGCGCGCCTGGGGGGGCAGGCGCGCCCAGGTGGCTCGTGGGGCCCCTGTGGCTCTTCTGCTGCTTCCCCGAAGATTCCTGGGTCTGTTTCCTTCCAGAAAAAATTGTCAAAAAGTTTCGCTGCATTTGGACTTCATTTGATATGGATTTTCTGGAAAACCAAAAACAAGCAGAAAACAACAACTGGCACTGGGCACTAGGTCAATATGTTAGTCCATAAAAATCATATAAAAGCCATATAAAAGTGCACCAAAATCATACAAAACTATAATAAACATGGCATGAATACTTCATAAATTATAGATACATTGGAGACGTATCAGTAATCGGGATGCCCAGTCCCATTATTAAAATTGCAAAATAATAAAACAAACTCCCCCGGAAAGTTGTTGGTATGGAGGGCACCCGAGGATTTGGCTAGCCATGGCTTGTGTTTGTTGGTGGAGGGGGAGTAAACTTTACTTTACCGCTTGGGAACCGCCGCTAATGTGTTTAGCATGGAAGATATTGAAAACTCTCGGTCGTGACGTTGACAGGAAAGGCATACCTCCCAAAATTATATTTATCTCTGATTTAAGCTTCGAGCTCTGGCACCTTTGCAAATCCATGCTTCCCTTCGCGAAGGGCCTATCTATTTACTTTTATGTTATTTTACTTTTATTGTTGAGTCATCACCTTCTCAAATAAGCACCAGACCTGAGAGCACTATTGTCATTTTCATGCATTGTGTATAGTTAATGTTGTGTGCATCTTGATTGGATCTCTTCTACCATGAATTATAATGTTTAGTCGCTGCTTGAACTTTGGAGGTGCTCTGCATTTATGTTTTGCAGTCTCAGAAAGGGCTAGCAAGATACCATGTTGTCATATTATATCATGATTGTTTTGACAAAGTGTTGGCATTTGAGATATCTTATTATTGCTCGCTAGTTGATTATGCCATTGATATGAGTGAATATAATTTTTAAGAGTTATCATTTGCATGGTTAGTCATGATCTTTGCTGAAAACTTGGGAACTATTTAAGCATATATATAGATACAAGAACAAAAGAGTTTGTAAAGTTTTTCGTTATCACTTTTAGTTTGAGAACTGAATTGCTTGAGGACAAGCAATGAGTTAAGCTTGGGGGAGTTGATACGTCTCCGTCGTATCTACTTTTCCAAACACTTTTGCTCTTGTTTTGGACTCTAATTTGCATGATTTGAATGAAACTAACCCGGACTGACGTTGTTTTCAGTAGAACTACCATGGTGTTGTTTTTTGTGTAGAAATAAAAGTTCTTGGAATTGGATGAAACTTTTTGGAGATTTTTTATGGAATAAATAAAAAATACTGGAGCCAAGACCTACTGGAGGGGGGCCACCTGCTGCCCACGAGGCACCAGGGCGTGCCACCCATCCTGGCGCGCCCTGGTGGCTTGTGGGGCCCACGTGGCTCCGCTGACCCTAATCTCAGACCTATAAATTCACAATTCCAGAGAAAAAAACAAGAGAGGAAGTTTTATTGCGTTTCACGATACGGAGCCGTCGCCACCTCCTGTTCTTCATCGGGAGGCCAAATCTGGAGTCCGTTCGGGGCTCCGGAGAGGGGGATCTTCCGGCATCGTCATCATCAACCATCCTTCATCACCAATTTCATGATGCTCACCGCCAGGAGTGAGTAATTCCTTCGTAGGCTTGCTGGACGGTGATGAGTTGGATGAGATTTATCATGTAATCAAGTTAGTTTTGTTAGGGCTTGATCCCTAGTATCCACTATGTTCTGAGATTGATGTTGCTATGACTTTGCTATGCGTAATGCTTGTCACTAGGGCCCGAATGCCATGATTTCAGATCTAAACCCTTTATGTTTTCATGAATATATTTGTGTTCTTGATCCGATCTTGCAAGTTATACGCACCTGCTATGTGTTATGATCCGCATACCCCAAGGTGACAATAATTGGGATTCTTTCCGGTGATTGCCATAGTTTGAGGAGTTCATGTATTCACTATGTGTTAATGCTTTGTTCCGGTGATTAAAAGGAGGCCTTAATATCCCTTAGTTTCCTTACGGACCCCGCTGCCACGGGAGGGTAGGACAAAAGATGTCATGCAAGTTCTTATCGCAAGCACGTATGACTATATACGGAATACATGCCTACATTACATTGATGAATTGGAGCTAGTTCTGTGTTGCCCTAGGTTATGACTGTTATATGATGAATGTTATCCAACATAATTACCGATCCAATGCCTACGAACTTTTCACATATTGTTCTTTGCTAAGTCACAACTGTTGCTACTACTGTCACAATTGTTACTACTATTGCTGCTACTGTTACCGCTACTGTTACTATTATTGCTACTGCTATCAAACTACCATATTACTGTGCTACTGATCACTCTGCTGCAGATATTTAGTCTCCAGGTGTGGTTGAATTGACAACTCAACTGCTAATACTTGTAAATATTCTTTGGCTCCCCTTGTGTCGAATCAATAAATTTGGGTTGAATACTCTACCCTCGAAAACTGTTGCGATCCCCTATACTTGTAGGTTTCAGCCCCTAGGGGGGAGGTTGGTAGGAGTTAACCATCGCGCGCCCCCGACCTCCACGCAAAGGAAGACACTCAATAATAAATCATGCTCCAACTTCTTAGCATAACTAAAGACTATACGTGCATGCTTCGGGAATCACAAATCTTAACACCAATATTCTTACTAAACCACAATCATTCACTAGTACCTCCCACATATTACCATCTTAATATCGCAAAACTATTGCAAGAAATCAAACATATCATATTCAGTGATCTACAAGTTATATGTAGGATTTTATGACTAACCATGTGAACGACCAATTCCTGTTGACTCTCCAAATAGATATAAGTGAAGCATGAGAGTTTAACTCTTTCTACAAAAGACTTGCCCACACTCTAATAAATATAAGTGAAGCAAAAGAGCATTCTACAAATAACGGTTTTCTATATGTAGAGAAACAGGCATCCAAACTTCAAATGATATAAGTGAACACATGAGGCATTCTATAAAGCCATACTCAAAAGATATAAGTGAAGTGCATGAAGCATTCTATAAATCAACCAAGGACTATCTCATACCAGCATGGTGCATTATTAAAAGAAAAAGAAAAAGCACACGACGCTCCAAGAATTTACGCATATCATGTGAACAAAACAAAAACCGAGACATACCGATAATTGTCGAAGAAAGATGGGATGCCTTCCGGGGCATCCCCAAGCTTAGACGCTTGAGTCTCCTTGAATATTTACTTGGGGTGCCTTGGGCATCCCCAAGCTTGAGCTCTTTCCTCTCCTTATTCTCCTCATATCGATACCTCCTCGTTCTTCGAACACTTCATCCACACAAAACTTAACCGAACTTTTTATTAGAGGGGTTAGTACATATAACATCAAATCCCATCATGTCCTGCTGTAACATTATTGTATAATTATAATCAAACATTACCCACTGTATGCTATCACAATTCTATGGCTCCCAAGTCAATGGGGATCAACAAGATTTCAAACATACGCAAATAAAGAAACTATAACAACAATCTGTGAAAACAGGACAGTCTGTAAAGATGCAAATAAAACATATACTTCTGTAACTCAAAAAATTCTGAAAAATTAGGAAAAAATTAAAAAAAATGCATAGCAGTACTGTGTAAAAATTTCAGAATTTTTGCATGTTCCGGTAAAATATGAAAATTCAAGCACTACAGCAAAAGTTTTTGTTTTTTCACAGCACACACCAAACAAGCAATTTAAACATCCTAAAGGTAAATATTGGCACATTATTTTTATAATACAATGGATTTGTACAAGGGGATAATTATTTTTGTTGAAAATTTTCTGTAATCAAGGTTCACAAAGTTTCCATGGGCATGAACAAAGTTCAAGGCTAGCCCCCACTTCCACATTGCTCATCTGTCTCACTTTCACTTTTCTTTTTGAAAAAGTTTTAGGTTCCCCTCTATATTTTTTTGTTTTAAATTTTTTTAAAAGCACTCAACAGAATAAAATGACTCTCTAAAACTTCTGGGTTGTCTCCCAGGCAGCGCTTTCTTTAAAGCCATTAAGCTAGGCATATAGTGCTCAAGTAATTGATCCACCCGGATCCCAACGTATATCAAAGCCAATTTTAATTAACAATGATTTGTGATTTAGTAGTGAGCACAAAGAAACATATATCACATAACAACGGAGTCTAACTCTCTTCATCGGCCTGTCATAAAAGAACAATTCATGCACATCAAGTAAAGGCCAATGCATAGTATAAACAGTTTCTTGCAATTTTATCGTATTAGAAACATAGAGAGGTGAAGATGTAGTTCCTCTCTCATAATAATTGCAATTAGGTGCAGCAAGCACATGCATATTATATCCATCAAAATTATCATGTGCAATAGTACAATGCAACCCATTAATATAATCCTTAATAAGCACAAACTTCTCCGATATAGTGTAGTTGGGAGAATTCAAAAAGATAATAGGACTATCATGTGTAGGTGCAATAGCAACAATTTCATTCTTAACATAAGGAACTATAGCAAGTTCATTGATGACCCACAAGTATAGGGGATCAATCATAGTCCTTTCGATAAGTAAGAGTGTCGAACCCAACGAGGAGCAGAAGGAAATGACAAGCGGTTTTCAGCAAGGTAATCTCTGCAAGTACTGAAAGTAGCGGTAACAGATAGTTTTGATAGCAAGATAATTCATAACAAGTAACAAGTAGTAACGGTAACAAAAGTGTGGCAAGGTGGCCCAATCCTTTTTGTAGCAAAGGACAAGCTGGAACAAACTCGTATAATAAGCAAAGCATTCTCGAGGACACCTGGGAATTTCATCTAGTGACTTTCATCATGTTTGTTTGATTCGCGTTCGCTACTTTGATAATTTGATATGTGGGTGGACCGGTGCTTGGGTGCTATTCTTACTTGAACAAGCCTCCCACTTATGATTACCCCCTCTCGCAAGCATCCACAACTACGAAAGAAGAATTAAGATAACTCTAACCATAGCATGAAACATATGGATCCAAACCAGCCCCTTACGGAATAGCGCATAAACTAGGGTTTAAGCTTCTGTCACTCTAGCAACCCATCATCTAATTACTAATCCACAATGCCTTCCCTTAGGCCCAAAGATGGTGAAGTGTCATGTAGTCAACGTTCACACGACACCACTAAAGGAAGCAACAACATACATATCATCAAAATATCGAACGAATACCAAATTCACATGATTACTTATGATAAGACTTCTCCCATGTCCTCAAGAACAAAAGTAACTACTCACAAATCATATTCATGTTGAAGATCAGACGGGTATTGATTAGCATTAAGGAACTGAACATATAATCTTCCACCAAATAAACCAGCTAGTATCAACTACAAGATGTAATCAACACTACTAGCAACCCACAGGTACCAATCTGAGGTTTTGAGACAAAGATTGAATACAAGAGATGAACTAGGGTTTGAGATGAGATGGTGTTGGTGAAGATGTTGATGAAGATTGGTCCTCCCATAATGAGAGGATCGTTGGTGATGTCGATGGCTTCGATTTTCCCCTCCCGGAGGGAAGTATCCCCGGCGGAATCGCTTCGCCAGAGAGCAAAAGTGCTCCTGCCCAGGTTCCGCCTCGAGACGGTGGCGCTTCGTTCCGAAAGTCTTCTCTTGATTTTTTCTAGGGCAAATGGCTTCATATAGCAGAAGGAGGGGGCCAGACGCCAGCCAGGGGCCCCACAAGGCATTAGGGCGCGCCCAGGGGGGTCGCGCCCTATTGCCTTGTGGGCAACTGGTAGGTCCCCTATGATATTTATTTTCTTCATTTTTTTTATATATTCAATAAAAAATCTCTGTGAAGTTTCAGGTCAATTGGAGCTCTGTGGAATAGGTATCTCTGATGTGGCTATTTCAGGTCCAGAATTCCAGCTGCCGGTATTCTCCCTCTTCATGTAAACCTTGCAAATTAAGAGAGAAAAGGCATGATAATTGCATCATAAAGTTTAATAATGATCAAAAACATAATAAATAACAGTAGGAAATCATGATGCAATTGGACGTATCAACTCCCCCAAGCTTAGACCTCGCTTGACCTCAAGCGAAAAGTCGAAATCGATAATCATGACCACATGTTTAGAGAGAGAGACGTCGATAAAAAAATAAAATACGGACATGGAGCATCATGATCTTTATTATAATAGCAATATATCATCATAAAACTTCTCATGAAAAAGTGACAATTCATCCACAAGTTAAAGTATGAACCATAAACCAAATTGAAAACTAACAAACTATGATCTTAGTCACTGAAGCAATTGCAATTCATCATATTATCAGAAAGAGTCTATGCAACAGCTTTGTTTAGCAAGTTCACATACTCAACTATCATTTAGTCTTCTATGATTGTTGACATTCACATCATACTTATGGAGCAAAAGTTTCAGTCGAACACATAGAAAGATAGGGGCTTATAATTTCGCCTCCCAACGTATTTACCTCAAGGGTAATGTCAACAATAATAACTCATGATCACCTACATTCAACTGGATATATATGCATGGATCAATCCCCACCACATGATGTTTGCCAAAAGAGAAAATAAAAACAGAATAGAGAAGAATACTATTGACTCTTGCATAAAAGTAAATACATAAAGTAAAAGATAGGCCCTTCGCATAGGGAAGCAGAGGTTGTCATGCGCTTTTTTTTTGGATGTGCAAGCTCTTAATGTAAAGGAACGTCACTTTATATTGCCCCTTGTGATAGCGACCTTTATTATGCAGTCTGTCACTTTTATTGCTCCACCATCACAAGATCGTACAAAGCTTATTTTCCCTTACAATAAAAGTTCATACATATTTAGGAGCAATTTTTATTGCTTTTGCACCGATGACAACTTACTTGAAGGATCTTATTCAATCCATAGGTAGATATGGTGGACTCTCATGGCATGAAACTGGGTTTAAGGGTTTTTGGATGCACAAGTAGTATCTCTACTTAGTACAGAATTTTGGCTAGCAAAAGATAGGGGGCAAACACCACATGTTAGATGATCCAAAACAATATAACTTCTATGTGAATATAAGCAAACATAACCCATTATGTTGTCTTCCTTGTCCAACGTCGACTAATTGACATAGAATATTTGATGGGGGCTCACAATCATAAAAAGATGTCCAAGATAGTGTATTTATATGTGAGACCTCTCTTCCTTTATTACTTTTTCATGAATTGCTACAATGACCAATGCTATGTTTGTCAACTTCCAACAAGTTTTATCAATTATACTTCATTTATGTGAAGTCATCACTCCCCATGGGATTAGCATATGATCTTATTTTTATTCTTTCTTTATTTCCAAGATTGGATCATCAAAAGCAAAAACACTCAACTCAAACTACTATTTATTATATAACTTTCTCACACGATTACATAGATAGATAGATAGATCACAAAGCAAGCACTCGAAACTAAATCATACTAAAATTTTATTCCTCTAAATCACAAAATAACTAAGGATCGAACTAAGATAGATAATGATGATGAAAAAGTGATGGTGATACGATACCGGGGCGCCTCCCCCAAGCTTGGCACAAGCCAAGGGGAGTGCCCATACCCTGTGTACTTAAGTCTCCTTCTTGGGTGATGGTGATGATGGTGAGGTGGGCTTGTCCTTCATGACATTAATTAGGATCTCCTTTAGGCTCTGAATTTCCCGGAGCACATGCTGTATCATCTCTGTATTCTTTTGGACTTCGGCCATAATATGTTTATTCTCTGGTCCCCAAGCATTCTTTCCTGCAGCACTTTCACTTGGACGAGAGATGTCCCAATTGGAGGGTATGTGCATACGAGGAGTATTTTCAACCCCATAATTGTGAACCAAGTTATGAAAGTTGTTCTGATGTAACCTGTGTAAGGGCCTCCTAGGAGGAAGCCCTTCTTGTACCTCTGGACTCCCATGGCTTGTAGTGCTTCTCATGGCTTGATGAGGGTTTGGAATTGTGGAGATGCCGGCAAGAGTACCCCTCTCGGAAGCCGGAGGGTGGACCTCTAGCGAATCCCCATCATCTTCTTCCATGGTGACCTCCTCCTCCTCCTCTCTCCTGAGTTCCATCTATAGCAACCAAGCATTATCTCCCACGTCGTTGGAGGAAGAAGAAGACATGATGCCCAGCCTCGAAAATTTGACAGGAAATAGCAAGAAACAAGAACAGAGGAGAAACTTGCAATGCGGTGGTCAAAACATACGGGAATATATATAAAGAATTTTTATCTTGCAAAACAAGCATACTGGAAGAAAATGAAGTCGGGAAGGCATGCGTGGGGCCCACAAGGCATCACGGCGCGCCCCGGGGGGGTCGCGCCCTGTTGCCTTGTGAGCACCCTGTGGGTCCTCTCGGCTGTTTCTTATTTTTGTAATTTTTCTAATATTCCAAAACTGACACAAATAATTTTTATGGAATTTTTGGAGTCGGTTTACTTACCGTATCACATACCTACCCCTTTTCAGGGTTCTGGAGCGTTCCGGAAGGACTCTTTGATGTGTTCCTCTGGTGTCATTGTCTAAATAATATTAGTTTCAACATTAATGGGAGTACCTGAAATATAATGCTTAATTCTTTGTCCATTCACCACTCTCGGATTATTGCCTTAGGAGTTGTTTATTTTAATGGCTCCGGAGCGATAAACTTCTTCGATGATATACGGTCCTTCCCATTTAGAGAGAAGTTTTCTTGCAAAGAATCTCAAACGAGAATTGTATAATAAAACATGATCACCTACTTTGAATTCCAGTTTTTGAATTCTCTTATCATGCCACCTTTTGACTTTTTCTTTAAACAACTTGGCATTTTCATAGGCTTGGGTTCTCCATTCATCTAAAGAGCTAATATCAAATAACCTCTTCTCACCGGCAAGTTTAAAATCATAATTGAGTTCTTTAATTGCTTAATAAGCTTTATGTTCTAGTTCAAGAGGTAAATGACATGCTTTTCCATAAACCATTTTATACGGAGACATACCCATAGGATTTTTATATGCAGTTCTGTAAGCCCATAATGCATCATCAAGTTTCTTAGACCAATTCTTTCTGGATCTATTAATGGTCTTTTGCAAAATCAATTTTATTTCTCTATTAGTTAATTCAACTTGACCACTGGACTGAGGATGATAAGGAGATGTGATATGTCCAATTTGCATCATGATTTCCTACTTTATTTATTATGTTTTTGATCATTATTTCACCTTATGATACAATTCTTATGCCTTTTCTCTCTTAACTTGCAAGATTTACATGAAGAGGGAGAATGCCGGCAGCTGGAATTCTGGACCTGAAATAGCCACAACAGAGATACCTAATCTACAGAGCTCTAATTGACCTGAAATTTTACGGAGATTTTTTATTGAATAAATAAAAAATACTGGAGAGAAGAAATACCAGAGGGGATCCACCAGCTGCCCACAAGGCAGCAGGGCGCGGCCCCCCTGGGCGCGCCCTAGTGCCTTGTGGGGCCCACAGCTGGCGTCTGGCCCCCTCCCTCTGCTATATGAAGCCATTTGCCCTAGAAAAAATAAGAGGAAGGCTTTTGGGACAAAGCACCGTCGTCTCGAGGCGGAACCTGGGCAGGAGCTATTTTGCTCTCCGGCGGAGCGATTCCGCCAGGGATACTTCCCTCCGGGAGGGGGAAATCGAAGCCATCGACATCACCAACGATCCTCTCATCGTGGGAGGACCAATATTCATCAACATCTTCACCAGCACCATCTCATCTCAAACCCTAGTTCATCTCTTGTATTCAATCTTTGTCTCAAAACCTCAGATTGGTACCTGTGGGTTGCTAGTAGTGTTGATTACATCTTGTAGTTGATGCTAGTTGGTTTATTTGGTGGAAGATTATATGTTCAGATCCTTAATGCTATTCCATACTCCTCTGATCTTGAACATGAACATGATTTGTGAGTAGTTACTTTTTTTCTTGAGGACATGGGAGAAGTCTTGTCATAAGTAATCATGTGAATTTGGTATTCGTTCGATATTTTGATGATATGTATGTTGTTGCGTCCTTTAGTGGTGTCGTGTGAACGTCGACTACATGACACCTCACCATATTTGGGCCTAAGGAAAGGCATTGTGGAGTAGTAATTAGATGATGGGTTGCTAGAGTGACAGAAGCTTAAACCCTAGTTTATGCGCTATTCCGTAAGGGGCTGATTTGGATCCATACATTTCATGCTATGGTTTGAGTTATCTAAATTCTTCTTTCATAGTTGCGGATGCTTGCGAGAGGGGGTAATCATAAGTGGGAGGCTTGCTCAAGTAAGAATAGCACCCAAGCACCGGTCCACCCACATATCAAATTATCAAAGTAGCGAACGCGAATCAAACAAACATGATGAAAGTGACTAGATGAAATTCCCATGTGTCCTCGAGAATGCTTTGCTTATTATACGAGTTTGTTCCGGCTTGTCCTTTGCTATAAAAAGGATTGGGCCACCTTGCTGCACTTTATTATACTTGTTACTTGTTACGAATTATCTTGCTATCAAAACTATCTGTTACCTTTATTTTCAGTACTTGCAGAGAATACCTTGCTGAAAACCACTTGTCATTTCCTTCTGCTCCTCATTGGGTTCGACACTCTTACTTATAGAAAGGACTACCATTGATCCCCTATACTTGGGGGTCATCAAGACTCTTTTCTGGTGCCGTTGCCGGGGAGTGAAGCGCCTTTGGTGAGTGGAATTTGGTAAGGAAACATTTATATTACGTGCTGAAATTTATTGTCACTTGTCACCATGGAAAGTAATCCTTTGAGGGGCTTGTTCGGGGTATCTTCACCTCGACCGGAAGCAATAAGACTTGCTCCTCCACCTATTGAACCTACTGAAAATATTTATTATGAAATTCCTTCGGGTATGATAAAGAAATTGCTAGCTAATCCTTATGCAGGATATGGAACGGTACATCCTGATATGCACTTGATCTATGTGGATGAAATTTGTGGATTGTTTAAGCTTGCAGGTTTATCCGGAGATGGAGTTAAGAAGAAAGTATTCCCTTTATCTTTGGAGGGAAAGGCATTGACATGGTATAGGCTATGTGATGATACTGATACATGGGACTGGAACCGGTTGAAGCTGGAATTCCACCAGAAATTTTATCCTATGCATTTGGTTCATTGTGATCGGAATTATATATATAATTTTTGGCCTCGTGAAGGAGAAAGTATCGCTCAAGCTTGGGGGAGGCTTAAGTATATGTTGCACACATGCCCCAATCATGAGCTCTCAAGAGAAATAATCCTTCAAAACTTTTATGCTCGGCTTTCTCATAATGATCAATCCATGCTCTATACTTCTTCTGTTGGTTCCTTTATAAAGAGAACTATTGAATCCAGATGGGACCTCATTGAAAGAATTAAACGCAATTATGAAGATTGGGAAATCGACAAAGGTAATGAGTCAGGTATAAATCTTGAGTTTGATTGTGTTAAATCTTTTATGGAAACTGATGCTTTCCGTAAGTTTAGTACTAAATATGGACTTGACTCTGAGATAGTAGCTACCTTTTGTGAATCTTTTGCTGCTCATGTTGATCTCCCTAAGGAGAAATGGTTTAAATATCATCCACCTATTGAATTGAAAGAAGAACCTGTTAGTGTTAAAGAAGAAACAATTGTTTACCATGTTGATCCAGTTGTGCCTACTTCTTATATTGAGAAACCTCCTTTCCCTGTTAGGATTAAGGAACATGCTAAAGCTTCAACTATAGTCAATAAGAGTAAAATTAGAGCACCTAGACCTTCTGAGCAAATTAAATTTCAACCTAGTGTTGCAATGGTTAAAGATCTTTTGGTTGATAACATTGATGGACATGTCATATATTTTTGTGATGAAGCAACTAGAATTGCTAAGCCAGACCCTAAAGATAAAAATAAACCTGTAGTTGGCATGCCTGTTATTTCTGTTAAAATTGGAGATCATTGCTATCATGGTTTATGTGATATTGGTGCTAGTGTGAGTGCTATTCCATTTACTCTCTATCAAGAAGTCATGAATGATATTGCACCCGTTGAGATTGAAGATATTGATGTTACTATTAAGCTTGCAAATAGAGACACTATTTCACCGCTTGGGATTGATAGAGATGTTGAAGTCTTGTGTGGTAAGATCAAATACCCTACTGATTTTCTCGTTCTTGGATCACCACAAGATGATTTTGTCCCATTATATTTGGTAGACCCTTCTTGAATACGGTTAATGATAAGATTGATTGCACTAAAGAAATTGTCAGTGTTAATTTTGGTGAGATGTCTCATGAGTTTAATTTCTCTAAGTTTCGTAGACAACCTCATGATAAGGAATTGCCTAGTAAAGATGAAATTATTGGCCTTGCCTCTATTGTTGTGCCTCCTACTGATCCACTAGAACAATATTTGCTTGAGCATGAGAATGACATGCATATGAGTGAAAGAAATGAAATAGATGAATTATTCTTTAAACAAGCACCTATCCTTAAACATAATCTGCCTGTTGAAACATTGGGAGATCCACCTCCACCCAAGAGTGATCCTGTGTTTGAATTGAAGCAATTACCTGATACCCTTAAACATGCTTATCTTGATGAAAAGAAGATATATCCTGTTATTATTAGTGCTAACCTTTCAGGGCATGAAGAAAAGAGATTACTTAAAACTCTGAGGAAGCACCGTGCCACTATTGGATATACTCTTGATGATCTTAAGGGCATTAGTCCCACTTTATGTCAGCATAAAATTCATATGGAGCCAGATGCAAAACCCGTTGTTGATCATCAAAGAAGGCTGAATCCTAGAATGAAAGATGTGGTAAGAACTGAAATATTAAAGCTTCTGGAAGCAGGTATAATTTATCCCATAGCTGATAGTAGATGGGTAAGTCCTGTTCATTGCTTTCCTAAAAAGGGAGGTATTACCGTTGTTCCTAATGATAAAAATGAACTCATTCCACAAAGAATTGTAACTGGTTATAGGATGGTAATTGATTTCAGGAAATTAAATAAAGCCACTAGAAAAGATCATTACCCCTTGCCTTTCACTGATCAAATGTTAGGAAGATTGTCTAAGCATACACACTTTTGTTTCCTAGATGGTTATTTTGGTTTCTCTCAAATACCTGTATCACCAGAAGATCAAGAGAAAACCACCTTTACTTGTCCTTTTGGAACTTATGCTTATCGTCGTATGCCTTTTGGTTTATGCAATGCACCTGCTACCTTTCAAAGATGTATGACTGCTATATTCTCTGACTTTTGTGAAAAGATTGTTGAGGTATTTATGGATGATTTTTCCGTTTACGGAACTTCTTTTGATGATTGCTTAAGCAACCTTGATCGAGTTTTGCAGAGATGTGAAGAAACTAATCTTGTCTTGAATTGGGAGAAGTGCCACTTTATGGTGAATGAAGGTATTGTCTTGGGGCATAAAATTTCTGAGAGAGGTATTGAAGTTGATAAAGCTAAGGTTGATGCCATTGAGAAAATGCCATGTCCTAAAGATATCAAAGGTATAAGAAGTTTCCTTGGTCTTGCTGGTTTCTATAGGAGGTTTATTAAAGACTTCTCTAAAATTTCTAGGCCTCTTACCAATCTTTTGCAAAAAGATGTTCCATTTGTTTTTGATGATGATTGTCTAGAAGCCTTTGAAACACTTAAGAAAGCCTTAACCACTGCACCCATTGTTCAACCACCTAATTGGAACTTGCCTTTTGAAATTATGTGTGATGCTAGTGATTATGCTGTTGGTGTTGTTCTAGGACAAAGAGTCGATAAGAAATTAAATGTTATCCATTATGCTAGTAATACTCTAGACAGTACCCAAAGAAATTATGCTACTACTGAAAAATAATTTCTAGCAGTTGTGTTTGCATGTGATAAATTTAGATCCTACATAGTTGATTCTAAAGTAACTGTTCACACTGATCATGCTGCTATTAAATATCTTATGGAAAAGAAAGATGCTAAACCTAGACTTATTAGGTGGGTTCTATTGCTACAAGAATTTGACTTACATATTATTGATAGAAAGGGAGCTGAGAATCCCGTAGCAGATAATTTGTCTAGAATTGAAAATGTTCTTGATGACCCACTTCCTATTAATGATGACTTTCCTGATGAACAATTAGCTGTCATAAATGCTTCTCGTAATACTCCTTGGTATGCAGACTATGCTAATTACATTGTTGCTAAATTTATACCACCTAGTTTCACATACCAACAAAAGAAAAGTTCTTTTATGATTTAAGACATTACTTCTGGGATGACCCACATCTTTATAAAGAAGGAGTAGATGGTATTATTAGGCGTTGTATACCTGAGCATGAACAGGAACAAATCCTACGGAAGTGTCACTCCGAAGCTTACGGAGGGCACCATGCGGGAGACAGAACTGCACACAAGGTATTACAATCTGGTTTTATTGGCCTACTCTTTTCAAAGATGCTCGTAAGTTTGTCTCCTCTTGTGATGAATGTCAAAGAATTGGTAATGTTGGTAGATGTCAGGAAATGCCTATGAATTATTCACTTGCTGTTGAACCATTTGATGTTTGGGGATTTGATTATATGGGACCTTTTTCTAAATCCAATGGGTATACTCATATTTTAGTTGCTGTTGATTACGTTACTAAGTGGGTAGAAGCTATTCCAACTAGTAGTGCTGATCATAACACTTCTATTAAAATGCTTAAAGAAGTTATTTTCCCAAGGTTTGGAGTCCCTAGATATTTAATGACTGATGGTGGTTCACATTTTATTCATGGTGCATTCCGTAAATTGCTTGCTAAATATGGTGTCAACCATAGAATTGCATCTCCATATCACCCTCAGACTAGTGGTCAAGTTGAATTGAGCAATAGAGAAATAAAATTAATTTTGCAAAAAACCGTCAATAGATCTAGAAAGAATTGGTCTAAGAATCTTGACGATGCATTGTGGGCTTACAGAACTGCTTATAAAAATCCTATGGGTATGTCTCCTTATAAAATGGTATATGGAAAAGCATGTCATTTGCCTCTTGAGTTAGAATATAAAGCATATTGGGCAATTAAAGAACTGAATTATGATTTTAAAATTGCCGGTGAAAAGAAGTTATTTGATATTAGCTCATTAGATGAATGGAGAACCCAAGCTTATGAAAATGCCAAATTGTTTAAAGAAAAAGTTAAAAGATGGCATGATAGAAGAATTCAAAAACAGGAATTCCAAGTAGGTGAGCAAGTTCTACTATACAACTCTCGTTTGAGACTCTTTGCAGGAAAGCTTCTCTCTAAGTGGGAAGGACCGTATATCATCGAAGAAGTTTATCGCTCCGGAGCCATCAAAATAAATAACTCCGAAGGCACTAATCCGAGAGTGGTGAATGGGCAAAGAATTAAGCATTATATTTCAGGTACCCCCATTAATGTTGAAACTAATATTATTGAAACAATTACACCGGAAGAATACATAAGAGAGACCTTCCGGAACACTCCAGAACCTTGAAAAGGAAGAGGTATGTGATACGGTAAGTAAACCGACTCCAAAAATTCCATAAAAATATTTTTTGTTAGTTTTGGAATATTTAGAAAAATAAAAAAAATAAGAAACAGCCGGGGGGACCCACCTGGTGCCCATGAGGAACCAGGGCGCGCCACCCCCCCAGGCGCGCGCCCTGGTGGCTCGTGGGCCCCATGTGTGCCTTCCCGACTCCGTTTTTCTTCTGTATTACTTGTTTTGCACGATAAAAAATCTTTATATATACTCCCGTATGTTTTGACCACCGTATCGCAGAAATCTCCTCTGTTCTTGTCTCGTGCTATTTTCCTGGCAGATCTGGAAGTATGTCGTCTCAGGACTCCGATGGGGAGAGCTTCGTATCACACTATGTTGCAAATCCGAAGATCTATGGGGAAAAATACCCCTATGGATGGTCCGAAGAGGAAGAGCAAGACGCCTACATAAAGGGGACGGAAGACGCGAGTTCGGATGAAGACGATGCTCCTCTACCTCAACCTGGAGATATGCATGTGGAGTTCAAGAAGTCGAGCCTACCAAACACTGTTAACAAATCTAAGATCTAATTTATCCCGTCCCGTTTTCTGCAGGAAAGCAAGGAGGCATTATGTAAAAAGGTATTGAAACTTGAGCAAGAAGTCGATGATTTGAGGGAGGAAAATTTCATCCTCAAACGTAAGCTGGCCAAGCTTACCACTTCACCACCACCACCATCACCGGAGAAGGAAACTTGAGCACATGGGTATGGGCACTCCCCTTGGCTTGTGCCAAGCTTGGGGGAGGTGCCCCGGTATCGTATCACCATCACCTTTATTATCATTACCTATTTTTAGTTCGATCCTTAGTTATTTCGTGATCTAGTTGAATAAAAGTTTAATATGATTTATTTTCGAGTGTTAGTTTCGTGATCCATCTATCTATGTAATCGAGTTGAGAGTTATATAATAAAGAGTAGTTTGAGTTTTTGCCTTTTTACTTTCATATTCCAACTCTAGCAATGAAAATAATGAAAGGGGATCATATGTTAATCTTATGTAAAGTGATGACATTACATAAAGAAAAGTATAAGTGGTAAAATTTATTGGAGGATAACAAACATAGTATTAGTCAATGATGCAATTCATGAAAGAATTAATAAGGGAAGAGAAGATTCACATGCAAATATACTATCTTGGACATCTTTTATGATTGTGAGCCCCCATTAAGTATTTTATGTCAAATTGTTGACGTTGGACAAGGAAGACAACGTAATGAATTATGTTTGTTCATATTCACATAGAAGTTATATTGTTATAGATCCTCCAACATGTGGTGCTTGCCCAATATCTTTGCTAGCCAAAAATCCGCACCAAGTAGAGATACTACTTGTGCATCCAAAAACCTTAAACCCAGTTTCATGTCATGAGAGTCCACTATATCTACCTATGTATTGAATAAGATCCTTCAAGTAAGTTGTCATCGGTGCAAAAGCAATAAAAAATGCCTCTAAATATGTCTGAACATTTATTGAAAGGGAAATAAGCTTTGTACGAACTTGTGATGGTAAAGAAATAAAAGCGACAGACTGCATAATAAAGGTTGCTATCACAAGGGGCAATATAAAGTGATGTTCCTTTGCATTAAGAGCTCTTGCATCCAACAACAAAAAGCGCATGACAACCTCTGCTTCCCTCTGCGAAGGGCCTATCCTTTACTTTTATGTATTTACTTTTTATGCAAGAGTCAATAGTGTTCTCCTCTATTCCTTTTTATTTTTCTCTTTTGCAAGCATTATGTGGCGGGGAAAGATCTAGGCACATATATCCAGTTGGATATGAGTGATCATGAGTTATTATTGTTGACATCACCCTTGAGGTGAATAAGTTGGGAGGCGAAATCACAAGCCCCTATCTTTCTGTGTGTCTGGCTGAAACTTTTTGCTCCATATATATGTCGTGAGTGTTAGCAATCATAGAAGACTAGATGATGGTTGAGTATGTGGACTTGCTAAATAGCTCCAACATGAGACCCTTCCTGAAAATATGATGAATTGCAATTGCATTGTTGACTGAGAACATAGTTTGTTAGTTTTCAATAAAGTTTATGCCTTATACTCCATTGTTGTGATGAATTGTTACTTGCTCATGAGAAGTTTATGATAATAAATATTGCTGCTATGATAATAAATATTGCTGTTATAATAATGATCATGATGCTTCTATGTCTGTATTTTGTTTTTATCGACACCTCTCTCTCTAAACATGTGGACATGATTATCGATATCGGCTTTCGCTTGAGGACAAGCGAGGTCTAAGCTTGGGGGAGTTGATACGTCCATTTTGCATCATATTTTGCTACTGTTATTTATAGTGTTTTTAATCATTATAACACTTTTTGGAGTAATTCTAATGCCTTTTCTCTCTTAATATGCAAGATTCACACAAGGAGGGAGAATGCCGGCAGCTGGAATTCTGGACCTGAAAAAGCTATGTCAGAGATACCTATTCTGCACATCTCCAAATGAGCTGAAATTTTCTGGAGATTTATTTTGGAATATATAAAAAATATTGGAAGCAAAAAGTACCAGAGGGGGCCACCCAGGTGCCCACGAGGCACCAGGGCACGCCACCCCCCAGGCGCGCCCTGGTACCTCGTGGAGCCCCTGGCCCACTTCTGGCCCCCATTTTCTGGTATATAAGTGTATTTGACCTAAAAAAAATAGAGAGAAAACTTTTGGGACGGTGCGCCACCGTCTCGAGGCGAAACTTGGGCAGGAGCACTTTTGCTCTCCGGCGTAGAGATTCCGCCGGGGATACTTCCCTCCGGGAGGGGGAAATCGTCGCCATCGACATCACCAGCGACCCTCTCATCATGGGAGGGCCAATCTTCATCAACATCTTCACCAGCACCATCTCATCTCAAACCCTAGTTCATCTCTTGTATTCAATCTTTGTCTCAAAACCTCAGATTGGTACCTGTGGGTTGCTAGTAGTGTTGATTACATCTTGTAGTTGATGCTAGTTGGTTTATTTGGTGGAAGATTATATGTTCAGATCTATTATGCAATTCAATACCCTACTGATCATGGGCATGTTGATGATTTGTGAGTAGTTACTTTTGTTCTTGAGGACATGGGAGAAGTCTTGTCATAAGTAATCATGTGAATTTGGTATTCGTTCGATATTTTGATGATATGTATGTTGTTGATTCTCTTAGTGGTGTCGTGTGAACGTCGACTACATGACACTTCACCATCTTTGGGCCTAAGGGAATGCATTGTGGAGTAGTAATTAGATGATGGGTTGCTAGAGTGATAGAAGCTTAAACCCTAGTTTATGCGCTATTCCGTAAGGGGCTGATTTGGATCCAAATGTTTAATGCTATGGTTAGAGTTATCTTAATTCTTCTTTCTTAGTTGCGGATGCTTGCGAGAGGGGGTAATCATAAGTGGGATGTTTGTTCAAGTAAGAACATCACCCAAGCACCGGTCCACCCACATATCTAATTATCAAAGTAGCGAACGCGAATCAAACAAACATGATGAAAGTGACTAGATGAAATTCCCATGTGTCCTCGAGAACGTGTTGCTTATTATAAGAGATCGTTCCGGCTTGTCCTTTGCTATAAAAAGGATTGGGCCAACTTGCTGCACTCTTTGTTACTATTGTAACTTGTCACTTGTTACAAATTATCTTTCTATCAAACTACTCGTTACCGATAATTTCAGTGCTTGCAGAAAACACCTTGCTGAAAACCGCTTGTCATTTCCTTCTGCTCCTCGTTGGGTTCGACACTCTTACTTATCGAAAGGACTACGATTGATCCCCTATACTTGTGGGTCATCAAGAAGGTCTGGGTGCTCTAATATTACTCTTATTAACCACAGTTGAAGCTTTAGCATGTTCTTTAATCCTAACAGGGAAAGAAGGTTTCTCAATATAAGCAGTAGGCACAACTGGATCAACATGGTAAACAATTGTTTCTTCTTTAACACTAACAGGTTCTTCATTCAACTCAATAGGTGGATGATATTTAAACCATTTCTCCTTAGGGAGATCAACATGAGCAGCAAAAGATTCACAAAAGGTAGCTACTATCTCAGAGTCAAGTCCATATTTAGTACTAAACTTACGAAAAGCATCAGTTTCCATAAAATATTTAACACAATCAAACTCAAGATTTATACCTGACTCATTACCTTAGTCGATTTCCCAATCTTCAGAGTTACGTTTAATTCTTTCTAGAAGATCCCATCTGGATTCAATAGTTCTCTTCATAAAGGAACCAGTAGAAGAAGTATCGAGCATGGATCGATCATTATAAGAAAGCTGAGCATAATTTTTTTGAAGAATTATTTCTCTTGAGAGCTCATGATTGGGGCATGTGTGCAACATATACTTAAGCCTCCCCCAAGCTTGAGCGATACTTTCTCCTTCACGAGGCCAAAAATTATATATATAATTCCGATCACGATGAACCAAATGCATAGGATAAAATTTCTGGTGGAATTCCAGCTTTAATCGGTTCCGGTCCCATGTTTCAGTATCATCACATAGCCTATACCATGTCAATGCCTTTCCCTCCAAAGATAAAGGGAATACTTTCTTCTTAACTCCATCTCCGGATAAACCTGCAAGCTTAAACAATCCACAAATTTCATCCACATAGATCAAGTGCATATCGGGATGTACCGTTCCATCTCCTGCATAAGGATTAGCTAGCAGTTTCTCTATCATACCCGAAGGAATTTCATAATAAATATTTTTAGTAGGTTCAATAGGTTGAGGGGCAAATCTTATTGCTTTCGGTCGAGGTGAAGATACCTCGAACAAGCCCCTCAAAGAATTACTTTCCATAGTGACAAGTGACAATAAATTTCAGCACGTAATATAAATGTTTCCTTACCAAATTCCACTCACCAAAGGCGCTTCACTCCCCGGCAATGGCGCCAGAAAAGAGTCTTGATGACCCACAAGTATAGGGGATCAATCGTAGTCCTTTCGATAAGTAAGAGTGTCGAACCCAATGAGGAGCAGAAGGAAATGACAAGCGGTTTTCAGCAAGGTAATCTCTGCAAGTACTGAAAGTAGCGGTAACAGATAGTTTTGATAGCAAGATAATTCGTAACAAGTAACAAGTAGTAACGGTAACAAAAGTGCAGCAAGGTGGCCCAATCCTTTTTGTGGCAAAGGACAAGCCGGAACGAACTCGTATAATAAGCAAAGCGTTCTCGAGGACACATGGGAATTTCATCTAGTCACTTTCATCATGTTTGTTTGATTCGCATTCGCTACTTTGATAATTTGATATGTGGGTGGACCGATGCTTGGGTGCTATTCTTACTTGAACAAGCCTCCCACTTATGATTACCCCCTCTCGCAAGCATCCGCAACTACGAAAGAAGAATTCAGATAACTCTAACCATAGTATGAAACATATGGATCCAAATCAGCCCCTTACGGAATAGTGCATAAACTAGGGTTTAAGCTTCTGTCATTCTAGCAACCCATCATCTAATTACTACTCCACAATGCCTTCCCTTAGGCCCAAAGATGGTGAATTGTCATGTAGTCGACGTTCACACGACACCACTAAAGGAAGCAACAACATACATATCATCAAAATATCAAACGAATACCAAATTCTCATGATTACTTATGACAAGACTTCTCCCATGTCCTCAAGAACAAAAGTAACTACTCACAAATCATATTCATGTTCAAGATCAGAGGGGTATTGAATAGCATTAAGGATCTGAACATATAATCTTCCACCAAATAAACCAACTAGTATCAACTACAAGATGTAATCAACACTACTAGCAACCCACAGGTACCAATCTGAGCTTTTGAGACAAAGATTGAATACAAGAGATGAACTAGGGTTTGAGATGAGATGGTGCTGGTGAAGATGTTGATGAAGATTGGTCCTCCCACGATGAGATGATCGTTGGTGATGTCGATGGCTTCAATTTACCCCTCCCGGAGGGAAGTATCCCCGGCGGAATCGCTCCGCCGGAGAGCAAAAGTGCTCCTGCCCAGGTTCTGCCTCGAGACGGCGGTGCTTCGTCCCGAAAGTCTTCTCTTGATTTTTTTCTAGGGCAAATGGCTTCATATAGCAGAAGGAGGGGGCCAGACGCCAGCCAGGGGCCCCACAAGGCATCAGGGCGCGCCCAGGGGGGCCGCGCCCTGTTGCAATGTGGGCAACTGGTGGGTCCCCTCTGATATTTCTTTTCTCCAATATTTTTTATATATTCAATAAAAAATCTCCGTGAAGTTTCAGGTCAATTGGAGCTCTGTAGAATAGGTATCTCTGATGTGACTATTTCAGGTCCAGAATTCCAGCTGCCGATATTCTCCCTCTTCATGTAAACCTTGCAAATTAAGAGAGAAAAGGCATGGGAATTGCATCATAAAGTTTAATAATGATCAAAAACATAATAAATAACAGTAGGAAATCATGATGCAAATTGGACGTATCATTCATCTCCATAAGCATCATTCATGTTGGTATCAAGGCCACAAGCATAGCAAGCATCAATTTCATCAAAAAGGGATATTTCAAATGAATCCAAGGGATCATAACAATCATAATAGAATTCATCCTTCGGTAAGCAAGAAGGGAAATTAAACAATGTATGAGTTGAAGAGTTACTCTCATTAGAAGGTGGGCACGGGTAGCTAATCCGCTCTTCCTCTCTTTGTTCTTCGTTCTCCTCCTCATCTTTTTCATCTAATGAGCTCACAGTTTTATCAATTTCTTCTTCCATAGGCTCCTGCAAAATATTAGTCTCTTCTTGGACAGCGGAGGTGTCCTCAATATATTCTTTAACATAAGCATTAGAAGCATAGTTTTCATAGCAATATTTAAGTATGGCAAAATTTTCAGATTTGTAAAGAGTAGCATCACACTTTTCAATCAAAGAAGCAATTTCATATGCACCCTTAAAAGCAATAAATTCTTCAATTTGTTCAATGTCATAGTAACTATAAACACATTTGGCATAAGAAGATAAGATTCCATTATCCTTAAACTCACATTGGTACTGAAGGTGTTTTTTAGGGTTTTCAGAACAACAAGTAAAATCATATATTTCGCATAAATTCCAAGCATAGCATTCCAAACAATTAATTTGATACCTTAAAAGTTTCCCTTTTTGAGACAAGCGGTGTCGCACAAAACAAGCATGCTCATCTAATGATTTTTCCTCAACTAAGCTAGTTGGGTTTTCAACACGAGCACAAAGGGATCGAAGATGATCCAAGTAGAAAGCTTAAGCAGTATGATAGATTTTGGGTGGTTCTTCAACCATTGGTTTAGCAAGTACAACTATTTTTTTTGGTATTTTACGTTTCCTACCCATAACTAAAGATAGAAAACAGGAGCACAAAATAAAAACTACTTAGTGATAAAGAAAACAAGCACAGACGAGAATATCAACCCCACGCTATTGCTCCCCGGCAACGACGCCAGAAAAAGGTCTTGATAACCCACAAGTATAAGGGATCAGTTGTAGCCTTTCTCGATAAATAAGAGTGTCAAACCCAACGAGGAGCTAAAGGTAGAATCAATATTCCCTTCAAGTTTTATCGACCACCGATACAACTCTACGCACACTTAACGTTCGCTTTACCTAGAACAAGAATGAAACTACTTGTAGGTGTAATAGGATAAGTTTGCAAGGATAAAACTAGAAGTACTTAGCAAGAATAAAACTACGAGTAATTTGAAAGATAATAAAAGTTAGTTGTTTAGTAGAAAACTTTTGTAACACAAGAGAAGGATTTGTCCCTAGGCAATCGATAACTAAACCGGTAATCATTATTGCAATTTTATATGAGGGAGAGGCATGAGCTAACATACTTTCCATACTTGGATCATATGCACTTATGATTGAAACTCTAGCAAGCATCCGCAACTACCAAAGATCATTAAGGTAAAACCCAACCACAGCATTAAGTAACAAGTCCTCTTTACTCCCATACGCAACAACCCCCTTACTCGGGTGTAAGCTTCTGTCACTCTAGCCGCCCACTATAAGAGAATTATGAACGTATTGCAAACCCTACAACGGGAATCCCCCACGCTTGCGCGAGATGGAGGGCACCATAGGACAACACCAAAATAAAACATACAACTCAAACCAATCACGATCATCAATCAACCCATAGGACAAAACGAATCTACTCAAACATCATAGGATTGCCACAAATCATTGGATAATAATATGTAGCGTTAAGCACCATGTTTAAGTAGAGATTACAGCGGGGAGGAGAGGCGTTACACCGCTGCATAGAGGGGGAGAGAGTTGGTGATGACGGCGGCGAAGTTGTTGGTGTAGATCGCCGTCACGATGATTGCCCCGGCGGCGTTCCGGCGCCACCGGGAGAGAAGGGGAGAGAGCCCCCCTCCTTCTTCTTCCTTGGCCTCCCCCCTAGATGGGAGGAGAGTTTCCCCTCTGGTCCATGGCCGCCATGGCTCCCGGAGGGCAGGAGCCCCTCCGAGATTGGATCTCTCTCTCTGTTCTCTTTTGTTTCGCGTTCCCGTTTTCTGGCCGAAAACCGTTTCTTAAATTCCCGGAGATCCGTAACTCCGATTGGGCTGAAATTTTGAGTGGATTTTTATCCAGAAATTATCTTTCTTGCGGCGAAAGAAGGGCCCCAACCGCCTTACGGGGTAGCCACAAGCCTCCTGGGCGCGCCCTGGGTAGGGGGCGCGCCCCTCGAGCTTGTGGGCCCCTCGGGCATCGTCTCGCGTTGATTCTTTATCCCAAAAATCACATATATTCCAAAATAAATCTCCGTAAATTTTTATCGCGTTTGGACTTCGTTTGATATGGATTTTCTGCGAAACAAAAAACATGCAACAAACAGGAACTGACACTGGGCACTGGATCAATATGTTAGTCCAAGAAATCATATAAAATGTTGCCAAAAGTATGTAGAAATTGTAGGATAATGACATGAAACAATGAAAAATTATAGATACGACGGAAACGTATCAGAAGACGATGGTTTCAAATGGAGGCTTACATGAATATACGGGGAACCAAAAACTGAACTGCGGGAGAACACGTGGAAGCTTCTCCGGACACTCCATGGACAGGTGAATTTGCCATGGCTATGCGTGAGTGATTTCAACGAGATCCTATACACTCACGAGAAGCAAGGCGGTAATTTTAGGCCTCAACGGTATATGGATAATTTTCGCAATGCCCTCAATTTTTGTAATCTCTTCTTTTTTTTTGACTTGCATCCTTTCTTTCTTTCTTTTTTTTAGGAGAAAGCAGACTCAAGATCTGAATCGTGAAGAAGATGGGGGGATTTTAGGATGGGCTGGGCATTTTAGACATTGCAGAGTGGCCCATATTGTAGGGGTAAATCCTGAAGTTTTTAGCAAAGTTGGGGCAAAATATCCATGTCAATGTAAATGAGGGCAAATCCTCAAAATGTTAGGAAAGGTGTGGCCTTTGACTATCGTTTCCTCTTTTCGTTCCCGCGCGGAAATCCCCGCCCAAACTCCAAATCACGCCCCCACCCCGCCCAAACTCCTCTTTTTCGCATCCCAATCAGCCATAGCTGCGTCAGAGTCGAGGCTCGAATCTTTGCTGAATATCCGCGAACCATCCGAGCAAGTGGATCACCAAATGGGAAGACCACGGAAGACGAAGGCGAAGGCCGGCGGCGCCGAGGTTCCGTCCCCCGCCCTCTCCATCGGTACGCCGAACCTTACCCCCGACGCGACGATTCCCCAACCAGGCGGTAGATTGTGCCTCACCCACAAGGCGAAACCACCCGTTTTGCAGGCAACTGCAAGGTGGAGATCCACGGGAGCGGCCTAAGGTGCGTGTCTACGGAGCAGAATCTCACCATCTCGGGAACCAGGGGCGCAAAGATCTTGATCACTGGTATGGCGCGAGGAATACCGTGCTCCCCGCATTTTCTTTCTTCTGCTTTTGTCCTAGATGCTGTTCTTGATGCCACAGCTTTTTTCTCAATGATCCTTGTGCAGTCGATGGAGCCAGGAGTTCTTCGGATGGGACTGGTTAGTGTAATAGTGTTAGAGTGTGCGGGCCATTTTCTCATGAGAGAAGAACAAGTAGGGGAGTCGAATCAGTGTTGGTTCTGTTAACTGCTCTGATGTAACATCTGTATTGTCTGCAGGTGAGGGTTCTGATTTCATCCTTCTGAATCCCAATGAGGCCGATAGCCTAAATAAATCTTTGCTCCAGGTAACCTAACTTTATAACCTTTGTATTTAGCTTTCTGTTGCATGAGGGACAAACAAGTGCTATATTGTCTGAGTTTTACTTTCTGTTTCTGATACTGTAGAGTGCTTGATTGTAGACTACACGTTTTACAGCGATTTTCTCAAAACAAATAAATTGAAGGATTACATGGATGCATATTGACTATACACATTGGTACAATTGGACACGAACTTAACCTAGATATAGCTGTAGTAAAAATACTTGTTGAGTTGTGATAACTGTGGCATTAGGTTTCTCAAAGCTAGAGTTCAGTTTTTAATTAGCTGATATAATACTGCAGGGATAATATTTAATGCCAAAGCATTAATGATTGTACCAAAAATATTGTGGTAACGTGTATTTTGCTCTTAATTGTTTAGGAAGTTCTGAGGCTTTATAAGAAGGAGCTTCCAACTATGGACTATGCTGCTGACACTGGGAGAAAATCAGGATTTCTCGAAAAATGCATAATGAATGGGTAAAAATCTTCTTCTATTTAATTGATGGCACCAACGAAATTCTTGCTGGAGTTTTTGCTTTGACATTATTCTATTTTGTTTGTTTTGTAAGAGCACAGAGAGTAAATATTATTACTATGCTATTGTTCGGAAGAGTAGAAAAGAGTTAACATTATGGTTTCATGTTCGTTTCTTCCCCAGGAAGTACAAGACTCTAATTCTGAGGTCTAGTTCACTTGCCGGGCCTGAAGAGGTAAGCATTAAGCATCATTGCTACCCTACCCACGCGTTGCCCTATTTGTCCGCATAATGCATAAATACTACTCTAGATTGGTTTATCTGCCCACTTGCTTTACGTTTCCAAGTAAATTACACAAATATTTTGCTGATACAAAAGTATGCCAAATATAAAAAGGATAGAGATGATTTGAAGACTTCTCTACATCACATAAGCATCCCCAAAAGGGAACAGATGAGATTCCAGAGATGTGTTCGGTTTCACTTATGTGTTTGATTCTAGAGATGTGTTTGATTTTACTGATGTACTATATTGCTTAAATGATTTGAAGACTTGTACATCTACATAAGCACCCCCAGAAGGAAACTTATGGAATTTATATGTATAATGGAGTTGTCTTATTATTGCCCACCCGATAGCATTTGTATTATTTTTATAGTATTAATAGACTTAAGCAATCTGATTAATTTGCACAGATAAACCCACCATGACCAATGGTAAAGATAATTTTGTCAATGTGAATGAAAGTTGTTGTGTATTTGTCATTTATCATCTCACTTATTTGCTTTTCCCCCCAAAATAAAATCTCACTCCATCCTTTCTCTGCTTTGGTTCTCTCACCGCTTCTCAACCATCTACCTTTGATTAGACTGCTTGAGCGGTATATCTTGTCGGTGGTTGCCACTTTGATGTTATGATACATGTAGCTTATGTGATTTCACTGTGATGCTATGATACATGTAGCTTATGCGATCGCCGCTGCGATGATATAATTTAGCTATGCTTCCGGGGTAAGTTTTGTGAACTGGTGGCAGCAGGCCATCCACTCTCCCCCCGTGGCCGCAAAGAAGGGCACCTCTTTGGTGATTATGCTTGCGGCTTGGTGGATTTGGAAGCAGCACAATCCAGTTGCCTTCTACGGCATGCAGCCCGACATTGCTACCTGCTTGACACAATAAAAGCCTAGCCCGTTTGTGGGCAAAAGGAGGGGTGGTAGGTTTTGTGGCGCTACTTCTGGTGGCGCCTAGCTCTTAGGGATGCAGTGTTGTAAATAATTCTGGGCGTGGCCCTTTCTGGGCTTGTAAACAAGTCTTTCTATCGACGCAATGAGGCACAAAACTTTTATTTTATCAAAAAGATTATCTGTAGCTTATTTTTATATGCACACATTTTGTACATTTCTTATGTATAGTTATAGATAAGATTATCGCTTTGATTATACATTTCTTTTATGGACTTTTAAATCTCAACAATTATAGCTAGGATCCACCATAACCAACTGCTAGATTGTGGCTCTTGATATTCACATATTATCAACTCACAGTTTTCTACATTCTCAACAGTTATACTACGTGGCCACCACACATGTTAGGCATATTTTACTAAACACATCAATTTGCGGGAGTGCTGTAAAAAACTCAGTGATAATCATAACTTTTGTGAGAGCACAATTTATCAAATGTCAAATTTGAAATCACTATCACGTCTAGCTTGCTGGATTAATTGAAACAGAAAACATATTTTTCTTAGTTGAAACAGAGATGCAACTTACCATGTTCAGGACCCGGATAGAACTACAGAGCAAGAAAGCAAGAATAGGCTCATTGGCTTGCTAATTTCATCCATGATATCACCCCCCTGGTGCTAATGTAGATAGTTGATTCATTATCAAATCTCAAACGTATAATTAGGCCTCGTTAATATTGAATGGAGCAAATATTTTTGTGTATGTGGACGAAGTGGATTGTTTTTCTATTGTTTTAGTAATAAATAGATTAGAGTATCTCAGGAAATGTGTGTGACTAGTGAGCTCTGCTAGTGGCTAGTGAAAACAGATAAATAACCTCGAACAACTGCAAGTACAGTGAAGTTGACCTACTGTGAACTTCTCTTATGTTAAAGTAGAATAACAATGTAAGAGCAGGTAATCTAGTATTCATTGATAATCGAAGGGTAATCTAGTATTCATGGATAATCGAAGTGTTACTCCTTGCTTTTACAACTAAACTACCATGCCAGGTTTTGTTAAAGTTAAAATCTAACCACTCTGTCATACAGATCATAGCTGCTGTATCATATCAGATAGTGCCAGCTGACACACAATATGCTGAAATACCCCTGGCAGCTGTGACACCGCCTTTTCAACGTGTGGTATGCCATTCATAAACCCTGTTAAACTTTGGAACCACCATTCCTTTTGCAAGATCCATTCCTATTTCATGTTACTAAAATTGAGTTACTTCTGCATGCCTTCTTGGTACTTCCCCCCTTACTGGTTGCCTAATGGTTCTGTTCCCACTGGTTATTTATACTACATACCATATATGCACTCACATCATAAATTCTTTATATCCTACAAAAAATCATATGGTATTTACAATTCATCTAATGTAACACCCCTTACCCCTTTTTTGACGGGAACACACCTTACCCTAGCTATCCTTGGATTATGAGGGAAATAGTATATTACTAAAAGGTAGACAAGTTGCCTCAAAATACTTCTTCCTGGACTACAATTAGACCTCTTATGGCATGCAAAGCAATCAGTTATATTTGCTTGACATTCTCAGTCTAAACTAAAAAGATAGTGCAAAATAATTATGAGCACATTTCACTTATATTATGTTTTTCTTGGTAAATGACATTTCTGCACTCTAAAGTACACATGGTGAATGAAATGTACACAGTAGTCCACTTTTTCTCTAAAAGGTTCATAATTAAGGTAGTTGTTTTAATATTATCCCAGGGTTTTGGTCATCTGTTGTATAAGGAACTTAGCCAGCGTCTTCACAATGTTGGTGTTACCAATATATTCTGTTGGGCAGATAAGGTCTCTGAAGGATTTTGGCTTAAACAGGCAAGTGGAAATGGAAATTTGATATCTCTGTTTGTTTCAGTTTTCTTTTATATAATAAATATATCCTAATACTAGGTTTGGCAAATGCTATATAGTTTAGTAATCTCGTGCTTGCATTATTGGCAAGAGAAACATGCAACAAATAGAAATGAAGAAACATGCTTGACTTGTTATACTTTTGTATTTTGACAGTCCGCAGTATCTGGAATCTTATGCTTGTTCTTATGTAATTGTTCAATGATTAGCAACTTATAAGTAGACCTGATCATGGGTGTCCGTGCCCCAACCTGGTTTTGGCCAGAAAGCCCAAGAAAGCCTGAGAGGAGTAGTCGATAGGAAAATAATCAGTATTTTATTCCAAAAACGATTTAAATGATGTATTTTTAATCCACAAAGGCTACTTTTTATGTGTGCTAGCAGTTTTGGGTTGGGCTTTTTCAAGCCCAGACCAAAGCCTGCCACCAGGCTCAGGTTTTGAACAGGCCTACTTGTAAAGTAACCAGATGAATTTCAGTTCAGAGTAAATGAACTTCCTTTGCTCATTGAAGTCATTATTATGTTAGTGAGCTTTTTCTTTACCGAAGATCCTCCTATTTTGTATCCTACTTTATTAACATGGTTATCCAATCAAGAATTGCAAGGTTATGCTAATGATACGACTGGTCTGTTCTCCTGAATGCATTGTAGGGTTTTGTGTCTGTTGGAGAGGTGGATACTAAAGGTAAGATTCGCAGAATTCCAGTAAGGGCTGATATCAAGAGAGCATTATGCTTTCCAGGCAGTTCAACACTTATGGTTACACATATTAAGAAGGATTTGCCAACCACGTTCAAAAACTCACTGGCAGAACTGCAAGCTTCTCAGCTCCATGCCATGGTACCAGATAGTAAGTCTTCATGAAGTCATAATTATGTAAATTTTCAGGTTCAGATACCTCAGAGCCACTAATTCCAGTAGAATTGGTCATCACTTTATATCCAAGTTGGATAATTAAGAACTCCGTTAAAAAATCATAAAGTAGGAGGAACCATGATACATAGTCTGGCCATACAGGAGCAATGATACAGAGTCTGGCCATAGAGAAGCGGCATGCCAATATATATCCAATGCAATGGTTCATTTATTTGCTCAAAGGAAATCTTCTATTGTGCGGATTGCAGTGCGTTAATTTAGCGAATTAACCATGGAAGTTGTGCAAAGAGTGAAAAGCTGAAATTTTGAGCATATATTACGCTACAACTATTATTCATACATTGCAATAGTACTGGACAAGTCTGTAACTTATTGGTTTATCAAGTTTGATTTCATTCAACCTTAGGAACAACGACAATACACCTGGCTAAATCGTATAAGCATCGGTGCATATGCAGAAAATTTCTGTGACATGTCTAATACTGACCTTCTGTGATATTTTTCAGGCATCTCTCCTGGTGATATGGATACTGTAGTTCCATCCTGTGAAAAGTTGTCTCCCCAGACCACTGGATGCCACAAAGTCAGCAAGAATGCAAAGGTGGTAAGAAATGAAGCTTCTGCTAGTAGTGAAGGATGCTCATTATCTGATCAACAACCAAAGAAACGGACATATGAATCCTCATCGTCTTCACTGAAGTCAAAAAGAGTAAGATGCAGCGGTCACGCTGACCATACACAAGACATGAGACAGAATGGTATCTGTGACAAATCTCTATCCATAAATAGCACACCTTTGACTCCTAGTATGGTAGTCCACGTTGACAACAAAATATCAGGAGATGCTAAGGCCACTACCTGTTCCAATGGAAGGCCTTCAGTTATGCTCATGAATATTGCAGATGAAACAAAGAAGATGCGGCTTACAGAGGTAATTTCTACATAAGCTTTACTCTTACTTTTGAGGAAATGTGAGCGGCATTTCCAAAATAAAGCAATGTATGAGTATGTGCTTACCAAAGAAACTGTCACTGGCGCACTGACGAAAACTGCAGTCTATTTTTCTTTTAGAAAAAAGTTCATACTCTTTTTTTTGCACTAATTTAGTTATTTTTCTTGCTTCTAAATATGTGTTGGGTTTTGTATTATGGTGCAGGTAGTTGAAATGCTTGGGGGAGTTGTTACCTGCGAAGGAAGTTCATGCACACATGTCGTTACTGGAAAAGCTCGAAGGACAATGAACTTTTGTATTGCTTTGAGTTCTGGGTTAGTTTTCATCTACATTTTCCTTACACAACCCAGTTCATCACGTTTCAAACTATAATACAATTTCCATTCCTTGTTTTACACTGAATTACATTTCACATATAGTTGTTGAAGCATAGTACTCACCGTGGAGTAATAGTTTTCAGTTGACTGGGCCATATACTGATTGCAGGGCTTGGATAGTTTCTCCAAACTGGCTGAAACAGAGCTTCAAACAAGGGAAATTTGTAGGTGAGTCAAAACTTGAGATGGCTAGGTAACCAATTATTGCCATGTGTTTCTGTGCAATGGAAGAAATGAAATGTGTGAGCAAAGAAACAACTCATGCTGTTTTCTTATCTTGCACTTTTCTGCTGTTTCGTAGGTGAAGCGGAACATATTCTGGATGATGAAGAATATAAGATGAAGTACAAGTCTGAAATGAGAGATGCGGTTATGAGGGCTAAAGAGAGGCCTTGCTTGTTATTTTCTGGCTACACTTTCTGTTTGACCAAGCACATCGAACCCTCTCCTGGTGTCCTCTCTCCAGTTATCAAATCCTCTGGTGGCAAGGTAACTAAAGATCATCCTGCCATGTGAAACTCATGTATGGCCAAACTTCTTGAACATGTTACAGGTTTAGCAGAACTTATCCAATTACCATCCGACGAAACATTCTAGAACCTGGAGGTCCTGTTTCTGTGAAATATTTAAGGGCATTCCAATTTCTACGCTCTATTATGTAAGGCATGAAGTTCTGCTGCAGCATCTTTAACTAACACACGTCACCATTGAAGTTCAAGTGCAAACTTATACCGCTTGACATGTGGTTTTATTTATGGAAAATGTTTTAAAATGATTTGCTTACATACAGATGACACTTAAACTGCAAGTATTGACTAGATGGCATTACTAGTAAGCTCTTGAGAATAATTTCGGGTCAATTCCAAATTTTGCACGAGTCCATCATTTGGAATGTTTCTATTGTTAGTTCCTAAGAGAACATAATTACACAAGCTATTCTAAGTCTATTCACATGTATTTACTTTGCAGACCATCAGTAAGCTCGATGACATAGATGAGCCCTCAAAGACAATTTTCTTGGCATGTGAAGAAGGCATGGAGCTTGCAATGGATGCAGCAAAAAGAGGCATAAAGACATTCAGCAGTGAGTGGCTCATGACCTGTGTCATGAGGCAAGAGGTTGATCTTGAGGCGCCCCCGTTTGCAGAATCTCTCTGATGTGCCTCAAGTTTATAGTTTAGTGGCCGAACTTATACTCACTTTTGCTAAGTTATATCCTTCGTTGGCTATTGTAAATCTGGTGTCTCAAAGCTTTAGGGCATTTGTGTACATATGCCCGTTATGTGGCTGCATGTAGTAACTATCAAACTGGTCAACTTTCTGCATTGTAGACTTGCTTAGATTTATTTTGTTATCTGCTATGCAAAACTAGTCAGTGAATAAGTTATAACTTTGTTTGAAAAAAAGAAGATTATAATCTAACTACAGAACACACCAGATTTTGAGTGGCTAAATCGGTTGCTATGTTTAGCAAATAACTAACTGAAAAATGTTCTTTTTTTAGATTGCATGTATGATATGAATCCATTGCATGTAGGATATGAATCCATAGCCTGATCCTCCAATAGGATCGAACTAACATGTCAACATAAATATGTACTACCAAAACACTATTAAACTTCATCACACGGAAGATCAATTGTGTGCTCCAACATTACTCTAAGTAGTTTCAGTGTAGCATGCCAATTTTTTTTCCTATTCACTTTATTCTCCCACCGTGTAACAGATTATGGGATTTTAAACATACACTACACATATTGATTCATATAACGATTACTTGAAGTAGCTGCAAAAGTCTAAACACCCAAACTGCAACATTAAAACAAACTGGCTAATTGTATGTGCGTTTTAATGGGGGCATACATATTCTAATGGTCCAACACCCATGACGTCCAACATAAATCTTATACCCATAATATTCTAGATTTTGATAAGATTTGATTTGATTTGCATATGGGTAGGGAAAGACAAGGAAAGTTTTGATTTATGTTAGGTTTCGATCACAACGTGTCAAGTTTGACTCGGGAATAACCACGATGATGGCAATGTCGGTGAGCGGGCATGCCTCGACTACCTAGTGACCGCTTGTAGTAATAATTTGCGGCGACTGATATGGTCGTGGTGGGGATAGACGACCTTAGTGCAAGAAGATGGGGAAAACCCGCGACTTTTAAATCGCCCGCGAAATAGCCACGATCGCGTCACTATTGCTGCCGGGGAGCCTCGACGCCATAATATGGTAACCAACGCAAAATCGTCTAAAAGTCCCGCTAATCATGCCAAATTCAATAACAACCTCGAAATCCTTTATCCTGACTAAGAATTGCCGTTGATATTGTATGCTATGGCTGCTGAGAGCTGCACACGAAATCCTCCCCTTCGTTTTAAAACTTTGGAAAAACCCTAGCTATCGCATAACGACATGGCATCATAAGATTATATATAGATTATAGGCGGATTTTGTTGTTAGATAATTTTTGGCATCGTCGTGGTCTTGTGGATGATGATGCTTTGCAACAATATAGAATTTTTTTTTGAAATAAATAAAAGTTGGTACAGTAGACCTGCAAAAAAAAAAATTGGTAATTGGGGTAGACTATAAATTTGAATTGTATGAAGGACCTGGGTGCACACCGCCACATTAATCCGTAACCTGATTTCTTTTGCTGACAAAGACCCAAATCTGCTCCCCGACCCCCTCTTCTCTCCTCAGTCTCGGAGCCAGGGGCGATCCATCGACCTCGCCTCTCCGCCGCCGTAATCTCCTTCTTCTTCTCCTCATCAGGTGCGCCTCTCTTCCCCCACCTTTCCCCCTTCGCTCCGCGAGACGTAGGTCCGTTCCCGCCCCGTGGGTTTCCGCGTCAGGGAATTCAACCTCTTCCTCGGAGCAATTCGAGATTTAGGCTATCCAAGAAGATGGCTTTGATGCGCCGTCAGATTTGGAATTTCTCGATGGTTTGAAAATTGCGACGCGATTTTATCTTGATTAGTTCTTCTATATCATGTCCAATCCAGAGCCGAACCCTATCCCGTGTACCTTTGCTTCCTCTTCCGCCTGAATCCTGTGACCTACCTTAGCGTTATCGCCGACGGCTCAATCCCGCCGCCAGCATCCCGTCGCTGTTTCCGTTTTTCCTCGCCGGGGACACCGCGTTCCTGCCGTCTCCATTGCCCTGTGTTTTAGTTTTCTCTATCTTTGTTTTACTGTAGACGAGTAATAATTATAACAACATGCTGCTACTGTTCTTCATGCCATAGATGTTGAAGTACTAATCGAGTAACTTTTACCATTGTTTTACTAGTTACTACCGTGAGCTGAGTGAGATCGATAAAGAGTGGAGGTTACCAGTTCAGCGTCAAGAGTGAGGGGAGAGTCTCAGACTTGGGAACCTTTTCCTTTGGACACATAGCTTGATAAGAGCTACACTTGGGTGTCGCTGAAGAAGCATAGATCGGGAGTTTTCTTGGCCTGAGAAGTACAGGAGAGCTGCGTAGTGATAGCATGGCTTCAAAGCTTGTGGTTAGTTACTAATCCTTTTTTTATTTCACGAGATCTATTTTAGGGATGCCTTCCTCCAGGAGTAACAAGGGTGAGCACTTCATGCGCTTAGGTTCTTGGAATCCCTTGGGATGTGGATACAGAAGGATTAAAAGAGTACATGAGCAAGTTTGGCCCCCTGGATGATTGCATTGTTATGAAGGTTTGTGACAATTCAACATCCGCAATCAATTCGATGAAGCATAGTCTTTCTTGTGTCGTTCCTCAATTTTTCAGCGCTGTTGGTTTAAGTAAGTTCATACTTAATATTCATCATTCTTTAAGCAACGCTGAAAACTGAACTGTCTCTTGTCTAATTGATGGTCTGCCCTCGATCTCCCAAGGCACACATGGATATTATTCTTATTGCAATCAAAACAAGTTTGAATTTGTGTTTTTATCTTTCTCTATTATGTCATTTGTTTCTTTAAGGGACGACTGAATTTTGTTTTCCTAGCTTTGGGCTACATCATTTTTTATTCAAATAATGTTTTATTGCTCATTTCCAATCTAATAATTTACCAACATGTTTTCTACCTTCACAAAATGTCAGGATCGCTCATCTGGTCGATCTCGTGGTTTTGGATATGTGACGTTTTCGTCGGTAGAGGATGCAAAGGTAATAAACGGGAATCCCTTCAGTTTATTAGGACTTCAATTGTATCTTATCTGAGGCCAGTGGCAAATGGTAATGTACAGTTCGACAGATGACGGATGCTTACTCTCTATTGTTTACGTTTCATTGCTTGACAATGTACATAACTAACCTCTACATTGCCTTTTGCGACAAAGATCTTTTTTTTTACCTGTCCTGTGGTTGTATTCTGTACATCTAGTTGATCCCCACTGAGTGTGAGGTTCTCCTCAGTTTTAACGTCCTGTAATAGCATCTTGCTTGTTTATCAACCATTTAAAGAAAATGGGCAACTAGTCATTTAATACATGCTATTGCTTCGCTCAAACCAATCATGTTTAACACTATCTAAAGTATAACAGTAAATGTTAAACTGAAAAATTTGTTAGGTCAAGATAGGTACCTTATCAGTGTTCTAGCCATCAACAATACTCCCTCCGTTCCAAAATATAAGGTGTATTAATTTTCTGATAGTCGGATTTCTTTATGTTTGACCAAGTTTATAGAGAAAAATATCAATAACCACATTACCAAATCATTATCATTAGATCCATCGTAAAATATATTTTCATATTTTATTTATTTGGTATTGTAGATGTGGATATAAACATTGGTCAGATATAGAAAAGTTTGACTTTTAGAAAAAGCTAATATACCTTATATTTTGGAACGGAGGGAGTGTGCCGGAAGTACAGACCTTTGTCCTGGTCATGCTTTATAGTCAACTGAATGAAGAAAGTTTTGAGAAGTGATTAGGATATGATTTGATTGCATCTTTTGACTAGTTTAGTTATATATGATTCTCTGCTGTCGCCTCTATTAACTCTGATTCTCTGTGTACTATTTTTAGAATGTCGTTAACTCTGAGCATATTCTTGGAGACCGAACTCTTGAAGTGAAGATAGCGACTCCCAAGGTAAATATTAGCAAAAAAGTAGAAAATCTCATCTACCATATGCAGCATACGACAGGTATTCAGTGCCAGACCTTTGCTTGCCTTTTTTGGTAACGATGTGATGAGTTCTAAACACAGGAAGAAATGCGAGCTCCAGGAAACAAGAAAGCTACTAGGATATTTGTTGCTCGGATTCCACAGTCTGTGGATGAGTCAATGTTTCGCAGGTGAGCTCCAGTACATGTTTTGCCATTGTTGATCTCCGCAACCTTCAATATATGAACTTGTCTAAGCGTTGAGATTGTTTGAACAGGCATTTTCAAACTTTTGGAGAAATAACAGATCTTTATATGCCCAAGGTGAGGAAGTTAAGCTGATACGAGATATATAATATTCTAGATCGAAGTGCCATCATCTAGTTTTGTTCATGTTAGTGTATTTACTCAAACTCTGGTAATACACCAACAACAAAAACAGTTGCTGATTGGCATCAATTTTCTGTATGTTAATATCTGCAACCTTCTCTTTTTTGATAGTACATTGAAGATATTTCCAGCCAACGTTTGCACTGTTTAGTGGAAGTTACTTTTCACGTTTAAGATCACCAAATTACTGATTTAGTGACTTAACACCTTTCCTGGCCATTCATGATCACTGAGGCAAATACCAAAGAATGTTCTAGTTTTCTTTTGACTGACAATTAAAATTGATGCTGTTCAAGCATCTTTAGGACATATTTCAATATAATTGAACGCATAAACCTGTTATTCTATGGTCAAGCTACTTCCCCCGCACGTGTTCGATTAGTTTTGAAGACCTGACAAGACACAGTGCCTTGATTTGTCAAGTGTGTACTGTTGAAGAGAGATTCGTCCAGTATAACTTAAGAATCTTTGAGACAATTTTCCTTAGAAGTTAGAATGATTTTTCATCTAGTCTTTGGAGCTTTCATATGTAACAAACCCAGATTATTGTGATGGACATAGATGAGGGTTCAAGCTTACAGACTTGTCTACCGCTAGACACCTCTGAAAGCATACAACCTTTTAGGAGTCTGGTCAGCTCGCTTGCATCACTTTAGTTAGAATAGACAAGATGGGTGGAGCTGGATTTGCACATGCCCAATTTCCTTTATTTTCTAGTCCCTGTAATATCTTTTTTTATTTGCTGGCCACCTGTTTGATGCAACCATTCCATGATTATGTCCAAAATATTCTACAGAGAAATTGCAGTTTGAGTCAACATGCTTTTGCTAACATCGGTTTTGTTCTCCCACCAATCTCATGCAGGAACTGGGTTCAAAAGAACATCGTGGAATTGGGTTTGTCACTTTCCGGAGTGCAGGTACGTGTATAGAATCTTCTAAGAGACATGTTATTCAATTAATACATTGGTAGATCAGATTGAACTAAATAGAGGAAAAATGTTACTCCCTCCGATTTGTATAGAGGCTGCGTCAATTAATTTTTGGATCAGGGGGAGTATAACTTTGGTCTACCATGTGATGCAAAAACATTGCTTTTGTACTATAGCAATATAATGGTGGGACTGGTGCTTGTAGTGCCGCCGCAGTACAGCAAGACCCCCTATGAATTTCACCATCACCCATAACCTTAAATTCACGCAGTAGGGTTGTAGCAGCACTGCCCGCACTAGCTTACATTTTTAACTGATTCTTGTCTGTTTTGTAACTAGAGTTTTGATTCGGATCTACGATCTTACATTCTTCTGCCTAAGTGCTTATTTGTTCTCATCTACTTCACTTGTGCATGAGCTAGGATTTGATTTTAATTTGGAAGCTGCATTCCTAAATTATTCTTGGAACTTCCATTTGCTTCACCATTTACCTTTAGTAATATGGTGTTCCCCAACAACCTGTTTAGCTTCAGTTTGTAACTTTGAACTGTAATTTACAGAATGCGTGGACAATGTCATGCAAGAAAATCATGAGATTGATGGCACAACCGTTGTTGTTGATCGTGCAACTCCGAAGGTACATTTCCCAATTCACTTTGCTCAGTGTTTGAACTTGGAATACATGTATTATTTTGTGTGCTCCATCTCTAATACTTAAACTAGAACTAACAGCCCAGGGTTGACGACTTGACACTATGTTTATTCTAGGAAGTAGGAAGGATTGTTTTGGGGTTGAACTGGTCCGGGTTGTAATATCTAATCGTACCATGATCCTACCAATTTACTCCTTCTAGTGCTTGAAAAGTGATGGATTGTTTTGCGGTTGAACTGGTCTGGGTTGTGATATCCAATCGTACCATGATCCTACCAATTTACTCCTTCTAGTGCTTGAAATGGGGTTATATTGGACATGGACACGATCCCCAAAATGCAACTTTGATTACTTATTCCTATTGCAATGTATGTATAAAGTTGAACAAAACTATATTGTGATTTTTGTCAAGATAAACCTATATGTATGATTATAAAGTGTCCAATCTGAACATTTTTAAAGATACATATGCAGTCAGAGTTTTTGAAGTTTGACTTTGCTATGTCCAAAACGACCAATTTTATGAAACTTGACTACTTGAGGGAGTAATAATACATACAATACAATTCATTATAACTATGTACTTTTTTATCTTTATTTATGTACTAATGTGTTACTTAAGAAGTTGGAAGGTCATAGCAAATGTATATGCTTTTCTTGTTTGATGAACCTGTATGGGCAAATGTTTCTATACAGGTTGAAAATTGTTGTAATGGTAGAATTAATGAAGAACTGTAGCATTTAACCCGTAATAAATGATACATTTTCAATAGCAACTCTTGTTGTACTGGAAAATGGAGGCAGTATGAAAGCATATAAGGAACATAAACACAGACTAAATGCTAAATTTTGCTTACAAATGTAGGTCCGCAGGATCATGATCCTAAAGATGCTACAATTGGCATTCGGATACGACCATGATCCTATAAAGGGCCTCTTTGGAACGAAGAAATTGAAACACCCAGGGATGTGAAAAGCACATAATTATAGTGTTATGGCTTGTTGATCCCATATGAGACACAACCACAATAATTGCTCAACAGAGCTGTTTGAATACTGCACAAATATGCACACATTTTGAGATTAGGTGTTACTTGATTAGAGAGAGATAAAGAGATCAAGGACAAGGGTTTGGTAGCCTCACACTGGTGCTCTAGTTATCCACTTAAGATATTGCTTTCCCTCCTACATAGCAGGATGAAGAAGTCAGGCACCCTCCAAGGAGGGGGGGAGGAGCACAGGGCGAGGGTGGTTATGGCTCATACAATGCATACATTACAGCTGCTACCAGATATGCAGCTCTGGGCGTACCTACACTGTATGATCATCCTGGACCAGCTTATGGAAGTAAGTCTTGAGCTCTACACTTTGCCTGATATTTTGACTTGGAAAACAATCGATTGTTACTGAATATTGCATCAACATTGGCTAGGAGGATACTTGAATGAGCCCCCTGTATCAAGCAAGAAGATATTTGTTGGTAGGCTCCCACAAGAAGCAAATACTGATGATTTATGGGATTATTTTGGCCGATTTGGCAGAATTGTGGATGCATACATTCCAAAGGTTTGGCTCTGCCCATCATTATTGGTAGTGTTAGTCTTTTGACAACTTACAAACCCTAGTGCTGTCGTAGGATCCTAAAAAGAGCGGCCACCGTGGTTTTGGTTTTGTTACTTTTGCTGAGGACGGTGTAGCAGATCGTGTAGCGCGAAGAAGTCATGAAATTTTGGGACAGGAGGTGAGACAACAAGAGCCACTACCTCAGCTCAGCCTGCCAAAAATGCCAGTGCGGAGATTAATCCATTGGTCTGCCTTGTGTTTTTTCCCCAGGTTGCTGTAGACTCAGCTGCACCAGTTGAGGGTGGCTCCAGTCGAGGCGGCTACATGGAACCGCCAGGGCCCTATGGAGCTTACGGCCCGATGATGTCTTATGGCCAGTTCTCTGGCAGTCTTGGTTATGATGTAAGTAGAGAGCAGTACCAAAGCTACTTACCGTTTTCATTTATGTAATTTTTTTTTGTGAAGCGACACAGGCTTAAAATTAGTGTCCACTCGCTCTTCGACTTTCTCGATTATCACTTGTGAGTTACGAGACATTGGCTAACAAATCTTTCTCACATTTCAGTATGGTTATGGTCCCAGTGGAAGTAGCAGCAGATCAAGAGTACAACCGCGGTACAGACCCTACTGAGGCACTTTCTTGGAGCATCTCGCAGCATATCTATGCGACCTGATAGTAAGGAGATGCTAGTATGACATTGTGAACACATGATAGTGAAAAAAAAGATGCTCCGTTGTCGGATTCTATGGTACTGTGTAGTCTTATGTTTGTTTTGTCCAGGATATGTGCAACCCTTTTTGTTCATGACGGTTTTTCCGTATTCATGTGCCACCGGAAATTTGATTATATGGTGTGGCAGACTCTGAACATCACCGATTATGTTAAATGGCAGATGGGTTTGCTGTGCAGTTTGATTACGTTTTTCAGTGTTGGGCCTATTTGGTTTGCTCCTTGGGTAAATTTGGCTAGCCAAGGTACCGGTTGCCAAAGTTTTAAGGGCTCCTTTGATTCAAAGGAATTCCATAGGATTTTTGGAGGGTTAGAATCCTTAGAATTTTTTTCTAGGTTGGTTGTTTGATTCACATGATTAAATACTATAGGATTTTTCCCTATGGAATCAAGTGTACTACATTTCATTGAAAATCAAGAATCCATCCCAACCTCCTTTTACAATTCCTTTGTTTTTCCTGTGACATCAAATACTCTATGCTAATCCTATAGGATTCAAATGGACATGCCACTCAAATCCTGTATTTTTCCTATTCTTACGTTCAGAAAATCCTGCAAATCAAAGAGGGCCTTATTCGAGGATTTCCTCAGGAATGCATATTATGTGTCGCCAATCAAAGTCTGAATTCTTCAGACATGTACTGCAACGCGCACCCTTCCCTTGGTTTTTGAATGTTGTTCAAGCGATTAACCTACTGGTCTTTGTTACCATTTTTTTTGGGATAAGTATATTTTTCATCCTTGAATTCTCTCGAAAGTTTAGAAATCGTCCCTCAATTACGAAACCAGTAAAACTCGGTCCTTGAACTAATCAAACCGGATAATTTTCGTCCCTGTTAACACTTCCGGCGGTTTGAGTATGACGTGGACCTGGTTTTGACTAGCACTGGCCACGTGGCCCGGTTTGACCGCCACGTCTCTTAAGCTTAGGTTTCGGGAGCTGGTGGACGCCGGTAGCTGCTCCTTCATCGCACGAAGCTCAGCGCTTGGAAGCAGTCGAGTTGGCGGGCGGCTGTGGCCGAACCATCGAGTACGCCGGTTGAAAGTGCTTGATCAACAAGAAGCGCACGCCGGCGCCGGCGGGTTCCTCATGGCGGCGCTGTTCGCGCGCCGGATGACGGCGGAGGCGCCCAACACACCAAACACTCAGGCCGTCCTCGCCCTACCCAACGTCGTATCTTCCCCTGACCCTGTGTGGCGGTACAAATCGTCCGCGACGGCGCCAGCACAAATCCCTGAATGAGCGAGCAGAGTCCAGCATGGCGCCCAGGGTGAGCGGCGTCGAGCCTGTGCAGATTTTTGACCAGACGGCGGTGGCGGGGCAAGCCAAAGCGCGCGGCGGCGAGGCCGACCAGGGCGCACGGCGGCGTTGCCAGCCTGGTGCTGCATGCGCGTTCCCTCGGGCCATGGCATTAGCATGTGCGTGTGGTTGACTAGCAGGGCTTCAGGCTTGCTTGTGTTCGTGCAGCTGGCTAGCTGTGTTGCCGGCGTGCTTGCTGTGTTCGTGCGTACGGCCTCCATGTGCATGGCTGGGGCGTTGGCGACTGCAAGAACGGCGATGGCCCCGTGAGTTTCTTGCCGAGCTGGAGGTGCTCGGCAGCCTCAGCAACGCAACCTCGTCCGCCGGCCTGCTACCTCGAGCTCGGCCACGGGCCACCTTGCGTGCCACCTTGAGCTCGAACGATACGGCGGCGGAGGCGGCATGAATTGACACGCGTGGAAGGGCACGCACTAGCCGACGAGCCCCTGCCTCGGCCGCGTACGCCCGGAACGACGACTAGGCGGCGACGCGTACGGCTGGTTTTGTATGCGGTGAGGCAGGAGGCCACGGACTGCGACCTCGTGGTGAGGGCAGGGAGCAGCGCTTGGAAGAGGAGGGCAGGAGCCAAGAGGGGCCGACGGGGAGGTCTACACCATGCCCAGCTTCTCCTTCTCGGCCTGCTGTGCGGCCCTCGACACCACCATCCGAAAATGTGCCAGGCGCAGGACAGGTGTTCGATAAAATGCCAGCTAAAACCATGCCATGTCATCAACGAAACCACTTGAAGCGGTATCAGGGACTAAAGTTATCCAGTTTGAGAAGTTGAGGGACTAAAATTTGCTGGTTTTGAAGTAGAGGGATCATTTCTATACTTTCGAGAGAATTGAGGGACGAAAAATATACTTTTCCCCTTTTTTTTTGCATTAGAACTTGGTTACCAAGCAAACGAGTAGAACGGTAAAATTAGCAAACGAGTTAGACAGGCATGATCTCACAACCCACTACAATGTCAAACGTAGCCCAGGTCAACAAGTAGTAGACTAGTGCGGTGATGTTCATGACCCAGTGCCGCGTGCTGACCAAGTGACCAGTTCTTGCTGGTTACCCATCATCTCTCGTCGTTGTCAACTACCCGGCGCATCAGATAATCTGCCATGGCGAACCCAGCGTTCACGGCAGAGCTCGACGTCGCACGGGGCTCATCCTACGGCAGGTTCGTCTCCGGCGTGCGCGACCAGCTCGTGCTCCACGCCGGCGCGACGCGCCACCTGGAGCTTGTTTTGCTTCCTCCCCAGTCAGAGGACCCCGGCAAGGCCCCATGGTTCGGCGTCACGCTCCGGTGCGGCTCCGGGCACTCGGCACTGCTCCGGATACGCGCAGACAACCTCTACATCTCCGGTTACCGGAGCTCGGACGGTCTGTGGTCCGAGTTCCTCGGTGGCCCTCTCATCGCCGGCGCGAAGCCGCTCTCGTTCGCGGATAGCTACGGCGACATGGCAAGAGTGGCCAAGATGACACTCGAGGCACTCACCCTTGGCAAGGAGGAGCTCGAAGCCGCGGCGGAGCGCCTCGCGGCCAACGCAGGCACCCAGGAGATCGCGAGATCGCTGATGATCATGTCGGTGATGGTCTGCGAGGCCATCAGGTTCAGGAGCGTCGGCGGCGCGCTCGGCCACATGATGTGCAACGCTGCCCGGCGAGGGGTGCTGCCGGCGCACATGGTCGAGCAGGTGAAGAACTGGAGGAGCCTGTCCGAGTACTGGCTCGGGGCCGTCCTCTACACCCAGCCGTTCATGCCGTACATAGAGGCCGACGGCAGTCAGCACTATGGCCACATCCCCCAGCACCTGCTCGCGCCGGCGAAGATCGACTGCCAGGACCACGCCATGATGGCGCTCGGCGTCGCGCTGAACCGGCAGAGGGGGCTGCAGGACAAGCACTATGCGGCCTTCGACGAGCACTGGCGCGCCGTGCGCGCCCACGCCCGCAAGCTTGACATGGAAAGAGCATCTGCATCCGGTACATGATGAGTCGGACTGTCGGAGTAAGCGGCTGGTGAGAGAACATGCTTTCCTATACCTGGTATATTTGCCTTTTTGGCTTGAAATGTGACCCATGTTACAGAGGTTATCCTCTGGTAATGTGCTATATCTGTATCAGCAAAAATGGATTTACAGAACTGCACACGAATTCTTGCGTATCGTCATCCATGTCTTGAAACAATACGACCCCTGATGAACGGTTCAATGTCGCCTTCCAGAATCGAGTTGAGGTCTGACAACTGGATGCCCGTGTTAAGATCATGGACCAATTCGTGGGGCCCGAACGTGTATCGTCTTGTCTCGCGGTTGCATCTTTCCTCCACGGCTTGTGTCTCAATCATCTTCGCGTCTGGTACTCTTAGTTCTCTTGTTATGACAAGGAGCTTCGCTTTTAGCCTGCCCACGGCTTTTAGCTTGTTTGCGAAATAGCTTCTTTCACCTGTGGAGAGACCAACCCAGTACATTTAGCCTACAGCTATATGTGGGTTCCCACTTGCATGAACATTCTACATTTGTGTCCATTACCTGAGCTTTCAGCAGTAACTCCACTCGGTATGTGTTGAACTCTCACAGTGGCACCATTTCTTCGGTCTCGATTTTCACATTCACTGGGTAGTGGAGAAATCTCCAGATCATTGTCGTCCAAGTGAAAATTAACTGGTCTATCCAAGAAGAGAGGAATTATATCGACTCTAGCTGAAATCGCCTGGAAGCTTTGGTAGGTTTAGAGTTAGGCATTCTGATATGAAGCATTGTTATGAAAAGATCATGATAAAAATAAATCCATTCTAGTATCAAGCATCACAAGGAATAGATCATTGTAAAATGCCTTCTGATGCAAAATGCATAAGGAGAAGGTTATGCCGAAAATTGCACACACAATCTGGGCCTCCAGAACATTGTACCACAGTTTCTCCAGAAAACTAAATGAAAAGGATTTGAACTGGGAAGACTTAACATCCTAGAACCCAGAGGCCAAAGGTCACGAGTGGGACTTCACAGAATGCATATTGTGGGTTCTGATTTACACCAACATAATTGGGTGTAAAGAAAATGCTGAATTCTGAAGCAATATCTTGAAAATGTAAATTTAATTTGAACATTTTAAAATTTGTATTGAAGTCCATGTCCTAATTTGTTCCAGTTCTTGAGGGAGCGTGGCATACTTCTATCTTTTACTCAGCATCTAGGAGGTACTTCTATATTTTGCAAGTTGCTCACTGACACAGATATATTCAGTACATGCACACGAGTCAGCTCTATTGAAATGGTTCTGAAAGTACGACTAAGGTTTTATTGATATAACCTTTGTGTTTAATTGTTTGGACTGAAAAATATCGTAACAAATAGGAATAGAAAATGGAATCACCTCGCCAGTGCCAGAATTTTCAACGGAAGAGTAGATCATTCTGTGCATTCCTTTTTCTCCAGAAAGGGTACCAAACATGTACTCTGATTCAATCTCCAACGCCGCAAACTGGATATGACCACTTGTTGATGCGATCTTCTCTACCAGTCCTTCTTTGCAACCTTGCCTCCGTGCCCAACTTGTATACATGTCAAATAGCTTCTCTGCCCATAACTGCAATCAGAAAAAGAATTCAAAAAGGTGGGGATGATCAAATTTGATCAAAGGACTAGTTCGGATAACATGGACATATGTACTTCTATACTATATCATTTAAGTGCTGATAACTATGAACTAAGATTTGGAAGAAATGTTAGCAATGGCCATCCTTTAGATTGGTTTTTTTGCTCCACCCTTTTTAAGGTATCATCATTTGTTGTCTAAATAGAATATTACATAATTCCAATTGAAGAAAAATTAATGATAACATAGTAAGGTGGTATTGTGATCAGTGCTATATTGGTGTTGCCTTATTGTAACGTCATCAAGCTTTGATCAATATTTGACTTATTCAATGCCACTGCAATCAACTGACCTCTGAAGCAACACCCTCTGATCCAGCAGTGACCATGATACAAGCTCCTTCCTTGTCATATGGACCCTTAAGAAGCTCGTACATCTGGTAACGATCTAGAAACTCACTAGCATCCAAAGAGATATCATATGCTTGCTTAAATAGCTCTCCATTTATGACATCCATGCCTGCTAGTTGACTTATCAACTTAGCCTCTTCAGCCTGCACATTATATCTAATGAACAACAGTAACAAAATATGCTAAACTCTAATTCATCATCTCCGCAGTTCACAATAAAAGCAAAAAGAGAAGGACACTAATTCATAATTTCTGAAGTGGTGAAGGGAAGTAACTGAGCACATCGTTTAGTCCATCTTCTGCTTCTCAAGCATGGTCCTTATGCCTTTATATAGCACAACCGTTTTATAAAGCATATGCTATATAAAGCATATTTTTTTGGGGTTCAAATTTTGGACAAAGTAAAACAGTTCACTGAACTCACATTATGCATCTAAGCAAGCACCTTATATAGAAGGTCTTTGAGATGATCAACCGCTCTGATGGCATCGGACAGAGCAGATAGCGTCTCGTGTGACTTGGCTGGATTGTCCCACAAGTTACGGTTTTGCAATACTTCTTCGTGTTTGATTCTCCGTGCTTCCTCCCTCTCCAGTGCATTGGATGCAGACAACTCGACCCGGATAACCGCATCTTCGATCCTCCTTTTCCAGGAGTACAAACCTTAATAAAATCAACCAACAAATGGCATTAGAATCAGTTCTTTTGGTTCTTGTTTTTATGCTAGCAGTTTAGCAAGACGTTCAAATCTGGCTCGTACATTGGGTGCATTCAGGTGGCACATTTTACTCAAATTCAACTGTACAGTCAGTACCGATCTTAATCATGGAAAATCCAGGACCATATAATTTCCAATCATTCTAATTGATTGATTCACTAAACAACTGCGAAGGCGGACCTACCGAGCTCCTTGTAGGTGGTGGCAGTGTCACCACGGCCGTCCGCCGGGAGGGCCGCGGGGAGGGAGAGGCGGCCAGCGCGGGAGCGGATCGCCGACGCCCGAGCGGAAGCTGCCGCCGGCGGCGAGGCCGCCGTGGCCATGGCTGTTGTAAGAATGCGAGCGGCGGCCGGTGGGGATGATGTGCGCTCGTGATTTTCAGAGGGGTTCGGGGGCGCGGTGTGCGGCGGAGGAAGGTGTAGCCTGGCGTGGTGTGGCTCACACGCGCCTCATCCTCCGCCCAATCGCCACAGCCCACAAGGCACAGGCCAACTTTTCCGTGCTTCATCAGCTCGTTTATGCAACCAGATTTTTTTTGTTAGAAAAACTTCTGATCTACTTCATCAAACATTACAAAGAGCACGGGAAGTAATAAAAAATACATCCATGTTCAACCATCTAGCGACAACTATAAGCACTTGAGCGAGCCGAAGACGCGCTGCCGTCATCGTCCCTCTCTCGCTAGAGCCACACAAATTTTGTTGTAGTAGACAATTGGAAAGTCGTCATGCTAAGTCCCCAAAGGACCAGCGCACCAGAACATTAACCGCCGCCAATGAAGAGAATCGTATATCGAAAGGATCCAACCTGTAGACGCATGAACGCAGACGAATGAAGACCAAATCCACCCAGATCCACCAAAGACAATCACCAGCCGAATCTCGCGAGATCCACCAATGACACACCTCCACACCTTCTCCGACGACACGAACGCACTGCGTGGACGGGGGCTAGGCGGTGAGAATTTTATTCAATCTTCAAGGAGCCGCCGCCGCATCGCCTTCATGAACAGAACACAAACCATAAACAAACTAAAAAACACCTAAAAATGAAGCACGAGCCATCCTGCCAACAAGGGTCGGGATCCAATGTGCCTCCATGGCCCTAAGGCCACGAGAGACAAGGCAGATCGAGGCAGCGCTGGCGGGAGTCGAGGAACTCTAAGGCCACGTGAATTCAATTGCACAACATATTATAAAACAATAACACCCAACACTATTCAACGGTCGTAAACTGAGTCGTAATATGTTATTTTGATAAAATACCAAGTCGCGTGTCACCAGAGGCGAACCTAGGCCGGCATCAAGCCCTAGACCGTCTTCGAGCACTGTAATTACAATAGGTGTTACATATCAAAGGATTTCGACGTCACTAACTGGGTCACTGCCAGACATGGGGTTAAAATCACGAGGAAGGTTCATGCTGAGATCAAGGGATCACTAGTGCAGAAAAGCCTATCTATGGCGTGCCAAAATTGCCCTTGCTGGCATAGGGCTCCAACGCCACCAATATGGCGCCAGTGAATTTTTTTACTGCTGGCGTTGGCGCAAACGTCAGCACTATTGTGAGTACTGATGGTGTGACACGTGTGCAACGTCAGCAATATGACTGTGTTAGCTATGGCGTTAAGGGTGTGTCAACGCCAGCAACTAGAATTTTCGGTAATAATTTTTTTTATATGCAGCAATTTAAACCTAGTATATATCCAGCCATTTAAACTTACCTAGATTAAACTTCACAAAAGGTTAGTACTTGTAAACTACGTAGTGATCAACTCCACAAAATGTTACTTGTAAACTACGTAGTGATCAAGTACTCCACAAAAGGTCGTTAGTACTTCTAAACTACCTACACACATTACATATTTCTCCGAAGGATTAACTTCATCTCACGAAGCTTATTCCTATTGCTCTCCCCCTCCTTCTTGAAATGGGCTTTCTCCGTCTTGAGCTGAATCCTCTCGGCCTTCAGGAGCTGTATGTCCCTCTTCAGCTCCTTCGTCTCGGCGACCAGTTCATCCATCTGGTCATTCAGCTTCAGTATCTTATCGTAATAATCAGAATTATCATCGATAAGCAGATCCTTCTCCTTCCTCAGGGAGTCATTCAACTCCTTGAGGGACTTCACTGTACTCTCATGAGACGCGACCAGCTCGCGGTTGAGCATGTCCACGTTACATGGCTGCTGCTCGACGGGTGCTGGAGACGGGTCCCGTACGTACTCCTGGCAAGTCAAAAGTTTGAAATCATCAATAATTACTGGTTAGTTATATATATGTATGTATGTGTTTGCAATGCTCATGGATGTTTTTGTAATCTTACCTTGTTGGTGCTCGTTGTAACATCCCCATATAATAGCTACAGTAATCACCTCTTGATAATGCCAAGTCACCATGCTTCTCAGTGCTTGATCATCATTTGCATCATATCTCATTTCAAATTCCAATTTAAATTGAAATTCAAATTTAAAGTGAAAATAAAAGTTGTTCCAAATTGGAAATAAAAATGCTCATTAAATAGCAAATAATCTATTTCTAATTATGTTCAGGAAAACAACATCACTAAAATTCACTAGGGGACTCAAACATCATCAAAACAGTAGCAAACATCAACATTTAATACCATTTTATTTAATAGAATTGCAAATGAAATCATATATTCACCAAACCAATTTCTGGTGATAGGTAATATTGCATTGTAATATTTGGACCAAGTCACATATTTTACAAAAGTGTTTCTGTGGCTAAACATTTTGCAAAACAAAAGATAAAACAGAAAACAGAAAAGGAAAAAGAAAAAGGGCAAAGGGCACTGTGCCTATGGGCCTCGAGTGCGCAGTCCCGCGCGGCCCAGCCCAACAGCGGTCGTCGTCCTCCTCCCGCGTTATCGCTCGCGCACGCCGACACGGCGCCGCCCGCCTCGCTGTCGCCCATCCCGCGGCGCCCCCGAGCCGATAAGGCTCTCTCCGAGCTGCTCTCCCCTCCCCCGAAACCCTAGACCCCTCTCATTTCCCCCTCGCCCTCTGCATCGCCCTCGCCCGAGCTCGCCCGAAAACGCCCGCCATCGCCGCCGTCGATCCCGCGCCCTCCGTCGACCCCTCGCCTCGCCGAGATGTCGTGAAGCATCGCCGCCGTCCGCTACTCCGCCTGCGCCCAACCATCGGAGCTGGGGAGCACCACATCGAGCCCCTTGAGCTCATCTTCCTCCTCGGGTCACCGGCAACCATCGCCGATTCCGGCGCCACCTGCAGCTACTAAACCCCTCGCCGGCCTCCTTGAGCTGCTCGGTGAGCCTCCGCGCCGTCCTCCTCTCTCCCCTGCCCGTCTCCGTGCCGGTAGCCGCCGATTCCGCCGTAGCCGTACCCGTCGCCGCCGCGTAGCTCGTCGCCGTCGTGCTAGTCACTGTCATGCTCGCCTGAGCACACGAGCATGCTCAGGGCACCTCGCCGAGGCCGCCCGTGCGATTAGTTCTTCTCCCCGTGGCCTCTTTCGTCGATCCCGATCGTGGCCGAAGTCCGGCGCCGCCGCGGTGGTCGCCGTCGACGTTCCCGTCCTCGTCGTGCGCTGCAACCGCCGCCATTGGACGCGGCTCGCTCCGCCCGATCTAACGCGCCCTCGCGCGCGTCGAATAGCCCACCGTGCGCGATATCCGACCACCTCCCGTAGCGCCGCCGCAGTTTTTGGCTCGCCGGAGCGTTCTCCGGCGCCGGCGCCGACGTCGCCGACGTGTGGGGCCCCTGTGCCACTGACTGCTGGGTCCCACTGGCCCCGTTGACTGGGTTGACCAGTCAACGGTGCTGACTGGGCACCCACAGTCACTGACATGTGGGTCCCGCGACTAATTAAACCAGTTTAAATTTAAATAAAAGTTAATTAGTCTAATTAGCCACTGACAGGGCGGGCCCACCTGATAATTAGGTTAATTAGTTAAATAAAACTCTGTTTAATTAAGTCAGTCACTAACCAGTGGGACCCACTGGTCAGATTTGACTCTGGTCAGCCAGAGTTGACTGCTGACGCCAGCACTACGTCATGCTGACGTCACCTTTTACTATTCTGGATAATTCGGATTTAATTAATTAAAAAAAATCCAAAAAATCAATAAAACTTTGAAAAATCATATAAATTAAACTGTAACTCGGATGAAAATAATTTATATATGAAAAACGATCAGAAAAATATGTAGAATCCGAATATGCCACCCACACACCTGCCACACCCCTCTATCGTACTGAACATGGAACTTTTTGCCCGATTTCGATAAATGAATAGTGCGTGACTTTAATAAAATAAATCCAAATAAATTCCTAAATTATCTAAATCAATTAAATAGGCAATATATCACATTTGCATATCATTTAGGCATGTCATGCATCGCTGTTGCATTATTGCCGTGAATTTATTGTTTCTTCCCCCTCCTTCTCTCCCGATAGACGCCGGGACCGACGCCGACGCAGTTGAGTACGACTACGCTCCAGACGAGCAGCCGTCCGACGACCAGCCCCTTTCAGCAGAGCTTCCAGGCAAGCAATCCCCCTTGACGCATGCCTATATCACCTATTCTCTCTTCCTCCTGCTTGCATTAGAATTTGCTGCTGCTATTGTTTTATCCTATTCTGATGCATAGCCTGGTTTGTAACCTGTTATTGGTATCTGCCTGATATCCGAGATGCTTAGTATAGGTTGGATGGTAAACCGTCTGTGGCCCCTCTTGCTGTAGTTGCCCCGCCTTAGTACTTGTGCCTCGAACGGGCTGAGAACAGCACATCACCGCACACTCCCTAAGTTGCTCGTCACTGCAGAGCTGGCATCTAGTGCCGAGGATGATACCTCTTATTTCTCTTCCGATGATGCCTCTGTAGAATAGCTATCCGGATGTGGGTTACCGAGGGTGATTCCTCTTTCATCACTTCCGATTAAGCTTCTGTCGTGTAACTCCTCGAGTGGGAAACCATCGAGGGTGATTCCTCGGATTCCTTCTCGATACTTGGACACACGGTTACTTTGACCTTTGTTACAGGCGGGTCGACCCCGAGGGGTACCCGTGAGGAAATATGAAGTCGGGTTTGCCAGGAGGGCACCCGCGAGAGATTATTGTGGCGGAACGACAGGGCAGGCGGAGACCACCCTGATCGTGATCCGTGTGTTACTAAGTCGGAGCGACAGGTAGTCTGATCGTCTCTGCGAGTTACTAAATACGCCTAACGGATTTGGGTATTTGATCTGAGTGGGTCGTTGGCCCTATACGCACTACCACCACGTGGGACAATGGTTATGGGACCCTCTACGTCGTATGTATCAGCCGAAAGCTCTTCAGACGTCACAGCTCAGAGATGCGGGCTGATTGCTGGGGTGGGCTGGTTACGTCACTTGTGTATACAGTGTCGCGCCTGGGCCTCGGCCAGTCTCGCAACGTGCAGGAGTGCAAAGGGTGATGGGCCCAAGACCCCTTCGCACTTAGGATTTAGACCGGCGTGTTGACCTCTCTGCTGAGCCTAGGTAGGACTGCGTCGTGTCGATTACCCGAGGCCGGGCATTACCCAGCAAGTGTGTCCGGCCAGATGTAATCGAGCGTGCTGGGTAACAGTAGTGCAGCCCTGCAGGGAAGTTATCTATTCGAATAGCCGTGTCCACGGTAACATGACGCTCAGTGTTGTATCCCGATCTACTACTATTTGAACTGGATACATGTTAATTAATAATAAGCTCCGGGATCGCTTTCTCGCAGGGAGTCGAGAAAGGATCTCTGGGCTTTGCTTCAACATGCTTGTTAATTTATAATATGCTAATCTGCTCTCTTCTAATGCTGCAAGATTGCTTCAAGATGCGAGTCTTCGATAGGCTAGGCTTCTCCCCCTCTATTCTGGCATTCTGCAGTTCAGTCCAAAGATATAGCCCCATTCCTTTGATACCGATGCATACTTAGCATAGATCTGATGTCAGTCTTGCGAGTACTTTGGATGAGTACTCACGGTTGCTTTGCTGTTCTTTTTCCCCCATACCCGATACTTGAGACCAGATGAGGGAGCCCCGGAGCCAGACGACACTACAAGAGCTTACAACGAGGAGAGTCCCGGAGGCACGTACTACTGGGTTGAGCCAGCCGACCAGGAGTAGTTCGGAGGCCCTAGGCAGGAGGCCTTCGCCTTTTCGATCAGTGTCGCTGTTTGTGCTAGCCTTCTTAAGGCAAATTTGACTAACTATGTATGTACTCAGATATCATTTGTGTGTATGACTTATGTATTCGGGTCCTCGTGACCCCTGGTTTGTAATATGAAGATTTATGTTTAAATTTGAGTTTAGAGTTGTGTTGTGATATCTTCCCGTGAGTCTCTGATCTCGAGCGTGCACGTTTGCGTGTATGATTAGTGCACGTTCGAGTCGGGGGTGTCACAAGTTGGTATCAGAGCCGACTGCCTGTAGGAAGCCCCCTTCCAATTCCTTGGTCGAAGTTGAGTCTAGACATTGAAAAACTATTTTTCTAACATGACTGTGTGGCTTACGGGCCCACGTCGCCAAATGGGTGGTATTAGGATCTTTTATTCCTTTTCCTTACTCTGGGACTCTGATCTCTCTTCTTTTCGGGTTAAATAATTTTGCTAACTCCGACCCTAGGTTCTCGTATTCACGTCCACCCGGAGAGCTGGATTATCTGTGCTTGTTCCTTCACATTGATCTGATTAATCTGATAATCACATTTTCTTTTCCATTGGTCTGTTTAACCTTTCTCTCCAAGTTATATTATACTTCTCACTGTCATTTGACAATCTTGAATTTCCTCTGTTTCAGATGGATCGTTTGTTTCCGCCGCGCCCTACGACGCAGCTTGTGCTTCGCACTTGGGCTCATGATGCGCCTGGTTTTCCAGCTGTCCTGATCGCCCTCCTGACCAGACTGGGCTACCGCTAGTACCCCGAGTACATGGTTTACGAGGATTACCGCGAGTTCAACCAGGAGCAGTACCATGCCGATCTTCGTATCTTTGATCAGCGGGACAACTCTGACACTGAGTTGCACACTTTTCACGGTATTGGCGTGACGATTGAGATGGCAGTCCATGATGCTGCCTACTCTGCTGTCGCACGTCTCCGTGGAGAGCATAGTCGCTTGGATGACTCAGAGTTCTGATACATCCCGTATGCCCCTGCTGGAGATGCTACCGGATACTACACAGCTATCTGTGCCTCTTACGAGCGACGTCGATATGACCCGCATGTTTTGATTCAGTGCACTCAGGCTCTGGATCGCACTGCCCGGGCTCTTGCCGTCGAGTTGTTTGCCACTCGAGCATGTCTCTATGATGCTATGACACAGTTGCTACCAGCTGTTCGTGCAGGGATACATTCAGAGTACATCCTTTACCCGCGCAGGACTCAGATGCCGGCAGGTATCGATTGGCCTGCTGTTGGAGGTCACACACCTGCACGTGGACCTCTTCTTCCAGTTCGAGACCGGGTTTTGCATCAGAGTGCACACGGAGAGCAGGACTTTTCCGCCACGGACACTCATCGTCCGCACTTGCAGTTACCCCGTTTCAGTGGTTTTCCCCGACGTTGATGTAGCCTTTGCTATGTCCCGTTGTGTATTCCTCACCGCGTGCCTGCGCGCCGCCTAGTATGTCTAGCTGTTTAATTTTGCGAACTTACGCTGTCCGCATGTAACCGACTCTGTGTATGGATCTGTATGTCTTAAGTGACTATGGTTATGTATCTATTGCACTTTTGTCGATTGTCGTGTTACATTATGCTTGTCTCTAAACACTTGCGGTTGTTGTTACTAAGCTACCCCCTGTTAAAATTTTAGCAGGATGATTAGGCCAGGTGCTCGTGGTCGTGGTCGTGCCCTCGAAAACCCACCACCGCCAGACTATATGGCAGCTATGGTGCAGCAATTCGAGCTGAACCGTCAGTTCATGACTGGAATTATGGCTCAGTTTCCGCACCAGAACAATCAGAATCAGAACCCTGCTGCAATAACTCTGTAGGAGTTTGTGCGTCTCAACCCAACTATTTACCGCAACTCTGAACAGCCACTGGATGCTGATGACTGGCTTCACGACATCGCCTTCGAGATGGAGTCTGCCAATGTTGCCCCTGACAACCTCGTCACTTTCGCATCCTACTTCTTGAAGGGTGCCGCTGCTCAATGGTGGTCCACCCACAGGCGTTCACGGCCTGAGGGGACAGTCATTACCTGGATCGAGTTTCAGACTGCCTTCCGTGCCCGTTACATTCCTCAGGGAATCATGGACCGGAAGAAGACAGAGTTTCATAACCTCACTCAGGGCAATAAGACTGTCGAAGCTTATCAGCGGGAGTTTCTTAACCTGTCCCGCTATGCCGAAGAAGACATTCCAACTGATGCTCGTAGATAGGAGAAATTCCGTAGTGGACTCCACCCAGACCTCAAGCTTGCACTTGCTCCTCAAGACTTCACTGACTTTGCCACCCTCGTGAACAAGGCTATCCTGGTGGAGACCGCTCAGATGGAGCACAAGGAGTCACAGAAGCGCCACCGTGACATTGGCTCATCTTCGAGCTCAGGACAAAGGCGTATGATCTGGATTCCCAACAGCATGTACCGTCCAACTGCCCCTGCGCCAAGGCCCTCCTATGCTGCACCCCGTCTACCTCCCCCACCACCGAGGCAACCGAGAGTTCAAGATGCTCCACCACGTGCTGCTCCTCTTTGTCCTGAAGATGGTCTGTGTTTCAAGTGTCGCAAACCAGGTCACCTTGCCAAGGACTGCCGCCAGAATCAGAATCAGTTGGCACTTCCTCATAATGGACGTGGAAATGGTCGTGGCAACAATCAGACCCGCAACTATAATACTGGGTCTTCTGTTTATGGTCATGGACAGGCTTACAACATTGATATCGAAGAGGTTCAGGATCAACCTGCCGCTGTGATGGGTACCCTTCTCGTTAACTCAGTACCCGCTTCTGTTTTATTTGATTCAGGAGCATCACATTCATTCGTCTCTGGCGCATTTGCATTCATGCATGGCATACAATATGAAAAGATGCATATTCCATTAGTCGTTAAAACTCCCGGGGGCCATTGTCATACTGACATGATCGCACCTAACGTCACCGTCGAAATTGGGGGATTGGAATTCCTTGCCTCCCCCATTGTTCTGAAGTCTTCCACCATAGATCTCATTCTGGGAATGGATTGGTTGAAAGCTCACATTGCTTCGATCAATTGTGCCACCAAAGTCGTCCAACTTCTTCATCCCTCCGATGAGATAGTGAACTACACCGCCCGGATTACCCGGAATGCCGAAGCTCAAATATATGCTCTGAATGCTTTGAACGCCTCACCTCTTGAGGGAATTGAGAACGTTCCAATCGTTCGCGAATTTCCGGATGTCTTTCCAGAAGAATTTCCTGGAATACCCCGTGTTAGAGCCGTTGAGTACGTCATCGACTTGAAACCTGGCACTACCCCTATTGCGAAGCGCCCATACAAGATGCCGCCACATGAACTCCTTGAACTTAAGGAGGAAATCGACAAGTCACTTAAAAAGGGTTTCATTCGTCCAAGTTCCTCTGCCTGGGGAGCACCTTCTCTCTTTGTTAAGAAGAAGGATGGAACTAACCGATTGGTCCAGGACTACCGGCCTATTAACCAAGCAACAATCCAGAACAAGTATCCACTTCCCCGGATCAACGATCTTTATGATCAACTTGCTAGATCCTCTGTGTTCTCTAAACTCGACTTAAGGTTGGGTTATCATCAGATCCGAGTTCGTAAGGAGGATATTCCGAAGACCGCCTTCGTTACCCGTTATGGATCATATGAATACACTGTTATGTCCTTCGGATTAACTAATGCTCTAGCAACTTTCTCTCGATTGATGAACTATATCTTCATGGACTACCTCGACAAATTTGTCGTAGTTTATTTGGATGATATCCTTATATTTTCCAAGAATGAAGAAGAACACGCCGAACATCTTCGGCTTGTATTGGAGAAGCTTCGAGAACACCAGTTGTATGCCAAATTTTCCAAGTGTGAATTCTGGTTATCTGAGGTGACCTATCTTGGTCATGTGATTTCCAAAGATGGCATTGCTGTTAACCCAGAACGAGTTCAGGCTATTCTTGACTGGACTCCTCCGAAGAATGTTAAGCAAGTCAGAAGTTTTCTCGGTCTCGCTAGTTATTGCCGCCGATTCGTCTAGAACTTCTCCAAGATTGCTAAGCCGCTGACTGATCTGCTCCACAAAGGTGTTAAGTTTGAGTGGACAGAAAAGTGTCAGGAAAGTTTTCAGACACTCAAAGACAAGTTGACATCTGCTCCAATGCTAGCACCCCCGGATTCCCAAAAGGACTTCGTGATTTACTGTGACGCGTCTCGTCAAGGATTAGGCTGTGTCCTAATGCAAGAGCGCAAAGTGATCGCTTATGGCTCTCGTCAGTTGTGTCCTCACGAAGATAAGTATCCCACACATGATCTCGAGCTTGCTGCAGTTATTTATGCTCTCAAGCTGTGGCGACATTACCTTCTCGGTAATCGTTGCGAGATATACACGGACCACCAGAGTTTAAAGTATCTGTATACCCAACCAGATCTGAACCTTCGTCAACAAAGATGGCTCGAGACAATAGCTGACTATGACATGGATATTTCTTATACCCCTGGCAAGGCTAATGTAATGGCCGATGCCTTGAGTCGCAAATCTTATTGTAACAATCTCATGGTTCAGCAAGCACAACCTATTCTTTATGAAGAGCTTCGCAAGTTGAACCTTCACAATGTTCCACAGGGTCATCTCAATACCCTGGTTGTTGAATCAGACCTCGATGACCTCATCAAGCATATACAGAAAGCTGACTCCGAGGTCGAGAAAATTAAGCGAGATATCAAAAGGGGAAAGCCCTTATTCTTCACTATTGATGCTGATGGCACCTTGTTCTTCAAAAACCGCTTAGTGGTTCCTAGAACGGGACACCTGAATCTGACCCCGCGTGTCATGAAGGAAGCTCATGATACACCTCTTTCAATTCACCCTGGCAGTACCAAGATGTACCAAGACATCCGACAGAGGTACTGGTGGCCTGATATGAAGCGAGACATTGCTCGTTATGTTGCTGAGTGTGACGTTTGTCGTCGCATCAAAGCAGAACATCAGAGGCTTGCTGGAACTCTACAACCCCTTGATATTCCTGAATGGAAATGGGACAAAGTTGAAATGGATTTTGAAAGATCGTGGATGTCGCCTAGAGGGGGGGGGGTGAATAGGCGCTTTAAAATAATTACGGTTTAGGCTTGAACAAATGCGGAATAAACCTAGCGGTTAATTTATCAAGCACAAAACCTACAACAACTAGGCTCATCTAAGTGCGCCAACAACTTATGCTAAGCAAGATAAACAACTAAGTGATAGCAAGATATATAACATGAAACACTATGGCTATCACAAAGTAAAGTGCATAAGTAAAGGGCTCGGGTAAGAGATAACCGAGGCACGCGGAGACGACGATGTATCCCGAAGTTCACACCCTTGCGGATGCTAATCTCCGTTTGGAGCGGTGTGGAGGCACAATGCTCCCCAAGAAGCCACTAGGGCCACCGTAATCTCCTCACGCCCTCGCACAATGCAAGATGCCGTGATTCCACTAAGGGACCCTTGAGGGCGGTCACCGAACCCGTACAAATGGCAACCCTTGGGGGCGGTCACCGAACCCGTACACTTTGGCAACCCTTGGGGGCGGTCACCGGTACCCGTCAAATTGCTCGGGGCAATCTCGACAACCTAATTGGAGACCCCGACGCTTGCCCAGAGCTTTACACCACAATGATTGAGCTCCGAAGCACCACCAACCGTCTAGGGCGCCCAAGCACCCAAGAGGAACAAGCTCTAGGGTACCAAGCACCCAAGAGTAATAAGCTTCTCAACTTTTCACCACCACGTATCACCGTGGAGAACTCAAACCGATGCAACTAATGCAATGGCAAGAACACACGAAGTGGTCAAGTCCCTCACTCCCAAATCCCACCAAAGCAACAAAAGCTATGGAGGAATATGAGAGGAAGAACAAGGAGAACACCAAGAACTCCAAGATCTAGATCCAAGGGGTTCCCCTCACATAGAGGAGAAAGTGATTGGTGGAGATGTGGATCTAGATCTCCTCTCTCTTTTCCCTCAAGAACTAGCAAGAATCATTGGAGGGATTGAGAGATAGCAAGCTCGAAGAAGGTCAACAATGGGGGAAGAACACGAGCTAGGAGGGATTAGGTCCAATGGGGAAGAAGACCCCCTTTTATAGGACCCCACGAATCTGCCCGTTATGTTGCAGAAAAACACAGGAGCGGTACAACCGCTTTTTGCGGGTTTCCCTGAAGCAGAGTACCAGGCGGTACAACCGGAGGAGCCACCGGTGGTACCGGTCGGCCGGAGCCAACCAGGAACTACCGCTCCACCACCGCCCAACAACCGCCTCACATACAGAAGGGAGTCACCCCATAGCGGTGGTTGTGCCGGTGCAACCGCCAGACCAGCGCTCCTGTGGTGGCTAAGTCCGGAGCGGTACAACCGCTCCAGACACCGGTAGTACCGGTTCGCCTTAGCTGTCCGGGAACTACCGGGCCACCACCGCCCAGCCACAGCTCCAATACAGAAGGGAGTCTGGTAGTGGAGCGGTGCTGGGCCGGAACAACCGTTCAAGCGGTACAACCGCTTTTTCAAGCGGTACAACCGCTTGGTACAAACAAAAACACTGCCACAGAGAACAGAGGATACAATAAAACCTGAACTGCCACAACTTCTGCAAATGAGCTCCGAATTGAGCAAACTCAAGCTTGTTGGATAGACGACGACGAGTACTATCCAAACAGCGACAGTAGAGATATGCCTATGATATAGAGATGTGAAACCTCTATCAGTGATGATCCGGCATAAACCACAACATCGAGAACATACTAGAAGAAGCAAACGAAATCCGTTCTCGATGAACTTGAGCTTGTCATGAAGGTGACCAAAAGCTCAAAGACTCCCAAAGCAAAAAGGCCAAAGAAGAACCAAGAAAGATGATGCAAGAATGCAATGGTTTGAGCTCTCTACGAAAGATACGATCAAGCTACTCAACCGAGAGCCCCCCTTGATAGTACGGCTATCGATCCTATAACCCGGTCTCCCAACTACCACCATGAGACCGGTAAAATAGAAAACCTATCAAGGGCAAACCTTTGCCTTGCACATAGTCCACTTGAGCTAGATGATGACGATCTTGACCTCCTCAAGTTGGACCACCTTTCTTGATTGCGCCGGCTCGATGAAGACTAGTAGATTGCCCCCCCATACTCCATTATGGGTGAGCCACTCTTCGGCACATCTTCACAAGTCCATTGTCACCACAATGGACGGCAAGCTTCAAGCATGTGATCTCTTCGTGATGCTCCACTTGAACTTGCACACCGCAATCTTGATGACGATCGCCACTTGATGTCATCCTCCATGGGTTGAATGAGATATTCCTCTTGACGCAAGCCCATGGACACATACCTAACCCCACATAGAACTCTCACGTAGACCATGGGTTAGTACACAAAGCGTAATGGACAATGCTTACTGTTGGGGAACGTTGCATGGGAAACAAAAAATTTCCTACGCACACACAAGATCTATCCATGGTGATGAGCATCTACGAGAGGGAGAGTGAATCTACATACCCTTGTAGATCGCTAAGCGGAAGCGTTAAGAAACGCGGTTGATGTAGTCGAACGTCTCCGCGATCCAAATCGCAAGTCGTCCCTCGATCCGATCACGAACTAGTGCCGAACGGACGGCACCTCCGCGTTCAACGCACGTACGGCTTGATGACGCCTTCACCTCCTCGATCCAGCGAGCGATGGTGAAGTAGTAGATGAGTTCCGGCAGCACGATGGCGTGGTGATGGTGGTGAGGAACAATCTCTGCAGGGCTTCGCCAAGCACTACGGAGATTATGACGGGAGAACTAGAGGGTTAGGGTTGCCGACACACGGCTTGGGAAATCTTAATCAATCCCGTGTGCTAGCCCTGCCCCTCTATTTATATGTTGAGCCTTGGGGTCTAAACTTGGAGTAAAAGCCTCCTCCAGGTCGGTTTTGCCCGCACAAGGTCGGTTTGGCCCGCAGGGAAAGAGTCCAACTCGGATCCCTGCAGTACCGCGCACAAGCGGTAGTACCGCTTGAGCGGTAGTACCGCTTCACACAAGCGGTAGTACCGCTTATGCGGTAGTACCGCTTCACACAAGCGGTAGTACCGCTTACGCGGTAGTACTGCCTTACCAGCGGTAGTACCGCTTAAGGCAACAGCAAAACTTCCTTTTGCACTTTCCAATACCTCGTGGGCTTTACGCCTTTGGCTCATATAAAGTGTTGCTGCACCCGAACACTTCGGTAAACATCCGGAACCCCTTCCGGTGAATTCCGGAACCCTTCCGGAGATCAAAACACTATTATCACATATATCAATCTTTACCTCCGGACTATTCCGGAGATCCTCGTCATGTCCGGGATCTTATCCGGGATTCCGAACAACCTTCGGTCACCAACAAAATAACTCAACTATACTAATCGTCACCAAACGTTAAGTGTGTAGACCCTGCGGGTTCGAGAACTATGTAGACATGACCGAGACACCTCTACGATCAATAACCAATAGCGGGACCTGGATGCCCATATTGGCTACTACATATTCTACGAAGATCTTTATCGGTCGAACCTCTATGTCAAGGATTCAGTTAATCCCGTATGTTGTTCCCTTTGTTCTTCGGTATGTTACTTGCCCGAGATTCGATCGTCGGTATCTCTATACCTAGTTCAATCTCGTTGCCGGCAAGTCTCTTTACTCGTTCCGTAATACAAGATCTCGTGGCTAACACTTTAGTCACATTGCTTGCAAGGCTCATTGTGATGTTGTATTACCGAGTGGGCCCTGAGATACCTCTCCGTCACACGGAGTAACAAATCCCAGTCTTGATCCATGCCAACCCAACAGACACCCTCGGAGATACCTGTAGAGCATCTTTATAGTCACCCAGTTACGTTGCGACGTTTGATACACACAAGGTACTCCTCCGATGTCAGGGAGTTGCATGATCTCATGGTCATAGGAACAGATACTTGACATGCAGAAAACAATAGCAATAAACTGACACGATCATATGCTACGTTTATAGTTTGGGTCTTGCCCATCACATCATTCTCCTAATGATGTGATCCTGTTATCAAATGACATCTTATGTCCATGGCCAGGAAACCTTCACCATCTTTTGATCAACGAGCCAGTCAACTAGAGGCTTACTAGGGACAGTGTTGTCTATGTACCCACATATGTATTTGAGTTTCCAATCAATACAATTATAGCATGGATAATAAACAATTATCATGAACAAGGAAATATAATAATAACTAATTTATTATTGCCTCTAGGGCATATTTCCAACAGTCTCCCACTTGCACTAGAGTCAATAATCTAGTTCACATCACTATGTGATTTACGTTGTAATGAATCGAACACCCATGCAGTTCTGGTGTTGTTCATGTTTAGCCCTTGGAAGAGGTTTAGTCATCGGATCTGCAACATTTAGATCCGTGTGTACTTTGCAAATATTTATGTCGTCCTCCTTGATGTAATCGCGGATGGAATTGAAACGTCGCTTTATGTGTCTGGTCCTCTTGTGAAATCTTGGTTCCTTGGCTAGAGCAATGGCAACAGTATTATCACAAAACAGAGTCATTGGGTTAAGCGCACTAGGCACTACTCCAAGATCTGTCATGAACTCCTTCATCCAGACACCTTCCTTCGCCGCCTCCGAGGCAGCGATGTACTCCGCTTCGCATGTAGAATCAGCTACCACGCTTTGCTTGGAACTGCACCAGCTAACCGCACCCCCATTAAGAATAAATACGTATCCGGTTTGTGACTTAGAGTCATCCGGATCAGTGTCAAAGCTTGCATCGACGTAACCCTTTACGACGAGCTCTTGATCACCTCCATAAACGAGAAACATGTCCTTAGTCCTTTTCAGGTACTTCAGGATATTCTTGACCGCCGTCCAGTGTTCCACTCCTGGATCACTTTGAAACCTTCCGGCCATACTTATGGCAAGGCTGACATCGGGTCTTGTGCACAGCATTGCATACATGATAGAGCCTATGGCTGAAGCATAGGGGATGACACTCATCTTTTCTCTATCTTCTGCAGTCACTGGGCATTGAGTCTTACTCAACTTCACACCTTGCAATACAGGCAAGAACCCCTTCTTGGACTGATCCATTTTGAACTTCTTCAAAACTTTGTCAAGGTATGTGCTTTGTGAAAGTCCTATTAAGCGTCTCGATCTATCTCTATAGATCTTGATGCCTAATATGAAAGCAGCTTCTCCTAGGTCCTTCATTGAAAAACTCTTGTTCAAATATTCCTTCACGCTTTCCAACATTTCTATATTGTTTCCAATCATCAATATGTCATCCACATATAATATTAGAAACGCTATAGAGCTCCCACTCACTTTCTTGTAAATACAAGCTTCTCCGTAAACTTGTATAAACTCGAACGCTTTGATCACCTCATCAAAGCGAAGATTCCAACTCCGAGATGCTTGCACCAGTCCATAAATGGATCGCTGGAGTTTGCAAACTTTGTCAGCATTCTCTGGATCGACAAAACCTTCTGGTTGCATCATATACAACTCTTCCTTAAGGAAACCGTTAAGGAACGCTGTTTTGACATCCATCTGCCAAATTTCATAATCGAAAAAGGCAGCTATTGCTAACATGATTCTGACGGACTTAAGCATCGCTACGGGTGAGAAGGTCTCATCGTAGTCAACTCCTTGAACTTGTGAAAAACCCTTTGCCACAAGTCGAGCTTTATAGACGGTGATATTACCGTCCGCGTCCGTCTTCCTCTTAAAGATCCATTTGTTCTGAATGGCCTTACGCCCTTCAGGTAATACTTCCAAAGTCCATACTTTGTTTTCATACATGGATCCCATCTCGGATTTCATGGCTTCTAACCACTTCTCGGAATCCGGGCCCATCATCGCTTCTCCATAGCTCGTAGGTTCATCGTTGTCTAACAACATGATCTCTAAGACAGGGTTGCCGTACCACTCAGGAGCAGTACGCGTCCTTGTCGACCTACGCGGTTCGATAGCAACTTGATCCAAAGCTTCATGATCATCATCATTAACTTCCTCTTCAGCTGATGTAGGCTCTACAGAAACATCTTTCTGCGCTGCGCTACTTTCAGGTTGAAGTAAAGGTTCAACAACCTCATCAAGTTCTATTTTTCTCCCACTCAATTCTTTCGAGAGAAACTCTTTCTCAAGAAATGTTTCGTTTTTAGCGACAAACACTTTGCCTTCGGATCTGAGGTAGAAGGTATACCCAACTGTCTCTTTTGGGTATCCTATGAAGACGCATTTCTCCGCTTTGGGTTCCAGCTTGTCAGGCTGAAGCTTTTTGACATAAGCATCACATCCCCAAACTTTAAGAAACGACAGCTTTGGCTTCTCGCCAAACCAAAGTTCATATGGCGTCGTCTCAACGGATTTCGATGGTGCCCTATTTAAAGTGAATGCAGCTGTCTCTAATGCATAACCCCAAAATGATAGTGGCAAATCGGCAAGAGACATCATAGATCGCACCATATCCAATAAGGTTCGATTACGACGTTCGGACACACCATTACGCTGTGGTGTTCCAGGCGGTGTTAGTTGTGAAACAATTCCACATTGTCTTAAGTGACTGCCAAACTCATAACTCAGATATTCTCCTCCTCGATCAGATCGTAGGAATTTAATCTTCTTGTTACGATGATTCTCAACTTCACTCTGAAATTGTTTGAACTTTTCAAATGTTTCAGACTTGTGTTTCATTAAGTAAATATACCCATATCTACTTAAGTCATCAGTGAAGGTGAGAAAGTAACGATAACCACCGCGCGCCTCAATGCTCATCGGACCGCATACATCAGTATGTATGATTTCCAATAAGTCACTTGCCCGTTCCATTGTTCCAGAGAACGGCGTTTTAGTCATCTTGCCCATGAGGCATGGCTCACATGTGTCAAGTGATTCAAAATCAAGTGACTCCAAAAGTCCATCAGCATGGAGCTTCCTCATGCGTTTTACGCCAATATGACCTAAACGGCAGTGCCACAAGAAAGTGGTATTATCATTATCAATTCTACGTCTTTTGGCATCAATGTTATGAACATGTGTATCATTACTATCGAGATTCAATAAGAATAAACCCCTTACATCGGGTGCATGACCATAAAAGATATTACTCATATAAATAGAACAACCATTATTCTCTGATTTAAATGAGTAACCGTCTCGCAATAAACAAGATCCAGATATAATGTTCATGCTTAACGCAGGCACCAAATAACATTTATTCAGGTTCATCACTAATCCCGATGGTAATCGAAGAGCGAGCGTGCCGACGGCGATCACATCAACCTTGGAACTATTTCCCACGCGCATCGTCACTTCGTCCTTTGCCAGCCTCTGTCTATTCCGCAGTTCCTGTTTTGAGTTGCAAATATGAGCAACCGCACCGGTATCAAATACCCAGGCACTACAACGAGAGTTGGTAAGGTACACATCAATAACATGTATATCATATATACCTTGTTTGTTGTTGGCCGCCTTCTTGTCAGCCAAATACTTGGGGAAGTTCCGCTTCCAATGTCCAGTTCCCTTGCAATGAAAACACACAGTTTCTGGTTTGGGTCCAGCCTTGGGTTTCTTCACGAGAGGAGCAACTGCTTTGCCACTCTTCTTGGAGTTACCCTTCTTACCCTTGCCATTTTTCTTGAAACTAGTGGTTTTATTGACCATCAACACTTGATGCTCCTTCTGAATTTCAGACTTAGCGGCTTTCAGCATCGCAAACAGCTCGGCGACTGACTTGTTCATCCCGTGCATGTTATAGTTCAACACGAAGCTCTTGTAGCTAGGTGGCAATGATTGAAGAACTCTGTCAGTGATAGCCTCTGGCGGAAGGGGCATCCCCAATTCAGCCAGACGGGTGGAGTACCCAGACATTCTGAGCACGTGATCACTGATAGACCCGTTCTCCTCCATCTTGCAAGCATAGAACTTATCGAAGATCTCATATCTCTCGATCCGGGCATTCTTCTGAAAGATAAACTTCAACTCCTGGAACATCTCATATGCTCCATGACGTTCAAAACGTCTTTGAAGTCCCGGTTCTAAGCCATACAATATTGCACATTGAACTATTGAGTAATCTTCAGAACGAGCCTGCCAGGCGTTCACAACGTCTAGAGACTCAACTGGAGCGGGTGGATCACCAAGCGGTGCATCAAGGACATAAGCCTTCTGGGAAGCCGTAAGGATAATCCTTAGATTACGGGCCCAGTCCACAAAGTTACTTCCATCATCTTTCAACTTAGCTTTCTCTAGGAACGCATTAAAATTCAGGGGTGCTACTGCGCGAGCCATGATCTACAACATAAATATAGCAAAGACAACTTAGACTATTGTTCTAGATAATGAGTTTAGTTAATCATATTACTTAAAAACTCCCACTCAAATAGACATCCCTCCGGTCATTCGAGTGTAACATGATCCAAATCCACCAACTCAAGTCCGATCATCACGTGAGTTGAGGTGGTTTCAATGGTGAACATCTTCATGTTGATCATATCTACTATATGACTCATGTTCGACCTTTCGGTCTCTTGTGTTCCGAGGCCATGTCTGTACATGCTAGGCTCGTCAAGTTTAACCCGAGTGTTCCGCACGTGCAACATGGCTTACACCCGTTGTATGTGAACGTAGAGTCTATCACACCCGATCATCACGGCGTGTCTCGAAACGACGAACTTTCGCAACGGTGCACACTCAGGGAGAACACAATTTTATCTTGAAATTTAAGTGAGGGATCACCTTATAATGCTACCGTCGTCCTAAGCAAAATAAGATGCATAAAAGGATTAACATCACATGCAAATCATAAGTGACATGATATGGCCATGAACTTGTGCTTTTGATCTCCATCTCCAAAGCACCGGCATGATCTCCATCGTCACCGGCATGACACCATGATCTCCATGATCTTGATCTCCATCAACGTGTCGCCATGAGGTTGTCGCGCCGACTGTTGCTTCCACGACTATTGCTAACTCATAGCGATAAAGTAAAGCAAAACGGCGAAAAATAATTAAAGACAACTCTATGGCTCCTGCCAGTTGCCGTACTCATCGACATGCAAGTCGTGATATTCTATACAACACATGATCATCTCATACATCACATATATCTCATCATGTAATTGGCCATATCACATCACAACATACCCTGCAAAAACAAGTTAGACGTCCTCTAATTGTTGTTGCAAATTTTACGTGGCTGCTACGGGTTTGCAAGAACCGTTCTTACCTACGCAAAACCACAACGTGGTGTAGTGATTGCTTTTTGATCTTCTAAAAGAACCCTCTTCATTGAAATCGATTCAATTAAAGTGAGAGAGACAGACACCCGCTAGCCATCTTTATGCAACGAAGTTACATGTCAGTTGAAGGAACCTGTCTCGCGTAAGCGTACGCGTAATGTCGGTCCGGGCCGCTTCATCTCACAATACCGCCGAATCAAGTATCAACTAGTAACGGCAAGCAATATGTATACACCCACGCCCACAACTCGTTTGTGTTCTACTCGAGATCTCATCTACGCATAGACCTAGCTCAGATGCCACTGTTGGGGAACGTTGCATGGGAAACAAAAATTTACCTACGCACACACAAGATCTATCCATGGTGATGAGCATCTACGAGAGGGAGAGTGAATCTACATACCCTTGTAGATCGCTAAGCGGAAGCGTTAAGAAACGCGGTTGATGTAGTCGAACGTCTCCGCGATCCAAATCGCAAGTCGTCCCTCGATCCGATCACGAACTAGTGCCGAACGGACGGCACCTCCGCGTTCAACACACGTACGGCTTGATGACGCCTTCACCTCCTCGATCCAGCGAGCGATGGTGAAGTAGTAGATGAGTTCCGGCAGCACGACGGCGTGGTGATGGTGGTGAGGAACAATCTCTGCAGGGCTTCGCCAAGCACTACGGAGATTATGACGGGAGAACTAGAGGGTTAGGGTTGCCGACACACGGCTTGGGAAATCTTAATCAATCCCGTGTGCTAGCCCTGCCCCTCTATTTATATGTTGAGCCTTGGGGTCTAAACTTGGAGTAAAAGCCTCCTCCAGGTCGGTTTTGCCCGCACAAGGTCGGTTTGGCCCGCAGGGAAAGAGTCCAACTCGGATCCCTGCAGTACCGCGCACAAGCGGTAGTACCGCTTACGAGCGGTAGTACCGCTTGAGCGGTAGTACCGCTTCACACAAGCGGTAGTACCGCTTATGCGGTAGTACCGCTTCACACAAGCGGTAGTACCGCTTACGCGGTAGTACTGCCTTACCAGCGGTAGTACCGCTTAAGGCAGCAGCAAAACTTCCTTTTGCACTTTCCAATACCTCGTGGGCTTTACGCCTTTGGCTCATATAAAGTGTTGCTGCACCCGAACACTTCGGTAAACATCCGGAACCCCTTCCGGTGAATTCCGGAACCCTTCCGGAGATCAAAACACTATTATCACATATATCAATCTTTACCTCCGGACTATTCCGGAGATCCTCGTCATGTCCGGGATCTTATCCGGGATTCCGAACAACCTTCGGTCACCAACAAAATAACTCAACTATACTAATCGTCACCAAACGTTAAGTGTGTAGACCCTGCGGGTTCGAGAACTATGTAGACATGACCGAGACACCTCTACGATCAATAACCAATAGCGGGACCTGGATGCCCATATTGGCTCCTACATATTCTACGAAGATCTTTATCGGTCGAACCTCTATGTCAAGGATTCAGTTAATCCCGTATGCTGTTCCCTTTGTTCTTCGGTATGTTACTTGCCCGAGATTCGATCGTCGGTATCTCTATACCTAGTTCAATCTCGTTGCCGGCGAGTCTCTTTACTCGTTCCGTAATACAAGATCTCGTGGCTAACACTTTAGTCACATTGCTTGCAAGGCTCATTGTGATGTTGTATTACCGAGTGGGCCCTGAGATACCTCTCCGTCACACGGAGTAACAAATCCCAGTCTTGATCCATGCCAACCCAACAGACACCCTCGGAGATACCTGTAGAGCATCTTTATAGTCACCCAGTTACGTTGCGACGTTTGATACACACAAGGTACTCCTCCGATGTCAGGGAGTTGCATGATCTCATGGTCATAGGAACAGATACTTGACATGCAGAAAACAATAGCAATAAACTGACACGATCATATGCTACGTTTATAGTTTGGGTCTTGTCCATCACATCATTCTCCTAATGATGTGATCCCGTTATCAAATGACATCTTATGTCCATGGCCAGGAAACCTTCACCATCTTTTGATCAACGAGCCAGTCAACTAGAGGCTTACTAGGGACAGTGTTGTCTATGTACCCACACATGTATTTGAGTTTCCAATCAATACAATTATAGCATGGATAATAAACAATTATCATGAACAAGGAAATATAATAATAACTAATTTATTATTGCCTCTAGGGCATATTTCCAACACTTACCATACCATGAGATCACTTGATCTCGCTTGGTACATCTTCTACGCTTTGTGTGTGTTGATCAACTTGAATCACTCATTGTACTTATTCTTGATCAACCTTGTATCTTTTCAACTCTCTTCATTAAGATGATGTCTTGAAGGTAAACATGAATGTCCACACAATCTTCTTCTTCAAGACATGCTTGCAATAGGCTCATCTCTCACATGACCAATCTTTGGATAAATCCTTGAATATCACCTTGGTCAACACATATTCTTCTTGAAACCAACAAATGGACTTCAAGAAATGCCTATGGACAAACCCTTCAATATAACTCATGGCAACCATTAGTCCATAGAGATTGTCATCAATTACCAAAACCAAACATGGGGGCTCCACATGTTCTTTCAGATTTCATTATTGGTTTCCCCAGACCACAGAAGGGTCATGATGCTATCTTTGTCGTCATCGACCGATTCTCCAAGGTTGCTCACTTTCTGCCAGTCAAGGAGACAATCACTGCTAGTCAGTTAGCAGACTTGTATGTTTCCAGAATTGTGTCACTCCATGGTGTTCCGTTGGAGATCAGTTCAGATCGAGGCAGCCTCTTTACCTCAAGATTCTGGAACAGTTTCCAAGAGGCTATGGGAACTCATCTATCTTTCAGCACCGCTTATCACCCCCAGTCCCAAGGGCAAGTCGAACGAGTAAATCAAGTGCTTGAAGATATGCTTCGAGCTTGTGTCATCTCATTCGGTAAGAAATGGGAAGAATCTCTCCAGTATGCCGAATTCTCTTACAACAATAGCTATCAAGCTAGTCTGAAGATGGCACCCTTTGAAGTTCTCTATGGACGTAAGTGCCGAACCCCTCTGAATTGGTCAAAAACTGGGGAACGGCCACTCTTCGGACCGGACATTATTCAACAAGATGAAGAACAAGTCCGCATTGTCCGTGAACATTTGAAAACTGCTCAGTCTCGTCAGAAGAGCAATTATGACCGAAAACATCAGGTAATGGTCTATCAACCTGGAGAGCACGCTTACCTTCGCGTCACTCCGATGAAGGGCACTCATCGATTTGGAATCAAGGGCAAGTTAGCTCCCCGCTACATTGGCCCGTTCCGTATTCTTGCCCGTCGAGGAGAAGTGGCATATCAACTAGAGTTGCCGCCGAACCTTTCTCAAGTGCATGATGTCTTTCATGTCTCACAACTTCGTCGCTACTTCAAGGATCCTATCCGAGCAGTGGATCATGAAGTGCTTGAATTGCGAGATGATCTTTCCTATCCAGAGTATCCGATCCACATTCTTGATCAAGCTGAACGACGAACCCGTCAAAAGTCGAGCAAGTTCCTTAAAGTTCAGTGGTCGAATCATTCTGAAGATGAAGCCACTTGGGAACGCGAAGATTGTCTTCGTGAAGAATACCCTACTTTCTTTCAGCCTACCTCTTAATTCTCGGGACGAGAATTTCTTTTAGAGGAGGAGAATTGTAACATCCCCATGTAATAGCTACAGTAATCACCTCTTGATAATGCCAAGTCACCATGCTTATCAGTGCTTGATCATCATTTGCATCATATCTTTCAAATTCCAATTTAAATTGAAATTCAAATTTAAAGTGAAAATAAAAGTTGTTCCAAATTGGAAATAAAAATGTTCATTAAATAGCAAATAATCTATTTCTAATTATGTTCAGGAAAACAACATCACTAAAATTCACTAGGGGACTCAAACATCATCAAAACAGTAGCAAACATCAACATTTAATACCATTTTATTTAATAGAATTGCAAATGAAATCATATATTCACCAAACCAATTTCTGGTGATAGGTAATATTGCATTGTAATATTTGGACCAAGTCACATATTTTACAAAAGTGTTTCTGTGGCTAAACATTTTGCAAAACAAAAGATAAAACAGAAAACAGAAAAGGAAAAAGAAAACGGGCAAAGGGCACTGTGCCTATGGGCCTCGAGTGCACAGTCCCGCGCGGCCCAGCCCAACAGCGGTCGTCGTCCTCCTCCCGCGTTATCGCTCGCGCACGCCGACACGGCGCCGCCCGCCTCGCTGTCGCCCATCCCGCGGCGCCCCCGAGCCGATAAGGCTCTCTCCGAGCTGCTCTCCCCTCCCCCGAAACCCTAGACCCCTCTCATTTCCCCCTCGCCCTCTGCATCGCCCTCGCCCGAGCTCGCCCGAAAACGCCCGCCATCGCCGCCGTCGATCCCGCGCCCTCCGTCGACCCCTCGCCTCGCCGAGATGTCGTGAAGCATCGCCGCCGTCCGCTACTCCGCCTGCGCCCAACCATCGGAGCTGGGGAGCACCACATCGAGCCCCTTGAGCTCATCTTCCTCCTCGGGTCACCGGCAACCATCGCCGATTCCGGCGCCACCTGCAGCTACTAAACCCCTCGCCGGCCTCCTTGAGCTGCTCGGTGAGCCTCCGCGCCGTCCTCCTCTCTCCCCTGCCCGTCTCCGTGCCGGTAGCCGCCGATTCCGCCGTAGCCGTACCCGTCATCGCCGCGTAGCTCGTCGCCGTCGTGCTAGTCACTGTCATGCTCGCCTGAGCACACGAGCATGCTCAGGGCACCTCGCCGAGGCCGCCCGTGCGATTAGTTCTTCTCCCCGTGGCCTCTTTCGTCGATCCCGATCGTGGCCGAAGTCCGGCGCCGCCGCGGTGGTCGCCGTCGACGTTCCCGTCCTCGTCGTGCGCTGCAACCGCCGCCATTGGACGCGGCTCGCTCCGCCCGATCTAACGCGCCCTCGCGCGCGTCGAATAGCCCACCGTGCGCGATATCCGACCACCTCCCGTAGCGCCGCCGCAGTTTTTGGCTCGCCGGAGCGTTCTCCGGCGCCGGCGCCGACGTCGCCGACGTGTGGGGCCCCTGTGCCATTGACTGCTGGGTCCCACTGGCCCCGTTGACTGGGTTGACCAGTCAACGGTGCTGACTGGGCACCCACAGTCACTGACATGTGGGTCCCGCGACTAATTAAACCAGTTTAAATTTAAATAAAAGTTAATTAGTCTAATTAGCCACTGACAGGGCGGGCCCACCTGATAATTAGGTTAATTAGTTAAATAAAACTCTGTTTAATTAAGTCAGTCACTAACCAGTGGGACCCACTGGTCAGATTTGACTCTGGTCAGCCAGAGTTGACTGCTGACGCCAGCACTACGTCATGCTGACGTCACCTTTTACTATTCTGGATAATTCGGATTTAATTAATTAAAAAAAATCCAAAAAATCAATAAAACTTTGAAAACTCATATAAATTAAACTGTAACTCGGATGAAAATAATTTATATATGAAAAACGATCAGAAAAATATGTAGAATCCGAATATGCCAATCACATACCTGCCACACCCCTCTATCGTACTGAACATGGAACTTTTTGCCCGATTTCGATAAATGAATAGTGCGTGACTTTAATAAAATAAATCCAAATAAATTCCTAAATTATCTAAATCAATTAAATAGGCAATATATCACATTTGCATATCATTTAGGCATGTCATGCATCGCTGTTGCATTATTGCCGTGAATTTATTGTTTCTTCCCCCTCCTTCTCTCCCGATAGACGCCGGGACCGACGCCGACGCAGTTGAGTACGACTACGCTCCAGACGAGCAGCCGTCCGACGACCAGCCCCTTTCAGCAGAGCTTCCAGGCAAGCAATCCCCCTTGACGCATGCCTATATCACCTATTCTCTCTTCCTCCTGCTTGCATTAGAATTTGCTGCTGCTATTGTTTTATCCTATTCTGATGCATAGCCTGGTTTGTAACCTGTTATTGGTATCTGCCTGATATCCGAGATGCTTAGTATAGGTTGGATGGTAAACCGTCTGTGGCCCCTCTTGCTGTAGTTGCCCCGCCTTAGTACTTGTGCCTCGAACGGGCTGAGAACAGCACATCACCGCACACTCCCTAAGTTGCTCGTCACTGCAGAGCTGGCATCTAGTGCCGAGGATGATACCTCTTATTTCTCTTCCGATGATGCCTCTGTAGAATAGCTATCCGGATGTGGGTTACCGAGGGTGATTCCTCTTTCATCACTTCCGATTAAGCTTCTGTCGTGTAACTCCTCGAGTGGGAAACCATCGAGGGTGATTCCTCGGATTCCTTCTCGATACTTGGACACACGGTTACTTTGACCTTTGTTACAGGCGGGTCGACCCCGAGGGGTACCCGTGAGGAAATATGAAGTCGGGTTTGCCAGGAGGGCACCCGCGAGAGATTATTGTGGCGGAACGACAGGGCAGGCGGAGACCACCCTGATCGTGATCCGTGTGTTACTAAGTCGGAGCGACAGGTAGTCTGATCGTCTCTGCGAGTTACTAAATACGCCTAACGGATTTGGGTATTTGATCTGAGTGGGTCGTTGGCCCTATACGCACTACCACCACGTGGGACAATGGTTATGGGACCCTCTACGTCGTATGTATCAGCCGAAAGCTCTTCAGACGTCACAGCTCAGAGATGCGGGCTGATTGCTGGGGTGGGCTGGTTACGTCACTTGTGTATACAGTGTCGCGCCTGGGCCTCGGCCAGTCTCGCAACGTGCAGGAGTGCAAAGGGTGATGGGCCCAAGACCCCTTCGCACTTAGGATTTAGACCGGCGTGTTGACCTCTCTGCTGAGCCTAGGTAGGACTGCGTCGTGTCGATTACCCGAGGCCGGGCATTACCCAGCAAGTGTGTCCGGCCAGATGTAATCGAGCGTGCTGGGTAACAGTAGTGCAGCCCTGCAGGGAAGTTATCTATTCGAATAGCCGTGTCCACGGTAACATGACGCTCAGTGTTGTATCCCGATCTACTACTATTTGAACTGGATACATGTTAATTAATAATAAGCTCCGGGATCGCTTTCTCGCAGGGAGTCGAGAAAGGATCTCTGGGCTTTGCTTCAACATGCTTGTTAATTTATAATATGCTAATCTGCTCTCTTCTAATGCTGCAAGATTGCTTCAAGATGCGAGTCTTCGATAGGCTAGGCTTCTCCCCCTCTATTCTGGCATTCTGCAGTTCAGTCCAAAGATATAGCCCCATTCCTTTGATACCGATGCATACTTAGCATAGATCTGATGTCAGTCTTGCGAGTACTTTGGATGAGTACTCACGGTTGCTTTGCTGTTCTTTTTCCCCCATACCCGATACTTGAGACCAGATGAGGGAGCCCCGGAGCCAGACGACACTACAAGAGCTTACAACGAGGAGAGTCCCGGAGGCACGTACTACTGGGTTGAGCCAGCCGACCAGGAGTAGTTCGGAGGCCCTAGGCAGGAGGCCTTCGCCTTTTCGATCAGTGTCGCTGTTTGTGCTAGCCTTCTTAAGGCAAATTTGACTAACTATGTATGTACTCAGATATCATTTGTGTGTATGACTTATGTATTCGGGTCCTCGTGACCCCTGGTTTGTAATATGAAGATTTATGTTTAAATTTGAGTTTAGAGTTGTGTTGTGATATCTTCCCGTGAGTCTCTGATCTCGAGCGTGCACGTTTGCGTGTATGATTAGTGCACGTTCGAGTCGGGGGTGTCACAAGTTGGTATCAGAGCCGACTACCTGTAGGAAGCCCCCTTCCAATTCCTTGGTCGAAGTTGAGTCTAGACATTGAAAAACTATTTTTCTAACATGACTGTGTGGCTTACGGGCCCACGTCGCCAAATGGGTGGTATTAGGATCTTTTATTCCTTTTCCTTACTCTGGGACTCTGATCTCTCTTCTTTTCGGGTTAAATAATTTTGCTAACTCCGACCCTAGGTTCTCGTATTCACGTCCACCCGGAGAGCTGGATTATCTGTGCTTGTTCCTTCACATTGATCTGATTAATCTGATAATCACATTTTCTTTTCCATTGGTCTGTTTAACCTTTCTCTCCAAGTTATATTATACTTCTCACTGTCATTTGACAATCTTGAATTTCCTCTGTTTCAGATGGATCGTTTGTTTCCGCCGCGCCCTACGACGCAGCTTGTGCTTCGCACTTGGGCTCATGATGCGCCTGGTTTTCCAGTTGTCCTGATCGCCCTCCTGACCAGACTGGGCTACCGCTAGTACCCCGAGTACATGGTTTACGAGGATTACCGCGAGTTCAACCAGGAGCAGTACCATGCCGATCTTCGTATCTTTGATCAGCGGGACAACTCTGACACTGAGTTGCACACTTTTCACGGTATTGGCGTGACGATTGAGATGGCAGTCCATGATGCTGCCTACTCTGCTGTCGCACGTCTCCGTGGAGAGCATAGTCGCTTGGATGACTCAGAGTTCTGATACATCCCGTATGCCCCTGCTGGAGATGCTACCGGATACTACACAGCTATCTGTGCCTCTTACGAGCGACGTCGATATGACCCGCATGTTTTGATTCAGTGCACTCAGGCTCTGGATCGCACTGCCCGGGCTCTTGCCGTCGAGTTGTTTGCCACTCGAGCATGTCTCTATGATGCTATGACACAGTTGCTACCAGTTGTTCGTGCAGGGATACATTCAGAGTACATCCTTTACCCGCGCAGGACTCAGATGCCGGCAGGTATCGATTGGCCTGCTGTTGGAGGTCACACACCTGCACGTGGACCTCTTCTTCCAGTTCGAGACCGGGTTCTGCATCAGAGTGCACACGGAGAGCAGGACTTTTCCGCCACGGACACTCATCGTCCGCACTTGCAGTTACCCCATTTCAGTGGTTTTCCCCGACGTTGATGTAGCCTTTGCTATGTCCCGTTGTGTATTCCTCACCGCGTGCCTGCGCGCCGCCTAGTATGTCTAGCTGTTTAATTTTGCGAACTTACGCTGTCCGCATGTAACCGACTCTGTGTATGGATCTGTATGTCTTAAGTGACTATGGTTATGTATCTATTGCACTTTTGTCGATTGTCGTGTTACATTATGCTTGTCTCTAAACACTTGCGGTTGTTGTTACTAAGCTACCCCCTGTTAAAATTTTAGAAGGATGATTAGGCCAGGTGCTCGTGGTCGTGGTCGTGCCCTCGAAAACCCACCACCGCCAGACTATATGGCAGCTATGGTGCAGCAATTCGAGCTGAACTGTCAGTTCATGACTGGAATTATGGCTCAGTTTCCGCACCAGAACAATCAGAATCAGAACCCTGCTGCAATAACTCTGTAGGAGTTTGTGCGTCTCAACCCAACTATTTACCGCAACTCTGAACAGCCACTGGATGCTGATGACTGGCTTCACGACATCGCCTTCGAGATGGAGTCTACCAATGTTGCCCCTGACAACCTCGTCACTTTCGCATCCTACTTCTTGAAGGGTGCCGCTGCTCAATGGTGGTCCACCCACAGGCGTTCACGGCCTGAGGGGACAGTCATTACCTGGATCGAGTTTCAGACTGCCTTCCGTGCCCGTTACATTCCTCAGGGAATCATGGACCGGAAGAAGACAGAGTTTCGTAACCTCACTCAGGGCAATAAGACTGTCGAAGCTTATCAGCGGGAGTTTCTTAACCTGTCCCGCTATGCCGAAGAAGACATTCCAACTGATGCTCGTAGATAGGAGAAATTCCGTAGTGGACTCCACCCAGACCTCAAGCTTGCACTTGCTCCTCAAGACTTCACCGACTTTGCCACCCTCGTGAACAAGGCTATCCTAGTGGAGACCGCTCAGATGGAGCACAAGGAGTCACAGAAGCGCCACCGTGACATTGGCTCATCTTCGAGCTCAGGACAAAGGCGTATGATCTGGATTCCCAACAGCATGTACCGTCCAACTGCCCCTGCGCCAAGGCCCTCCTATGCTGCACCCCGTCTACCTCCCCCACCACCGAGGCAACCGAGAGTTCAAGATGCTCCACCACGTGCTGCTCCTCTTTGTCCTGAAGATGGTCTGTGTTTCAAGTGTCGCAAACCAGGTCACCTTGCCAAGGACTGCCGCCAGAATCAGAATCAGTTGGCACTTCCTCATAATGGACGTGGAAATGGTCGTAGCAACAATCAGACCCGCAACTATAATACTGGGTCTTCTGTTTATGGTCATGGACAGGCTTACAACATTGATATCGAAGAGGTTCAGGATCAACCTGCCGCTGTGATGGGTACCCTTCTCGTTAACTCAGTACCCGCTTCTGTTTTATTTGATTCAGGAGCATCACATTCATTCGTCTCTGGCGCATTTGCATTCATGCATGGCATACAATATGAAAAGATGCATATTCCATTAGTCGTTAAAACTCCCGGGGGCCATTGTCATACTGACATGATCGCACCTAACGTCACCGTCGAAATTGGGGGATTGGAATTCCTTGCCTCCCCCATTGTTCTGAAGTCTTCCACCATAGATCTCATTCTGGGAATGGATTGGTTGAAAGCTCACATTGCTTCGATCAATTGTGCCACCAAAGTCGTCCAACTTCTTCATCCCTCCGATGAGATAGTGAACTACACCGCCCGGATTACCCGGAATGCCGAAGCTCAAATATATGCTCTGAATGCTTTGAACGCCTCACCTCTTGAGGGAATTGAGAACGTTCCAATCGTTCGCGAATTTCCGGATGTCTTTCCAGAAGAATTTCCTGGAATACCCCGTGTTAGAGCCGTTGAGTTCGTCATCGACTTGAAACCTGGCACTACCCCTATTGCGAAGCGCCCATACAAGATGCCGCCACATGAACTCCTTGAACTTAAGGAGGAAATCGACAAGTCACTTAAAAAGGGTTTCATTCGTCCAAGTTCCTCTGCCTGGGGAGCACCTTCTCTCTTTGTTAAGAAGAAGGATGGAACTAACCGATTGGTCCAGGACTACCGGCCTATTAACCAAGCAACAATCCAGAACAAGTATCCACTTCCCCGGATCAACGATCTTTATGATCAACTTGCTAGATCCTCTGTGTTCTCTAAACTCGACTTAAGGTTGGGTTATCATCAGATCCGAGTTCGTAAGGAGGATATTCCGAAGACCGCCTTCGTTACCCGTTATGGATCATATGAATACACTGTTATGTCCTTCGGATTAACTAATGCTCCAGCAACTTTCTCTCGATTGATGAACTATATCTTCATGGACTACCTCGACAAATTTGTCGTAGTTTATTTGGATGATATCCTTATATTTTCCAAGAATGAAGAAGAACACGCCGAACATCTTCGGCTTGTATTGGAGAAGCTTCGAGAACACCAGTTGTATGCCAAATTTTCCAAGTGTGAATTCTGGTTATCTGAGGTGACCTATCTTGGTCATGTGATTTTCAAAGATGGCATTGCTGTTAACCCAGAACGAGTTCAGGCTATTCTTGACTGGACTCCTCCGAAGAATGTTAAGCAAGTCAGAAGTTTTCTCGGTCTCGCTAGTTATTGCCGCCGATTCGTCTAGAACTTCTCCAAGATTGCTAAGCCGCTGACTGATCTGCTCCACAAAGGTGTTAAGTTTGAGTGGACAGAAAAGTGTCAGGAAAGTTTTCAGACACTCAAAGACAAGTTGACATCTGCTCCAATGCTAGCACCCCCGGATTCCCAAAAGGACTTCGTGATTTACTGTGACGCGTCTCGTCAAGGATTAGGCTGTGTCCTAATGCAAGAGCGCAAAGTGATCGCTTATGGCTCTCGTCAGTTGTGTCCTCACGAAGATAAGTATCCCACACATGATCTCGAGCTTGCTGCAGTTATTTATGCTCTCAAGCTGTGGCGACATTACCTTCTCGGTAATCGTTGCGAGATATACACGGACCACCAGAGTTTAAAGTATCTGTATACCCAACCAGATCTGAACCTTCGTCAACAAAGATGGCTCGAGACAATAGCTGACTATGACATGGATATTTCTTATACCCCTGGCAAGGCTAATGTAATGGCCGATGCCTTGAGTCGCAAATCTTATTGTAACAATCTCATGGTTCAGCAAGCACAACCTATTCTTTATGAAGAGCTTCGCAAGTTGAACCTTCACAATGTTCCACAGGGTCATCTCAATACCCTGGTTGTTGAATCAGACCTCGATGACCTCATCAAGCATATACAGAAAGCTGACTCCGAGGTCGAGAAAATTAAGCGAGATATCAAAAGGGGAAAGCCCTTATTCTTCACTATTGATGCTGATGGCACCTTGTTCTTCAAAAACCGCTTAGTGGTTCCTAGAACGGGACACCTGAATCTGACCCCGCGTGTCATGAAGGAAGCTCATGATACACCTCTTTCAATTCACCCTGGCAGTACCAAGATGTACCAAGACATCCGACAGAGGTACTGGTGGCCTGATATGAAGCGAGACATTGCTCGTTATGTTGCTGAGTGTGACGTTTGTCGTCGCATCAAAGCAGAACATCAGAGGCTTGCTGGAACTCTACAACCCCTTGATATTCCTGAATGGAAATGGGACAAAGTTGAAATGGATTTTGAAAGATCGTGGATGTCGCCTAGAGGGGGGGGGGGGGTGAATAGGCGCTTTAAAATAATTACGGTTTAGGCTTGAACAAATGCGGAATAAACCTAGCGGTTAATTTATCAAGCACAAAACCTACAACAACTAGGCTCATCTAAGTGCGCCAACAACTTATGCTAAGCAAGATAAACAACTAAGTGATAGCAAGATATATAACATGAAACACTATGGCTATCACAAAGTAAAGTGCATAAGTAAAGGGCTCGGGTAAGAGATAACCGAGGCACGCGGAGACGACGATGTATCCCGAAGTTCACACCCTTGCGGATGCTAATCTCCGTTTGGAGCGGTGTGGAGGCACAATGCTCCCCAAGAAGCCACTAGGGCCACCGTAATCTCCTCACGCCCTCGCACAATGCAAGATGCCGTGATTCCACTAAGGGACCCTTGAGGGCGGTCACCGAACCCGTACAAATGGCAACCCTTGGGGGCGGTCACCGAACCCGTACACTTTGGCAACCCTTGGGGGCGGTCACCGGTACCCGTCAAATTGCTCGGGGCAATCTCGACAACCTAATTGGAGACCCCGACGCTTGCCCAGAGCTTTACACCACAATGATTGAGCTCCGAAGCACCACCAACCGTCTAGGGCGCCCAAGCACCCAAGAGGAACAAGCTCTAGGGTACCAAGCACCCAAGAGTAATAAGCTTCTCAACTTTTCACCACCACGTATCACCGTGGAGAACTCAAACCGATGCAACTAATGCAATGGCAAGAACACACGAAGTGGTCAAGTCCCTCACTCCCAAATCCCACCAAAGCAACAAAAGCTATGGAGGAATATGAGAGGAAGAACAAGGAGAACACCAAGAACTCCAAGATCTAGATCCAAGGGGTTCCCCTCACATAGAGGAGAAAGTGATTGGTGGAGATGTGGATCTAGATCTCCTCTCTCTTTTCCCTCAAGAACTAGCAAGAATCATTGGAGGGATTGAGAGATAGCAAGCTCGAAGAAGGTCAACAATGGGGGAAGAACACGAGCTAGGAGGGATTAGGTCCAATGGGGAAGAAGACCCCCTTTTATAGGACCCCACGAATCTGCCCGTTATGTTGCAGAAAAACACAGGAGCGGTACAACCGCTTTTTGCGGGTTTCCCTGAAGCAGAGTACCAGGCGGTACAACCGGAGGAGCCACCGGTGGTACCGGTCGGCCGGAGCCAACCAGGAACTACCGCTCCACCACCGCCCAACAACCGCCTCACATACAGAAGGGAGTCACCCCATAGCGGTGGTTGTGCCGGTGCAACCGCCAGACCAGCGCTCCTGTGGTGGCTAAGTCCGGAGCGGTACAACCGCTCCAGACACCGGTAGTACCGGTTCGCCTTAGCTGTCCGGGAACTACCGGGCCACCACCGCCCAGCCACAGCTCCAATACAGAAGGGAGTCTGGTAGTGGAGCGGTGCTGGGCCGGAACAACCGTTCAAGCGGTACAACCGCTTTTTCAAGCGGTACAACCGCTTGGTACAAACAAAAACACTGCCACAGAGAACAGAGGATACAATAAAACCTGAACTGCCACAACTTCTGCAAATGAGCTCCGAATTGAGCAAACTCAAGCTTGTTGGATAGACGACGACGAGTACTATCCAAACAGCGACAGTAGAGATATGCCTATGATATAGAGATGTGAAACCTCTATCAGTGATGATCCGGCATAAACCACAACATCGAGAACATACTAGAAGAAGCAAACGAAATCCGTTCTCGATGAACTTGAGCTTGTCATGAAGGTGACCAAAAGCTCAAAGACTCCCAAAGCAAAAAGGCCAAAGAAGAACCAAGAAAGATGATGCAAGAATGCAATGGTTTGAGCTCTCTACGAAAGATACGATCAAGCTACTCAACCGAGAGCCCCCCTTGATAGTACGGCTATCGATCCTATAACCCGGTCTCCCAACTACCACCATGAGACCGGTAAAATAGAAAACCTATCAAGGGCAAACCTTTGCCTTGCACATAGTCCACTTGAGCTAGATGATGACGATCTTGACCTCCTCAAGTTGGACCATCTTTCTTGATTGCGCCGGCTCGATGAAGACTAGTAGATTGCTCCCCCATACTCCACTATGGGTGAGCCACTCTTCGGCACATCTTCACAAGTCCATTGTCACCACAATGGACGGCAAGCTTCAAGCATGTGATCTCTTCGTGATGCTCCACTTGAACTTGCACACCGCAATCTTGATGACGATCGCCACTTGATGTCATCCTCCATGGGTTGAATGAGATATTCCTCTTGACGCAAGCCCATGGACACATACCTAACCCCACATAGAACTCTCACGTAGACCATGGGTTAGTACACAAAGCGTAATGGACAATGCTTACTGTTGGGGAACGTTGCATGGGAAACAAAAAATTTCCTACGCACACACAAGATCTATCCATGGTGATGAGCATCTACGAGAGGGAGAGTGAATCTACATACCCTTGTAGATCGCTAAGCGGAAGCGTTAAGAAACGCGGTTGATGTAGTCGAACGTCTCCGCGATCCAAATCGCAAGTCGTCCCTCGATCCGATCACGAACTAGTGCCGAACGGACGGCACCTCCGCGTTCAACACACGTACGGCTTGATGACGCCTTCACCTCCTCGATCCAGCGAGCGATGGTGAAGTAGTAGATGAGTTCCGGCAGCACGATGGCGTGGTGATGGTGGTGAGGAACAATCTCTGCAGGGCTTCGCCAAGCACTACGGAGATTATGACGGGAGAACTAGAGGGTTAGGGTTGCCGACACACGGCTTGGGAAATCTTAATCAATCCCGTGTGCTAGCCCTGCCCCTCTATTTATATGTTGAGCCTTGGGGTCTAAACTTGGAGTAAAAGCCTCCTCCAGGTCGGTTTTGCCCGCACAAGGTCGGTTTGGCCCGCAGGGAAAGAGTCCAACTCGGATCCCTGCAGTACCGCGCACAAGCGGTAGTACCGCTTACGAGCGGTAGTACCGCTTGAGCGGTAGTACCGCTTCACACAAGCGGTAGTACCGCTTATGCGGTAGTACCGCTTCACACAAGCGGTAGTACCGCTTACGCGGTAGTACTGCCTTACCAGCGGTAGTACCGCTTAAGGCAGCAGCAAAACTTCCTTTTGCACTTTCCAATACCTCGTGGGCTTTACGCCTTTGGCTCATATAAAGTGTTGCTGCACCCGAACACTTCGGTGAATTCCGGAACCCTTCCGGAGATCAAAACACTATTATCACATATATCAATCTTTACCTCCGGACTATTCCGGAGATCCTCGTCATGTCCGGGATCTTATCCGGGATTCCGAACAACCTTCGGTCACCAACAAAATAACTCAACTATACTAATCGTCACCAAACGTTAAGTGTGTAGACCCTGCGGGTTCGAGAACTATGTAGACATGACCAAGACACCTCTACGATCAATAACCAATAGCGGGACCTGGATGCCCATATTGGCTACTACATATTCTACGAAGATCTTTATCGGTCGAACCTCTATGTCAAGGATTCAGTTAATCCCGTATGTTGTTCCCTTTGTTCTTCGGTATGTTACTTGCCCGAGATTCGATCGTCGGTATCTCTATACCTAGTTCAATCTCGTTGCCGGCAAGTCTCTTTACTCGTTCCGTAATACAAGATCTCGTGGCTAACACTTTAGTCACATTGCTTGCAAGGCTCATTGTGATGTTGTATTACCGAGTGGGCCCTGAGATACCTCTCCGTCACACGGAGTAACAAATCCCAGTCTTGATCCATGCCAACCCAACAGACACCCTCGGAGATACCTGTAGAGCATCTTTATAGTCATCCAGTTACGTTGCGACGTTTGATACACACAAGGTACTCCTCCGATGTCAGGGAGTTGCATGATCTCATGGTCATAGGAACAGATACTTGACATGCAGAAAACAATAGCAATAAACTGACACGATCATATGCTACGTTTATAGTTTGGGTCTTGCCCATCACATCATTCTCCTAATGATGTGATCCTGTTATCAAATGACATCTTATGTCCATGGCCAGGAAACCTTCACCATCTTTTGATCAACGAGCCAGTCAACTAGAGGCTTACTAGGGACAGTGTTGTCTATGTACCCACATATGTATTTGAGTTTCCAATCAATACAATTATAGCATGGATAATAAACAATTATCATGAACAAGGAAATATAATAATAACTAATTTATTATTGCCTCTAGGGCATATTTCCAACAGTCTCCCACTTGCACTAGAGTCAATAATCTAGTTCACATCACTATGTGATTTACATTGTAATGAATCGAACACCCATGCAGTTCTGGTGTTGTTCATGTTTAGCCCTTGGAAGAGGTTTAGTCATCGGATCTGCAACATTTAGATCCGTGTGTACTTTGCAAATATTTATGTCGTCCTCCTTGATGTAATCGCGGATGGAATTGAAACGTCGCTTTATGTGTCTGGTCCTCTTGTGAAATCTTGGTTCCTTGGCTAGAGCAATGGCAACAGTATTATCACAAAACAGAGTCATTGGGTTAAGCGCACTAGGCACTACTCCAAGATCTGTCATGAACTCCTTCATCCAGACACCTTCCTTCGCCGCCTCCGAGGCAGCGATGTACTCCGCTTCGCATGTAGAATCAGCTACCACGCTTTGCTTGGAACTGCACCAGCTAACCGCACCCCCATTAAGAATAAATACGTATCCGGTTTGTGACTTAGAGTCATCCGGATCAGTGTCAAAGCTTGCATCGACGTAACCCTTTACGACGAGCTCTTGATCACCTCCATAAACGAGAAACATGTCCTTAGTCCTTTTCAGGTACTTCAGGATATTCTTGACCGCCGTCCAGTGTTCCACTCCTGGATCACTTTGAAACCTTCCGGCCATACTTATGGCAAAGCTGACATCGGGTCTTGTGCACAGCATTGCATACATGATAGAGCCTATGGCTGAAGCATAGGGGATGACACTCATCTTTTCTCTATCTTCTGCAGTCACTGGGCATTGAGTCTTACTCAACTTCACACCTTGCAATACAGGCAAGAACCCCTTCTTGGACTGATCCATTTTGAACTTCTTCAAAACTTTGTCAAGGTATGTGCTTTGTGAAAGTCCTATTAAGCGTCTCGATCTATCTCTATAGATCTTGATGCCTAATATGAAAGCAGCTTCTCCTAGGTCCTTCATTGAAAAACTCTTGTTCAAATATTCCTTCACGCTTTCCAACATTTCTATATTGTTTCCAATCATCAATATGTCATCCACATATAATATTAGAAACGCTATAGAGCTCCCACTCACTTTCTTGTAAATACAAGCTTCTCCGTAAACTTGTATAAACTCGAACGCTTTGATCACCTCATCAAAGCGAAGATTCCAACTCCGAGATGCTTGCACCAGTCCATAAATGGATCGCTGGAGTTTGCAAACTTTGTCAGCATTCTCTGGATCGACAAAACCTTCTGGTTGCATCATATACAACTCTTCCTTAAGGAAACCGTTAAGGAACGCTGTTTTGACATCCATCTGCCAAATTTCATAATCGAAAAAGGCAGCTATTGCTAACATGATTCTGACGGACTTAAGCATCGCTACGGGTGAGAAGGTCTCATCGTAGTCAACTCCTTGAACTTGTGAAAAACCCTTTGCCACAAGTCGAGCTTTATAGACGGTGATATTACCGTCCGCGTCCGTCTTCCTCTTAAAGATCCATTTGTTCTGAATGGCCTTACGCCCTTCAGGTAATACTTCCAAAGTCCATACTTTGTTTTCATACATGGATCCCATCTCGGATTTCATGGCTTCTAACCACTTCTCGGAATCCGGGCCCATCATCGCTTCTCCATAGCTCGTAGGTTCATCGTTGTCTAACAACATGATCTCTAAGACAGGGTTGCCGTACCACTCAGGAGCAGTACGCGTCCTTGTCGACCTACGCGGTTCGATAGCAACTTGATCCAAAGCTTCATGATCATCATCATTAACTTCCTCTTCAGCTGATGTAGGCTCTACAGAAACATCTTTCTGCGCTGCGCTACTTTCAGGTTGAAGTAAAGGTTCAACAACCTCATCAAGTTCTATTTTTCTCCCACTCAATTCTTTCGAGAGAAACACTTTCTCAAGAAATGTTTCGTTTTTAGCGACAAACACTTTGCCTTCGGATCTGAGGTAGAAGGTATACCCAACTGTCTCTTTTGGGTATCCTATGAAGACGCATTTCTCCGCTTTGGGTTCCAGCTTGTCAGGCTGAAGCTTTTTGACATAAGCATCACATCCCCAAACTTTAAGAAACGACAGCTTTGGCTTCTCGCCAAACCAAAGTTCATATGGCGTCGTCTCAACGGATTTCGATGGTGCCCTATTTAAAGTGAATGCAGCTGTCTCTAATGCATAACCCCAAAATGATAGTGGCAAATCGGCAAGAGACATCATAGATCGCACCATATCCAATAAGGTTCGATTACGACGTTCGGACACACCATTACGCTGTGGTGTTCCAGGCGGTGTTAGTTGTGAAACAATTCCACATTGTCTTAAGTGACTGCCAAACTCATAACTCAGATATTCTCCTCCTCGATCAGATCGTAGGAATTTAATCTTCTTGTTACGATGATTCTCAACTTCACTCTGAAATTGTTTGAACTTTTCAAATGTTTCAGACTTGTGTTTCATTAAGTAAATATACCCATATCTACTTAAGTCATCAGTGAAGGTGAGAAAGTAACGATAACCACCGCGCGCCTCAATGCTCATCGGACCGCATACATCAGTATGTATGATTTCCAATAAGTCACTTGCCCGTTCCATTGTTCCAGAGAACGGCGTTTTAGTCATCTTGCCCATGAGGCATGGCTCACATGTGTCAAGTGATTCAAAATCAAGTGACTCCAAAAGTCCATCAGCATGGAGCTTCCTCATGCGTTTTACGCCAATATGACCTAAACGGCAGTGCCACAAGAAAGTGGTATTATCATTATCAATTCTACGTCTTTTGGCATCAATGTTATGAACATGTGTATCATTACTATCGAGATTCAATAAGAATAAACCCCTTACATCGGGTGCATGACCATAAAAGATATTACTCATATAAATAGAACAACCATTATTCTCTGATTTAAATGAGTAACCGTCTCGCAATAAACAAGATCCAGATATAATGTTCATGCTTAACGCAGGCACCAAATAACATTTATTCAGGTTCATCACTAATCCCGATGGTAATCGAAGAGCGAGCGTGCCGACGGCGATCACATCAACCTTGGAACTATTTCCCACGCGCATCGTCACTTCGTCCTTTGCCAGCCTCTGTCTATTCCGCAGTTCCTGTTTTGAGTTGCAAATATGAGCAACCGCACCGGTATCAAATACCCAGGCACTACAACGAGAGTTGGTAAGGTACACATCAATAACATGTATATCATATATACCTTGTTTGTTGTTGGCCGCCTTCTTGTCAGCCAAATACTTGGGGAAGTTCCGCTTCCAATGTCCAGTTCCCTTGCAATGAAAACACACAGTTTCTGGTTTGGGTCCAGCCTTGGGTTTCTTCACGAGAGGAGCAACTGCTTTGCCACTCTTCTTGGAGTTACCCTTCTTACCCTTGCCATTTTTCTTGAAACTAGTGGTTTTATTGACCATCAACACTTGATGCTCCTTCTGAATTTCAGACTCAGCGGCTTTCAGCATCGCAAACAGCTCGGCGACTGACTTGTTCATCCCGTGCATGTTATAGTTCAACACGAAGCTCTTGTAGCTAGGTGGCAATGATTGAAGAACTCTGTCAGTGATAGCCTCTGGCGGAAGGGGCATCCCCAATTCAGCCAGACGGGTGGAGTACCCAGACATTCTGAGCACGTGATCACTGATAGACCCGTTCTCCTCCATCTTGCAAGCATAGAACTTATCGAAGATCTCATATCTCTCGATCCGGGCATTCTTCTGAAAGATAAACTTCAACTCCTGGAACATCTCATATGCTCCATGACGTTCAAAACGTCTTTGAAGTCCCGGTTCTAAGCCATACAATATTGCACATTGAACTATTGAGTAATCTTCAGAACGAGCCTGCCAGGCGTTCACAACGTCTAGAGACTCAACTGGAGCAGGTGGATCACCAAGCGGTGCATCAAGGACATAAGCCTTCTGGGAAGCCGTAAGGATAATCCTTAGATTACGGGCCCAGTCCACAAAGTTACTTCCATCATCTTTCAACTTAGCTTTCTCTAGGAACGCATTAAAATTCAGGGGTGCTACTGCGCGAGCCATGATCTACAACATAAATATAGCAAAGACAACTTAGACTATTGTTCTAGATAATGAGTTTAGTTAATCATATTACTTAAAAACTCCCACTCAAATAGACATCCCTCCGGTCATTCGAGTGTAACATGATCCAAATCCACCAACTCAAGTCCGATCATCACGTGAGTTGAGGTGGTTTCAATGGTGAACATCTTCATGTTGATCATATCTACTATATGACTCATGTTCGACCTTTCGGTCTCTTGTGTTCCGAGGCCATGTCTGTACATGCTAGGCTCGTCAAGTTTAACCCGAGTGTTCCGCACGTGCAACATGGCTTACACCCGTTGTATGTGAACGTAGAGTCTATCACACCCGATCATCACGGCGTGTCTCGAAACGACGAACTTTCGCAACGGTGCACACTCAGGGAGAACACAATTTTATCTTGAAATTTAAGTGAGGGATCACCTTATAATGCTACCGTCGTCCTAAGCAAAATAAGATGCATAAAAGGATTAACATCACATGCAAATCATAAGTGACATGATATGGCCATGAACTTGTGCTTTTGATCTCCATCTCCAAAGCACCGGCATGATCTCCATCGTCACCGGCATGACACCATGATCTCCATGATCTTGATCTCCATCAACGTGTCGCCATGAGGTTGTCGCGCCGACTGTTGCTTCCATGACTATTGCTAACTCATAGCGATAAAGTAAAGCAAAACGGCGAAAAATAATTAAAGACAACTCTATGGCTCCTGCCAGTTGCCGTACTCATCGACATGCAAGTCGTGATATTCTATACAACACATGATCATCTCATACATCACATATATCTCATCATGTAATTGGCCATATCACATCACAACATACCCTGCAAAAACAAGTTAGACGTCCTCTAATTGTTGTTGCAAATTTTACGTGGCTGCTACGGGTTTGCAAGAACCGTTCTTACCTACGCAAAACCACAACGTGGTGTAGTGATTGCTTTTTGATCTTCTAAAAGAACCCTCTTCATTGAAATCGATTCAACTAAAGTGAGAGAGACAGACACCCGCTAGCCATCTTTATGCAACGAAGTTACATGTCAGTTGAAGGAACCTGTCTCGCGTAAGCGTACGCGTAATGTCGGTCCGGGCCGCTTCATCTCACAATACCGCCGAATCAAGTATCAACTAGTAACGGCAAGCAATATGTATACACCCACGCCCACAACTCGTTTGTGTTCTACTCGAGATCTCATCTACGCATAGACCTAGCTCAGATGCCACTGTTGGGGAACGTTGCATGGGAAACAAAAATTTACCTACGCACACACAAGATCTATCCATGGTGATGAGCATCTACGAGAGGGAGAGTGAATCTACATACCCTTGTAGATCGCTAAGCGGAAGCGTTAAGAAACGCGGTTGATGTAGTCGAACGTCTCCGCGATCCAAATCGCAAGTTGTCCCTCGATCCGATCACGAACTAGTGCCGAACGGACGGCACCTCCGCGTTCAACACACGTACGGCTTGATGACGCCTTCACCTCCTCGATCCAGCGAGCGATGGTGAAGTAGTAGATGAGTTCCGGCAGCACGACGGCGTGGTGATGGTGGTGAGGAACAATCTCTGCAGGGCTTCGCCAAGCACTACGGAGATTATGACGGGAGAACTAGAGGGTTAGGGTTGCCGACACACGGCTTGGGAAATCTTAATCAATCCCGTGTGCTAGCCCTGCCCCTCTATTTATATGTTGAGCCTTGGGGTCTAAACTTGGAGTAAAAGCCTCCTCCAGGTCGGTTTTGCCCGCACAAGGTCGGTTTGGCCCGCAGGGAAAGAGTCCAACTCGGATCCCTGCAGTACCGCGCACAAGCGGTAGTACCGCTTACGAGCGGTAGTACCGCTTGAGCGGTAGTACCGCTTCACACAAGCGGTAGTACCGCTTATGCGGTAGTACCGCTTCACACAAGCGGTAGTACCGCTTACGCGGTAGTACTGCCTTACCAGCGGTAGTACCGCTTAAGGCAGCAGCAAAACTTCCTTTTGCACTTTCCAATACCTCGTGGGCTTTACGCCTTTGGCTCATATAAAGTGTTGCTGCACCCGAACACTTCGGTAAACATCCGGAACCCCTTCCGGTGAATTCCGGAACCCTTCCGGAGATCAAAACACTATTATCACATATATCAATCTTTACCTCCGGACTATTCCGGAGATCCTCGTCATGTCCGGGATCTTATCCGGGATTCCGAACAACCTTCGGTCACCAACAAAATAACTCAACTATACTAATCGTCACCAAACGTTAAGTGTGTAGACCCTGCGGGTTCGAGAACTATGTAGACATGACCGAGACACCTCTACGATCAATAACCAATAGCGGGACCTGGATGCCCATATTGGCTCCTACATATTCTACGAAGATCTTTATCGGTCGAACCTCTATGTCAAGGATTCAGTTAATCCCGTATGCTGTTCCCTTTGTTCTTCGGTATGTTACTTGCCCGAGATTCGATCGTCGATATCTCTATACCTAGTTCAATCTCGTTGCCGGCGAGTCTCTTTACTCGTTCCGTAATACAAGATCTCGTGGCTAACACTTTAGTCACATTGCTTGCAAGGCTCATTGTGATGTTGTATTACCGAGTGGGCCCTGAGATACCTCTCCGTCACACGGAGTAACAAATCCCAGTCTTGATCCATGCCAACCCAACAGACACCCTCGGAGATACCTGTAGAGCATCTTTATAGTCACCCAGTTACGTTGCGACGTTTGATACACACAAGGTACTCCTCCGATGTCAGGGAGTTGCATGATCTCATGGTCATAGGAACAGATACTTGACATGCAGAAAACAATAGCAATAAACTGACACGATCATATGCTACGTTTATAGTTTGGGTCTTGTCCATCACATCATTCTCCTAATGATGTGATCCCGTTATCAAATGACATCTTATGTCCATGGCCAGGAAACCTTCACCATCTTTTGATCAACGAGCCAGTCAACTAGAGGCTTACTAGGGACAGTGTTGTCTATGTACCCACACATGTATTTGAGTTTCCAATCAATACAATTATAGCATGGATAATAAACAATTATCATGAACAAGGAAATATAATAATAACTAATTTATTATTGCCTCTAGGGCATATTTCCAACACTTACCATACCATGAGATCACTTGATCTCGCTTGGTACATCTTCTACGCTTTGTGTGTGTTGATCAACTTGAATCACTCATTGTACTTATTCTTGATCAACCTTGTATCTTTTCAACTCTCTTCATTAAGATGATGTCTTGAAGGTAAACATGAATGTCCACACAATCTTCTTCTTCAAGACATGCTTGCAATAGGCTCATCTCTCACATGACCAATCTTTGGATAAATCCTTGAATAGCACCTTGGTCAACACATATTCTTCTTGAAACCAACAAATGGACTTCAAGAAATGCCTATGGACAAACCCTTCAATATAACTCATGGCAACCATTAGTCCATAGAGATTGTCATCAATTACCAAAACCAAACATGGGGGCTCCACATGTTCTTTCAGATTTCATTACTGGTTTCCCCAGACCACAGAAGGGTCATGATGCTATCTTTGTCGTCATCGACCGATTCTCCAAGGTTGCTCACTTTCTGCCAGTCAAGGAGACAATCACTGCTAGTCAGTTAGCAGACTTGTATGTTTCCAGAATTGTGTCACTCCATGGTGTTCCGTTGGAGATCAGTTCAGATCGAGGCAGCCTCTTTACCTCAAGATTCTGGAACAGTTTCCAAGAGGCTATGGGAACTCATCTATCTTTCAGCACCGCTTATCACCCCCAGTCCCAAGGGCAAGTCGAACGAGTAAATCAAGTGCTTGAAGATATGCTTCGAGCTTGTGTCATCTCATTCGGTAAGAAATGGGAAGAATCTCTCCAGTATGCCGAATTCTCTTACAACAATAGCTATCAAGCTAGTCTGAAGATGGCACCCTTTGAAGTTCTCTATGGACGTAAGTGCCGAACCCCTCTGAATTGGTCAGAAACTGGGGAACGGCCACTCTTCGGACCGGACATTATTCAACAAGATGAAGAACAAGTCCGCATTGTCCGTGAACATTTGAAAACTGCTCAGTCTCGTCAGAAGAGCAATTATGACCGAAAACACCAGGTAATGGTCTATCAACCTGGCGAGCACGCTTACCTTCGCGTCACTCCGATGAAGGGCACTCATCGATTTGGAATCAAGGGCAAGTTAGCTCCCCGCTACATTGGCCCGTTCCGTATTCTTGCCCGTCGAGGAGAAGTGGCATATCAACTAGAGTTGCCGCCGAACCTTTCTCAAGTGCATGATGTCTTTCATGTCTCACAACTTCGTCGCTACTTCAAGGATCCTATCCGAGCAGTGGATCATGAAGTGCTTGAATTGCGAGATGATCTTTCCTATCCAGAGTATCCGATCCACATTCTTGATCAAGCTGAACGACGAACCCGTCAAAAGTCGAGCAAGTTCCTTAAAGTTCAGTGGTCGAATCATTCTGAAGATGAAGCCACTTGGGAACGCGAAGATTGTCTTTGTGAAGAATACCCTACTTTCTTTCAGCCTACCTCTTAATTCTCGGGACGAGAATTTTTTTAGAGGAGGAGAATTGTAACATCCCCATGTAATAGCTACAATAATCACCTCTTGATAATGCCAAGTCACCATGCTTATCAGTGCTTGATCATCATTTGCATCATATCTTTCAAATTCCAATTTAAATTGAAATTCAAATTTAAAGTGAAAATAAAAGTTGTTCCAAATTGGAAATAAAAATGTTCATTAAATAGCAAATAATCTATTTCTAATTATGTTCAGGAAAACAACATCACTAAAATTCACTAGGGGACTCAAACATCATCAAAACAGTAGCAAACATCAACATTTAATACCATTTTATTTAATAGAATTGCAAATGAAATCATATATTCACCAAACCAATTTCTGGTGATAGGTAATATTGCATTGTAATATTTGGACCAAGTCACATATTTTACAAAAGTGTTTCTGTGGCTAAACATTTTGCAAAACAAAAGATAAAACAGAAAACAGAAAAGGAAAAAGAAAACGGGCAAAGGGCACTGTGCCTATGGGCCTCGAGTGCACAGTCCCGCGCGGCCCAGCCCAACAGCGGTCGTCGTCCTCCTCCCGCGTTATCGCTCGCGCACGCCGACACGGCGCCGCCCGCCTCGCTGTCGCCCATCCCGCGGCGCCCCCGAGCCGATAAGGCTCTCTCCGAGCTGCTCTCCCCTCCCCCGAAACCCTAGACCCCTCTCATTTCCCCCTCGCCCTCTGCATCGCCCTCGCCCGAGCTCGCCCGAAAACGCCCTCCATCGCCGCCGTCGATCCCGCGCCCTCCGTCGACCCCTCGCCTCGCCGAGATGTCGTGAAGCATCGCCGCCGTCCGCTACTCCGCCTGCGCCCAACCATCGGAGCTGGGGAGCACCACATCGAGCCCCTTGAGCTCATCTTCCTCCTCGGGTCACCGGCAACCATCGCCGATTCCGGCGCCACCTGCAGCTACTAAACCCCTCGCCGGCCTCCTTGAGCTGCTCGGTGAGCCTCCGCGCCGTCCTCCTCTCTCCCCTGCCCGTCTCCGTGCCGGTAGCCGCCGATTCCGCCGTAGCCGTACCCGTCACCGCCGCGTAGCTCGTCGCCGTCGTGCTAGTCACTGTCATGCTCGCCTGAGCACACGAGCATGCTCAGGGCACCTCGCCGAGGCCGCCCGTGCGATTAGTTCTTCTCCCCGTGGCCTCTTTCGTCGATCCCGATCGTGGCCGAAGTCCGGCGCCGCCGCGGTGGTCGCCGTCGACGTTCCCGTCCTCGTCGTGCGCTGCAACCGCCGCCATTGGACGCGGCTCGCTCCGCCCGATCTAACGCGCCCTCGCGCGCGTCGAATAGCCCACCGTGCGCGATTTCCGGCCACCTCCCGTAGCGCCGCCACAGTTTTTGGCTCGCCGGAGCGTTCTCCGGCGCCGGCGCCGACGTGGCCTGACGTGTGGGGCCCCTCTGCCACTGACTGATGGGTCCCACTGGCCCCGTTGACTAGGTTGACCAGTCAACGGTGCTGACTGGGCACCCACAGTCACTGACATGTGGGTCCCGTGACTAATTAAACCGGTTTAAATTTAAATAAAAGTTAATTAGTCTAATTAGCCACTGACAGGGCGGGCCCACCTGATAATTAGGTTAATTAGTTAAATAAAACTCTGTTTAATTAAGTCAGTCACTGACCAGTGGGACCCACTGGTCAGATTTGACTCTGGTCAGCCAGAGTTGACTGCTGACGCCAGCACTACGTCATGCTGATGTCACCTTTTACTATTCTGGATAATTCGGATTTAATTAATTAAAAAATTTCCAGAAAATCAGTAAAACTTTGAAAAATCATATAAATTAAACCGTAACTCAGATGAAAATAATTTATATATGAAAAACGATCAGAAAAATATGTAGAATCCGAATATGCCACCCACATACCTGCCACACCCCTCTATCATATTGAACATGGAATTTTTTGCCCGATTTCGATAAATGAATAGTGCGTGACTTTAATAAAATAAATCCAAATAAATTCCTAAATTATCTAAATCAATTAAATAGGCAATATATCACATCTGCATATCATTTAGGCATGTCATGCATCGCTGTTGCATTATTGTCGTGAATTTATTGTTTCTTCCCCCTCCTTCTCTCCCAATAGACGCCGGGACCGATGCCGACGCAGTTGAGTACGACTACGCTCCAGACGAGCAGCCGTCCGACGACCAGCCCCTTTCAGCAGAGCTTCCAGGCAAGCAACCCCCCTTGACGCATGCCTATATCACCTATTCTCTCTTCCTCTTGCTTGCATTAGAATTTGTTGCTGCTATTGTTTTATCCTATTCTGATGCATAGCCTGGTTTTGTAACCTGTTATTGGTACCTGCCTGATATCCGAGATGCTTAGTATAGGTTGGATGGTAAACCGTCTGTGGCCCCTCTTCCTTGCTGTAGTTGCCCCGCCTTAGTACTTGTGCCCCGATTGATGTGATCGAACGGGCTGAGAACAACACATCACCGCACACCCCCTAAGTTGCTCGTCACTGCAGAGCTGGCATCTAGTGTCGAGGGTGATACATCTTATCTCACTTCCGATGATGCCTCTGTAGAATAGCTATCCGGATGTGGGTTACCGAGGGTGATTCCTCTTTCATCACTTTCGATTAAGCTTCTGTCGTGTAACTCCTCGAGTGGGAAACCATCGAGGGTGATTCCTCGAATTCCTTCTCGATACTTGGACACACGGTTACTTTGACCTTTGTTACAGGCGGGTCGACCCCGAGGGGTACCCGCGGGGAAATATGAAGTCGGGTTTGCCAGGAGGGCACCCGCGAGAGATTATTATGGCAGAACGACAGGGCAGGCGGAGACCACCCTGATCGTGATCCGTGTGTTACTAAGTCGGAGCGACAGGTAGTCTGATCGTCTCTGCGAGTTACTAAATACGCCTAACGGATTTGGGTATTTGATCTGAGTGGGTCGTTGGCCCTATACGCACTACCACCACGTGGGACAATGGTTATGGGACCCTCTACGTCGTATGTATCAGCCGAAAGCTCTTCAGACGTCACAGCTCAGAGATGCAGGCTGATTGCTGGGGTGGGCTGGTTACGTCACTTGTGTATACAGTGTCGCGCCTGGGCCCCGACCAGTCTCGCAACGTGCAGGAGTGCAAAGGGTGATGGGCCCAAGACCCCTTCGCACTTAGGATTTAGACCGGTGTGTTGACCTCTCTGCTGAGCCTAGGTAGGACTGCGTCGTGTCGATTACCCGAGGCCGGGCATTACCCAACAAGTGTGTCCGGCCAGATGTAATCGAGCGTTCTGGGTAATAGTAGTGCACCCCTGCAGGGAAGTTATCTATTCGAATAGCCGTGTCCACGGTAACATGACGCTCAGTGTTGTATCCCGATCTACTACTATTTGAACTGGATACATGTTAATTAATAATAAGCTCCGGGATCGCTTTCTCGCAGGGAGTCGAGAAAGGATCTCTGGGCTTTGATTCAACATGATTGTTAATTTATAATATGCTAATCTGCTCTCTTCTAATGCTGCAAGATTGCTTCAAGATGCTAGTCTTCGATAGGCTAGGCTTCTCCCCCTCTATTCTGGCATTCTGCAGTTCAGTCCAAAGATATAGCCCCATTCCTTTGATACCGATGCATACTTAGCATAGATCTGATGTCAGTCTTGCGAGTACTTTGGATGAGTACTCACGGTTGCTTTGCTATTCTTTTTCCCCCATACCCGATACTTGAGACCATATGACGGAGCCCCGGAGCCAGACAACGCCGCAGGAGCTTACTACCAGGAGAGTCCCGGAGGCACGTACTACTGGGTTGAGCCAGCCGACCAGGAGTAGTTCGGAGGCCCTAGGCAGGAAGCCTTCGCCTTTTCGATCAGTGTCGTTGTTTGTGCTAGCATTCTTAAGGCAAATTTGACTAACTATGTCTGTACTCAGATATCATTTGTGTGTATGACTTATGTATTCGGGTCCTCGTGACCCCTGGTTTGTAATATGAAGATTTATGTTTAAATTTGAGTTTAGAGTTGTGTTGTGATATCTTCCCGTGAGTCTCTGATCTCGAGCGTGCACGTTTGCGTGTATGATTAGTGCACGGTCGAGTCGGGGGTGTCACACTCGCTTTGCCTGCTACTTTGGTTTTCTTTGTTGGTGTGAGTTGACAATTAAAGCAATTGCAGGGGAGCTACCAAGCATTATAGTGATAGTAAAACTATATTTGGTAGTGCTGGTTCCCATTAGAGCAGTGGTAGTAGGAGGGGGTGCACGTCATTTGAGCAAGTTTGAGCAAGTTTGGGTGCATGTCATATTTGCATAACTTGCCTTTTTGTCATTTTTGCAAGTTTGGGTGCAAATCAGCAATATTATCATGGCATGACATATTTTTAACAGGAAATGACATATTATCATGGCAAATCAGCAATATTATCATGGCATGCCATATTATCATGGCGTGACATATTCAACTTATTGTTAACAGAAAAAATGTTATACTAACATGACATATTTAGAGCAAGATTAAGACATGCTACAGGAGCTATCATGGCAATATCTTGGCACAACAAGGTAGTACAAAACATGTAGATCATAATATATAACATGGGCATATCCATAGGAGTGATACGTCTCCAACGTATCTATAATTTATAAAGTATTCATGCCATGTTTATAACAATTCTATATGATTTTGGTATGATTTGATTAGAACTAACCCGGACTGACGCTGTTTTCAGCAGAACTACCGTGGTGTTGTTTTTGTGCAGAAATAAAAGTTCTCCAAATGAGCTGAAACTTTTTGACGATTTTTTCTGGAACATAAGAGACACTAGAAGCTTCGGGAGGAGGCCAGAAGACCCACAGGGGCCCCACGAGCCACCAGGGTGCGCCACCCCCCCAGGCGCGCCCTGGTGCCTCGTGGGCCCCCTGTGGCCCTTCTTCGCGTGATTCCAACGCCAAAAAATCATATATATTCAGAAACCCCCGAAAGTTAACCTAGATGAGTTTTTACGCCGCCGCAAGCCTCTGTACCTCCACGATCTCATCTACAGCCCTTTTTGGGCACCCTGCCGGAGGGGGAAATTATCACCGGAGGCCATCTTCATCATCCCGGCGGTCTCCATGACGAGGAGGGAGTAGTTCACCCTCGGGGCTGAGGGTATGTACTAGTAGCTATGTGTTTGATCTTTCTCTCTCGTGTTCTTGATATGGCATGATCTTGATGTATCGCGGGCTTTGTTAATATAGTTGGATCATATGGTGTTTCTTCCCTCTCTATCTTTGTTGTGATGAATCGAATCTTTTCCCTTTGAGGTTTCGTTATTGTCGGATTGAATATTCAGATTTGAGAACACTTGATGTATGTCTTGCATATGAATACCCGTGGTGACAATGGGGTATTATATTGATTCACTTGATATATGTTTTGGCACTCAACTCGCGGATTCCCGAGGTGACATTGGGGTAATCTATGCATAGGGGTTGATGCACGTTTTCATTATCTTTTCTCTGAAACTTTGGGGTGCTCCTTGGGGTACTTTGTGTGGATTGAATATTATGATTATGAAGTTGTTTGATGCATATCGTATAATCAACTCACGGATACTTGTGGTGACATTGGAGTATCTAGGTGACATTAGAGTTGGTTGATGTGTATCATATGATGTTATTTTAGTACGAACTCTAGGGCTGTTTGTGACACTTATAGGAATAGCTCAATAGATCGATCGGAAAGGATAACTTTGAGGTGGTTTCGTACCCTACAAACAATTTCTATCTTATGTTCTCCGCTAATAGGAACTTGGGAGTGATTCTTTATCGCACGTTGAGGGATGGTTATATGATCCAATTATATTAGCATTGTTGAGAGATTGCACTAGCGAAAGTATGAACCCTAGGCCTTGTTTTTAAGCATTGCAATACCGTTTGTGCTCATTTTTGTTAGTTGCTACCTTGCTGTTTTTATATTTTTAGATTACAAAAACCTATATCTACTATCCATACTACACTTTTATCACCATCACTTCGCCGAACTAGTGCACCTATACAATTTACCATTGTATTGGGTGTGTTGGGGACACAAGAGATTTCTTGTAGTTGGTTGCAGGGTTGTTTGAGAGATACCATCTTCAACCTACGCCTCCCACAGATTGATAAACCTTAGGTCATCCACTTGAGGGAAAATTGCTACTGTCCTACAAAACTCTGCGCTTGGAGGCCCAACACGAGTCTACAAGAATAAATTATGTAGTAGACATCAAGCTCTTTTCTGGCGCCGTTGCCGGGGAGGTGAGTGCTTGAAGGTATATCTTTAGATCTTGCAATCGAATCTTGTAGTTTCTTGTTTTATCACTAGTTTGGTTTATAAAAGAAAACTACAAAAAAATGGAATTGAGGTTGCCTCATATTATTCGTCTTTATCATGTCTTTCTTGAAAATGATGCATCAGAAAATTGTGCTCAATTGATAGAAGAAGAATTCAATAAAATGTTTGGCATAAAATCTTTGAATGATGAGCATGATTGCAATGTTGTTAGTATGAATTCTTTGAATACCCATGATGCTAATGATACGCAAAGCTACAAGCTTGGGGATGCTATGTTTGATGAAGATGATATTTTTAGCCCCCCAAGTTTAGATGAGAAAATTTATTATGATGATAGCATGCCTCCTATTTATGATGATTATATTGATAAAATTGGATTTGGAGAGGTCACAACTTTATTTAATGATGATTCCACTATTTCGGAAGAGGTTTCAATTGATTATGACAACAAAGTTGCTATCTATGATGATTATTGTGATGACATGTATGCTATAAAGAATAATAATAACCATGAAACTTGTCATCATGATTTTAATGTTCAATTTGATTATGTCAATCAAGTATCTCATGATAGTTATTTTGTTGAGTTTGCTCCCACTATTATGAATGAGAAGAAAATAGCTTATGTGGGGAGTAATGAAAATTCTATGCTTGTGAATCATGAAAAGAATGCTTTATGTGATAGTTATATTTTTGAATTAATTCATGATGCTACTGAAAATTATTATGAGAGAGGATCATATGCTTGTAGGTGTTGCAATAATATCAAGTTTCCTCTCTATGTGTTGAAAGTTTTGAAGTTATGCTTGTTTTGCCTTCCTATGCTAGTTGATTCTTGCTCCCATAAACTATTTGCTCACAAAATCCCTATGCATAGGAAGTGGGTTAGGCTTAAATGTGCTAGTCATATGCTTCATGATGCTCTCTTTGTGTTTCAATTCTTTACTTTTATGCGAGCATCATTGAAATCATCATGCCTAGCTAAAAAGGCATTAAAGAAAAACGCTTGTTGGGAGACAACCCAACATTTACCCCTACTGTTTTTTGTGTTCACATGATTAATCTACTGTGTTAATCATGTTTTATATGTTTTCTTTCAATAATGTGCCAAGTAAAGCCTTTGGGATAGTGTGGATGCTTGTTGATTTGATTCTGTGCAAAAATAGAAACTTTTGCGTCCAGTGCTGAAATTTCTATTCTGTACTGGAGCGTGAAAAATTCTGAAATTTGTACACAGTATTGGGTTACAAATTGTTTACGTTGTACTAATTTTTCAGAATTTTTGGAGGTACAGAAGTATGGTTTTTAAATCGCTTACTACACGCTGTTCTGTTTTTGACAGATTCTGTTTTCGGTGCATAGTTTGCTTGTTTTAGTGTTTCCATAGCTTATATTGAGTAATATAAATTGTGGAAATGATAGACTACAGTAGGAATTATGTGATAACAATTATGAATCTTGTGTTGACAGTACCTAAGGTGATGATTTATTTTTATCATACTAACCTATCTCACAAGTTCCGTTAAGTTTTGTGTGATTGAAGTTTTCAAGTTTTGGGTGAGATATCGATATGAGGAGAATAAGGAGTGGAAAGACCCTAAGCTTGGGGATGCCCAAGGCACCCCAAGGTAATATTCAAATAATACCCAAGCAACTAAGCTTGGGGATGCCCCGGAAGGCATCCCCTCTTTCGTCTTCAACATTATCGGTAACCTTACTTGGAGCTATATTTTTATTCGTCACATAATATGAGTTTTGCTTGGAGCGTCATTTTATTTTGTTGATATTTGCTTGCTGTTATCAATAATCATGTTTTGTATCTTTTATTTCAATAAAATGCCAATTATAGCCTTTACCATGCTCAATTTGCAAGTTCATGTGTTGCTGTTTGAAAACAGAAAGTTTTCTGTTATGTCCAGAATATTCCTGAATAGTCAGAACATGATAAAAATCTGAAATTTTTACACAGTAAGAATGCATGAGTTCTCTGTCACTTGGTAATTTTTCAGAATTTTTGGAGTTAGGGAAGTATGAATTTTAAATCCCCCTTTACAGACTGTTTTGTTTTGGCAGATTGCTGTTATGGTTGCATTGTTTGCATATGTTTGCGAGTTTAATGTTTCTATTTGTGGATAGGAGTATTAAATATGCAGAGGCATTTAGTATTCAATGTTTAATTATAATTTTAGTGATTTGTTACAGTAGAGAATGTCAAGGTTTTGAGTTGATTTATACTAACTTATCTCACGAGTTCTTGTTGAGTTTTGTGTGGATGAAGTTTTTAAGATTTAGGAGAAGCCATGATATGAGAGGAATTAAGGAGACAGAAGAGCTCAAGCTTGTCTATGCCCAAGGCACTCCAAGATAACATTCCAAGAAGTCTCAAGCAACTAAGCTTGGGGATGCCCCGGTTGGCATCCCACCTTTCTTCATCAACACCTATCGGTTAGCCTGAGTTTTTGCTTCTTCACATGATATGTGCTATCCTTGGAATGTCATTTTATTTTGTTTTCTTTGCTGCTTGTATAAAATACTTAAGATCTGAAATTTTTAAATGAGAGAGAGTTCTCACATAGCTACTTAATTACTTAACTACTCATTTGATCTTCACTTATATCTTTTTGGAGTAGCTTGTCATTTACTCTTGTGCTTCACTTATATCCTATGAGTAAATTGTTGAAATGAATTGAATATCATAAAGTTGAAATTTATATGCTTCACATGCTTGTCCCATGGGGAGTAGTGACTTAACATACAAGAAGTATAAGTGGTAAAATTTATTGAAAGTTAACAAACATAGCATTGGTCACTTGAACAATTCATGAACGAATTTTGAAGGAAGAGAAATTTCACATATAAATATACCATCTTGGGCATCTTCTATGATTGTGAGCCCCCATTAATTATTTTCAAGCTTGATCAAGTAGTTGACGTTGGACAAGGAAGACAACGTAATGAGTTATGTTTGTTTATATTCACATAGAAGTTATATTGTCATGGATCCTCTAACATGTGGTGCTTGCTTAGGATCTTTTGCTTGCCAAAAATTCGTACTAAGTATAGATACTACTTGTGCATCCAAAAACCATTAAACCCAGTTTCTTGCCATGAGTGTCCACCATATCTACCTATGGATTGAATAAGATCCTTCAAGTAAGTTGTCATCGGTGCAAAAAAGCAATAAAAATTGCTCCTAAAATATGTATGATCTTTAATTGCAAGGGAAAATAAGCGTTGTACGAACTTGTGATGGTAAAGAAATAAAAACGACGGACTGCATAATAAAGGTTGCTATCACAAGGGGCAATATAACGTGACGTTCCTTTGCATTAAGAGCTTGTGCATCCAACAACAAAAAGTGCATGACAACCTCTGTTTCCCTCTGCGAAGGGCCTATCTTTTACTTTTCTGTATTTACTTTTCTGAATTTACTTTTATGCAAGAGTCATTAATGTTCATCCCTATTCCGCTCTATTTATTCTTTAGTTGGCAAGCATTATGTGGTAGGGAAAGACCCATGCACATATATCCAGTTGAATATAGGTGATCATGAGTTATTATTGTTGACATTATCCCTGAGATAAAAGTTGGGAGGCAAAACATTAAGCCCCTATCTTTCTATGTGTTTGACTGAAACGGTTTGTTCTAAAAATATGCTTTGAGTGTCAGCAATCATGGAAGACTAAATGATAGTTGAGTATGTGGAATTTGCTAGATCAAAGCTCTTACATAGACCCTTCCTGAAAATAAGATGAATTGTAATTGTTTGATGACTGAGAACATAGTTTGTTAGTTTTCAAGAAAGTTTATGGCCTATACTTTAAACATGTGAATAGCTTGCTACTTGATCATGAGAAGTTTTATGAGATGAGCTACTGATTATGATATATATTGATGCTAGAAAAAGTGATTGAAATTATCATTGATCAAACTTATGCACTATGCTAGCATTCACACTTCATAAATTATTTCTTTTATCATTTACCTACTCGAGGACGAGCAGGAATTAAGCTTGGGGATGCTGATACGTCTCCAACGTATCTATAATTTATGAAATATTCATGCCATGTTTATAACAATTCTATATGATTTTGGTATGATTTGATTAGAACTAACCCGGACTGACGCTGTTTTCAGCAGAACTACCGTGGTGTTGTTTTTGTGCAGAAATAAAAGTTCTCCAACTGAGCTGAAACTTTTTGACGATTTTTTTCTGGAACATAAGAGACACTAGAAGCTTTGGGAGGAGGCCAGAAGACCCACAGGGGCCCCACGAGCCACCAGGGCGCGCCACCCCCCAGGCGCACCCTGGTGCCTCGTGGGCCCCCTGTGGCCCTTCTTCGCGTGATTCCAACGCCAAAAAATCATATATATTCAGAAACCCCCGAAAGTTAACCTAGATGAGTTTTTACACCGCCGCAAGCCTCTGTACCTCCACGATCTCATCTACAGCCCTTTTCCGGCACCCTGCCGGAGGGGGAAATCATCACTGGAGGCCATCTTCATCATCCCGGCGGTCTCCATGATGAGGAGGGAGTAATTCACCCTCGGGGCTGAGGGTATGTACTAGTAGCTATGTGTTTGATCTCTCTCTCTCTCTCGTGTTCTTGATATGGCATGATCTTGATGTATCGCGAGCTTTGTTAATATAGTTGGATCATATGGTGTTTCTTCCCTCTCTATCTTTGTTGTGATGAATCGAATCTTTTCCCTTTGAGGTTTCGTTATTGTCGGATTGAATATTCAGATTTGAGAACACTTGATGTATGTCTTGCATATGAATACCCGTGGTGACAATGGGGTATTATATTGATTCACTTGATATATGTTTTGGCACTCAACTCGCGGATTCCCGAGGTGACATTGGGGTAATCTATGCATAGGGGTTGATGCACGTTTTCATTATCTTTTCTCCGATAGAAACTTTGGGGTCTCCTTGGGGTACTTTGTGTGGATTGAATATTATGATTATGAAGTTGTTTGATGCATATCGTATAATCAACTCACGGATATTTGTGGTGACATTGGAGTATCTAGGTGACATTAGAGTTGGTTGATGTGTATCATATGATGTTATTTTAGTACGAACTCTAGGGCTGTTTGTGACACTTATAAGAATAGCTCAATAGATCGATCGGAAAGGATAACTTTGAGGTGGTTTCGTACCCTACAAACAATTTCTATCTTATGTTCTCCGCTAATAGAAACTTGGGAGTGATTCTTTATCGCACGTTGAGGGATGGTTATATGATCCAATTATATTAGCATTGTTGAGAGATTGCACTAGCAAAAGTATGAACCCTAGGCCTTGTTTTTAAGCATTGCAATACCGTTTGTGCTCACTTTTGTTACTTGCTACCTTGCTGTTTTTATATTTTTAGATTACAAAAACCTATATCTACTATCCATACTACACTTTTATCACCATCTCTTCGCCGAACTAGTGCACCCATACAATTTACCATTGTATTGGGTGTGTTGGGGACACAAGAGATTTCTTGTATTTGGTTGCAGGGTTGTTTGAGAGATACCATCTTCAACCTACGCCTCCCACGGATTGATAAACCTTAGGTCATCCACTTGAGGGAAAATTGCTACTGTCCTACAAAACTCTGCGCTTTGAGGCCCAACATGAGTCTACAAGAATAAGTTGTGTAGTAGACATCAAGGAGCTACAGATCAGTGGGAACCATCAAGACAAGATGCAGAGTTTTTATAACAGGCAGTTTAGACTTAGTGAAAACTAGCAAGTGCAAATCAGCAATATTATAATGGCATGTTTTCAAGCTTGTGTCAGTGCCTTAACATGGTTTTCATGGCATGGGAAAAATACTAGCAGACAGATGACATTTTAATGCTCCAAAGTCATGTTCAAAGTTTATTCATATGACACTTGCATTAATTCACACAAAATGACAAAAAGGCAAGTTATGCAAATATGACATGCACCCAAACTTGCTCAAATGACAAAATATGGCCACTGACTAAATTGACTAAACTGCCTCTACATTGGCACTGACTAAATTGACTAAACTGCCTCTACATTGGCACTGACTAAATTGACTAAACTGCCTCTACATTGGCACTGACTAAATTGACTAAACTGCCTCTACATTGGCACTGACTAAATTGACTAAACTAAATTGATTAAACTGCCTCTACATTGGCACTGACTAAATTGACTAAATTGCCTCTACATTGGCACTGACTAAATTGACTAAACTACATTGCCAAATCTGATGAACCCTAGTGATGCAATCAAATTGGTGGAGGGGATGAACCCTAGCGATGCAAATAAAAGAAGGTGGAAGGGATGAACTCACCATACTCAATGCAGCCTAGGGGATGAAGATGGAGGCGATGAACCCTAGCAGTCCGTCGTTTCCGCCGCCGCCGTCGTTGAAACCCTAGCTCAAAACAAAATTAACTACAATCAAATTGGAGGGCAACGAGCGGCGAGAGAGGGAGATTACCTAACCCGCCAGAACCGGCCGGAATCGGAGCGGCGACGAGCGGCGAGAGAGGGAGAGAAAGGGGAACGAGAACGCGCGCGGGGCAGAGAGAGAGAGAGGGAGTGGGGCGGGGTGTCCGTTGACCCGTTGGTATTGACCCCCGACCCACTGCCTCCTAATAATATTTGGGCTTGGCCCAATACGAAATGATCACCACCTAAAATAATATAAATGATCACCACCTAAAAAAATGTCAGTATTTTCATTTAAAATAATATAAATTTAATAAAAGTAAACTACAATATACTATAAAAATGATCACCACCTAAAAAAAATAAAAAGGAAACAATTTTGAAGTGTCAAACTACATATTTGAAGTCTCAAACTAAAAAGTAAAAAAAAAGTAAATATGAAGTCTCAAACTACATATTTTAAAAAATGTCTGTATTTCCATTTAAAATAATATAACTTTAATAACAGTAAACAACAATATACTATAAAAATGATCGCCACCTAAAAGAATAAAAAGGAAATTTTTTTCATGTGTCAAACTACATATTTGAAGTCTCAAACTAAAAAGGAAAAAAAAGTAAAAATGAAGTCTCAAACTACATATTTTAAAAAATGTCAGTATTTCCATTTAAAATAATATAAATTTAATAAAAGTAAACTACAATATACTATAAAAATGATCACCACCTAAAAAGATGAAAAGGAATTTTTTTTGAAGTGTCAAACTACATATTTGAACATAATAGTGCTGTCATGGAAACTAATGACACGCCACGACTAAACATAATAGTGATGGTGATCCATGTTATACTACGCCAGCTCTATATTACGCCTGGTATAAATTGTTGATTCCATATACTTGTGACGCTCACCTGTTTTCCAACGCCACGACTATGCCCCTACTAATGTCGTACCAAATAAGCCAACGCCACCACTATTTGAAAAAAATAGTGTTGGCGTTGGTTGAAAATGACGCGCCACCAACGAAAGTTGTCGCTAGCACTTTTTCCACTAGTGGAAGGAGTTAGCGCGTAGGTCGAGTCCGTAGAATTGAGTCCGTAAGTGTAGCATTTTTGGGCATGCCCTTGTCCTGTCTTTGCCTCTGTGTGTCAATTCATGCGTTCATGCTACTATCGAAGTTGGACTAAAACATGACCATGTTTTTTTTACCAGGCATAAAATTAAAACATGCATTTCACCATTTTTTTTTTGAAAGAAAGGGGTTTCCTCTGCTCCATTTCATAGCATGAAGCAACAATAGTTCACATCATTCAGGCCTACCAGCGTGGTCAGGCCAGATCAAAACGAGTAGGCACCCAACACAGATGTCTACAAAGCCAGGTTCTAAGTATTTTCTTCTGCGCACATACTTTATTCTTGAACTCATTGTAGTATCCACACCAATTAGCATGAGAAAATTTACATTGTGGATTTTCAGTTCTTTTCCAATATGATCTTTGGCCTGTGCGGACACTAGACATCAGAGCTATGGCTCTCTCTGAAAAAACAGGATATGAGAGCTATGGCCACTTTCACCCACATCGTTTCCACATGACTCTTACAGTGAAAATACGGTTTCATGTTAATAACAAGTGATTAGAAGACTAATTATAATACATCAATCCATAGTGACCGGAAATAATGGAATGCATGGGGATAAAAGAAATATAAAAGTGCATATTTTATACTATGAAATCCTCTCTTTCCATAGTTGTATTTGGTTTGAGAAAGTATGGTATTCTATGCGGTTAACGCCCAAAAATTTGATACAATGTTCATTTTTTTTTAAATGTTCACTTTTAAAAAAAGATGGTACTCCCTCCGTTCCTAAATATAAGTCCTTTTAGAGATTCTATAATATGGACTACATACAGAGCAAAATGAGTGAATCTACACTCTAAAGTACCTCTATATACATCTGTATGTAGTTCATATTGAAATCTCTACAAAGACTTATATTTAGAAACGGATGGAGTAGCAAATTTTAAAGAATATTCACCTTTTCAATTAAGTTAAAAACTTTTTAAAAATGTTCACCTTTTTCAAAATATGTTCATGTGTTAAAAATGTTTGCATTTTCAGTTTTGTAAATATATTCATGTTTTCAAAAAATGTTCACAATTTTTTAAAAAAATGTTCGTACTCTATGAAATATTGTTTTCCATGTTTATTGAAAAAACTGAATGAAAAAAAACTAGAAAAAGGGCACTACAGTTGCCAGGCCGCCACAGTATAATTGGCTCTGCCACTGTTCCTACTCGTGGCGCCACTGTGGGCCGGAGTAGTCGGCGGTTTGCCCTGTGCCGCGGCGAGCGGCATATAGAAACTCTCCGTAATCAGAGCCACGTTAAAAAAAAACTGAAAAAGAAGTGTAATCAGCCACGTTCTCCGAAGGAAGAGGCAAACAGCCGCGCTGGGCCGCCGGCGGCGGCGACACAAAGACGTCAGGTCCGCCACGGATCGATGGTCGTCCGGCCACCCGTTCCAATCTGGACTCTTTACCTCCTTGTCACTTTTTCTCGCCTTTTTCTTTGTCACGGACGGAAATGGTCTCGGCAACTTGTATGATTTCCGTACATACTCAAATTGCAATTTTTTAAAATTTATTTACACTTGCGTGCGCAACTGAACGAACATACAACATGCGTGCAAAGCTTTTAGGCCAGGTGCGTACACCCTGAGGCAGGTTCTGCGCTGGTTCTGCCGTTTGACGATGCTCACGGGCGGCGGCACACCTGTATTTTGCGTAGCCAGCAGCAAGTTCTCGTTAACAAACGTTTTTCCAAGGGAGCCAGAGCATCCCGAAAACCCCTATACCTCCGGGCGGACAACTCAATCACTAACCCGGTAAAAAATCTGACCCAGAGAGGCTTTTCATATTGGTCCTATATATGCCCAGGTTGATCGGCACCCCTCATATCCAGCCCAATGTGGGGGCGGATATGAGGAGGCTCAGGTGCGTCCGGGCGCGTCCGCTATGTCGGACCCACCTCAAATTGCACCAAAATGACCTGGTCCACCAAATCCACCGCCGTTCATCCACCATTTCCCGCATCCGAGCCGTTTCCGTCGTCCATCCTTCCTTCCCCATCCACGCCGTCGGCCCCCATCCGCCGTCCTAGATGTCGTCGCAGGGTACCCTGTCCCCCACCGCCGCCACGGATGTTGCCTCAGTGTCGTTCGTGGGGCTCCCATCCTTGGAGCCGAGATGCAAGCCGTAGAACGTTGCCCGGAGGGACCGGCGACGGAGGTAGTAGGAGAGGGAAGCGACATCACAGGGAGTTCCAGCCACCGATACTGTGGACCTCTAGGAGGATGTGTCCGCTCCGCCGCGCCCGGCACCCCGAACCTCGTCCATCCTGCCACCGACAAGGAAGGGTGCCGTCTGCCTCGACCACGGCCACCACGATACAACGGCCGGATGGGCGATTCCGAACTGTTTTCAGTCAACGCAGGTGATGGAGGAGAACGTCTGTGATTTGCCATAGCTCCAACAGGAGTGGACAAGCACAAGCAGAGCCGGCGCCCGGTCTACCCACGTCCTGTTCGACGGAATGTCGCAGCAGGACACAATACATTTTTTTTCTCCTTTTCTCATCAATACCTTGCATATGCCATTGAATCATTTAGCTACATACGTCATTGCATCAATATGTTGCATATATCGTCAGTTTATTTGCAATCATGATAATTTTAGAAGAATGTCATGTCAAATAGGATCAATGACAATCAAGAACCTACCAAGTGGAGTATGAATTGAGGGATTCAAATTGTCCTACGTTCGATGTTGGGACAACATCAAACCCCAACAAAAAAAAAGAAAGGTAAAGATACCCAAGGCAAGAGGTCTGGCTTTCACAACATTTGAGAACATCTTGTTGGTTAAAGTTTGCTTGGCTCAATTGTACATGTAGGGATGACCCAAAAATAATCGAAGGAAGGGGTCGTGCTGCGCCATATGGTGCTGGGCTACTATAGTCACGTCGTTTGGGCAAAACAGCAAACATCGGCAGATCCTATTTGGCGCGTAGATCGCGCGCGAGTAACCTAGTGCGCACCCCTCCAGCGCTTGATCATGTGTTTGGGCGGGCCCATTTAGGGTTTATTCTCCACACAAACTTCCCTGAACTGGTTTTTTTTTCCTTCCAGTTTTCTTTTCTTCTTCTTTTTGACCTTTTATTTTCCTTTTACATTTCTTTTCCTTTTTTATTTTCTGTTTTTTCCTTTTTTCTTATTTTCTATTTTTTATTTTTGCGAACATCTTTCAAATTTGTGAACATTTTGAAACCGTGATATGTTTTCGAATTTATGTACATTATTTTGATATCCTGCACATTGTTTAAATTCATGAATATTTTTTTACATATTCGTGACCATTTTTTAAAATCATCATTTACAAATTCGTGAACTTTTTTGAAATTGTGTACATTTTTTGAAACTCATGAACATTTTTCGAGTTTATGTACATTTTTTTGAAATCCTGCATATTTTTCAAATTCGTGAACCTTTTTACATATTCATGAACATTTTTTGAAATCATGAACTTTTTACAAATTTGAGAACATTTCTGAAATTGTGAACATTTTTTGAAACTTGTGAACATTTTTGGCGAACATTTTTCAATTTCACAAACATTTTTTTGAAATTCACGAACATTTTTTGAATTCGCGAACATTTTTGAACCAATAAAGTTTGACCGTAATTTGGAAATAATTTTTGAAATTCATGAACATTTTTTCATTTTTTGTGAACATTTAAAAATCATGAACATTATTTGAATTCAAGAAATTTTGTTCAAATTCATGAACATTTTTTTAATAAGCGAACATTGTTCAAAATTGTGAAAATTTTATTAATACGCGAACATTTTATGATTTTTTGAACATTTTTTCAAAATCATGAACATTTTATTATTGCGCGAACATTTTATGATTTCTTGAACATTTTTTCAAAATCATGAACATTTTTTTCTGAATTCACTATCTTTTTATGATTTCTTGAGCATTTTGTTTTTAAAATCCGAAATTACTGAGAAATTTAGAACTTTCTGAAATCATGAATTATTTTTAAAAAGAAAAACATAAAAGAGAAAAAACAAATAAACAAATAAAAAAACAGGTTGCTTCCCGCCCCACGCATGGGTCGCGACTTCCAGCGCCCAGGTCGCCGAATGGAAGCTCCCAAGACTAAAGCGCCCTTAGAGCATTTATAGCCAGGCGCCCTAAACCGTCCTCAACGCCCGAGCGGCCCACCCGGTCACTGACCGGTCACGAAAATGTGACCCAGCCGGGCGCCTCAAACGGGCCTTAAACGCCCGGGCTGACCGGCACCCTTCATATCCAGCCCAAATATGGGGCGGATATGAGGCGGCCCGGGCGCGCTCGGGCGCGTCCGCCATGTCAGCCCGGCCCACCCCGACCCCACAAATATCCCATCCGGAAAACCCTAGACACCGGTCAATCCGAACTCCACTTCACTCCCTCTCCGTCCACTCCACTACCGATCCCCTCCCCTCAGATCCGATGGCCGGCGACGGAAGCAGCGGTGGCTCCGGTGCAGAATCCGACGGCTCGAACATCGACGTGGAGGAGGTGGCCCTCCGCATCGCATTGAGGAGCTCGCTGCTCGAGCAAGGCGGCCCCGGCAGCGGCGAATCTTCTTCCTCAGCCCCCGTTACCCGTCGACGCAGCGCCGGCGACGTCGCCGGCCCTTCCCGCCCGACGCGCAGCTCCGGCAGCTCCGCTCCGCCAGGTACGCCACCCACCTCCACCACCGGTGGGTCCTCGTGCCCGCGCCGGGGCCGGCGCGCGGGAGGACGCCCAAGTCCAAGGCACGTGCAGCCCGGCGTGAGCGACAACGGGCGAGGGAGAGGGGGGAGGCGATGTCCGTGCGCCGTTCGCACGAGAGCGCGCCCATCGATCTCGAGACCGTGCTCCTCGCGTCGGTCCTCCGCCGCTCTCTCACGACGGCAGAGACGGATGCGCGGCGCCTCTGCCGCAAGAATGCCAAGGCGCTCCGACTCGCCATCGAGTTGTTGGAGCGTGAGGCAAACAAGGAGGCGACGGCGAAGGCGAAGGCGGCCCGCCATGCCAAGGAGCAGGACCGCCTGCTCCGCAGGCTGTCGGGCATGAGGTGCAGCTCCGACTCCGACCTGACGAACGGCTCCACCGACAGCTCCAGCTCCGACGACGACGTGTCTCCGCACGCCGACGCCTACACGGAGGAGGGGCACAACCGCGCCGACGACCGGAAGGGGAAGGGGCCAGCGAGGAAATGGTGATTTCCTCCGCCCTTCCACGTTTTGTTTATATTTTAACTATGTTCTAAGTTGTTTTTAGTATGAATTTGCCGCTGCCGATGAATCTTCGAAGAACTATGTGCTTTTGTCCGGCGATGCAATGATGATCCGGCTAGTTTGATCCTGTTTGTACTTATACATAGCGTTGCATGGATTGTATGGGTTTGAGATTTCGGATATGAGGGACGTGGGTGTGGAAGGCAACATATGAGACGTGCCCGATCAGTGCTCGCCGACGCGTCCGTGGACGTTTGAGGGGCCGGATTTGCCATATGCGGTTCTAGATGCTCTTAGCCCTGGCCCTGGCCCGTATTAGGCATTCACACGTAGCAAGAACCCTTTGCCCATGCGCTGGTGCAGCGAGCTCCAAGTTTTTGGGCAACAGCAACGCATATCACGTATCACACTGGTTGCACCGCGCCGTCACGTATCACAGACGTATGTAAGCCGCGATAACTGACCGCGAGCCAGAAGCTCCTCGAAAGTTTCTCCCAAGCTAAAGCTAAGCTCTAAGCCGCTGACGACAAGAGTCGTTCCTCCGTTCTGAAGGCAAAAAGAAAGAGTCGTCGCACGACACGATTACGTGCGCCCGAACTGCAGGCGCGCGACGCGACCAGGCCTGGTCCTGAGATTTTGGGGCCCGGAGCGAAAATTACAAGAGGGGCCCTTAAGATTTTTTTTATGTCCTTAGATACAATGTCTTTTTTTAACACTCCTTAGATACAAGGTCATTAATGATGGTATCGGTAGAGTGAGAATTAGAGACATAGATTCGTTAAAGTTGTGTTTTCACAGTTGCCGGTGGGCACGGTGCGATCTCCTCTTCTCGTGGCCGCGTGGGGGTTAGTGATAGCGCATCTTCAGCTAGGGCGCATAGAAGATCAAGTGTTCATTGCAAGCAGCTGGAGAGGGGATGATTATACAAGAGATCAATCGAAATATTATTTACCGAGTTTGCAATCACGCACATTGGTGGAGGAAAAACTATTTTTGTTTGGCGAGACACAATAATGTAAAAGGCACAATCAGCCTATACATGAATACTAAGACCAAAGTAGGATCGAAAAATATACCGCATCTAAATCAAATCTGATAGAATAACCAATTGTCAATTTATAACTTGGAATCAACCTTGTTCAGAAAAACTGAAATACATAAATTATTATTTGATACAAAGCAGTGAAAACAAGATTACCGACCATGTGATCCCTGCTTCGCTATCGCCGCGGTGCGCACAACACACCTTGGTCCATGCTGCTCCTAGCTCTCTGCCAATAGGCTTAGTTTTTTTTTCTTTTTGAGGTATAGTTCTTTTTGGATCAAGGTAAAGTTTGCTATGGCAGCCCTCCTTGTCTGTAAGATTTTTTTATGACGTGACTTTTCTGCAAGAATTTTTTGACCTGGCATTATGCAAGAATTGAGCGCTAAGTCATCTTGGGAGTAAAAAGCTTAGTTTCTTGCATTTTTTCGCGTTAGGTAGTTTCTGTTTTTGTTTTTGTTTCCTGCTTTTATTAGAGGAAGTTTTTGTTTCCTGCTTTTTTTAGAAGAGTTTTGTTTCCTGCTGAGTGGTACGTTCCCTGCTGAAGAATCGTGTGGCCCAGATCAAAAGGAAATAGCTTGGTGTGGCCCATATCCACTTAACCATCCGCATGCATGAAATTCTAAGACTGGCCCAAGGCCCTGTTTGCTAAAAAGAAAACCAGAATAAGGAAAGGCCAAGCCCAGTTCTGCAGCTCCTGGCTCCGAACGGTTTGGCTTTCTACCGCTAAAAAAAAAGAACGGTTTGGCTTTCTTCTTTGTGGGGAAGAAAAGCTTCTACTGCTCTGCTCTAATGGCGCCTCTGGCCGCCTGGCGGTTGATCTAGGGATGCTCTCACATATCTGAGGTGGGGGCCCCTTGGAGTTGGGGGACCGGGGCGGCCGCCCCTCCCGCCCCCCCCCTCAAGGCCGGCCCTGGACGCGACGCCGACCGATCGATCGAACAAACCCGCCGGCCGCCCATCGTGGAACGAAGGCGTGATTTTTTGTCCAAAAGGACCACCTGCCCAACGAAATTGCTAGAAAAGATTCTCTCCGGATGCAATTGGCAAAAAAGACCCCGGTAGGCGGCAGCACTGTTCATGGTACTGTTTACGCGGGGGGACGGTTTTCGCATAGTAGAACGGCAACGGACGCGAGTGAACAGTGCTGGCGCCTCCCGGTGTGGCGACATCACTGTTCATACAGGATGAACAGTAATTTTCAAAAAAATCAAAAAAATAACAGAAAAATTCAAAAAAATCTGAAATGTTTTTGTCAGCAAAGACGATCGAGTGTTCTAAGTGGGTGCAAAATTTCAGTTTTTTTTTTGAATTTTTCTGCTATTTTTTTTGAAAATACTGTTCATCTCACGTGAACAGTGCTGACGCCACACCGGGAGGCGGCAGTACTGTTCGCTCGTGTCCCGTTGCCGTTCTACTGCGTAAAACCGCCCCCTATGAACAGTGCCATGAACAGTGCTGTCGCCTGCCGGTGTGGCGGCAGGTGCCACGTGTCGGCTGGCGCGCTTGCCGCCACGGCCGATGGGATCTTTTTCGTCAATTTCATCTGGAGGGGGTCTTTTTTAGCAATTCCGTTGGGCAGGTGGTCCTTTTGGAAAAAAACTCCGAAGACGCATGCCACCACGGCACCCCTAAACAAACCCGGTGCCGCGCAGTCAGCAAGTGACACGAGCGGACTCGGCATCCCGTCGATGGGCACGAATCGAGTCGCGTGCGCCGGCCGGGAAAAAAGCACGCGACGCAAATGCAACCGATCCAACCCACGGCACGCACGCATCAACAAACGCATGGCGGGCGGCCTCTTTGAAGGTCGTTGTTTGAGTTGGGAGTTGGGGGTTGCCTATGGTCTCTGTGCCACTGCTGCCTCCGCCGGTCGATCTCCTTCGTGCGTATCCGGGCGTGCACCGTACCGGAGCCGGAACCAACGACGACGTCTCCTCACCCGCAACAACAGAAAAAAGGGGAAGAAAGTTTGAGTGCGTGCACTGTCCTACGTACGTGTACTAGAGTAGTACCTACCAATCTACCATAACGACCGGCCTCCGTTTCTTAATCGGATCCGTCTCCGTCCGGGCATCGCGTCACACGAATGACCTTTGCATATGCATATGCCTCCCTCGCTCAACGGCGTGGCATGCGTGAGGGATAAGCCAAGCGGATTAGGACGTCCATCGCCACACCACACCATCACGGAGACACAGTGCACTCTTCTACTACCAATTAACAAGAGCCCGATCGACACTTGGAGCTCATCCTCGTCAACGGCGGCTGCTTGTAGAAGCTACCTCACAGGGGTCACGAAAGTTACATATGCACAGGCCGAAAGGCCATGACGAAACTATGACCATGCATACCGGCCAACCCATCTCAGCCAGTACAAGATAAGTGCCGATCACGGCTATTTTAAGTGATCAATGATAATCTTTTGGTGAGAGCAATCACTACTCCACACTATTAATAATTAGTAGGAATTGGGTAGTAACATTTCTTTATAAAGAGGTACTTAGAATGGTGCCAAATAAAAATTACACCCGAAAACAACATAAGATAAATAACATCGAACCTCCTTTATGGAACTACACGTGCGCACACAAGATTAGGTCAATAAAATTTACATAGGTCAATATCATCATGAATACTATAGGAGAGCTCAGTAGGCAAGTGCGACGAATCCTGGTTAATATAGAACCAAAATGCAAGCCCGAGTCGGAGTACGCATGACGTAGGGACAACAACATCCGAAGACATCAAGTCGCTGATGGGGAGAAGTGGACGCAACCAGACCACACAAAGACACCACCCCGCCTTCAATCTTCCTTGCACGAGAAAAACCACCCAACCCCTATCGATGGAGAAACATCGCCCTTGGTTGGCAAGAGCGCTCCCTATAGCTCAAGCTCGCACACTAGCTAGGCGACACCATCATAAATCCTCGACCTAGAGTAGATGTAGTCTTTTCACCCAGAGCACCAGGGAGGGAAAGGGAATGCCACAACGGTGCCTTTAGGAAGGAAACGATTCCAACGGATGTCGTCGTTGTAGGCCATGGGCGGCAAACTAGGTTTTCATCCCTACAAGAAATCCATGCACTCAAATCGGAGAGTGCCCGGCCGCCAAGACATCTGCCACACCAATCACGATGCCACCCTGACAGCCATGGCCTCTCGCCATCGCTCAAGATGCAGCCCTATCGTAAGCATGTTACTTCTCCCACCGTCCAAGGTTGTCACCAAAGCGCACCGCTTCTCTCAATGCGAGTTTCCCGCCATCGCCTCAATGCCCCCTTAGGGCTTGTTCGGTTATTCCTTTCCACAAGGAAATTGGAGGGGATTGAGGAGGATTTTGACTTGTAGGGATTTAATCCCTCTCAACCTCTTCAAATCCCATGGAACTGAACTAGGCCTTACGGAGACTTTTTTTTTGAGACCTTACAAAGACTTGTCCGAGCGAGGATGGCGTACCACGGAAAACCAACCTTTCATGTTGTAGCATTCATTGTCATTTCATATTCCGTCAATGGTGTAAAATATATGTAGTGTTACGTATGTCCGATTGGAACTTGGAAAACCACACTTGTTAAGATGAGCTATTTTATTAGTTTTCCGTTTGCAATGATTTGTGCCACCACACCACACCACACCAATTTGACTAGCCACGGGCCAAGTAACGTCAAGGATCAACGCCCAAACATACCTACTTTGTACTGCTACAGGCGGCTTAATCAAAGGTAGTAGAGTCTTGTAAGCAATTTCATGAGGTGATATGGATGTTTACGTGTTGGAAAACAATGCACACGAGCTAGCTGCTCCCGATAAGAGTCTCTCTATTCTTTTCACATTTTAGCTAGGGGAGAACAGGTCGTCCCAGCATTGATTTATTCAGTTGTACTCTTTTTTGAGAGAGGAAGAGAGTACTGTTATTTTGTTGTGCTCCATTCGCACTTTTTTTTTTAACAAAGCCCGGCCAAATTTATCTCTCTTTTACGTGGGAAGTCCAACCAAATTTCAGATATGAAGATGCAATTAGCCACTATATGTTTGGCCGTTGCTGAGACGAGCTCCGGAGACGCAACGCGTGGCATGACAATAACAAGTTGGGCTCATACGATGACAAGAAGAAAAATATATAGCTAGCGTACGCGCTGCATAAATCCACGCAGCCCAACAAAAACGTCCCTCGCAGTCGACTCCAGAGTGTTACACGTCCACTTTGCACACATACACGTAGGTATGGATGGTTCAGGCATACTGAGATGACACGGAAATCTTATCCGCTCTATTCTACTCCGGCCGAATGGGGTCCAAGCTTCTTATATTTTGGCCCGCTGAGCCACGTCGGCATCGAGCAATCAATAAACAAAGTTTTTATTTTATTAAAACAAAAGTGAATTCACGCAATATACATAGTTTTATACGGCTATATACCACGTAGTACCGACGATATCGCGTATATATGTTAGTCGGCACAAAGACAAGTCAAATAACAGACCACGATTTATGCTCGCATACCACACACACAACCCATGCATGTATACGTACGTATATGGATATACATGTGGAGACCAATGTGCCCATCCCACGTAATTAGATACGTAGATATGAAAACCAAGGAGCACATTCTCAAGGCACGTACATTCTCGAGCTAGCCAGTATCTCGAAGTGAGGAATTTTTAGACGCCGGCGCCGTAGTATTTATGCACGTATACGTAGGCGCACACGTACGTAGATACACGCAGTGGTGCATTGAGAGTGTGCCTGCGATGTGTGTGGTAAAACTGACACGGAGATCTTATCTACACTTATCCTGATCGGGCACGCAGGGGCTTCAAGTTGTTTTTGTGGTTTATCCGCCAAGGAGATCCACTCGAGCAAGGAAAGGAAGAGAAGAATTCCCGGAACTCTCGCGAATGAATGGATGAATTCATGAAGGTGATGGGCGAGAAAAGATTCCGGGAAAAGTAAACGATCGATCATCGATGAGACCGCAGCCCGGTCTACTTCATCCAACTTCAGCCCAAATGGTGAGGTTTACTGGCTTTATCCGCCGCTTTGCCGAGAAATATCCGTTGGTCCGTCCGACCCGTCGGGCTTAGCCAATAACTTCTGCGCTTATCACGTAACAGTTGTGGGCCCTGGTTTAATCATGGTCCCAAGCATGACATTCCGTTATGTACATATCCTCCTCCTTTTCACCTCACTCTCGTCTCTTCCTTGAAGTGATCAACCTCCCTTTCACTTCAAGTGGCCATACATTTATTTTTTGCAAGAAAAATAATGTACTCTACTGCGGGCTACTGGTGGCTATGGCTTTTTGGAGTGTACATTATGCATTGTACCGGCGCATTTTAATATCCAGAAAAAATGTGAGCCTTTTGTGTATTTTTCCGGTGAGTGACTAGGAAAGAAATGTGATCCGATCTCTCTACGTGTGCATTCAATTTATCCATCGAGCAGTGTGAGACGGAGAGCGTCTTCTTATCTCAATGTACAGTTAGTCAGTTAGTAACGGCCGGCCGGTGTGTGGCGCTGTAGGGCCTAGCTAGTATTGTTTTCTTCAAGACGATCGGATCTCTCCGTCCAGCGCTGCTGCTGTTTGCTCCGAGGACACACACACACACAGGAATCATCGAAGAAGATGCCGTGGCCCTCGAGAGACAGCGGAGGCAAAAGGACATGGAAGAAAAGGGCAGGGGCCTACGTAGGATCGCAGTCCAAGAAGATAACCAGCCGCCCCTCGCGGCCGGCGGGAGCCGCCGGAAGAAGGAACCAAGAAGAGAATTCCAGCAAGGCAACGACGCCTGATCGGGAGCCTGTAGCGATCGATCTACCCGATGACGGGACAGGGTGTGCGCCGCCGGCCACATAGGCAAGGGGAAAGATTAAAAGGGCCTTTCGGTTGTGTATGTGACTGGGGCTGTGGGTTGCCGGCCATAAAGGATTTCCACTGGACTTCTTTTCTCCCACTTGAGAATGAGACCAAACCTGATTCACATAATTTGCTGTTGTTTTTCCTCTGAGAGAAACAATCTTTTTTTTTTTTTTTTGCGAGAAACTTCCAATCTATTCATCTTTAATCATGGCAGTACAAAGAACAACAGAGGTAATAAAAATTACAACCATGTCCGTGAACCACCTAGCGACGACTACAAGCACTGGAACGAGCCGAAGGCGCGCCGCCGTCATCGCCCCTCCCTCACCGGAGCCGGGCAAACCTTGTTGTAGTAGACAGTCGGGAAGTCGTCGTTGAGAGAAACAATCGGTACAGCCTCTGTACGCCTCACCTAGAGAGCATGGAATGAAATTCAATGTATAAAATAAATTTATTATCCTTTTCTTTAGCGTAAAAATAAAGATTATTACCTATTTTTCACTATCCCTGTTTAAGCAAGAGGCCAAACAATTTCTTTTTCTTTTTTTGCGGGAAATAGGCCAAACAATTTCAATTTCAATGATGGTATATAATAAATCACCGATGAGAACCAGCCCGTGATTGGATGGTTATGATGCTGGTCAATCCATGAGTGGTCAAAACTCAAATTTCACGTCCAGTTAAGGTAGAATATTTTTTCAGTGGGATACACATGTCATGACTTCATCAATCTTAATGATCTCTTGAAAGAGGCTCACGCCCCGCTTTATAGATAAAACACAAATCAAAGTACTAGCCCGTTCAAGACAAGGTAGTGATCAAGCTCTCTTAGAGTATCTCCAATGTCGACCCTCAAACCGCCCGCAACCGTCCAGACCGAGCTGTCCGGACGTGTTTTGCCATCCAACGCGGGTCTGTATCGGTTTGCCAACCGGCCCGGACGTCCTTTTTTCCGCAAACCGGAAACAAACGCGGCGGGGGGGGGGGGGGGGGGGGGTTGAGTGCGTTCGGACCGCTGTCACGTTCGCTTCTGACTGTCCTGGCCCACCAAAAAACCCCTCCCGCGCCTGCGCGCATTCATGCCCGAAGCCAGCTACCCGCATTCATACCGGCCCAGAGCGGACGCGACCGCTCACTGGAACCGGCCTTGAAGCGGCTCGTCGGCCGAGAGCGCCGACTGCTGCACACGCCTTCTCTCCGCATTAAAACGGCAACCGTCTGCCCGCCTACCTCCATTAAACCGGCGCATGTGCCGAGGAACCTACTCCGGTGCCCCGAGCGCCACACGTCCGTTCCTGTGCCAGCCGGCATTAAACACCTCTCCAGCTGGCTCCTCGCATCCACCCACTATATAAACGTGGCTAGGCGCCGGGCTATAACCACACCTCACCTCCGCTCTTCATCTCCTCCTTGTACAACACCCGCCATGACCTCCGGCGAGCAGAAGAAGGAGTTCTCCGGCATTGCGGCGGCCTGGGTTGCCCGACGAGCTAGCCCGATACAGGTTGGCTTGCCGGCAAACCCCACGGATCCGGCGTCACCGCCATCTCCAGCCCCTCCTCGCCCGTCCAGGCTGGCCAACGCCGTCTCCTGGCAAATCCGTCGCGAACAATGGCGGCAACGCGTTGGGCAGGTGGGGAAAGAAGCCATGTCTGCGGAGGCCGGCATGTTCGCGACCACCGCAGACAGCGAGGAAAAGTAGATCATGGGAGTCCGCCGGCAATTGGGTCCCACGAAGGCCACCTCTTGTAACACCCCCTATGTAATGAGCTACAGTGATCCTCATCATTAAGCTAAGCTACTTTGGTTTGCAATGCTTGATCACTATGGATTAATATCTCATTTCAAATTCCACCATTAAATTCAATTCAAATTGCAAGTGAAATTTGAAGTTGCACAAAAATTGCTAAAAAATAGTTCATCATTTAGAAAATATTCCAAAACAAATATTTGTTCAGGAAAACAACATCACCTAATTGCTAAAATGAGCTATAGCAATTAAAACAGTGCTTAAACAGCATATTTAAATGCTATTCCATTTATGAAAAATTCAAATGGATTCAAACCTCTCCCAAACTTTTTGTGGCAATGCTCAATATTCCCTAATATTTGTTTTGATCAGCTCCATATTTTTGCAAAGTCATTTGATGGCTAAAAATAAATGCAAACAGCTGCTGAAAAAGAAAACAGAAAAGAAATAGAGAAAAAGGAAAAGGGCCACTGTGCACTGGGCCTTAGTGCACAGTGTGCAGGCCCAGCCCAGCAGTGCCCTCGTCGTCTCCCTCCTCCCCGTGTCAGCTCGCGCGCGTGCCCGATGCCGACGTTGTCGCCACCGCACCAGCTCGCCGCGCCCGCACCGCTACAGGCGCTGCGGGGGATAAGAACGCCGCGCTGGCCCCATGGGACTCGCGCCCGTCCTCATCCTCTTCCTCCATCGCCTCTCTCTCTCTCGCTCCCGAGCCCACCTGAGCGCACCGTCGCCGTCGCTGCGTCGATCCCGTGGCCACCCGCTGCCTCTCGCCTTGCCTTCTTGTCCTAGGAGACCGCCGTCGTCCGCTACGCCCTCCCGTGCCGCTGGACGGAGCCGGGAGCCACCGCTGCGAGCTCGGCGCCATCTTCTTCCTCCTCGGACCCGCCGTGCTTCGCCGTCGATTCCGGCGCCGTCGAGCCTCCCCCGAGCCCGTCTTGCTCACCTGCAGGACCGCTGTGAGCTCCCTTTCCTTTCCCCTCTCTCTCTGTGCTCGCGCGCCCCCTAGTTGCTGCCGCCATCGTTGCCGTGCTCGTCGCCGTCGCTACCGTCGCCGTCGAGCTTAACCGAGCACGTAGACACCCGTAGGAGCTCAACGCCACCGCCCGCTCGTCCTGCCGTGCCCGCTAGCCACGAAACCGAGCTCGCCCGAACGCCACCGCCGCCCGCCGATGATGTTCCGGTCGACTCCGGCCATCTCCGGCGACGCCACCACCGCAGTTCGACGCAGCTCGCTCCGCACGTTCGAACGCGCCCTCGTGCGCTCTAAATGCCCGCCCGTAGCGCGTTTCCGACGAGGTCCCGAGGCCCTCCGCCGCGTTTTAGGTCGCCGGCCGCCGCCGACATGGCTGGCCTAGGGCCCACCCTGGGTCACTAACCAGTGGGTCCCAGGGGCCCGGTTGACCGCGCTGACCAGTCAACGTGCTGAGTGGGTAGCCCTGTGACAATGACATGTGGGCCCCCGTGCTTAATTAAACTAATTTTCTAAATAAACTTAATCTGTTAGTTAATTAGTCACTAACACATGGGGCCCACCTGCTAGATAATCTCTGTTTAATTTAATTAATCACTGTTTAGTCCTCTGTGTATGACATGTGTGTCCTAGCGGTCAGGTTTGACCTGGATCGGCTGGGTTGACTGCTGACGTCACCCTGACATACTGCTGACGCAATAAAGTTATTTTTGAATTAAAATAATCCCAGGAATTTCAGAACATTGTTTAAAACTTTGAAAAATCATAGAAATTAATCCGTAGCTCGGATGAAAAAGTTTTCTACATGAAAGTTGATTAGAAAAATGAGACGAATCCGAATATGTCCTCCATGTAGCTGTCACATGCCTCTAACACTGCAAACATGGAACCTTCCCCTCTGGTTCATCTGTCTGACAGATGCCTAAAACTGGGAAAATATTCCCAGATATTTTCCCGCTCCGTCTCTGCTACTTGTAGCTTGCGTTGGTATTTTCTCCGAAGAGGAAGTGATGATGCATCACAGTAGAGATAAGTATTTCCCTCAGTTATGAAACCAAGGTTATCGAACCAGTAGGAGAATCACACAACACCTCGTTACCAGCACCTGTACACAAACAACAAATCCTTGCACCCAACGCAAACGAGGGGTTGTCAATCCCTCGGCGGTCAATTGCAAGATTAAATTGTATGTGATAGATAGATAGATTGAAACAAAAATACAAAATAAAATAAATAAAAGTAAATGGCAGCAATATTTTTAGGGTTTTAGTAATATGATTTAGATAGACCCGGGGGCCATAGTTTTCACTAGAGGCTTCTCTCGAGAAAATAGCATACGGTGGGTAGACAAATTACTGTTGGGCAATTGATAGAAAAGCAAATAATCATGACGATATCCAAGGCAATGATCATGTATATAGGCATCACGTCCGAGACAAGTAGACCGACTCCTGCCTGCATCTACTACTATTACTCCACACATCAACCGCTATCCAGCTTGCATCTAGTGTATTAAGTCCATAAAGAATGGAGTAACGCCTTAAGAACGATGACATGATGTAGACAAGATAAACTCACGTATGAATAAACCCCATCCTTTTACCCTTAATAGCAACGATACATATGTGTCATGTCCCTTTCTGTCACTGGGATTGAACAACGCAAGATCGAACCCATTACAAAGCACCTCTTCCCATGGCAAGATAAATCAACTCAGTTGGCCAAACCAAATCAATAGATCGAAGAAAAAATACGAGGCTATAATAATCATGCATAAAAGAGTGCAGCAAAGACTCAAATAATTTTCATGGATAATCTGATCATAAACTCACAATTCATCGGATCCCAACAAACACACCGCAAAAAGTGATTACATCGGATAGAACTCCAAGAACATCGAGGAGAACATTGTATTGAAGATCAAAAAGAGAGAAGAAGCCATCTAGCTACTGCCTATGGACCCGAAGGTCTGTGGTAAACTATTCACGCATCATCGGAAGGGCAGCAAGGTTGATGTAGAGCCCCTCCGTGATCGATTCCCCCTTCGGCGGAGTACCGGAGAAGGCCTCCAGATGGGATCTCTCGAGAACAGAAACTTGCGACGGCAGAAAAAGTATTTCGTGGAGTCCCCTGAGGGTTTCTGATTTTTTGGGAATTTATAGTGGAGGAATTAGGTCAAACGGAGCAAAGGGCCTCCCCCCCAGGCGCGCCCTGGTGGCTCGTGGCCACCTCCTGGGTCTTTTGGCCCTCTCCCGAAGCTTCTAGTGTTGTATATGTCCAGAAAAAAATCTCCAAAAAGTTTCGTAGCATTTGGACTTCGTTTGGTATTGATTTTCTGTAAAACAAAAACAGGGCAGAAAACAGCAACTGACAATGGGCACTAAGTTAATAGGCTAGTCTCCAAAAATGATATATAATTGCTGTAAATGCATATAAAAACATCCAAGATTGATAATATAACAGCATGGAACAATAAAAAATTATAGATATGTTGGAGACGTATCAGCATCCCCAAGCTTAATTCCTGCTCGTCCTCGAGTAGGTAAATGATAAAAACATAATTTTTGATGTGGAATGCTGCCTATCATATTCATCACATATTCTTTTCTTTTATAGCATGGACATTGGACTTGAATGATTCAAAGCAATAGTCTATAATTTGACATGAAGATATAAATACTCAAGCATGCTAACAAGCAACCATGTCTTTCAAAATATCAACGCTAAAGAAAGTTATCCCTAGCCCATTATGCTCAATCATTGATCCATTCATGAAACACACTCAAATATTAGCTACATCCAATGCACAAGTATGACAATAGTGTTCTCTAGTTGGTGCTTTATAAGAGAAGATGGAGACTCAAGTAAAAATAAAAATTGCATAAAAGTAAATAGATAGGCCCTTCGCAGAGGGAAGTAGAGATTTGTCAAATGTGCAGAAGCTCAAGGCTGAAATTAAATAGATAAAAATATTTTGAGAGGCATGCTTTTCCTGTCAACGAAAACGACCGAGAATTCCCAATATTTTCCATGCTAGACACATCATAGGCGGTTCCCAAACAGAAAGTAAAGTTTATTTCCTTTCCACCATTCTTTCACAATCCATGGCTAGCCGTATCCATGGGTGCCCTCCATACCAACACTTTCCAAGGAATTTTGTTGTTATTAATTTTGATTTCATTGTGGAACTGGGCATCCCTATTACCGATCATTCTCTCGTGCAATGACAAGTGAATAAACACTCATCGTGAGAATAACACACCTAGCATGGAAAATAATGGCCACCCCCTGCCGCTTCATGAGCGGGACGGGCATACAAAACGGAAAAATTATTTTGAAAATTAGAGTTGGCACATGCAAATTTACTTGGAACGGCATTGAAATACCGCATATAGGTAGATATAGTGGACTCATTTGGCACAACTTGGGTTTAAGGATTTTGGATGCACAAGCGGTATTTCCACTTAGTACAAATGAAGGCTAGCAAATAGATTGAGAAGCAACCAACCAAAAAATGAAAACGGTCATAAACATGCATTGAACATAACTAACACCGAATAATGCACCATAAGTAAGATATAATTTCATTGCATAACTATTGACTTAATGTGCATGCATAGGGAATCACAAGCCTTAACACGAATATTTTTACTAAATCACAATTACTCACTAACATGACTCACATATTATCATTTCCATATCGCAAAACTATTGCAAGGAATCACACTTATCATATCCAATGATCTATATGAAAGTTTTTATTATATCCCTCTTGAATATTCATCACTTTGGGACCAAATTCATATCTTGTGCAAATTACCGTTACTATCATCAACTCTCAAAAAGATTTAAGTGAAGCATGAGAGTGCAAATATTTCTTCAAAATTTCAATCTTATCAATTCTCAAAATAATATAAGTGAAGCATGAGAATTTATTTCTTCAAAATTTCAATCTTATCAATTCTAAAAATAATATAAGTGAAGCATGAGAATATATTTCTTCAAAATTTAGCCACCACCGTGCTCAAAAAGATTTAAGTGAAGCACTAGAGCAACTGCCTAGCTCAAAAAAATTAAGTGAAGCACATAGAGTATTCTATCAAATGATGATGAAAGTGTGGCTCTCTCAAGATAGGTGTGTTCAGCAAAGATGATTGTGACAAACTAAAAAGCAAACAAAGCAAAGACTCATATAATACAAGACGCTCCAAGCAAAACTCATATCATGTGACGAATAAAAATATAGCTCCAAGTAAAATTACCGATGGTTGGTAGAAGAAAGAGGGGATGCCTTCTGGGGCATCCCCAAGCTTAGACGCTTGAGTCTTCCTAGAATATTACCTTGGGGTGCCTCGGGCATCCTCAAGCTTAGGCTTTTGCTACTCCTTATTCCTTCATCCATCGTGATCTCACCCAAAACTTGAAAACTTCAATCACACAAAACTCAACAAAACCTTCGTGAGATACGTTAGTATAACAAAATAAATCACTACTTTAAGTACTCTTGCAAACCCATTCATATTTTATTTTTTCATTATACCTACTGTACTCTAACTTCACCATGGCTTATACCCCCCGATACAATCCATAGATTCATCAAAACAAGCAAGTAGTGCATAAAAAACAGAATCTGTCAAAAACAGAACAGTCTGTAGCAATCTGTTTAAAAGCCATACTTCATTAACTCCAAAAATTCTGAAAAATTAGGACAACATGGGAAATTCATATAACAATACTGTGTAAAAATTTCAGATTTTTCTGACGCACCAGTACAGAAAAAAAATTCGGGCACTAGACGCAAAACTTTCTGTTTTCCAAACAGCATCAATTATACTATCTTCCAAATCATCCTAAAGGCTTTACTTGGCACAAACACTAATTAAAAACACAAAAACACAATCATACCTGTAGCATAAAAGTGAAAACACACAATAACAAAAAAAAAAATTATTTTATTCATTGGGTTGCCTCCCAACAAGCGCTATTGTTTTATGCCCCTAGCTAGGCATAATGCATAGTTTCAAGTATTGTCATCTTTCAAGTTGATTCCATAAGTGGCCCTCATAATGGATTCATATGGTGCTTTAATTTTCTTCCTAGGGAAATGTTCCATACCCTTTTTTAATGGAAACTGAAATTTTATATTCCCTTCTTTCATATCAATAACGGCACCTATAGTTCGTAAGAACGGTCTACCAAGTATTATTGGGCAAGAAGAATTGCATTCAATGTCAAGTACAATAAAATCAACGGGCACATAATTTCTATTTGCAAGAATAAGAACATCATTAATTCTACCCAAAGACTTTTTAATAGTAGAATCCGCCAAGTGAAAATTAAGAGAACATTCATCTATATTGGTGAAACCTAGCGCATCACATAAGGATTTTGGAATTGTGGAAACGCTAGCACCCAAATCACATAAAGCATTGCACTCATAATTTTTAATTTTAACTTTAATGGTGGGTTCCCATTCATCATATAATTTTCTAGGAATTGAAATTTCTAGTTCTAGCTTTTCTTCTAACGCTTTCATCATAGCTTCTACGATGTGTTTAGTAAAAGCCTTGTTTTGCTCATAAGCGTTGGGTGAATTTAACATGGATTGTAACAAAGAAATGCACTCAATCAAAGAACAATTATCATAATTAAAATCTTTGTAATCCAAGAGAGTGGGCACATCGCTATTTAAAGTTTTTACCTCTCCAAACCCACTTTTAGCAATTTTCTTATCAAGATTTTCACCCTCCGAATTGTGGGGATGCTCTTTAGCTAAAGTTGACTCTTCTTCAGTCCCATTTTCATCAAGTTTAATTTTGCTAAATAAAGAATCAATAGATGAAACACCAATCATTTTAATATCCTCGTCATTACTATGTTCTAATGATTCCGGCTTAGCTGCCATTTGATTTACTAGCGTAGCTTGCACATCAGAAATTTTTCCTAGCAAATTTTCAGTAAGAGCAAATTGAGATTGTAGACTAGCTACTTCTTTACTAACATCATCGAGTTTGTTTGCAATAGCATCCAATAAAATAGAGTGCTCTTTGTGTTCCTCGGTAAAAAATTTGTTATGCTCAAACTGCGTAGTCATGTAATCTTTAGTATTTTTCTCAATTCTGGACAAAATTTTATAATAAGAAGTATCATGATAATTCTCTTGGGGCATCGTGATTAAGCAAACAAGGTAACAAGCAAGCAAACAAGCAAACAAGAAAAAGGCAAACAAAAAATATTTTTGTATTTTTGTAAAAACGTTTTAGAAGTGAGGGAGATGAAAACGAGAGGCAAATGGCAAATAAACTAAATGCAAGGAGATGAGAGTTTATGCAAAGGTACTTGATAGATGTTGATGATGTCTCCCCGGCAACGGCGCCATAAATTCTTCCTGCTACTTGTAGCTTGCGTTGGTATTTTCCCCGAAGAGGAAGGGATGATGCAGCAGAGTAGATATAAGTATTTCCCTCAGTTATCAAACCAAGGTTATCGAACCAGTAATCACGCAACACCTCGTTAGCAGCACCTGCACACAAACAACAAATCCTTGCACCCAACGCAAACGAGGGGTTGTCAATCCCTCGGCGGTCAATTGCAAGATTAAATTGTATGTGATAGATAGATAGATTGAAACAAAAATACAAAATAAAATAAATAAAAGTAAATGGCAGCAATATTTTTAGGGTTTTAGTAATATGATTTAGATAGACCCGGGGGCCATAGTTTTCACTAGAAGCTTCTCTCGAGAAAATAGCATACGGTGGGTAGACAAATTACTGTTGGGCAATTGATAGAAAAGCAAATAATCATGACGATATCCAAGGCAATGATCATGTATATAGGCATCACGTCCGAGACAAGTAGACCGACTCCTGCCTGCATCTACTACTATTACTCCACACATCGACCGCTATCCAGCATGCATCTAGTGTATTAAGTCCATAAAGAACGGAGTAACGCCTTAAGAACGATGACATGATGTAGACAAGATAAACTCACGTATGAATAAACCCCATCTTTTTACCCTTAATAGCAACGATATATATGTGTCATGTCTCTTTCTGTCACTGGGATTGAGCAACGCAAGATCGAACCCATTACAAAGCACCTCTTCCCATGGCAAGATAAATCAACTCAGTTGGCCAAACCAAATCAATAGACCGGAGAAGAAATACGAGGCTATAATAATCATGCATAAAAGAGTGCAGCAAAGACTCAAATAATTTTTATGGATAATCTGATCATAAACTAACAATTCATCGGATCTCAACAAACACACCGCAAAAAGTGATTACATCGGATAGAACTCCAAGAACATCGAGGAGAACATTGTATTGAAGATCAAAAAGAGAGAAGAAGCCATCTAGCTACTGCCTATGGACCCGAAGGTCTGTGGTAAACTGCTCATGCATCATCGGAAGGCAGCAAGGTTGATGTAGAGCCCCTCCGTGATCGATTCCCCATTCGACGGAGTACCGGAGAAGGCCTCCAGATGGGATCTCTGGAGAACAGAAACCTGCGGCGGCAGAAAAAGTATTTCGTGGACTCCCCTGAGGGTTTCTGATTTTTTGGGAATTTATAATGGAGGAATTAGGTCAAACGAAGCAAAGGGCCTGCCCCCCAGGCACGCCCTGGTGGCTCATGGCCACCTCCTGGGTCTTCTGGCCCTCTCCCGAAGCTTCTAGAGTTGTATATGTCCAGAAAAAAATCTCCAAAAAGTTTCGTGGCATTTGGACTTCGTTTGGTATTGATTTTCTGTAAAACAAAAATAGGCCAGAAAACAGCAACTGACACTGGGCACTAAGTTAATAGGTTAGTCTCCAAAAATGATATATAATTGTTGTAAATGCATATAAAAACATCCAAGATTGATAATATAACAGCATGGAACAATAAAAAATTATAGATACGTTGGAGACATATCAGTCTCTAACATGTACCACTGCGATAGGTCACCCCTAGCACAACATATTGCCATGGCATGCATCTGTGTTGCTTTGGTTTGCTTTTTATTTATTTGTTTTCCCCCCTCTTCTCTCCGGTAGCCCCCGAGCCTGACGTGACCCCTGAGGACTACTACACCACCGACGACCCTTATTCCTTTTCAGCAGAGCTTCCAGGCAAGCAAACCCCCTTGATCATTCCTATATCGCCCATTCTTTCTCTCTTATGCTTGCATTAGAATTGCTACAGATGTTGTTCGATAGCTCCTATTCTGATGCATAGCCTGTTTTTGTAACTACTGTTGATACCTTACCTGCTATCCTAAATGCTTAGTATAGGCTGGTTAGTGATCCATCAGTGGCCCCACACCCTTGTCCGTGTTGCCCTGCGTTGCTACCGGATGACTCGATCAGCGTGATCGATGTACAGAGACTGAACACAGCACCGCACACCCCCCTTAGTTGTATGACTCTGCAGGGCTACTATCGAGTGCCGAGGGTGATACCTCCTACCTCACTCCTGATGATATCTCTGTAGCGTAGCTAGTCGGTTGTGGGTCATCGAGGGTGATTCCTCTTTCACCACCTCCGATGATGCCTCTGTCGTGCCGCTCTTCAAGTGTGAACCCATCGAGGGTGATTCCTCCAAGTTCACCTTGACGGTTACATCGAGTGGGAATCCATCGAGGGTGATTCCTTGGATTCCCCATGACGTTATGGACACACGGGTACTTTGACCTTCACCTCAGACCTTTGTTAAGGACGGGTCGGCTCCAAGAGCACCCGCGAGATAATGTTGAAGTCGGGCCGACCCCAAGGGTACCCACGAGAGAGTCCTGTGGAGGCCGGCTATTAGCGGTACCACCCAGGATATGGTGGTAGCTCGGGACTTGTCCCGACAGCCGACACGGAACTTACACTGTAGTCGGAGCGACAGGGCAGGCGGAGACTACCTAAGAGAGAGGTGGGCCTAGTCCCTGGTCGCGGTCCGCGAGATACCTAGTCGGAACGGCCGAAGCACTGGTCGTCTCCGCGAGCTCCTAATAATTCACTAACGGATTTGGGTATTTGATCTGAGTTGGCCACTGGCCTATACGCACTACCACCACGCGGGATAATGGTTTAATGGGGCCCTCGGCGCCGTATGTATCAGCCGAAAGCTCTGTCAGATGTCCAGTTCAGCATTGTGGCACGGTCGGATCGTGCCATCCAGGAGAGGGGTGGCGCTGTTATCCACCCTGCACACAACGACCCGGAATGCAAAGGGCGATGGGCCCAAGACCCCTGAACACTTAGGATGTAGACCGGCGGGGACCTCTCTGCGGAGCCTAGGTAGGATTACGTCGTGTCGATCAGCCAAGGCCGAGCATGACCAAGAAAAGTGTGTCTGACCAGAGTTAATCGAGCGTGTTGGGTAACAGTAGTGCACCCTTGCAGGGAAGTTATCTATTCGAATAGCCGTGTCCACGGTAACAGACGCTCAGTGTTGTATCCCGATCTACTACAACTAGAACTGGATACTTGTGTTACTTAATTAATATGTTAGCTCCGAGATCGCTTTCTCGCTGGGAGTCGAGGAAGGATCTCTGGGCTTTGTTACTACATGCTTATTGCTTTATTAGATGCTACTAATCTGTACTCTTCTAATGCTGCAAGATGCTAGTCTTCGATAGGCTAGGCCTTCCCCTCTATTCTGGCATTTCTGCAGTCTAGTCCACAGATACATCCCCTTCATTTGATACCGATGCATAAATAGAATAGATCTGATGTAAGTCTTGCGAGTACTTTGGATGAGTACTCACGGTTGTTTTGCTACCTCTTTTTCCCCATACCCGATTACTGCGATCAGATGATGGAGCCCCGGAGCCAGTTGACCCCGTCTACGACTACTACTACCCCGATGGAGCCTACTTCTACGTGGAGACCGACGGCCAGGAGTAGTTTAGGAGGCTCCCAGGCAGGAGGCCTGCGCCTTTTCGATCTAGATGTCGTTGTTTTGCTCAGCCTTCTTAAGGCAACCTTGTCTAATTATGTCTGTACTCAGATACTGATGCTTCCGCTGACTCTTGTGTAACTCGAGCTTATGTATTCGAACCCTCGAGGCCCCTGGCTTGTAATATAAAGCTTGTATTATTTTATTTTGTGTCTAGAGTTGTGTTGTGATATCTTCCCGTGAGTCCCTGGGCTTGATCGTGCGCATTTGCGTGTATGATTAGTCGGGTGCGTCACAAGTTGGTATCAGAGCCGACTGCCTGTAGGAAGCCCCTTTTCCAACTCCTTGGCCAAAGTTGAGTCTAGTCTTTGAAAAACTGTTTTACTAACATGGCTGTGTGGCTTAAGGGCCCACGTCGCCAATGGGTGGTATTAGGATATTTTATTCCTCTCCTTTACTCTGGGACTCTGATTTCTGTTTTATTCGGGTTAAAGATTTTACTGACTCTAACTCTAGGTTCTCGTGATCACATCCACCCGGAGATTTTAATTAACCCTTCTTTGAATTGTGGGCCAGGTTCTGCTTCACAGTGTTCACGGACCGCAGGATCCTTTTATCGAGGGCACCCTGCGTTGTCACTTGCAGATTCCTCGCTCCAGTAGTTTTCTCCGACGTGATGTATCTCTCCACCGCGTGCTGCGTGCCGCCTAGTTTGTCTAGTTGCGAGTGTTTCCGAACTCGTGCTGTCCGTTTGTATCCAACTCTGTGCATAGATTTGTATGTCTTTAATGACTACTAATATGTATCTAATGCACTTCTTGTTCATTGCTCATGTTACATCATGAATAACTCCATACACATGCAGTTGTTCTTGCTAAACTGCCCCTATTGTTCTAGCAGGATGGCTGACGATCCTCCACCTCCACCCTATATTGCCGCAATGATGCAGCAGTTTGAGCTGAATCGTCAGTTTATGACTGGAGTAATGGCCCAATTTCCAAACCAGAATGCTCATCAACAGCCTGCCCCAATAACACTGCAAGAATTCGTGCGCCTCAACCCGTCCACCTTCCGTAACTCGACTGATCCAATGGATGCTGATGATTGGCTCCGTGACATCGCCTTTCAGATGGAGTCGGCTAATGTTGCCCCTGCCAGTTACGTCACCTATGCAACGTATCACCTGAGGGGTTCAGCTGCTCAATGGTGGGAAAGCCACAGGCGAATGCTACCTGCTGGAACTGTAACCACTTGGCAGGAATTTCAGTCAGCCTTCCGTGCACGGCACATTCCTCAAGGTCTGATGGACCAGAAGAAGAAGGAGTTCCGCAAACTCGCACAGGGCAAAATGACTGTGGATGAATATCAGAGGAAATTCCTTGATTTATCCCGCTATGCTGAGGATGATGTCTGCACTGATGCGCGCAAGCAGGAGAAATTCCATGAAGGACTGCATCCTGATATAAAGCTCGCACTTGTTGTCCATGATTGCACGGACTTTGCGACGCTTGTCAGCCAAGCTTTCTGAGCTGAAACTGGTCTGACTGAGTACCAGGAGTCGCTCAAGCGTACTCGTGATGTTGGCTCATCCTCAGGACAACCTGCTCAGAAATGTCGAGTCTGGATCCCGCACAATGTTTATCACCGACCTGTTCCAACACCAAGGCCATCTTATGTTAACTTCGTCTGCCTCCGCCGCCGAGACAGCTAACAATTCAGAGTGGATAGCCCAATGTTATGGCTCCTAGTCCCAATGATGGGAATTGCTTCAAGTGTGGACAGCCAGGGCACCTTGCTCTCAACTGTCACCAGGATCAGCCTCAGAATGCACCACGTCCTCCTGATAGTCGTAAGAAGGGCCATCGAACCCATCATTCCAAAAATCGTAAGGCCAGGCCGCCTGCTATGGGTCGTGGCCAGGTCACTCATGTCAAAATGGAAGAAGCTCGTGAGGCCCCAAAAATCATGATGGGTACTCTCCCAGTTAATTCAGTTGCAGTTTCTGTTCTCTTTGATTCCGAGGCATCACATTCCTTTGTGTCTCAACAATTTGCTCAGCTGCATGAACTACCTCTAGAGTTGTTGCCCACCCCATTAGAGATTAGCACTCCCCGTTCCAGGTGGCAAACCAAGATGGTAAGTCACAACAATCAGATCAGAATTGAAGGGTTGATGTTCCCTGTTTCCCTCATTGCTCTCGGGCCTTCCAACATAGACATCATTCTCGGTATGGACTGGTTGACAACTCATAATGCTATGATCGATTGTGCCGCTAAGACAGTCCAACTCGCACACCCTTCTGGCCAGACAGTCAGCTACTCAGCCCAGATAGTCCAGAATGCCGAAAGCCAGATATATGCTCTGAATGCATTGAATGCTTCACCTCTTGAGGGAATAGAGAACATTCCAGTCGTTCAGGAATTTCAAGATGTCTTTCCAGAAGAACTCCCAGGTGTACCACCTGCCAGGGCTGTCGAATTCGTTATCGACCTGAAACCAGGCACCACTCCTATTGCGAAGCGCCCATACAAGATGCCGCCGCATGAACTCCTTGAACTTAAGGAGGAAATTGACAAGTCACTTCGCAAGGGTTTCATTCGCCCCAGTTCTTCTGCATGGGGAGCACCTTCTCTCTTTGTTAAGAAGAAGGATGGAATGAATCGGTTGGTTCAAGATTATCGACCTATCAACCAAGCAACAATGCAGAACAAGTATCCGCTTCCCAGAATCAATGATCTGTATGATCAACTTGCTGGTTCCTCAGTATTCTCTAAACTTGATTTGAGATTGGGATACCACCAGATCCGAGTTCGTGAAGAGGACATTCCGAAGACAGCCTTTGTTACTCGCTATGGTTCTTACGAGTACACTATCATGTCCTTCGGCTTAACCAACGCTCCAGCAACCTTCTCCTGGTTAATGAACTACATCTTCATGGATTACCTCGACAAGTTCGTCGTGGTTTATCTGGATGATATCCTTGTATATTCGAAGAATGAAGAAGAACATGCCGAACATCTTCGGCTTGTACTGGAGAAGCTGCGTGAACATCAGCTATATGTCAAATATTCCAAGTGTGAATTTTGGTTATCTGAAGTAACCTATCTTGGTCATGTGATTTCTAAGGATGGTATTGCTGTCAACCCAGAGCAAGTTCAGGCTATTCTTGGCTGGACTCCCCCCAAGAATGTCAAGCAAGTGGGAAGTTTTCTCGGACTCGCAAGCTATTGCCGCCGTTTTGTCGAAAACTTCTCTAAGATTGCCAAGCCTCTGACTGATCTGCTTCACAAAGACGTTAAGTTTGAGTGGACAGACAAATGTCAGGAAAGTTTCCAAACACTCAAGGGCAAGCTGACATCTGCCCCAGTGCTTGCTCCTCCGGATTCTCGCAAGGAATTCATCATCTATTGCGACGCATCTCGTCAAGGATTAGGCTGTGTCCTAATGCAAGAGCGCAAGGTGATTGCTTATGCCTCACGACAGTTGCGTCCTCATGAAGAGAACTACCCAGTGCATGATCTCAAACTTGCTGCAGTTATTTATGCACTGAAGTTGTGGTGACATTACCTTCTCGGTAATCGTTGCGAGATCTACACGGATCATCAAAGTCTGAAGTATCTATTTACTCAGCCGGATCTGAACCTCCGTCAACAGAGGTGGATGGAAACAATTATAGACTATGACTGCGGTTCAGCGAGCTCAACCCCTTCTGTATGAAGAACTTCGCAAGTTGAACTTTCATATCGTTCCGCAGGGTTATCTCAATACTCTTGTTCTACAGCCAAATCTTGAGAAAGCTGTTAAGTCTGCGCAAGCAAAGGACGCTGAAGTTGATCAGATGAAAAGGGATCTTGTCCTTGAAAAGGCCAGAGATTTCTCGCTTGCTAAAGATGGAACCTTGTACTTCAGAGACCGCATTGTAGTACCCCGGTTCAAACTTATGACAGACAAAGTTATGAAGGTGACACATGATACCCCACTATCTATTCATCCGGGTAGTACCAAGATGTATCGTGACCTCCGTCAAAGGTACTGGTGGTCCAAAATGAAGCAAGACATTGCTCGCTATGTTGCCGAATGTGATGTTTGCCGTCGTGTTAAGGCAGAACATCAAAAACCTGCTGGAATTCTGCAACCGCTTCCTATCCCTGAGTGGAAGTGGGACAAGGTTCAGATGGATCTTTTCACTGGCCTTCCCAGGTCACAAAAGGGTAACGATGCTATTCTTGTCGTCATCGATCAACTCTCCAAAGTTGCACATTTTCTGCCAGTTAAGGAGACGATCACTGCTAGTCAGTTAGCAGATTTGTATATCTCTAGAACTGTAACTCTTCACGGTATTCCGAAGGAGATCAGTTCAGACCGTGGCAGCCTTTTCACCTCTAAGTTCTGGGCAAGTTTCTAAGAAGCTATGGGAACTCATATAACTTGGAGCTCAGCTTATCACCCCCAGTCCCAAGGCCAAGTTGAACGAGTTAATCAAGTGCTTGAAGATATGCTGCGTGCTTGTGTCATTTCATTTGGCAAGAAGTGGGAGGAATCTCTCCCGTATGCTGAATTCTCTTACAACAACAGCTATCAAGCTAGCTTGAAGATGGCCCCCTTCAAGGTACTATATGGACGTAAGTATCGAACCCCTCTGAATTGGTCAGAAACTGGGGAACGGTCGCTCATTGGTTCGGATATTATCCAACACGCTGAGGAGCAAGTCCGTATTGTCAGGGAAAATCTCAAAGCGGCCCAGTCTCGCCAGAAGAGCAATTATGATCGTAAACACTGGGGATCGATCTATCAACCTGGTGAGCAAGCTTATCTGCGTGTCACTCCTATGAAGGGCACTCATCGCTTTGGAATCAAGGGCAAGTTAGCTCCGCGCTACATTAGTCCCTTCCGCATTCTCGCCAGACGTGGACATGTGGCATATAAATTGGAGTTGCCACCGCAATTCTCTCACATCCACGATGTCTTCCAGGTGTTGCAACTTTGTCGTTGCTTCAAGGATCCGCACCGTGCAGTGGATCATGAGTTGCTCGAATTCCAAGATGATCTTTCTTATAAGGAGCATCCGATCCGCATTCTTGATCAAGCTGAACGTCGGACCCGTCAGAAGACAACCAAGTTCCTTAAAGTGCAGTGGTCAAATCATACTGAAGATGAAGCCACATGGGAATGCGAGGATCGTCTTCGCGAAGAATACCCCGATCTTTTTCCTTCTACCTCCTGAATTCTCGGGACGAGAATTTCTTTTAGAGGAGGAGAATTGTAACACCCCCTATGTAATGAGCTACAATGATCCTCATCATTAAGCTAAGCTACTTTGGTTTGCAATGCTTGATCACTATGGATTAATATCTCATTTCAAATTCCACTATTAAATTCAATTCAAATTGCAAGTGAAATTTGAAGTTGCACAAAAATTGCTGAAAAATAGTTCATCATTTAGCAAATATTTATTCAGGAAAACAACATCACCTAATTGCTAAAATGAGCTATAGCAATTAAAACAGTGCTTAAACAGCATATTTAAATGTTATTCCATTTATGAAAAATTCAAATGGATTCAAACCTCTCCCAAACTTTTTGTGGCAGTGCTCAATATTCCCTAATATTTGTTTTGACCACCTCCATATTTTTGCAAAGTCATTTGATGGCTAAAAATAAATGCAAACAACTGCTGAAAAAGAAAACAAAAAAGAAATAGAGAAAAAGGAAAAGGGCCACTATGCACTGGGCCTTAGGGCACAGTGTGCAGGCCCAGCCCAGCAGTGCCCTCGTCGTCTCCCTCCTCCCCGTGTCAGCTCGCGCGCGCGCGCCTGATGCCAACCCCGTCGCCACCGCACTAGCTCGCCGCGCCCGTGCCGCTACAGGCGTTGCGGGGGGATAAGAACGCCGCGCTGCCCCCCTGGTACTCGCGCCCGTCCTCATCCTCTTCCTCCATCGCCCCTCTCTCTCGCTCCCGAGCCCACCCGGTCGCACCGTCGCCGTCGCCGCGTCGATCCCGCGGCCACCGGCTGCCTCTCGCCTCGCCGTCTTGTCCTAGGAGACCACCGTCGTCCGCTACGCCCTCCCGTGCCGCTGGACGGAGCCGGGAGCCACCGTTGCGAGCTGGACGCCATCTTCTTCCTCCTCGGACCTGCCGTGCTTCGCCGTCGATTTCGGCGCCGTCGAGCCTCCCCCGAGCCTGCCTTGCTCACCTGCAGGACCGCTGTGAGCTCCCTTTCCTTTCCCCTCTCTCCCTGTGCTCGCGCGCACCCCCTAGCTGCTGTCGCCATCGTTACCGTGCTCGTCGCTGCTGCCGTGCTCGTCGCCGTCGCCACCGTCACCGTCGAGCTTAACCGAGCACGTAGACTTGCTCAGCACACCCCTAGGAGCTCAACGCCACCGCCCGCTCGTCCTGCCGTGCCCGCTAGCCACGAAACCGAGCTCGCCCGAACGCCACCGCCGCCCGCCGATGATGTTCCCGTCGACTCCAGCCATCTCCGGCAACGCCACCACCGCAGTTCGACGCGACTCGCTCCGCACGTTTGAACGCGCCCTCGCGCGCTCTAAATGGCCGCCCGTAGCGCGTTTCCGATGAGGTCCCGAGGCCCTCCGCCGCGTTTTAGGTCGCCGGCCGCCGCCGACGTGGCTGGCCTGGGCCCACCCTGGGTCACTGACCAGTGGGTCCCAGGGGGCCGGTTGACCGCGTTGACCAGTCAACGTGCTGACTGGGTTGCCCTGTGACAATGACATGTGGGCCCCTGTGCTTAATTAAACTAATTTTCTAAATAAACTTAATCTGTTAGTTAATTAGTCACTGACATATGGGGCCCACCTGCTAGATAATCTCTGTTTAATTTAATTAATCACTGTTTAGTCCTCTGTGTATGACATGTGGGTCCCAGCGGTCAGGTTTGACCTAGACCGGCTGGGTTGACTGCTGACGTCACCCTGACGTACTGCTGACGCAATAAAGTTATTTTCGAATTAAAATAATCCCAGGAATTTCAGAATATTGTTTAAAACTTTGAAAAATCATAGAAATTAATCTGTAGCTCGGATGAAAAAGTTTTCTACATGAAAGTTGATTAGAAAAATGAGACGAATCCGAATATGCCCTCCATGTAGCTGTCACATGCCTCTAACACTGCAAACATGGAACCTTCCCCTCCGGTTCATCTGTCTGACAGATGCCTAAAACTGGGAAAATATTCCCAGATATTTTCCCGCTCCGTCTCTAACGTGTAGCACTGCGATAGGTCACCCCTAGCATAGCATATTGCCATGGCATGCATCTGTGTTGCTTTTGTTTGCTTTTTATTTATTTGTTTCCTCCCCCTCTTCTCTCCGTAGCCCCCGAGCCTGACGTACCCCTGAGGACTACTACACCACCGACGACCCTTATTCCTTTTCAGCAGAGCTTCCAGGCAAGCAAACCCCCTTGATCATTCCTATATCGTGTAGGAGATATGCCCTAGAGGCAATAATAAATGTTATTGTTTATCTCCATGTTCATAATTATGTTTATGTTCCATGCTATAACTGCTATGGTTCTCGAGTCTACAATAACCACGAGGCTCGGAGGAAGACTCATATGCACGTGTGGAATAATAAACGGTAATATGTATTCCTAGTCTGGCCTCTAAGACTAGCTCAAGTGTTGCATGATGATTCTGTTTTCCTGATCATGGGCATGACTATGCCGGCAATTTTGAGAACACAATGTTAGGAGAACACTTGTGTTGAATCGACCCGAATTGATGTTATGCTATGAGATACATTCGTCACAACTTAATGGTTAATAACACAGAGAAAGTTAATGTTTGCATAATTCCTTAGACCATGAGAGTGTTCAGTTTCTTCATGCTTGCTTCATGAACTTTGGGGTTTGTTAAACGTCATCCGTAAATGGGTGGCTATTACGGCGGCTTACGGGTTCATGGGAAAGTATGTCAAGGGACTTGATAGCTCAAGATTGGGATTTGCTCCTCCGACGATGGAGAGATATCTCTGGGCCCTCTCGGTGTTACGGTATACACAGGCGGGAAGAAGTGGCATTTAGAAGTGTTGCTGACTTTACATTTAGGTTTCGGCATAACAAAGCTTGCACTGTCTTTTCGCACTTAGGCGCACAGCGTGCCGTTGGTAATGATTCTACTACGGTGCTGCAAATTCGCAAGCTGATCCTAAGTAATCGTTGTTGTTCATTGGATTCCTCCGGAATTACTTCGTTAGGATTGAAGAATTGCTGCAATTCTTCCTGAATAGACTCGATTCTCCCGTCGAGAGTTTCTTTGAAAGTCTTACCTAAACTCTTCCGACTGAATATGAGAAAGCCTATAAAACAACGAGCTACTATCATTTCTTCATTATAGATTGAGATCTTCTTCGGACTTGATGCACAAATAGATGGAATAGCAGCAAATAGCATATTTCTATCCTTCATATCCGTAGAAATCAATCTCATCTCCAGGGCCAGACACATTGTGATTTGATCATAGGGATGCCGGAACACGGGAACGAGAAAAGAGAACAAAACCGGTAACGAGGTAACTGGCATAGTGGACAAGTTGTTGATCCACGGGGATGCCGATAAATCTCACCTCGGGTTTTGTAACATATCGCGAAGCAACAGGAATAGCACACGGCAACTGGAGGTTCACTCGAATATTTATTCGTGTGGGTATAGGGGTCAATATGGGTGTCCACGGCTCCGATGTTGATCATTGATCGGAAAGAGTTCCGGTCATGTCTATGTTTCACCGAACCTATAGGGTCACATGCTTAAGGGTCATCTATCTGCTGAATACTAGACAGGGAGTCTGAGAGAAAGTCACCGGAAAAGTTTCGGAGACAGCGGAAAAGTTCCAGAGAGAGCACCGGAATAGTTTCGGTAAAACCGAAAAGTTGTTTCGGAGTATACCATTAAGTCAAAATGGTTTCGGCACACGCCTGGAAATTCTTGGAGGGTGCCAGAATTGGTCTGGGATTTTTCGGAGAAAAAAACCAGAAATGTTTCGGAGCTGTCGGAACCGCTTTGTTTGCTTTTCGCAGATGAAAATCACTAATCCGAAATTGTTTTGGAACGCGTCCAAAATCATTTGTGTGGGTACTGGAATTATTCTAAGACCCACAGAAATATTTTCGGATTTAACGGCCGCAGAAAAATGGTTCCGTGAATAGTGAAAGTGCTTTTTGGGTGTCTTCTTGGAGAAGCTACCTTGAGGGCCTTTTGGTACTTTTCCCCTTAGCTTCTTGGAGAAGCTAACCTTGGGCTTGGCCTATAAATAGGGGTGGAGGGGGCTGCCTAAAGACACACTCTTTCTCAACATACACAAGCCATGCATGATCTGGCCTTCTTCTCTGCCTCCCCGCGAAATAGTTTCGTAGAGCCGAAAGGCTGTCTGGGTTCCGGTGGGAACTAGTTCTGGACGGCGAAGCCCTGCCGGATAGATGACACCGTATGTGTGCAACCCCGTAGAGAGGTCGTAGGTTCGATCTTTTTGCCCGAGGGGCTGTTCGAGGGTCCTCCCGAAGGGCTGTCCGAGTTACTGTCCGAGTTTCGGGGGTCCTCCCGAAGGGCTGTCCGAGTGACCCGCCCGAAGGGCTGTCCGTGAGGCCTCCCGAAGGGCTGTCCAAGGATCCGTCCGGTGGGACTATCCGAAGGACTGTCCAGAGGCCTCCCGGATAGCTGTCCGAGGATCCGTCCGGTGGGACTATCCGAGGGACTGTCCACAGGCCTCCCGAAGGGCTGTCCGAGGATCCGTTCGGTGGGACTATCCGAGGGACTGTCCCGAGGCCTCCCGAAGGGCAGCCCAGAGATCCGTCCGGTGAGCTGACGAGGGAGTACATCCTCGCGGTTGGGAGGTTGTCAAATCCTAGCTGCGGGGATCTGCACCGCCGATCGTCATCGACTCTACTTCCGCTGCGCTACGAGTCGGTAACGAAAAGATCAAACCTTGTATGCAGTCTCCATAGTGGTCCTGGGCTGGTGCGTAGGTCGGAATTTTTTTGTTTTCTGCTGCGTTCCCCAACATATCGCCCATTCTTTCTCTCTTATGCTTGCATTAGAATTGCTACAGATGTTGTTCGATAGCTCCTATTCTGATGCATAGCCTGTTTTTGTAACTGCTGTTGATACCTTACCTGCTATCCTAAATGCTTAGTATAGGCTGGTTAGTGATCCATCAGTGGCCCCACACCCTTGTCCGTGTTGCCCTGCATTGCTACCGGATGATTCGATCAGCGTGATCGATGTACAGAGACCGAACACAGCACCGCACACCCCCTTAGTTGTACGACTCTGCAGGGCTACTATTGATTGCTGAGGGTGATACCTCCTACCTCACTCCTGATGATATCTCTGTAGCGTAGCTAGTCGGTTGTGGGTCATCGAGGGTGATTCCTCTTTCACCACCTCCGATGATGCCTCTGTCATGCAGCTCCTCAAGTGTGAACCCATCGAGGGTGATTCCTCCAAGTTCACCTTGACGGTTACATCGAGTGGGAATCCATCGAGGGTGATTCCTTGGATTCCCCACGACGTTATGGACACACGAGTACTTTGACCTTCACCTCAGACCTTTGTTAAAGACGGGTCGGCTCCAAGAGCACCCGCGAGATAATGTTGAAGTCGGTCCGACCCCAAGGGTACCCGCGAGAGAGTCCTGTGGCGGCTGGCTATTAGCGGTACCACCCAGGATATGGTGGTAGCTCGGGACTTGTCCCGACAGCCGACATGAAACTTACACTGTAGTTGGAGCGACAGGGCAGGCGGAGACTACCTAAGAGAGAGGTGGGCCTAGTCCCTGGTCGCGGTCCGCGAGATACCTAGTCGGAACGGCCGAAGCACTGGTCGTCTCCACGAGCTCCTAATAATTCACTAACAGATTTGAGTATTTGATCTGTGTTGGCCACTGGCCTATACGCACTACAACCACGCGGGATAATGGTTTAATGGGGCCCTCGGCGCCGTATGTATCAGCCGAAAGCTCTGTCAGCTGTCCAGTTCAGCATTGTGGCACGGTCGGATCGTGCCATCCAGGAGAGGGGTGGCGCTGGTATCCACCCTGCACACACCGACCCGGAGTGCAAAGGGCGATGGGCCCAAGACCCCTGAGCACTTAGGATGTAGACCGGCGGGGACCTCTCTGCGGAGCCTAGGTAGGACTACGTCGTGTTAATCAGCCGAGGCCGGGCATGACCGAGAAAAGTGTGTCCGGCTAGAGTTAATCGAGCGTGTTGGGTAACAGTAGTGCACCCCTGCAGGGAAGTTATCTATTCGAATAGTCGTGTCCACGGTAACGGACGCTCAGTGTTGTATCCCGATCTACTACTACTAGAACTGGATACTTGTGTTACTTAATTAATATGTTAGCTCCGGGATCGCTTTCTCGCAGGGAGTCGAGGAAGGATCTCTGGGCTTTGTTACTACATGCTTATTGCTTTATTATATGCTACTAATATGTACACTTCTAATGCTGCAAGATGCTAGTCTTCGATAGGCTAGGCCTTCCCCTCTATTCTGGCATTTCTGCAGTCTAGTCCACAGATACAGCCCCTTCATTTGATACCAATGCATAAATAGAATAGATCTGATGTAAGTCTTGCGAGTACTTTGGATGAGTACTCACGGTTGCTTTGCTACCTCTTTTTCCCCATACCCGATTACTGCGATCAGATGATGGAGCCCCGGAGCCAGTTGACCCCGTCGATGACTACTACTACCCCGACGGAGCCTACTTCTACATGGAGACCAACGGCCAAGAGTAGTTTAGGAGGCTCCCAGGCAGGAGGTTTGCGCCTTTTCGATCTAGATGTCATTGTTTTGCTCAGCCTTCTTAAGGCAACCTTGTCTAATTATGTCTGTACTCAGATACTGATGCTTCCGCTGACTCTTGTGTAACTCGAGCTTATGTATTCGAGCCCTCGAGGCCCCTGGCTTGTAATATAAAGCTTGTATTATTTTGTTTTGTGTCTAGAGTTGTGTTGTGATATCTTCCCGTGAGTCCCTGGGATTGATCGTGCGCATTTGCGTGTATGATTAGTGCACGGTCGGGTCGGGGGCGTCACACCTCCACTGCGTCACCGGGTTACATAGCCGGTGACTTGCCCGGTGAGCGCGGGCGTAGACCACGACGACCGTCTTCCCCCGCCCAAAAACCAACCCTGGTCCGTGCTTCATGGCAGCGAAGGGAGGGTATTCTTCCTCTCCCGCTAAAGCATATTGATGTCTACTACGCAACTTTTATTCTTGTAGACGTTGTTGGGCCTCTAAGTGCAGAGTTTTGTAGGACAGTAGCAAATTTCCCTCAAGTGGATGACCTAAGGTTTATCAATCCGTGGGAGGCGTAGGATGAAGATGGTCTCTCTCAAACAACCCTGCAATCAAATACAAGAAATCTCTTGTGTCCCCAACACACCCAATACAATGGTAAATTGTATAGGTGCACTAGTTCGGCGAAGAGATGGTGATACAAGTGTAGTATGGATAGTAGATATAGGTTTTTGTAATCTGAAATTATAAAAACAGCAAGGTAGCAAGTGATAAAACGGAGCACAAACGGTATTGCAATGCTAGGAAACAAGGCCTAGGGTTCATACTTTCACTAGTGCAATCTCTCAACAATGCTAACATAATTGGATCATATAACAATCCCTCAACGTGCGATAAAGAATCACTCCAAAGTTCCTATTAGCGGAGAACATAAGATATAAATTGTTGTAGGGTACGAAACCACCTCAAAGTTATCCTTTCCGATCAATCTATTGAGCCATCCCTATAAGTGTCACAAACAACCCTAGAGTTCGTACTAAAATAACACCATATGATACGCATCAACCAACTCTAATGTCACCTAGATACTCCAATGTCACCACAAGTATGCAGTTGATTATTCGATATGCATCAAACAACTTCAAATTCATAATATTCAATCCACACAAAGAACTTCAAAGAGTACCCCAAAGTTTCTTATCGGAGAAAAGATAATAACAACGTGCAACCAACCCCTATGCCTAGATCACCCCAAGGTCACGGGAATCCGCGAGTTGATTACCAAAACATACATCAAGTAAATCAATAGAATACCCCCTTGTCACCACGGGTATCCACATGCAAGACATACATCAAGTGTTCTCAAATCTGAAATATTCAATCCGACAATAACGAAACCTCAAAGGGAAAGACTCAATCCATCACAAGAAGATAGAGAGGAAAGAAACACCATATGATCCAACTATATTAACAAAGCTCGCGATACATCAAGATCGTGCCAAATCAAGAACACGAGAGAGAGAGATCAAACACATAGCTACTAGTACATACCCTCATCCCCGAGGGTGAACTACTCCCTCCTCGTCATGGAGACCGCCGGGACGATGAAGATGGCCTCCGGTGATGATTTCCCCCTCTGGCAGAGTGCCGGAACAGGGCTCCGGATGAGATTTCTTCGGTACAGAGGCTTGCGGCGGTGGCGTGGAAGTTCTAGGTTTCTTTCTGGGGTTTTTAGTATTTATAGGAATTTTTGGCGTTGGTTTCACATCAAGGGGGCCCACGAGGGAGCGACAAGCCTGCTCCGCGCGCCCTGGGGGCGAGGGCGCGCCCCCCAGGCTTGTCGCTTCCTTGTGAGGCTTCTGGTCCTTACTCGAAGCTTTGGAGGTCTCTTTTGGTCCACAAAAAATCACCGTAAATTTTCAGCCCATTCCGAGAACTTTTATTTCTGCACAAAAAACAACACCACGGTAGTTCTGCTGAAAATAGCGCCAGTCCGGGTTAGTTCTAATCAAATCATACCAAAACCATATAAAATGGTTGTAAACATGGCATGAATACTTCATAAATTATAGATACGTTGGAGATGTATCACATATCCCTCCGAGGCTTCCGGCAGTCCGATGAGCGGGCTGCCGGACAAAGGGAACACATGCTGGCATTAGACTAGTTTTACCCTAGTCCGGTATGGTTTAGTTAAAATATGTCCGAAATGTAAATGTTTTCGTCCGGTTTATATGAAAATCAGCCGGTTTGCATGAATTTCGTCTGGTTTGTTGAAATGCGTTTTGAAATGTATGCGGATAGCATTGGATGGCCGGCTCCCGCATCTGTGTCCACGGACAGGTCCCCCCTCCCCCCCATCCGTGGACGGATGTGGTGTCCGGTTTGTGGGTCAGCATTGGAGATGCCCTTACAAAGCAGATCCAGGGTAACTGGTCAACATAAACGCAAGTGACTACTTTGCCGAAAAATAACATATGTAGGCTTGAAAACTACGTCACGACACTCTCTAGGACACCTAGACTCCACGACAACGCCCTCAGGAGAGAAAACGACACAAAGTGTCACCGCTTCCAAGTTTGAGACGGACGAGAGTCTTCAACCATGACACGGAGAGGAGAACCATCACGACGGACAAGAGTCTTCAACCATGGGTGTCGCCATCGTCGACGCCAAAGTGCGGATCTTTCACTCGCCAACTCACTCATGCCACCATGAGGCCCCAGTATATCCGCGACGAGCACGAGCCTTCAAATCCAGGTCTGAGTGTCTCCTCTCTCAACGACAGAGAACGAGCCTGAACCACCCGCCGCTACACCCCTCATTGCCCAGATGACCAAGAGGCATAGCCACCACCGCTGCCATGGCACCCGCCGGAGAGCCAACCATGCGGACCTCCATCTGGGGTCGTCGCCCCAGCATCCATGTCCCGAAACAGTGCCAACCGTTCGTTTCCAGCCCTAGCTCGACATCAGTCACTGGGTCTGGGTCGACGCCTCCGCGGTAGGAGACACCCACGCATGTGTTCGCCGCCAGTCTTGGTGGACGGGGGAGGGGGACACAACCCAGTGGCTGTCAACGGCCACCACCGCGCCCCGACCGTAGACCTCTGGCCTTGAGCTAGGCGAGCTCAAACGCCGCCAAGCCCATGACCATTGGTGGTGATCTACCGATGGCATAGCAGTGCCAGGGAACCATCTTGGACCGACACCACCAATGAGCCACATGCACACAGAGCTGATACGTCTCAAACATATCTATAATTTTTTATTGTTTCATGCTATGTTTATATCACTTTGACATAGTTTTGGCACCAATTTTATCATCTGTATTTTTTTGTAATAACCTATTAATTCGGTGCCTGGTGCCAGTTGCTGTTTTCTGCATGTTTTTGGACTTTCAGGAAAATCAATTTTACAGAGCTCCACAAATCCCGAAAAAAATCCAGAAAATTTTCATCAGAAAGTTTCTAGAGGACCTAGTCCCCGCGGGAGCCCTATGGCCCCCACGTGGTTAGTGGGTGGCCACATGGGCCCCCTGGTGTCCCTTTCCATTGCCTCTCGACGCCTAAATTTTTCTTCCACTCCGAAATCCCTAGATATCGAATATTCTTCCTGTTTTCGTCGCTGCACCTCTATGTTCTGAAGAGATCCAATCTGGAGGTCTTTTTCGGTACTCTGTCGGAGGGGGAAATCATCTCGGTGGCCATCTAGATCAACTTGAAGGCTACCATGATCGCTCGTGAGTAGTTTCTTTTGACTATGGATCCATAACAGTAGCTAGTTAGTTTTCTTCCCCTTGCTTCTCAATACAAAGATAACCTAAGCTGGTCTACATGAATATGTTGGTGTGTTTGTTGCGATGTGATGAATTGTTACTTTATGATCAAATATATCCACGAATTCTTTTTAGATCAATTTGGTTTCTTTATAACATAAGTATTATACATATATGCTCTCCGATCTATTTGCCTTTCTTTGGCCAAGTTTGATGGATGATCTCCGAGAGGGAGTTGTGTATGCTAGTTGGGTTCAATTTTCCAAGTAATCTACCAGAGTGGCAGAAACTGGAAAAGACTTGTATTTTTGCCACTAGGGATAAAAGATGATTGCATAGTTGTCATTTGAACGCACGGTGACGAAAATATATCATCTCCTTCATGTCATCATACTTAATGCAGTACTCTATTTTGTTGCTTAATACTTTGAGACGCATGCTAGGTAGCGGTCTTGGGGTAGAGTATTAGCTATAAATGCACCTAGATAACGGTCTCAAGATGTTTGGACATGATGCTCATATGCGGTTATGCCATGTATAATCATACTCATACAAGCTGCAATTTAATCGATGTGCAACTGTAATTTGTTGACCACACCTTGCTATCTTTTGGAGAGAAGCCATTAGTGAACTTATGGATCCCGGTCTATTTTTCTTCCTATTTCTTCCAACCTCGATCAATGCTCTCTAAAATTCTTGCTTTCAATTCTTTTTGCTTGCAATCAATCTTCCATATACTCTTGTGCTTAATCTTTGTAACTAGCAAGGCTAGTAAGAGAGAAAATCTTGCTAGTGTGTGTAGGTACTGATCATTGGCTGCTTACCAAATTCCTACTGGTTCGGTAATCTTAAGGTCAACCATTTTTAGGGAAAATTGTTACTTGCTACAAACCCTTGCACTGGGGAGGGGGAGGGGGACACCTTCCTAGTTTTGGGGCGCCGTTGCTAGGGAGTTTTATTTTGCAGGTGTACTGAGATTCCTATCAACTTGTTGTCAAGGTCAAGACTCCTCTCGTAACATTGCCAAGGTATCTTTTGAATACCGCCATAGGTCCTACACTCCTTTACTTTACTTTACTTTACTTTACTTGTTATCTATCTTGCTTAGTTTTTTTTTTTTTTTGCTTTTTATCTTGCTTTCTGCTTTTCAAAAAACTCAAAAAACACAAAAATATTTAAATTCCAGCAAGTATACACTTTTGTTTTAGACTTGTAAACATATCTTCTTCCGCTCTAAATACCAAACTTTGTGACTTCACACATATTAATGACAATGATTTCATTACTACACCAGTTGCTCCACCAACCACTAGTGCTGAATCTTATGAAATCAAGCCGGCTTAAATAAATTTTGTAATGAAAGAACAATTCTTAGATTCTTATAGTGCAGATGTTGCTTCTCATCTAAATAGTTTTGTTGATCTATGTGATATGTACAAATATAAAGAAGTAGAAGCTAATGTGGTCAAGTTAAAACTTTTTTTTGTTTTCATTAATAGCTAGGGTTAAAGAATAACATTTCTATACCTAGGAAATTAGAGGATGGTTGGGAACCTACAATTACCCTAATAATTATGAATTTAATGCTTTGTGTGATTTAGGAGCTAGTATTCCACCATGCCAAAGGTTTTATATGATGTGCTTGGTTTGAAGCCTATGACTGGATGTACTTTAAGTTTGCATCTTGCTGATTCCACTATTAACAAACCTTTGGGGATGACTGATGATGTTTCTATTATTGCTAATAGAAATTATGTCCCTGTTGATTTCATTATTATGGATATAGAATGCAACACTTCATGTCATATTATTTTTGGAAGACTGTTCCTAAGAATGATAAGTGCTGTTATAGACATGAAGGAAGTTATATCATATTCCAATTCCCTATGAGAAAAGGGATGGAGCACTTTCCAAGGCAAAAAATTAAATTACCTTATGAAACTATCATGAGAGCTACTTATTACTTGGGAATTAATCAATGATGAGAAAACATGAAAACTATCAAAACTTTTATTCCTAGCTAAAAGACATTAAAGAAAAGCGCTTGTTGGGAGGCAACCCTATTTTTCATTGTTTTTCTACATTGTTAATACTTCTGTATTAATCATGTTTTGTATCTTTTCTTTTAATGAAGTGTCAAGTATAACCTTTACCATTCTCAGTTTGCAAGTTTATGAGTTGTTGTGCTGAAACATAAAGTTTTTTGTTATGTCTTGAATTTGACGGTGGTAAACATCTTAAATTTTCTCAAAGAAACTATTTATAAGTTCTTTGTTACGTGGTAATTTTTTTGAATTTTTGGATTTACAAAAATATGAAACTTAAATTCGTTTTTTAGAGACGGTCCTTTTTTGACAAATTGCTGTTATATTTGCATTATTTGCTTATGTTTGCTCTTTTAATGTTTCTATTGGGGGGATGTAGAATATTAAAAATTTGTAGACATACTGTAGATAATGTTGGGTTATAATTTTGTCACTTTGCAACATCAAGGGTTGTTAAGTTTTGAATTTTGTTTGTACTAACCTATCTCACAAGTTCTGCGAAGTTTATGTAGATGAATTTTTAAGACGCGAGGAAGTCTGTGATATGAGGAGAATAAAGAAGATACAAGAGCTTAAGGCTAGGATGCCTAAGGCATTCTAAGGTAATATTTCTAGAAGTGCGTCTAAGCTTGGGGATGCCCTAGGCATCCCCCTTTATTCAACAACAATTATCTGTTAGTTTTAGTTGGACCTACATTTTTATTTGTCCACATGCTATGTATTGTTCTTGCAGTGTGTTTTGCTTTTGTTTGTTGGTCATGATCTATCATCACATACTTGATAAATGTGCATAGAGATTTATCCATGTCCTTGCATTTATAGAATTACTCTTTTGTATCGGGTTCAGTAACGCGAAAGTCCCACACGATAACGCAAACTACCACGCATTTCGTTCGTGCCCGACCACCCACCGTATACCTTGCTAGGCAGAACTTGCTCGAGAAAGCACCGAAAAATTCTCTCCCTCAATTCTATCATGATTTTTACATCATGGAAGGCCCAAAGAATGTCATCCAGGTGCGCCGACGGCCCCGTCCAGGATGAAAATTCCATTTTCTATCATAAGTATTTGTCATTGAAGTATGTGGCCAACGCATCCATGACAATACGCGTTTTCATCAGTATTTTTTTTATCATGGAAGTGTCACTTCGAGGAAAGAAAATATTTTAGTTCAGGCCAAAATGTCACGAATGTGTCTTTTTCTTATAGTGTAGGGAAGTATAGATAGAGATTAGTCGGTACGGCGAAAGCCATGTGGGAAAATAGAAACGGGGGCGGTGGAGGGTGGGAAGGAGCATACATGGAGGGAGGGACGTGGGGGGGGGGGGGGGTGTTTGAGGAAACAGACGATGTATGATAGAACCTTAGGTTCTTTTTAAATACGAAGATAGAGATAGAGATATAAAGTAGATAAGTAGAGATAAGTATAAAATATATAGATTTAGAGATAGATAAGTAGATATAGAGATTAGATGGTCTGATGAAAATCGTATGTTGGCAAAGCATAGAAAACCGAGTTGGGTCAAAAATCTATGGATGGTGGGGAGAGAGCGTACGTGAGGGTGTCAGAGGAAACATACGACATATGACGAAACCTTAGGTTCTTTTTTAACATAGAGATAGAGATATAAATTAGAGATGTAGAGATAAGTAGAGAGGTGGAGAAGAGATTGAGATAGACAAGATAGATATAGAGATAGAGAAATAGATATAGAGATTAGCCGGTTTAGTGAAAACCGTTTGGGAAAAGAATAGAAAATCAGATGGGGTGGAAAAGGATGGAGGATGGGGAGAGAGCGTACGTGAAGGGAGGGATGTGGGGTGTAGGAGAAAACAGACGATGTATGACAGAACTTAAGTTTCTTTTTAAATATAACAGAGATAGAGATATAAAGTAGAGAAGTAGAGAAGTATAGAAGAGATATAGATAAAGAAGATAAATATAAAGAAAGAGAAGTAGAGGTAGAGATTAACCGGTCCGATGACAATCGTGTGGAAAATAATAGAAAACCGGGTGGAGTCGAAAACCGTTGAAAGGTGGGGTGAGCCTACATCGAGGGATGGGCGTGGGGGTGTCCAAGGAGATAGACGGTGTATGACAGAACCTTAGGTTCTTTTTAAATATAGATATAGAGATATAAATTAGAGAAGTAGAGATAGATAGAGAAGAAACTGCGATAGAGAAGTAGAGATAGAGATTAGTCGGTCCAATGAAGCCATTTGGGAAAAGACTAGAAAACCGGATGGGTGGAAAATCAATGGAGGGTGGGGAGAGGGCGTCCATGGGGGAAGGGACGTGGGGCCGTCGGATGGAACATACGACATATGATGCATCCGTAGTTTATTTTTAAATATAGCAATAGATATAGAGATATAAAGTAGAGATTTAGAGAAGAGATAGAGATAGAGAAGTAGAAATAGAGATTTAGTCAATCCGATGAAAACCATGTGTGGGTGTGGGTGTGGGGAGATAGAAAACTGTGTGGCTAGAAAACCTGTGGAGTGTGGGGAATGAGCGTACATAGAGGGAGGGACGCGGGGGTGTCAGATGAAACCGTTGACGTATGACGGTACCTTAGGTTCCTTTTAGATAAGTAGAGAATAAAATTGGATGGTTTAGGTCAAAAGCATCCTATCTTAAACACATGTTTTTCCTGATAATGGGCATTTTCATTGAATCGGTATATCGAGGTGATACAACCGCACTAAGCAAATGCTCGACCTCTTCATACCACGATGCACACATGCAATATGTCCAATGACGGTGTCCCAGCTAAAGGGCCTCTCACCACGTCGAATCTCGGCCTGGTGGGCCGGGCTGACGACCTCTTGTCAGTTTTGCCCTGGGCCACATTGGGCAGCCCATGGCGTATACAAGGAAGATTCCAGAAGACTTGATGTACAAGAAAGATGCCGGATTCATGGAGGAATCTACCTCCACATACATAGCCGACTAGGATCCGTGTACCCTAGGACCCCCCCCCCCCCCCAGTATGCCATATACACCGAGGGGCCTGGCACGTAGAAATCATCAAACAATTTCTCGGTACTTTGTACTCTGTACACACTCCAACACAGTAAAACACAAGCAGAACATAGGGTTTTATCTCCTCGGAGAGCCTGAACCTGTGTAAACTCCGTGTCCATGTTACCATCGTCCCAAGACACCTAGCTTAGGATACCCTACTGAGGGATCTGCCCAATTTAGCTCCAACATCCAACATAACCAAAAATAGATAACATTTTACAGGAAAAATAAAAAGGCCAACCTAAGATGTCGTAGATCCTATACGAAAGATTACACTGCCATCCATTATCGGAGAAAACCTTCGCAGCCGCATACAAAGATTACGCTGCCATAATAGAAAGGTATCAGTCCTTCGGCATCTGCAGGATAGACCAAATATGGAGTCATCACTTACTCTGCATGAATAACCTGCACAAGAGATGTAACATATTTTTGTTTGTTAGAAAAATACAACATTCCTGGTTAGTCAGAGGTCAACATAAGCCTGCTGCCCTACCAGCAAAATATTTTAAAGAACCCTTTTAATGATATATCCTCCTCTATACCGGTAGTTTCCATACATTTCAGCTATGTATCTTTCTTGAGCAACTAGTGCACAGTGGAACAGGAAACCGGTTCAATCAGCATTTCCGTTCCAGCAAAGTGATGGATGACTAGATCAATGCTGATCCAAAAGGAAAAAAAAGGACACGATGCCCACAAACGCATACAGCATTATATTAAAATCCACACATGTTAACTACTACATCTCCCCACTACGACGACAGGGACTTGATCATCATACGGATGAAACCAACACCTAAGCAGCCATGATATGATGAGGCCAGGTCAGGTACGGTAGCTAGGCAGCCGGCCGTGCAGGATGAAACACACATGTATCCAGGAGGCCACGCACGCGCCAGATCGCTGACAGGACATGCTGTTCCCCTGCGTCCACATAAGCCCGGGAAAATATGTATAGAGTGCACTTTCCATGTGGCCCTCCCCGTCCGATCCGACGAGGCAAAGCAGGTTCCCATCCATCCATCCATACATGGGATAGGACAAGGCCGCGGGGCCGGTACTGGTGGCCTTGCAAATCGGTGTCCACATAGGCGAGATTAAGCAAAAGCGCAAGATAACCAACTCCATCAACACCAAATTGTTGGGGGGCACCGATCATTAAGGTGTACATACATAGTATGTTGTTGCTTAGCTAGCTGTATACATGTGTGTGTGTGTGGGTTTTTTCTTCTTCTTTAAGTCTGTGATTTCGACCAAAAATATAGTGGTCCCTTTCGAAAATCGGTGGACATGGATTTTTGCAAAGGGAGAGGTTTTAAGTCACATGTGCACATGCGCGCATCAAAGATGACTCTGGTATTCCCAACTATATCAGATAAGTACGTATTTGGTTTGTATCAGACAAATGGGTTTGGACTTTCAGGTTTTGGTAAGCATGAGAGTCTGTAATCCCGGTCGTAAGTTGCTAACCCTTGGAATAAATCGGGACAAACTAAGCATCTCTAGTGGAAATTCGGAACCAATGATGTGCCAGAAACTAACTTGGCTATGCACGGTACGAAATTGGCAGCATCATCATAACCACAAGTTGATCAATATACAACTCACTACAAAACACATGTCTCAAGAAGACCATTTTAGCATATAGGACCAATTCAATATACGTGCCAAAAGAGGGCAGCCCAGCTTATGTGTCAAAAAGTTGGGCTGCTAAGCCACCAATAGGAAATTTCTCATCGGCCATATGCATGTGTTAACCCAAACCAATATGCCCAAGCAGACCAGCTGCATGCTAGCTAATCCTAGACACGACCGGTTCTTAAATACAATTGATCCGGTCGAATAATTCGTGCACCGAAATGTGTCCTGGGTCATCGTACAGTTTTTATATTCGTATTAACTGTAATCTACACATTTGGTGCACCTAATATTATCTCGTCATTAGCACTTATACTAAGCTAGAAAGCAGTTGCATAGCCGGCCGGACTCCACTGACAGCAACACATACTGTATGTACAAGAACTATCAACGGCCGGATCTGGATATCCCACCCGATCAGTAGGATTGAGAGGGAGAGACGTACGTAGTACTTAGTTTGTTGTCGAGGTTATTGCAACACCATGCCACAGGGGAAAACCATGCGTGTTTACGCCAAAAGCTCACATGTATGGTGCGCTTAGACAAGTCGTAGTGTTGTGTTTCTATGGCAATTCCTAATAAAGTTCTTTTTCATCTTTTTAATTGTAAGGCTGATGAGCTCAACACCTTCTCTTCTGAGACAACAAGTCCAAAAGTTTAGTGGAATGGGTCATGTTTGAAAAAGTATACGGCCGTGCTTAATTAAAGTGGTTCAAGTAATTCTGTGGTCCGTTTGACAAAGATGTAAATTAATTAGGTACACCAAAAACACAAATGTTCTTATGACGCATATTATTGATTCCTTGCAATATAGTTACAAAACCAATTATATGTAGAAATATAAGTAATATAGATCCCACTATGAGGTAGTAAAAGGTAGAGTGACAAAGGCTTCTGATGTAGTACTCCAAATCTCTTTAAATTGAGCGCGGATATTCATTACTAAAATACCATTTCCTTTGTATATATGTCACCTCACGATAAAAAACATCGAAGCCGACAAAACCGTAGCGCCAGTTCTTCTTACGTAAGTCATGTCAACTTCAATGATAAAAAATTTTGTCGCCAACAAGGCTTCGTGCTTTCAATTCTTCTTACGTAAGTTATGTCGGATATCCACCGAACACGGTCTTTCCGTGAAAAACCGCCGCCGAATGCCGTTGAGTAAGACGTGAACATACCCGATGCCGCGCGACCCATCATTGACCTAAAAACCTCACTTTCATGGTACATCATGGGTGGAGTCCAAAATTCAAACTATTTTTTCAAAAGTTGTTTGGTGCTACTATGAATGAGTGAATTATCCCCCTTGCCTACCTGCAACAACAACCTGGTGTACCGGATAACCTCTGCCCACCAGACACTGTGAGAAGGGGGTGACGCATGCAAACGGCCTAGGTGGTCAATCGCAACGGGCTAAATAAATGTCGCTGGAGGCGTTGGGCCTGCGCGCTCGCGAGTGGATTGGACCAAACTGTCTCCTCGGATCCTATATAAGGGGCCGGCACCCCGTTGTGGCCTCACCAGAAAAGAAACAACAAGAGCTTTAGAGCGAGAGAAAGAAAGACACACACACTCAACACAGCTAGAGAGAGAGAGAGAGAGAGAGAATGGCGAGCCAAGGCGTTGCCTCCATGTTCGCTCTGGCATTGCTCCTCGGAGCCTTCGCCTCCGTCCCACAAAGTGATTCCCCCTCCTTCTCTCTCTCTCTCTCTCTCTCTCTCTCTCTCTCTCTCTCTCTCTCTCTCTCTCTCTCTCTCTCTCTCTCTCTCAGATGATTGGTTGTAGAGTTCTTTTTCCATGCAAGTCATGCAGGGAGTTTTTTTTGTTGAGGTAGTAGAAGATAGTAATACGTTCGTACGTTAATCTTAGCTTTCGTTAAGAGAAGAATTAGCTAGGTAGGTAAGGTAGCTAGCCATGGTGTACGCATGGTCACATAAATCTCTCTCCCACCAGCGTCACATACCTTCCTCTTTTTTCTTTTTTTGAGATGCACAGCACAGTACTCTGTTTAGGTGCATGTCGCTTTCGTTCTGCGTTTTATTCTTCCCGCGCCATCAGTCGCATGGTAAAGCCTAAACGGCGCCCGCCGGTCTCATTCTCCATCTTGAAGCGTCCATCATGCATGGGAGAGCACAGTAACTTTTCATATATATTTTTTTGAAAACTAGAGATGGTAAATTTTGTAAAAATTGTTTTCACTACAATAATCAGGAGTCTTGGAATTTGCTGCAGAGTATATATATCAATATATGATTCGCATGCACCAAGATAAAAGTGCACGTGTAATCGATCTTCGTTGTGTTTTTTCCAGGGGAGAAAACGTTGCAAGAAGTAGGTATTCCGCAGGGAAATTAATATCTTAAAACTCACAAAAATGATACTTGCTAGATAAAACATTGAAAGAGGTAGGAGTATAGGTTTTCCACGAGGAAGTTAATATCTTAAAAGCAATGAAAAGGATATTTCTAGATAGTTTCAACTGTTTAACTACAAATCAATCTAGTTGATCGTACCCCCTCAAAAAAAAAAATAGTTGATCGTACACTAAACCAGCAAGCAAAAGCTTGCAAATGAAGTCTCGAAATGTTCGGTGAGCATGCATGTCAGTTAGCCATCTTTTTACAAAGTCAGAAGGTTTAACTAACGACCTACAAGTAGCTAAGCCAGTGTCTCTTTCTCCGGTGCCATGTTAATCACCCAGAAAGTTTTTCCTCTTCTTCCCTGCATGCAAAGTTGTGCATGCATGTCTTGACAGTGTCGCCCTAGCACTGTTGACACGAGCCCTACCACTTAATTGGTGGTTTGTTCCCTGATTAATTGGGTGCAACTACTGCTGAACCACCCGTCGCTAACCATCTTTTTCTTCTTCCTTTCCTTTGGTCCGCGGGCGGTCGCATGCGTCTTGACGTTTTTTCAGCGATGGACGATGCCGTACCGGCCAGTCCAGTGGTCCTACTCATCTCAGCTAGCCAGTACCGCCACTGTTCCATTCTTTAAGCTTAACGAAAATGATTGCACCAGCTGCTAGCTAGCTAGTAACTCATTTGCATCATATCTTCAAAGTGCAACTGATGGATCTATGGTACATGACGCCACCGATCACTAGCCACTAACTAACTACAACCCAGGTGTTGGTTCTGCTGGCCTTTCCAAGTTTGGTCTGGCTGAAAAGAATTATGACATAGGATAGTAGGTTAGTGTAGTAGTGGTACTGCTAGTAGTTGGCACTTGATCGAGCAGGAAGTTAAGAGGAGGATTAAGTGGCGTGTACTTATATGGAGTACTTTGTCATGCACGTGAGCTAGACCGTTAATTGGACCGTAGCGAGCTAGGCGCAGCCGGAGGGCATGCATATGCATATGCATGCACGCCATGCCGATCCACATCGATCGTATGTGGACTATCCAACGGCCGTGCTGCGGACGTTGGACCAGAAACTTGATTTGTCCCAGCATGTATGTATATGCATGAGGTCTCTACTCTCCATGTATTCATTCCTAGGCTTCCTGCCAATTGCCATGTACGTGTGGTCGACCTCTACTCTGCCCCCTACAATATTCCTGGTCCATTTGTTTGTTTAATAAATCCACTAGCTAGTGCCGTGCAAGTACTACACAATTTATGCCATACCATTTGATTGGCGATTGCATTCTTAAGAGTACACGTACTGTAAAAAAAAAATCTTGCATAATTGATGTACAGTACGTCAGTACCAACTATCAAGTGTGACACTTTACTAAATTAGGGTAGAGTTAGTTGGTAAACCAAGCAAATCAGCTAGGGTAAAAGATTCACTGGAAGCTAGTCAAAGTCCATTCCTTCCTTTAAGGTTGTCCCTCCGGACACGAGAGCCAAAGATAAGTATATATTAACCAGTTCCTTTTTTTCCTTGCTCATGGTAGCTAGTAGTATTAGCTAGTGACAAGTCGGTCAAGGCGCCGGCCGTGAAAATAGCAATGTTCCTCGGCCGTGTGCGTGCATCTGACACCAACTCGTGACTGTAAAAAACATTATTTAAGTCGCGAATCAGCCACCAAAGTCTAGAGAGAGAGATAAAAAAAATGTGAAAAGCCAGGAGCTACACGCATGCATCCATGCATGCGTACAAGATTTCAGTTAAACGTCCTTTTCGGGGAGTTGGTATTATCCCTCGCCAACAGGTCAAAAGGCTTGCTCTATGTGTGTTCATGCATCGCCGCCATTCTTGCTTATTGGTTTCTTTTCCATTTCTTTTTTATATTCGGTCACATGTCATCACGGGGAGGAATTTTCTATGGCAATGGAACAGTGCTACTTGGTGTAAATAATTTTATATGCGGCTGGCTGTAATAATTGGTTTTGTGAAGGTTAACTAACCAAAGTTACATGTACCTTGCGCGCAGGCGTCGAGTCCATCGGGGTGTGCTACGGCATGAGCGCCAACAACCTGCCGGCGGCGAGCACCGTCGTCAGCATGTTCAAGTCCAACGGGATCAACTCCATGCGGCTGTACGCTCCCGACCAGGCGGCGCTGCAGGCCGTCGGTGGGACTGGCGTCAACGTGGTCGTCGGGGCGCCTAACGACGTGCTCTCCAACCTCGCCGCCAGCCCGGCGGCGGCCGCCTCGTGGGTCAGGAGCAACATCCAGGCCTACCCCAAGGTCTCCTTCCGGTACGTCTGCGTCGGCAACGAGGTCGCTGGCGGCGCCACCCAGAACCTCGTCCCGGCCATGAAGAACGTGCAGGGCGCGCTCGCCTCCGCTGGGCTGGGCCACATCAAGGTCACCACGTCGGTGTCGCAGGCCATCCTCGGCGTGTACAGCCCGCCCTCCGCCGGGTCCTTCACCGGGGAGGCGGACGCGTTCATGGGCCCCGTGGTGCAGTTCCTTGCCCGCACCGGCGCGCCGCTCATGGCCAACATCTACCCGTACCTGGCCTGGGCCTACAACCCGAGCGCCATGGACATGAGCTACGCGCTCTTCACCGCGTCCGGCACCGTGGTCCAGGACGGCTCCTACGGGTACCAGAACCTGTTCGACACCACCGTCGACGCCTTCTACACGGCCATGGCCAAGCACGGCGGCTCCAACGTGAAGCTGGTGGTGTCCGAGAGCGGGTGGCCGTCGGGCGGCGGCACGGCGGCGACCCCGGCCAACGCCAGGATCTACAACCAGTACCTCATCAACCACGTCGGGCGCGGCACCCCCCGCCACCCGGGCGCCATCGAGACCTACGTCTTCTCCATGTTCAACGAGAACCAGAAGGACAGCGGCGTGGAGCAGAACTGGGGACTCTTCTACCCCAACATGCAGCACGTCTACCCCATCAGCTTCTGATGAGCTAGCTGCGTACGTAGCTAGTGTCCGTATGTCCGTACGTACGCGCGTACACGCGTATAAGAGCGTGTACGCCTTACGTGTGTGCACATTATGTATTGTACAGGGCTTGGGTTGGGGTGCGACCGCTGAGGCAGCTCAGATGCGTACGCTATAGTAGTGGTTTGCTATAGTAGTGTATGTATGATTTACGATGGAAGGGAAGCAGATGTAAACGCTCTCCCTTCCTCGATTGATCATACATTTGATACGTGCACGCATGTGTGCGTAAGTAGGAACTATATTGTAGGGTTCAAAATTTCGTCAAAATTTGACGAAAATTTGTCCGAAAATAATATGAAATATATCGGCGAGGACCGAAGCATTCCTATATATTTTTGAAATGTTTATAAACCCTTTTTTTTTGCGGGGAAATGTTTATAAACCCTGACCACACTAACTCCAAGATATATAAGTCGGAAACACAATTAATCACGTCCCACTTCAGACTCAAATAAGAATCACATGAACATGGACATGGTACATGATGAGCTCGTAAATAGACAGGCGCTCGGTGAGGACGTGGATAAACACCAACCGGACACGTGTCCATGACGGGTGGCCCAGATCGATGTCACGAGCTCCCCGCGATTCGCGCGTGCTCCGAGCGGCACGGACTCGAGAGAGGGACGCGCGCCCTAGGGATGATGTAGACGATCCTGCCCATACCATTTTCTTCCTTCATTGCTCTCAAATCTACCTATATACTTGGATTATTTTGTCAACTAATTCGGCTGCGCCTTATCCACGCGCGACGCAGTAGGTATCATCCGTGTGTTTCTGTGGATACGTATATCTCGCCCAAACCTGCGGATCTCCTGCGCGAGCAACTCTGATCGTCCCTGTGCAACTCACAGCGGAGATAAGTAGTACTCCTACTATTTTTTGCTGAAAAAAGTGGTGAGTGTGAATTGATACAATGGTATACTGCTCCAGATGATAATGTTCAGATTCTAATTTATTCCAAGGAATTTTCAAGTAGCTAATTAATTCCTCAAATGGGGCTAGCCAGCTAACCGATCAGGCGGATGAGGATTTGACAGACGTAGGTTTTAAATGGCTACAGGAGCCGGTGACGGGCGTATGATGTTCTAGGCGCACCTAAGAGTTTTGAAGTGGATTTGATTTGATGCTCCCGCACATGAGATGACCTGCAGAATCCATTGGTTGTGGCGTGGGCTGTTGGTTGCCTGCCTGCCTCTCCCGTGTCAGCGTGTCTCTTCTTGATTTCGAATCTCCATCCGACTCGGAGCCCTTGCTTGGTGCATAATTCTTTTCTCTAGCTAGCTATAGCACTAGCATATCATTGCAGTCACAAACCGATCATGAAATGACAATGCATGGTTACTGAATTTTCTGGTTTTCTTCTTAGGAAAAGAGAGGTCCTTGCTGCACACGCAGCCTCGTTGTACATTCAGAGCAAAAATATGGTCCAGATTAAAGGAGTGGTGTCCCGAACCTGCCCTGCTTCCGAAGTGAGAAATAGACGTGCTCTGCTTACGAACGCCACCACACGGTTTGCTGGGTATCTGGAACTCCTTTCCCACCTAATCTCAGCTCTAACCTGTAGCTCTGGTATTGTCAACTGAATGGAGCTGTTAATGTACCACAAAAGCTTTGCACAAGTACCCCTCGGATGTAAAGGGTTTATCCGTTCATTTTCGTCGCCTGTAGCGATGCGCGCGAGAGGTTTAGGGATAAGCACGTCACGAGATATGGACGCAAGGGATTAATCATTAGCAGTCAGCAGTCACTATTGTGCAGGTCCCATTGTGTTAATTGTTGTTCATGCTTTGCATTTCTAAACTTTGCTCATCAAATTTAGTGTTTTTCCCCCGGAAATGCAGCATAACTCGCATGAATAGTGAGGAAGGTGAGTTGTCTCGTGTCAATTGATACTTTCTCCTCACCAAATTGAAGCCTAAGATTAGCATCTTTCACATCGATGACAGCCATGTAGTAATTAGAAATGGTCTCCCCTAAATAATAGGATTGCTCTTAATTTTTCCAGCCAAATTTATACCGAACTAATCAGTTTACAAAAAAAAAAATCCGAGAGCATCCACATGTGACCGGTCTCGTGATGACATCATCAAGATGTTACCACAAACCTTATGACCGTGGATCATAATCCACTAGTCGAGCGACATATGAGCTGACAAAAGGTCACAATGCTCCAAGACAATGCCTCAAAAGCACATGTTGGCGGATATGACTATATATCAAACTAGAGCTACCACCCTTGAAGCAGAACTTCGAGCCAACACCTTCAACAAGGAAACGACACGAAGACGCCAATGCTGTTTGATCGCAAGTGTCATCATCCACCTCTCTACCGACCTACTCACACAGAACTAGCTGGCCAATAGAGAATTCATCGGAAGAGACGATGTTATCACATTGCTTCCGGTCGATGCCGCACCACCTTATTTTCAATGGCCGTGTGTGTTGCACCACTTTCTAACAGCCTCCGCTCCAGACACACCGCCTGAACGCCACAATACTTGGTCCCAGATCCAGTCGATGGGTGAGCCACGCAAGCGTTGCTCGCCAGCCTGCAGATATGTGCTCCATGCACCATCGCCACACTAATGTCATACCTGGGCTAGATCAGCCCGACCTGGACTACGCATGCTAGATCCCGTCGGATCCACGCACACACAATTATTGTTTCGACTTGGTATCATAGCCCATATATAATCTCCCCCCCCCTCTCTGCTTTCGCCGGCACGACCTCCCATACCATTGTTACGGCGCCCAGCTCCACCGTCCCTATCCCAATCGCGTTCCAGCATCCTCACCACCATCCGCTTGAAGAGAGCTAACTTCCTTCTCTAGAGGACTCAGGTCATCCCCACCGTATGTGCTCAAGGGTTCTATGGCTACATCGATGGCATCTTTAGTCCATCATCATGCACCATCATCGAGACCACTAGGGACACTGCCAAGGGATGGTGAACCCTAGGGCCATACGGTGATGACCGCCCTCCTCGGATCCATATCTAAGGACATCCTCGGACAACTGATGTCGATTGTTGCGGTCTGAATTGTGCTCCACAATATGTTTGTGTCACAAAACTGAGCTCACACTATGAAAATCGGGTATCATCTCTCCAATTTGAAGAAGAACCACATTCATGTTGAATATTATTACAAGATGAAGGGCTTTGTTGATGTTATGGCTTCCATCGAAAAACCTCTCCTCGACCATGAGATTCCTGGGTACATGCTTGTTGACCTTGGCCCAATGTTCAAGACGCTCGAGGTGTCGAGCCCATTAGTTTTGGCAGATTCACGCATTCTTCCTTACCGTTGAGCTCCATCCCAAGCAGCATGCAACATCCGGCGAAATCCACTCCTCTGCCAACTCTGTTGCGTGCAACAGGGATGTCAACCCATGGTGTCGGGCACGACGGACAAGACGTTTGTTGTCGCGGTTAGGGACGCGGCCATGGCGACAACAAGAGCAACCTCAAAGTGCCAGATCTGCTCCAACTTTGGGCACGATGCACTACAATGTTGCCAACACTTCAACAATGCATGGGTTCCAGCCAGAGGTTCTTCGCGATCACTCCAACAACCCACAAACATCGGGTCATACACCGTTGATACCAACAACGTGAACACTGATACGACTAACAACAAAGAGAAGGTGTATGCATGGCGCCAACGTAGCAGAACTGAATATTTATTTGTGATTCTACCATTTTTTGAAAAGGGGGTTACCTGAGCTTCTGCATCAACGTGATGTACCAATCATGATATAAGAAGGGAAAAGTTATTAAAACATGATAAGGAAAAAACTCATTTTTTTCTGGATTTGTTTTAGGTTTTCAGCGCTATCCTTTTAGTGCGCGACGACGTTCCCGCCAACTGCCAAATGTGTGTGGCAACTTCATTAATCGCAAACTTGCCGACTCGGTCTTTCGCAAGTGCTCATCTGGGTAATATGTGCGTGTATGTTAATATTCAGGTTGCCATCATAAATACACATAACACATTATATATAAGTTGCCGGTAGCTGATTAAGTATATTGCTTGCTTTTTACATAAAGAAGGTGCATGTTCTGTAGGCCAGTACTCTACTCTCTCCCTTTCGGTTTATAGGGCTTATCTTCAAAAATATATTATTTTTCCCTTTTATAAGTCTCAATTTTATTGCTCCCCATCACATGTTCAGAAAACTCATCAATGCATCTAAAAGTTCTTGGTCATTTATTTGTTACACATGCATCCATTCCAATTAATGCATTGGTAAACAATTTTTTTTGAGAAAATGAGCACATTAATTCAGATTTTTTGCAAATTACGAAAATTATTCCATAACTCAGCATCTATCTTGGTTGGTGAGATTTTTTAAATTGAGTTGTATTAAACGAAAGGGAGGGAGTATATCGATAGTCTTCGTTGTCCTGAAGTTTGGCGTCCGTAGTCAACTACTTTGGCACGAGTTAGCGCAATGGGAATTGCTTTACTTTGGGTTTGACAAGAGAAACACCGAATCACTTCCATTATTATTTTTTGGGTACGTAACTGCATCGGTGTAAACGTCAAATAAGGCCGAACCTGTTGCACTTCAGTTAGGCTAAACATGTCATCGTTAGTCAAGAATGAAGCTTGTTCAGAAGTAAGGCCAACTCCAACGCACGACCCTAAGGGTGTGTTTGGTTTGGGAACGAAGTGGAATGGAATGTCATGGTTACATGACATTCCATTCCACTAGAATGGGTCGGTTTCGTTCATGTGTTTGGTAGAGCAATTTGATGAAATGGAACGGTTCCATTTCGATGTTTGGTATGCCTGCTTGCTGCTGATTGCTGTTGGCCGCCACGCAGCCAAGAACTCGCACCAACGCGGGTGGAAGAGCAGATGCGACCTGGTTCATCTGGGCTGGTGGTGCCGTGCGTCCTTGCCGTCGCAAAGCCATACCAAGCAGGTTCCCCAGTCGCTCGTGGCACCAGCCGCCGTCGCTCGCCTCCCTGGCTGCCGCCGCCCCTTTCCCGCTCGGCTTACCACGCAATTGAAGAGGGAGAGACAGAGGAGAGGCGACGCCGTTCGTGAGGGAGAGGCGAGGGGACGGATCGAGATGGACTGGTGGTGCAGATGGGAAGGGGTCGCGGGGTGAGAGAGTCGGGGAAGGAAAGGTGAGAGAGCGAGGCGTTCCGTGTAATTCCTCCGATTTGGAGGTACGAGCACATTCCGCATCTTGAGGGAATATACCGCTCAGGGGAATGGGTGGGTTCCTGTCATCTATTGCTACCAAACACAAGAACGAGGCCTAGGCATGGAACGGACCCGTTACGTTCCACTTCATGATACAAACCAAACACACCCTAAACGGACCTCCGTTTTGTGTGGATTTTGTTCGTTTGGGTCGGGCAAAGGGGCGTCGTCCGGCCGTTTTCCTGTTTGTATTGGCCGTGCGTCCAACGGGCGGACGCATCTGATCTGCCATGGCCGGCTGGTGGCCCTATGTATAATTTTTTTGAACTACACACATTGTAAATAGTTTTACAACCAAATAAATCAAACATTGCAAATAATTTTAGAATCAAATAGTTCCACATCAGAATAAAAACACAATCAAATAGTTTTACAACCCAATCGAAATTGTCTTGAATACATGGAAAGGAAATGAACCGATACATCTATCGGTTGCCAATGTGATTCCACATGTGCTCAACCAAGTCATTTTGGAGCTGCATGTGAGTATGTCAATCACGCATTTCACGATGGAATTGGGTGAACTATCCAAACGTTGTCGGTTCTTGGTGCTCAGGCACAACATTTTCACCCTGATATTCAAACCCTTTGTTGTAGATGATGTCATCACACTCATCCTCCACGATCATATTATGCATGATCACACAAGCAGTCATCACCTCCAAAGCTTCTCGGTGCTCCATGTCAGTGTAGGGTGTCGAACGATACCCCATCGAGATTGAAGCACACCAAAAGCACGCTCCACATCCTTCTTAGCACTCTCTTGCTGTCGGGTAAATCATTGTCTCTCTCCTTGCGGATTGGATATTGTCTTCACAAGAGTTGCCCACTAAGGATAGATACCATCAGCTAGGTAGTATCCCTAGTTGTAATGGTGGCCATTGATCTCAAAGTTGTCCTCTGGGGAGTGGCCTTCTGCAAGCCTTGCGAACACTGGAGAACGCTGAAGCATGTTGATATCATTGTGAGAACCAGCAATGCCGAAGAAAGAATGCCATATCCAAAGATCGTGTGAAGCCACCGCTTCTAGTATGACAGTGACACCTTTCATTTGCCCCTTGTACTGCCCCTGCGAAGCAAATGGACAGGTTTTTCACTTCCAGTGCATACAATCTATGCTACCAAGCATCCCCGGAAAGCCCCTATCGGCATTGATTGCCAACAACCGGGCTGTATCAGCGACAGTTGGCTCTCTCAGGTACTCAGGGCCAAACACTGCCACCACGGCCTTGTAGCAACTGTACATTGATTTGAGACATGTGGACTCACTCATACATACGTACTTGTCGTGGTTTTCTCATGGCAGATGCCATGGGATGGCTAAAAGAGGTGAGAGCAAGGCTACGGTGGAGATCCGGGACGGGATTGGGCAACAACACACGGTGATATACCCAGGTTCGGGGCCCTTGTTGCGGAGATAACACCCCTACTCTTGCAAGGATCTATATGATGAACACATGGTGTCCAAGGTTGCTCCTGGAGCTGTTTTGGGTGGAGGAGGAAGAGGGAGTGCTAGCTCTCCTCTCTGCCTCGGGCCAGTGTGGAGTGTGTGAGAGTGAGAGAGAGAGCCCAGCCTCCATGAATGAATGGATGGATGCCATGGGAGGGCTCCCTCGGTCACCTTATAAGCACGGTGCCCAGGGGACAAGAAAGTGAGGGAGAGGGTAGAAGGGGGTCCCATGGGACCTGGCTGGCTGCTCCGTCTTGTCACATGTGGTCACGTAGTAGGGGCACTATTTGATAACAGTGCCCGACTGTAGCGGTATGGCTGACTCAGCAGTCTGTCAGCCACAGTGTCTTGTGTCCGATGGGATGCCTGATGTTGACTTTGCTAGGCTCCGGCCGGACGGGCTCCAGCCAGGCTCTAGCCAGCCAGGCTCCAGCCGGACGAGCTCTAGCCAGCCAGGTTCCAGCCAAACGGACTCCAGCCGGACGGGCTCCGGCTGGCCGGTCTTCTGGCTTATCTTCTTTGGTTGTTTTGTTGATTCACGGGGTTGGGAATACCGGGGGTTGCACCCCCGACATTGTTTTGAAATGCTGTCTTGTCTCCTTGACCTACCCGGGGGTCATCCCCACGTCAGTAGCCTCCGGGTGACTCAAAGAGTCGGGCGGAGGGTCTCCGCCGTTTTGTTTTTGAGGTTGCCGATGGCGGCCGGCTGCGGACCTTAGCCGGCGCAGCTTTTTTCCAGTGGGGGCGCGTGATACGTCTCCGTCGTATCTATAATTTTTGATTGTTTCTTTCCAATATTCTACAACCTTCACATACTTTTGGCAACATTTTATATTATTTTTGGGACTAACATATTGATCCAGTGCCCAGTGCCAGTTCCTGTTTGTTGCATGTTTTTTGTTTCACAGAAAATCCATATCAAACGAAGTCCAAACACGATAAAAATTTACGGAGATTTATTTTGGAATATATGTGATTTTTGGGACAAAGAATCAATGCGAGACGATGCCCGAGGGGCCCACAAGCTCAAGGGGCACGTCCCCTACCTTGGGCGCACCTGGCAGGCTTGTGGCGCCCCTATAAGGCGGTTGGGACCCTTCTTCCGCCGTAAGTAAAATAATATCTAGAAGAAAATCCCCTCAAAATTTCAGCCCAATTGGAGTTATGGATCTCCGGGAATATAAGAAACGGTTTTCGGCCAGAAAACAGGAACGCGAAAGAGAAGAGAACAGAGAGAGAGAGAGATCCAATCTCGGAGGGGCTCCTGCCCTCCGGAAGCCATGGCGGCCAAGGACCAGAGGGGAAACCCTCCTCCCATCTAGGGGGGAGGCCAAGGAATAAGAAGAAGGTGGGGGGCTCTCTCCCCCTCTCTCCCGGTGGCGTCGGACCGCCGCCGGGGCAAACATCGTGTGGCGGCGATCTACTCCAACAACTCCGCCATCTTCCTCAACACCTCCATCACCTTCCCTCATCTATTTATAGCGGTCCACTCTCCTGCAACCCGCTGTACCCCCTACTTGAACATGGTGCTTTATGCTTCATATTATTTTCCAATGATGTGTTGCCATCCTATGATGTTTGAGTAGATTTTTGTTGTCCTATGGGTGATTGGTGAATTGCTATGATTGGTTTAAATTGCTTGTGGTTATGTTGCTGTCCTTTGGTGCCCATCATATGAGAGCGCGTGTGGATCACACCATAGGGTAGTTGTATGTTGATAGGACTATGCATTGGAGGGCAAGAGTGACGGAAACTTCTTCCTACCATAGAAATTGATTCATACGGGATTGAAGGGGGGCTAATATATCTTAATGCTATGGTTGGGTTTTACCTTAATGAACGTTAGTAGTTGCGGATGCTTGCTAATAGTTCCAATCATAAGTGCATAGAATTCCAAGTAAGGGATGACATGCTAGCAGTGGCCTCTCCCACATAAAAACTTGCTATCGGTCTAGTAACTTAGCCAATTGCTTAGGGACAATTCCGCAAATCCTACCACCACTTTTTCACACTCGCTATACTAACTTAATTGTAATTTATTTAGAACAACACCTAGTTTTTATTTTCACGTTCTTTATTATCTTGCAAACTTATCCTATTACACCTACAAAGTACTTCTAGTTTTATTACTTGTTTTTAGGTAAAGCAAATGTTGGTGTGCGTAGAGTTGTATCGGTGGTCGATAGAACTTGAAGGGAATATTAATTCTACCTTTAGCTCCTCGTTGGGTTCGACACTCTTATTTGTCGAGAAAGGCTACAAATGATCCCCTATACTTGCGGGTTATCAGCGCGCCAGTGAACCCACTGGGTGTAGCCTCCGAGCCTCCGGGTGACTCGAAGAGTCGGGCGGAGGGTCTTCGTTATTTTGTCTTTGAGGTTGCCGATGGCGGCCAGCTGCAGACCTTAGCCGGCGCAGCTTTTTTCTAGTGGGGGCACGCCAGCGCACCCACTGGGTGTAGCCTCCGGGTGACTCGAAGAGTCGGGCGGAGGGTCTTCGCTATTTTGTCTTGTCCCATGAAGTCCGAGCTGACGGGCGCGGAGCCTGCCGGGTGCGGATGCGGAGTCCGCCGGCTGAGGGGCATGGAGGGCTGCCGGGCGCGGACACGGAGTCCGCCGGCTGAGGGACGCGAAGCCCTGCTGGGCGCGGACGCGGAGTCCGCCGGCTGAGGGGCGCGGAGCCCTGCCGGGCGTGGACGCGGAGTCTGATACGTCTCCAATGTATCTATAATTTTTTATTGTTCCATGCTATTATAGTATCAATCTTGGATGTTTTATATGCAATTATATATCATTTTTTGGGACTAACCTATTAACCTAGTGCCCAGTGCTAGTTGCTGTTTTTTTGCCTGTTTTTGTCTTTTCAGAAAATCATTATCAAACAGAGTCCAAACAAAGAAAAAACTTTGGATTAATTTTTTCTGGACCAGAAGGGACCCTAGAAGCTTCGGGAGAAGACTAGAAGAGTCACGAGGGAGGGACAAGCCCGGAGGGCGCACCCCCCAGGCTTGTGGGCCCCACGTGGCACCTCTTGACCTAATTCCAGCGCTATAAATTCCCAAATATTCCCAATATACCAGAAAGACAGAAGAGAAAACCTTTCCGCCGCCGCAAGTCTCTGTTCTTCCGCGATCCCATCTGGGGGCCTTTTTCGGTACTCTGCCGGGGGGGGGGGGGGATCGATCACGGAGGGCTTCTACATCAACCTTCTTGCCCTTCCAATGATGTGTGAGTAGTTTACCACAAACCTACAGGTCCATAGCTAGTAGCTAGATGGCTTCTTCTCTCTCTTTGATCTTCAATACCATGTTCTCCTCGATGTTCTTGGAGTTCTATTCGATGTAATCTTCTTTTGCGGTGTGTTTGTTGGGATCCGATGAATTGTGGGTTTATGATCAGATTATTCATGAGAAATATTTGAGTCTTCTCTGAACTCTTTTATGCATGATTGATATAGCTTTGTATTTCTCTCCGATCTATCCGTTTGGTTTGGCCAACTAGATTGATTTATCTTGCAATGGGAGAGGTGCTTTGTGATGGGTTCAATCTTGTGGTGCTCTATCCCAGTGACAGAAAGGGACAAGAAACGTATTTGTATTGTTGCCATTAAGGATAAAAAGATGGGGTTTAATCATATTGCTTGAGTTTACTTTGTCTACATCATGCCATCTTGTTTAAGGCGTTACTCTGTTTTATACTTAATACCTTAGATGCATGCTGGATAGCGATCGATGGGTGGAGTAATAGTAGTAGATGCAGGCAGGAGCCGGTCTACTTATCTCGAACGTGATGCCTATATACATGATCATTGCCTTGAATATCTACATAACTATGCATTTTTCTATCAATTGCCCAACAGTAATTGTTTACCCACCGTATGCTACGTGTTCGAGAGAGAATCCTCTAGTCAAAACTATGGCCCCGGGTCTACTTTTATCATGTATTAAAATCCAAAAATACCTTGCTGCAATTTGTTTTCTTTTATTTTCTTTTGCAACTTAATTTTCTATCTATCACTATCAGAATTAATCCTTGCATGTAACCGCTAAGGGGATTGACAACCCTCTTATTTGCGTTGGGTGCAAGTGTTTGCTTTTGTGTGTGTAGGTGCTGCTAACGAGGTTCTGTGTGGTTCTCCTACTGGATTGATAACCTTGGTTCTTAACTGAGGGAAATACTTATCTCTACTGTACTGCATCATTCCCAACGCAGTTCACAAGTAGCAGGAAGAATTTCTGGCACCGTTGCCGGGGAGACATCACCAAAACCTATCAAGTACCTTCGCACAAACTATCATCTACTTGCTCTTATTTTCATTTGCCTTTTATTTGCATTTGCCTCTCGTTTTCATCTCCCCCACTTCTAAAACAATTTATAAAAACACAAAAATATTTTCGTTTGCTTGTTTGCTTGCTTTTACTGCCTTCATGTCAACACACAAAACAGAAAACAAAAGCAAAAATTTAAGATCACTATGGATCCACTTAAAGTTTTCTACTTGGATCATCTTCGATCCATTTGTGCTCGTGCTGAAACCCCAACTAGTTTAGTTGAGGGAAAATCATTAGATGAGCATGCTCATTTTGTGCGTCACCGTTTGTCTCAAAAAGGGAGACTCTTATGGAATCAAATAAATTGCTTGCTATGCTATGCTTGGAATCTATGTGAAATTCATGATTTTACTTGTTGCTCTGAGAACCCTAAAAAACACCTTCCCTACCTATGTGAGTTTAATGATAATGAAATCTTATCTTCTTATGCCAAGGGTGTTTATAACTACTATGATATCGAACAAATTGAAGAATTTGTTGCTTTTAAGGGTGCCTATGAAGTTGCTTCTTTGATTGAAAAGTATGATGCTACTCTCTACAAATCTGAAAATCTTGCCATACTTAAATATTGCTATGAAAACTATGCTTCCAATACGTATGTTAGTGAATTCATTGGGAGAATGTCTGCTGCTTTGGAAGAGAATAATGATATGCATGAATCTATAGATAATTATGATCTTGTTGATTCGCTTGAAATATCCCTTTTTGATGAATTTGATGCTTGTGGCCATGATGCCAATATTAATTATGCTTATGGAGATGAACTTGCTATAGTTCCTTATGTTAAAAATGAAATTATTGCTATTGCACCTACACTTGATAGCTCCTTGAATGAAAAGCATGATTGCAATGATGTTATTATAAATTCTATTAATGTCAATTGTGCTAATGATATGCAAAACTACAAGCTTGGTGATGATAATTTTGTCATCTCCACTACTTATTGTAATGATCATGATTGGGGTGATAATGCTTCTTATGATCTTAAAAATTTATTTAAGCCTCATGATGAATATGTCATTGATAATAATGTTTGCAATAATATTGAAAGTGGGTTTGTAAGAGTGTCAACTTTAGGTAAAAAGAATCCCACATATTTGGAGAGTGTTCAATCTTATGAAATTTTTGATAAAAGTGGGTTTGGAGAGGTCATGACTTTAGTTGATGTTAATCCCACTATCTCGGAAGATTATAAAACTTTTATGCATGTGGATCATGAAGATAGTATTTTATATGATAGCTATATTGTTGAATTTGATTATGATCCTACATGTAATTATTATGAGAGAGGAAAATATGGTTGTAGAAATTTTCATGTCACTAAATTACCTCTCTTTGTGTTGAAATTTTTAATGCTTCATTCTTCCTATTTGCATATGCTAGATATTGCTTGTCTTCATAATTTGTTTTCCTATAAAATGCATATGCATAGGAAGTATGTTAGACTTAAATGTGTTTGTCACATGTTTTATGATTCTCTCTTTGTGCTTCAATTCTTGTCTTTGATGTGAGCATCATTGAAATCTCAAGTCTATCTTAATGGCTATAAAGAAAAGAGCTTGTTGGGAGACAACCCAATAGTTATCTTTTCTGTTTTCTTGTGTCACACAATTGTAGCCTATGTTATGATTGTGTTTTTATCTTTTAATTAGTGTTTGTCACAAGTAATGCCGTTGGGATGATTTGGATGATAGTATAATTGATGCTGTTTGGAAAACAGAAAGTTTTGCGTCCAGTATTTGATTTTTAATTCTGTATCGGAGCGTAAGAAAAATCTGAAATTTTTACACAGTATTGGTATATGAATTTTTTATGTTTTACTAATTTTTCAATTTTTTCGGAGTTACAAAAGTATGGATTTTAAATAGATCTTTACAGACTGTTCTGTTTTAGATAGATTCTGTTTTTGTTGCATAGTTTGCTTATTTTGATGAATCTATGGATCGTATCGGGGGGTATGAGCCATGGCGAAGTTGTAGTGCAGTAGCATTATGCCAATATTAAATATGAATCAATTTACAACAGTACCTAAAGTTTAAGATTTATTTGTTATACTAACGGATCTCACAAGGTTTCTGTAGAGTTTTGTGTGCTGAAGTTTTCAAGTTTTGGGTGAGACTACTATGGATAAAGGAATAAGGAGCGGCAAGAGCCTAAGATTGGGGATGCCCAAGGCACCCCAAAGTAATATTCAAGGAATACTCAAGCATCTAAGCTTGGGGATGCCCCGGATGGCATCCCCTCTTTCGTCTACAATCTATCGGTATATCACTTGGAGCTATATTTTTATTCATCACATGATATGTGTTTTACTTGGAGCGTCTTGTGCTATAGTTTGCTTGCTTTTGTTTGATTTTTAGTTTGCCACAATCATCTTTGCTGAACACACCTTTTTGAGAGGGACACATTATTCGTAATTTGTTAGAATACTCTATGTGCTTCACTTATATCTTTTGAGCTAGGCAGTTGCTCTAGTGCTTCACTTATATCTTTTAGAGCACGACGGTGGTTATATTTTAAAGAAATAGTTGCACTCTCATTCTTCACTTATATCTTTTTGAGAGTCTAATAAATAGCAATGGTAATATGCACGGGTTATGAATTTGGTCCTAATATGATAGGTATTCAAGAGGGATATAATAAAAACTTTCATGTAGATCACTGAATATGATAAGTTTGATTCCTTGCAATAGTTTTGCGATATTAAGATGGTAACATGTGGGAGGTGCTAGTAGATAATTGTGGTTTAGTAAGAATATTGGTGTTATGGTTTGTGATTCCCGAAGCATGCACGTATGGTTTGTCGTTATGCTAAGAAGTTGGAGCATGATTTATTCTTGATTGTCTTCCTTTGCGTGGCGGTCGGGGGCGCGCGATGGTTAACTCCTACCAACCTACCCCCAAGGGGCATGCGTAGTAGTACTTTGCTTCGAGGGCTAATAAACTTTCGCAATAAGTATGTGAGTTCTTTATGACTAATGTGAGTCCATGGATTATACGCACTCTCACCTTTCCGCAATTTGCTAGCCTCTTCGGTACCGTGCGTTGCCCTTTCTCACATTGAGAGTCAGTGCAAAGTTCGCCGGTGCATTCAAACCCTGTGATATGATACGCTCTATCACACATAAGCCTCCTTATATCTTCCTCAAAACAGCCACCATACCTACCTATTATGGCATTTCCATAGCCATTCTGAGATATATTGCCATGCAACTTCCACCGTTCTTTTTATATGACACACATCATCATTGTCATATTGCTTTGCATGATCATATAGCTGACATAGTATTTGTGGCTCAGTCACCGTTCATCATTTTCATACATGTTACGCTAGTATCATTGCACATCCTGGTACACTGCCAGAGGCATTCATATAGAGTCATATTTGTTCTAGTATCGAGTTGTAATTTTTGAGTTGTAAGTAAATAGAAGTGTGATGATCATCATTATTAGAGCATTGTCCCAGTGAGGAGATAAAAAAAAGAGGCCAAAAAGAGCCCAGCGAAAAAAAATGAGAGAAAAAGAGAGAAGGGGCAGTGTTATTATCTTTTTCCATGCTTGTGCTTCAAAGTAGCACCATGTTTTTCATATATAGAGTCTCCTATGTTGTCACTTTCATATACTAGTGGGAATTTTTCATTATAGAACTTGGCTTGTATATTCCGATGATGGGCTTCCTCAAATGCCCGAGGTCTTAATGAGCAAGCAAGTTGGATGCACACCCACTTAGTTTTTATTTTGAGCTTTCATACACTTATAGCTCTTAGTGCATCCGTTGCATGGCAATCCCTACTCCTCGCATTGACATCAATTGATGGGCATCTCCATAGCCTGTTGATTAGCCTCGTCGATGTGAGACTATCTTCTCTTTTTGACTTCCCCTTATTATTCTCTACCATCATTCTATTCCACCCATAGTGCTATATCCATGGCTTGCGCTCATGTATTGCGTGAGGGTTGAAAAAGCTGAAGCACATTAAAACGTATGTACCAATTGCTTGATTGTCTCCGGGGTTGTGCATGATAAATACTTTATGTTAAGAAGATGGAGCATGACAGGATTATATGATTTTGTAGGGATAACTTTTTTTAGCATTTTTATTTTGAAAGGCATGATTGTTTGTTAGTATGCCTGAGTATTGATGTCTTTATATAAAATTATAGACTATTGCTTTGAATCATTCGGATCTTAATATTCATACCGTAAAAGAGAATTACATGATGAAACATGTTAGGTAGCATTCCACATCAAAAATTCTGTTTTTATCATTTACCTACTCGAGGACGAGCAAGAATTAAGCTTGGGAATGATTGATACGTCTCCAACGTATCTATAATTTTTGATTGTTCCATGCTATTATAGTATCAATCCTGGATGTTTTATATGCAATTATATATCATTTTTTGGGACTAACCTATTAACCTAGTGCCCAGTGCCAGTTACTGTTTTTGCCTTTTCAGAAAATCATTATCAAACGGAGTCCAAACAAAGAAAAAACTTTGGATTATTTTTTTCTAGACCAGAAGGGACCCTAGAAGCTTCGGGAGAAGACCAGAAGAGTCACGAGGGAGCGACAAGCCCGGAGGGCACGCCCCCAGGCTTATGGACCCCTCGTGGCACCTCTTGACCTAATTCCAACGCTATAAATTCGCAAATATTCCTAATATACCAGAAAGACAGAAGAGAAAACCTTTCCGCCACTGCAAGCCTCTGTTCTTCCGTGATCCCATCTGGAGGCCTCTTCCGGTACTCTGCCGGTGGGGGAATCGACCACGAAGGGCTTGTACATCAACCTTGCTGCCCTTTCGATGATGTGTGAGTATTTTACCACAGACCTACGGGTCCATAGCTAGTAGCTAGATGGCTTCTTCTCTCTCTTTGATCTTCAATACCATGTTCTCCTTGATGTTCTTGGAGTTCTATTCGATGTAATCTTCTTTTGCGGCGTGTTTGTTGGGATCCGATGAATTGTGGGTTTATGATCAGATTATTTATGAGAAATATTTGAGTCTTCTCTGAACTCTTTTATGCATGATTGTTATAGCTTTGTATTTCTCTTCGATCTATCCGTTTGGTTTGGTCAACTAGATTGATTTATCTTGCAATGGGAGAGGTCCTTTGTGATGGGTTCAATCTTGCGGTGTTCTATATCCTAGTGACAGAAAGGGTCAAGACACGTATTTGTATTGTTGCCACTAAGGATAAAAAGATGGGGTTTAATCATATTGCTTGAGTTTACTTTGTCTACATCATGTCATCTTGCTTAAGGCGTTACTCTGTTTTATACTTAACACCCTAGATGCATGCTGGATAGCGGTCGATGGGTGGAGTAATAGTAATAGATGCAGGCAGGAGTTAGTCTACTTGTCTTGGACGTGATGCCTATATACATAATCATTGCCTTGAATATCGTCATAACTTTGCGCTTTTCTATCAATTGCCCAACAGTAATTGTTTACCCACTGTATGCTATGTGTTCGAGAGAGAAGCCTCTAGTGAAAACTATGGCTCCCGGGTATACTTTTATCATATATTAAAATCCAAAAATACCTTGCTGCAATTTATGTACTTTTATTTTCTTTTGCAATTTACTTTTCTATCTATCACTATCAGAATTAATCCTTGCAAATAACCGCTAAGGGGATTGACAACCCTCTTATTTGCGTTGGGTGCAAGTGTTTGCTTTTGTGTGTGTAGGTGCTGCTAACGAGGTTCTGTGTGGTTCTCCTACTGGATTGATAACCTTGGTTCTTAACTGAGGGAAATACTTATCTCTACTGTACTGCATCATCCTCTCCTCTTCGGGGAAATCCCAACGCAGTTCACAAGTAGCAGAGTCCGCTGGCTGGTGGGCGTGGAGTGCTGCCATTATTACCTGTATCATCAAGAAAACAGACTGAATTTGCAACTGCGCTAAGCAAAACACTAGGGAGGCCAGGTGAACATTTATATGCATGGTTGATGCAGCCGGACCGTCCAGCCGCTTTCTCCCTCGTCGTTTTTCGTGTGCAGGCGACCTCTAGCTTTTGCTCTTGCCAGCCGAACAGCCGGGTTGCGGTCTGTAGCTGAAACTGAAGAGTGGGCCTTTTGTGTCGTACACAGTACTAAGCCGACTTGGAAAAGGGAGCTACTTGGGCGAGCTGGACAAATATTAAGGCGTCCGGCGACTGAGCCCGTAGGGGCAAGGACCAGCCTCCAGGCGTCGCCCGAGGAGGTTTAGAAATAGCACACCGTGCGCAGGTCACCCACTAGGCATGGGCCTGAGCAACTCGTAAATGAGTAAAAACGGAAAGTGCAAGCGTGACTTAGCTGTTTGTATGCCCCAGGCGGGGATGCGATCTGGACCGTTGAAGCGGCGGCGTCCGGGTCTGCCGAGCCGGACGAGACCGGGGCGAAGCCTGAAGAGGCCAAGCCGGATGGAGCCGAACGCGGCGGCGGTGCCCGAGGAGGCAGAGTCTGACGAGGCGGCGATGCCTAAGGAGGTGGAGCCAGACGGAGTCGAACGAGGCGGCGGTGCCCGAGGTGGTGGAGCCGGGCGGAGCCTGAAGAGGCGGAGCCGGATGAGGTGGCGATGCCTAAGAAGGCGGAGCCGAGCGAGGCGGCGGTGCCTGAGGAGGTGGAGCCGAACGGAGCCTGAGGAGGCGGAGCCGGGCGAGGCGGTGGGGCCTGAGGAGGTGAAGCCGGAAGTTGCGGCGGTGCTTGAGGAGGCAGAGCCGGACGAGGCGGCGGTGCCTGAGGAGGCGGAGTCGGACAAGGTGGCGGTGCCTGAGGAGGTGGAGCTGAACGAAGCCTAAAGAGGCGGAGCCGGACGAGGCGGCGGTGCCTGATTAGGCGGAGCCAGGCGAAGCAGCGGTGCCTGAGGAGGCGGAGCATGGCGGAGCGTGAAGAGGCGGAGCCGGGCGAGGCGGCGGGTCCTGAGGAGGCGGAGCCGGGCGAGGCGGCGGTGCCTGAGGAGGCGGAGTCAGATGGAGCCTTGGATGGGCTCCAGCTGGACGGTTCCAGCCGGACGGGCCCCAGCCAGCAGGGCTCCAGCCGGACGGAGCTTGAAGAGGCGGAGCCGGGTGAGGCGGCGGGGCCGGATGAGCCTGAGGAGGCATGGCCGAGCATTGCCGGCTGTTGCCTGAGGAGGCGACCGATCAGATGTGGACGGGGCGGAGCCTGAGAAGGCAAAGGAGCCCGGAGAGCAGCCGGCCAGAGGCTGCAAGCTAGCAGCCAGCAGCCTCAAGCCGGCCAGGAGCAGCCAACTGCCCGCAGCTAGCTGCTTGCAGCCGGCCAGGAGGGTCCAGCAGCCTGCAGCCGGCCAGGAGGTGCCAGCAACCCGCAGCCAGCAAGGAGGCTGCAGCCAGCCAGGAGGAGCCAACAGCCTCCAACCGGCCAGGAGGAGCCAGCAGCCGGCAGCCGGCCAGAAGGGGCCACCAGCCTGCAACCGACCAGGGGGAGCCAGCAGCCCGCAGCCGGCCAGCAACCCGCAGCCGGCAAGGAGAAGCCAACAGCCTCCAGCCGGCCAGAAGGCTCCAATTGCACAGGAGGAGCCAGCAGCCCGCAGCTGACCAGAAGGGGCCACCAGTCTGCCAGAGGCTGCAGCCTGCCCCGGCCTACTAGAGCCATTGACGGTTGGGTGTATTGATCGAGCTGCCTGCCTAGCTGTTGTTGCAGAGTGACGGGCAGCGACCGTTAGAGCTCAACGGAGCCGCGATGCCTGTTGGCCCGCACACGCCTCACCACGGTGACGAGAGCGCGTTGGAGAGCCTCGGGCCGGGCCGATACGCGAGCGGCACGCCTGTGGAAGGCGGTGGCGGGGCGCAGGCCGGACGTAGATGGCGAGAATGTGCCATCCCGCACGGTCGCACCGGGGTGTGTTGATGTCGAGCGTCCGAGCTCTGCCGAAGAGATGGCGGTGACGCCGCGGTGGTGATGACGAAGAGGGTCCCGCCCGGACCGCGACTCCAGCCGCAGCATGCCCCACGGTGGACGCCAACTGTCATGGTTTTCTCATGGCAGATGCCATGGGATGGCTAAAAGAGGTGAGAGCAAGGCTACGGTGGAGATCCGGGACGGGATTGGGCAACAACACACGGTGATATACCCAGGTTCGGGGCCCTCACTACAGAGGTAACACCCCTACTCTTGCAAGGATCTATATGATGAACACATGGTGTGCAAGGTTGCTCCTGGAGCTGTTTTGGGTGGAGGAGGAAGAGAGAGCGCTAGCTCTCCTCTCTGCCTCGGGTCAGTGTGGAGTGTGTGAGAGTGAGAGAGAGAGACCAGCCTCCATGAATGAATGAATGGATGCCCTGGGAGGGCTCCCTGGGTCAGTGATACGTCTCCGTCGTATCTATAATTTTTTATTGTTTCATGCCAATATTCTACAACTTTCATATACTTTTGGCAACATTTTATATTATTTTTGGGACTAACATATTGATCCAGTGCCCAGTGCCAGTTCCTGTTTTCTGCTTGTTTTTTGTTTTGCGGAAAATCCATATCAAACAAAGTCCAAACGCGATAAAATTTTATGGAGAATTATTTTGGAATATATGTGATTTTTGGGAGGTGGAATCAACGCAAACGGAGGCCCACAGCCTCCACAAGGCAAACGGGCACGACCCCCTGGCCGCGCGGTGTTGCCTTGTGGGCACACCGTAAGTCACTTGGGGTCCTTCTTCGGCCGCAAGGAAGCTTATATCGAGAAAAAAAATCGTGTTAAAATTTCAGCGCAATCGGAGTTACGGATCTCCGGATATTTAAGAAATGGTGAAAGGCCAGAAAACAGGGACGCGAAACAGAAGAGAACAGAGAGAGATAGATCCAATCTCGGAGGGGCTCCTCCCCTTCGGGAGCCATGGCGGCCATGGACCAGAGGGGAAACTCTCCTCCCATCTGTAACATCCCCAGATCTTAACCCTGCCATTTGCTAATTAATTAGCCATGTCATCATGATCATCCTAAGTAAATTGCATTAGAGAGTAAACCCACTTCAAATTCAAATTTTAAAATAAGGTCAAAATTAGTAATTATCCAAACAGCAAAACAAAAATGTTCATAATATTGCAAATAATCCCAAGGCAATGATAAAAATAAAGCCAACATTATTTAAATTCCAAATTTGACCCTAGCAACCAAAACAGTCCCCAAAACAGCACTATTAAATCCATTTTCATTTTTGAAAAATACAAGTGAATTCAAATCACTCTCAAACTTTTGTGGTAGTGCCTAATAACACTAAGTATTTATGTGGCCTAGTCCCACATTTTTACAAAATGTTTTGGAGGTCCAGATAAATCCCTAACTCTCTCTGTTAATTAAATAAATGGAAAAACAGAGAAAAATGAAAAAGGGAAAAGCCTTACCTGGCCTCTAGGCCGTAGCCACAGCCGAGCCCAGCCCACTCCCACCTGCTCCTTCGTCCTTCTCCGGTCGTGTCGCCATGGCTGAGGCCGAGCCTCCCTCGCCGGCCGTTTTCCCGACGCGTGCAGCCACAGGGCGACGGTGGAGGATGAGATCGACCTCAACCACTCCCCCTGGCACTCCCTGCCCACTCTCTCCCTCCCCCACGCTCTCTCCCCCATGCCCGAGCTCGCAGCCGAGCTGTTATCGCCGCAATGCCGCCATAGCCGTGGCAAACAACTACCGTTCGCCACCCCGTCGTGCTCAAACGCTCCACGAGCGTCGGCTACGACTCCACGCCGAAGATTTCAAGCCGTGAGGTGCTGCATCGCCGCCTCCGTCGTCATCGTCGACCTTCGGCACCGACGCCCGCCTCCGTCCATCCCCGAGCTCGACGTCTGCTCCATTCGAACCACGGTGAGCCGCAGCATTTTTCCCCTCTTTTCCCCATTCGTTTCCGACCCCGTAGCCATGCCCGTCGTCGTGGCCGAGATGCCTCGCCGCCGGCCATGGCGCTGCCATGGCCAGGGCACCCAAAGCTCGTGTCCGAGCACATGGGCTAGCTCCTGGCATCGCTATGAAAACAACCCGTACCCCCAGCTCTCTCCGTTTCGTGCTGCAACGCCGTTCCAGCGCGTCACCGTATTCCGGCCACCACCGTGCCTCTCGCTTGCTCCATCGGATGCGTGCGAGCCACATCAACTCATAGCCGCAAACCACGGGTGGAATGGTGCCCTGTAGCGCGATTCCGAGCATCTCCGGCGATCGCCGCCGCGTTTGAGGCTCGCCGGAGCTTTTTCCAGCGACGTCGCCGACGTGGCCGACCTCTGGGCCCCACCCCGAGTCGCTGCCAGTGGGGCCTCAGGACCCAGTTGACCTATTGACCGAGTCAACAGACTGACTGGGCAGGCCCAGTCACTGACTGGTGGCCCCAGTTGACTAGTCAACCGGTCAGTCACTGACACGTGGGCCCGTCTAGTTAATTAACTAAATTACGAATTAGGTTAATCTGTTAACTAAATGTCTCACTGACATGTGGGTCCCACTAGCTAATTAAGTTAGTTAGTTAAAATAACCCCCTGTTAATTAACTCTGTCTATGACAGGTGGGGTCCACTGGTCAGTTTGACCAGTCAAGTCCACTGTTGACTTGCTGATGTCACTATGACGACATGCTGACGTCACCAATCACTATTCTGGAAAATTCAAATTTAAGTAATTAAAATAATTCCAAAAAATTGTTTAAATCTTTGAAAATTCATAGAAAATGAACCGTAGCTCGGATCGAAAAACTTTCTACATGAAAGTTGATCAGAAAAATGAGACGAATCCGAATATGTGGTCAAAATGCTTGACCATCACTCCTAACTACCTGAACATGGAACCTTCCCCTCTGGCTCAGTATCCCGAAATCAGCCTAAACGCCGGGAAAATATCCCAGATATTTTCCCGCTTCGTCTGCGACATGTAGCATTGCATTAGGTCACCACTAACACTGCATATCGTCATGCCATGCATCTGTGTTGCATTTCTTGCCTTTATTTATTGTTTCTTCCCCCTCTTCTTATCTGATAGCCCTCGAGACCGACGCAGCTCCGGAGATCGACTACATCCCCGAAGACCCCTCTTTTGCCGAAGAGCAACCAGGCAAGCAACCCCCCTTGACGCATGCCTATATCACCTATTCTCTCTCCCTCCTGCTTGCATTAGAAATTGCTGCTGCTAATGATTGATCCTAATTCTGATGCATAGCCTGTTTTTGTAAACTGCTTTTGATACTTTACCTGTTATCCTAAATGCTTAGTATAGGTTGACAGTAAACCATCTGTGGCCCTCCACCTTGTCCTAGTTGCCCCGCTTTAGTAACAGTGCCCTAATCGATGTGATCGATGGGCTGAGACCAGCATAACACTACACCCCCCCCTACGTTGCTCGACACTACAGAGTTAATATTGAGTGTCGAGGGTGATACCTCCTATCTCACTCCCGATGTTGCCTCTGTAGTACATCTAGTTGGTTGTGGGTTACGAGGGTGATTCCTCCTTCACCACCTCCGACGAAGCTTCTGTCGTGCAACCCCGCAAGTGTGAACACCATCGAGGGTGATTCCTCCGGGTTCACCTTGACGGATACATCGAGTGGGAATCCAATGAGGGTGATTCCTCGGATCCCATCTTGATGTTATGGACACACGGTTACCTGGGTTTTACTACAGACACCTGATAAAGACGGGTCGACCCCGAGGGGTACCCACGAGAGATGTGCAGTCGGGTTGAACATGAGGGTACCCGCGAGTTGATTACGTGGCACGGCCGTGCATTCTGAGCCCTTGTCGTAAGTCCACGAGATGGGGTGACGGGGCCACAGGTTTCGTGGATCTCTGATCGTTTCCGCGAGCTCCCAATGCACTTAACGGATTTGGGTATTTGGTCTGAGTTGGCCACTGGCCTATACGCACTACCACCACACGGGATAATGGTTTAATGGGGCCCTCTACACCGTATGTATCAGCCGAAAGCTCTGTCAGACATCCAGTTCAGCATTGTGGCACGGTCGGATCGTGCCGATGGCGCTGGTATCCACCCTGCACACAACGACCCGGAGTGCAAAGGGGGATGGGCCCAAGAACCCTGCGCACTTAGGATGTAGACCGGCGGGGACCTCTCTGCTGAGCTCTAGGTAGGGCTGCGGTGTGACGATCAGCCGAGGCCGGGCATGACCCAGGAAAGTGTGTCCGGCCAGAGTTAATCGAGCGTGTTGGGTAATAGTAGTGCACCCCTGCAGGGAAGATTATCTATTCGAATAGCCGTGTCCACGGTAACAGGACGCTCAGTAAAGTATCCCGATCTACTACTTGAACTGGTTACATGTTAATTAATTGGAAGCTCCGGGATCGCTTTCTCGCAGGGAGTCGAGGAAGGATTTCTAGGCTTCGATACAACATGCTTGCTACTTTAATTATATGCTAATCTGCACTCTTCTTATGCTGCAAGACCGCTGAAGATGCTAGTCTTCGATAGGCTAGGCTTTTCCCCTCTATTCTGGCATTTCTGCAGCCAAGTCCACATATACAGCCTTCCTTTGATAAGGTTGCATAAGTAGAATAGATCTGATGTAAGTCTTGCGAGTACTTTGGATGAGTACTCACGGTTGCTTTGCTTCCCTTTTTCCCCATACCCGATTGATGCGACCAGACGATGGAGCCCCGGAGTCAGCCGCCCCAGTCGATGACTACTACACTTCTGGAGGAGCCTACTACTACGTGGAGACCGCCGACGACCAGGAGTAGATAGGAGGCTCCCAGGCAGGAGGCCTGCGCCTTTTCGATCCGTGTTTTTATTTTGCCCTGCCTTCTTAAAGGCCTATCTGTTTAACTTTTATATCTGTACTCAGATATCTAATGCTTTCGCTGATGCTTGTATGACTTCAAGCTTATGTATTCGAGCCCTCGAGGCCCCTGGCTTGTAATATAAAGCTTGTATTTCTTTTATTTGTGTAGAGTTGTGTTGTGATATCTTCAAGTGAGTCCCTAGGCTTGATCGTGTGCATTTGTGTGTATGGTTAGTGCACGATTAAGTCGGGGGCGTCACAAGTTGGTATCAGAGCCGACTGCCTGTAGGAAGCCCCTTTCCAACTCCTTGGCCGAAGTTAAGTCTAGTCTTTGAAAAATGATCTTACTAACATGGCTGTGTGGCTTACGGGCCCACGTCGCCAATGGGTGGTATTAGGATCTTTTATTTCTCTTCCTTACTCTGGAACTCTGAATCCTCTTCTATTCGGGTTAAATGATTTTGCTAACTCTCACACTAGGTTCTCGTAATCACATTCACCCGGAGAGCTGGATTGTCTGCAACTAATCCTTTCTTTTGGTCTGGTTAATCCGATAATCACCTTTTCTTTTCCATTGGTCTGTTTGATCTGATCATCATATTTTCCTTTCCATTGGTCCGTTTGACCTTTCTCGTAATCTGATTTTATCTGGGCAGTGAAAATTCCCTGCCTAACTCAATACCCCAAATAAAACCTTGTCACTATTGTTGTTGACATTCCAGTAACCACCGATGGACGAGAACCTTGCCTATTGGTCCGCCTCGTTTTAACGAGCAGGAAAATGGTTCTCTTCGTTCCCCGCCCATGGTACCGACGTGTTGCCAACATAGCTGACAGACTTTCCTCTAACACGTCTTGTTGTCGTGACCGCGCAAGATGTCACTGCCTTCCTACGCTTAATCAACACTCATTACAGTTCCACAGGATCGAAACCTGACTCTCCTGTGCAACATTGATTCTGAAGTATCCTTTGCACATGGATTTATATGTTACCACGAGCCACATTCCCTGAATTACCCACCAGACAATCGACCTTGCCAAGATCCGTTCGCCCGAAGTTACCCCTTACCCCACCTCTTAAATCTCAGGACGAGATTTCTTGTAGTGGGGGAGAATTGTAACATCCCCAGATCTTAACCCTGCCATTTTGCTAATGAATTAGCCATGTCATCATGATCATCCTAAGTAAATTGCATTAGAGAGTAAACCCACTTCAAATTCAAATTTTAAAATAAGGTCAAAATTAGTAATTATCCAAACAGCAAAACAAAAATATTCATAATATTGCAAATAATCCCGAGGCAATTATAAAAATAAAGCCAACATTATTTAAATTCCAAATTTGACCCTAGCAACCAAAACAGTCCCCAAAACAGCACTATTAAATCCATTTTCATTTTTGAAAAATACAAGTGAATTCAAATCACTCTCAAACTTTTGTGGCAGTGCCTAATAACACTAAGTATTTATGTGGCCTAGTCCCACATTTTTAAAAAATGTTTTGGAGGTCCAGATAAATCCCTAACTCTCTCTGTTAATTAAATAAATGGAAAAACAAAGAAAAATGATTAAGGGAAAAGCCTTACCTGGCCTCTGGGCCGTAGCCACAGCCGAGCCCAGCCCACTCCCACCTGCTCCTTCGTCTTTCTCTGGTCGTGTCGCCATGGCTGAGGCCGAGCCTCCCTCGCCGGCCGTTTTCCTGACGCGTGCAGCCACAGGGCGACGGTGGAGGATGAGATCTACCTCAACCACTCCCCCTAGCACTCCCTGCCCACTCTCTCCCTCCCCCACGCTCTCTCCCCCATGCCCCAGCTTGTAGCCGAGCTGTTATCGCCGCAATGCCACCATAGCCGTGGCAAACGACCACCGTTCGCCACCCCGTCGTGCTCAAACGCTCCGCGAGCGTCGGCTACGACTCCACGCCAAAGAGTTCAAGCCGTGAGGTGCTGCATCGCCGCCTCCGTCGTCATCGTCGACCTTCGGCACCGACGCCCGCCTCCGTCCATCCCCGAGCTCGACGTCTGCTCCATTCGAACCACGGTGAGCCGCAGCATTTTTCCCCTCTTTTCCCCATTCGTTTCCGACCCCGTAGCCATGCCCGTCGTCGTGGCCGAGATGCCTCGCCGCCGGCCATGGCGCTGCCGTGGCCAGGGCACCCAAAGCTTGTGTCCGAGCACATGGGCGAGCTCCAGGCATCGCTAGGAAAACAACCCGTACCCCTAGCTCGCTCTGTTTCGTGCTGCAACGCCGTTCCGGCGCATCACGGTATTCCGGCCACTGCCGTGCCTCATCGCGGACGCTGTTTCGGGCCACCCCAGCTCCTTTCGCTTGCTCCATCGGATGCGCGTGAGCCACATCAACTCATAGCCGCAAACCACGGGTGGAATGGTGCCTTGTAGCGCGATTCCGAGCATCTCCGGCGATCGCCGCCGCGTTTGAGGCTCGCCGGAGCTTTTTCCGGCGACGTCGCCGACGTGGCCGACCTCTGGGCCCCACCCCGAGTCGCTGCCAGTGGGGCCTCCGGACCCAGTTAACCTGTTGACCGAGTCAACAGACTGACTGGGCAGGCCCAGTCACTGACTGGTGGCCCCAGTTGACTGGTCAACCGGTCAGTCACTGACACGTGGGCCCGTCTAGTTAATTAACTAAATTATGAATTAGGTTAATCTGTTAACTAAATGTCTCACTGACATGTGGGTCCCACTAGCTAATTAAGTTAGTTAGTTAAAATAACCCCCTGTTAATTAACTCTGTCTATGACAGGTGGGGTCCACTGGTCAGTTTGACCAGTCAAGTCCACTGTTGACTTGCTGATGTCACTATGACGACATGCTGACGTCACCAATCACTATTCTGGATAATTCAAATTTAAGTAATTAAAATAATTCCAGAAAATTGTTTAAATCTTTGAAAATTCATAGAAAATAAACCATAGCTCGGATCTAAAAACTTTCTACATGAAAGTTGATCAGAAAAATGAGACGAATCCGAATATGTGGTCAAAATGCTTGACCATCACTCCTAACTACCTGAACATGGAACCTTCCCCTCCGGTTCAGTATCCCGAAATCAGCCTAAACGCCGGGAAAATATCCCAGATATTTTCCCGCTTCGTCTGCGACATGTAGCATTGCATTAGGTTACCACTAACACTGCATATCGTCATGCCATGCATTTGTGTTGCATTTCTTGCCTTTATTTATTGTTTCTTCCCCCTCTTCTTATCTGATAGCCCCCGAGACCGACGCAGCTCCGGAGACCGACTACATCCCCGAAGACCCCTCTTTTGCCGCAGAGCAACCAGGCAAGCAACCCCCCTTGACGCATGCCTATATCACCTATTCTCTCTCCCTCCTGCTTGCATTAGAAATTGCTGCTGCTAATGATTGATCCTAATTCTGATGCATAGCCTGTTTTTGTAAACTGCTTTTGATACTTTACCTGTTATCCTAAATGCTTAGTATAGGTTGACAGTAAACCATCTGTGGCCCTCCACCTTGTCCTAGTTGCCCCGCTTTAGTAACAGTGCCCTGATCGATGTGATCGACGGGCTGAGACCAGCACAGCACTACACCCCCCTACGTTGCTCGACACTACAGAGTTACTATTGGGTGCCGAGGGTGATACCTCTTATCTCACTCCCGATGTTGCCTCTGTAGTACAGCTAGTTGGTTGTGGGTTACGAGGGTGATTCCTCCTTCACCACCTCCGACGAAGCTTCTGTCGTGCAACCCCGCAAGTGTGAACACCATCGAGGGTGATTCCTCCGGGTTCGACTTGACGGATACATCGAGTGGGAATCCAACGAGGGTGATTCCTCGGATCCCATCTTGATGTTATGGACACACGGTTACCTGGGTTTTACTACAGACACCTGATAAAGACGGGTCGACCCCGAGGGGTACCCGCGAGAGATGTGCAGTCGGGTTGACCATGAGGGTACCCGCGAGTTGATTACGTGGCACGGCCGTGCATTCTGAGCCCTTGTCGTAAGTCCACGAGACGGGGCGACGGGGCCACATGTTTCGTGGATCTCTGATCGTTTCCGTGAGCTCCCAATGCACTTAATGGATTTGGGTATTTGGTCTGAGTTGGCCACTGGCCTATACGCACTACCACCACGCGGGATAATGGTTTAATGGGGCCCTCTGCACCGTATGTATCAGCCGAAAGCTCTGTCAGACGTCCAGTTCAGCATTGTGGCACGGTCGCATCGTGCCGATGGCGCTGGTATCCACCCTGCACACAACGACCCGGAGTGCAAAGGGGGATGGGCCCAAGAACCCTGCGCACTTAGGATGTAGACCGGCGTGGACCTCTCTGCTGAGCTCTATGTAGGGTTGCGGTGTGTCGATCAGCCGAGGCCGGGCATGACCCAGGAAAGTGTGTCCGGCCAGAGTTAATCGAGCATGTTGGGTAACAGTAGTGCACCCCTACAGGGAAGATTATCTATTCGAATAGCCGTGTCCACGGTAACAGGACGCTCAGTAAAGTATCCCGATCTACTACTTGAACTGGTTACATGTTAATTAATTGGAAGTTCCGGGATCGCTTTCTCGCAGGGAGTCGAGGAAGGATTCCTAGGCTTCGATACAACATGCTTACTACTTTAATTATATGCTAATCTGCACTCTTCTTGTGCTGCAAGACCGCTGAAGATGCTTGTCTTCGCTAGGCTAGGCTTTTCCCCTCTATTCTGGCATTTCTGCAGCCAAGTCCACATATACAACATTCCTTTGATAAGGTTGCATAAGTAGAATAGATCTGATGTAAGTCTTGCGAGTACTTTGGATGAGTACTCACGGTTGCTTTGCTTCCCTTTTTCCCCATACCCGATTGATGCGACCAGACGATGGAGCCCCGGAGTCAGCCGCCCCAGTCGATGACTACTACACTTCTGGAGGAGCCTACTACTACGTGGAGACCGCCGACGACCAGGAGTAGATAGGAGGCTCCCAGGCAGGAGGCCTGCGCCTTTTCGATTCGTGTTTTTATTTTGCCCCGCCTGCTTAAAGGCCTATCTGTTTAACTTTTATATCTGTACTCGGATATCTAATGCTTTTGCTGATGCTTGTATGACTTCAAGCTTATGTATTCGAGCCCTCGAGGCCCCTGGCTTGTAATATAAAGCTTGTATTTCTTTTATTTGTGTAGAGTTGTGTTGTGATATCTTCAAGTGAGTCCCTAGGCTTGATCATGTGCATTTGCGTGTATGGTTAGTGCACGATTAAGTCGGGGGCGTCACACCATCTAGGGGGGGAGGCCAAGGAAGAAGAAGAAGGAGGGGGGCTCTCTCCCCCTCTCTACTGGTGGCGCCGGAACGCCGCCGGGGCAACCATCGTGACGGCGATCTACACCAACAACTTCGCCGCCATCAACACCAACTCTCTCCCCCTCTATGCAGCGGTGTAACACCTCTTCTCCCCGCTGTAATCTCTACTTAAACATGGTGCTTAATTCTACATATTATTATCCAATGATGTGTTGCCATCCTATGATGTTTGAGTAGATTTCTTTTGTCCTATGGGTTGATTGATGATCGTGATTGGTTTGAGTTGTATGTTTTATTTTGGTGCTGTCCTATGGTGCCCTCTGTGTCACGCAAGCGTGAGGGATTCCCGCTGTAGGGTTTGCAATACGTTCATAATTCTCTTATAGTGGGCGGCTAGAGTGACAAAAGCTTACACCCGAGTAAGGGGGTTGTTGCGTATGGGAGTAAAGAGGACTTGTTACTTAATGCTATGGTTGGGTTTTACCTTAATGATCTTTGGTAGTTGCGGATGCTTGCTAGAGTTCCAATCATAAGTGCATATGATCCAAATATGGAAAGTATGTTAGCTCATGCCTCTCCCTCATATAAAATTGCAATAATGATTACCGGTCTAGTTATCGATTGCCTAGTGACAAATCTTTCTCTTGTGGTACAAAAGCTTTCTACTAAACAACTAACTTTTATTATCTTGCAAATTACTAGTAGTTTTATCTCGCAAAGTACTCCTAGTTTTATTCTTGCAAAGTAGTTCTAGCCTTACACCTACAAAGTAGTTTTATACTTGTTCTAGGTAAAGCAAATGTTAAGTGTGCATAGAGTTGTATCGGTGGTCGATAGAACTTGAAGGGAATATTGATTCTACCTTTAGCTCCTCGTTGGGTTCAACATTCTTATTTATCATGAAAGGCTACAACTGATCCCCTATACTTATGGGTTATCAAGACCTTTTTCTGGCGCCGTTGCCGGGGAGCAATAGCGTGGGGTTGATATTCTCGTGTGTGCTTGTTTGCTTTATCACTAAGTAGTTTTTATTTTCTGTTCTAAGTTGTTCTCTATATTTAGTTATGGATATGGAACACGAAACACCAAAAAAAATAGTTGTACTTGCTACTCATGGAGATGGGGAACCTCCTAAAACCCTCGATGCTGGTTATGTGAAAAATATTAAATACTACTTTGATAATCTTGATAAATCTCCATTCAACTTGATAATGGGATATACTTTGGATCAACGGGAATACTTTAGGGATTATCGCTTGTCTCAAAAAGGGAAACTCTTATGGGATCAAATTGTTTATTTGCATTGGTATGCACGGAATTTATGCTTAAGATATGATTATACTTGTTGCTCTAAGATGAAGGCTCCACACCTTCCCTTTTCATGTAAATTTAATGATAATGAAACCTTGGCTTCTTATGCTAATGGCGTATATGATTACTATGATGTGGAACAAATAGAAGAATTTGTTGCTTTTAAGGGTGCTTATGAAATTGAATCTTTGTTTGAAAAGTATGAAAATTATGACGATGTTGTTTACAGATCTGAAAATTATGCTATACGAAAATATTGCTATGAGAGTTATGAATATAATGCCTATATTGATGAATTTATTGAGAAAGTCTCCGCTGTCCAAGAAGAGACTAATATTTCGTAGGCTCCTATGGAAAAAGAAATTGATGACACTGTGAGCTCATTAGATGAAAAAGATGACGAGGAGAGCGAAGAACAAAAGGAGAAAGAGCGGATTAGCTACCCGTGCCCACCTTCTAATGAGAGTAACTCTTCAACTCATACATTTTTTAATTTCCCTTCGTGCTTACCGAAGGATGAATGCTATGATGATTGCTATGATCCCTTGGATTCGTTAAAAATATCCCTTTTTGATGAAATTGATGCTTGCTATGCTTGTGGCCATGATGCCAATTTGAATGATGCTTATGGAGATGAACTTGCTATAGTTCCTTATGTTAAACATGAAATTGTTACTATTGCACCCACACATGATAGTCCTATTATCTTTTTGAATTCTCCAAACTACACTATATAGGAGAAGTTTGCGCTTATTAAGGATTATATTGATGGGTTGCATTTTACTATTGCACATGATAATTTTGATGGATATAATATGCATGTGCTTGCTGCTCCTACTTGCAATTATTATGAGAGAGGAACTACATCTCTGCCTCTATATGTTTCCAATATGATAAAATTGCAAGAAACTACTTATGCTATATATTGGCCTTTAGTTGATGTGCATGAATTGTTCTTTTATGACATGCTGATGCATAGGAAGAGAGTTAGACTCTGTTGTTATGTGATTTATGTTGCTTTGTGCTCACTACTAAATTATAAATCATTGTTAATTAAAATTGGCTTTGATATACCTTGGGATCCGGGTGGATCCATTACTTGAGCACTTTATGCCTAGCTTAATGGCTTTAAAGAAAGCGCTGGCTGGGAGACAACCCGGAAGTTTTAGAGAGTCATTTTATTCTGTTGTGTGATTTTAAAAAGTTAAAAAACAAAAAAATATAGAGGGGAACCTAAAACTTTTTCAAAAAGAAAAGTGAAAGTGAGAAAGACGGGCATCGTTGAAGTGGGAGCTAGCCTTGAACTTTATTCATGCCCATGAAAGCTTTGTGAATCTTGATTACAGAAACTTTTCAAAAAAAATTATCCCCTTGTACAAATCCATTGTATTATAAAAATAATGTGCCAAGTAATGCCTTTGGGATGATTTGGATGATAGTATGGTAGATGCTGTTGGAAAACAGAAACTTTTGCGTCCAGTGCTGGAATTTTGTTTTTTCGCTGGAGTGTCAGAATCTTCTGAATTTTTTACACAGTATTCATATATGAATTTTACACGTTGTCCTAAATTTTCAGAATTTTTGGAGTTACAGAAGTATGACTATAATTCAGATCTTTACAGACTGTTCAGTTTTAGACAGATTCTGTTTTTGTTGCATAGTTTGCTTATTTTGATGTATCTATGGATCGTATCGGAGGGTATGAGTCATGGAGAAGTTGGAGTACAGTAGCATTATGCCAATATTAAACATGAATCAATTTACAACAGTACTTAGAGTTTAAGATTTAATTGTTATACTAACGGATCTCACGAGGTTTCTGTTGAGTTTTGTGTGCTGAAGTTTTCAAGTTTTGGGTGAGACTACGATAGATAAAGGAATAAGGAGCGGCAAGATCCTAAGCTTGGGGATGCCCGAGGCACCCCAAGGTAATATTAAAGGAAGACTCAAGCGTCTAAGCTTGGGGATGCCCCGGATGGCATCCCCTCTTTCGTCTACAATCTATTGGTATATCACTTGGAGCTATATTTTTAGTCATCACATGATATGTGTTTTACTTGGAGCGTCGTGTGCTTTTTATTTTTATTTTAATAATGCACTATGCTGGTATGAGATAGTCCTTGGTTGATTTATAGAATGCTCTATGCACTTCACTTATATCTTTTGAGTATGGCTTTATAGAATGCTTCATGTGCTTCACTTATATCATTTGAAGTTTGGATGTCTGTTCTCTACATAGGAAAACTGTTATTTGTAGAATGCTTTTTTGATTCACTTATATTTATTAGAGTGTGGTCTTTTGTAGAAATAATTAAACTCTCATGCTTCACTTATATCTATTTAGAGAGTCAACAGGAATTGGTCACTCGCATGGTTAGTCCTAAAATCCTACCTAAAACTTGTAGATCACTGAATATGATAAGTTTGATTCCTTGTAATATTTTTGCGATATTAAGATGGTGATATGTGGGAGGTACTAGTGAATGATTGTGGTTTAGTAAGAATATTGGTGTTAAGGTTTGTGATTCCCGAAGCATGCACGTATAGTCTTTAGTTATGCTAAGAAGTTGGAGCATGATTTATTATTGAGTGTCTTCCTTTGCGTGGAGGTCGGGGGCGCGTGATGGTTAACTCCTACCAACCTCCCCCCTAGGGGCATGCATAGTAGTACTTTGCTTCAAGGGCTAATAAACTTTCGCAATAAGTATGTGAGTTCTTTATGACTAATGTGAGTCCATGGATTATACGCACTCTCACCCTTCCGCAATTTGCTAGCCTCTTCGGTACCGTGCATTGCCCTTTCTCACCTCAAGAGTTGGTGCAAACTTCGCCAGTGCATCCAAACCCCGTGATATGATACGCTCTATCACACATAAGCCTCCTTATATCTTCCTCAAAACGGCCACCATACCTACCTATTATGATATTTCCATAGCCATTCCGAGATATATTGCCATGCAACTTCCATCATCATCATATATATGACTTGAGCATTCATTGTCATATTGCTTTGCATGATCGTAAGATAGCTAGCATGATATTTTCATGGCTTGTCCATTTTTTGATATCTTTGCTACGCTAGATCATTGCACATCCTGGTACACTGCCAGAGGCATTCATATAGAGTCATCGTGTATAGTTTTTATCGAGTTTTAATATCGAGTTGTAAGTAAATAAAAGTGTGATGATCATCATTATTAGAGCATTGTCCCAGTGAGGAAAGAATGGTGGAGACTAATGAGTCCTCGAAAAAGTGGGGATGAGGTCCATGAGACTGTTCTAAAAAAAAGAGGCCAAAAAAAGCCCACAAAAAAAACAAAAAAAATGAGAGAAAAAGAGAGAAGGGCAATGTTACTATCCTTTACCACACTTGTGCTTCAGAGTAGCACCATGTTTTTCATATAGAGAGTCTCCTATGTTGTCACTCTCATATACTAGTGGGAATTTTTCATTATAGAACTTGGCTTGTATATTCCGATGATGGGCTTCCTCAAATGCCCGAGGTCTTCATGAGCAAGCAAGTTGGATGCACACCCACTTAGTTTTCAGTTTGAGCTTTCATACACTTATAGCTCTTAGTGCATCCGTTGCATGGCAATCCCTACTCCTCGAATTGATATCGATTGATGGGCATCTCCATAGCCCGTTGATCCTCCTAGTTGATGCGAGACTTTCTCCCTTTTTGACTTCTCCTTATTAATCCCTACCACCACATTCTATTCCACCTATAGTGCTATATCCATGGCTTGCGCTCATGTATTGCATGGGGGTTGAAAAAGCTGAAGCACATTAGAAAGTATGAACCAATTGCTCGGCTGACATCGGGGTAGTGCATGATAAATACTTTGTGTTAAGAAGATGGAGCATGACAGGATTATATGATTTTGTAGGGATAACTTTCTTTAGCATTTTTATTTTGAAAGGCATGATTGTTTGTTGGTATGCCTGAGTATTGATGTCTTTATATCAAATTATAGACTATTGCTTTGAATCACTCGTATCTTAATATTCATGCCATGATTAGATTACATGATCAAGATTTTGCTAGGTAGCATTCCACATCAAAAATTATCTTTTTATCATTTACCTACTCGAGGACGAGTAGGAATTAAGCTTGGGGATGCTGATACGTCTTCGTCGTATCTATAATTTTTTATTGTTTCATGCCAATATTCTACAACTTTCATATACTTTTGGCAACATTTTATATTATTTTTGGGACTAACATATTGATCCAGTGCCCAGTGCCAGTTCCTGTTTTCTGCTTGTTTTTGTTTCACAGAAAATCCATATCAAACGAAGTCCAAACGTGATAAAATTTTACGGAGAATTATTTTGAAATATATGTGATTTTTGGGAGGTGGATTTAACGCAAACGGAGGCCCACAGCCTACACAAGGCAAACGGGCACGACCCCCCCTGGCCGCGCGGTGTTGCCTTGTGGGCACACCGTAAGTCGGTTGGGGTCCTTCTTCGGCCGCAAGGAAGCTTATATCGAGAAAAAAATCGTGTTAAAATTTCAGCGCAATCGGAGTTACGGATCTCTGGATATTTAAGAAACGATGAAAGGCCAGAAAACAGGGACGCGAAACAGAAGAGAAACAGAGAGACAGATCCAATCTCGGAGGGGCTCCTCCCCTCCGGGAGCCATGGCGGCCATGGTACAGAGGGGAAACTCTCCTCCCATCTAGGGGAAGGCCAAGGAAGAAGAAGAAGAAGGGGGGCTCTCTCCCCCTCTCTCCCGGTAGCGCCGGAACGCCGCCGGGGCAACCATCGTGACGGCGATCTACACCAACAACTTCGCCGCCGTCAACACCAACTCTCTCCCCCTCTATGCAGCGGTGTAACACCTCTTCTCCCCACTGTAATCTCTACTTAAACATGGTACTTAATGCTACATATTATTATCCAATGATGTGTTGTCATCCTATGATGTTTGACTAGATTTCTTTTGTCCTATGGGTTGATTGATGATCGTGATTGGTTTGAGTTGTATGTTTTATTTTGGTGCTGTCCTATGGTGCCCTCCGTGTCGCGCAAGCGTGAGGGATTCCCGCTGTAGGGTTAGCAATACGTTCATAATTCTCTTATAGTGGTCTGCTAGAGTGACAGAAGCTTACACCCGAGTAAGGGGGTTGTTGCGTATGGGAGTAAAGAGGACTTGTTACTTAATGCTATGGTTGGGTTTTACCTTAATGATATTTGGTAGTTGCGGATGCTTGCTAGAGTTCCAATCATAAGTGCATATGATTCAAGTACGGAAAGTATGTTAGCTCATGCCTCTCCCTCATATAAAATTGCAATAATGATTACCGGTCTAGTTATCGATTGCCTAGGGACAAATGTTTCTCTTGTGTTACAAAAGCTTTCTACTAAACAACTAACTTTTATTATCTTGCAAATTACTCATAGTTTTATCTCGCAAAGTACTCCTAGTTTTATTCTTGCAAAGTAGTTCTAGCCTTACACCTACAAAGTAGTTTTATACTTGTTCTAGGTAAAGCAAACGTTAAGTGTGCGTAGAGTTGTATCGGTGGTCGATAGAACTTGAAGGGAATATTGATTCTACCTTTAGCTCCTCATTGGGTTTGACACTCTTATTTATCGAGAAAGGCTACAACTGATCCCCTATACTTGTGGGTTATCAGTCACCTTATAAGCACGGTGCCCAGGGGACAAGAGAGTGTTGGAAATATGACCTAGGGGCAATAATATAATGGTTATTATCATATTTCCTTGTTCATGATACAGGTTTATTATTCATGCTAGAATTGTATTGACCGGAAACTTAAATACATGTGTGGATACATAAACAAATATTGTGTCCCTAGTGAGCCTCTACTAGACTAGCTCGTTGATCAAAGATGGTTAAGGTTTCCTAACCATAGACATGAGTTGTCATTTGATAATGGGATCACATCATTAGGAGAATGATGTGATGGACAAGACCCAACCGTAAGCTTAGCACCAGAATGTTTAGTTTATTTGCTACAGCTTTCTTCATGTCAAGTATATGTTCCTTAGACCATGAGATCGTGCAACTCCCTGACACCGGAGGAATACTTAGTGTGTATCCAAACGTCACTTCGTAACTGGGTGATCATAAAGGTGCTCTACAGGTATCTCCAAAGGTGTTTGTTGGGTTGGCACGAATCGAGACTGGGATTTCTCACTCCGTATGACGGAGAGATATCTCTGGGCCCTCTCGGTAATACAACATCGTAAAGAGCTTGCAAGCAATGTGGCTAATGGGTTAGTCACGGGATCTTGTATTACGAAACGAGTAAAGAGGCTTGCCGGTAACGAGATTGAACTAGGTATGGAGATACCGACGATCGAATCTTGGGCAAAGGGAATTGCATACGGGATTAACCGAATCCTTGACATCGTGGTTCAACCGATAAAAGATCTTCGTGGAATATGTAGGAATCAATATGGGCATCCAGGTCCCGCTATTGGTTATTGACCGGAGAGGTGTCTCGGTCATGACTACATGATTCCCGAACCCGCAGGGTCGCACGCTTAACGTTCGTTGACGCTAGAGTAGTATTGGGATATTTGATGATTGGTAACTGAATATTGTTCGGAGTCCCGGATGAGATCCTGGACGTCACGAGGAGTCTCGAAATGGTCGAGAGGTAAAGATTTATATATGGGAAGTCATATTTTGGGTTCCGGAAAAAGGTGCAGTTTTTTCGGTATTGTACCGGGAAGCTTCCAGAAGGTTCCGGAGCATTCCGGAGGGGTTCGGAAGTCCACAAGTGGGTCCACCACGTCCCAAGGGATGGCATGGGCTGAGGGGAGGTGCCCTGGCCTTATTGGGCTAGGCGCACCAAGTCCTCAAAAGCCCATGTGGCTAGGGAAGGGAAAAAAAGGGGAGTCCTAGTAGGAACAGGATTGGACTTGGAGTCCAAGTCCTCTCCCCCTTGGCTGCGCCCTAGGGCTTGGAGGAGCTGTTCCCCACGCCCCTCCACCTATATATAGAGGGGAGGAGGCGCCCCAAGAGGATATACCAAGCCCTTGGCGCCCCTCTCTCTCCCGTTACTCCGTAGCTCCTCCGTCCTCGTTCTAGTAGCGCTTGGTGAAGCCCTGCTGAACTAGCTCCACCACCACCATCACCACCACGCCATTGTGCTGGTTGTGATCCTATCTAATTCTCCTCCTTCTCTTTCTAGATCAAGGAGGAGGAGACGTCATCGAGCTGCACATGTGCTAAACTCGAAGGTGCCGTCCGTTCGGCACTAGATCGGTTGGATCGTGATCGGATCGTTAAGAGTACGACTACATCAACCGCGTTATATACGCTTCCGCTTTCGGTCTACGAGGGTACGTAGACACACTCTCCTCTTTCATTGCTATGCTTCTCCTAGATAGATCTTGGGTGTTCGTAGGAATTTTTTTGATTTTCATGCTTCGTTACCCTTTAGTGGCATCACGAGCTAGGTCTATGCGTAGATGTATATGCACGAGTAGAACACAAAAGTTGTGGGCGTTGATGCTCAAATTGTTTACCTCTCTTGTCTTATTTGGATTCGGCGGTATTGTGGGATGAAGCGGCTCGGACCAACCTTACATGTCCTCGCACATGAGACCGGTTCCACCGACTAACATGCAACTTGTTTTGCATAAGGTGGCTAGCGGGTGTCTGTCACTCCTACTTTAGTTGAATCTAATTTGACGAAGGTGGTCCTTATAGAAGGTTAAAAGGCAACTTGATTATCACCGTTGTGGCTTTGCGTAGGTAAGAACGGTTCTTGCTAGTTGCCCATAGCAGCCACGTAAAATTTGCAACAACAAAGTAGAGGACGTCTAACTTGTTTTTGAAGGGCATGTTGTGATGTGGTATGGCCAAAACGTGATGTGATATATGTTGATGTATGAGATGATCATGTTTTGTAATAGGTTCACGACTTGCATGTCGATGAGTACGGCAACCAGCAGGAGCCATAGGGTTGTCTTTAATTTATTAATCGCCATGTAATTGCTTTACTTTATCGCTATGCGTTAGCAATAGTTGTAGAAGCAATAGTTGGCGGAGATGACCACGTGACGACATGATGATGGAGATCATGGTGTCATGCCGGTGACGATGGAGATCATGCCGGTGCTTTGGAGATGGAGATCAAAGGCACGAGATGATAATGGCCATATCATGTCACATATTGATTGCATGTGATGTTTATCCTTTTTATGCATCTTATTTTGCTTAGAACGACGGTAGCATTATAAGATGATCCCTTCACTTAATTTCAAGAAATTGTGTTCTCCCTAAGTATGCACCGTTGCAAAAGTTCGTCGTTTCAAAGCACCTCGTGATGATCGGGTGTGATAGACTCTACGTTCGCATACAATGGGTGTAAGCCAGTTTTACACATGCAGAATACTTGGGTTAAACTTGACGAGCCTAGCATGTACAGACATGGCCTCGGAACACAGGAGACCGAAAGGTCGAACATGAGTCATATAGTAGATATGATCAACATGGAGATGTTCACCATTGATGACTACTCCATCTCACGTGATGATCGGACATGGGTTAGTTGATTTGGATCATGTGTCACTTAGACAACTTGAGGGATGTTGATTTAAGTGGGAGTTCATTAGTAATTTGATTAACTGAACTAAATTATCATGAACTTAGTCTTAATTGTCTTTGCAAAATTTGTATTGTAGATCAATGGCCCGCGCTGTAGTTCCCCTGAATTTTAATGCGTTCCTAGAGAAAGCTAAGTTAAAAGATGATGGAAGCAACTATGCGGACTGGGTCCGTAACTTGAGGATTATCCTCATTGCTGCACAGAAGGCTTATGTCCTTGATGCACCGCTAGGTGACGCACCCCCTCCAGCGTCGTCTGTGGATGTTGTGAACATTTGGCAGACACGTTCTGATGACTACTCGATAGTTCAGTGCGCCATGCTTTACAGCTTAGAACCGGGGCTCCAAAGACGTTTTGAGCACCACGGAGCATATGAGATGTTCCAGGAGCTGAAATTGGTATTTCAAGCTCATGCCAGGGTCGAGAGGTATGACATCTCCAACAAGTTCTTTAGCTGTAAAATGGAGGAGAACAGTTCTGTTAGTGAGCATATACTCAGAATGTCTGGGTTGCACAACCGCTTGACTCAGTTGGCAGTTAATCTTCCAGATGACTCGGTTATTGACAGAATTCTCCAATCATTGCCACCAAGTTATAAGGGCTTTGTGATGAACTATAATATGCAAGGGATGGAGAAAACACTTCCCGAGCTCTTCGCGATGCTTAAGGCCGCGGAGGTAGAAATCAAGAAGGAGCATCAAGTGTTGATGGTTAAAAAGACCACTAATTTCAAGAAAGGCATGGGAAAGAAAGGGAACTTCAAGAAGAACGGTAAAGCAGTTGCCGCTCCCGTGAAGAAACCCAAGGCTGGACCCAAACCTGAGACCGAGTGCTTCTACTGCAAGGGGAATGGTCACTGGAAGCGGAACTGCCCCAAGTACTTGGCAGATAAGAAGGCTGGCAACGTCAACAAAAGTATATTTGATATACATGTTATTGATGTGTACCTTACTAGTGCTCGTAGTAGCGCCTGGGTATTTGATACTGGTTCGGTTGCTAATATTTGTAACTCGGAACAAGAGCTGCGGAATAAACGAAGACCGGCTAAGGACGAGGTGACGATGCGCGTCGGAAATGGTTCCAAGGTTGATGTGATCGCCGTCGGCACGCTACCTCTACATCTACCTTTGGGATTAGTTTTAAACCTAAATAATTGTTATTTGGTGCCTGCGTTGAGCATGAACATTATATCTGGATCTTGTTTATTGCGAGACGGTTATTCATTTAAGTCAGAGAATAATGGTTGTTCTATTTATATGAGTAATATCTTTTATGGTCATGCACCCCTTGTGAATGGTTTATTCTTGTTGAATCTCGATCGTAGTGATACACATATTCATAATATTGATGCCAAAAGATGCAAATTTAATAATGATGGTACCACATATTTGTGGCACTGCCGCTTAGGTCATATTGGTATAAAACGCATGAAAAAACTCCATGTTGATGGACTTTTGGAATCTCTTGATTATGAATCATTTGAGACATGTGAACCATGCCTCATGGGCAAGATGACTAAAACTCCGTTCTCCGGAACAATGGAGCGAGCTAGTGACTTATTGGAAATAATACATACTGATGTATGCGGTCCAATGAGTGTTGAAGCACGCGGTGGATATCGTTATTTTCTTACCTTCACAGATGATTTGAGTAGATATGGGTATATTTACTTAATGAAACACAAGTCTGAAACATTTGAAAAGTTCAAGGAATTTCAGAGTGAAGTGGAAAATCATCGTAACAAGAAAATAAAGTTTCTACGATCTGATCGTGGAGGTGAATATTTGAGTTACGAGTTTGGTATGCATTTAAGATAATGTGGAATTGTTTCACAGCTCACGCCACCTGGAACACCACAGCGTAATGGTGTGTCCGAACGTCGTAATCGTACTCTATTGGATATGGTGCGTTCTATGATGTCTCTTACCGATTTGCCACTATCGTTTTGGGGTTATGCATTAGAGACAGCCGCATTCACTTTAAATAGGGCACCGTCTAAATCTGTTGAGACGACACCGTATGAGTTGTGGTTTGGCAAGAAACCTAAGCTGTCGTTTCTTAAAGTTTGGGGATGCGACGCTTATGTCAAGAGGCTTCAGCCTGATAAGCTCGAACCCAAAGCGGAGAAGTGCGTCTTCATAGGATACCCTAAAGAGACCATTGGGTATACCTTCTATCACAGATCCGAGGGCAAGATCTTTGTTGCCAAGAATGGGTCCTTTCTAGAGAAGGAGTTTCTCTCGAAAGAAGTGAGTGGGAGGAAAGTAGAACTTGATGAGGTAATCGTACCTTCTCTCGAATTGGAAGGTAGCACATCACAGAAAACAGTTCCCGTGATGTCTACACCAACCGAAGAGGAAGCTAATGATGATGATCATGAAACTTCGGATCAAGTTACTACTGAACTTCGTAGGTCGACCAGGGTACGTTCCACACCAGAATGGTATGGTAATCCTGTCCTGGAAGTCATGTTGTTAGACAACAGCGAACCTACGAACTATGAAGAAGCTATGATGAGCCCAGATTTTGACAAATGGCTTCAGGCCATGAAATCCGAGATAGGATCCATGTATGAGAACAAAGTATGGACTTTGGTGGACTTGCCCGATGATCGGCAAGCCATTGAGAATAAATGGATCTTTAAGAAGAAGACGGACACTGATGGTAATGTCACCGTCTATAAAGCTCGACTTGTCGCAAAGGGTTTCCGACAAGTTCAAGGGGTTGACTACGATGAGACTTTCTCACCCGTAGCGATGCTTAAGTCTGTTAGAATTATGTTAGCTATTGCCGCATTTTATGATTATGAGATCTGGCAAATGGACGTCAAAACGGCATTCCTTAACGGGTTTCTTAAGGAAGAATTGTATATGATGCAACCAGAAGGTTTTGTCGATCCTAAGGATGCTAACAAAGTATGCAAGCTCCAGCGATCCATCTATGGACTGGTGCAAGCATCTCGGAGTTGGAATATACGCTTTGATGAGGTGATCAAAGCTTTTGGTTTTATACAAACTTACGGAGAAGCTTGTATTTACAAGAAAGTGAGTGAGAGCTCTATAGCATTTCTAATATTATATGTGGATGACATATTGTTGATTGGAAATGATATAGAATTTCTGGAAAGCATAAAAGGATATTTGAATAAGAGTTTTTTAATGAAAGACCTCGGTGAAGCTGCTTATATATTGGGCATCAAAATCTATAGAGATAGATCAAGACGCCTAATAGGACTTTCACAAAGCACATACCTTGACAAAGTTTTGAAGAAGTTCAAAATGGATCAGTCAAAGAAAGGGTTCTTGCCTGTATTGCAAGGTGTGAAGTTGAGTAAGACTCAAAGCCCGACCACGGCAGAAGAAAGAGAAAGGATGAAAGTCATTCCCTATGCTTCAGCCATAGGCTCTATAATGTATGCCATGCTGTGTACCAGACCTGATGTGTGCCTTGCCATTAGTCTGGCAGGGAGGTACCAAAGTGATCCAGGAGTAGATCACTGGACAACGGTCAAGAATATCCCGAAGTACCTGAAAAGGACTAAGGACATGTTTCTCATTTATGGAGGTGACGAAGAGCTCATCATAAAGGGTTACGTCGATGCTAGCTTCGACACAGATCCGGATGACTCTAAGTCTCAAACCGGATACGTATTTATATTAAATGGTGGAGCGGTCAGTTGGTGCAGTTCCAAGCAGAGCGTCGTGGCGGGATCTACATGTGAAGCGGAGTATATAGCTGCTTCGGAAGCAGCGCAAGGAGTCTGGATGAAGGAGTTCATATCCGATCTAGGTGTAATACCTAGTGCATCGGATCCAATGACTATCTTTTGTGACAACACTGGAGCTATTGCCATTGCCAAGGAGCCCAGGTTTCACAAGAGAACCAAGCACATCAAGCCCCGTTTCAACTCCATTCGTAATTATGTTAAGGATGGAGACATAGAACTTTGCAAAGTACATACGGATCTGAATGTAGCAGACCCGTTGACTAAACCTCTTCCATGGGCAAAACATGATCAGCACCAGGACTCCATGGGTGTTAGATTCATTACAATGTAAACTAGATTATTGACTCCAGTGCAAGTGGGAGACTGTTGGAAATATGCCCTAGAGGCAATAATAAAATGGTTATTATCATATTTCCTTGTTCATGATAAAGGTTTATTATTCATGCTAGAATTGTATTGACCGGAAACTTAAATACATGTGTGGATACATAAACAAATACCGTGTCCCTAGTGAGCCTCTACTAGACTAGCTCGTTGATCAAAGATGGTTAAGGTTTCCTAACCATAGACATGAGTTGTCATTTGATAACGGGATCACATCATTAGGAGAATGATGTGATGGACAAGACCCAACCGTAAGCTTAGCACCAGATCGTTTAGTTTATTTGCTACAGCTTTCTTCATGTCAAGTATATGTTCCTTAGACCATGAGATCGTGCAACTCCCTGACACCGAAGGAATACTTAGTTTGTATCCAAATGTCACTTCGTAACTGAGTGATCATAAAGGTGCTCTACAGGTATCTCCAAAGGTGTTTGTTGGGTTGGCACGAATCGAGACTGGGATTTGTCACTCCGTATGACGGAGAGATATCTCTGGGCCCTCTCGGTAATACAACATCGTAAAGAGCTTGCAAGCAATGTGGCTAATGGGTTAGTCACGGGATCTTGTATTACGGAACGAGTAAAGAGACTTGCCGGTAACGAGATTGAACTAGGTATGGAGATACCGACGATCGAATCTCGGGCAAGTAACATATCGCCGGACAAAGGGAATTGCATACGGGATTAACCGAATCCTTGACATCGTGGTTCAACCGATAAAAGATCTTCGGGGAATATGTAGGAATCAATATGGGCATCCAGGCCCCGCTATTGGTTATTGACCGGAGAGGTGTCTCGGTCATGACTACATGATTCCCGAACCCGCAGGGTCGCACGCTTAACGTTCGTTGACGCTAGAGTAGTATTGGGATATTTGATGATTGGTAACCGAATGTTGTTCGGAGTCCCGGATGAGATCCCGGACATCATGAGGAGTCTCGGAATGGTCGAGAGGTAAAGATTTATATATGGGAAGTCATATTTTGGGTTTCGGAAAAAGGTGCAGTTTTTTTGGTATTGTACCGGGAAGCTTCCAGAAGGTTCCGAAGGATTCCGGAGGGGTCCGGAAGTCCACAAGTGGGTCCACCACATCCCAAGGGCTGGCATGGGCTGAGGGGAGGTGCCCTGGCCTTATTGGGCTAGGCGCACCAAGTCCTCAAAAGCCCATGTGGCTAGGGAAGGGAAAAAAGGGGAGTCCTAGTAGGAATAGGATTGGACTTCGAGTCCAAGTCCTCTCCCCCTTGGCTGCGCCCTAGGGCTTGGAGGAGCTGTTCCCCACGCCCCTCCACCTATATATAGAGGGGAGGGGGCGCCCCAAGAGGATAGACCAAGCCCTTGGCGCCCCTCTCTCTCCCGTTACTCCGTAGCTCCTCCGTCCTCGTTCTAGTAGCGCTTGGCGAAGCCCTGCTGAACTAGCTCCACCACCACCATCACCACCAAGTCGTCGTGCTAGTTGTGATCCCATCTACTTCTCCGCCTTCTCTTTCTGGATCAAGGAGGAGGAGACGTCATCGAGCCGCACGTGTGCTAAACTCGGAGGTGCCGTCCGTTCGGCATTAGATCGGTTGGATCGTGATCGGATCGTGAAGAGTACGACTACATCAACCGCGTTATATACGCTTCCGCTTTCGGTCTACGAGGGTACGTAGACACACTCTCCTCTCTCATTGCTATGCTTCTCCTAGATAGATCTTGGGTGTTCGTAGAATTTTTTTTGATTTTCATGCTTCGTTACCCTTTAGAGTGTGAGGGAGAGGGTAGAAGGGGGTCCCACAGGACCCGGCTGGCTGCTCCGTCTTGTCCCATGAGGTCACGTAGTGGGGGGCACTATTTGATAACAGTGCCCGACTGTAGCGGTATGAATGACTCTGCAGTCTGTCAGCCATAGTGTCTTGTGTCCGATGGGACGCCTGATGTTGACTTTGCCAGGCTCCAGCCGGACGGGCTCCAGCCAGCCAGTTTCCAGCCGGACGGGCTCCAGCCGGCCGGTCTTCTGGCTTATCTTCTTTGGTTGTTTTGTTGATTCACGGGGTTGACAATACCGGGGGTTGCACCCCCGACATTGTTTTGAAATGTTGTCTTGTCTCCTTGACCCTACCCGGGGGTCATCCCCCTTGTCAGGACTCATCCACAAGATCGCCCGGAATTCCATATGCAAGCAATCGAATAGCCGTCGTGCATTTCTGGTAAGAGGAGAAGCCAAGCTTGCCAAGGGCAACCTCTTTGCATTCAAAGTTTGGGTCATATGCTACCACTCCCTCCTAAATACGATTGAACACATGTCTCGCCATCCGGAAGCGGCGACGGAATTGATGTGGTTTGAAGAGCGGGGAATTCTCAAAGTAATCGGCATAGAGCAGGGTGTGGCCGCTCTCTCTATTGCGATTCAAGGCCGGAGCATGGCCCGGGGTTGATCCCCTGAACCGAGGCCGCTGCCTAGCAATGTGGTCATTGACGACCAATGCAGCAACTACAAGCTCTTCGTCATCCGAGGGCGAATCATCTGATGAACAAATGAAGTTGTGGAAAAAAAATACTCGTCCCCACTATCCATGGTACCTTGTGAGCAAATTGTCGAACACCTTGCGGTCGTGGTGGAGACGCGGCCGGGAAGACTACCTCGGGCTCCCCGCGCAGGCAGCAGGCAAGGATGCCGTTGGTGGCCAGCGGCTTTGCCGCGCCTGTCGGAAGGTGTTGGGGTCGATGGGCGTCGCCGACGGCCGTAGCTTCCCTGGTACCTGATGCAGCGACAACAAGCCACAAACGCCGGCAATAACTCCTCCGAAACGCGGGCGTGGGGCGGCTATGGCTAAGGGGTGGTCGTGGTTTGGGGCGGTCGGGCTGGACAGCGAGGAGGCGGCCGAAAAATGGGCGACGGCGGCTATGGCGGGGTGGGGGGGGGGGGAGGGGCAGGCCGCGTAGGGGAAGAGAAAAATGGGGTTGTGTCCCCGACGGGCGGGCCAGGGAGGACAAAGGCGCGCGTCCCGCCCGTCCGCGCGCTATCCGTTTCGACGCAATCGCGGCCCAAATTTGGGCCGAAAATGGGTCGGCGGCGGACATAAAACGAACGCTTGTCCGTTTGCTCCCGAGCGTTGGGCCGCGATTTGTGTCCGTTTGATCCCAAACGGACGCGGCCGGACCATTCGGGGTCGTGCGTTGGAGTTGGTCTAACATACAGGTTAAAATTGTGATTCAACTTGTCACATGTCCTAAATATTTTGGTTCAAAGAAAAATATACTCATTAGTGCTTTTGATTGCACACGAAATCAGTTGGGTATGATCAATCTGACGACTCATTTACAATTTATTAAGAATCCCAGAGTTTTTTTTTATTCTTTGAGGTGTAGGTTGTTTGCTTATCATGGCGTACAAGAATTGAATTATGGGTGTATGCACCATCACTTCCTGCTCGATGAGTTGGGCAACCAAATCTCCGGTTGACAATCGATGGATGTGATCATTGCGTATGCTACTCCAATTTGCTTAAGATATTTGGAGGTACGGCCGTGAGCCCGTGAGCATGAGTAGTAGTATTACATTTCCAGCTCAGCTTTATTCGGCTTCCACCATCACGTGGTGACGAATGTTGTGAGCTGTCAGCTGAGTATACTTCGGTTCGGTACTAAATTACTAAAATAAATTTCAATTTTTTTCTCTTCTTAATCATGTGGTTTGGTACTTCGGTTGACTTGTAAGGCACAGATTAATGTGATCCATCATTCTTTGGAGGTATCTAGAATTGTTTGAGATATCGGACGCTACCAAATTGGATTTTATTTGTGTCAACTTACAGTTAACCTAGTTTGCCATTATCGCTTTGTGTTGTGTTGCACCGTGGAATTTCCAATCTGATCACTCCGTTTACTATAGTGATGAACGCTATCTAGAATAAGAACCATAAAAGAAAACACCAACTAAACCGATCATAGGAATACCAGCTACAATACCTACCAGCCAAGGAGGAATTCTTCCAGCAGTATCGGCCATTTTCCCCATTTTTTTTCCACATTTTATCAATTGATCATGCTAGAGACAAAAACAGTCATGGATAGTTATAAGGATGGTATCCTTCCGAATGAGATAAGTGAATTTGGCCACTATTAGTGGATAAAATGATTTCTTTCATTTTACAATCCCAAATAATTCTCTTATGAGTCAATACATAAAGATTTAATTTTAATTTTTTCTGCAAAAAAGATTTAATTCTACCTCTGCGATTTGTTAAGTCAAATCAGAATAGATAAGTGAAAGATGCCATAACAATGTGTATCAGACTGTCTGTTTTCCCTAGTTTTTCCATCCAAACAAGTCTTTCTAGTTAAAACTGCACATTTCTAGACATTATGATAGTTCAACTGTGTTTTTTTTTCGTTAGTCAGTAAGAAATAAGTGTGTTGTTAATTTTTTTGGAAAGTTAACTTTAGAATTTAGTACATCCAAAACTTAAAAATTATACTAAATAAATTTAATTTTGAATAAAGGATGAAACGATTTTTTCTCAAATAAATATGAAATGTTTTTTCTGGTGAAAGTAAAATACAAGAAAAGGTCATGGGCATGGAAGAAAACAACCACACTCCCCAAGTCTTCCACTTAAAAAAATAGTGTTCCGTTTCGCTCCTTACTTTGTCCGACCTCTCTAAGTACGCCCTCCCCTCGGTATTTTGATATCCCCTCCCATCTTTATTTTTTGCATCGATTTTACGAAAACTGACTTGACTGCCCACGATAAGAATCCAAAGATAAAGAGTGAAACAAAGCGGTTAAGCAACACTGGGGAAGTATCTAGTGCACCCAGCCATCTTGCGCTACCTGTGCACCAAGTCAATAAAATCTAATTTATGAATATCAAGAAATTCTGTACAAAAAGTATGTTGTACTAGCAACACGAATCTGTAATACTACAAAATTTGAGATCCAAATTAAAAACACAGCATTAGAAAACAAAAAAGACAAAACCAACGATGATATAGAAAATGGGCTAAATTCAAGGCCCATGTTGCATTAGGTACTATTCACAGCATGATTTGTCTTTTTTGTTTCTAACTATGTATGTTGAATTTGAATCTAAAATTTTATACTACGGTAGATATGTGTCATACTTACACCCTCACAAAATTTCATAATTTTTCAATGTTTACAAAGTGAGATACGAAGATCGGTGCACCGGTAGCACCAAATTCATCGTTGCACCAGATACGTTCCCAGGCAACACTAGGGTGTCTGGGTCAAATTTCTGCTTACGAAACAAGATGTCGAGAGGCGAATTCTGTAATATTGACTCTACTAAATCTCATTTTATTACGTAAGCCAATAAGCACTGATTTAATCGGTAGATAAAGTCCATTTTGATCTGTTATATAATATTTATGCCCCGTTGCAACACACGTGTAATTGCCCTGTTATATGTAATTAGTATACGCTTAATGCTGTATTCAGTAAGCAACGTGGAAGTAGCAACCACAATTCCCGGCGGATGACACATCGGCGCGCTGCCGTGTCCCATCCCGGCCATCAAGCGGCACACACTAGCCAGCTATGCAGGAACAGCAACATCATGGGAATTAGGAAGAGGATACGGCGGACCTGCCGTGCCGCCTCAAGCCCCTCATCTCAACTCACGTCGAGATCGCGCCCCATAACGAGCCGCGCGGGGAAAAGGACGCGACCAGTCGACCACCGCCTGTCGACGAACGAATCCCCACCCCCCGACCCTGCGGCCTCTCCCTGGACCTCTCTCCCCCCGCGCCACGCACCAGCTGACACGGCACCCGCACTGCACGCGCCATTGCCGTGACAGCCCCGGGGCGGTCTCCAGGACCATCGAGTCGCAGGCGCAATGATTGCCCGCCCGAGCCCGTCGCCGTCGCCGTCGACCGCCCGCCGGGTCGGGAGGTTGGGCCGCATGTGCGTGCGTGCGTGCGCGGTCTGATCGATCGATCGGCGAACAGGTGGCGTCCTCGTCCACCGGCCGGGAAAGCGCGCGCGCATCTGATCGGGGACGGACGCTGACCGGCGTTTAAGCTCGGGACCCTCCGCCTGTCAAACCAAACGGGCCCGTATGGATTTAGGGGGTAATCATGGGGCTGAAAGAAGACCTGCAACAGTCGCGCGAATTGCCTAAGGCTGTGTTCGGTTGACAGGGTTGCGCCAAATCCCCTCCAATCCTCTTCACAAAGGGTGTAACCGAACAAGGCCTAACGGGGAAAAGGCGTGGCTGATGGGTGGTCTCTCTGTGAGAGTAATGCGTCCTTGGTTTTCAGTCGACTTGATTGATGCTTAATCTCAAGTGTCAAAAAACGTCCTATATTATGGGACGGAGGGTGTTTGCCAGCTATACGTGAGGAGTGCAGAGCTCCTCTCTCGCTGGTGAATTGGTTGTGCGCCCGGGTGGATATGGTTATGGACATTCTGTTTGAACTTGTGGTTGTGGACATTGGTGGGGGCTGATGTGTCTGGCTGTGATATCTTCGGAGAACATCCAAAAAAATGGGTGTAGAAGCTTTCGTGGTTTTCTCTTCAATGAATGGAAGCTTAAATGGGAATTTTGGTGATTCTTCTGATTAAATTTTAATTAAGGTGTAGTTGAACTTTAGTTTTCAGTTGAATTTGGTACCACTCTTTCTATTAAGGTGCATCTTTCAATTTTTAGGGTACTTCAAAGAAGATTATTCGTTTATCATAAATTTATATGGCTTCCTATATTTTATTGAAAAGGAGAAGCATTTTTTCTATTTTGTTTCCTTTTAGAGTTTCTTTTTATTTCATTGGTCCAAGACATTTTAAACATGTTTTGTTCTCTACTACACTCCTTTAAAGTCTAATCTAGTCCGAGCCCTCCTCCTACGACCTATTTATTTCAAGGTCGTTCCTTCATTGCCTTTCTTTCCATCATCACGAACGCGGGAGCTATTCTCAGGATGGTAGCTCCCCTCGCCCGCATCGTCCATGCAAATGGCCGGCCGAATAACGTTCGTTCGGTCACTGTGGCTCGTTCGGTCATGGTAGGTTCTGCTTTTCTTCAAGTTCTTTTTCCGTTTCATTTTCTTGTACTTTTTGGTTTTCTTTGTTTCTTCCCGTTTTTCTTCACTTTTTATGTTTTCTTTGTTTTTTTTTCCATCGGTTTTTTACGTTTCTTTGTCCGTTTTCACTAGGTTTTTTCTTTCTTTCTTTTTTCTACGATTTTCTTCGGTTCATTTGTTTCTTTTCACGGTTTCATTCATTTTTTCTTTTATTTTCTTTGTTATTTATTTATTTTTAGGTTTATTTGTTTTCCTTTCTCGGTTTTCACTGTTTTCATTGTTTTTTTTGTTTCTTTTTCGATTTTCATTGGGTTCTTTTGTTTCCCTTGTTTTCTTTGTTTGTTTTCAGCGGTTAATTTCTTGTTCAAAACATGTCTACTCTTTTCTGTACACAATGTACATATGAAACATTTTTTGAACAATTTTTAAATATATGATATACATTTATTCGTAAATACATATTTCGAATACATGCTCAACATTTTTTTCAATACACTGTGAACCTTTATTTAATGGCAACAATTTTCTTTCACATGATCTTTCGTATACATTACGGACATTTTTCATACGTGTCATAATTTTTTTTAAATATGTGATTAACAATTTTTTCAAATATAACGTTTTGATGTCTACCTCTTTTTATATAAATTGTACATTTTTCGAATACATAAGGAACACTTTTTACATGTGTCTAACATTTTCTAAATACATGATTAACATTTTATCATATTTATGCTTTATGCCTATTTTTCAAACATACTATACATTTTTTGTATACATTGAAATATTAATTTTATACACGGTTAATATTTTTCAAATACATGATTAACATTTTTTCCAAATATATGTTTTTGATGTATGTTTCTATACAATATTAATGTACATTTTTTGTATACATAAGAACATTTTTATATACACATGTAGCATTTTCTAAATACAAATTAACATTTTTTAGATACCTGATTTTTTGCAATTTTTTAAATAAAGGTTGTAATTTTACCTTTTCTATATATGTTGTAAATTTCTACTATACATTAGGAACAATTTTTTTATACATGTTTAACATTTTTAAATACAAGATCACACCTTTTTTAAAATATAAATTCGATGTCTACTTTTTCATACACATTGTATATTTTTTGTATACATTTCTTTCAATAGCTCATTTAGCATGGTTAGAGGGACAGTGGTATCCCCAGCCCAACAGGGTTCAAGTCTTGGTGGTCGCATTATTCCTGGATTAATTTCAGAATTTCCGGCGATGCGCTTTCAGTGGGAGGAGACGTTCCCGTCGACGATGAGGCGCCTACGGTGACTTCGTAAATCACAAGATGATATGCCGGCTCAGTCTCTCGAAGGTGCTCATAGGGGTAGGGTGTGCGTGTATGCGTTCATAGGGGTGAGTGTATGCACGTATGTATGAGCGCTTGCGTCTGTACTGTGTTCAAAGAAAAATGCATGGTTAACATTTTTCAAAAATTATGTAAGGTGTTTTCTGTAACATACATGTTTTAAATATTTGGTAATATATAAACAAAAGTAAAAGAAGAAAGCTTTGAGGACTAAGGCCTCCCGCGCGCGAGTTCGGCTAGTCTGGCGTTCGCTTTTGGCGAGGCAGCCATGTGTCTCGCTACAAGCTAGACATAGGCGCACCCCATCACGCATGGGCGGAGCCATGTAATCGGCCGGCCTACAGCCCAACCCTTACACTCCTCTAACCTGGGCCTACAGCTATTGGGAGCCGGTGTTGGGGCGGGCCAGAAACGACGTGGATCGTCGAGCTGACTTCACACTATTTTCATTTTTATTATTTCTCTATTTCCTTTTTTTATTTTGCTTTAAACCAATATATTTAAGAGCATAAATTTACTAAAAAAATGAAAAAAAGTTATTTTGAAAAAATGATAACAATGTAGAAAAAAACATTGCCGCAATAAAAAAATGATATCTGTAAAGAAATGTTCGCGAGAATGAGAAAATGTTTTTGCAATTCAAAAACATTTATGTGAAGTTCTGAAAAAAAAAATCAATATGAAAAATTGTTTTGCGTATTATAGAAAATGTTTTGTACCATTAGAATTTTTGTATAGATAATGTCAAAAAATGTTCGCATAGTTTAAAAAATAATATTAGCATTAAAAAATGTTTCAAAATGTATTTCAATTTTTTTTGTTCGTGTATTGAAAGAAGTGTTCAAAACATGTATTAAAAGAAAAATGTACATTGTTTATTTTAAAAATGTTCAATGTTTATTAAAAAAGTTTTATGTGTACACTAAACACTGTATATTGTGTACTAAAAAAATTAGCTCTGGGTTAAGAAAAGAAAACCACTAAAAATCAACAAAGAAAACAAAACAGAATTGCGAAGTACCTAAGCAAGACAAGAAAAAAAGGTACGAAAATAAGAAAAAAGAAAACAAAATCAGTGAAAAAACAAAGAAAATTGAGTTAAAATGAATAAAAGAGTAAAACTAAAGAAAACCAGTGAAGAAGTAAAAACATGAAGGAAATTCAAAACAAAACAAGAAAATAAGAAAACAAAAAAAACCATGAAAACCCAAGCCAAATAGTGAAAAGCAGTCAAAGAAAATCAACAAAGAAAAACCCCGGCCCAAAACAGTGATAACGGGACATAAAAAGAAAAAAACACAGAAAAAATGCACGAACTGCCATAGTAGTGGGCCGGTGCAGTCGCCCCGCGCCTGTGGCGGTGTGAGCATAGCGAGATATAGCTCCCACGGACGCATGCGCCCAAATGCACAGGGTCGTGCGAGCTGGGCTAGACGAAAGCTGTGCGCCCTGTAATTTTATTTACTTTCTGTTTGTTCATAATGGTTTTGTTTCGGTGTCCTCAGTTTGTACTTAAAAAATATGTTCATGATTTTCTATTACTTTTTTTACATGTATTCGTATTATTTGGAAATGTTAATATCTGATTTTAAATCCAAATTTTAAAAATGTTTAAAAAATAGTTTTTTTAAATCATGAATTTCAAGAAAGGTTCACAATTCTTAAAAATATCCACTGAGATTTTTTTTTTCAAATTAAAACAATGCTCATGTAGTTTAAAAAATCTTCTCACATTTAAAAATGTTTCTCGACTTTTAAAATGTTCGTGAAATAATAAATGTGAAAAAAAAGAAAAACGTAACAAGAGAAGAGAGGATGAAAATTGGAGGAAAACAAAAACAAAAGAAGAAAATAAAAAAAGCTAGGAACCAGCGTTTGATTATGGGAATGTGAGCGCTAGCCTAGGCTGGCCCATGAGGAGTTTTCTATTTGTTTCCCAACATTTTGACGCACAGAGCGTCAAATAGGGGCTCCCTTGGCATGTCCTCTATATGATGATTGTATTCTCCTTGTGTAGTTTCGCTCGCTGCCAGCTAGTGTCTGGACTCCCGCCCGCACACGATATGGCCAGCGCCCTAGCTCTCGGCCACTGAGGGACATGAAGAAGCTCAAACATGGGACATCTCCATCGAAGGGGAAAACAAATGGGGCAACAATGGGCCGGAAAGAATGGCAATGACTTGGCAACATCGACAGCCTCCCTCGCGGAGGACCGCCGGGGCCTAATGGCTAGTTTATGATGGAACTGTCATGGGTTGCGCTATGCCGCGATAGTTCATGAGTCGCACGATCTTGCGCAGGAGAATTCGCTAGCGATATTGTGCATAGTGGAGACACATATTGCTAAATATCGCGTGGGACTGACATGAACTTTGGGCTTTGATGATGCTTATGGATTGGCCAATAGTGCTAGAAGTGGAGGGTTGTGCATTGTTTTTGGAAGAAACCGTATACCATGGAGTTATGAAATTTCTGTAAGTATCATATTGACATGACAGTGAAAGAGGATGGAAAGGAGCCTTGGCGGGTTACTTGCTTGTACGGGGAGGCTAATAGAAGTTTGTGATACAAAACATGGGATATGATGAGTTTTTGAAAAGGCCGATTGCACACTTCCCTAGTTATGCATTGGGGACTTCAATGAAGTTCTCCGCTGAGAGAACCTATTCAGGCCAATCAGTGTGATATGGCATAGATAAACCTTTTTCGCGAAACTGTGGACGTTTGCCAGCTATGTGATCTTGTTTACGTGGGCTTGATTGGACTTCTAAAAGGCGGATTCAGAATGAACAGTTTTGTCGTGTCAGATTTGATCGTGCTCTAGCTTCAAGCAAATCATGTAATATTTTCCCATGGTATTAGTGCACCATCTGACGGCGGTCAATGATACATCCATTTTGCATCACTACTTCTAAGTATAAATAACTAAACAACTCTTTATTAATGATAATTTGTACATTGTAGCATTGTTTTAATGCCTTAATCCTCTTAATTTGCATTATCACTGGGAGAGGAAAAATGTCAGAAAGCTGCTAGGGTTTCACAAAGGTTTTACTTTCGGTCTCACCGATTCGTACAACTCGGTGGCACCGAGACGTACTAGTGCTATCGCCTGGGGCCAAATCGGTGAAGCCGAAAATTTCTAATCGGTCGGTCCAAGATGCATTCGGCAAAAACTTAAACCTAAATTTTTTACTCGAATCTAATCTATGGACTTTGTAGTGTAATGGGAGTTCTCAATCCGTGGCAAGAATCATGGCAAACCAATCGCGCATTGAATCAGAAATTGGAGCACGAATGGGGTCGAATCTCACCCTAACTCGGTGGAGATCCTCTACGGCGGCAACGACGGAGCAGATTGCCGTTGACGGCGGCAGAATCCGGCGGCGAAGGCATGCTGGAGACGAAGGCGACGATCCGGAGACCTGGGCGACGGCAGCAACGGGATGCGGGAGCGAAAGAGTCGAGAAATTTCAACCGTTCGAGCCCGCGAGATATATATACCCATACGCTGTCGGTGGCTCCGAGTTGGACAACTCGGTGGCAACGATATGTGTAACTGCAAGCAGATTAGTACATCGGTGGCGCCGAAATAGTTCAACTCGGTGGCACCGAGATGGAAAACCTAGATCAATCTAAATGATTTCGGTTGGACCGAGTTTGAGTGAATTGGTTCGGCCGAAATCATATAGAAGGTTTTGGAGGTTCAGCCCTTTCAGATCGGTGGCTCCGAGTGCTCCTCACCCGGAGGGTCCGAAAATGACTTGTTCAATTTTTGTGATGTAGCAAGAATAGAATTTGAGACAAGAAAGCATAGATAGCTAGAGAAGGCACTTAGGCATTCTTGTACATCCACTTGGCCAGAAAAACCAAGACAATCAAAACAACAAATGGATGTCCTCGAATGATGAAAACATGCAAACCAACATACTCACACAATAAGATAGCAAATGAAATATGTGTCAAACATGCACAACCAATTCTAGCATCTATCAAGCAATGGCGATGACTAGGTCATCTATATATGAGTATATTGACTTAGGAGCCAAATGAGAACATTTGATCATAGATCATACTCATTGTTTGAGCACAAGTGGGGTTGCCACTTTTACATAAAGCATTGATGTGTTCACACCATTAGAGTTGCTTTAGCTCAATTGTTTAGAGCAAAGCTCCCCCTAGATGTGATATCCCCCCAAGGAGGGATGAACTAACCTTGGGTTTTGTCAATGATGACTTCATGTAGATGTTGAAGATGTGGATGCTCAATGTTGATGTAGACCATCAAGAGTTGGGAGCAATTCTTTGGAGTTTTGTGCTTTCAATACCTACATGGGTTAGTCCCACACAAGGAACATACAAGGATATCCATAGACATAGAGTGAAATACACATATATGATGTCCATGAATGCATTGAATACCTTGTCCCTTGCCTTACCAACAAGAGGGTTTATGACTCCATGAACTAGTGCAAAATGTGGAAGTTGGTTGCACAAGTTCTTGCCATAATGAATATGAGTGAAGTTTGTTGGCGGAGTCACCCTCAAGAGCTCTCTAGTTCTTCTTCTTTTGGACCCACATCAACTTGATGGGAATCCTTGGAGTTGTAGTAGCACTTGATGAAGTCTTGGGAACCCACTTGACCAAGGCTTGAGGAGTTTCTTCAAATGAATCAATCTCTTCTTGAAGCTTGTCCTTGCCTTTTAGCTTGTGGTCTTGTGGTGGAAGATCTTCTTGAACTTGTGTTCCCTTGAAGGAAGTAGGATCATACTTCTCTTGTTGAGGAACAAACTTCATCTTGGGGTATTGATCTTCTTCCCACTCAACTCCATTGGCATTGAACTTTCGTTCAAAACCAACACCTTGGTTCTTCCGGTGCCTTCCTTGCTTGCATACAATTTCCTCGAATTGCTTACTCCCGGCAAGGCTCTTGTAGACACCTTTTTCTATAATTCCTTTCAATAGCATATTTTCTTGCTCAAGTGTAACTTGGCTAAGAGAATCATTAGTGGAATCAATAGAACTACTAGAAGCAACAACATTGGATTTAGCATTATTATTGTTACTACTAGAGATAGAACCCTTTTTACCCTTGTTGCTAGTTTGCATAGGTTTAACTTGTGGCATAAAAGTCGACAAGAGTAAACGTTTGGCAAGATATGAAGAACTCTTCTTTCGAAGATCGTCATTGATAGATTTAAGAAACTCATGCTCTTACTCTAAATTTAGCTTCTCGAAGCGTAGCTTCTCATGAGTTCTTAGAAGTTCTGTATGATCCTCTTGAGTTGTTTCATGAGCTAACTTAAGAGCATTTAGTTCTTTAGTTAGACGCTCAATCTCTTTCATAGCATTGTCACTCGTTTCCTCTTGACTATCATGATTACTAGCATTTTCATTGTAGCTCACATCACTAGCATTATCAACAAGTAAATCATCATCACCAAGGAAATCATCTTCATCACTATTGAAATCAAGATACTCGGGGTGTGATACCTTGGGGCATTTTGCCATGAAGCATCTTCCAATTCCTTCATTTGGTGAGTCAAATAGATCATAGGAGTTGGATGACACAAGAGCAAGTCCGGCAACACCTTCATCTTGAGTATAGTCGGAGTTGGAGTGATAGCTTCTCTCGGAGTGGTTGTCGGAGTCGGAGCCGGAAACCCATTCACCAACATGAGCTTGATGTCTTCTTCTTGTGTAGATCTTAGATGACTTGTCCTTCCTCTCCGAATCCTTGCTTCTTCAAGAGTGTCTTCGTTCATAACGATCATCTCTACTCCTTCTCTCCTTATGAGGTGATTCATCTCTTCTATGTCTTCCTCTTGGTGATTCGTCTCTTTTCTTGTAGGGAGCCGTACACTCATTGGAATAGTGTCCGGGCTTTACACAATTGTAGCAATTACGGTCACGACTTGATGATCTTCTCTCATAGTGTCTTGAGCTAGAGTTTCTTTCTTTCCCTTTGTTCTTGTAGAACTTGTTGAACCTTTTCACCATTAGGCTAATCTCTTCATTGGATACTAGCTTGTCACTTGGAGTTGTTGGAGCATCGGTTGAGGCTTTGTAAGCACCACATGATTTGTTGTGTAGCTCCTCTTTGTCCTTGAGTGACATTTCATGAGCAACAATCCTTCCAATGACTTCCGTGGGCTTGAGATCTTTGTAATTTGGCATCATTTGGATCAATGTGCAAACGGTATCATATTTTCCATCCAAAGCTCTACGTATCTTCTTGATGATGAATTTGTCGGTCATCTCTTCACTTCCTAAGCCGACAATCTCATTTGTGATGAGAGCAAGCCTAGAGTACATTTCAGCAACTCCTTCACCATCCTTCATCTTGAACTTGTCAAGTTGACTTTGAAGCACATCCAACTTAGATTCCTTGACGGACTCGGTACCCTCATGCATATCAACCAAAGTATCCCAAATTTCCTTTGCATTCTCGAGGCGGCTGATTTTGTTGAATTCCTTCGGACACAAACCGTTGAAGAGAATGTCACAAGCTTGAGCATTGTATTTCAACATCTTCAATTCTTCCGGGGTTGCTTCACGATCCGGTTCCTTGCCATCCTCAAAGAAATCATCTTGCAATCCAACACGAACAACAACCCAAACAGCGGGGTTATGACCAAGAATATGCATTTTCATCTTATGTTTCCAACTAGCAAAGTTTGTACCATCAAAATATGGACCTCTACGTTGATAGTTACCCTCACTAGACGCCATACTCTCCTAGGTTGTGAAACCAAGGCTATGATCACAAAAGCAATGGAAATCAAGGCTTACGGAGACCAAAGCTCTGATACCACTTGTAGGATCGAAAGTATGTCTAGAGGGGGGGTGATTAGACCACTTGACCAATTAAAAACCTAACCTTTTCCCAATTTTAATTGAAGGCAGATTTTAGCAAGCATACAAGTTAAGCATCACCCTACACATGCAATTCTAAGAGTGTGGCAGCGGAAAGTAAACAATTGCATATGTAAGTAAAGGAGGGGATCGGAGATTTCAAATGCAATGAAGACACAGTGGTTTTTGGCGTGGTTCCGATAGGTGGTGCTATCGTACGTCTACGTTGATGGAGACTTCAACCCACGAAGGGTAACGGCTGCGCGAGTCCACAGAGGGCTCCACCCACGAAGGGTCCACGAAGAAGCAACCTTGTCTATCCTCACTCGGGTAGATCTTCACGAAGTAGGCGATCTCCTTGCCCTTACAAACTCCTTGGTTCAATTCCACATCATGTCGGAGGCTCCCAAGTGACACCTAACCAATCTAGGAGACACCACTCTCCAAAATGTAATAGACGTTGTGTTGTTGATGAACTCCTTGCTCTTGTGCTTCAAATGATAGTCTTCCCAACACTCAAACAACTCCTCACAGATTTGGCTATGGTGGAAGAAGGATTTGAGTGGAAAGCAACTTGGTAAAGGCTAGAGATCAAGGTTCAAATGGTAGGAATGGAATGTCTTGATCTCAACACATGAGTAGGTGGTTCTCTCTCAGAAAATGTATGGTGGAAGTGTAGGCACGTTCTGATGGCTCTCCTTCCTGAGAATGAAGTTGTGGAGGGGTATATATAGCCTCCACACAAAATCCAACCGTTACACACTTTTGACCCAACTCGGTGGCACCAAACTGTGTAAAAGATATGAACATTAGGAATCTCGGTGGGACCGATTGGAACAACTCGGATGGACCGAAGTGCAATGGCTAGGGCAAACGTCATCTCGATGGCACCAATTGCATCAACTCGGTAGGACCGAAGTGAAGCAATAAGGCAACAGAGACTTGGCAAGCCATCTTGATGAGACCGATTTGCAAAACTCGGTGAGACCGAAGTAAGTGCAAACGATTGCAGAGAGTTGGCAAGGCCATCTCGGTGGTGGATCCGATTTGTTAGGGTTTTGGCAGTGGCTAAGTCCAGATGAACTCGGTGGCTCCGGATAGGAAATTTCGGTGGGGCCGAGTTGGAATGAAGGTTTTGGACATATTTGGATGGAGAAAGTGGTTGAGGGTTTAGGAGTACTGTCACTAAGCACTTGAGCAAAAAGACCACTAAGCAACACCTCATCCCCTTTTAATAGTATTGGCTTTCCTATGGACTCAATGTGATCTTGGATCACTAAACCAAAAATGTAGAGTCTTGATGTTTTGCCAATCCTTGTCCTTAGCATTTTGAGGGGTCCACATCTCTAGTCCTTGCCATGCCAATCATTGAACGTCCTGAAATCTTTAACTTGAATGGACATTAGTTCAATGAGATATATGTTGTTATGAATTACCAAAACCACCAAGGGAGCAAATGTGCTTTCAATCTCCCCCTTTTTGGTAATTGATGACAACATATAGATCAAAGCTTTGACAAATGATTAAATAAATGGAATACATCGTCGCTTTGAGAAGTATGTGATAAGCAAGAGCTCCCCCTAAATTTGTGCATTATTTAAAGATTTGCGTTTGAATGCAAATGCACAATCGATTAGGCTCATGGGTCACACTTCCATGTCACATACAACTTGGTGGAGCGCGCAAAATGATATGAGTGGAATAGTAGGCACGCATCACCAACACAAGTGAATGATCATACAGGATAATGATAAGCATAAGCATCACATAGAGCATAGAATGATCAATCACATAAAGTAGTAGCTCACAAAGTGCTCACAGGCATAGTATCAAGCACACACAACGAAACAAAGTACCATAAAGCAAATTGAGCAAAAGAACTTGAGTAAAATCCAACGGGCAAAGCAAAGCAAGAACTCTCTCTCTCGAAGCTAAGATCTATACAAATTCTCCCCCTTTGGCAAGAAGTACCAAAAAGCTCGAATAGGTATAGGACTAATACGGCACTCTAGGCACGATCCTCGGAAGCTCCTGAAGACGATCTCCTGTTGGCAGCTCCGGTGTGCGTAGATGGCGTCGAGAGAAGAGCATCCGCGAAGGCTTCGGTTGATGTCTGCTGGGCTGGTGGAGTGGAGACCGGAGGTGGCACTGTAGCAGCAGCAGCAGGTGCAGAGACTGTGGTCCTCGGATCCACAACTGGTACTGCAGCAGACCTGGCTGCCCTGGGCACTGTCTGAAATCTCTCTGTAGTGGGTCTGTCATCTCCACTATCATCTGAAGCGGCTGTCCTGGCAGCATCAACGTCGTCCTTCAGCTTCTCCACTATAGTCTGGACCTCAGTGATCTTAACATCTAGATCATGAATCTTCGTCTCGACTATCCGCTCTAAGCTAGCCTGGTTCTGGGTGAGGTTGGCCAGACTTCGCTCAATCCTCAGGGTGGCTTCAAGCAGATAAGTCATTTGGTCCTTTGGAGTCTTGAGGTTGGCAATAGGTGCATTTGGAGCAGATGCCTCCTGGGCAGCTTTTTCTTTTGTAGCTTCTCGAATCTTCTGTTGGGCTTGAGCAGAGGTGGGATGCGAAGGATCCATCACTATGACATTGTCCTCAAACTCTGGATGCAGTGGGAGATGCTCACGATCAAGGAGATAAGTGCTCGTTCCAACCTTGGAATTGATAAGCATCTGGATGTGTGGAGCATATCCGCAAGATCTCTTCTGATCAGCTGCAGTCCTCTTGATTGTCTCTACAATTAAGCTCATCACCTTGAATTTCTGAGGTGTGTCAAAGAGGTGCAGCAGGTTGATGGAGTGACCACGAATCATCTTATCATCTCCTGACTTGGGCAACAAGGTGTACCGCAAGATGGTGTTTGTGGTGGCCAAACCTGGAAGCAGGTGCTTCACTGATCCTAGCTTATGTGTCTCGATGTCCTTCTGTGGTATTGTTGTGTACATGTTGACCATGGAGTTGTGGTCCATCTTGAGCTTGGCATAGATATCAACATCATCATCTTCTTCTTCTGGAGCACCAAGAAGAGTAGCCCACTCAGAGATGGTCAACTGGTACCTGATACCCTCCGTCATCCACACAATCCTGCCATCAGGATAGAAGTGAGCTGTGGAGTAGAACTGCATGATCATCTCATCATTCCACTTTGTCAACTTCTGTCCAACAAAATCATCAACACCAGCAATCCGGAAACTCTCATGAACATGGGGGAAATAATCCTCATTGGCATCAATGTATTTCCAATCCACCCATCTCATGTCGCTGACAATAGGCTTCTTATCAAGCAGAACTGTTTCATAGAAGTCTTGCTGTTCTCTTGTCTAGAAGCGGTAATCAACAGCTGTTCTCCTCCTGGCGGCATAGGGATCTGACAGTCTCCACTGACGCAGTCCTTTGTCCTTCCTTAGCATCATATTCTCTGCTACTGGGTGTGCATCATCATGGTCTGGAATCTTGGGTTTCAACTTCCTGAGCACTAGTGGCTCCTCATCAACATTAGCTTCAGGCACTGGGGCCTTGTTCTTCTCAGTTGCTGGAATGTTTCTTGTGGATCTCTTTGGTGCTGACACCTTTGGCTTGGACTTGGGGGCAGCAGTCCTGATAGCATCTGACATAAGCTTTTGTGTCTTGGCAGGAGGTGCATCAGCAGTAGGTTCCTCCTCCTCCTCATCAGTCCTCATGGAGGGTTTGCCAACAACCTGAGCAGTAGTTTTCCTTGCTCTCTTCTTCTTTCCTCCTGCAGCTGTTTCAGTGTCACTTGGATCCTCAAGAGTGAATGTCATGGTTTTCTTGGAAACCTTCTTCACAGCTGATCTCTCTTTGGCAGAAGATGGTTTGGTGTTGTATTCCTTTGCAATCACAACTCTCTTTTTCTTTGTTGCCGCTTCACTAGCAACAAAATCCTCATCCTCACTGTCTGGGGTTCTTTTCTTCCTGGTCCTCGTTGCAGCCTTAGGAAGATCTGGAGAGCTTCTCTCTCCCTCATAGAAACTTTCTGCAGGGCTAGAGCCTGCGCTGAGATCTGTGTGCTGCTCTGACATGTTTTGGCTATCGCTGGCATCAGACATCTTGCAAAGCTGACCCTGTGAATAGATGGGTATGGGCAGAGTAGATGAGTCATCACAAAAAGCAGAAGTTTTCATAAAAAATGAGTTCAAATCTTAGTTTCAAGTTTTCACATAAGGCATTTCGGATGGACCGAGTTGATCATCTCGGTGATACCGAAGCACTTAACAGAAACTTTACACACCATTTCGGTCAGACCGAGATGGGGTTCGGTGACTCCGAGATGCTAGGGTTTCACAGAGATTTTACTTTCGGTCTCACCGATTCGTACAACTCGGTGGCACCGAGACGTACTAGTGCTATGGCCTGGGGCTAAATTGGTGAAGCCAAAAATTTCTAATTGGTCGGTCTGAGATGCATTCGGCGGAAACTTAAACCTATTTTTTTTACTTGAATCTAATCTATGGACTTTGCAGTGTAATGGGAGTTCTCAATTCGTGGCAAGAATCATGGCAAACCAATCGCGCATTGAATCAGAAATTGGAGCACGAATGAGGTCGAATCTCACCCTAACTCGGTGGAGATCCTCTACGGCGGCAATGACGAAGCAGATTGCCGTTGACGGCAGCGGAATCCGGCGGCGAAGGCGCGCTGGAGAGGAAGGCGATGATCCGGAGACCTGGGCGACGGCAGCAACGGGGTGCGGGAGCGAAAGAGTCGAGAAATTTCAACCGTTCGAGCCCGCGAGATATATATACCCGTACGCTGTCGGTGGCTCCGAGTTGGACAACTCGGTGGCACCGATATGTGTAACTGCAAGCAGATTAGTACAACGGTGGCACCGAAATAGTTCAACTCGGTGGCACCGAGATGGAAAACCTAGATCAATCTAAATTATTTCGGTTGGACCGAGTTTGAGTGAATTGGTTCGGCTGAAATCATATAGAAGGTTTTGGAGGTTCAGCCCTTTCAGATCGGTGGCTCCGAGTGCTCCTCACCCGGAGGGTCCGAAAATGACTTGTTCAATTTTTGTGATGTAGCAAGAATAGAATTTGAGACAAGAAAGCATAGATATCTAGAGAAGGTACTTAGGCATTCTTGTACATCCACTTGGCCAGAAAACCAAGACAATCAAAACAACAAATGGATGTCCTCGAATGATGAAAACATGCAAACCAACATGCTCACACAATAAGATAGCAAATGAAATATGTGTCAAACATGCACAACCAATTCTAGCATCTATCAAGCAATGGCGATGACTAGGTCATCTATATATGAGTATATTGACTTAGGAGCCAAATGAGAACATTTGATCATAGATCATACTCATCGTTTGAGCACAAGTGGGGTTGCCACTTTTACATAAAGCATTGATGTGTTCACACCATTAGAGTTGCTTTAGCTCAATTGTTTAGAGCAAAGCTCCCCCTAGATGTGATATCCCCCCAAGGAGGGATGAACTAACCTTGGGTTTTGTCAATGATGACTTCATGTAGATGTTGAAGATGTGGATGCTCAATGTTGATGTAGACCATCAAGAGTTGGGAGCAATTCTTTGGAGTTTTGTGCTTTCAATACCTACATGGGTTAGTCCCACACAAGGAACATACAAGGATATCCATAGACATAGAGTGAAATACACATATATGATGTCCATGAATGCATTGAATACCTTGTCCCTTGCCTTACCAACAAGAGGATTTGTGACTCCATGCACTAGTGCAAAATGTGGAAGTTGGTTGCACAAGTTCTTGCCATAATGAATATGAGTGAAGTTTGTTGGCGGAGTCACCCTCAAGAGCTCTCTAGTTCTTCTTCTTTTGGACCCACATCAACTTGATGGGAATCCTTGGAGTTGTAGTAGCACTTGATGAAGTAGAACTTGATGAAGTCTTGGGAACCTACTTGACCAAGGCTTGAGGAGCTTCTTCAAATGAATCAACCTCTTCTTGAAGCTTGTCCTTGCCTTTTAGCTTGTGGTCTTGTGGTGGAAGATCTTCTTGAACTTGTGTTCCCTTGAAGGAAGTAGGATCATACTTCTCTTGTTGAGGAACAAACTTCATCTTGGGGTATTGATCTTCTTCCCACTCAACTCCATTGGCATTGAACTTTTGTTCAAAACCAACACCTTGGTTCTTCTGGTGCCTTCCTTGCTTGCGTACAATTTCCTCGAATTGCTTACTCCCGGCAAGGCTCTTGTAGACACCTTTTTCTATAATTCCTTTCAATAGCATATTTTCTTGCTCAAGTGTAACTTGGCTAAGAGAATCATTAGTGGAATCAATAGAACTACTAGAAGCAACAACATTGGATTTAGCATTATTATTGTTACTACTAGAGATAGAACCCTTTTTACCCTTGTTGCTAGTTTGCTTAGGTTTAACTTGTGGCATAAAAGTCGACAAGAGTAAACGTTTGGCAAGATATGAAGAACTATTCTTTCGAAGATCGTCATTGATAGATTTAAGAAACTCATGCTCTTACTCTAAATTTAGCTTCTCGAAGCGTAGCTTCTCATGAGTTCTTAGAAGTTCTGTATGATCCTCTTGAGTTGTTTCATGAGCTAACTTAAGAGCATTTAGTTCTTTAGTTAGACGCTCAATCTCCTTCATAGCATTGTCACTCGTTTCCTCTTGACTATCATGATTACTAGCATTTTCATTGTAGCTCACATCACTAGCATTATCAACAAGTAAATCATCATCACCAAGGAAATCATCTTCATCACTATTGAAATCAAGATACTCGGGGTGTGATACCTTGGGGCCTTTTGCCATGAAACATCTTCCAATTCCTTCATTTGGTGAGTCAAATAGATCATAGGAGTTGGATGACACAAGAGCAAGTCCGGCAACACCTTCATCTTGAGTATAGTCGGAGTTGGAGTGATAGCTTCTCTCGGAGTGGTTGTCAGAGTCGGAGCCGGAAACCCATTCACCAACATGAGCTTGATGTCTTCTTCTTGTGTAGATCTTAGATGACTTGTCCTTCCTCTCCGAATCCTTGCTTCTTCAAGAGTGTCTTCATTCATAACGATCATCTCTACTCCTTCTCTCCTTATGAGGTGATTCATCTCTTCTATGTCTTCCTCTTGGTGATTCGTCTCTTTTCTTGTAGGGAGCCGTACACTCATTGGAATAGTGTCCGGGCTTTCCACAATTGTAGCAATTACGGTCACGACTTGATGATCTTCTCTCATAGTGTCTTGAGCTAGAGCTTCTTTCTTTCCCTTTGTTCTTGTAGAACTTGTTGAACCTTTTCACCATTAGGCTAATCTCTTCATTGGATACTAGCTTGTCACTTGGAGTTGTTGGAGCATCGGTTGAGGCTTTGTAAGCACCACTTGATTTGTTGTGTAGCTCCTCTTTGTCCTTGAGTGACATTTCATGAGCAACAATCCTTCCAATGACTTCCGTGGGCTTGAGATCTTTGTAATTTGGCATCATTTGGATCAATGTGCAAACGGTATCATATTTTCCATCCAAAGCTCTTCAAACTCCTTGGTTCAACTGCACATCATGTCGGAGGCTCCCAAGTGACACCTAACCAATTTAGGAGACACCACTCTCCAAAAGGTAATAGACGGTGTGTTGTTGATGAACTCCTTGCTCTTGTGCTTCAAATGATAGTCTTCCCAACACTCAAACAACTCCTCACAGATTTGGCTATGTTGGAAGAAGGATTTGAGTGGAAAGCAACTTGGGAAAGGCTAGAGATCAAGGTTCAAATGGTAGGAATGGAATGTCTTGATCTCAACACATGAGTAGGTGGTTCTCTCTGAGAAAATGTATGGTGGAAGTGTAGGCACGTTCTGATGGCTCTCCTTCCTGAGAAGGAAGTGGTGGAGGGGTATATATGGCCTCCACACAAAATCCAACCGTTACACACTTTTGACCCAACTCGGTGGCACCGATTCAGAAGACTCGGTGGCACCGAACTGTGTAAAAGATATGAACGTTAGGAATCTCGATGGGACCGACTGGAACAACTCGGATGGACCAAAGTGCAATGGCTAGGGCAAACCTCATCTCGGTGGCACCGATTGCATCAACTCGGTAGGACCGAAGTGAAGCAATAAGGCAACAGAGACTTGGCAAGCCATCTCGGTGAGACCGATTTGCAAAACTCGGTGAGACCGAAGTAAGTGCAAACGATTACAGAGAGTTGGCAAGGCCATCTCGGTGAGACCGAGATCCATATCGGTGGATCTGATTTGTTAGGGTTTTGGCAGTGGCTAAGTCCAGATGAACTCGGTGGTTCCGGATAGGAAATTTCGGTGGGGCCGAGTTGGAATGAAGGTTTTGGACATATTTGGATGGAGAAAGTGGTTGAGGGTTTAGGAGTACTGTCACTAAGCACTTGAGCAAAAAGGACATTAAGCAACACCTCATCCCCTTTTAATAGTATTGGCTTTCCTATGGACTCAATGTGATCTTGGATCACTAAACCAAAAATGTAGAGTCTTGATCTTTTGCCAATCCTTGTCCTTAGCATTTTGAGGGGTCCACATCTCTAGTCCTTGCCATGCCAATCATTGAACGTCTTGAAATCTTTAACTTGAATGGACATTAGTTCAATGAGATATATGTTGTTATGAATTACCAAAACCACCAAGGGAGCAAATGTGCTTTCAGTAACATAAGGCTTACCAGGTTGCTTCGGTGGCTCCGAATGAAATGTCGGAGTCTGTGATTGAATTAGGGTTTGTACAATGGTATATCTGGATGTTTTGGTGGTTCCGATTGGGAGTGCTTCGGCAACACCAAGTTGAATTGGAACTAGGTAGATATAGTGGAAAAGTTGAAGGAGTTTGAGGAGTTTTTTGCAGTTTGATCTTTAAGCACATGGAGCAAAAGGCTTATTATCACACCCTCAACCCCCTTTGATAGTATCGGCTACCTATGGACTCGGTGTGATCTTGGATCACTAAAATGAATACGTAGAATCCTTTGGCTTGTCCAACACTTGTCTTTAAGCATTTTTAGGGGTCACCTTCCATTCCAATGTTGTACCTAAACGATTTTTTCCCGAAATATACTTTGAAGTACCATTAGTTCTTTGAGATATATTGACATGAATTACCAAAATTCACCTTGGGAATTACATGCACTTTCAATCTGCACTATTTTGTTAATTGATGACAACATAGTTCAAAGCTTTGACAAAAGATATAATCATGATAAAAGGGATGTTTTGAGAAACATGCGGTATATAAGATCTCTCCCTAAATTTGTGCGTTATTTTAAATTTGCGTTTGAATGCAAATGCACAATAAATAAGGTATATGAGAAACTCTTCTATAGCACATGGAACTTGGTGGAGCGCATCAACAAGATATAAACAAAAAGTACATCCCATACACCAAAAGAATATTTCAATGACCACAAAGATGCATTAAGGCACAAACAAGTATCATAAGTGTAGTAGCGTACAAGTTTAGGTCATCACATAGGAATATGACTTAATACATAGCATAATTTTAGGCCAAGTGTCAGTTGTTATTTTTGTACTTTTTAGAAAAATCAATTTTCCGGGGACCAAAAAATTGAAAAAATATATATTCTAGAAGTGTGTGAACATATTGTTAATTATAGTTCCAGAAGTGTGTTAACATATTGTTAAAGTTGACCCATTATAGAAGTTGTTTTTATAGCCATCTCTTGGTGACGTTGAAAGCTGAGAGAAAGATATCTTCTTGACCATTTTGCACACTATCGTAAGACACAATGTGTTTATGATCGTGGTGAACTACATACACCCTCTTGCGCATGACCACCATAAAATATGTGTGAACACCACCCTAGCACCATCGCTTAGGAGATGATTCATTTTTAGATGTATCTTTAAACACCCTCATAGAAAACCTCGTATGACCTAAGCATAGAGACAAGGTGGCTCACATGTCAAGGACATAGATGGATTTTATAAACCAATATATATACCTTATTAATATTTTGGAATGTTTATTCTATTGGTTGTTGACAAAGTAATGGACTAGACGACAATGTGATAACGTCTCCCACTTGTTTTTGAACTTATGACATGAATATTAGGTTTGACGTCAACCTTCTGTAAGCGATGCCACGCAAGAGTTTTGTTGTGTAGCAAGAGAGAGAGGGCAACTCTCATTCAGCTAAGTAGGGCGTGAATATTAGGGTTGACGTCAATCTTATTTAAGAGATGCCATGTAAGAGTTATTGCTCTGTAGCAAGAGAGAGGAGACTACTTTCACTGAGCTAATTAAGGCATGCAAATTAGGGTTGATGTCAACCTTCTTTAATAGATGCCATGTAAGATTTTTGTTGTATAGCAAGAGTGGGGAAACTACTTTCCTGAGATAAGTAGGCAAGGGTGATATCTTAATTGTTATAGTCTAAAGGTACATTTCTTGATTATACTAGATATCATGTTTTAGTCATATGTCTTCTCAACCATATATACACATTCCTGTTAGACACAATGTGCTTATGATCACAATGAAGTACATATATCCTCATGCACAGTTACCAGTGGTGATGCATCACAAGGACCACCCCCCCAAGTGAACTTTTTCAAGCATAAGATAATGTTGTTGTACTCTCTTTATTTTTAGACCTTTTTTGGGGGAAACGTAGAGACGTAGAATCTCACAAACACTTGCATACACTCACCTCTATGTACCACACATGCACACCCTACCCCTATGGTCACCTACCAAAGACTGTGCCGGTGGTCTTGAGATTGATGAAATCACCACAGATGCCTCTCTAATCTCCCTAGTGTTGGAAATATGCCCTAGAGGTAATAATGTTGTATTATTTATTTCCACGTTTATAATTAAGAGTTTATATTCTATGTTATAACTGCTATGATCCTGGAATATGCGATTCAGTGAAAAACACATAAGCACGTGTGGAATGATAAACGGCAAAACCTGATTCCTAGTCTCGCCTCAAAGGCTAGCTCAAGTGTTGTAGTGTTCATGTTTTTCGAATCTTCAGATATCGTTAAGTGTAACGATAGTCCCAAAATAACACTGAGAGTATGATGTTAGAAGAACGATCATATTGAATTGACCCAACTTGTTTGTTATACATTGAGATACTATCGTCACAAGTTAATTGATATAACATGGAGAGTTAACGTTGATACATCTCTAACATATCTATAATTTTTGATTGTTCATGCTATTATATTATCATTCTTGTATGCTTAATATGCTATTTTATACTCCCTCCGTCCCAAAATTCGTGACTTAACTTTGTACTAACTTTGTACTAAAGTTAGCATAAAGTTGAGTCACTTATTTTTGGAGGGAGGGAGTATTATTTTTATGGACCAACCTATTACCTTAGTGCCCACTGCCAGTTCCTTTTTTTGCATATTATTTGTTTCGCAGAAAAACCATACCAAACGAAGTCCAAGCACGATGAAACTTTACAGTGATTTTTTATGGAACATGAGAGACCCTAGAAGCTTAGGGGAGAGACCAGACGACCTACGTGGGACCCACAAGCTCAAGGGGTGCACCCTGGAGGGGGCGCCATCAGCACTTGTGGGCCCCCTGAGCCTCCGTTAACCCTAATCTCTGGCCTATAAATTCCACAATATTCCAAAACCCCTAGAGCGAGACCCGAAAAAATTCTTCCGCCACCGCAAGCCTCTGTTCTTTAGCGATCCCATCTGGAGGCCTTTTCTGGTACTCTGTCAGAGGGGGAAACCATTGGGGAGGCTATCTTCATCAACATTGTTGCCTCCATGATGATGTGTGAGTAGTCCCCTTAGGATCTACGGGTCCATAGTAGTAGCTAGATGGCTTCTCTCTCTCTCTCTCTCTCTCTCTCTTTGATTTTCAATACAATGATCTCCTCTGAGATGTATTCGATGTAATTCTCGTGATGTGTTTGTTGGGATCCAATGAATTGTGGGTTTATGATCAGATTATTCATTGAAACTATTTGAGTCTCTTGAGATTTGTTTGCTATGTAATTTTATAGCTATGTATGTTTTCCGATCTATAAGTCTTCTTTGGCCAATTGGATGAGTAGATCTTTAGAGGGAGTGGTGCATAGTAGTGGGTTCAATCTTGCGGATACCTTACTCTATGACAGGAGGAGTTGCAAGGCACGTGTTGTATTGTTGCTACTAAGGATAAAACAGCGGGGTTTGAACATATTGCTTGGTCTTACTTTGTCTACATTATGTCATCTTGCTTAATGCGTTACTCTGTTTATCATGAACTTAATACTTTGAGATGCATGCTGGTAGCGGTCTTGGGGTGGAGTAATAGTAGTAGACGTCAGTAAGTTTAACGGTCTACTTGTCATGGACGTAATGCCTATGTATGAATTATGCCATGAAGAATCACAATCATAACTATGCACAATTCTGTCAATTGCCCAACAGTAATTTGTTTACCCACTAATGCTATGTTTATGAGAGAGATGCATCTAGTGAAACTATGGCCCCGGGTCCCTTTTCCATTATTACTAAGAATCCTACAATCGCTCGCTGTTTTCCTTTACTTTACTTTATTTTATTTGTTTACGTATCACTACCAGATTTAATCCTTGCAACTGGCGAGAACCAGGGGATTGAAAATCCCCTTGCCTTAGTTGGGTGTAAGCATTTGCTTTGCGTGTGTGTAGGTGCTGCTTACATTGTTTGTGTGTCATGTCCTTCTAGTTCGATAAACCTTGGTTCTTACCTGAGGGAAATACTATTTGCTACTATGCTACTTCACCCTTCCTCTTCAGGGAAGCCCAACAACTCTACAGAGAGTAGCAAACATATGCTTTAGTTTCTTAGACCATGAGAGTACCGTAGTCACTTCTTACCGTACGATGAACTTTGGGGTTGCTCAAACGTCATCTGTAACACGGTGATCATAACGACAACTTATAGGTTAGTCGGGAAGTTTGATAAGGGGATAGATAACTCAAGAGTGGGATTTGCTCCTCCGACGATGGAGAGATATTCTTAGGGCCCTCTCGGTGTGACGGTATCCATCATCATCTGTCCATACACAGGTGACTAGGTCACCGGGATGCCGAACATGTCAACGAGAAAGAAGAACAAAACTGGTAATAAGGAGACCAGTATAGTGAGCATGAGAATGACTCAAGAGGATACCGATATATCTCACCTCGGGGTTTGTAAAGTATCGCGAAGCAAAGGAAATAGCACATGATAACCAAAGGTTCACTCGAATATCATTCATGTATTCATAAGGATCAATATGGATGTCCACGGTTTCGCTATTGGTCATTGAACGAATGGTGTTTTGTTCATGTCTATGTTTTACTGAACCTACAGGGTCACAGGCTTAAGGGAATCATGATCTGTTGAGTGTTACTGGAGTACGAGTTATGAGAATATATTCACGAAATAGTTTTGGGAATATTATAAATAGTTTTGAGGGAAACCGGATGCGTTTCGGGGTTATCGAAAGAGTTTCGGAGTTTACCGGGTAATACCGGGAATTGATATATAGCTGGAAAATGTTTCTGAAGATGTTAAATTAATAATAAAAGGTTCTACTATTTATTAGGAGGCTTTTATAATTAGTTAAATATCAACGGGCTAACGAAATAATAAAAGGCCAAGTGGTGGAGAGTTATTGGGCCCTAGGGCCCAATAACATAAGGGGGCGCCCCCTAGCTTGTTGGAGTTAGTGGAGGACTCCTCCTCCCCCTAGGGCCAGCTCAAGGGTAGGAATCCTCCTCCCCCTTGTGGCACCCCCTCCCCTCCCTCCAACATATATACTAGAGGTTTTGGCCCTTGGGAGACACACAAGTATTGGAGCCTCCTCTAGTTCTCTACTTCCAGTTCTAATTTGGAGTTGATCTAATTAGAGCTAGACCTAGATCTCTCTGATCCTCATAATATAGAAGCCCTGTGTGGTTCTCTTCTTCTCCCTCTAATTCTCCGACAACGATTAGCTCTAGACGGCGAAGTGCTGCCGGATCATGAAGCATGTACGCTTGCAAGCTGTAGAGAGGCCGTGCTTTTGGTCTTCGGTTCTAGGGATCGTTTGTGAACGGTTCGAGGAACTTCATTGACGATCTACACCAACTCTTCTTACAATGCAACTCAAAGTTGGTAATGATCTGATCTAAACCTCTTATGCATCTTCATAGTGTTCCTGGACCGTGATCGTAGGGCAAAATATTTTGTGTTCTACTACATTTCCCAACACCTGGTTGATTCTTGTATGTGCTCCCGGTAGTCTCCCACTTGCTCTGCAAACTTAGGGCATGTATATTAGGGTTGATGTAAACCTTCTTTAAGGGATGCCACACATGAGTTTTGCCGACTTACAGGAGAGAGGATACTACTTTCACTTAGCTAAGTAGAACATTTAAGGTCTAAAGGGACACATTTATTCTATTATACTAGATAACATCTTTATTCACATATACCATAACTAATTCTTAATAAGTGTATAGTTCTAAAACTGCTCGCCCCGAGCCTCCCACGTCGCTCCTGGGGCGACTCCGGAGGCACCTCCAGATGCTACCAAGAAACCCAACTACCATCACCGGAACCCTCGCCGCCATCGAAGGAGGCCGTCCAATGGCGGACAGTGGCGACAGAGTGCTCCCCGTTCCTCCTCTCCATCACTTTCAGATCTGATGGCAAGTCCCTCCCCGTAGTGTCCTTAGTGGCGGCGATGGAAAAGCTCAGATTGGTTGTAGCCGACCGTGAGAGGCTGACTTGATCCTGGTGCCCATCCTCAGGTTCATCTGCACGTGAGGGTTGGGCTGGGAGATTGGTACCTCTCGCGTTGGTGGATGGCGATGTCCGGCCAGATCTGGCAAAGAGCGATCGAGCTCGTGGCCCACGACAGTTGGAGGGGCAGCTGCCTTGCCATGCCCACCTGCGGCAGTGGCCTTGCTGCGGATTGCAGTTACCATCAAAAAAATCTCTGTGAGGGTTCTTCCTTTCTGATCTGGTGGTTGACTTCAGCTGTAGGATGCAAACCATGGACAATGGCCTAATGCAGAAGGACGATTGTGCAGCGGAGGCGGTCACACATCACACGTAGTGTTGGGATTGTGGGAAAACGGTGGCGACAACACATGACTGGTGCACTACAAAATCTGCTCTATTCAGTGACAAAAACCCTGGTGATGAAACATGAAACATCGCCTAAAATCATTTTCTGTGACGGTCTACCATCACAAGGTGTTTTCCTCTCGGGGCTGCGCCCTTGGCAACTTTGGCGATGTTTTGGCTTGATTTTAGGTGATGTTTTTATCCGTTGTTAAGCTGGTACATTATCTAGGATGATTATTAGTGTCACCGAAGTTATTGGAGCAACGCCTTCATGAGTTATTTCAGGAGATTAGCAAGAAAAGGACACATGTCGGTGTCTGTGCAGGCTACGTTCATGCGGCAGCCCGGTTGCGTGTGTGAAGGTGTCCTAGAGGCATGTTTGCAGGTGGCCTGGAGGCGTGTTTGCATGCGGCCTAGAGGTGTGTCTGCGGCCGGCGTTCAGGCGTGCGAGCAGGCCACGTCAGAGATTCTCACCAGAAGACGTGCCTTTGACCGCCCCTCCGGCTGCCGTGGTAGTCCGTGCGTACTGAAGGAGTAAGATCAGGCCGTGGCAGCCTTTGAACGCCCCTCCGACCACCTATCCAACAACCTCTCCTTAATGGCGAGCTCGCCTGCGGCGGGCTATAAGATAGTGGCCGTCCCTTCTCTCGCACCATTCCCATATCCAATCCAGCACAAACACCTCGTCCATAGCGCACCCCCTAGTCTTCTATTTTGGCGTCATTGAGGAGGAGCAGGAAGAGGATCCTCTGGCCCCCTTGTGGGCAGAGATGGACAAGGCACTGGAGGAGGTTGCGCAGACGGAGGCGGAGGCCGTGCAGATGGACGAGCCCGCGCCCTTTCCCGTGTCAGCGCCCATGCCCGTTCCCGTGCCAGCGCCAGTGCCCGCGCCCGTGCTTAACGCGATGGAGGCGAAGGCCGCGCAGATGGACGCATGTGATTTTCTGCAGTGGGCTGGGGCACCGAAACCACATTGTAGTACATTGTCTTGGGCGGACGTGGCAGTGTTGCTGGACATGAATGGATCGGCGTCCATGGCATCGGTGGGCGCCTTGGCCGTGGCCGCAACTAGGCGGTGACCATGGCCGTGGCCACAACTAGGCGGTGACCATGGCCGTGGCCACAACTAGGCGGTGACCGTGGCCATGGCCACAACTACGTGGTGACCATGGCCGTGGATAGAACTACACGGTGACCGTGGCCGTGGGCACAACTACGCCATGGCCATATGGCTATATTAGTTTGTTATAATAGTTTGTACTATTAGGTGTTGTATCGGATGGTGTCGCAGTGCAACAATTTTGGGAGGAATTTAACTATGTTTGGCTTAGTCTTTGCAATGCTTTTAAAATTATGTGACTGAAAGGTTTATTACTAAGTTTGTGTGTACTGCAATGTCTGAAATTCAAGCAAACTTCAGTGAAGGTGAAATCAATGTTGTGTACCACTGAAACTTTCCAGTTATAGAGGCATATGTGTTGTCAGCATTTTCAATTCATGTATCATTAGTTGTTTTAATTTGCAAGAGTGTTGCACTATGATAGTGTTTAGAAGACATGACATGCGTATCATATCGTACCAGATAGTTAAAACCATTTCAGTACGGAAGCAAATAATTAACGCATTACTTAGCATGCAGTACTTGACAACCTTATCATCCACATATACTTAAGTGCTACTCCGCATATGGTACCCAACATACAGTACTTCAGAATCAGGATTTCAGGAAATCATTGGCCTGGAACTGCACCACATAAAGTCGTCAATGAACAGGAAAAGCCCTTCAGTGTCTTCGTGCAACATCAGCATAACATTGGCTCCCATTTCAAATGTGGACGCATTGTCATCACAGCCTCCCATTTAGTAATGTGAATGGTTCTAATTCTAGGGGATATTATGTACCTTGCCATGAACTTCTTGTTGTGACCAATAGCTAGTGTGATTGGGCCATATCTGGGCATCAATTCAGGAACAACTGAACGTGGCAACATCTGTTAAAAGAGGAATGAAACAATCGTGACACTGTATGAAGCAATAGTTCATTGGGAGCATATTTAACATAAAAAACTTTGTACCATAATTTTGTGAATGATACAATTCATCCTGTTCAAAGTATACTCCACTGGCACAGATATTCCCATCTGGCCTCCAGCATGGAACCGCTTAGTAAGGGAGTCAAGTCTACCAACAAATTTGATGAGATGCTTCAAGTCTTTCCAGTGAAATTTGGATGCATGAGTAACCACCATCTGTTTAACTACATATTTAACAAGCTCTGCATGAAAATAAAATACTAATTAGTAAGTCCGGAGAGATACATTATTTTTGCTAAGTTGTTGTTCAACATGCAAGAATTTGAAAGAAAACTAACTTAGATTGTTGTGTTATATCCACTAACAATTCAGTGCCAGCTTTCAGTAAGTAATGCGTAGCAAGCTCTCTCCACAAGCCCGGATGAAAATATGAGCGACCTTCATTATCGGTATTGAGTACAACTTGGAACATATATACATGGTTTGTGTGTAATGTGAACTGAGCAGAGTCTTCATCTAAGAACAGACAAAACTTGTCTACCACACATTTTGTTGCAAAGCAAGGGATGTACTGCGAGAAATAGTAAGACATGATGTATTTTTTAACAATGAAGACATAATGTGTCATTCATATAGGTAAGAAATATATGAACAAGTAAAATATTGGCTATTAAAGAAGTGATATGCTAAATAATACATACGAGAAAATTTGTTAGCCAAATATGAGCTTTACTTTCATGTGCAAATATTATGATGTTGTGAATGAAAAAGTATTACTCCCTCTGTGAACTAAAATAAGATCTTTTAGATGACAAGTAACTGTTTGTGTATTTTTAGGAAGTCATGCAAATATGAGCTACACTGACAGAACTGTACAACAATAATTTGCCTAATATAGCAATAATTTCTTGTTTGACATCACCGGTTGACGGTGTCCTGGACTAGGGGGTACCAATCTAGTCGACCCATATTCCTCGGGCTGGGCCGGTGGGACCTCATTATTATCGAGATGGACTTCGGAAGAACAAGATTACATCTACCGAAGACTTGGCGCGTACTCCAAGACTCCTCCTGCCGCCTCCATGCCTAGATACCGACCTTGTAATCCTAGATACCCTATCCAGCGTGTATATAAGCCGAAGGGTTTAGCCCGTAGAAGGGACCTGAACACAATCTCATTCACCTAGCCTTAGGACTAGATCATACGATCTCGAGGTAGATCAACTCTGTACTTGATACTTCTCCATCAATATAAACAAGAGCAGGACGTAGGGTTTTACCTCCATCAAGAGGGCCCGAACCTGGGTAAACATCGCCTCCCTGTTCCTGTTACCATCTGTCCGAGATCCACAGCTCGGGACCCCCTATCCCGAGGTCTGCCGGTTTTTACACCGACACTGGTGCTTTCATTGAGAGTTTCGCTGTGTGATCACAAAAGATCGATGGCTCATCTGCAGATCAACTGTGGCAATGGCTGTGGGGACACCTACGTCCCCGGCCAACTTTTTGTGTTCGGCAGCATGATTTTCCGTGCTGACTCGACAGGCCACCTGGCCACTGTCGAGAACTACGCTCCCGATCAGATCGTCACCTTCGGAGGTTTGGAGTACACCGCGGACTCCCGCGGTGAGCTCGTCTTATCAGGCTAGACCCCCGGCCGGATTCCGGATCTGGCAAACTCAAGGGGTTCGACCTCGAAATGGATCTCCACTAAAGACCACGAATCATGTCCTCCAACAGCGCCTAGGGCTATGGAGGAACTTCCCTCCCCCTCCTCGGATGACCCTGTTGTGGTACCTGACTCCGACGTGGATCAGAATTCGACCGGGAGCACCAAATCGGACTTAGAACCGATCCCGGTGGCGGATCTTGAATCCACCCCGCTTCCTCGTACGGCAGAAAATGCATTAGGCGCGCCGCTGCGAGTCGATCCGGCTTATGGCCAGACCATGAACCCGGAGGAGCTATCTCACATTAATAAGATGCTTGACCAGATCCAAAGTTTGTCAATCTCGATCTCCTCGGTTTATGACAAGATCGGACTTAAAGCCGACGATCGGGAAATTTACATCCCACCCACCACCCATCTAGTCGCCACTGTCGATGATTTAACCGACATGCTAGACTACGACGAGGCAACCGACATGGATGAAGATGTCGGCAGCCCTACGGACAACACCTTGCCAACTACCAATACCGGCAGGTGGAAAGCAACATCTACATACGATGTGTACATGGTCAACACCCCTGATACGTCTCCAATGTATCTATAATTTTTGATTGTTCCATGCTGTTATAGTATCAATCTTGGATGTTTTATATACATTTACAAGCAATTATATATCATTTTTGGGACTAACCTATTAACTTAGTGCCCAGTGCCAGCTGCTGTTTTCTGCTTGTTTTTGGCTTTTCAGAGAAACATTACCAAATGAAGTCCAATTGCCACGAAACTTTTTGGAGATTTTTTCTGGACAAAAGAAACCTGGGAAGCTTCAAGAGGAGGCCAGAAGCCCCACACGGGCTTCATAAGACACTAGGGCGCGCCCCAGGGGGGCGCCGTAGTACCTTGTTGGGCCCACGTGACTCCTTTTGACCTAATTCCACTTCTATAAATTCACAAATATTGGGAAACCCCCAGAGATCCAGAAGAGAAAACCTTTCTATCGTCGCAAGCCTCTGTTCTTCCACGATCCCATCTGGAGGCCTTTTCCGGTACTCTGCCAGAGGGGGAATCGATCACGGAGGGCTTCTACATCAACCTTGCTGCCCTTCCGATGATGTATGAGTAGTTTACCACAGACCTATGAGTCCATAGCTAGTATATAGATGGCTTCTTCTCTCTCTTTGATCTCCAATACAATGTTCTCCTCGATGTTCTTGGAGTTCTATCTGATGTAATCTTCTTTTGCGGTGTGTTTGTTGGGATCCAATGAATTGTGAGTTTATGATCAGATTATTCATGAGAAATATTTGAGTCTTCTCTGAACTCTTTTATGCATGATTGTTATAGCTTTGTATTTCTCTCAGATCTATCGGTTTAGTTTGGCCTACTAGATTGATTTATCTTGCCATGGGAGAGGTGCTTTGTGATGGGTTCAATCTTGCGGTGCTCAATCCTAGTGACTGAAAGGGACATGACACGTATCTGTATTGTTGCCATTAAGGATAAAAATATGGGGTTTATTCATATTGCTTGAATTTGCATCTCTACATCATGTCATCTTGCTTAGGGCGTTACTCTGTTTCATACTTAATACCCTAGATGCATGCTGGATAGCGGTCGATGGATGGAGTAATAGTAGTAGATGCAGGCAGGAGTCGGTCTACTTGTCTCGGACGTGATGCCTATATACATGATCACTGCCATGAATCCGCCATAATTATTTGCTTTTCTATCAATTGCCCAACAATAATTTGTTTACCCACCGTATGCTTATGTGCTCAAGAGAGAAGCCTCTAGTGAAAACTATGGTCCCCGGGTCTATCTTTATCATATAAAAAATCTAAAAATACCTTGCTACAATTTATTTAATTTTATTTTATTTAGTAGTTTAGTTTATCTATTTACCTCGATAAGATTTAATCCTTGCAAATAACCGCTAAGAGGATTGACAACCCTCTTATTTGCGTTGGGTGCAAGTGTTTGCTCTTGTTTGTGCAGGTGCGCTTTAACGGAATTTTGCTTGGTTCTCCTACTGGATTGATAACCTTGGTTCTTAACTCAGGGAAATACTTATCTCTACTGTACTGCATCATCCTCTCCTCTTCGGGGAAAAACCAACGCAGACTACAAGTAGCAGGAAGAATTTCTGGCGCCGTTGCCGGGGAGACATCATCCAAAATTACCAAGTACCTTCGCACAAATTATCATTCACTTGCATTTACTTTATTTTACCTTTTATTTGCATTTGCCTCTTGTTTTCATCTCCCCCACTTATAAAAATATTTTACAAAAACACAAAAATATTTTGTTTGCTTGTTTGCTAGTTTGCTTGCTTTGTCGCGATGTCTCAAGAAAATACTAAATTGTGTGACTTTTCCAATACCAATAATAATGATTTTATTAGTACTCCTATTGCTCCTCCCTCCACTAGCGCGGAGTCACGTGACATTAATGTTGCCTTGCTTAATCTTGTTATGAAAGAACAATTTTCTGGTAGTCCTAATGAAGATGCTGCATCCCATCTAAATACTTTCGTTGAACTTTGTGATATGCAAAAGAAGAAATATGTGGATAATGATATTGTCAAATTAAAATTATTTCCGTTCTCATTACGAGATCGTGCTAAAACTTGGTTTTCATCCTTGCCTAGAAATAGTATTGATTCTTGGGATAAGTGTAAGGACGCTTTTATTACTAAATATTTTCCTCCCGCTAAGATTATTTCTTTAAGAAATAAAATTATGAATTTTAAGCAACTTGAGCATGAACATGTTCCCCAATCTTGGGAGAGAATGAAATTAATGATAAGAAATTGCTCAACTCATGGTTTGAATTTATGGATGATCATACAAAAATTTTATGCGGGATTAAACTTTGTCTCTAGAATTTTGCTAGACTCTGCCGCAGGTGGCACCTTTATGGAAATTACATTGGGAGAATCTACAAAACTTCTTGATGATATTATGGCAAATTATTCTCAATGGCACACTGAACGAACTCCAACTGGTAATAAGGTAAATTCAGTTGAAGAAATTAATACTTTGAGTGATAAGATGGATGCTTTATTGAAATTGGTTGCTAGTAAAAATACTCATATTGATCCTAATGATGTTCCATTGTCCACTTTGATTGAGCAAAATAATGATGCTATTGATGTGAATTTTGTCTCTAGAAATAATTTCAACAACAATGCCTATAGGGGTAATTTCAATGCTAGATCGTTTCTTGGAAATTCCTCTAATAATTATGGAAATCCTTATGGAAATTCTTATAATAATAATAATAATAATAGGATGCCCTTTGATCTTGAAAGTAATATTAAAGAATTTATTAATTCGCAAAAGAATTTCAATGCTATGATAGAAGAAAAATTGAATAGAGTTGATGAATTGGCTTGGAACATGGATAAAATTGCTCATGATGTGGAAAATCTCAAAACTAAATTTTTTCCATCTAAGCATGATATAAATGAGTCTATTAAATCTATCTATGTCTCCATTAATGAAAGTAAAGAAAGGACCGCTAGGTTGAAAGCTAAGCGAGAATTTTTAGAAAAAGCGATTCCACCCGGTTTTTATCGTAGTAATGATGAAGATATTAAAATGATTGGTGTTACACCTATTTAATATTTGTTTAATAATATAAAACTTGATGAAAAAGGGACTGAAGAAGAGTCAACTTTAGAAAGAAGGAGTCCCACTTGCTTGGAGGGTGATAATCTTGATCATAAAAATGAAAAAAGTGGGTTTGGAGAGGTTAAGACTTTAAATAGTAATGCACCCACTACTTTGGATTACAAGGACTTTAATTATGATAGTTATTCTTTAATTGAGTGTATTTCCTTGTTGCAATCCATGATTAATTCACCAAATGCTTATGAACAAAATAAATCTTTCACTAAACATATTGTAGAAGCCATGATGAAAGCACATGAAGAAAAACTTGAGTTAGAAGTATCAAGTCCTAGAAAATTACATGATGAATGGGAACCCACTATTAAAGTAAAAATTAAAGATTATGAATGTAATGCTCTTTGTGATCTTGGTGCTAGCGTTTCCACTATACCAAAGTCTTTGTGTGATGTGCTAGGTCTCACCGACTTGGATCCTCGTTCCCATAATTCGCATCTCGCGGATTCTACTATTAAAAAGCCATTGGGTAGGATTAATGATGTGCTTATTCTTGCAAATAGAAATTATGTGCCCGTGGACTTTATTGTTCTTGACATTGAATGCAATCCTTCTTGCCCCATAATACTTGGTAGGCCTTTTCTTCGAACTATTGGTGCTATTATTGATATGAAAGAAGGTAATATAAGATTTCAATTTCCACTAAAGGAAGGGATGGAACACTTCCCTAGGAAGAGAATTAAAGCACCATATGAATCCATTATGAGGGCCACCTATGGAATCAATTTGAAGGATGACAACACTTGAAACTATGCATTATGCCTAGCTAGGGGCATAAAACAATTGCGTTTGTTGGGAGGCAACCCAATGAATAAAATAAATTTTTGCATTTTACCTACTGTTTTTGAATGTTTTCATGATTATAGCTTCTATTATGATTGATTTTTTATGTTTAAATTAGTGTTTGTGCCAAGTAATGCCTTTGGGATGATTTGGAAGATAGTATAATTGATGCTGTTTGGAAAACAGAAAGTTTTGCGTCCAGTGCTGGAATTTTAGTTCTGTACTGGAGCGTTAGAAAAATCTGAAATTTTACACAGTATTGGTATATGAATTTTGTGACGCCCTCTGCTCGACCGTGCACTAATCATACACGTAAACATGCACGCTTGAGATTAGAGACGCACGGGAAGATATCACAACACAACTCTATACTCAAATTTAAACATAAATCTTCATATTACAAACCAGGGGTCACGAGGACCCGAATACATAAGTCATACACACAAATAATATCTAGGTACATACATAGTTAGTCAAGTTTGCCTTAAGAAGGCTAGTACAAACAACGATACTGATCGAAAGGCGAAGGCCTCCTGCCTAGGGCCTCCGAACTACTCCTAGTCGGCTGGCTCAACCCAGTAGTACGTGCCTCTGGGACTCTCCTGGTAGTAGTCTCCTGTAGTGGCGTCCGGCTCCGGGGCTCCGTCGTCTGATCGCAGCAACCGGGTATGGGGAAAAAGAAGTAGCAAAGCAACCGTGAGTACTCATCCAAAGTACTCGCAAGACGGACATCAGAACTATACTAATATGCATCAGTATCAAAGGAATGGGGCTATATCTTTGGACTGAACTGCAGAATGCCAGAATAGAGGGGGAGAAGCCTAGCCTATCGAAGACTAGCATCTTGAAGCAATCTTGCAGCATCAGAAGAGAGTAGAGCAAGATAATATATAATCAATCATGTTGTAGTAATGCCCTGAGATCCTTCCTCGACTACCCTGCGAGAAAGTGATCTCGAGAGCGGTAGTAATAGTTTATCAATGTAACAGTATCCATTTGTTGTTGTAGCAGATCAAGATACAACTCTGAGCGTCCAGTTACCGTGGACACGGCTATTCGAATAGATCACTTCCCTACAGGGGTGCACTACTGTTACCCAACACGCTCGATCACATCTGGCCGAACACACTTGCTGGATAATACCCGGCCTCGGGTGATCGACATGACGCAGTCCTAACTAGGCTCAGCAGAGAGGTCAACATGACGGTCTAAATCCTAAGTGCGAAGGGGTCTTGGGCCCATCACCTTTTGCACTCCTGCACGTTGCGTGGCTGGTCGGGGCCCAGGCGCGCACTGTATAAACAAGTGGCGTAACCAGCCCACCCCAACAATCAGGCCGCATCTCTGAGCTGTGATGTCTGAAGAGCTTTCGGCTGATACTACGACGTAGAGGGCCCCATTAAACCATTATCCCACGTGGTGGTAGTGCGTATAGGCACGTAGCCAACTCAGATCAAATACCCCAAATCCGTTAAGCATGTTTAGTAACACGCAGAGACGAACAGGGTTCCTGTCACTCCGACTTGGTATCACATGACGCGCGGGTGCTCTTGGAGCCGACCCGTCTTTAATGTTATTCTCTCGCGGGCACCCTTGGGGCCTGCCCAACTTTAATAGTTTAAGTATTGCAATATGTAAACATTTCCGTGATCATCACCCAGAGTGATCACGGCCCAATATCAAGCATGGCAAACGGACAAGGTGAAGGGCCACCGATGGAACATAGCATACCTAACTAAGCATCATAGGATAGCAGATAATGTATCAGTAGCAGGCGACAAAATCAGGCTATGCATCAGAATAGGAGCTATCGGAGCAACAACAGAGGCAATACTAATGCAAGCATAAGAGAGAAAGAATGGGTGATATCTGGATGATCAAGGGGTTTTTGCTTGCCTGAAAGCTCTGCTGAAGGGGTCTGGTCGTCGGCGTCGTCGTCGTACACTGCAGTGTCGTCGGCAGTCTCGGGGGCTATCGGGAGAGAAGGAGGGGGAAGAAACAATAAATACACGGCAAACAATGCAACATGGATGCATGACATGTCTACATGCTATGTTGGGGCTGTTCTAATGCAGCACTACGCAAGTTAGATGGAGCGGGAATTTATCCGGGAGTGTTCTCCCAGCTCCGGGTGATTATCGGTACACTGAACCACAGGGGATGGTTCCATGTTCAGTAGGTTAGAGGGGTGTGGCAGGTATGTGGATGGCATATTCGGATTCTTCATATTTTTCTGATCATTTTTCATATATAAATTATTTTCTTCCGAGTTACGGTTTATTTTATATGATTTTTCAAAGTTTTAAACATTTTCTGGAATTTCTGAAATTATTTAATTAGAATTATCCGAAACAGTACAGGGTGACGCCAGCAGAACGTCATGATGACATCAGCAGTCAACTCTGGCTGTCCAGAGTCAAACCTGACAAGTGGGTCCCACTGGTCAGTGACTCAGGACTAAACAGGGATTAAATTTAGCTAAATAAGGTTAATTAGGCGGTGGGGCCCATTAGTCAGTGACTAATTAACTAATTAATTTAATTAACTAATTAATTAACGTTTTATCTATTTACAAAATCATTTAAATTTTGGCGGGACCCACATGTCAGTGACATGGGGCCGCCCAGTCAGCGGTTGACCCGGTCAACCGGTCAACCGGGCCAATCTGTCAGCGGTACAAGGCGGGGCCCGCGGCTGCCGCGTCAGCGCCGCGTCGGACGGCGACCGAAGTCGCGCCGGCGAGCCCACACGCGGCGGAGAAACTCCGGCGAGCTCGGGATTTGCGTACGGTGCATCATTTGTGACGCGGTTTGCGGCATTCGATCGGGGAGACCGAGCCACGGCGATCTACGGTACTAGCACGAGGTGGGGCGGCCGGAGATGAGTGCTAGGACGGCGACGGCGGACGGCGGCGTTCGGGTGGAGCTTGGAGTCAGCAAAACAGCACGCGCGCGAGCAAACTAACTACGCCGCGAGGCCCTACGCGATGCGGGGAGCTCGATGGACACGAACGCGGGGCCATTGGGTCGCCAGAAGCACGCCGGCGACGAGCCCGAGCGGCGTCTGGTACGGCCATGGCTGGAGCGGCGGCTACGGCGCGGAGGAGAGCTCAGGGAGAGAGGGAGAGGGAAGGAGGGCTCACGGGGAGCCGGTAGTGGTGCAAAGCGAGCGCGGGGAAGGCTCGAGGCGGCAGATCGACGACGGCGATCAACGGCGACCGAGAGGGAGGGCGAGGCCGTGCAGCTCGACGTAGGGGCTCCCGGCTTGTTCCAATCAGCGTAGCCGACATAGTCGACGTTGGGGAGGCCGCTGGACACGTCGGAGCGGCGAGGAGGGCTCGGTGGCCATGAGTTCTACGGCGGCGAGGCCATGGCGGCGTCGGGAGGGAGTGGCAGAGAGGGAGAGGGGGTGAATGAGGCGGCTAGGGTTTGCCACAGAGGTCGGGGAGGGCCTTATCCGACCAGGGGCGGGCGCGTCATCGCGCTGTCGAGCAAGCGAGCAGGGGGGACGGGGCGCGGCGTGCGGCAGAGGCGACAACAGCGCGCGCGTGAGCAGTGCGAGGGAGAAGACAGTGGGGCTGGGCTGGGCCGAGTCGGCTGACTTAGGCCCAGCTAGCGCGGGCCTTTTTATTTTCTTTCTTTTCTTTTCTGTTTTCTCTTTTCTTTTCTGTTTTGCAAAATGTGTGGCCCCCATTTGACTTTTGTAAAACATGTGAACTAGCCACATAATTTCAATGCAATATTAACCACTGCCAGAAACTGGTTTGGAGCCAAAGTGATTTCATTGAATTTTAATTAAGTAAATTAGGATTAAATATTGCTGTTATGGTTCCGTTTTAGGATGTTAGAGTCCTTTAAGTAATTCAATTAATGTTGACTATATTTTTATAATTGCTTCTAGATTATTTGCAATATTATGAACATTTTAGTTTTCAATTTGAACAACTTTTATTTTCACTTTAAATTTGAATTTCAATCTGAAGTGGAATTTGAAATGAGATATGATCCAAATGATGATTAAGCACTGTTAATCATGGTGACTTGGCATTATCAAAAGGGTGATCACTGTAGCTATTACATGGGGATGTTACAATTCTCCTCCTCTAAAAGAAATTCTCGTCCCGAGAATTAAGAGGTAGGCTGAAAGAGAGCGGGATATTCTTCACGAAGACGATCTTCGCGTTCCCAAGTGGCTTCATCTTCAGAATGATTTGACCACTGAACTTTAAGGAATTTGATTGCCTTTTGACGGGTCCGACGTTCAGCTTGATCAAGAATGCGGATCGGATACTCTTGATAAGAAAGATCCTCTTGCAGCTCAAGCATTTCATGATCCACTGCTCGGATAGGATCCTTGAAGCAGCGACGGAGTTGCGACACATGGAAGACATCATGAACTTGAGAAAGGTTTGGCGACAATTCCAATTGATATGCCACTTTTCCTCGTCTTGCGAGAATACGGAACGGGCCAATGTAGCGAGGAGCTAACTTGCCCTTGATCCCAAATCGATGGGTGCCCTTCATCGGAGTGACACGAAGGTAAGCTTGCTCGCCAGGTTGATAGACCATTACCAGATGTTTGCGGTCATAATTGCTCTTCTGACGAGACTGAGTAGCTTTCAAATGTTCACGGACAATGTGGACTTGTTCTTCAACTTGTTGAATAATGTCCAGACCAACGAGTGACCGTTCCCCAGTTTTTGACCAATTCAGAGGGGTTCGACACTTACGTCCATAGAGAACTTCAAAGGGTGCCATCTTCAAACTAGCTTGATAGCTATTGTTGTACGAAAATTCAGCATATGGGAGAGATTCCTCCCATTTCTTACCGAATGAGATGACACAAGCTCGAAGCATATCTTCAAGCACTTGATTGACTCGTTCAACTTGTCCCTGGGACTGGGGGTGAAAAGCGGTGCTGAAGGACAGATGAGTTCCCATAGCTTCTTGGAAACTGTTCCAAAACCTTGAGGTAAAGAGGCTGCCACGGTCTGAGCTGATCTCCAACGGAATACCGTGGAGTGATACAATTCTGGAAACATACAAGTCTGCTAACTGACTAGCAGTGATTGTCTCCTTGACTGGCAGAAAGTGAGCAACCTTGGAGAATCGGTCAATGACGACAAAAATAGCATCATGACCCTTCTGCGATCGGGGAAAGCCAGTAATGAAATCCATTTCGACTTTGTCCCATTTCCATTCAGGAATAGCAAGTGGTTGCAGAGTTCCAGCAGGCCTTTGATGTTCTGCCTTGACGCGACGGCAAACGTCACACTCGACAACATAGCGAGCAATGTCGTGCTTCATATCGGGCCACCAGTATCTCTGTCGAATGTCTTGGTACTACCAGGGTGAATTGAGAGAGGTGTGTCATGAGATTCTTTCATGACATCCGAACGAGAGTCCAGATTGTGCTTTCTAGGGACCACTAGGCGGCCTTTGAAGAACAAGGCACCATCATCATCAACATGGTAGAATGAAGAATTTCCCTTGGAGAGGAACTTCTTAATCTTCTCGACTTCAGAGTCATATTTCTGCCTTGTCTTGATGTTGTTCTCGAGGTCCGGTTCAACAACCAGGGTGTTGAGATAACCCTGAGGCACAATGTGAAGGTTCAACTTGCGAATTTCTTCATAGAGAAGGGGTTGTGCTTCCTGAACCATGAGGTTGTTGCAATAAGACTTGCGACTCAAGGCATCGGCCATCACATTAGCCTTGCCAGGGGTATAAGAAATATCCATGTCATAGTCAGCTATTGTCTCGAGCCATCTCTGTTGGCGGAGGTTCAGGTCTGGTTGAGTATACAGATACTTCAGACTTTGGTGGTCCGTGTATATCTCGCATCGATTACCGAGAAGGTAATGTCGCCACAGCTTCAAAGCATAGATAACTGCTGCTAACTTGAGATCATGTGTTGGATACTTATCTTCATGAGGTCGCAATTGACGAGAGCCATAAGCAATCACTTTGCGCTCTTGCATTAGGACACAGCCTAATCCTTGACGGGATGCGTCGCAGTATATCACGAAGTCCTTTTGGGAATCCGGGGGTGCTAGCACTGGAGCAGATGTCAACTTGTCTTTAAGGGTCTGAAAACTTTCTTGGCACTTTTCTGTCCACTCAAATTTAACACCTTTGTGGAGCAGATCAGTCAACGGCTTAGCAATCTTGGAGAAGTTCTCGACGAAACGGCGGCAATAGCTAGCAAGACCGAGAAAACTTCTGACTTGCTTGACATTCTTCGGGGGAGTCCAATCAAGAATAGCCTGAACTCGTTATGGGTTAACAGCGATGCCATCTTTGGAAATCACATGACCAAGATAGGTCACCTCAGATAACCAGAACTCGCACTTGGAAAATTTGGCATACAATTGATGTTCTCGAAGTTTCTCCAGTACAAGCCGAAGATGTTCGACGTGTTCTTCTTCATTCTTGGAAAATATAAGGATATCATCCAAATAAACCACAACGAATTTGTCGAGGTAGTCCATGAAGATATAGTTCATCAATCGAGACAAGGTTGCTGGAGCATTAGTTAATCCGAAGGACATGACGGTGTACTCGTATGATCCATAACGGGTAACGAAGGCGGTCTTCGGAATATCCTCCTTACGAACTCGGATCTGATGGTAACCCAACCTTAAGTCGAGTTTAGAGAACACAGAGGATCCAGCAAGCTGATCATAAAGATCGTTGATCCAGGGAAGGGGGTATTTGTTCTGGATTGTTGCTTGGTTAATAGGCCGATAGTCCTGGACCAATCGGTTAGTACCGTCCTTCTTCTTAACAAAGAGAGAAGGTGCTCCCCAAGCAGAAGAACTGGGGCGGATGAAACCCTTTTTAAGTGACTTGTCGATTTCCTCCTTAAGCTCAAAGAGTTCATGCGCCGGCATCTTGTAGGGGCGCTTAGCAATAGGTGTGGTGCCAGGTTTCAAGTCGATGACAAACTCAACGGCTCTAACAGGGGGTATTCCTGGAAGTTCTTCCGGAAAGACATCCGGAAAATCACGAACGACTGGGACGTTCTCAATTCCCTCAAGAGGTGAAGCGTTCAAAGCATTCAGAGCATATATCTGAGCTTCGGCATTCCGGGTAATCCGGGCGGTGTAGTTCACTATCTCGTCGGAGGGGTGTAGGAGTTGGACGACTTTGGTGGCACAATTGATCGAAGCAATGTGAGCTTTCAACCAATCCATTCCCAGAATGAGGTCTATGGTGGAAGACTTCAGGATGATGGATGAAACAAGGAATTCCAATCCTTTGATTTCAACAGGGACATTGTGTGTTATCATGGAGGTACGATAGTGGCCTCCAGGGGTACGAACAACCATTTGTAGGTTCATGTTTTCAAATGCAATGTCATGTGATAATGCAAATGTTCTGACATGAATGAATGCGATGCTCCTGAATCAAATAAAACAGAAGCGGGTACTGAGTTAACGAGAAGGGTACCCATCACAGTGGCAGGTTGATCCTGGACTTCTTCAATATCAAGGTTGTAAGCATGTCCACGTCCATAAGCAGAAGGCCCAGTATTATAGTTGCGGGTCTGATTGTTGCCACGACCATTGCCACGGCCATTACGAGGAAATGCCAATTGATTCTAATTCTGGCGGCAGTCCTTGGCAAGGTGACCTGGTTTGCGACACTTGAAACACAAACCATCTTCAAGACGAAGAGGAGCAGCTTGAGTTCTCGGCTGCCTCGGTGGTGGAGGAGGCAGACGAGGTGCAGCATAGGAGGGCCTTGGCGCAGGGGCAGTTGGACGATACATGCTGTTGGGAATCCAGATGTGGCGCCCCGCCTGAATACCACTGTAGTCAGACGGTCACCGCACATACCAGCCCAGGAAATCACCCTGGCATGCGCTTTTACAACAAGTATCATGAACACAGACATTTCTATTAATGGATATATCAGGCTTACATGATATATTGCAGGGGTGATGGCAGCGAAAAAGCTCTATCTAAGGCAGCGAACACTCCGGCTCCTCGCTAGCGAACGTCGGATCCTTAGGTGAACCTGGCCACATTGAAGGCCGTTGAGTACTTTTGAATGTACTCGCAAGCAAACCATACCAACATATACACCAAGCAAAGCAATCCATGGCATTCAAGCATGCATTTATTATCTTAACAGTATTAACTATCATAATATGGCAGGATTATCTAGCAAGATTAAACATCTAACGGCATTAATCATCATGTCATAGCAGGATTATCTAGCATAATAACTATTGCAGTAAGGTAAAGCATATCAAGCAAATAATTCATACTCCGAGTATCCTCATGATCCAAGTCCGATCCAAACTTTGCGGTCATCCAACCGCTCATCTCCTAGCCATCACATGGCTAGCAATCATACCTCTGACATCATCTGATGTCCATGCATCTGCACTGCAAGTCTGACAAATCATACCTTACCATTCTCTAGTTTAGTTTTAGCAATAACATTATACAGTTTGTTCCTCTAGACTCGACACAGACCAAATAGGGGCCTATACGAACTGTCCATGACCGAGGACGCGGCTATTCGAATAGATTTACACTCTGCAGAGGTTGCGCACTTTACCCACACCATGGAGCGCCTGGCCTCGTACTTTAGTACATGTTCCCATTCGGGTGGACCAGTGCTGCTCCAACAAAACCTTGTCTATTGCCTGGCACTCTTGCGGTCCCACCGACAATCATACCCTCCCAGGGTCATGTCCTGGGTGGCCCCTGTGTCACCCCGTGACACCTTCCACTGTCGTGGCCAAACACTGTCCCAAACGGGGACGCCGCCAAATAACTCAACTTGGGCTCACAAGGTTATCGCCGCCTACTAGGCCAGGGTCGCGCGCACGTATAACCTTCCCTATTTGGTGGTACTGACAAGAGGCAGGACAATAGACCAAGCTAGGGTCGTCCCATACCGGCAAATGTGGCTGCACGGGTAAGTCCGGATAGGTGGCACTATGACTCGATCCAGTCGACGGAGGAGGTTGTTGTCATTATTAAGTCATATTTCATAATATTGCAGTAACAGTAACCATGCAAGATGTAACAATTATGAAAACCTAAAAACCTATCTCCATACAATATCACAACGAGTCAATAGTGCGATAATATGATGAACATTAGCAGGTAATGCAGATAGCAAATTCAAACTAGCAGGAGTTTAACTATTTCTAACACAGGCATAAACATTAATTAAACACACAAGAATACATAGAGCAATGCTTCAGGGCATATATCAGATGGTCGGCTTGCCTGGGGGTCGAGGAATACTCCGGAAAGAAGTGCGATCACCTCGCGGAAAATTCGCCGGAACGGATTCCCTCTCGGAAAGGCTGGATATAGGGCAGGGGCAAAATGGGCATTTTCAGAAAGTTTAAACATTATTAAAATGATACCATCGGAAAGGGCTCGATGAACTGAAGACGTGGGCTTTGGAATCACCTCGATCGGAGTTACGAGCGAAAAGTTGTGGCCGTTCGTTCGTTAAACGGTGAAATGAACAAATAGTGCCCACTTCAGCCGCTAACCGGTGAATGTCCACTAAATAGAGGTTTCGGCGCCGGCTGGATAGAGAAAGCGTCTTTCTCCGAATGTGCTTCCGATAAGTGAAAACGTATTTAGCCCGTAAGCCGCCGTAAAGTACGTTTTCCCTTAACTGAAAACGGATTCGCGGTGGGACGCCTCCACTTATCCTACGTGGCAGTGGCGGGGCCGAGCGGCTGGTCACTTACACGCGGGCCCCACGCGGCTTTCTCTCTCCTCCCGCCTTCTTCTTCCTTCTCCTTTGCTTCTCCCCGACGCAGCCACAGAGGGCTTCGGCCTCGCCGGTGCCGGCGACTGGAGGCCACGACGAGCTTGGGCTCCGCCAGGGATGGATGGGCCACTCTCTCCCGCGCCCGTAGGTGGTAGGTAGGGCGCCGGGGATGGCCGGAGTTGGCCGCGGCAACGGAGGCCGAAAGCGGCGGCTCCGCGGTGGAGGAGGTGCTCCGGTGGCCGGGGTGGTTGGGAGAGGGTGCAGAGGTGGTCTCCGGCGACTGGGGAAACCAGTGGTGGGCTCGATAGGAGTCGAGGTCGGCTGGGGCTCGCGAATTTTGGAGGAGGGTGGTGGCGGCCATGGTGGCGATGTGGTGGCAGGGGGGCTCCGGCGAGGGGTTTGGCCGGGGAAGCGCGCCGGAGAGGACCAGAGGGAATGGGGAGGAGGCTGCTGCTGCTGGAGTGCTCGGGGAGAGCTCGGGCCGCGGCTTTTATAGCCGGCCGAGGGCGAGCAGATGAGGACGGCCGCGGTGGCGATCTCATCCGCACACTGGAGCTCCGGCGAGCTGGCGAGCGAGGAGTGGTGCCGACCTGACGAGCTCAGAGGGAGGCGACGGCTCAGGGAGGAAGGGGTCAAGGAGGAAGGCGACGGCGGCAGGTCACGGACGTACAGAGTTCCGTTCGTCGGCGTCCGCGTCGGCAGAAACGGTCACCGGGCTCGGATGTGACACCTCCGGCGCCTGGCGCCGTCGTGAAGCTTCGCGAGGGTTGCAGAGGAGTGAGTTGGCGCGCTGGGCTGGCTGCATACGGCGGTTCTAGCCGTTTCCGGCGTCTGTTGCCGCAGTGCACGGCGGCTGCCGACTAAACTCGCGGTCACCACCGGCACCACGTGGCGAACCTGCCCAGGAGCTGTCAAAGTTTGTCTAGTCGACCCGGTGAGGTGCAGGAAATGCATTTATGCACTCTTGGATGGGTATGGAGGCAAGAGACGACTGATTTGAGCTCACAATGTTTTTGCACAGAAACTTGGACGGATTCTTGCGAAGAAATGGATAAGGTAGAGGATCTGGATCCTTGTCACAATGAAATAGGGTAGGAAGGACTAGGTTCTGCCAAAATTTCAAGTCATTTGGACAAGTTTTGCATATACTTCCTTTGCAATGCAAATTCTGGTCCAGAAACTTGACTTTGAAGCTGCACTCATCTGGCTTGATGAAATGAGCTGAATTTTGGTGTAGGGTTATTATTTAGAGATATGAAGGTACTGAAAAAATTTCAGCTCAATTGGAAATGCGAAAATGGTACTTCCTTCACAGAGCTAGAATTTGGACAGAAACTAGATGGAATTTTTGAGAGAAATTGGCTATATTAAATGATGTGAATTTTTTCATACTCACATAATATATAGAATATGAGGTCCTGGATTAATTTGAGGATTTTTGAAGCAATATAAAATACAGTTGCTTCACAACCTCAAAATTGGTCCAGAAACAAGAATTGGATGATGCTTCAAAATTTGGTCTGTGGAACTTGGGATATTAATGGAAATGGTGAATATATGGATAGGATAAGCTCCAAAAATTATTTGGGATTTTTCCTGGCTACCAAAATGGTAGCGCCTTTGGAAAGTGCCCAAATTGCAATATTGGCTTTAAATAGGAAAAGGCAGTTTCCCTGATTTAATTATAGCCAATATTTTTATGGGAGCTCAATATGATCACAAAGAATATCTCCACAAGTTTTCATGAACTTTGGAGATGGATAGATATTTTCCTGGATTTAATTCCTTTAACTGGCAGAAAAAGGAATTAATTTTGAATGAAAAATATTGCAAATGACTTGGCAATATTTTTGCATATTCAGGGTTTATAGATATGGGATGATCACTGGGAAAAGTTTGGGAGGCAACAGATCAAAGGAAATTGGGGTTCCTTTGTAACGGAAGGAATTAGGGTTTCCCTTCCGGTAAACCGGAGAGTAGGGTTTCGGTGGCAAAATACTGAGAAAATATCTGGGGTGGCAAGGTTGGTCTGGAGAGAACCTCTGGTTGGGTAGGAAAGGCAAGGCTAAATGACCATCTTCATATACCCAAGAGCGAGAGAAAATCCAAGAACCTCGAAAAAAAGACGGGAGTCAAATCCCGCGAAGGAAAAAAAAACAAGGAGCGGAAACCAGGGTGTCACACCAGATCTTGCGCCTTTGTCCGGAGCTCGAAGATGAGCCAATGTCACGATTGCGCTTCTGTGACTCCCTATGTTCCATCTGAGCGGTCTCAACCTGGATGGCCTTGTTCACCAGAGTGGCGAACTCGGCGAAGTCATGAACAACGAGAGCAAGCTTGAGGTCTGGGTGGAGTCCATTACGAAACTTCTCCTGTCTACGAGCATCAGTTGGAATGTCCTCTTCGGCATAGCGGGACATGTTAAGAAACTCCCGCTGATAGGCTTCTACAATCTTATTGCCCTGAGTGAGGTTGCAAAACTCTGTCTTCTTCCGGTCCACGATTCCCTGAGGAATGTAACGAGCACGGAAGGCAGTCTGAAACTGGAGCCAAGTGATAACTGTCCCAGCAGGTAGTGAACGCCTGTGGGTGTCCCACCATTGAGCAGCGGGGCCCTTCAAGAAGTAGGATGCGAAAGTGACAAGGTTATCAGGGGCGACACTTGCAGACTCCATCTTGTGGGGGATGTCGCGAAGCCAGTCGTCAGCATCCAGTGGCTGTTCAGAGTTGTGATAAGTAGTTGGATTGAGACGCACAAACTCCTGCAGAGTTATCGCAACAGGTTGCTGATTCTGCGCGTTCTGGTTCGGAAACTGAGCCATAATTCCAGTCATGAACTGACGGTTCAGCTCGAATTGCTGCATTATAGCTGCCATATAGTCTGGCGGTGGTGGGTGTTCAGGAGCACAGCCACGACCATGACCACGAGCACCTGGCCTAACCATCCTGCTAAAGATTTAACAGAGGGTAGTTTAGTAAAAGCAACTGCAAGTGTTTAGAGACAAACATGATGTAACACGACAATGAATAAGTAGTGCAATAGATACATAACAGCAGTCAATTAAGACATACAGATCCATACACAGAGTCGGTTACACGCGGACAGCATAAGTTCGCAAAATTAAACAACTAGACATGCTAGGCGGCGCGCAGGCACGCGGTAAGGAATACACAACTAGACATAGCAAAGGCTACATCAACGTCGGAGAAAACCACTGAAACGGGGTAACTGCAAGTGCGGACGATGAGTCTCCAAGGCAGAAAAGTCCTGCTCTCTGTGTGCACTCTGATGCAGAACCCAGTCTCGAACTGGAAGAAGAGGTCCACGTGCGGGTGTGTGACCTCCAACAGCAGGCCAATCGATACCTGCCGGCATTTGAGTCCTGCGCGGGTAAAGGATGTACTCTGGATGTATCTCTGCACGAACAGCTGGCAGCAACTGTGTCATAGCATCATAGAGACGTGCTCGAGTGGCAAACAACTCGACGACGAGAACCCGGGCAGTGCGATCCAGAGCCTGAGTGCACTGAATCAAAACCTGCGGGTCATATCGACGTCGCTCGTAAGGGGCACAGACAGCTGTGTAGTATCCGGTAGCATCTCCAGCAGGGGCATACGGGATGTATCGGAACTCGGAGTCATCCAAGCGACTATGCTCTCCACGGAGACGTGCGACAACAGAGTAGGCAGCATCATGGACTTCCATACCAATCATCACGCCGATACCATGAAAAAGGTGCAACTCAGTGTCGGAGTTGTCCCGCTGATCAAAGATACGAACATCAGCATGGTACTGCTCCTGGTTCAACTCGCGGTAATCCACATAAACCATGTACTCGGGGTACCAGCGGTAGCCCAATCTGGTCAGGAGGGCGATCAGGACAGCTGGAAAACCAGGCGCATCACGAGCGTAAGTGCGAAGCACAAGCTGCGTCGCAGGGCGCGGCGGAAACAAGCGATCCATCTGAAACAGAGGAAATTACAAGATTGTCAAATGACAGTGAGTGAATTTTGCATCATGCATTTAAAGAAGTAATTTGTAGATAACCAAAGCTCCGGGTGGATGTGATCACGAGAACCTAGAGTCAGAGTTAGTAAAATTTTAACCCGAATAGAAGAGAGATCAGAGTCCCAGAGTAAGGAAGAGGAATAAAAGATCCTAATCCCATCCAAGTGCAACATGGGCCCGTAAGCCACACAGCACTGTTAGGAAAATAGTTTTTCAACGACTAGACTCAACTTCGACCAAGGAATTGGAAGGGGGCTTCCTACAGGCAGTCGGCTCTGATACCAACTTGTGACGCCCTCTGCTCGACCGTGCACTAATCATACATGCAAACGTGCACGCTCGAGATCAGAGACGCACGGGAAGATATCACAACACAACTCTAAACTCAAATTTAAACATAAATCTTCATATTACAAACCAGGGGTCACGAGGACCCGAATACATAAGTCATACACACAAATAATATCTGGGTACAGACATAGTTAGTCAAGTTTGCCTTAAGAAGGCTAGCACAAACAACGATACTGATCGAAAGGCGAAGACCTCCTGCCTAGGGCCTCCGAACTACTCCTGGTCGGCTGGCTCAACCCAGTAGTACGTGCCTCTGGGACTCTCCTGGTAGTATTCTCCTGTAGTGGCGTCCGGCTCCGGGGCTCCGTCGTCTGATCACAACAACCGGGTATGGGGAAAAGAAGTAGCAAAGCAACCGTGAGTACTCATCCAAAGTACTTGCAAGACTGACATCAGAACTATACTAATATGCATCGGTATCAAAGGAATGGGGCTATATCTTTGGACTAAACTGCAGAATGCCAGAATAGAGGGGGAGAAGCCTAGCCTATCGAAGACTAGCATCTTGAAGCAATCTTGCAGCATCAGAAGAGAGTAGAGCAAGATAATATATAATCAATCATGGTATAGTAATGCCCTGAGATCCTTCCTCGACTACCCTGCGAGAAAGTGATCTCGAGAGCAGTAGTAACAGTTTATCAATGTAACTGTATCCATTTGTAGTTGTAGCAGATCAAGATACAACTCTGAGCGTCCTGTTACCGTGGACACGGCTATTCGAATAGATCACTTCCCTGCAGGGGTGCACTACTGTTACCCAACACGCTCGATCACATCTGGCCGGACACACTTCTGGGTAATACCCGGCCTCGGGTGATCGACACGACGCAATCCTACCTAGGTCAGCAGAGAGGTCAACACGCCGATCTAAATCCTAAGTGCGAAGGGGTCTTGGGCCCATCACCCTTTGCACTCCTGCACGTTGCGTGGCTGGTCGGGGCCCAGGCGCGACACTGTATAAACAAGTGACGTAACCAGCCCACCCCAACAATCAGGCCGCATCTCTGAGCTGTGATGTCTGAAGAGCTTTCGGCTGATACTACGACGTAGAGGGCCCCATTAAACCATTATCCCACGTGGTGGTAGTGCGTATAGGCACGTAGCCAACTCAGATCAAATACCCTAAATCCGTTAAGCATGTTTAGTAACTCGCAGAGATGAACAGGGTTCCTGTCGCTCCGACTTGGTATCACATGACACGCAGGTGCTCTTGGAGCCGACCCGTCTTTAATGTTATTCTCTCGCGGGCACCCTTGGGGCCAGCCCGACTTTAACAGTTTAAGTATTGCAATATGTAAACATTTCCGTGATCATCACCCAGAGTGATCACGGCCCAATATCAAGCATGGCAAACGGACAAGGTGAAGGGCCACCGATGGAACATAGCATACCTAACTAAGCATCATAGGATAGCAGGTAATGTATTAGTAGCAGGCGACAAAATCAGGCTATGCATCAGAATAGGAGCTATCGGAGCAACAACAGAGGCAATACTAATGCAAGCATAAGAGAGAAAGAATGGGTGATATCTGGATGATCAAGGGGGTTTTGCTTGCCTGGAAGCTCTGCTGAAGGGGTCTGGTCGTCAGCGGCGTCGTCGTACACTGCAGTGTCGTCGGTAGTCTCGGGGCTATCGGGAGAGAAGTACGGGGAAGAAACAATAATTACACGGCAAACAATGCAATAGGGATGCATGACATGTCTACATGCTATACTGGGGGTGTTCTAATGCAGCACTACGCAAGTTAGACGGAGCGGGAATTTATCCGGGTGTGTTCTCCCAGCTCCGGGTGATTATCGGTACCCTGAACCGGAGGGGATGGTTCCATGTTCAGTAGGTTAGAGGGGTGTGGCAGGTATGTGGATGGCATATTCAAATTCTTCATATTTTTCTGATCATTTTTCATATATAAATTATTTTCATCCGAGTTACGGTTTATTTTATATGATTTTTCAAAGTTTTAAACATTTTCTGGAATTTCTGAAATTATTTAATTAGAATTATCCGAAACAGTATAGGGTGACGTCAGCAGAACGTCAGCAGTCAACTCTGGCTGTCCAGAGTCAAACCTGACCAGTGGGTCCCACTGGTCAGTGACTCAGGACTAAACAGGGATTAAATTTAACTAAATAAGGTTAATTAGGTGGTGGGGCCAATTAGTCAGTGACTAATTAACTAATTAATTTAATTAACTAATTAATTAACATTTTATCTATTTACAAAATCATTTAAATTTTGGCGGGACCCACATGTCAGTGACATGGGGCCGCCCAGCCAGCGGTTGACCCGGTTAACCGGTCAACCGGGCCCATCTGTCAGCGGTACAAGGCGGGACCCGCGGCTGCTGCGTCAGCGCCGCATCGAACGGCGACCGGAGTCGCGCCGGCGAGCACGCACACGGCGGAGAAACTCCGGCGAGCTCAGGATTTGCGTACGGTGCATCATTTGCGACGCGGTTTGCGGCATTCGATCGGGGAGACCAAGCCACGGCGATCTACGGTACTAGCACGAGGCGGGGCGGCCGGAGATGAGTGCTACGACGGCGACGACGGAAGGCGGCGTTCGGGTGGGGCTCGGAGTCGGCAAAACAGCACGCGCGCGAGCAAACTAACTACGCCGCGAGGCCCTACGCGATGCGGGGAGATCGATGGACACGAACCCGGGGCCATTGGGTCGCCGGAAGCACGCCGGCGACGAGCCCGAGCGGCGTCTGGTACGGCCATGGCCGGATCGGCGGCTATGGCGTGGAGGAGAGCTCAGGGAGAGAGGGAGAGGGAAGGAGGGCTCACGGGGAGCCGGTAGTGGTGCAAAGCGAGCGCGGGGGAGGCTCGAGGCGGCAGATCGACGGCGGCGATCAACGGCGACCGAGAGGGAGGGCGAGGCCGTGCAGCTCGACGTAGGGGCTCCCAGCTTGTTCCAGTCGGCGTAGTCGACGTAGTCGACGTCGGGGAGGCCGCTGGACACGTCGGAGCGGCGAGGAGGGCTCGGTGGCCGTGAGTTCTACGGCGGCGAGGCCATGGCAGCGTCGGGAGGGAGTGGCAGAGAGGGAGAGGGGGCAAATGAGGCGGCTAGGGTTTGCCAGAGAGGTCGGCGAGGGCCTTATCCGACTAGGGGCGGGCGCGGCATCGCGCTGTCGAGCAAGCGAGCAGGGGGGGACGGGGCGCGGCGTGCGGCAGAGGCGAAAGCAGCGCGCGCGTGAGCAGTGCGAGGGAGAAGTGATGCGGAGCATCCTACGGACATCACCATGTCAAGAGTCCGTTCGCCAAGTGACACGTGCGACATCTACTTCATCTATACAAAGGTGAATCATCTCCTTTACACGTGTCCGCTTGTGCCCTTCGAGGATGGTATACTACTTGACCCTCTCTCGTGTGCATACATAGGTGTGAGCGGAGCTACACATTCATCGAGGAGGAGTCCAAGCTCAAGAGGACATGTAGATCAGGAACACCGCAAGGGAGACGGAGTCAAGCAACGGGAAGAAGGACAACTACCCAGAAAGTCTCTGGATACCCCATGCGCACGGGCCCCAAAAGACCCCGTGCGCACGGGACCTCTCGCTGTAGCTGCTGATAGCCCGTGCGCACGGGCCCCACTTACCCCGTGCGCACGGGCCACCCAGTGAGGTGGCTGACTTTGGTCTGTTTTTCCCCTCACTTCGTCCCTTACCTCCCACCTCCTATATAAACCGTACCTAGGCCATTTGTAAGGGTTAGCAAACAATATGATATGATCTAGAGAGTACTTTGCTCATCTACCCTCTCCCATGGAGATCAAGACCTCCTAGGAGAAGATCCCAAGTGGATATCAAGATCCCTTCTAGGGAAGGATCTATCTAGATCATCAAGACCTCATCTCCTCTTGGATTTGGGATGAACATTACCATGTATCTTTCCCTTTGTTGTTCTTGTACCTTGTGGATCTCATGTGTTGCTAGTCTAGTGGATGTGTGATTGGACTTGTTCTTGAGTGTTTCCCTTGTGATTTTCCCTCGTATTCTTCGTGCTCTACGTGTTCCTCTTCGTAGCCACCTCCAATTCGTGAACATCGGGACAAATCGGGGCACTTTGGCCCGTGCCCTACATCATCTTGGTATCATGAGCCACGTTGACACGAATTTGGAGCCCTACCCTCCATGTTCTAGCCTAATTTTGCTTGTTTTTGCCAATTTCGAAAATTCCCCTAAAAAAGAGCCATACCAAATTTTTTGTGATTTGTTGTTCCTAGTGCGTTTTTGTTGGTTTCAATCCATGGATCTGGTGTTTAGCAAGTAGATCCATCTGCTATTGCGTCCCCATAGCCCAATTTTTCTTTTCCCCCTTCGAATTTGGAGTTGAAATCGCAATTTTTCCACCACCCCCGTGCCCACGGGCTCCCCACCCCGTGCCCACGGGCCCCCGATACGTCTCTGAACACCCCGTGCCCACGGCCCGTGTACCGTGCGCATGGGACCCCGTGTCCACGGGCCTTATACCCCGTGCGCACAGCCCTCCCAGGATCAGCCGCCACTGCTTCACTGTTTCGCCCATATCTCCCACTTCCGAACTCCGATTTGGGTGTTCTTTGGCTCGTTGGAAAGCTAGCGACGTGCCCGAGCTGATCATATTGGTTTTACCACCATTTGCCTCCATCAAATTTTGTGCATTTGTGCATCTTTGCATAGGCCCTCCGCCATAACTTCCGCACCACCACCATAAACTTCCGCAACCTAAGCCATTTTGGTTTCCTTTGCATTTGTGGTTGTTTGAGTTGTGATTTGAGTATCCTAAGGTGTTTCGGCTACTTAGGGACGGTTACATCTTCATCACCACCGACGACATGGAGCGATACGAGTATTGACTAGTTCCATCCACTTCATCCACCATGACATTCCGCATCGACGACGGCCATCCATCCTTTGAGACCATCTTCAACCGGAAGCAAGGCCGGTTACCCCCGACTTCGTGAAAGGTTAAGTGTGACGAAGGTATCCATTCCGTCATAAACTTTTCCTTCCTTGCCATTACATCTTGATAGCCCCACCATCTTTGCGAATACCTTCATACCTATTGAGACTAGCTATCCGAGTATTGCCGGGCTTCGCGAAAACTTGTGCACCTTAGTGATACGATATCATATTGTTGCATCATTTGATATATCTTGCTCCCGTGCATATCTTGCGATACTTATCTCATGTTTGTGGTTGAGGCTCATTAAGCATAGTGGAAAGGAAGAGAAGAGAAGATAAAAAAAAGCTTTTAAGCAAGAAAAAGGAAGATCAAAAGCTTATAAGCAAAAGAGTGTTGAGCATGAAAAGAGATACTTGTGCATGAGGATACATGGAATAAGAAACGTTTTGCTTGCATACATATAGGTAGGTGCCAAGTGGTGAATCGTGCCCAAACATGCAATCAAGCTAGCATCTCTCCTTGTGTTTGTGCAACACGAGCTTAGTCTTCGTTAGGCAATTTTGTATTGCTCATTCCTATAGTTGCACAAGCCCCATTATCCCACCGTGTGTGTTTCTTTATTGCCCTCCTCTATATTTGTGATCACTTGCTTTGCATTTTGAGTCCTTTGGCTTGATTTCAACATTTACATATCTTGGACTTCAATTTGCATAAATTTGTGCCACTTGTCCTAACCAAGCCACTCGATAAGCTTTACTTTGTAGGTGTGAGTGAACAAGTCCGGTACCAATTCCACTATTCTTTCATTTCACATTGAGTGAAACGGGATACATTCTCAACTTTGGGAAAAGGTAACTTGGTATTGTTTATCTCATTTCCTACTCACCTTTGCTCGAGTCTTGTGATGGATAGGTGAAGCACATCATCTCCGGTCTACAACCACGACGACGAGTTCGATGCCATGAAGAACTTCATCGATGCCAAGATGGACAATTAAATGGAGGAGCTCAAGGTCCTCATCAACACCGGCAAGCGGTCTTCATCATCTTCGAGAAGACGCTCAAGTGCAAAGACTCCCGAGCTACCATCTTTGGCAAGGACACACCGACATTGACACCGACAAGACCAAGACGCTCAAGTTTATCAAGGGCGTACCACAAGAACGGAAGAGCAGCCTTCCAGGAGCATGTTGGCTTCTCTGCCAACCCCGTGCACACGGGCCAGCGACCCCCGTGCACACGGCCTCCTGCACCCCCGTGCGCACGGGCCATACAGAACATCGACAGCGACCCCAAGACTGTGACTTCATCAGCTACATTGGCATCTTCGCCAAGTGACTTCAAGGCATCTTCGCCTTCGGATGTACGGCATCTTCGCCTACTCCACGAGCTCAAGCCCACTACTTCCACGGGCTACTTTGACTTCACCAACAACTACAAGTCCACTCGACCCCGAGCACACTTTGCGACGACCACGCCCGAAGACGGCGAGCATGAGGATAGTACCACCGAGATGTCCAAGCCCGACGAGCTCCACGACGACGCTCCAAAGTTCGACTTCACCGCCATACCTCTTTGTGGCATTGATGATGCTGAGTCTACCATGGCTCTTTTTGAAGACGGCACGGCGATGACTACGACTACGGAGCAACTCAAGGATCAAGATTTGGAGGCAAGCGACAAGGTGGCGAGCAAGGATGATGCTTCCATCTTTGGAGGCGAGAGTGATGATGTGCCATCTTCGGCCTTCATCCACGACGACGATGAGACGGTTGAGCATGGGATTTTACCTTCGACCAAGGAGGCGTATGATGATGAGTTGAGCGACTTATGCCACCATATTGAGAGTGAGAGTGACTTCACCACTAGCCCCATATATGATGCGATGACCCAATTCCCATGTGAGGAGAGCCACCACCACCACCACTTGAGTGATTTGAGTGACTCCACCATATGTGACATTGAGTGCACCTATTTTGAGGGAGTGAGTTAGCCACCACATAGAGAGAGTGAGGTAGTTGATAGGGCATGTGAAGCCATTTCGATTTCTAACGACTTACCCTCTACCTCTATTGTGTCTTCTCATTTGGTGCTACATCCCATATACGACGACGCCCCGATCTTTGACGACTTCGTCCTTCCTTTGGACAAGACGATGGCCATGGTGTACTATGATACACCCCCCACATGGTTCCATCACGATGATGATGACCACGAGTTGGTCCTTGCCACCTCACCTACACCACATGAGTGGATTACGAAAGGTAACATAGGTGAAGGTGATGCTCTTGTCCCACTAGTGGACATTCTTGACATTGATTGCTTGCATGATGTAGATCCTCCTATTAACACGCTTGATGCTAGTATGATTTCCCCATGCGATGATTTACCCATTTATGATGAGTATGATGATTGCCATGTGGAGTCTATTAGTTGTGATGCCATGTTACATAGGATATCTTGTGATAATTCTCTCGGTCACATCATGTTTGCAACCCCTCTTGACTTGTCATATGCTATGAATGAGATCTCCCATATGTCATATTTGCAATCTCATCGTAGTGACTATGCATATGCCATTAAAATAAACCCAATGTGCACATATGGCATAGATGACAAGCCCATGGTTATTGGCATTTGTTTTTCTTGTGATGATATTGATATGCTTCCTTTGCATCATTTCTCTCACATGCCATGCCATGACCACCTAGCTTTGAACATGCATTGTTTGCCATGTTGTCAATTTTCTCCATATTATGCGTCCGCTATTACTCATGAGGCGACCCCCATAGTTTCCTCATACATGTTAGGAGATTTTGACCTATCCTATGAATTGCATGATTCCCATGATTGTGTGCACCATATGCATCCCATGACTGAAAATGCTTTCGATGTGCCATATACTTGCAAGCTAAATTTGTGTCCCCATCGTGTTATACATAACAACTACTCTCTCATGATGGATGACATGTTCATATACCATGCCTCAAATTTCTTTGAGCATTGCTTGTTTTGTGCTAACTCTAACATGCACATACACATCATGATGGATGATGTGTACATTTACCACGCACACACGTTGTTTCGTTTGTCCCCATATTGTGTAGGTACACACGCTTCCTCGTCAACCTCGCAAACGCAAGAGTTGACGGAACGAGCTCTAGAGAGCAATGATGATTTGGGATTCCGTGGATTGTCATTCCCACCACTCCCTTCGCGCCAAGACTTCGCGCATTTCTTCTACATGGCCCTCACATGGTTATGGGTTATTGTTCATTACATCCTATATGCCCATATTGCCATGTTCACTTTGCATGATATGCTCATTTATATGCCTTTGTCATGCATTTGTGACCCATGCTTTGCTTGACACATGATCCATGATTCTCATACTTATATGTGTATTTGCATGCTTGGTGGAGATATCACTTGTTATTGCCATGTTTGCTATGTACCCCATGCCTCTGATGATACTTTGATCATGTTTCGCTTTCGTGCTTATGATATGTCATGTGCATTACCTAGGCCTACAATTTGCTCACATGACATGACTGCCATGATTTCCTCTAGTGTGTTGCATCTTCGCTCCACTAGTTTGCACGACATGATTACTATGATTGCTTGCCTTGTTGCATCACCGATGATTCATACTTGCTCGTTTCATGCGGTTGATGGCAACCATTGCCATGCTTTGCACATGATTCATATTGCTTCTTGTCATATATCTCCATATGTTGCCTCTCGGATGCTAGATGATTTGCCATGTATTGAGTGCAACAATGCTTTTAGTCTTGCTAATGAGATTGCCCCCATGGCTTTCTCCCATATACTCGGAGCCTTTGACATATTTCATGTGAAGCATGCTTGTCTTCCTTCTTTGCACCATATGCCTAGTGCCATGAATATATCCATTGTTGCATCATATTATTCATGCACTTTTGCTTCTACTGGTTATGTGCAAGAGAAGAGAACCATCATGATGGATGATGTGTTTATCTACCATGCACATACGTTCTTTGCTTTGTTTTGTGCATGTGTAGGATCGTTCGACCCCGTGTCAACTTCCACTTCACGTGAGTTGACTATGTGAGCTCTTGAGAGCGAGCCACTTTCAACCGACGTGCTTCTACAACGCATTTTCTACCACTTCGGCATTGTGAAGGACGCACAAGGACATACTTTTGAGGTGATATCCTTCTCTTTTGAGAATCCCAACACCATGAGCATGCATATTGTGGATCATACTTCATGTGTTGCTTGCCACATGACACTTTGCACACATGCTAGAGATCTTCCTTCGACTTGTCATTGCCACATTGCCATGCCTCATGATATATATGCCTTGTGTGTTGCATCGAACATGATTACCCCATGCTATTCCCATGTGTTTGATTGCAACAATGTCATTTCTTCACATATGCCATGTCCCATTGCTTGCTACCTGCTTGACTTGATTGCCTCACACATGATGAAAAATTGCTCTTTCTATTGTGTTGAGTGCCACACTATCTTCACTACACCATGTGCACATTATGCTTGGATTGTCTTGCACTTCGGATTGCCCCATGTGTTTAGACATCTCATTCTATTTGGTGTTCTGAATGATTCATATGCCTACCATCGACCATTTATTGAGCGCTTTGTGCATGCTTGCTATGACCTTGAGGTCGATGCTTGTTCTCTTGTCACATTTATTTGCATCTCGACCTCCCATTTGCATGCTTGTTTACATGATGACCTTGACCACGCTCAATTGATATGCTTACTTGACATGCCACACTTCCTTGTCACACCTAATGCTATGCATGATGATGACACTTGTTGGGTGAATCACCACTTGAATGATTGGTTTTGCACTAACGCTAACCACATTTGTTTTTCCAAGTGTTTGTTGTCCTTGCTCCTTTTGAAGGAACCACAAGACGGTGCGACATTGGAGAGTGCCCATTTCGAACTTCAAGATGATGAACGCTTGGTGATCGTCCACTTTTACACGGCGATGCCATCTCTTTCCCATGGTGATTTGGTTTTTGATCCAAGGACAGATCTTTTCCAAGGGGGAGGGGATGATGCGGAGCATCCTACGGACATCACCATGTCAAGAGTCCGTTCGCCAAGTGACTCGTGCGACATCTACTTCATCTATACAAAGGTGAATCATCTCCTTTACACGTGTCCGCTTGTGCCCTTCGAGGATGGTATACTACTTGACCCTCTCTCTTGTGCATACATAGGTGTGAGCGGAGCTACACATTCATAGAGGAGGAGTCCAAGCTCAAGAGGACATGTAGATCAGGAACACCGCAAGGGAGACGGAGTCAAGCAACGGGAAGAAGGACAGCTACCCAGAAAGTCTCTGGATACCCCGTGCGCACGGGCCCCAAAAGACCCCGTGCGCACGGGACCCCTCGCTGTAGCTGCTGATAGCCCGTGCGCACGGGCGTGTACCGTGCCCACGGGACCCCCGTGCGCACGGGCCCCACTTACCCCGTGCGCACGGGCCACCCAGCGAGGTGGCTGACTTTGGTCTGTTTTCCCCCTCACTTCGTCCCTTACCTCCCACCTCCTATATAAACCGCACCTAGGCCATTTGTAAGGGTTAGCAAACGATATGATATGATCTAGAGAGTACTTTGCTCATCTACCCTCTCCCATGGAGATCAAGACCTCCTAGGAGAAGATCCCAAGTGGATATCAAGACCCCTTCTAGGGAAGGATCTATCTAGATCATCAAGACCTCATCTCCTCTTGGATTTGGGATGAACATTACCATGTATCTTTCCCTTTGTTGTTCTTGTACCTTGTGGATCTCATGTGTTGCTAGTCTAGTGGATGTGTGATTGGACTTGTTCTTGAGTGTTTCCCTTGTGATTTTCCCTCGTATTCTTCGTGCTCTACGTGTTCCTCTTCGTAGCCACCTCCAATTCATGAACATCGGGACAAATTGGGGCACTTTGGCCCGTGCCCTACATCAAGAAGACAGTGGGGGTGGGCTGGGCCGAGTCGGCTGACTTAGGCCCAGCAAGCGCGGGCCTTTTTCTTTTCTGTTTTCTGTTTTCTTTTCTGTTTTGCAAAATGTGTGGCCCCCATTTTACTTTTGTAAAACATGTGAACTAGCCACATAATTTCAGTGCAATATTAACCACTGCCAGAAACTGGTTTGGAGCCAAAGTGATTTCATTTGAATTTTAATTAAGTAAATTAGGAATGAATATTGCTGTTATGGTTCTGTTTTAGGATGTTAGAGTCCTTTAAGTAATTCAATTAATGTTGACTATATTTTTATAATTGCTTCTAGATTATTTGCAATATTATGAACATTTTAGTTTTCAAATTGAACAAGTTTTATTTTCACTTTAAATTTGAATTTCAATCTGAATTGGAATTTGAAATGAGATATGATCCAAATGATGATTAAGCACTGTTAATCATGGTGACTTGGCATTATCAAAAGGGTGATCACTGTAGCTATTACATGGGGATGTTACAAATTTCCCACGTTGTCCTAATTTTTCAGAATTTTTGGAGTTACAGAATATGGCTTTTAAATGGATCTTTACAGACTGTTCTGTTTTAAACAGATTCTGTTCTTATTGCATAGTTTGCTTATTTTGATGAATCTATGGATCGTATCGGGGGGTATGAATCCTGGAGAAGTTGTAGTAGAGTAGCATTATGCCAATATTAAATATGAATCAATTTTCAACAGTACCTAAAGTTTAAGATTTGTTTGTTATACTAACGGATCTCACGAAGGTTTTGTTGAGCTTTGTGTGATTGAAGTTTTCAAGTTTTGGGTGAGATCACAATAGATGAAGGAATAAGGAGTGGCAAGAGCCTAAGCTTGGGGATGCCCAAGGCACCCCAAGGTAATATTCAAGGAAGACTCAAGCGTCTAAGCTTGGGGATGCCCCGGAAGGCATCCCCTCTTTCATCTACAATCTATTGGTAACTCACTTGGAGCTATATTTTTATTCATCACATGATATGTGTTTTACTTGGAGCATCTTGTGAAATAGTTTGTTTGCTTTTTAGTTTGTCACAATCATCTTTGCTGAACATACCTATTTGAGAGGGACACACATTATTCGTGATTTGTTAGAATACTCTATGTGCTTCACTTATATCTTTTGAGCTAGGCAGTTGCTCTAGTGCTTCACTTAAATCTTTTTGAACACGGCGGTGGCTATATTTTGAAGAAATATTTGAACTCTCATGCTTCACTTATATTATTTTGAGAGTTGATATGATTAAAATTTTGAAGAAATATTTGCACTCTCATGCTTCACTTATATATTTTTGAGAGTTGACAATAGTAATGGTAATTTGCACAAGATATGAATTAGGTCCCAAAGTGATGAATATTCAAGAGGGATATAATAAAAACTTTCATGAAAGATCATTGGATATGATAAGTTTGATTCCTTGCAATAGTTTTGCGATATGGAGATGATAATATGTGAGTCATGTTAGTGAGTAATCGTGATTTAGTAAGAATATTGGTGTTAAGGTTTGTGATTCCCTATGCATGCACATAAAGTCAATAGTTATGCAACAAAATTATATCCTACTTATGGTGCATTATTCGGTGTTAGTTATGTTCAATGCATGTTTATGATCGTTTTTGCTTTTTGGTTGGTCGCATCTCAATCTATTTGCTAGCCTTCATTTGTACTAAGCGGGATTACTGCTTGTGCATCCAACTCCTTAAACCCAAGTTGTGCCAAATGAGTCCACCATATCTACCTATATGCGGTATTTCCATGCCGTTCTAAGTAAATTTGCATGTGCCAACTCTAAATTTTCAAAATAAATTTTCCATTTTGTGTGCCCGTACTGCTCATGAAGCGGCAGGGGGTGGCCAATATTTTCGATGCTAGGTGTGTTATTCTCACGATGTGTGTTTATTCACTTGTCATTGCACGAGAGAGTGGCAGGTAATAGGGATGCCCAGTCCCGAAATGAATTTTTTTTAATATGATGATAATAATAAATTCCTTGGAATGTGTTGGTATGGAGGGCACCCGTGGATACGGCTAGCCATGGATTGTGGAAGAATGGTGGAAAGGAAATAAACTTTATTTTATGTCTGGGAACCGCCTATAATGTGTCTAGCATGGAAGATATTGGGAATTCTCGGTCGTTTTCGTTGACAGGAAAAGAATGCCTCTCAAAATAATTTTATCTCTCTAATTTAAGCGTTGAGCTCTAGCACATCTACAAATCTCTGCTTCCCTCTGCGAAGGGCCTATCTATTTACTTTTATGCAATTTTTATTTTTATTTTGAGTCTCCATCTTCTCTTACAAAGGACCAACTAGAGAGCACTATTGTCATACTTGTGCATTGGGTGTAGCTAATATTGAGTGTGTTTCATGAATGGATCAATGATTGAGCATAAAGGGCTAGGGATAACTTTCTTTAGCATTGATATTTTGAAAGACATGGTTGCTTGTTAGTATGCTTGAGTATTTATGTCTTCATGTCAAACTATAGACTATTGCTTTGAATCATTCAAGTCCAAATGTCCATGCTACAAACAAAAGAGTATATGATGAATATGATAGGCAACATTCCACATCAAAAATTCTTTTTTTATGATTTACCTACTCGAGGACGAGCAGTAATTAAGCTTGGGGATGCTTGATACGTCTCCAACGTATCTATAATTTTTGATTGTTCCATGCTATTAGAGTATCAATCTTGGATGTTTTATATACATTTACAAGCAATTATATATCATTTTTGGGACTAACCTATTAACTTAGTGCCCAGTGCCAGTTGCTCTTTTATGCTTGTTTTTGGCTTTTCAGAGAAACAATACCAAATGAAGTCCAAATGCCACGAAACTTTTTGGAGATTTTTTTCTGGACAAAAGAAACCTGGGAAGATTCAGGAGGAGGCCAGAAGCCCCACAGGGGCTTCACAAGGCACTAGGGCGCGCCCCAGCGGGGGGCGTAGTACCTTGTGGGGCCCGCGTGACTCCTTTTGACCTAATTCCACTTCTATAAATTCACAAATATTGGGAAACCCCAGAGAGCCAGAAGAGAAAACCTTTCCGCCGCCACAAGCCTCTGTTTTTCCACGATCCCATCTGGAGGCCTTTTCCGGTACTCTGCCGGAGGGGGAATCGATCACGGAGGGCTTCTACATCAAACTTGCTGCCCTTCCGATGATGTGTGAGTAGTTTACCACAGACCTACGGGTCCATAGCTAGTAGCTAGATGGCTTCTTCTCTCTCTTTGATCTTCAATACAATGTTCTCCTCGATGTTCTTGGAGTTCTATCTGATGTAATCTTCTTTTGCGGTGTGTTTGTTGGGATCTGATGAATTGTGAGTTTATGATCAGATTATTCATGAGAAATATTTGAGTCTTCTCTGAACTCTTTTATGCATGATTGTTATAGCTTTGTATTTCTCTCCGATCTATTGATTTGGTTTGTCCTACTAGTTTGATTTATCATGCCATGGGAGAGGTGCTTTGTGATGGGTTCAATCTTGCGGTGCTCAATCCCAGTGACAGAAAGGGACATGACACGTATTTGTATTGTTGCCATTAAGGATAAAAAGATGGGGTTTATTCATATTGCTTGAATTTACTTCTCTACATCATGTCATCTTGCTTAAGGCGTTACTCTGTTTCATACTTAATACCCTAGATGCATGCTGGATTGCGGTCGATGGGTGGAGTAATAGTAGTAGATGCAGGCAGGAGTCGGTCTACTTGTCTCGGACGTGATGCCTATATACATGATCATTGCCATGAATCCGTCATAATTATTTGCTTTTCTATCAATTGCCCAACAGTAATTTGTTTATCCACCGTATGCTTATGTGCTCTAGAGAGAAGCCTCTAGTGAAAACTATGGTCCCCGGGTCTATCTTTATCATATAAAAAACCTAAAAATACCTTGCTGCAATTTATTTACTTTTATTTTAATTAGTAGTTTAGTTTATCTATTTACCTCGATAAGATTTAATCCTTGCAAATAACCTCTAAGAGGATTGACAACCCTCTTATTTGCGTTGGGTGCAAGTGTTTGCTCTTGTGTGTGCAGGTGCGCTTTAACGGAATTTTGCTTGGTTCTCCTGCTGGATTGATAACCTTGGTTCTTAACTGAGGGAAATATTTATCTCTACTATACTACATCATCCTCTCCTCTTCGGGGAAATACCAACGCAGACTACAAGTAGCAACCCCCAACTCCCCTCCAAGGCGTAGGCGATGACGCAGAAGGGGTACTAACGGGGAGCCCAGCGGGAACAACCTTACCGTCGATACGGCGGCCAACGGGGCCGAAGACCAAGGGGAGAACCTTCAAGCCTCCCCGGAATGCCCCGTTGACCCCGAAGGCATCCCCAGGGACTCGGATCCTGACGACCTCTTTGAAGAGGCCGATGAGAATTACATGCGGGAATCTGAGGAGGACGTAAGCCTCAGCACCGAGGCTTCATAGTCCTCGAAGACCCTGTTGAGCAAGAACGCTTCCGGTGGTGCCTTGTCGCCACCGCCCGAAGCATGAAGCGCAAGCAGCAGCAGCTGCAGGCTAACGAGGTCACGCTCAACGACAAATTGGTCGAAATACTTTCGGCCGAGCAAGACCTCGAAGAACGGCGCCATAGTGCGCCCAAATCTTGTCCACGCAGGCGTTTACTGCCTGAATTCGGTGATGAACTAACCGCCGAGGCACCTGACCGCCCCCCTCGAGGGCGTGACAGGCCCACGTGGGAGGATTTCCACACTCAACCAGCTCCACGTCGTTATGGCAAGGACCCTATGGACTAGCCCACCCGATCTGTTTTACAGATAGGGTAATGGAACACCAGTTCCTAGATGTGTTTAAACCCATCAACATAGAATCGTACGATGGCACCACGGACCCAGCCGTATGGATTGAAGACTTTCTTCTCCATATACACATGGTCAATGGAGATGACCTCCATGCCATCAAGTACCTGCCGCTCAAACTAAAGGGGCAGGCAAGGCACTGGCTGAATAGCCTACCGCCCCACTCCATTGGAAGCTGGGAAGCCCTTGAAGACTCCTTTAGGGCAAATTTCCAAGGAACCTACGTCCGACCTCCGGACGCCTATGACCTCAACCGTGTCACTCAGCAGCCTGGCGAATCAGCTCGGAAATTCTAGAACCATTTTCTTACTAAAAGAACTAGATCATAGACTGCTCAGACGCCGAGGCCATCGCTGCATTCAAGAATAACATCTGAGATGAGTGGCTCGCCCGCCAGCTCGGTCAGGACAAACCGAGGACCATGGCAGCCCTAACCTCGCTCATGACCCGCTTTTGCGTAGGAGAGGACAGTTGGTTGGCCCGCAGCACACACGATAGTGAGTCGGGGACCTCGGAGACTCGCGACGCCAACGGCAAGCCTAAGCGCAACAAAAATAAGCGCATGCATAGAAACGGCGGAAGCGACACAGAAGATGCAGCAGTCAATGCAGGCTTCACCGGACCTCGATCCGGACAGAAAAGAAAGCCCTTTAAAGGGAACAAGGATGGACCGAGCCAGCTTGACAAGATCTTGGATCGACCGTGCCAAATTCATGGCACTCAAGAAAAACCAGCAACCCACACCAACAGGAATTGCTGGGTCTGTAAGCAGGCCGTCAAGATAGTGACAGAGGGTTAACATAAAACCCCAAATCGCAGCGAAGACGAGGATGAACCTCGGCGGCCGAACAATGGAGGCCAGAAAAAGTTTCCTAATGAGGCAATAGAGGTAAGCATGATTTATGTTACCCACATCCCCAAAAGGGAGAGGAAACACGTACTTCGGGACATCTACGCGTTAGAGTCTGTGGCCCCAAAGTACAATCCGTGGTCGGCTTACCCAATCACATTCGACAAGCATGACCATCTGACAAGCATCAGGCATGGCAGATCGGCCGCACTCGTCCTGGACCCGATCGTCGATGGTTTTCACCTGACGCACGTCCTTATGGACGGAGGGAGTAGCCTCAACTTGATCTACGAGGACATGGTAAGGAAGATGGGGATTGACTCATCTCGGATTAAGCCTAGCAGCCCCATCTTTAAAGGTATAATACTAGGGGTCGAGGCTCGCTGCACAGGAACCGTGTCCCTGGAGGTAGTATTCGGGTCACCCGATAACTTCAGGAGCGAAGAGTTAATCTTCGACATCGTACCTTTTCGCAGCGGATACCATGCGCTCCTAGGACGCACCTCATTCGCCCGCTTTAATGCAGTCCCGCATTATGCTTATCTTAAGCTCAAGATGTCAGGACCCAACGGCGTTATTACAGTAAATGGTAACACCGAACGCTCTCTCCGGATGGAAGAGCAGAGTGCGGCTTTCGCAGCCGAGGTACATGCATCCGAGGAGGCCGCCCGTGGCGGTAAACGCACCCCCAGCTCTTCGAAGCGTACGCGGGCTGCGCCAGTTGACCTCGGACAAGCACCTCCCCACACCAAGTAGGGGTACGGGCTCCTCGCGCGCCTCCCTTGGAAAGGGCACTACGTCCCTAGGGTGCACAACTTCGCACTGAAAATTCCCTGGGTCACCGAGGAGCCACGACAATGGAGACGTCGGCTCGGCTAGACCGACCAACGACGAAACCGCAGGCTCACATATCGGCAGGGTTCTGTCAAAGAGCTAGCCAATGTTAGCATGCCGATGTGGCCTTAACCACACAACTACAGCTGCAGACCTCTTCGAAGGGATCGACCAATGGACGCGTCAAGCGCATGCTTGGCCGAAGCTACACGTTACCAATACCAACCCCTACTATCAACGAGGACGAGCTGGTCAACAGCACGGAGACACAGATGTGTGGCAGGAAGCGTCCTGGGCTCATAGACCCGATGACATGATCCGCCCTATTTTCTTTTAGTTTCTCCCTCATTATCTTCACTTGCATTGTATCCTGTTTAGTCCCTTTCATCAAAGAGTTCGGCATGTAAAGCTTGGCTATTTGAAATAAAGAAATCATACCCATAAAGGTCTTCAAACGCATTTTCTTACAAGCACTGCTCACATCTTTAAGATACAATTGCTAAAGGGTTTCGATCTTGCTCCCTGAAATAAAAGTTCGAAGTACTCGGCGTCTCGGATGTTGCACTATATGCATCAGTTTCGAACCTAGATTTTGGTCAATAGTTGGGTTGCGCGGCTCCTATGTGTACCCCTTACATTCCCGACAAATTCAGCTAAGGGTGTAACGGGAGAACCACTGTGATAGTGCCGCTAGTTTAACTGGCAGAGCGCCTCAGTGGAGAAAGCCAAAGACTGACTATCTAGGTAAGCGAAAACTGGTTGGCCATCCGAAGACCGCGTCAAGCGACGTGTCATTAGAGATCACCCGTGTTAAACGAAGGGCTTCTTCCTCGAATTGGCCGAGGTGGGCAGGATATAAAACCTCGGCTGACTAGGCCGACCACTTCACACACTGGGGGCTGGTCATCAGTCCCCACCGTCAAACTCCTATGGCTAAGTGAAAGTTATAAAGCCACCATAGTCCGATTGCCTAGCCCCTATGTGCACAGACCTCCCTCGGGAACCGAGACGTCGGCTACGGGTCAGGAATGCCTAAAGGGGGCAAAATTTGTATACTATACAAAGGGGGCCGAAACCGACGACTGGCCACTTTCAGTTCAACACGGTCAAACAGGAGGAACATTAAAAACACAACATAAACACATGCGAGGAAATTCGACCATACTCATTAAATAACTTGAAATCTTTATACATCACACGCACTTCGCCATTCCGAAGTGCTACCTAGAAATACAAGTCGGCCTTCAGACACATGGCCTCGGTAAGATGGGCGCCTTCCTCCACGTCGGCAAAAAACTGCTCCGCGGTGCGCGCCTTCCCTTCGGGGGGCCCCGCAGCAACAACCTCCGCCTCCACCTTCCGGAAGTGCATTTTCACGCAGGCATACGCCCGCCGTGCTCCTTCCAGACACGCGGATCGCTTCCAGCGGTTGACTTGCGGGACGGCCTCTTGCAGTCGCACCAGGAGCCCGAAGAAGCTAGCTGGCAACGCCTCCGTGGGCCACAGATTGATGCAGAGGTCTTGGAGCGCCGGCCTCGCCATCCGAAGAAGCTCCGCTAGTTGCTTCATCCGATGATTGAGCAACTGCGATTGCGAGGGCTCCTGGAACTGATTCCAGAATGCCTTCTCCGCCTCATGGCCCTCCAGTTGGCCAAAATGAAGGCCGGCATCCGCCGCACTCTTCGGGAGATCGGCGAAGATCTCTGCGGATCGCCATAGCTGGGTGAGCTCGATGAACCCCTTGCTGCCAAATACACATTGCACTAAATGTAGCTTACCCGCGGCTATTCGCTCCACTTGCTGGATCACGTGGTGGTCGGCCCGGTCCCAGGTCTGGAGCTCAGCATGAGACAGGCGTAGCTTTCATAGCTGCTCGCCCATCTCTTTTTCCTTCTTCTCAAGGGAATCGTGTTCGAGATACACGCCCTTGAGAGTCTCCTTGACCTCCAGGACCCGTGCCTGGTCCTTCTCCCTAGCCACCTAGGTCTTTTTCTGCTTTGGCCGTAGCAGCCTTCTCCTGCTCGACCTCCTGCCGAGCCGTTAAGAGCTCGGCCTTGAGCCTATAAAGCTCGGCTAACACCACTGTTATCAAATCAGTTCGGCATCAGTCCTTGCTCAAAATCAAACTTCAAAAAAAAGCACGGCGCATCGGTCGCTTACCTTGAGACTGCTCGACCTGCTTGTTCATCAGGTCGAGGTCCTTTTCGGACCTCTCGAGCTTCCGGCTCATCTCCGCAATCTCCTTGGAGGCGGAGTCAGGAGCCGAGGTTGACACCTGCATAAACAATTTCTAATGAGCCCCATAATCAATTTAAGGACACTTCGGACACACATCCTGTTTCATCAGTCCCGGGGGCTACTTCTTCCTCTGAGCCTATATTTTGAACTCAACTCTAGTTTTTTCAAACTGGCCCTGGGCTCGGGGGCTACTCACTAGGCAGGCCGTCTAAACGATTGGTAACATATGCCCTCAGACAGTTACAAAGATTGATAAATCTAAGCAGAGAAGATCCTTTTTCTCAAAAGGCAGAGGGTTACCTCGAAGCTTGTCATGAGGCCCTTGAAGACCTCATGCATTCCGGCCACTGCGGACCGGAATCCCTACAGCGCCGCGCTGAATAACATGCGGTGCTCATCCTTGAGGGAGGAGCCTGTCAAGGTTGCCTCCATCTCTTCGGTCCACCCCGCGCTAGCCCGCCCTGGAGCGGGAGGTGAGGGTGGAAAGACCTCGGGCCCCAGCACCTGGGTGATGGGTTCGTGGGTCTCCGGCTACGGCGGTGGAGCCGGAGTAGACTCTGGCTGGGCCGTTGTCTGGTCCAGCCCTTCCTGGATGACCTCGGGGACCTCGTCCCCTTGGCCTTGCGGGGCCGAGGTATCAACCTCGGCCATGATCACCTCTTCGACCCCCGCTGCGTCAACCTGAGGGGCCGGGGTCGACGTCACCTCGCCCTACCCTTCGGGAGCCGGGGCGGCACGGTCCGGCGTCCCGCTAGTGGGCGGCAACCCGCTGGAGGAGTCGCTAAGGCATGCCTTAGGCGGGCTATGGAAAAACATTTACATGGCGTTAGCCCTGCCAAAAAAACTTAACCATGAAGACAAATACAAAGGACAGCGGCGTACCTTCGAGGCACCATCTTTCTTCCTCCCCAGCATGAGGGGGTCGTCTTCAGACTCGTCGGAGAGCATGTTCTTCTCCGACGGCTGGGGCTCGTCAGCCGCCCCGGCTGAGGTTTCTTTCAACCTCTTTTGGCCAGTGGGTCGAGCCTCGGCCTCGGCGTCTTCTGACGCCGCCCTCTTCCCCTTTAGGGGAAGGTTATCCTCGTCCTCCCCCCTGTCACTTTCGTGGGTGGAGGAGGCATGGGTCTCCTCGGACCGGGTGACTGAGGTCTCCCGCCCCCGAAGACCCGTCATGCCCTTCTGGGGCTTCGCCGCCCTGGGAATCACCACGTGCGGCTCCTCGGTCAGGAGCTCGGTGAGCAGAGGGGACTTCTCCCCCTCCGGGAGCGGTGCCGGGCACGACATCTGCTGCACCTTGGTCACCCAGTTCTGCAAATACGAAATGGATCGATTCATCGAAACCCGTCTCACTTGACAGGAAAGGGATATGAACATATATATGTATTGAACACTTACCAGGGTGGTGGTGTAGCCGACCTCGAAGCCGAAGTCCTTCCCCTCCTTGGGAATCTTGTCCTTTGGCCAGCTTGAAGAGCCGCGTCCACATCCCGGGCTAGGGAGGAGTGAAAGAAGCCGAGGATGGGTCTGGCATCCTCAGATTTGTGCTCCCACATTGGGGTGGCCCAGAGTTGGAGCGGGAGGATGCGGCGATGGAGCATGACGTTGACCACGTCGGGCAGTTGGAGCTTCTTCTTGAGGGACCACCACTGGATCCTCTTGATTAGTGTCTCCACTTCCTCTGGGTTTTCCCACAGGATGCCCTTCTCCTTCCAGGACTTGAGCTTCTTTGGAGGCCCAGCCGAGAAGGCTGGGACCTCGGTCTGGCCAGCGGTGAGCGGCTGAGTGATATAGAACCACTCCCACTGCCATTCCTTGACCGTCTCAATGAAGGTGCCGTCGAACTAGGCGCCCCCTGGTTCTTGCTGACCATGGCGCCTCCGCCCTCTGCTAGATTGAAGCCGCTAGACTTCGGCTTAACGCCGAAGGTCTTCAGCCATAGGCCGAAGTGTGGCTCGATGCGGAGGAAGGCCTCGCACACCGTAATGAAGGAGGCGAGGTGGAGGATGGAATTCGGGGCCATGTGGTGGAAGTCGAGGCCGTAGTAGAACATCACCCCGCGCATGAATGGGTGCAGCGGGAACCCCAGGCCTCTGATGAGGTGGGGGATGAAGACAACCCGTTCCCCTTGGTTGGGGGCGGGCACCTGCTGGTCGGCGCCTGGAGCGCGGGCGGCGACGTTGGTAGGGATATACCCCGCATTCCGCAGCTCTTGGAGCATGCTCTCCGTCACGATGGAGCCCCTCAGTGCCCTTTGAGGGTGTTGGCCATGGCTCTGTGGGAAAGCTTGGATGCGCAGAGGAGGGAGGAGGCAAGATTAGATCTGGGCGCTGGAGCTTGAGGAAGCAGAAGACGGGGGAAATGGGAGTGCGGCTACAGGCTCTGTTTACTTTTTACTCTTATAGGCTGTTGAAAGGCCAAGAGCCCCCCTTGCTGCGCCGATAAAAACGCCACTCTCCTCCTCCGAAGATGCCGTTACACGCATGGGGGGAAACAAAATCTTGATGATATCCCTGAAAATACGGGTATGATCCCCACCTTGATGGGACGCGCCAGTAGAAAGGCAGCCTCGAACCACGATTTGAGATAAGCAGTAACTGCCTGACCCATCATGGGTAGCGCCGCTTCGATAAAGTTGTCAGACTATGAGGTACTATTCACACCTGGGTGGCTAGCCTTCAAGGCTAAGTTAACTCCTGACTCCGGATGGGGAGAGAACCCGGCTGAATCTCGTCTACAAGAAACCACTCCTTAGAAGGGCGGCTAAGAGATCCGGAATTTCGAAGGGGAACTCGTCTGTCAAGCCAAGGACTTCGGATCCGAAGTTACCACCATCGAAGAGATCGTCCTCAGCATAGAAGACTAGTTCGGGGGGCTACTGACGGTGTCCTGGACTAGGGGGTACCAATCTAGTCTGCCCATATTCCTCGGGCTGGGCCGGTGGGCCGTCATTATTATCGAGATGGACTCCGGAAGAACAAGATTACATCTACCGAAGACTTGGCGCGTACTCCAAGACTCCTCCTGCCGCCTCCATGCCTAGATACCGACCTTGTAATCAAAGATACCCTATCCGGCGTGTATATAAGCTGAAGGGTTTAGCCCGTAGAAGGGACCTGAACACAATCTCATTCACCTAGCCTTAGGACTAGATCATATGATCTCGAGGTAGATCAACTCTGTACTTGATACTTCTCTATCAATATAAACAAGAGCAGGATGTAGGATTTTACCTCCATCAAGAGGGCCCAAACCTAGGTAAACATCGCCTCCCTGTTCCTGTTACCATCTGTCCGAGATCCACAGCTCGGGACCCCCTACCCCGAGGTCTGCCGGTTTTTACACCAACACCGGTGCATGGTACCATTTATCCCAATTGAGAAATACTATGTTGGTAAAGTATGTAATATTTCCAATTTGGCCTAAAGTAGGCAATGTTTCCATATTGACGTCAGTGGCAGACCACTGTCCAAAATTTACACTAAACATCATCATAATGTGAACAGATAGTTCTAAAATAGCATCAAATTCATAGATATTAGTGTTACATACATAGTAAAATTTATTTCACAAAATTGGAGGGGGTGCCATGGCACCCATGGCACCCCCACTAGATCCTCCCCTGATTGACATCAGTGTTGAATGGTAGTTGGCATTTATCCCAATTTAGAAATACTATGTTGATAAAGTAGGCAATATTCCCAATTTGGCCTAAAGTACAACCATGCAGTCTCCACAAAATCATGTAATTTTAAATTTCATATCAATTGCAAGGCATCCAGTTTTGAAGAAAATAAGGAAACAAAATAGTTCAAGAACCCTAACCCTCCAGGTGAGATGGATCTTTACAAACATACCGTGCGCTTCCTGAAGTCCTCTCGGACGGTGATGTTGAGAAGCTCGTTTGTCTGGCCGAGGCCGCATAGGCGCCCTCCGTCATGACACTATGGGCACTGAAAATAGAACCCTCAAATCAGACTGCAGGAAAATGCATGCACGACGATTGCCTTTTGGTGGATTATCACCCAGTGGTAGACTGTGAATTAGAACTACAAGATATGGATGCAGATTGCACTTACCTTGTTGTCCATGAGTAAACCCCAATCTTGGCAGGATGGGTAGGCAGCGCCAGAAACGTCGGCGTTAGTCGCTGTCGATAGCCGGCGGCACTAGGGTGAGATGTGAAAGGCGGTTGTGTCTACAGGCGGCTACAATCTACGACGACATCCGGCTGTGAGCTTGGGTATCCGAGCAGAGTTGTGAATGAGGAGGGGACTACGAGGCGCCGTTCGAGCGAGGAAGAAGGGACAGGGGTTTTCTCTTAATGTGACGAGACTATTCGTATGGACATGGCTCACATGTCATCAAACGTATGGTTCTATGGCCAGTTGTCAGTGAACGAATTGGAGCTAAAATATAGCTCAAAAAATTAGTGTTGCGGGGGCTTCGAACCAGCTACCTGGATCTACTGAGTTTATCTGCGTGGCCAGTGTAGTAAGGTTATGGTATTGATAAATATTTAGACACATAGGTATACAACAGTATCTGGTAACTTTAGTAGTAAATTTTTTCACATTAACAATTCTTTTTGCCTCTGTTTGATTTTTTGTGTTTAGGCCTTACATTTAGAGAACCATATGGTATTGGCATCCTAATTCATGTATACACTACATAACATAATTAGACATACAACTGAAGTTCCATAAAGCATCTAAATGTGCACATATATAGTGGCACTTAAAGCTTCACATAGTCTGGCACTTAAAACATCACAAAAGTTTAGTTGCATATCTTGCCACTTCAGACATAGCAGACACCAAACATACATAAACATAGTCTTGTACATCACTAGTTCCATAAAAGAGCAGACATAATTCCTAGGGATCAAGCAGCTGCAATGGCACCTCCAACACAACTGCCCCCGGCATCGCGAGCCCCTGCAGCAGCCCCTACAACAGCAACTGCAGCACCTTCATCATCTTCATCATCCTCATCCTCAAAAGCATTACGAGGAACAGGCATTACGACAGTCTTGATGATGCCGTACAATTCCGGAGTACGTGGCATCAGCTCTAAAACTTTGGTTGCCATCATTAGTGCTTCAGTTGAGGTGCCTTCTGATAACTTGTGGTTGCAGCCATGAATCAAGGAAACAGAGGATTGGTTCTTAAATTTCACCAGAACAACATCCTTGATTTCATGATCAGCAGTCTGTCCCAATGACCTAAAGTCTGATGGATAGCATATGCAACAGCAAATGCAGCTGAAAATAGGCCGCTCCGGACAGTGAACATGGCTACATCATTAACAAGACCATATTCCACATCCAGCTAAACCTTTGTGGCATACGCTATTCGAACAACTTCAGGGGAACGATCATACAACTGAAATGCAAATAAATAACATTTTACTAAAAAACACATAGAAGTTCAGATTCAGTACATACTATTTCTAATCAGGGGAACCTAATCATCATCCATATAGCCCATGGCCAGAATTATGGGATAGGCATCACAGCAGTAGGAAGAAATTCTGAAAGATTAGAACATAAATGTACCTTAGGATCCAAGAACAAACGACGCTTGCTTACGTATTCTGCAACTTCATCGACCGCCCGTGCAGGCCTTTTTCCCTGACATGCATGTCAAATAGATGATAAATAAAACACAGAAATGTTCAGATTTAGGCGTTTGATTCATCCAAATAAATGAAAAACTAGCTAGCAACCAGTACGAATAGCCCCACCTTCGCCTTCACAGCTTCACAGAGGGTCCCACTGGGATCCATCATGCAGATTCGGATTCTCAAAGATCCGATGAAGCTTTGTGTACTTCAGGAAGTCAAGAACAAGAGAGAGAATGGGGAAACTAGATGAGAAATTGAGGGGTGGTTTTCTGATGGCGCAGGGGAAGTGGTAGGAGCAGTGGTAACTGTTCTACACGTTCCTTCTCGATGCGGTCGAAGCTTATGTGAGAAGGCAGCGGAGAAGGCAAGCGAATTAGGAGCCGTCGGTCCTCCATCTCGCGGTACATAGTGTTTGAAGGAAGGTGAGTAGGCAACGGCACAGAGGTCGTACATCGTGCATCCAATGGCCACGGATCTAACTACATTTTTTATTTATCTTTTGTAACGAAAAATGAAGAGAAAACCGATTGTGTGCACGACTTTAAACTGCTATTCTCGCAAGGTGATTCAAAATGATCATGTCTTAGTAAACCCCGAGTGCATATCATCACGTGGCAAGTTCAAATGTGAGGTCGAACTTGTGATCATCAATGGAATAAGACATGATCCGTGCTTAATATTGTCCATGTCACATGGAAAATGTAAAGGTCCATTCATCACAAACCTCTCCCGTCAAATCGTGAAATGGAAAGTAAACCCCAATGGTGACCAAGTACAAGAAAATGAGATATGCGACGTCAGTGAGTGTGCAAGACACCTACTGTGTGGTTCCTACATCATGGAGACCTTGTGTGCACGACTTTAAACTTCTATTCTCGCAAAGTGATTCAAAATGATCATGTCTTAGTAAATGAGTCCACATCGTCACGTGGCTAGTTTGAATGTGAGGTCGAACTTGTGATCATCAATGGAATAATACATGATCGTTCTCAATATTGTCCATGTCACATGGAAAATGTAAAGGTCCGTTCGTCGCAAACCTCTCCCGTCAAATCATGCATCACATTGTGGTGGATCAAACCTATTCATAAGCAGACGACAAACTACCTGAGAGACTTTTTGACCTCACCAATAGGGCCACAATAATACAACTTGACAAAGCATACAATTTTTTTGACCAACAACTCTGCTGGATTGCTTTTTCAATGAAAAATGGATAGAAAACCCGAATGGATGTCATGTCTATTTCGTACAACAACTTGAATACTTACGAATGACCCCAAATTGTCTTTCCCTGCATGACTCAAAAGAAAAAAATGGCTTTCCCTCCTAATTTTCTCTCCCACCAGCGTTTTCGTTCCCTCCACCGATTTTGAATGACGCACTCAATTTTGAACACCTCCTCCTAAATACCCATGAGTTGACTCTCACCGCTCCCTCGTCCCTCTCTTCTCCCTCAGATCCGCTGCCCTCCTGTAGACCTATGGCTCCCTCTCCGACGAACGTGATGGCCGGGACACTCCATTACGAGAAAGTCCACAAATCTCCGTTGTCTACCCCAAAACCTTAGCATACGCTACTAGGTCAGAAGTTCCTCTCCTACCATCCCCACCCCACAACCCTATCTATGTTTGCGACACCCATCTTGATTTATACATGCTTCATTTTGGCCTCTTGATGTACTTGCACCTTGCGATTCTTCTAGATCAACTCAATTTTGTTGTAGGTATTACGGTCCATACTGCGGTTCATTCAATCTAGGGATCTATTTCACTTCACATGTTCTTATTAGGCAGATCCTGATTATTTGCTGATACTTGTGTATTTTAAGATTATTTGATAACTAAAAAATAAGTACTACATCAATGATGAACATGCACGTGAATAATTGGTCTTTGATTCTCAACAGCTACCAGCAAATCAACAAAAGTATACGAGCAGGTACTGGCAGAAACAATGAAGGACAATGCTGCTCGAATATCTGCATGCATGAAGAAACACTATGCTGGTACCATTGGTCCACTAGATTTCACTTGTATAGCACATTCTTTTCTGCATGCTGGCGCGCAAATAGATGATGATTCAGAAAACAATTTAGAGGTGGAAGCTGATGTCTATGATGTTGACATGGATGAATATGTACCTTCATCTTCCGTTACAAAAAAGAAAAAATTGACCCTAGCTATTTACAAGGTAAACTTCCTGTGCTGATTTGTCATGCATCTGTATTATGCAATTCTGCAATAACACATTCATTAAACCGTGCACTGCATATGTTCTAACTTTCATGGGTACATGGTTTCTTCAAGGACAACCCGGAATTGACTTGAGGGATGAATTTGCGGAAGAATTTTGCACTGGCATTTTGCAAAAAAGTGCTCAGCACTGTAAATATAACTTTATGACCAAATGTTCTAACAAGGTCAGAAACCGTACATAATACTTCGGCTTCCTCTTGAGATTTCAGACTTATGCACTCTGATACGTCTCCGTCGTATCTATAATTTTTGATTGTTTCATGCCATTATCCTACAATTTCCACATACTTTTGGCAACATTTTATATGATTTCTTGGACTAACATATTGATCCAGTGCCCAGTGCCAGTTCCTGTTTGTTGCATGTTTTTTGTTTCACAGAAAATCCATATCAAACAAAGTCCAAACGCGATAAAATTTATGGATATTTATTTTGGAATATATGTGATTTTTGGGAAAAAGAATCAACGCGAGAAGATGCCCGAGGGGCCCACAAGCTCAAGGGGCGCGCCCCCCTACCCTGGGCGCGCCTGGCAGGCTTGTGGCACTCCTGTAAGGCGGTTGGGGCCCTTCTTCTGCTGTAAGAAAGATAATATCCGGATAAAAATCTCCTCAAAATTTCAGCCCAATCGGAGTTACGGATCTCCGGGAATATAAGAAACAGTTTTCGGCCAGAAAACAGGAGTGCGAAACAGAAGAGAAACAGAGAGAGAGATCCAATCTCGGAGGGGCTCCTCCCCTCCGAGAGCCATGGCGGCCATGGACCATAGGGGGGACTCTCCTCCCATCTAGGGGGGAGGCCAAGGAAGAAGAAGAAGGAGGGGGGCTCTTTCCCCTCTCTCCCGGTGGCGCCGGAACGCCGCCGGGTCAATCATCGTGACGACGATCTACACCAACAATTTCGCCGCCATCAACACCAACTCTCTCCCCCTCTATGCAGCGGTGTAACACATCTTCTCCCCGCTGTAATCTCTACTTAAACATGGTGCTTAATGCTACATATTATTATCCAATGATGTGTTGCCATCCTATGTTGTTTGAGTAGATTCGTTTTGTCCTATGGGTTGATTGATGATCGTGATTGGTTTGAGTTGTATGTTTTATTTTGGTGCTGTCCTATGGTGCCCTCCGTGTCGCGCAAGCATGTGGGATTACCGCTATAGGGTTTGCAATACGTTCATAATTCGCTTATAGTGGGCGGCTAGAGTGACAAAAGCTTACACCCGAGTAAGGGAGTTATTGCATATGGGAGTAAAGAGGACTTGTTACTTAATGCTATGGTTGGGTTTTACCTTAATGATATTTGGTAGTTGCGGATGCTTGCTAGAGTTCCAATCATAAGTGCATATGATCCAAGTACGGAAAGTATGTTAGCTCATGCCTCTCCCTCATATAAAATTGAAATAATGATTATCGGTCTAGTTATCGATTGCCTAGGGACAAATCCTTCTCTTGTGTTACAAAAAGCTTTCTACTAAACAACTAACTTTTATTATCTTGCAAATTACTTGTAGTTTTATTCTCGCTAAGTACTCCTAGTTTTATTCTTGCGAAGTAGTTCTAGCATTACACCTACAAAGTACTTCTAGTTTCATACTTGTTCTAGGTAAAGCAAACGTTAAGTGTGCGTAGAGTTGTATCGGTGGTCGATAGAACTTGAAGGGAATATTAATTCTACCTTTAGCTCCTCATTGGGTTCGACACTCTTATTTATCGAAAAAGCTACAATTAATCCCCTATACTTGTGAGTTATCAAGACCTTTTTCTGGCGCCGTTGCCGAGGAGCAATAGCGTGGGGTTGATATTCTCATATGTGCTTATTTGCTTTATCACTAAGTAGTTTTTATTTTGTGCTCTTGTTTTCTATCTTTAGTTATGGGTAGGAAACATAAAATACCAAAAAAAATTAGTTGTACTTGCTAACCTAGTGGTTGAGGAACCACCCAAAATCTATCATACCGCTGAAGCTTTCTACTTGGATCATCTTCAATCCGTTTGTGCTCGTGCTGAAAACCCAACTATCTTAGTTGAGGGAAAATCATTAGATGAGCATGCTTGTTTTGTGCGACACCGCTTGTCTCAAAAAGGGAAACTCTTAAGGCATCAAATTAATTGTTTGCAATGCTATGCTTGGAATTTATGGGAAATACATGATTTTACTTGTTGTTCTGAAGACCCTTAAAAACACCTTCAGTACCAATGTGAGTTTAAGGATAATGGAATCTTATCTTCTTATGCCAAAGGTGTTTATAGTTACTATGATATTGAACAAATTGAAGAATTTGTTGCTTTTAAGGGTGCATATGAAATTGCTTCTTTGATTGAAAAGTGTGATGCTACTCTTTACAAATCCAAATTTTTTGCCATACTTAAATATTTCTATGAAAACTATGCTTCTAATGCTTATGTTAAAGAATATATTGAGGACACCTCCGCTAACCAAGAAGAGACTAATATTTTGCAGGAATCTATGGAAGAAGAAATTGATGAAACTGTGAGCTCATTAGATGAAAAAGATGAGGAGGAGAGCGAAGAACAAAAGGAGGAAGAGCGGATTGATCACCCGTGCCCACCTTCTGATGAGAGTAACTCTTTATCTCATATATTGTTTAATTTCCCTTCGTGCTTACCGAAGGATGAATGCTATGATCCCTTTGATTCTTCTGAAATATCCCTTTTTGATGAACTTGATGCTTGCTATGCTTGTGGCCATGATGCCAATATGAATGATGCTTATGGAGATGAACTTGCTATAGTTCCTTATGTTAAACATGAAATTGTTACTATTGCACCTACACATGATAGTCCTATTATCTTTTTGAATTCTCCAAACTACACTATATCGGAGAAGTCTGCACTTATTAAGGATTATATTGATGGGGTGCGTGTTACCGTTGCACATGATGATTTTGATGGATATAATATGCATGTGCTTCCTGCTCCAAATTGCAATTATTATGAGAGAGGAACTACATATCCACCTCTCTATGTTTCCAACACAATAAAATTGCAAGAAACTGTTTATGCTATGTATCGGCCTTTATTATGTGTGCATGAATTGTTCTTTTATGACATGCCGATGCATAGGAAGAGAGTTAGACTTCGTCATTGCAAGATATATGTTGCTTTGTGCTCATTACTAAATCACAAATCATTGTTAATTAAAATTGGCTTTGATATACCTTGGGATCCGGGTGGATCGATAGCATGAGCACTTTATGCCTAGCTTAATGGCTTTAAAGAAAGCGTTACCTGGGAGACAACTTGGAAGTTTTAGAGAGTCATTTTATTCTGTTGAGTGCTTTTAAAAAGTTTTAAAACAAAAAATATATAGAGGGGAACCTAAAACTTTTTCAAAAAGAAAAGTGAAAGTGAGAAAGACGAGCACCGTTGAAGTGGGGGATATCCTTGAACTTTGTTCATGCCCATGGAAACTTTGTGAATCTTGAATTACAGAAACTTTTCAACAAAAATAATTATCCCCTTGTACAAATCCATTGTGTTATAAAAATAATGTGCCAAGATTTACCTTTAGGATGTTTAAATTGCTTGTTTGGTGTGTGTTGTGCAAAAAACAGAAACTTTTGCTGTAGTGTTTGAATTTCTATATTTTACTGGCACATGAAAAAATTCTGAAATTTTACACAATACTGCTATGTAATTTTTTTTTCCTAATTTTTCAAAAAAATTTGAGTTACAGAAGTATATGTTTCGTTTGCATCTTTATAGAATGTCCTGTTTTCACAGATTGCTGTTATAGTTTCTTTATTTGCGTATGTTTGAAATCTTGTTGAGCCCCATTGACTTGGGAGCCATAGAATTGTGATAGCATACAGTGGGTAATGTTTGATTATAATTATACAATAATGTTACAGCAGGACATGATGGGATTTGATGTTATATGTACTAACCCCTCTAATAAAAAGTTCGGTTAAATTTTGTGTGGATGAAGTGTTCGAAGATCGAGGAGGTATCGATATGAGGAGAATAAGGAGAGGCAAGAGCTCAAGCTTGGGGATGACTAAGGCACCCCAAGTAAATATTCAAGGAGACTCAAGCGTCTAAGCTTGGGAATGCCCCGGAAGGCATCCCATCTTTCTTCGACAATTATCGGTATGTCTCGGTTTTTGTTTTGTTCACATGATATGCGTAAATTCTTGGAGCGTCTTTTGTGTGGATTTTTCTTTTCCTTTTAATAATGCACCATGCTGGTATGAGATAGTCCTTTGTTTATTTATAGAATACTCTTTGCACTTCACTTATATCTTTTGAGTATGGCTTTATAGAATGCTTCATGTGCTTCACTTAAATTATTTGAAGTTTGGATGCCTGTTTCTCTACATATAGAAAACCGTTATTTGTAGAATGCTCTTTTGCTTCACTTATATTTATTAGAGCGTGGGCAAGTCTTTTGTAGAAAGAATTAAACTCTCATGCTTCACTTATATCTATTTAGAGAGTCAACGGGGATTGGTCATTGTCGGTGTAAAAACCGGCAGACCTCGGCGTAGGGGGTCCCGAGCTGTGGATCTTGGATCAGTGGTAACAAGGACAAGGGAGACGATGTTTACCCAGGTTTGGGCCCTCTTGATGGAGGTAAAACCCTACGTCCTGCTTCTGTTTATATTAATGGAGATGTATCGAATACAGAGTTGATCTACCTCGAGATCGTAACGTGTGTCTAACTTTTAGGGCTAGGTGAGCGATATTGTGTTGATGTTCCCCCTACGGGCTAAACCCTATGGCTTATATATACGCTAGGGAGGGTATCCAGGGTTACAAAGTCGGTATCTAGGAGAGAGGCGGCAGGAGAGATCTTGGAGTATACGTCAAGTCTTCGGTAGAGACAGTCTCGATCACGCTTCCTGTGTACGGCCTCCGGAGTCCATCTTGATCACGTACGAGGGCCCCTCGGCCCATCCGAGGAGATGGGCTGGCTGGGCTAGCACCCCCTGATCCAGGACACCGTCAGTTGCCCCCGAACTGGTCTTCTATGCCGTGGACGAATTTCTCAACAGACACCCCCTAGGATCCGGAGTCTTTGGCTTGACAGACGAGTTCCCCTTCATATTTCATCTTCTCTTAATGGAGCGCTGACGTCCGAGGTCTAGCCGAGCTTGTACCCTGCCCGAAGGGGGTAGATATCTTAGCCTCGAAGGCCCGTTGTTCAGGTATGAACGGTCCAATCCGGCCTGACAACTTTATCGAAGAGGCTTGCCCCACGACAGGTCGAGCAGTTACTGCCTCCCCCCCTAAATCGCGGTTCGAGGCAGCCTTTTACTGGCACGTCCCCTCGAGGCAGAGATCGTGCCCGTTTTCTTAGGGATATCATCAAGATTTTGTTTCCCCCCATATGCTCAACGACATTTTTGATGGGAATAGCGAGTTTATCGGCGCAGCGAGGGGGACTCTTGGCCTTTCACAGGCTTATAAGAGCAAAAAGGAGGACAGCGCAACCAACCACGCTCCCATTCCCCCCCCCCTCTACTGCTTTGTCCAGCTCCAGCGCCCAGATCCATCCTGCCTGCTTTTCCCTTTCGCGAGCCCAACCTCCACCATCAGCCATGGCCGACACCCTCAAGGGGCACTGGGGTGGCTCCGTCGTGATGGCCGCGACCATCTCGGAGCTGTGCTGCGCGGGGTACCTGACCCCCGCCACCGTCGCCCGCGCTCCGGCGGCTGGCCAGCTGGTGCCCGCTCCCAATGTCGGGGAGCGGGTAGTCTTCGTCCCCCACCTCATCCGAGGTATGGGGTTCCCGTTGCATCCCTTCGTGCGCGGAGTGATGTACTACTATGGGCTGGACTTCCACCACATGGCCCACAACTCCATTCTTCACCTCGCCTCCTTCATCATGGTTTGCGAGGCCTTCCTCCGCTGCGAACCGCACTTCGGCCTATGGCTGAAGCTCATCGGGATTAAGCCGAAGTCCAGCGGCTCGGATCTCGCGGAGTGCGGAGGGGCCATGATCAGCAAAAACTAGGGGGCCACCTGGTTCAAGGGCACCTTCATCGAAACGGTGAAGGAGTGGCAGAGAGAGTGGTTTTACATCACTGAACCGCTCGCCCCTGGTCAGACTGAGGTCCCGGCTTTCTCAGCCGGGCCTCCCAAGAAGCTCAAATCCTGGAAGGAGAAGGGCGTTGCCTGGGGGAACCCAGAAGAGGTGGAGACCCTGATCGATAGGATCTTGTGGTGGTCCACCACGGGGAAGGTTGAGCTTGTCGATGTCATGAACGTCATGCTCAACCGCCGCATACTCCCTCTCCAACTTCGGGCTACCCCGATGTGGGCACAAAAGCCCGAGGACATGGACACCATCACCACCTTCTTCCGCTCCACCTTGGCCGCCATGTGGACGAGACTCATGAAGCTGGCCAGGGACAAGATCCCCAAGGAAGGGGACGACCGTGGCCTCAAACACGGCTATGATGCCCCCCCAGTGAGTGGTTCTGCCCCTCAATCGTTATTCTTTACCCATCGTACCGAGGAGTAAAGTTTTGCTTGAATTGTCGTGTTTGATGTTTTGCAGAAGTGGTTGGCCTGGGTACAAGGAGTGCGATGCCCGGCCCCACTGCCAGAGGAGCCTCTGACTCCCCTGCTCTTGGTGCTCCTGACAAAGGAGCCGCACGTGGTGGCCCCCAAAGGGACAAAGTCCCAGAGGGGTAGGTCAAGTGCTCGGACTCGGGGGACTTCGGTCACCCGGTCCGAAGAGACCCACACCTCCACCGCCCAAGATGGCGACGCAGAGGAGGGTGAGGAGGAAGAGGCCCCCCCGAAGGGGAAGAGGTCGGCCTTAGAAGACGCCGACGTGGGCATGCCACCAAAGGGCCCAAAGAGGCCAAGGCGAACCTCGTCCGGGGCTGCCAACAAGTTGTCGGAGAGAGCCGAACTCTCCGGTGACTCAGAAGAAGACCTCCACGCTGTGGGGAGGAAGAAGCCGGCGCCCCGAGGGTAAGCCGTCATCTTTGCATCCCGTCTTTTAATTTGACAAGTTATTTCTAGGCAAGGGGAAACTTACAAAGGCGTCTTTTCTTATGTAGTCCACCGAGGATAATCCCCAGTGGTTCCTCAAGCGGGTTGCCATCCGCCAGCGGGACTCCAGAGCCCGCTGATCCTCCCCCGGCGCATGACGGGCTAGGGGAGGCAACATCCACCTTGGTCCCTGACATCAATACGACGGGGGCCGATGAGGTGGCTATCATGGCCGAGGTCGACGCCTCGGCCCAACAGGACCCGGGGGAGAAGCGCCCCGCGGTCATCGAAGAAGGGCTGGGCCAGTCATCTGCCCAACCGACATCTACCTCGGCTCCACTGCCCCAGGTGGAGGCTACCTGGGTAGATGTATCCGAGGTCATCCCTCCACCCCAGCCAACTGCCCAAGGACGGGCTGGCGCGGGGTGGACCGAGGAGATGGAGGACGCCCTGAAGGGCTCCTCCATCAAGGAAGAGCACCGTGCCTTGATAGGCGCGGCGCTACAAGGCTACCGGTCCGCAGGGGCCGGCCTGCATGAGGTTTTCAAGAACCTCATAGCAGGTTTGGAGGTACGCTTTCTATCTGCGCATCCAGTCTAATTTGTTTATTTTAGCTTTTTTGAGTTATGAGTTTGTCCGAGGACATAAGAGTACAGCCTGCTAAACGGCTTAGTGAGTGAATAGCCCCCGAGCCCGAAGTCGGTTTCAAGAAACCGGCATTGGGGTCGTTTGATTAAGTAGGAGCCCGTTAAGTAGCCCCCAGGGCACTGCTGGAGGCAGCCGTCCTGGAACCTTTTAGTGTTTTAACTGTTCCCTTTGTAATAAGGATCTTTTTTGTGTCAGGTTTCGACCTCGGCTCCGGACTCCGTCTTCGAGGAGATTGTGGAGATGAACAAGAAACTCGAGAGGACCCAGGAGGAGCTCATCCTGGCGAACCAGAAACTCGAGCAGTCTCAAGGTAAGCAAGTTTAAACTTGCCCTGTACTTTGGACGAAGGAGGTATGATATGTTTTGTTAAAGAAAACAACTAAGGCCGAACTGTTTTGACAACAGCAGCGTTAGCGGAGCTAGAGACGCTCAAGGCCGAGCTCGAAAGGGCTCGGTAGGAGGTGCGGCAGCAGGAGGCTGCTGCCGCCGTGGCAGAGAAGGCCGGGGCCGCCGAGAAGGCAGCCGGGGAGAAGCACCAAGCGCGGGTGCTGGAGGTTGAGGAGACCCTGAAGGGCGTGTTTGAAGCATGCGACAAGTTTCAGGAGGAGGGGCAACGAACAAAGGAAGAGCTCGAGAAGCTTCAACGTGCCCACTAAGCTCAAGACCTCGGCCCGAGCTGACCACGAGGTGCTCCAGCAAGTGGAGCAAATCGCCTCGGGTAAGCTATTTTTGCTGCAGTGTTCGTTTGGCAGCAAAGGGTGTGTCGAGCTCACCCAGTTATGGCGTTCCGCAGAGGTCTTTGTGGATCTTGCACAGAGCGCGGCGGATGCGGTGGCGTACTTCGGCTAGCTAGCGGGCCACGAGGCGGAGAAGGCCTTCTAGGGGCAGTTCCCGGGGTCGCCGTCCGCACAGCTGTTGAATCATCGAGTGAAGCAGCTGGTGGAGTTGTTTTGCATGATGAGACCGGCGCTCCAGGACCTCTGCATCGCGTTGTGGCCTGCCGAAGCCATGCCGAAGAGCCTCTTCGGTCTTACGGCCCATCTTTGAGACGCCGTGCCTTGCGTGAACCGCTGGAAGAGGTCCGCGTGCTTTGAAAGAGCGCGGAGGGCGTACGCCTGTGTGAAGACACACTTCCGAAAGGTTGATGCGGTGACATGTGCCGCGGGCCCTCCTGCCGACAAGCCGCGCACCGCTGAACAGTTCTTCGCCGAGGTGGAGGCGGGAGCTCGTACCACAGAAGCCATGTGTCCAAAGGACACTATGTATTTCTAGACAGTACTTCGGAATGCCGAAGTGTATGATGTATAAAACTTTATCTTTTGGTTGAATGAAGATGGCTTTAAATTCCATGTGTGTTGTTTTATAATTAATTTTTCCTCCGATATGACTGTTTTTAAAATGAGAGTGGCTAGTCATCGGCTTCAGCCCCAGTGTAGGTCATACATAGGGTGTTCCTTAAGGCACACTTGACCCTTAGCCGACGTCTCGGTACCCGGAGGTGGTCGGTGCTTTATAGGAACTAGGCAATCAGACTATAGTGGCTTTATACCTTTCACTTAGTCATAGGAGTTTGACTGTGGGGGCTGATGACCAGCCCCCGGTGTGGGAAGTGTTCAGCCAGGTCGGCCGAGGTCTAGGCCATGACACACTTCGGCTAGGAATGAAAGCCCTTCGTTTAACACGGGTGATCTCTATCGTCACATCGCTTGACGTGGTCTACAGATGGCGGACCAGTTTACGCATACCTAGATAGTCAGTTTTCGGCTTTCTCCACTGAGGCGCTATGCCAATTGACCTGGCAGCGCAATCGCAGTGGTTCTCCCGTTACGCCCTTAGCCAAATTCATCGGAAACGTAAGGGGTACACATAGGAGCCGGGCAACCCAACTATTGACCAAAATCTAGGTTCGAAACTGATGCATATAAGGCCAAAATCCGAGACGCTGAATACTTCGGACTTGTTATACAATTGTATCTTTTTTAGAGGACTTCTTCGTCCCACAGGGGCCATGCTGATAAAGAAATATGATAGAGACCTTGAAGGGGCACAGTTTCTTTATTTCATAATTTCAAGCGTGTACATGCCCAGTTGCGGCGAGAGGAATTGAAAGAATACAATGTAAAAAGTAAGGAAGAAAGAGGAAGAAACAGGGTGGATAATTGCTAATGGATTTTGAAGAATCCGGGCCGCTACCTGTCGCACGTCTACGTTTCTGAGCTGTTGACCAGATGTTCACCATTGATGGTGAGGAATTTGTAAAGATTGATGCCCTTCCGGCCCATTATACACTTCAAGTGTTTGATTGACCGAGCTCCTTTAGAGGAGGCGTTGCCAAAGTCCGCTCTGCGGTTGAAACCACATGGACGTAGTCATGTTTGGCTGTTTCTTTTACAGAGACTTGCCTATGCAGGGGCTCGAAGCCACGTCTTTGCTTAGTTGAACCGCGCCAACGTTTGAGTAAATGTTTGGCTCCTCGACGGCCCAGGGAATCTTCAGTGCGAAATTATGCACTCTGGGGACGTAGTGCCCACTCCAGAGAGGGCACGCGAGGAGCCTGCATCCCTATTTCGGGTGCGGGGTTATCTGGCCGAGGTCGATTTGTGCAGCCCGGGCGCACTTCAAAGAGCGGGCGGCGCGTTTATCACTGCGGGCTGCCTCCTCGGACGCCTGTACCTCGGCTATGAAAGCCGCGGTCTGTTCCTCTGTCCGGAGTGAACGTTCGGTGTTACCATTGACTGTGATAACGCCGTTAGGTCCCGGCATTTTGAGCTTGAGGTAGGCGTAATGCGGGACTGCATTGAAATGCGCAAAGGTTGTGCGCCCTAAGAGCGCGTGGTATCCACTTCGGAAAGGTACGATATCGAAGATTAACTCCTCACTTCTGAAGTTCTCGGGCGACCCGAAGACTACCTCTAGGGTGACCGTTCCGGTACAGCGGGCTTCGACGCCCGGAATGACACCTTTAAAGGTGGTGGAGGTCGGCTTGATCCGAGATGAGTCGATGCCCATCTTCTGAACTGTGTCCTCGTAGATGAGGTTGAGGCTGCTTCCTCCGTCCATCAGGACGCGTGTTAGATGATAACCATCAACAATAGGGTCCAGGAAGAGTGCCGCCGATCCGCCATGCCTGATGCTGGTCGGATGATCGTGCTTGTCAAACGTGATCGGGTAAGCCGACAATGGGTTATACTTCGGGGCGACGGGCTCCAGCGCGTATACATCCCGAAGCACACACTTCCTCTCCCTTTTAGGGATGTGGGTGACATAGATCATATTGACCTCTGTTACCTTGTCAGGAAACTTCATTTGGCCTCCATTATTGGGCCGCCGAGGTTCATCCTCATCTTTGCTGCGGTGTTGGATTTTACTCTGACCCTCTGCCGCTATCTTGCCGGCTTGTTTAAAGACCCAGCAGTTCCTGTTAGTGTCGGTTGCTGGTTTTTCCTGAGTGCCATGAATTCCACATGGGCGGTCCAGGAGCCTATCAAGCTGGCTAGGTCAATCTTTGTTCCCTTTAAAGGATTTTCTTTTCTGCCTGGATTTAGGTCCGGTGAACCCTGCGTTGACCGCAGCGTCTTTAGTGTCGCTTCCGCCATTTTTATACCTGCGCTTATTTTTGTTGCACTTGGGTTTTCCATTGGCGTCGCGAGTTTCCGAGGTGCCTGCCTCACCGTTATGAGTACTACGGGTGAGCCAGCTATCTTCTCCCGCACAAAAGCGAGCCATCAGTGAGGTCAGGGCCGCCATAGTCCTCGGCTTATCCTGGCCGAGTTGACGAGCCAACCATTCATCTCGGATATTGTTTTTAAATGCGGCGATGGCCTCGGCTTCGGAGCAGTCTATGATCTGGTTCTTCTTGGTGAGGAACCTGTTCCAGAATTTCCGGGCTGATTCGCCTGGCTACTGGGTGACACGGCTGAGGTCATCAGCGTCCGGAGGTCGGACATATGTGCCCTGGAAGTTTGCTCGAAAAGCGTCTTCTAGGGCCTCCCAGCTGCCGATAGAGTGAGGAGGGAGGCTGTTAAGCCAATGCCTCACCGGCCCCTTTAGCTTGAGCGGCAGATATTTAATGGCGTGGAGATCATCTCCATTGGCCATGTGTATGTGTAGGAGGAAATCCTCGATCCAAACTGCTGGGTCCGTGGTGCCATCGTATGACTCTATATTGATGGGCTTAAATCCTTCCGGGAATTGATGTTCCATCACCCTGTCTGTGAAGTAGATTGGGTGAGCCGGACCTTGGAACCGAGGAGCATCTCGTCGGAGGTCGGGAGAAAGCCGTGAGTAGGCTTGATCTCGGGCACGGCCGTTCCTGTCCACCCAGGCATCGTAGCCGTCGAGCCCAGCGGGCGCGCGTCCCCTTGATCCATAGATGGACCAAGGGGGAGCCCTGTTTTCCTCAATGAGACGTCTAGCATCGTGAGGATCTAAGTAATCCACGGGGTCCTTGCCATAACGGCGTGGAGGTGGTCGTTCAGTGAGGTCTTCTCGTCTTGGCCTGTCCCGGCCTCTAGGGGGTCGGTCGAGGTCGTCAGCGAGCTCATCGTCGAACTCCGGCAAGAGACGCCTACGTGGGTATGATTTCGGAGCACTATGGCGCCGGTTCTCCATGTATTGCTTAGCGGAAAGCACTTCGATCCACTTTTCATTTAGTGCATCGGTATTGGCCTGCAGCTGCTGCTGCTTTCGTTTCATGCTCCGGGCGGTCACAACAAGGCGCCACCGGAAGCGCTCTTGTTCAAAAGGGTCTTCGGGGACGATGTAGTCCTCGGTACCGAGGCTCTCGTCCTCCTCGGATTCCGGCATGTAGTTGTCGTCGGCCCCTTCGAAGTGGTCATCGGGATCTGAGTCCCTGAGAAGTCGGTCCGGTGTGCCGTTCCTTACTGGAGAGGCTTGAACGTCCTCTTCACGGTTGCCGGCATCGCCGTCCTCCGCGTTGCCGTTATTGGCTGTCACGTCATTACCACTGGGTTCCCTGTTAGGACCCCTTCGGCGTCTTCGCCGACGTCTTGGAGGGGATTTGGGGGTGTCCACCATGTAAACATCGTAGGTGGACGTGGCGGTCCACCTGCCCGCGTTTACCGGGGGCAAGGTGTTCTCGATGGGGCCATCAGCGTCCTCCTCCATGTCTGAGTCCTCGCCATAGTCCAGCACGTCGGTTAAATCGTCGATCGTGGTGACTAGGTGGGTGGTGGGTTGGATGTAAATTTCCCTCTCATCCGTTTTAAGTCCGATCTGATTGTAAACCGAAGTCTTGCCGTCCGAGATGAACATGCTTCGGATGCGATCAAGCATCTCATCGAGGTGGGATAACTCTTCGGGATTCATTGATGCGCCATAGGCAGGGCTAACTCGAAGTACGCCCGACGTGTAACCGGATGCGTTTTCGGTGCGAAGGGAATCCGAACATAATTCCGAGTTCTGCGGCGAAGTCAGTTCTAGCACTGACATAATTTCGGAAGTGGTAGCCAGATCTATCTCCGGGCTGGCGATCGGAAGGAAACTGGCCGGAGTGGTGGCGTCAGGGGTCTCAAGAGGCGCCGCGACAGAGTTCGGTTCCGGAGTCGAGCCTCCAGAACTGGTCGAGCTCTCAATCCGACCGGGAGTCCATCCCGATAGGATGAGGTCACCACGGGAATCCGTAGTGTATTCAAGGCCACCGAAGGTCACGATCCGACCTGGGGCGTAGTTCTCGACAGAGGTCAGATGACCCGTCGAGTCGGCACAAAATACCATGCTGCCGAAGACAAAGAGCTGGTCGGGGGCGTAAACGTCCCCATGGCCGTTGGCGCAGTTGATCTGCAGGTGAGCCATCGATCCTTCTGGTGATCGCGCAGTAGAACTCTCAATGAAAGCACCAGTGTTGGTGTAAAAACCGGAAGACCTCGGGGTAGGGGGTCCCGAGCTGTGGATCTCGGATCGGTGGTAACAAGGACAAGGGAGACGATGTTTACCCAGGTTCGGGCCCTCTTGATGGAGGTAAAACCCTACATCCTGCTTCTGTTTATATTAATGGAGATGTATCGAATACAGAGTTGATCTACCTCGAGATCGTAACGTGTGTCTAACTTTTAGGGCTAGGTGAGCGATATTGTGTTAATGTCCCCCCTACGGGCTAAACCCTATGGCTTATATATACGCCAGGGAGGGTATCTAGGGTTAGAAAGTCGGTATATAGGAGAGAGGCGGCAGGAGAGATCTTGGAGTATACGTCAAGTCTTCGGTAGAGACAGTCTCGATCACGCTTCCTGTGTATGGCCTCCGGAGTCCATCTTGATCACGTACGAGGGCCCCTCGGCCCATCCTAGGAGACGGGCCAGCTGGGCTAGCACCCCCTGATCCAGGACACCGTCAGTCATTCACATGGTTAGTCATAAAATCCTACGTAAAACTTGTAGATCACTGAATATGATAAGTTTGATTCCTTGCAATAGTTTTGCGATATTAAGATGGTGATATGTGGGAGGTACTAGTGAATGATTATGGTTTAGTAAGAATACTGGTGTTAAGGTTTGTGACTCCCGAAGCATGCACGTATAGTTATGTGACGAAGTTATATCCTACTCATGTTAGTATCCAATGTTAATTATTCGCAATGCATGATTATGACCGTTGTCGCTCTCTAGTTGGTCGCTTCTCAATCTATTTGCTAGCCTTCACCTGTACTAAGCGGGAATGCTGCTTGTGCATCCAAATCCTTAAGCCAAAGTTGTTCCAGATGAGTCCACCATATCTACCTATATGCGGTATTCTCTGCCATTCCAAGTAAATTTGCATGTGCCACCTCTAATCATTCAAGTAAGCATATGTTTTGTGTGCCCGTACCGCTCATGAAGCGACAGGGGGTGGTCAGTATCTTCCATGCTAAGCGGGTTATTCTCACGATGGGTGTTTATTCACTTGTCATTGCACGAGAGAGCCAAGTAATTGGGATGCCCAGTCCTGTAATCAAAATGAAAAATATATAATGAAACAAACTCCTCCGGAAAGTTGATTGTATGGAGGGCACCCGAGGATTCGGTTAGCTATGGCTTGTGTTTGAATAGTTGAGGGGGAGTAAACTTTTCCTTTCCGTTTGGGAACCGCCAATAATGTGTTTAGCATGGAAGATATTGAGAATCCTCGGTCATGACGTTGACAGGAAAAGTACACCTCTCAAAATGTATTCATCTCTGATTTAAGCTTCGAGCTCTGGCACCTCTGCAAATCCATGCTTCCCTCTGCGAAGGGCCTATCTATTTACTTTATGTTATTTTACTTTTATTGTTGAGTCATCACCTTCTCATTCAAGCACCAGTTGGAGAGCACTATTGTCATTTTCATGCATTGAGTATAGTTAATGTTGTGTACATCGTGACTGGATCAATGATTGAGCATGACGGGATAGGGATAGCATTCGTTAGCATTTTTATTTTGAAAGGCATGATTGTTTGTTGGTATGCCTAAGTATTGATGTCTTTATATCAAATTATAGACTATTGCTTTGAATCACTCGTGTCTTAATATTCATGCCATGATTAGATTACATGATCAAGATTATGTTAGGTAGCATTCCACATCAAAAATTATCTTTTTATCATTTACCTACTCGAGGACGAGCAGGAATTAAGCTTGGGGATGCTGATACGTCTCCATCATATCTATAATTTTTGATTATTTCATGCCATTATCCTACAATTTCCACATACTTTTGGCAACATTTTATATGATTTCTTGGACTAACATATTGATCCAGTGCCCAGTGCCAGTTCCTGTTTGTTGCATGTTTTTTGTTTCGCAAAAAATCCATATCAAACAAAGTCCAAACATGATAAAAATTTATGTAGATTTATTTTAGAATATATGTGATTTTTGGGAAAAAGAATCAACGCGAGACGATGCCCGAGGGGCCCACAAGCTCAAGGGGCGCGCCCCCTACCCTGGGCGCGCCTGGCAGGCTTGTGGCGCCCCTGTAAGGCGGTTGGGCCCTTCTTCTGCTGCAAGAAAGATAATATCTGGATAAAAACCCCCTCAAAATTTCAGCCCAATCGGAGTTACGGATCTCCGGGAATATAATAAACGGTTTTCGGCCAGAAAATAGGAGCGCGAAACAGAAGAGAAACAGAGAGAGATCCAATCTCGGAGGGGCTCCTCCCCTCCGTGAGCCATGGCGGCCATGGACCAGAGGGGGAACTCTCCTCCCATCTAGTGGGGAGGCCAAGGAAGAAGAAGAAGGAGGGGGGCTCTCCCCCCTCTCTCCCGGTGGCGCCAGAACGCCGCCGGGGCAATCATCGTGACGGTGATCTACACCAACAACTTCGCCGCCGTCAACACCAAATCTCTCCCCCTCTATGCAGCGGTGTAACACCTCTTCTCCCCGCTGTAATCTCTACTTAAACATGGTGCTTAATGCTACATATTATTATCCAATGATGTGTTGCCATCCTATGATGTTTGAGTAGATTCGTTTTGTCCTATGGGTTGATTGATGATCGTGATTGGTTTGAGTTGTATGTTTTATTTCGGTGCTGTCCTATGGTGCCCTCCGTGTCGCACAAGCGTGTGGGATTACCGCTGTAGGGTTTTCAATACGTTCATAATTCGCTTATAGTGGGCGACTAGAGTGACAGAAGCTTACACCCGAGTAAGGGGGTTGTTGCGTATGGGAGTAAAGAGGACTTGTTACTTAATGCTATGGTTGGGTTTTACCTTAATGATCTTTGGTAGTTGCGGATGCTTGCTAGAGTTCCAATCGTAAGTGCATATGATCCAAGTACGAAAAGTATGTTAGCTCATGCCTCTCCCTCATATAAAATTGCAATAATGTTTACCTGTCTAGCTATCGATTGCCTAGGGACAAATCCTTCTCTTGTGTTACAAAAAGCTTTCTACTAAACAACTAACTTTTATTATCTTGTAAATTACTTGTAGTTTTATTCTCGCTAAGTACTCCTAGTTAAGTGTGCGTAAAGTTGTATCGGTGGTCGATAGAACTTGAAGGGAATATTAATTTTACCTTGAGCTCCTCGTTGGATTCGACACTCTTATTTATCGAAAAAGCTACAATTGATCCCCTATACTTGTGGGTTATCACACTCCTCTTATACTAAGTTTTTGCTTCATGTCGTAGGAATTTTCTGACAAGGGAAAAGCAAACATACATGCTGTGGTGGTAAGTGCTACGGCTCGCAGTTCAAAATATGATACCCCTCGTAGCTCTATGGTAAGAATTTAAATAAGTTATTGCAATCTTGTATATTGTTGATTATTACATGATATGCAGTACTGATGCGAGTGTCCTTATTCCATAAGGCCAAAAACAGCAAGAAGAGAGCATCCAGTTCAAAGTTTTCTGTAAATTCCCACACCATCGAGAAGGATTCCAGTATGAGACAGATTGAAGAATCACCTGTAGGTAATTTATAATGTTTTGGCTTCAAAATTATTGTGTGAGTCATCATAGTGTAATGTACTAAAAATGCACGAACAACGCTTTCGATCATGATGTAGACCACAAAGAGGGCACATTTACAAGAGGTTCTGCCGCAAGTACCTGACGTGTAGATTATTGAGGAAAAGAGCTCCTCTGCCACGTTACTTTCAAGCTTTGGCGTCTCATCACATAATTCATCCTCTGAACAATTCATCCGTGAGCTAGAAGCGAAGATTATAGCACAAGCGACAGACAAAAAACTGGCAAATGCCACATTTGCAGAAAATCTGAATGCCCTGCTTAGTGCACATATGCAGGAAATCGAAGAGCTCAAATGGAAAAAACAACTAGAAATAGAAGTTATCAAGATGGATCGGGAGAGAAAAATCAGAGGCTTTGAAAAAAAAGCAACAAGAAATGGAGGGAATTCTTAGTCATCTCTTAAGGAAGTCATCTCAGTCTTTGCAGCAGACTGTGTCACAACCCATCAATCACTGATGGTGCACTACTGTTCATCATGATGCCTTCTTCAGTGTCTTATTTCTAATGATAATATGTCATTTGGATGCTCATTTTAATATGTGGATCACTGCTGTGAGAAATGTCAAGTACCATTGTTACTATAATAAAAGTTGTGATGGTAATGTTAAATTACAAATTTTCTCTAATTCAAATTCAAATTGGCCTACAAAATCAAACAGTGCACAATTTGACACTATAATAAAACCCGTGACGGTACTGGTGATGGAAATTGAAACCATCACCATAGTCGTGTCCCCACTTGTAAGAAGCCACATCAGCACCGTCCGGACCCACATGTAAGCAGCCACATCAACACCGTCCAGACCCACATGTAAGCAGCTAGGTCAGCATCTTCTGGGCCCATATGTCAGCAACGTTGACCGGTCAAAACTGACGCCCGACCTATTACTAACGGGACCGTCGACGATAAAACCCAAGGCGGACCCACATGGAAGCAGCCACGTCAGCATCTGTTGGCCCCACTTGTCAGAATCTTTAACTGGTCAAACATGCGGACCGATCACCAGTGACGGATTATCGTCGCCAAAAAGATCTTAGGCGGCATATTGGCTTATCATAGGTGACATTCTGGGCCATCACTGAAAACGGCCATCAGTGACAATTTTTGGTTTGTCACCTAAGATACTATCTTACATGTTGGAGGAAGTGGTACCGTCAAGATTTTATTTTTTATGACGGCGCTTCGCTTACGGTGGGGGTGACGGCCGGAAAACGTCGCCAGTACATTTTCCGTGACGAAAAACTTTTTTACGTGACACAAGTGAAACGTCACAAAATAGAACAAATTTTGTAGTGGCGTCGATGGCAGTGCTACTCAAGCACCCGGTCTCGAGCTACAGGGTGAAAGCCTAAGTCTGACCCGAGTTGGTTATACCTGACAGTGACGATATTTTTACCCTTGTTGAAGGCATTGCTCGGATATGCTCAGACTCATTCTTCAGCATGAAAACCTAGATTCTGTCCTTGGTGGTTGAATCCCGTGACGGCGGCGCTTGAGCGTCGCTCCCTTTCTGAAGGCGTTGTTGTTGAAGAACCTCGTCGTCCGTGTGTTGTCATAAGAAGGTTGTTGTGGATATGATCATTGGTGTAGTTTACTGATTGCGGACTTTGATCGCTTTGGTTTTTTTTCCGCCTACTCATAGCTTTGGTCTTTTGTGACTTTGCTATTTGCTGGCGTGTTTTTTGTGTGCGTGCGTTGGTGTTCGCTGTGTGCATCCTAACTATGCAGAGGCTAGGTGTGTGCTTATTTTGTTTGTATCCTCTTGATGCTCCACTTTGAGCGAATAAAGTCACCCTTTGTCGAAAAAAAGTGTGTGAACATCTTGTTGAAGTTAACCCATTATAGAATTTGTTTTTATTGCCATCTCATGGTGACGTTTAAGGCCGAGAGAAAGATATCTTCTTGACCATTGTACACACTCTTTGAATACGCAATGTGTTTATGATCGTGGTGAACTACATACACCCTCTTGCACATGGCCAACATGGACTACGTGTGAACAACACTCTAGCACCGTCGCCTAGGAGATGATTCACTTTTAGACGTATATTTATACACCATCATAAAAAACCTTGTATGGCCTAAGCATCGAGACAAGGTGACCCACATGTCAAGGACATAGAAGGATTTTATACACCAATATATACCTTCTTAATTTTTCAGAATGTTTATTATATTGGTTGTTGACATAGTAATGGACTAGACGACAATGTGATAACATCTCCCACTTGTTTTGGAAACTTATGACATGTATATTAGGGTTGACATCAACCTTCTTTAAGAGAAGTCACACAAGAGTTTTGTTGTGTAGCAAGAGAGAGGTGGCACCTTTCACTGAGCTAAGTAGGGCGCGAATATTAGGGTTGACGTCAAGCTTATTTACAAGATGCCATGTAAGAGTTTTTGCTATGTAGCAAGAGAGATGAAACTGTTTTCATTGAGCTAAGTAAGGCATGCAAATTAGAGTTGGCATCAAACATGTTTAATAGATGACACACGAGAGTTTTGTTGTATAGCAAGAGAGAGGAAACTACTTTCACTGAGATAAATAGGCAAGGGTGGTCTCTTACTTGTTAAAATCTAAAGGTACACATTTCTAAATTATACTAGATATCATTTTTTAGTCATATGTTTCATAACTAGTTCTTAATCAACATATAGTTTAGAGGCATGCCAACGTTAATTGTTAAAGTTGACCCTTTGTAGAAGATATTTTTATTGTCATGTCTATATGATGTTGAAACCCAAGAGAAAGATGTCTTCTCAACCGTTGTACACACTCTTGTAGGGCACAATGTACTAATGATTGCAGTGACATACATATATCCTCATGCACACTTACCAGTGGCGGAGATCGCATGGACCATCCCCCCTCCACCCCCACCGAGTGAACTTTTTCAAGCATAAGCTAATGTTGTTGCTTCATTTTCTTCTATTTTTAAGCTTTTTTAGGCACACAGTAGAGTCGCAGATACTCACAAACACGTACATACACTCACCCCTATGAACGCACGCATGCACATCCTACCCTATAATCACCTCCCAGAGACTAAGCCGGTGGACTTGAGATTGACGAAGTCACCATGGGTTCCTCTGCAATCTCCCTAGTTGATTCTAGTTTATGCTCCCTGTAGTCTCGCAGTTGCTCAGAAAACTTAGGGCATGTATATTAGAGTTGATCTAAACCTTCTTTAAGAGATGACACACATGAGTTTTGCTGAGTTACAGGAGAAATTATACTACTTTCACTTGCTAACTAGAACATTTAAGGTCTAAAGTGAGGGTGTCCCGGACTAGGGGGTACTCGGGCTGCCGGCCTATCTCTCATAGGCCGGGCTGATGGGCCGCTCTCTACATGTCAACGGAAGGTTGGATTATGGACGTCCCCGTGTGTCAGAAGGAAACCTCCGAAGTTCTGGCATCTCCTCCAAGGAATAGGTGGCGTAACCTGTGTGTTTATCCCAGATGGTAACCGACCATATGTAACCCTAGGACCCCCTGGTGTCTATATAAACCAGGAGGATTAATCCGCAGGGGGGAGATATCATGACCTAGGGTTTAGCCCAGTCGATCTCGAGGTAGATCAACTCTGTAACCTTCATACAATCACATCAATACAATCAAGCAGGACGTAGGGTATTACCTCCTCGAGATGGCCCGAACCTGGGTAAATCGTTGTCTCTACGTTCCCTGTTACCATCGACTCCTTGACCCGTAGTTCGGATCCCCTACCCGAGATCTGCCGGTTTTGGTACCGACATTGGTGCTTTCATTGAGAGTTCCGCCGTGGGGCATCAAGGAGCAATGGCTCGCCTAATCATCAGCAACATCGCTAGCCGCAGGGACACTTTTGTTCCCGGCCAGCTCTTCGCGTTCGGAAGCGTCGTGCTACACGCCGATCCGGCCGGTCACCTTGACCGGGTCGATAGCTTCACCCCCGACCAGGAGATCAGGTTTGGAAGCTTAGAATTCGTCGCCGACTCCCGGGGAGATCTTATCCTCACAGGGTCCTCAGCTTCGCCTGACGGACCCACGAATCCTGAAGCGCCGGCTTCGAGTACGGCCAACCCCGCCGCCGAGATGGCAGCCGCTGCAGATTCAACCTTGAGCCCGGATCTGACCTCCGCGCTCGGTTGTCGAACTCCAGCCTCGGCCGAACGTAACTTCGGGACAAATTCTGACACCCCCGTCACGGCCGTACTGCGGGTCAACCCCGCAAATTACCCGAACCTGGAGTCAACTGATCTCTCGTCATTAAACGGGATACTAGATCGGATCCAAGCTCTGGGAATCGCCGATGGCCAGTCCTCGGTATACGATCAGATCGGGCTTAAAATCGACGACAGGGAAATTTATACCCCCGCCACTACTCACTTGGTCGCCACTATCGAAGGCCCCTCAGAGGCCTCACCCGTTACCTCCGAACCAAAAACGCATCAGGTGCGGGTTTTCGACCAACAGGCTTCGCCTTCCAGCTCGGCAGCCGAATTCCGCTCCAGAGAGGGTTTAGAGCCGGAGTCCGGCTCAACATGCAAGTCCGGATCCGCTCACCCACGCCTGGTCAATTATCCAGGTCTCGGCGAACCGGATTCCACGACAATCCAAGACGCGGCCCCCAAAACTCCGGACTTACACTCCGCTGGGATCGAGCTTTTTATCCCGCCCACCCCCCACATTGAGTATTGTCCGGATAACATAGGACGTCCCGACATATGGGACCTGATGTACGTTAAGCAGCACCCCGGAGAGACAGTCCGGCACTTCTGGGCCAGATTCCTTATCATCAAAACTAAGATGACGGACGGCTGCGACAAGGACATTCTAGAGATCTTCCGGCAAAACTGCAGAGACGAGGGCGTCTTAAACGCCCTCGCCCGCCGCCACATCCAAAATTTCTCTGATTTATCGGATCTGGTGTCCAAATATTGCGCCATGGAGTACGCTTGGCAGGCCCAGCTTGAGCAAAGGGAGTCAACCTGCACAGAGGAACTAAACCGAGCTTGGGCGAAACGCGCGCTCCCTCACCGGACACGGCACTATGAGCCGTCCGAGAAAAAAGATGAAACCCCTGACGAGGTCCAGAACGGTTCTTGACGGAATACTGGATGAACCATGCCCCATACACTCTACACATCCAACCCACAGCCTTCGAGCTTGCTGGGTGGTCAGGCAAGTCGCCAAGAGCGGCAAGGCCATTCTCGGAGGCCCGCACTCCACTAAAAGTCCGGTTATGCCCCTTGACGACGAAGCCGAAATCTTAACAATCTACGAGACTTACTCTTCAAAGAATCAGAGGAAGAGAGCCCTTCGAGAGCTCGCCCAAATTCACCACGTGGCAGAGACAGACTCCTGGACAGATACACCCATCACTTTTAGTGAACAAGACCAGCCGAGATCCTGTCCTACTCGAGCCGCTGCCGCCCTTGTCCTTGACCCCATAGTGGATGGATTCCGACTACAAAAAGTGTTGATGGACGGTGGTAGCGGGCTCAACCTCATCTACGAGGATACCTTGGATAAAATGCAGTTCGACAGATCCCGCATAGAGCAAAGTCACACTACCTTTCGAGGGATTATCCCCGGAAAGGAGGCGCGTGCCAGTGGCCGCGTGACTCTTGATGTGGTTTCGGAACTCCCGAGAACTACCGGTCCGAAGAACTGCTTTTCCACATCGTGCCCTTCTGCAGCGGGTATCATGCCTTACTAGGGCGCGATGCCTTCGCACGATTCCATGCTGTGCCACATTACGGGTACATGAAGCTTAAAATGCCAGGGCCAAACGGTATAATCACGATAATAAGTGATCCGGACAGAGCCCTGCGAGCCGAGAATAAGACGGCATCGCTCGCCCTCGAAGCGTTGTCCGAAGCCCTCGCGGCCGAAGAATTAACCGCGCTCCGCTCAACGGTGGACAAGGACGATGTCATCCTTGATAAAAGGCAAAAATCCACATCCTTTAAACCAGCAGATGAAATCATTAAATTCCAAGTGCACCCAACAGATCCCAACAAGACGGCGTCCATCGGAGCCCAGCTGGACCCCGCGGTTGATGAAGAATTGCGCCAATTTCTGCGCGCAAACTGGGATATCTTAGCCTGGCACCCTTCAGACATGCCAGGGATCCCGCGTAGATTAGCCGAGCACAACCTGAACATAATCAAAGGTTTCAAGCCAGTTAAATAGACTCTCCGTCGGTTTTCCGAACCCAAGCGTCAAGCCATGGGTGAGGAATTGGCCAAGTAGCTCGAAGCCGGATTCATCCGGGACATCAAACATCTTGAGTGGTTGGCCAACCTGGTCATGGTGCCGAAGAAGGATAAGTCCTGGCGATTGTGCGTCGACTTCAAGGATTTGAACAAAGCCTGCCCTAAGGATCCTTTCCCCTTGCCCCGCATTGACCAGATCATTGATGCCACCGCCGGGCACGACTCGCTATGTTTCCTTGACGCTTACTCCGGATACCATCAAATCAAAATGAAGGAGTCCGACCAGGCGGCCACCTCATTCATCACTCCCTATGGACCATTCTGCTTCAACACAATGCCCTTTGGTTTAAAGAACGCAGGGGCCACATACCAGCGCATGATCCAAACGTGTCTGGAGAAACAAATCGGCAAAACAGTCGAAGCTTATGTGGACGATGTGGTTATCAAAACCAAACATGTCAGCCAGCTGGTGGACGATCTCCGGCAAACCTTTGACAATCTTCGGACTTTCGATATACGGCTTAATCCAGAAAAGTGTGTCTTCGGAGTGCCGGCCGGCAAGATGCTTGGCTTCATAGTTTCCCATAGAGGAATAGAGGCCAACCCAACGAAAATCCAGGCACTGTCCGAGTTGGCTATCCCCACTGAGCTCAAACACGTCCAGAAACTGGCCGGTACTGTTGCAGCCCTAAGCCGCTTCATCTCGCGCCTCGGCGAAAAGGCCCTGCCGCTATATAAATTGCTCAAACGGACGAAGAACTTCGAATGGACTAGCGAAGCGGCGGCGGCACTCGAAGAAATAAAAACTCGACTGGCCAGCAACCCAATTTTGATGGCACCCAGCCCGGCTGAGCCAATGTTGCTATATATCTCGGCGACGAATCAGGTGGTCAGTGCGGTTCTCGTTGTCGAACGAGAGGCCGAGGGTCACAAGTTCCAGGTACAGAAACCTATGTACTATGTATCCGAAGTGCTTACCCCGTGTAAAACAAGGTACCCACATTACCAGAAGATCGCCTACGCAGTTTTCATGGCATCCCGAAAGCTCCGCCATTACTTCCAGGAGTGCTTGGTTACGGTAGCATCCGAAGTACCATTGAATGACATAATCAAAAATCGTGACGCCACAAGGCGCATAGCCAAATGGGCTATATAACTTCTCTCCTTCGAAATCATCTATCGACCACGCCGAGCTATTAAATCTCAAGTTTTGGCTGATTTCGTGGTGGAATGGATGGAAGCCGAACTCCCTAGGGAGTACAGCACATACTCACATTGGACGATGTACTTCGACGGCTCAAAAATGCTCGCAGGACTGGGGGCTGGAGTGGTCCTCACATCCCCCACTGGAGACAATATTCGGTACATACTCTAGATCATGTACACCGACTCCAACAATGCAGCCGAATACGAGGCTCTGCTGCATGGACTTTGGATGGCAGTGTCAATGGGCATACAGCGGTTCGAGGTACGGGGGGATTCTAATCTTGCCATCTCTCAAGTTAACGGCAAATTCGACGCAAAAGACCCAAAAATGACAGCATACCGCAACGTCGTCCTGAAGATCTCCGCCCGCTTCGAAGGACTGGAGTTTCACCATATACCTCGTGACAGCAATCAAGCTGCAGATATCCTGGCTCGAATGGGCGCTAAGCGCGACCCCGTCCCCGAGAACACCTTCTTGGAACGACTTTTCAAGCCGTTCGTGGTGTGGCAGGAGAACGCCCAGGGCTCGGACATCAATACCCCAGGAGGATTCGTCCCTCCGCCTATTGAACCAGATAATGGAATTATCGGGGGCTCGGCCATCGCAATGACAACTTTGGCTCACGAATTCATGGCGGTAATCGCGCCATGGACCGGGCCTTTCCTCGCCTACCTCCTCCGCCAAGAATTATCGGCTGACCAGACTGAGGCCAGGCGTATCCTTCGACGATCTAAAGCCTATAAAGTCCACGGGGGAGAGCTATATAAGAAAAGCACTACTGGCGTCCTCCAGAGATGCATCTCCGAAGAGGAGGGAAGGAAGCTTCTGGCCGAGATTCACGCTGGCATGGGCTGTCACCACGCGGCAGCTCGGGCCCTGGTCAGCAAGGCTTTCCGAGCAGGGTTCTTTTGGCCCACTGCCCGAACAGACGCCCAGACACTGGTCCAACATTGCGTTGGATGCCAGCTCTTTGCAAATCAGAGTCATATGCCCCCCACGGCCCTTCGGACGATCCCAATTACTTGGCCTTTCGCGGTCTGGGGGCTGGACATGGTTGGACCACTTAAAGGGGGGACCAAGAAAAAGAAATATCTACTCGTCATGGTAGATAAATTCACTAAATGGATCGAGGCAAAGCCGGTCACTTCAGCCACGTCTAAGTCGGTCATCGATTTTATATCCGGCGTCGTACACCGTTACGGTGTTCCCCACAGCATAATAACGGACAACGGATCCAACTTTACCGCCCAGGAAGTCAAAGACTGGTGCGCTAATTTAGGCATTAAGCTCGACTACGCCTCGGTGTATCACCCACAGTCTAATGGACAGGTCGAGAGAGCGAACGGCCTGATCTTGAGCGGCATTAAGCCTCGTTTGGTCCGATCTTTGAAAGACTCCGGCTGCCATTGGGTTGAGGAGCTCGACTCCGTACTGTGGGGCCTACGCACCAATCCTAATCGATCCACGGGCTACACACCATTCTTCATGGTATATGGGGCAGAAGCCGTCCTCCCCTGCGACCTTATTCACGATGCCCCTCGGGTGCGTATGTACGAAGATTAGGAGGCCGAGCTGGATCGGCAAGATGACCTGGACGCCTTGGAGGGCGAGCGCGACATAGCTCGGGCTCGTTCTGCTTTTTATCAGCAACAGGCCAGACGTTATTAGAGCAGGGAAGTATGGGCGAAGGCCTACAACGTTGGCGATTTAGTCTTGCGCCTCCCGGAGAAGCAGAAGCATAAGCTGGCGCCCAAATGGGAGGGGCCCTTCATAATCGACCAAGTACTCACGAGCGGGGCGTACCGCCTCCGCGACCTGACGGACGATCGCCTCGAACCAAACCCATGGAATGCAGCTCGGCTGTGACGTTTCTACGGCTAGTCCCGCAAACTTACCTTGTTTGATTTATCCTTTTCGGATCTTCATCTTTCTAGTCAATAGTCTCTCCCGGGTTGTGTTCGGAAATGCCGAATTATGTTAAGTTCTTCTTCGGCAAACATCTTTGAATGTACCACACTTTGTTACCTGGGGGCTTCTTTTACGAAGCTCGTCAAATTTCATTTATGCAATCATCCGTTTTTTACGTGTTTGCAACCTTCCTGTATCGTTCTCAAGCCACTATATGCATCAACTTGACTTAAGATTTGGCCAAGCTGGGTTGCCTCGCTCCTGTGTTTACCCCCTACGTTCCCGATTGTTCGGCTAGGGAGTAAAGGGAGCACCTCTGTGATTGTTACGTCCGGATTTCCCGGGTACGTACCTCAGACGGGTGAAGCCGAAAGCTAGCGTCTTACGACAACAAGTTGGTCGACCATGGGGGGAAGTGAAAATAATTGGTACCTATCACTAAGTTTCCAGGGTATTTTCCCGAAGTAACCGTCCCCGTCTAAATTCGGGTACTCGGTTATCCATCCACGGATAACGTGGTCACCTGACGAAAGGAACCCATAGCGGAACTATTTTCGTCGGAAGATGTTTCTTACGTTAATCAGTAATATAACATAACTCCCCGAGCACATTTTTGTCTGTTTGCACCAAATGGCCGGATTGCCTGGTTTTCCGAAGTATCTTTCCGATGTTCTCGGATTGCATAGTAGGAAAACACTCCTTGGCTTCTGGTCGAGGAGGCGGAAGCCGATGGCCGGTTAAGACAACGTTTTTTCTGCACGGTTTGGAGACTATCCGATGTAAAGTACATAGGTACATAGAATCGACCTATCAATCTTGATCTAGACCATCTATTATGGTCTCCAGAGCACAATCTGCTTGGGACAGCCGAGCTGTGGGCATAACCTGGTCATATACCAGATGCACGGGCACTTCCTGCCCATCTGGCCCTACCAGCCCAACTCTCGCCAAATGCTCCGGTTCCAGCTTGGTGAATCGGGTCTTGATCATCGCCCACGCTTCTCGTGCTCCTTCACGACAAGATGACATCTTCCATAACTCAAAGCGGCGCCGAGCTCCTTTGAAGCGACTCGCGAGTTCGGCCATCCCTTCCGGAGCCACTTCGCCAGGCCACAGTGCTTTGAACATGCTCTTCATGGCTCTCCGGGCCCGCTCATGTACAGCGGATAGCTCCTTCAGCAGGTCCCACCCGAAGGAACCGGCTTCCTCTTCGGGACGCCCGGTCAGTAGAACTACAATAAGACGTGGCATTGTTCATCTTGTTACCGTATACGTTCAGTTATTGAACGGGCGAGTTAGATTGCACTTACCGAACATGCCTGCTTTCAGTCTTTGGTTCTCCTCTTGGGTTACAGTCAGTTGAGCTTTCAAGCTTTTGATTTCTTGGACCTATTGTTCGCCTTCCGCCTTAAGCTTCTCCCTCTCCTCATGACTTCGGGACAGCACCCGGTAGCCAGCCTCTTGCTGTGACTCCGCATATCTTTGGGCTTTCCTGGCCATATCCAGGTCTTTCTGCAGCTGATTTATCGTCTTGGCTGCTATGGAAACATTTTTCATTAGTGGAGGTGTTCCACCCCATTTTCCCTTTAATGAACTTTAAATTCGGCACTTACCATGTGCCTCTCTGGTGAATGTTTTCACCCCCTCTAGCTCGGTTTTCACAGACTTTAACTCTGTTTGAGCCAGCTTGAGATCCTCGAACAGCTTTTTGTTCTGCTCCCGAAGAGTCTGCACACATAGCAGGGCAGCATGGATCTCAGACCCTTAACTCGGCCGTCCTGCCCAAATTAAGGCTCGGGGGCTACTGGGTTAGGTACTAGTTGTCAAAACTATTACTATACCTGCATATTCGTAGACATGAGCCTCACTGCGCCTTCAAGTCCCGTTCGGGCGGCGCCGAGGTATGCATCAACCGAGCTAAGAGCATTGACCTCCTGATTAGACAACGCGGTTTACCGAAGTGATGCCTTGCGCCGCCGATGATTCATCACACTTTCAACTTCGGAATTAGTGACCGAGACGTCTCCCGAGTCCTCGGGATTTTGGTCCTCGGCAGTGGCTCCCGGAGTAACTCCGGTTACAGCTGGCGACCTCGGATTTGAGTCACCCCTTGGCACCTTCTCAACATCCTCGGCCGCGCTCGGTTCCACACATCGTCAATCGAACACCATGGAACAAATTATTGGCATATGCGGTGGATGTTGACGATAGAGGCCATAACAGTACAGTGAATACATTACCTCTTCGGGCGGGGCGCCGATGATGTAGCTCCCGTTGGGGCCACACGTGGGGTCACCCCATGACTACTTGTCGTCGGAGCCGCTGGTGCCGCCTTTGCGGCTGTTTGGCGCGTCGTGCGGCGGCCCTTGGGAGTAGGTGTCAGTGTGTTCGGGCCTGCAGCGGCTGAGCGTTTCTTTCGAGAGGAAGCCTATTGGCCACTTACCACGGAGGAGGGAAGCGCCCTGGGATGATCGGCCAACAGGGCCACCTTGGAGCCATCAAGGCTCTCCTGGTAGAAGACCCCGTCCTTGAAATTAATCGATGTTTCAGGGTCGTCATGGAACCCAGGATCGTCATCGCGAGAGTAATTCTTCGGTTGAGGAGCTGGGCAACTCACCGTTTCGATCCATCGCCTCCAACTCTGTTCGGACAAGATGAAGATCCGATTATGAAAAATCTGGGGTAATATCCGAACTAAAAAGAGTGGTCGAACTCACCATTTCGATGGGCTCATACATCGAGAAGCCTTTCTTGAGCTTTAGTCGAGCGAACTCTTGCTCTTCCCCCTTGAACAAATCGGCTAGTATGGCGGCTATCGCCGCCTAATTGGCGGGCCCCTTCTTGGTGTACCGGGCTGCGTCGTCCTCCCCGTTGTAGTTCCATAGCGGATGAATTCTCTGTTGGAGAGGCTGGACACATCGAGCGATGGCTATTGCCATCACGTCAACGATGGTTAGTCCGTTATGAGCTAACCACCTCACTTGAGCAGCCAATCGAGCTACTTCGGCACTTTCCTCTTGAGAAGGACTCTTCGGGCGCCAGTTGAACCGCTTCGTTGGAGAAGCCAATGAAAATTCCGGTAGACCCCTTCGAACTGGATCGAATAAAGGGACGTCTTTGATATAAAACCATTCCGAAGTCCACTCTTGGGCATCCTTCTTCGGAGTCCCAACGGGGTATCCGGTCCCGGCAATGCGCCATACTTCGGCTCCACCGACCTCATAGATAACCCCTTCCCGGGTGCGGGGGACAAGGCAGAAGAATTTCCTCCACAACTCAAAGTGCGCCTCGCAGCCCAGGAACATCTCGCATAAAGCGACGAAGCCCGAAATATGGAGGATCGATCCGGGGGTAAGGTGGTGGAGCTGAATCCCGTAGAACTCTAGTAAACCCCTCAAGAAGGGATGGATGGGAAAACCCAGGCCTCGCAACACGAAGGGGACGAAGCAAACTCTCTCCTCCCCGTGAGGGGAAGGAAAATTCTTCGCAAGGGCCTTTCCGTCTGCGGAAGTTAATCCGGGGCGGGTGGATGTGAGATCTGAGGCGGGCAGATACCCCTGCGCCTCAAGCCTACATAGTCGCATACAAGATAAGGAGCATCCCGCCCAATCACCTTGACGGGGGCCATGAGGGCGTGAGGAAGAGCCTGGGACGCTTGCCATTGTTTGTTGACTTAGGCTTTGTGAAGATGTGGAGAAGAATGGTAGGGGGTGGGGTGCGTTAACCTCCACGCCCTTGGCCTATTAAAGGGACATTTTTGTAAGAACCCATCGGGCCACTCGCATTCCGTGGGCGCGCAGAAATCGAGGGTCGTCATTTAATTCTATCTCTGAAGATACCTTGGTAACTGATATATTGGTGGCCGAATTATTGTTAATCCGAATATAGGTAACGGGAGGAACTCGCCATCCAAGCCGAAGACTTCTGAAGCATGAAGCTGCCGAAGACCGTAGACCTCGGCATTGAAGGCTAGTTCGGGGGCTACTGAGGGTGTCCCGGACTAGGGGGTACTCGGGCTGCCGGCCTATCTCTCATAGGCCGAGCTGATGGGCCGCTCTCTACATGTCAACGGAAGGTTGGATTATGGACGTCCCCGTGTGTCAGAAGGAAACCTCCGAAGTTCTGGCATCTCCTCCAAGGAATAGATGGCGTAACCTGCGTGTTTATCCCAGATGGTAACCGACCATATGTAACCCTAGGACCCCCTGGTGTCTATATAAACCAGGAGGTTTAGTCCGCAGGGGGGAGATATCATGACCTAGGGTTTAGCCCAGTCGATCTCGAGGTAGATCAACTCTGTAACCTTCATACAATCACATCAATACAATCAAGCAGGACGTAGGGTATTACCTCCTTGAGAGGGCCCGAACCTGGGTAAATCGCTGTCTCTACGTTCCCTGTTACCATCGACTCCTTGACCCATAGTTCGGATCCCCTACCCGAGATCTGCCGGTTTTGGTACCAACATAAAGGGACACATTTTCTCTATTATACCAGATAACATCTTTCTTCACATGTACCACCATAACTAATTCTTAATAAGCATATAGTTCTAGAAGTGTGTAAATATATTGTTAAAGTTGACCCATTATTGAAGTTGTTTTTATTGCCATCTCTTGGTGACGTTGAAGGCTGAGAGAAAGATATATTCTTGTCCATTTTGCACACTCCCGTAAGACGCAGTGTGTTTATGATCATGGTGAACTACATACACCCTCTTGCACATGACCACCATAGACTATGTGTGAACACCAGTCTGGCACCATCGCTTAGGAGATGATTCATTTTTAGACATATCTTTATACACCCTCATAAAAAACCTCGCATGACCTAAGCATAGAGACAAGGTGGCCCACATGTCAAGGACATAGAAGGATTTTATACACCAATATATACCTTCTTAATTTTTTGGAATGTTTATTCTATTGGTTGTTGACATAGTAATGGACTAGACGACAATGTGATAACGTCTCCCACTTGTTTTGGAAACTTATATCATGTATATTAGATTTGACGTCAACCTTCTTTAAGAGATCCCACGCAAGAGTTTTGTTGTGTAGCAAGAGAGAGGGGAGAACTTTCACTGAGCTCGCTAAGTAGGTTGTAGATATTAGGGTTGACGTCAACCATATTTAAGAGATGCCAATCAAGAGTGATTGCTGGGTAGCAAGAGAGAGATGAGACTACTTTCACTGAGCTAAGTAAGGCATGCAAATTAGGGTTGCGTCAACCTTCTTTAATAGATGCCACATAAGAGTTTTGTTGTATAGCAACAGATAGGAAACTACTTTCATTGAGATAAGTAGGCAATGGTGATTTCTTTATTGTTAAAGTCTAAAGGTACACATTTTCTCGATTATACTAGATATCGTGTTTTTCATATGTTTCATAACTAGTTCTTAATCAACATATAGTTTAGAGGCATGCTAACGTTAATTCTTAAAGTTGACCCTTTGTAGAAGATATTTTTATTGTCATGTCTATATCATGTTGAAAGCCAAGAGAAATATGTCTTCTCAACCATTGTATACACTCCTATAAGACACAATGTGCTTATGATCGCAGTGGAATACATATATCCCCCCCCTCGAGTGAAAATTTTCAAGCATAAGCTAATGTTGTTGCTTTACTCTCTTATATTTTTCATACCTCCTTTTTTTTGTTGGGGGGGGGGACACGGTAGAGACGTAGATGCTCACAAACATGTACATACACTCACCCCTATGAGCACCTCCTAGACACTGGGTCAGCTGGTCTTGAGATTGACGAAGTTGCCACGGTTGCCTCTCTAATGTCCCTAGTAGATTCTAGTTTTTGCCCTCCCCCCCCCCCCCCCCAACACACACACCAAATATGGTTCATGCTTCACCATTGCACACTACCACCATAGACTACGTGTGATCACAACTCTAAACACCATCATTTGGGAGGATACAATTTTAGGCGAATCTTATACCCTCATAGAAAAAACTATGTACGCCCCTAAGCACATAGAAAAAGGTGACCCACATGTTGAGGGCATAGAAGAATTTTGTACACCAATGTATACCTCCTTCATTTTATTTTATAATTTTTATCCATCGGTTGTTACTCGAATTCAGTGGTATAATTTTTGCTCCCGCCACAGTCGGTCTCGTTGGTTAAATTTATGCTCAAACTTAGATCTCGGGAAGCGCGGACGCACTACATTGTGGAATGGAGGGAGTATATAGTAACACAGACAACAAGACAATGTGAAAGTATCTCCCGCTTGCTTTGAAAACTTAGGGCTTGTATATTAGGGTAGAGGTCAACCTTCTTTAAGAGATTCCATGTAAAAGAGTTTTGCTGAGTTGCAAGAGAGAGAAGACCACTTTCACTTAGCTTTTCGATAAAGGGCATTTTTATTACCTCAAAATGTAGCATCAAGCGGATACAAAGCATAATAAGCGACACCGGCCTCTGCATAACTAAGATGTACACAGCCACAAACAAACCGTCAAACAAATTATATATAAAAAAATGACAAGTTGGCAAAAGTAAAGCCATATGAGTCTGAAACTATGCCAATGTTCACGGAGGAGGTGGATCGATCCGGAGATTATGCTGCCACTCATGTTGGGTAAAAACCTCCCTGACCACCCGCTCCAATCGCATACACACCGCCTTGAACAACAATTGGTACTCCGTTCGATGTAGCATAGACCACATATGAAGTCAGTGCGTACAACGGTAAATAATCTGCATAAAAGAAGAGTTTTTGTCATTAAAAACACAATCATTTCTACATAGCCAAAACGACCATAGTAAGGCAGATGCTCCCACCGTATTAGCGTACTAAATGTATTTGGTATTCTGTCCAGCCAGTGACCATATATATTGGTAAGACTTGTGGGCGGATACAAATTTGACGCTATTTGGATGGCTGATCATATAGAACGCGTAAACTTGCATTGAAAGAAGAGGTGTTTGATTGTCTTGTCGGGAGTACAAAAGCTACACTTTTTACTTCCTTGCTAGTTGCGTCAAGAGAGGTTGTCTTTTGTTAGCACAACTCCTCTCCGAAGATACCACATGAAAATATTAACTTAGCTAACTAGGCAAGGATGATCACCGCCATGAAAAGACTAGGCAAGGATGATTCTTTTGAAATTTCTTTTTGCGGGGACAGAAAAGGATGATCTCTCAAGTCTTATAGAATCTAAAGAGATACATTTTCTCCAATATACATATCTGGTTTTAGAGGCGTGTCAGTAGTAATTGTTAAAGTTGACCCATGGTAGAAGATGTTTACATCATCATCTCGAGATAATGTTGAAGGTTAAGAGAATGATCTTCTTGACCATTGTACACCCTCTTGTAAGAGGCAATGTGTAAATATCGGGGTATCGAACACAAATTCACTTCCTGAGATGCATCTTAGGCACAAACGCAATTCTTGAGATGCATCTTGGGATTGACATCATTAATTGTTAGCCATATAGATAGACAAAGGCGTGGATGCAGTAATGACAGCCACTAGTTATACAACATTAATGGAAGATATATGGCAGGTAGTAATATATATCTAAAATATTGTATTGCGTCAGACATATATATTTATTTACTGCTAAAATTGCAACAGATATACTCAAAGATTTTGCAGCAGAGACACAATTCATTGGTCGCTATTTATTGTTGCCTATGGAAATCTTCTGATTTATGGAAGACGAAGATTGGACGTATATTTATTATTTATTCGTGGAAGGAAGCCGAGGTGACCGCCAATTTAGGACAGTAAAACTGCACCTAAACCCTGTCCTCTCACGGCACCAGACGTCGGAACCGTCCATTTTCCCGATCGGACCATTTTCTGCCGTCCGATCTGTTTCGTGGGCTGGCTGTCCTAAGGAGACGCTACTCCGGCGGCCGAAACGCAATACGCTTATTGATCGGACTATTGGGCCTATGGGACCGGCCCATTAGGCAGCGAGGAATGACGATCGTTTGCGTGGTTCCTTCCCGTGAGGATGCGGAGGCGACAGTTCAAGCACGACTTCCCTGACCTATTCTCCCTCATCTATGGCGACGGCGGCGCCCTAGCCTTCCATCTCCGTTGAAGAAAACTCTTCCCGTCGTCGCCCGATACAGAGGAACGGATCGATGCAAGATGGGTTCCAGCCGAAAGCGATTCGGACGACGCATCGAGTGTGTGGGGAGTGAGGGAGGGGGGATTCACCAACTAGCTAAGGGCTATGGCCGGCATCGACGGCGGCGGGGGCGCATCCGCAGTGCGGCAGCCCAAATTGACGCCCATGGAGCGCGTCCAGCAGGTGCTTTTTTCTCTTTCTCCTCTGCTCTGATCTAACCATCAGCAGCCGCGGTTGCCTCCGCCTGTGCGCTACTATGTTTTTCTCTTGTTCTCATGGGGATTGGTTGGTTGGTTAGTCCCGTGTGTTGTGCGAGCGTGATTCTTTCGCTGGGACGACTCAGGATTCCGTTCGTGGAATCAATGGCCAGGTTTAGTGGATGATGTAGTAGACATTAGGAAATTTTGTTTTCGAAGAGACAAATTTTCAGCATCGGTTGTGTTGTTGACTGGCTTAAAAACCATATGTACCTGTGTGTGTGTGTGTGTGTGTGTGTGTGTGTTCCAGGCGTTTATGAAAAGTTTTAGTAATTCAATAAGGTAGTACTACCTCTGTTCATCAATATAAGACGTTTTAGAGATTTGATACAAGTCTCTAAAACGTCTTATATTGATGAACAGAGGGAGTACGACTGTACAAGTGTATGCAAAATATGTCAACTATGCTAACGTAGTGGTATTGTGTCCCCCCTTGCAGAAACACCTATGGAGTTCTGGAAGAGCAGCTGCAGTAGCAGCATCAGGAAGGCCTGCTCATGTACTTGGAGGAGTGCAATGATAAGATTTCCGAGGTCACGGCGGCCATCTTGTCAGCACGCACTGATTTATCCGAGGTGAGCAAGTCCACGAAGAAGGACGAAGACGGAAGCAGCAGCGATAGGGATGAGTACAGTCTTCTTTATTAGTTGAGATGGACTAGATTCCACATGCTTTTTTGTTCCAAAATTGCTGTGCACACGACAATTTGCAGGACGATTTTCACACAACCTTGTGATCGATGGCTGCGTCCCTGGTGAAACGAGGTGATCGATGGCTGCTATATCTTTGTCATACAGGAATCGAACACAACCCTTCGTTTGTGTAGCTGTTTTCTTTTTGTTCACAGGATTGACTCATTTTTATTTGTTGAATCGTGGTGCACTAAAAGATATTCAAAATTGATGGCCTGGACACTCTTCTATATTTATAAAGGTGAAATGAAGGATTTTCTACTCTAGAAAATCCTGACAACATAGACATTGAGGATAATAGAACATGTGATTTAGCAATAATGATAGGCTTGCATAGCCGGTCCCAAGCCCGGATAAAGGAGGAGGGTTGTGATAGGCTTGGCGAGCCAACGTCAAAACTCAGCCACTCTTATGGAGATGAAACCCAAAAGATTTTCGTTGGGGCGTAACCCTCTCAGCGACGCGCCACATCAGAACCCGGGTGTGGTGGAAAATGGGCAAGGGCCGGGCCGTCACCCCCCAGGTGGCGCGCCGTATCTTGATCTGGATACGGTGGCAAGTGAGCGAGGATCGGGTCGTCGCATCCTTAGTGGCGCGCTACATCGGCGCCCGGGTGTAGTGGAAATTGAGCAAGGGTCTTCGCATTTGACTCGACGAGTGCGAAGGGTAAGGAAGCTAGCCGAGCCTAGGAGGATTCGCTTAGGTAGCTGGAACGTAGGGTCTCTGACAGGTAAGCTTCGGGAGGTAGTTGATACCGTGGTGAGGAGAGGCGTTGATATCCTTTGCGTCCAAGATACCAAATGGAGGGGACAAAAGGCGAAGGAGGTGGAGGGTACCGGCTTCAAGCTGGGGTACACGGGGACGGTTGCAAACAGAAATGGAGTAGGCATCTTGATCAACAAGAGCCTCAAGGATGGAGTGGTAGACGTCAAGAGACGTGGGGACCGGATTATCCTGGTCAAGCTGGTAGTTGGGGACTTAGTTCTCAACGTTATCACCATGTATGCCCCGCAAGTAGGCCACAATGAGAACACCAAGAGGGAGTTCTGGGAAGGCCTAGAGGACATGGTTAGGAGTGTACCGATTGGCGAGAGGCTCTTCATAGGAGGAGACCTCAATGGCCACGTGGGCACATCTAACACAGGTTTTGAAGGGATGCATGGGGGTTTTGGCTATGGCATCAAGAACCAAGAAGGAGAAGATGTCTTAAGCTTTGCGCTAGCCTACAACATGATCATAGCTAACACCCTCTTTAAGAAGAGAGAATCACATCTAGTGACTTACAGTAGTGGGCAACATTCTAGCCAGATTGATTTCATCCTCTCGAGAAGAGAAGACAGGCGTGCATGCCTAGACTGTAAGGTGATACCTGGAGAGAGTGTTGTCCCTCAGCATAAGCTTGTGGTTGCTGACCTCTGCTTTCGGATTCGTGTCCAGCGGGACAAGCGTGCCAAAGTCGCTAGAACGAAGTGGTGGAAGCTCAAGGGGGAGGTAGCTCAGGCGTTCAAGGAGAGGGTCATTAAGGAGGGCCCTTGGGAGGAAGGAGGTGATGTAGACAACATGTGGATGAAGATGGCGACTTGCATTCGTAAGGTGGCCTCAGAGGAGTTTGGAGTGTCCAGGGGAAGTAGAAGAGAAGCTAAAGATACCTGGTGGTGGAACGATGATGTCCAGAAGGCAATTAAGGAGAAGAAAGAGTGTTCCAGACGCCTATATCTGGATAGGAGTGCAGACAACATAGAGAAGTACAAGATGGCAAAGAAGGCCGCAAAGCGAGCTGTGAGTGAAGCAAGGGGCCGGACGTATGAGGACCTCTACCAACGGTTAGACACGAAGGAAGGCGAAAGGGACATCTATAAGATGGCCAAGATCCGAGAGAGGAAGACGAGGGATGTTGACCAAATCAAGTGCATCAAGGACGGAGCAGATCAACTCCTGGTGAAGAACGAGGAGATTAAGCATAGATGGCGGGAGTACTTTGACAAGCTGTTCAATGGGGAGAGTGAGAGCTCTACCATTGATCTGGACGATTCCTTTGCTGATACTAGCAGGCTTTTTGTGCGGCGAATCCAGGAGTCGAAGGTCAAGGGAGGCTTTGAAGAGGATGAAAGGAGGCAAGGCGATGGGCCCTGATTCTATCCCCATTGAGGTGTGGAGAGGCCTCGGGGACATAGCGATAGTATGGCTAACCAAACTTTTCAACCTCATTTTTCGGGCAAACAAGATGCCAGAAGAATGGAGACGGGGTATATTAGTACCAATCTTCAAGAACAAGGGGGATGTTCAGAGTTGTACTAATTACCGTGGAATTAAACTGATGAGCCATACAATGAAGCTATGGGAGAGAGTCATTGAGCACCGCTTAAGAAGAATGAAAAGCGTGACCAAAAATCAGTTTGGTTTCATGCCTGGGAGGTCGACCATGGAAGCCATTTTCTTGGTACGACAACTTATGGAGAGATATAGGGAGCAAAAGAAGGACCTGCAGATGGTGTTCATTGACTTGGAGAAGGCCTATGATAAGATACCGCGGAATGTTATGTGGTGGGCCTTGGAGAAACACAAAGTCCCAGCAAAGTACATTACCCTCATCAAGGACATGTACGATAATGTTGTGACAAGTGTTCGAACAAGTGATGGCGACACTGATGACTTCCCGATTAAGATAGGACCGCATCAAGGGTCAGCTTTGAGCCCTTATCTTTTTGCCTTGGTGATGGATGAGGTCACAAGGGATATACAAGGAGATATCCCATGGTGTATGCTCTTTGCGGACGATGTGGTGCTAGTCGATGAGAGTCGGACGGGGGTCAACAGGAAGTTGGAGTTATGGAGGCAAACTTTGGAATCGAAAGGTTTTAGACTTAGTAGGACTAAAACCGAGTACATGAGGTGCGCTTTCGGTACTACTAGGCACGAGGAGGAGAAGGATGTTAGCCTTGATGGGCAGGTGGTGCCGCAGAAGGACACCTTTCGATATTTGGGGTCAATGTTGCAGAAGGATGGGGATATCGATGAAGATGTGAACCATCGAATTAAAGCCGGATAGATGAAGTGGCGCCAAGCTTCTAGCATTCTCTGTGACAAGAGGGTGCCACAAAAGCTAAAAGGCAAGTTCTATAGGACGGTGGTTCGACCCGCAATGTTGTATGGCGCTGAGTGTTGGCCGACTAAAAGGCGACATGTGCAACAGTTAGGTGTGGCGGAGATGCGCATGTTGAGATGGATGTGTGGCCACACAAGGAAGGACCGAATCCGGAATGATGATATACGAGATAGAGTTGGGGTAGCGCCAATTGAAGAGAAGCTTGTCCAACATCGTCTGAGATGGTTTGGACATATTCAGCGCAGGCCTCCAGAAGCCCCAGTACATAGCGGACGGCTAAAGCGTGCTGATAATGTCAAAAGAGGCCGGGGTAGACCGAACTTGACATGGGAAGAGTCCGTAAAGAGAGACCTGAAGGATTGGAGCATCACCAAAGAACTAGCCATGGACAGGGGTGCGTGGAAGCTTGCTATCCATGTGCCAGAACCATGAGTTGGTCGCGAGATCTTATGGGTTTCACCTCTAGCCTACCCCAACTTGTTTGGGACTAAAGGCTTTGTTGTTGTTGTTGTTGTTGTTGTAATAGGCTTGCATAGTGGTTAACTGGTAATTTGGTGTGTTGATTACATCAACTTTGTTCAATTAATTCTGCAGAGGGAAATCAGTACAATAAACTCTTTTTAGTAGAGCAAAGCAGCTTCTTATCATGTACCCCCTCCGTCCGGAAATACTTGTCTTAGAAATGGATGTATCTAGACTTATTTTAGTTATAGATATATCCATTTTATTCATTTCTAGGACAAGTATTTTCGGACGGAGGGAGTATACTCACTTGTAGAAATCTTTTCTTATGCCATTGCATTTTAATAATTACATAACATTATTACTATCTTCCTCCTTTGTTATTTTCTCATCTCATTGCAATGTTAATTGAGTGTACTATATAAACATTACAGGTTATTGTAATCTTGTGAAGGAAAGGTTACTGCTTCTATTGAGTTGTTACATAATGTCCTATGGTGGAAATCAGGAACAAACCCGGCATTATATGTTCCAAGTTCTGATTGGGACTCTTCTACTCGTAATTCTAATTTGCTTGCAAGATTTCCTAGGTACCCTGATCCTTCTAATTCGAGTGGGGTAGATGATTAATGGAACACATATAACATATTAAGTGGTGATTTTTGAATCATTGACGTAGGTTTGGTGAAATTTTTAAAAATTATTGTGACCTATCAACTCTTGTGAAAAATGAAAACTACTCATGCATTATTTTCTAAAACAATATCATGTCATGATTCGGACGATCTCATCTACCGCATTATTCGTTGGTTGCAGGTCAGTAAGACCGTCTTACTTTGATCCCTGGGTTGATGAAGTTACTTGCCTAGCAGGTATATGGAGTTATGACATTAGGTGGTTGACTAGATGGTCAGCAGATTGATCCACCGACTTCATGCTTTCTACCTTAAATTCATCTCCATTTTCATATTTTTTTGGTTAATATGGGCCAACGCCCCAACACGTGTTCTTATGTATTTAGAATTAACTATCATAATTAAAAACCATGTATTTGAGGCTCATTAGATCATACAATATATGTGTTAGTTCATGAAAGGTAACTTTTATAATCGCAATGTCATATATTGCGGAATTTTCTATCATTTGATTGGACAAATAGATGGGTGCGGCACTCACCCCCACCTTGGAGTAGCCGACTGAAGGATGATGCACTGTTGAATGAGTTATGTTTATTTTGTTAAGAATGTATTTATTTCTAAGTATTGCACCATTCTCAGTCTTGATGTCCTAAAGGACAGCTCCCATTTATCTTCCTTTTTTCTTCTTTAAACAGGTTGAAAACATAAGTTCACCTTGGAGAAGCAGATGTTGTTTTTGGCTCGAGAATTTCAAGTGGCAGAAAATATAATTTCAATCAAGACTGAAAACTTTGATTGGCCTGCTTAAGAACAATTGTAGCAGCAGTTTACATTTCAAGTTTAATCTTCTACGGGTGGTCGCTGGATCAAAGTTTTGATGATGTATAACTGTTTATGCATTCAAGGTCTCGTGTAGTTGCATGCTTGATCTGACATGTAAAGCATTTCAGCAGTCTAATTGCAGACTAATTTTGCATAAAGCCCAGAGCGAGCTTTTTGTTTATGAGATTGTATGAGACATCCCATATGAAAAGTTGCAATGATTTATTTCATTGGAGTTTGTTACAATGATATATGATTTTTTTTACTTTAATATCCTGCCTCTGAATTTTGGTATGTAGTTAGTAAATTTAAGCGCAAAGTAATGCGTACTACCTTTGCTTATACAATCTTTTATCAAAACTTCCCAGATTTTGTTAACTTACACTAATGAATTTTGTAGTAATTACCTATCATTTTATTGTAAAAATGGATGGGCGCTGCAACGCGCGCCTTCCATGATCTAGTTCCTCGTAAAACCTCGCCCCCCTCGCTTCGCCTATTTAGTCCTCGCCGCATTCTCCGCTTGCAGCATCTCTCGCTGCTTCCCCGCCTACGTCCCTCAAGAGCTGCTGCCGGCCATCGCCTCACGGGGCTAGCCATATCGCCGAGCACCTAGTGCAATCGATCGGTAAGTTGGGTGTGATTGAGCGCGGCGTGTGGGGGGATGAGGGGAGCGGGGTGGCTCCGGGTGGCCGCGGCGGCTGGCTGCGCGGCGGTGACGTGCGCATTAGCGACGGCGATGGTGGCACGGAGGGTGGCGGCCTGGAGGTGCTGGCTCCGGGCCATGGCGGTGCTGCGTGACGTCGAGGAGAGCTTCGCCACGCCCACGGAACGGCTGCAGCGGGTCGTCAACTCCCTGGCCATCGAGATGTTCGCTGGGCTCGCGTGCGAGGACGCCAGCAAGGTCCGGATGCTGCTCACCTGCGTCGACTTGCTCCCGGATAGGTACATGCCGATGCCCTTCCTCCTATTCGTTCCTTCTTCTATATCACGCTTCATTGCTATAACTTGATTGATTGTCATCTTAATTTGCAGAATCGTGATTTGCAGAATGGTCTTTTTGTCCATAATGTAATACTTATTACTTTGCATAGTGCAACTGGCTGACAAGTTTACTGTATATACCCTGTCGTACAATTGTCTTACGGTAGTTCATATATATTGTGCATGCGACCAGGAGTGAAGAAGGCATATATTACGCCCGTTGATATTGGAGGAACGGGCTTTAGGTTCTTGAAAGTGGAACTTGGTGCAGGGTCTACAATCATTAATCAAAAGATCGAGCATCAACCGATCAAAAAAGAATTGATGGAAGGCACAAGCAAGGTATGTTTTTTCATTTTGTTTCTGCTTCCCTACTAGTTAGTGTTTCTGTATATGAGTTTTTTTTCTCTTTGCAGGAGTTTTTCAATTCCATTGCCTCGACACTAAAGAATTTCATTGAAAGAGAGGGGGGTGAAGGAAGGGCACTTGGTTTTACATTTTCATTTCCAATGAGACAACTTTCCATAACCTCTGGGTCATTAATCTGGTGGACTAAAGAATTTTCAATTGAAGAGGCTGTAAGTTAAAAAAAAAACTACACCTTCATTTTTCTTTTTTCATCACATGCATTCAGTTTGAGTGATGTGCCTGATGTGAAAGCTTGAGCCGATGTTAGTATCATTCATCTGCGCCATATTTCTTACGTGGTGCACTAGTGCTAGACGATAACAACACGTTCATATTTCAACTAGCACATATCAGGCCTTGTGATGTGTTGTCTGGACAAATTTGAGTATCTTGGTTCATTTGATACATCACAATAGTTTATGTTAACAACGGACTTTCAGGAAACATTGAAATAACCTGTTGTTTGGCAGGTTTATTAATTATTGTGAATATGTGATGCAACTACGTCACTAATTAGTTTTGTTTTTCTCATCGTAAATGCTACATAACACATTGCATCAATATTTTTCTTAAGTATTATATTTGCAGTTGATCATTTTATTTTTCAACCCTGGTTCCTTTTACTTCTGGATAAATCAGATTGGGAAAGATGTTGCTCAGTGCTTAAACGAAGCACTTGAAAGGAATGGACTAAATTTGAGGGTCAATGCATTGGTATGTTGTTAGCTTATAAGTATGGTGTGTGCAATATTATTCATTAGTAGGTCAGAATATATGTCTCTTTTGGCTGATTGTTTCATTTGATGTTCAAATTTTAGATGAATAATACCGTGGGCACACTAGCTTTGGGGCATTATTATGATGAGGATACAATAGCTGCGGTGATTATTGGAGCTGGCACCAATGCTTGCTATATTGAACGTAATGAGGCAATCACAAAATGCCAGGGCCTTCTTACTAACCCCGGACAAACGGTATCTTACTTCACTTATTTATTTTGAGTGGAACTTTCTTTTTTTGCTGTAGTTGATCGATTTCGTTTTGAAATTTCATTGCTGCATAGAAATTCTGATATTTAACTGTGTTCATCAGGTTGTAAATGTGGAATGGGGGAGTTTCCGTCCTCCGCAAATACCATTAACTCCTTATGACATATGCTTCTATAATGAGACACCAAATTACTATGACCAGGTAACTCGTCGTGATAACTTTCTCTTTTGGAATAGCTTATGATAGTTATGAATTGATGTCATTTAACCACATTAGGGTTTTGAGAAAATGATATCGGGTGTGTATCTTGGGGAGATTGCAAGACTGGTGTTCCATAAAATGGCTCAAGAATCGGATGTATTTGGTACTGATGTTGATGGTTTAGCTATCCCTTTCATCTTAAGGTACCTTCATACTAGGAATTCGTTTCTTTTGAATATATGTATGCCTTAGCAAATGAATATCTTCTGGCGATAACTAATCCTTAATCCTTACACTGTTTCTACAACTTTGGAAGTCATTCCTAATTTTGATGTTTTCTCCTGTCCCTAAGATGTGGTTTTCTTATAAGTATATGCTAGCCTGGAATGGTCCTCCTTTGCTCCTCCCATTACCTATTGCTTTGTGTCTTTTGCTACATTACTGTATCTGTTTGTTGTTCACTAAGCATAGCGTCTATCTTGTTTCTATGTTAAATGGTAAAATGAAACGAGATCACCAAATTAGTTTGAATCGCCAATGATCTGTTTCATTTTGGAGTTGTTCCATATTCCTTACAATAAATCTCTGGTAACAACATATGCTTATATTCTATATTCTGGTAATATATTCTGCAAATAAACTGCAATGGTTGATATGTTAGATTTGTAGACATTGGATGATTGCTTACAATGCTGTTTTCATATTCGATAAACTTTATAGATTTAATCACTAAAATATATTTCCACCGAGGGTTGTTATATTTAGCTTGCCCTACACCTCGCATGGGTCTGGAAGCATGCGTCACAGCTATGTATTTTAATGGGATTTCTTGGTCAAGTTTTGTACATTTCAGATGTATGCTTTAACAAATATTTTTTGTCTGATTTCCTCAACAGAAAATAACAATGAGCATCTTGCACTTCCTCAACAGAAAATAACAAGAACATCTTCCACATAGTGATAGAAATTTTAATACTTCTTATATTCTCATCCAGCACTCCATGTCTAGCTGCTATCCGTGAGGATGATTCTCTTGACTTGAAGGAAGTCGGAAGAATACTGGAAGAACATCTGAAGGTTTGTTCTCACAGCACAGTGGATAAGTTAGATGTGCAAAAAAATGTTCGATGGTCCTTCTAGACTAGTTCTAATGTTTCCATTACGTTGTACAGATACACAATGTTCCTCTGAAGACTCGCAGACTGGTGCAGAGAGTGTGCGACATCATCATCCAAAGAGCCGCACGTCTAGCGGCAGCTGGAATTGTTGCAGTACTACAAAAACTTGGTCGTGATGGAACGCTTTGTGGCACCACCAGAGTCCGAAGTATAACGGGTGTACCGAAGAGATCAGTCATTGCAATTGAGGGCGGCCTGTACCAAGGATATTCAGTATTCAGAGAATATCTGAATGAAGCCGTATTGGAGATCCTTGGGGAGGAGATCGCAGCCACTGTCGTTCTTAAAGTGGTGGAGGAGGGATCCGTGATGGGGGCTGCTCTCATCGCCGCAGCATATTCGTTGACTAGAAAGAACTCCATATAAGCATGATGTAGGTTGAACTTCTGTGCACATGAAAAAGATGGAGAGTGTTCATTCATACCCCAGGGCATGTTTAGAATGGGTGTATTTTTATGTGGGCGTAGGTATTTAGTTTGGTTTTGAACTGAATACCAATGCCCACACAAAGCTTAAACCCATTTCAAATAGTCCCTCAAAATGTATACAGGATAGAAATTGGTTCTTGTGTAGTCCCTTTCTGATGTTAAGTCAGTGGTCCAATGTACTATATGAATCCGGTGAAGTTGTCAATTGTCGTGGGTGTATGAGATGTAGTAAAGTTTGCTCAATTGTTGTTCAAACCTATCATTCCAAAAATATTTCTCTCTTTTGTTTAAACTTGCGTTTGCCACTTTCTCTGTGTTGCAATGGTATGCTCTGTGCCGGTTTTTCTAGCAGTTCACTGGCTGGTATGAAAGCCAGGATCGATTATTTTATTTTCAGCAATGTGAGCAATTTGCATCGTTCAAGTGAGGCGAAAAAAGTGGGAGGAAGAAATTCTTGCCGTGCAAGGCAAATTGAGGCTGGCTGTAACGGGACTGCGTCCAGCATGTTGCTGAACAAAACTAGGTCACAACACGTTGCATGTTGTTCCGCAACTGCGTCAAATTCAGCGTTTGAAAGTAAAATAGCGTTCAGAAACGCAGAACTGGTACTACTCAATTAATCTAAAAAAATACGTACTAGAAGTTGTATTAAGTGAGCAACAAATAATAGTAGATCAGAGGGAGTACCTCTATTTCTAAATATAAGACGTTTTTGCAGTTTAAATTGAACTGCCAAACATCTTATATTTAGGAACAGAGGAGCTGAAACTTTTAATTCAAATGTACTTTAAACAGGCTGCAACTCTCAAATTCATCTGTAAATTTGCAAAACTAGCCAAAGATTGTTGGCAAATAAGGCCAACGTGATGCACAGGGTAACACCAGCAGTGTCGATGAAATGGCAATTTACAACCAATCAAATCATTCTTTGAGAATCCCATATTTATAACTGTGTCTGGAAATTCTTGGTTTTGTAAGGCAAAATGAGGCCGGCTGGAACCAACATATACCGAACAGAACACGGTATGGACAGCCTCAGCACTGCTGATTTAGACACTCAACGGCAACCCCTATAAGGGCATCTCCAACGGCAACCCGCAAATTTCCACCCACATCCGTCCGCGGATTGGTCCGTCCGCGGACAGGGGGACCAGTTCGCGGACACGGATGCGGGAGGCTGCCATCCAACGATGTCCGCATACATTGCAAACGCTTTTTCAACAAACCGGATGAAATTAATGTAAACATGGGCGGATTTCATATAAACATGCCGGATTTGATACAAACCGGACGAAAACGTTTACATTTTGAACATATTTGAACTTAAAACAATACGGGACTAAGATAAAAACTAGTCTACGGCCAAAGCCGGAGGACATCCATTCCGACGACATGGATACACTTACTAGTCTACTGGCCGCGGCGGATCTCTATTGTCGTCCCCATGTCCGGCAGCCGTGAGCCCCGGAGGTATATGCTTCAGCGCAAAGGGCGGCTCGTTTCCCCACTGCTCGTCGGAGTGGAACCGTCGGCTGATGCTTTAGCTAGAGGGGAAGGGTGGCACCTCCGCTTCCGTGGAGCCGAGGCGAGGGTCGACGATGGTCTGCACTAAAGAACCGAGCAAGTCACCGGCTGTGTACACCGGCGTCGCCTCGGTGGTGGCCTTCATGGGACCCAAGCGGCAGCGGCCTCCCGTGTTCTACTTCTCCTCGGAGATGGCGGCGGCCGCAGACGTGCTGGGCGCCGCCTCGTCAATGTACGCATAGCAGGCTTCTTTCTCTGCCGGCAGAGCGCGGTTACACACGCGTTGACGACGGATGGCGCAGTCGCAGGCATGGGAGGCGCGGTACGACGCGGCGTCGTGCACGGCAGTGACGATGCCCGTGCCGCCGTGCTGCCCCCTCCACTGTTGGAAAGATGCCCTAGAGGCAATAATATTATATTATTTTATTTCCATTTTCATAATTAAGAGTTTATATTTCATGCTATAACTGCTATGATCCTGGAATATACGATTCAGTGGAAAACTCATATGCACGTGTGAAATGATAAACGGTAAAATTTAGGTTCCTAATCTCGCCTCTAAGACTGGCTCAAGTGTTGTTGGTGATCCTGTTTTTCGGATCTTAGGATATCGTTAAGTGTAACGATAGTCCTAAAACAACATTGAGAGTATGACGTTAGAAGAACGATCATGTTGAATCGACCCAAACTTGTTTATTATGCATTGAGATAATATCGTCTGAAATCAATCGTTATAACACAGAGTGTTAGCATGTGTTATAGTTTCTCAGACCATGAGAGTATCGTAGTCACTTCCTACCGTACGGTGGACTTTGGGGTTGCTCAAATGTCATCTGTAACTAGGTGATCATAACGACAACTTACAGGTTCATCGGAAAGTTTGTCAAGGGACTAGATAGCTCGAGAGTGAGATTTGATCCTCTGACGATGGAGATATATTCTTAGGGTCCTCTCGGTGTGACGGCATCCATCATCGTCTGGCCATACACAGGTGACTATGTCACAGGGATGCCGAAACATTTCAACGAGAAAGAAAAACAAAACTGGTAACGCGAAGAACGGTATAGTGAGCATGTAGATGACTCAGGAGGATACCGATCATCTCGGGTTTTGTAAAGTATCGCGAAGTAAAGGGAACATCACATGATAACCAAAGGTTCACTCGAATGTCATTCGTGTAATCATAGGGATCGATATGGACGTTCACGGTTCCGCTATCGGTCATTGAACGAAGGGGTTTTGTTCATGTCTATGATTTACCGAACCTAAGGGGTCCCAAGCTTAAGGTAATCATGATCTGCTGAGTGTTAGTAGGATGAGAGTATCAAGGATTTATTTATGGAATTGTTTCATTAATATTCAGAATAGTTTTGAGAGGAACCGGAAGCGTTTCGGGGTCACTGGAAGGGTTTCGGAGTTTATCGGGCAATACCGGGTATTACCGATAACTAATATATAAGTGGAAAATGTTTTCGGAGGTGTTAAATTATATATAATATGCTCCAGTAATTGTTAGAGGACTTTTATATTTAATTTAATATCAACGGGCTTAAAAGGCCAAGTGGTGGAAGGAGTATTGGGTCGCCGAAGCCCATTAGGAAGTGGCGCCCCCCTTCTTTGTGTGTGTGTGGGGGGGGGGGGCGAATTGGACTAGGGGAGGAGTCCAGCTCCTCTCCCCCTTGGCCGGCGCCCCAAGGAGGGACTTTCCCTCCTTGGTGGCTGCCCTCTAGCCTATATATACTTGAGGATTTGGCCACAATTGAGACACAAGTTTTGGAGCCTCCCCTTGTTCCTCTAGTTCTAGTTCTAATTGATCCTAGTTGATCAATTAGAGCTTGACCTAGATCCTCTAATCCTCATAATTAGAAGCCCAGTGTGGTTCTAATCTCCTTCCTCTAATTCTCTGGTGACGATTAGCTCTAGACGGCGAAGCGCTGCCGGATCGTGAAGACCGTATGCTTGCAACCAAGTAGAGAGGCCGTGCTTTCGGTCTTCTGTTCGAGGGCGGTTCGCGGTATCGTCATCAACGGTACGAGGGACTCCAAGTATGATCTACAGTGACTCGTCTACTTCCTCTGCACTCCAAAGTCGGTAACGATCGTGATCCAAACCTTATATGCATCTTCATATTGTTCCTCGGTGATCGTAGGGCGATTTTTGCTTTGTTTTCTACTACGTTTCCCAACAGTGGCATGATGGGCGGTTCTATGAGTAGATGCAGGTTTCAATCTAGATCACATGTGGATGTGAGGGTTGATGTTCTTGCTATGCTTCCCTCGAGTGTTTCTTCAGTTCAGTTCATTGACAGCATGATGTAGCTTTGTACAAGGTTCTGACAATCGATCGGCTCTGGCTATCGACGATCTGCTAACAGTTCCTTGGGCTTCATCATAGTCAAGAATAGTGAACCATCACGTACGCAAGAGGGCGATGAAGATGAACTATCTTCTAGGGGGTCACGCGTATTTGATGAAGTTTAGTGTGGGGGACGAGACTTTTAATTAAGTCCCTTCTTTCACACACCCCGAAAGTTAATCTAGCAACAAGAATTATCACCTTGATGGTGTGCGTAGATAGCTAGTGTTATCCGGAAACCCTAGAAGCCACATAATTAAAATTTGCCAAACCGATTAGAGGATGTCTAACTTGGTTTTGCAAGATTGCATATGATGTGGTATAGCCTTCGTCATGATAATGAGTTTATGTATGAGATGGTTATATGTTGTAATGTTAAGTGGCCTGTGCGTCACGGCATGATCGCTGAAGCCACATGATTGCCACCTTAATGTAATAGAAGTAGAGATAGCCTACAGGCTACATGGAGGACCCGGAGCTTCATCAGGCGTAGGAGAGCAAAATCGGTGCCACGGCGGTAGTTTTCAAAATTGTCGCAATGACAATGCTTTCGGAGAAAACTTCATGAAGACCTCGGAGGACCATGGAGACGTTCCCGACGCCCAGGGCTATACCATAACATGCTATTATGAATTGCCTGAGATGTTTATCCCTTTGTTGTTTGCACCCTTTGATTGCGCAATAGTCAATTATTAGGGTGATCTCTCACAGTAAATATCAAGTTAAAAGGTGTCTTCCCAGTGTTGCAACCGTCGATAACACGTAGCGTTCTAGAGTGGGTCATGTCTACATGAGCACAAACGGATCATGAGGTGTAAGGCAGTGTATGGTTAGACTATGCAAACAGATAGCACTCGGTTGTCTTGAAGTTCTGGCAGAATCGTTCTGAGCTCGGAGCATGAAGCATCGAAAGATGAACAAGAGTCCTATGGAGATATGATCGGCAAAAGTTCGCCTACCGTTCAAAATTCTCGTCATCAGTGATGTCCACATCAATGGATGAGAATAAGATCAGGGTCTTGAATCACTCATTATCTATTATGAGAGATATTGATTTGAGTGGGAGTGCACTTTATATTAAAATTGGTTTAAAACACTAGTGCAAATTAATTATGAAATTGTGTCTAATGTGAATCTTGTGTTTATTGTTGTAGATCAATGGCTCGCCATAGTTTCAATTTAGCACCTCTGTTTGAGAAAGAAAAGTTAGCCGCAAATGGTGGGAACTATGAGGATTGAATCCACACTCTGAGATGTGTTCTCAGAAGTGCTAAGAAAGAATATGTGTTGGATGAACCACTTGGTGATTACCCGGCGCCTGGAGCATCTCAAGATGTCATCAATGTGTTTGTATCTTGCAAGTATGATTTCAGTGTTGTCAAAAGTATTGTGTTATCTTCCATGGATCAAGTTTTATAGAAATGTTATCAACAACTCAGTACCGTCGAGACTGTCGAGGCACTGGAAGTTCTGTACCACAAAGAACCAGCTGAAGTTCATGAGATGACTGAAGCAATGGATGATTGCAAGATAGCTGAAGTTGGTGAGCAAGGTGTCAGGCTTGCAAACTATTATGATAGTATTAATGCAATGGAAATTGATTTTCCCAAGACACCGGAAAATGATTTGATCCTTACTTCGCTTTATGAAGCGATGCTCAAAACCAATGAAATCGGGATGCAGAACCAGCAAAAGTTGCTCGTGAACAAAATAGAAAGTTTCAAAAGAAAACGCAACACCAAGAGGAACAAGGGTGGAGCTTCTTGCGAGACTGTATGTTTGTACTGCAGAGAAAAAGGACACTCGAAAAGAAATTGCTTGAAATATCTGGCAGATAAGAAGAATTCGTCTTCTGGTAAAGGTATAAAAGTTATACATGTTAATGTTATTGATATTCTACTTTCTGAGAATTCCAAGTCATGGGTATTTGATACTGGATCTGTTGCTCACATTTGCAACATGATGCAGGGAACACGGAAGATACGCAAGCTGAGTAGAAATGAAGTCGTGATGCGTGTCGGGAATGGTGATGGGATTGCCGCTCAAGCCGTCGGTGTCATGTCTCTAAATTTACCTTTAGGATTTGTTTTAGAACTGAATAATTGTTATTTCGTTCCGAAGTTAGGTAAGAACATTATCTCTGGATCATGTTTGATAAGTGACGGATATTCTTATAAATCAGAAAACAATGGTTGTTCAATATATTATAAGGATATGTTTTATAGATTTGCACCCATGGTTGGTGGATTATTCATACTGGATCTTGAACGTGAAAAAGATGTCTATAACGTTAATGCTAAACATCTTAAGAAGACTGATAATACCACTTACATGTGGCACTGCCGTCTTGGTCATATCGGAAAGAAACATATGCAATATCTTCATAAGGATGGAGTATTAACATCGTTTCATTTTGAATCATTCGAAACATGCGAAGCTTGTCTGATGGGTAAAATGGCTAAAACGCCATTCACTGGTCATCCTGAACGGGCACTTGAATTTTTGATACATAGTGATGTATGTGGTCCAATGAGTGTACTAGCATGCGGTGGATACTTATACTTTGTAACCTTCACTAATGATTTGAGTAGATACGGGTATATCTATTTGATGAAACATAAGTTTGAAACATTTGAAAAGTTCAAAGAATTTCAGAACAAAGTTGAGAATCATCGTGGCAAAAAGATAAAGTTTCTGCGATCAGATCGTGGATGTGAATATCTGAGCCATGAGTTTAGCAAACATCTAAGTGATTGTGAAATTGTCTTACAATTTACTCCTCCCGAAACTCCACAGAGAAACGGAGTGTCTGAAAGGCGTAACCAAACTTTGTAGACATGGTTAGGTCAATGATGTCATTTACCGATCTGCCTTTATCATTTTGGGGGTATGCACTTGAAACAACAACATATACACTAAACAGAGCACCGTCTAAATCTGTTGAGACGACACCATATGATATGAGTTATGGAATGGGAAGAAACCCAATTTGTCACATCTCAAAATTTGGGGTTGCGAGACTTATATAAAACGTTTACAGCCAAATAAGCTCGATCCCAAAGCAGACAAATGTTACTTTGTAGGTTATCCGAAAGAAACAATTGGGTATTCCTTCTACTAAAAGTTCGAAGACAAAGTGTTTGTCGCTAAGAATGGACACTTTCTCGAGAAGGAGTTTCTCGCTAAAGAAGTAAGTGGGAGGACAGTACAGCTTGACGAGATTACTGAATCTTCAGAAGTGAATAGGACTAATGATACGGAATCTGTTCCAGAAATTGTGCACACAACTGAACCAGAAGTTACTACACCAGCTATAGAAACTCCTGTTAAGACTGTAACTGAACCGTGTAGGTCAGGAAGAATTATTGAACCTCCTGAATGGTTTCACAATGAAATATTCATCTTAGAAGAAGATGAACCTGTGCACTACAGAGAAGCGATGGTGGCGCCCATATCAAAAGAATGGCTCAAAGCCATGCAATCCGAAATGGAGTCCATGTACAAGAATCAAGTTTGGAACTTAGTTGATCCTCCAGAGGGTGTGCAACCCATACAATGTAAATGGATCTTCAAGAGACAAACAGATGCGGATGGTAACCCTACCATCTATAAGGCAAGGCTAGTTGCGAAGGGGTTTTCGCAAGTTGAGGGAGTTGATTATGACACTTTCTCACCAGTAGCAATGCTAAAGTCTATATGGATTATGATGGCTATTGCTGCATATTTCGATTACGAGATATGCCAAATAGATGTCAAAACTGCTTTCCTAAATGGTTATTTGAAAGAGGATGTATATATGATAGAACCAGAAGGTTTTGTCGATCCAAAGGATGCCAGAAAGGTGTGAAAGCTTCAAAGATCAATCTATGGTTTGAAGCAAGCATCAAGGAGCTGGAGTCAATGTTTTGATGAAGTAGTAAAGGAGTTTGGCTTCATTAAAAATGACGAGGAAGATTTTGTATACAAGAATTTTAGTGGGAGCTCAGTAGCATTTTTAATCTTATATGTAGATGACATATTGCTGATTGGAAATGATACAAAGTTTCTTTGCACAATAAAAGACAATTTAAAGAGTGTGTTTTCAATGAAAGATTTAGGTGAAGCAGCTTATATATTGGGCATAATGATCTATAGAGATAGATCAAGATGTCTAATTGCGCTAAGCTAGAGCACGTACATAGACAAGGTTTTAAAGAGGTTTAAAATGGAAGCAGAGTATATTGCGGCTTCAGAAGCTTTGAAGGAGGCGGTCTGGATCAAGAAGTTTCTTGAAGAAGTTGGTGTGGTCCCAAGTGCGATGAACCCAATGGCACTCTATTGTGACAATAGTGGTGTCGTTACTCAAGCAAAGGAGCCAAGATCTCACATGACGACCAGACACATCGAGCGCAAATATCACATTATTCTACATCATGTCGAGAAAGGTTTTGTGAAGGTTCTGAAGGTTCACGTGGATTTGAATGTGTCAGACCCAATGACTAAGGCTCTACCACGAGCAAAGCATGAGCAACACCGGATAGCCATAGGTGTTAAAGAGACTATGTAAAGTAGATTATTGACTCTAGTGCAAGTGGGAGACTATTAGAAATATGCCCTAGAGGCAATAATATTGTATTATTATATTTCCATTTTCATAATGAAGAGTTTATATTTCATGCTATAACTGCTATGATCCTGGAATATGCGATTCAGTGGAAAACTCATATGCACGTGTGAAATAATAAACGGTAAAGAATAGGTTCCTAGTCTCGCCTCTAAGACTGGCTCAAGTGTTATTGGTGATCATGTTTTCCGGATCTTAGGATGTCGTTAAGTGTAATGATAGTCCTAAAACAACATTGAGAGCATGACATTAGAAGAACGATCATATTGAATCGACCCAAACTTGTTTGTTATGCATTGAGATAATATCGTCTGAAATTAATCGTTATAACACGGGGTGTTAGCATGTGTTATAGTTCCTCAGACCATGAGAGTATCATAGTCACTTCCTACCGTACGGTGGACTTTGGGGTTACTCTTGTAACTAGGTGATCATAACGACAACTTACAGGTTCATCGGAAAGTTTGTCAAGGGACTAGATAGCTCGAGAGTGGGATTTGCTCCTCTCGGTGTGACGGCATCCATCATCGTCTGGCCAGACACAAATGACTATGTCACGGGGATGCCGGAACATTTCAACGAGAAAGAAGAACAAAAATGCACTACAAAATTTGCTCTATTTTGCGACGTTTCACTTGTGTCACGTATAACCCTTTTTCTTCACTGAAAACACACACATGACGTTTCCCGGCCGTCACCCCCACCGTCACCGAAGCACTGTCATGGAAAATAAAATTTTGACGGTACCACTTATTCCGTCACGCAAGATCGCATTTTAGGTGATGAGGCAAATAATGTCACCGGTTGCCATTTTCGTTGACGGCCCAGAATGTCACCTATGATGGCCCAATCTGTCATCTAAAATCTTTTTGGCGATGATAATCCCATCACCGGTGATCGGTCCGAGGGGTTGACCGGTCAAAGATTTAGACATGTGGGGCTAGTAGTTGCTGACGTGGCTTCTTCAATGTGGGTCCCCCGTGGGTTTTATCGCCGACCGTCCCGTCAGTAATAACTGGGCGTTAGTTTTGACCGTTCAATGTTGCTGATATATGGGCCCAGAAGATGCTGACGTGGCTGCTTAGATGTGGGACCAGGCATCGTTTTTTCGGTGATGATGTGTCGTCTGATCGGTTAACGGTTCTGACATGAGGGCCATTGTTGTGCTGACGTGGATGCTGGCAGGCGGGTGGATACGTGGGTGACGTGGCTTCTTACACGTGGGACCATACGCCGGTGACGGCGTCCATAACCGTCACAGTATTTAGGCGCGCTCAATTTGATACAATATTGAATTTTTAAAATAAATTTAGTATGAATTCATGCAAAATTTGAATTTCAATCTAAATTCAGCAGTCACTACTTTTAGTAAACCGCAAACTTCACAATTGTCAAACAGACTGTATAAGACATTACAATAGCCAACCATGGGCCACAGCTGCACAATGAAAATTAGACACATTTGACTTAGTTGCATTGCTCACATATCATAGGATGGGTTAGGTTCTTCTTGTTTGCTCTACAGGGGCAGTTTTCGTTGATTCCAGACGGTTATGCAGATATAACAGGCCCAATTTCAGACTTTCAATTTCAGCCTGTTGCTCTAGCAGGGCCTTCTTGACACTTTCTAGAACTTTTTCATGCTCTGCAATGGTAATTTTCAAAGATTCTTGGCAATGCTGCGTATCTGGCACGAGATGCTTCGCAGCTACATTTTCTAGCTCACGCTCTTCCAGGGCCTTGGCAACAGCTTCAGATTGCAGTTGCTGCCATGCCAGGGCCTTCTTCATATCATCTACTTCATCGTGCTTGTTAACCATGGCGTGCTGCACGTCTTCTGGTTGTTCCTGCTGCACTGCCTGGGCATTGATGACAGCATGAGATTGTTGTTTCTGGGGCCAAACACTTGCAGTATTATCATCATTTGAGAATCCTAAGTTTCCCTACATACAAAATTTATAGAGGTTAAAACATATATAATAATTCCAAATTGTACATGCATCTACCAGAGTATACAGTGGTTGGGTGAAGAAAGACAGTCTTACTAATTAAGGAAGTGTTTACAGAAAAGAGTTGAGCTACTCACCGGCTAAACCCGCTTTCTCTTCGATGTGCTTGAGCTTGGGGTTGCATCTGAAGTTAGAGACATGATTTTTTCGAACTCTTCATGTACCATCTGTATACCCTTAGTCACTACATCAAGTTGATGATGACACTTTTCCTACCGTAATGTAGTTGAGGACATTAGACTGCACGCAATTTACATTATGTAGTATGCATTGTTACAGCAAGTAAACATATTCTAGCCATAGCTACAGATATTGCAATAACAATGTCCTCTACATCTGTAGTGGTGGCCAGATCAGCATCCTTTTGTTCACTTTCAGTGTCACTGTCACGGTCTATCAGGTCTTCTTGATGGTTTAGACAGCGAACAGGACCTCTGATATCTGAGAACACAGGGAAATCTGTGAGATGACCTACAAAGCAAGGTACAGAGTTAGAAAACTCTTCATTTTAATACATGTTATTCTTTTCATGCCTTCAGTAATGTTCTCTAACTTGCGTAAAGATTATGACTTGCTTAAAGTAGGTACAGTAGGAGACGGCGATAAATTTTAAATATTGGTGCCATAACGATTAAACATTCGCGTACTTACACTAAGATGAAGAATATGAACCAGTAATAAGAACCCTAGCTAGATTGACCCGCATGCTTAGCCCGAATAAGAACCCCAGATGTTGTAAAAACAACATCAGCAGATTTCACATGAAAAGTAAGTAGATGCATAAGCCGATTAGGATTGGAGATAATGCGATAGACATACCATGTGAGCAGATGGGTCCGAGCGTAATGTCGTCGGTCGGGTGCGCCTCCATGGTAACCGAACGATTTGTGGTGGCGAGGCGACAATGACCGGGCGGGACTGGATCGGATCTATAGGCGAAGAGGGAGAGATGGGAGGCGACGTCTTCTTTCTTCGAGGGGGGGATGCTGTTGAAATAAGAGGCGCGATTTGGGGAGGTTTGGGGATAGTTCTGTGCGACGTTCTAAAACATGCACGTAAATGTTCTAAGATGCAGGAAATGAACTAACAATCGATATATTGTCAACATGGATTAGTTGAGAACATAATCTAGAATGACATGCAGTGTTAACCAGAATAAGAACCCTAACTTTTTTACCATACATAAAAAACAACACCGCAAATAGAACTCGTCGATTAGGATGAGATCTTGGGGTAGTTTTACCAGTAGAGCGGATGGGGCCAAGCCAAAAGCCGTCGTTCGTGAGCGCCTCCCTCACCGAACGATTTGTGGCCATAGCTAGCGAGATCCACCGGCAGGGAGGGGGGATCTGGAGGAGAAGAGAGAGAGCGAGAGAGAGGGAGATGGAGAGGAAGAGGGAGGTAGAGGAGGAGGCGGCTAGTTTTATTGGAAGGGGTGTGGTTAGTGTGGAAAAAAGAGGCGGTATTAATGTGAGGATGGTTGGGGTTAGGTGGGTGCACGGGGCTTTGAAATACGAGTGGAGGGGAGGGAAAATTTGAGGGAACGCTTAGTGGGGAAGCAAGTATAAATCTGAGGTATGTTCATGTGATAGCATGTTCCTCACATAATGTGTTAACGTAGAGTAGTGCCAAGTTCCACGCTTGTGTAAGGTGAGATCAACAGGTTAGCAATGCAGAATCATCTTGTTTGTGCATGTAACTTGAAGAAAGCACGCGTTCATCATGTGAAGTGTCAGGACTATTTACAAATTCAAGTTCCCGGTGCCGGTTGTCACGTCATACTTTGAGATCCTACTCTCCATTTTGTTCATGCAAGTATCTTGGAGAAAGCAAGTTGATCACATAAAGTGTAACGAGTGGTTACAAATTCAAGTTTACGGTGCCGGGTGTCACTTCATACTTTGAGATCCTACTTTGCATGCGGGGAGGTGCCGACATAGGTGATTGTTCATGTTGGTCATGTGTGAGGATGTTCATCGCGTATGTAGGGTGAGCCCAATAGGTTTGCAATGCACAGACATTTTGTTTGTGCAAGTATTTTGGAGAAAGCAAGTTGATCATGTGAAGTGTAACGAGTGGTTACAAATTCAAGTTTACGTTGCTGGGTACGGTGTGACTTCATACTTTGAGATCATACTTTTGCATGCGGGAAGGTGCCGGCATAGGTGATTGTTCATGTTGTTCATGTGTGACGACGTTCATGGATCGCATATGTATGTGAGCCCAATATGTTTGCAATAGGAAGATTTTTTTTTCGTGCAACTATCTTGATGAAAGCACATTGATCATGTCAAGTGTAACGATTGGTTACAAAATAAAGGTTACCGTGCCGGTTGTCACGTGGCATACCAGGACCACGCTCAGACCGCCACGTTGAGCGTGCAATGTTGCCACGGTACAAAATATATTGTTCCAACACAGACTTTTTTTTTTGCTATAACAACGCCTGATTCCCGTGACTCGTGGAACCGCCGGACGATGGCCCAACTGCTCTGGTCGGTTACCTTATTTGTGCGAGAAATTAACGATCGATCACATTCCTTTTGCCGCATCCATTTGCATCTTCTTCCTCGGCTGTTCCTTGGCGTCCGCCACAAACCACCACCGCCTCCCTGCAGCCATAGACGACGAGAAACTAACAACGGAGACCAACCACATCAATGCCCATGGCACAACCATGCTAGAGGTAGTGTACACCAACGAGCCAGAGACTGTGGAGCGAGTGATCGGCATGTACAAGCAATGGCTCCAGGAGAAGAAGAACAAGTTCGTCGGCCACGACCTCGAGTACACACGTAGGAGCAGTTACAGACGACAAGTCGTCGCCGTCGTGCAACTCGCCATGCGCGAGCATGTTCTCGTGTACCACTACTGTAGGTCCTAGCGGTGCCAGGCGTTGGTTGAATTCCTGCAATGCAGAGAGGTAACTTTCGTTAGCATGGACACCAGGGGCGACAAAATCATGCTTGTCCGTGCATGGATCAGAATTCCAGACAAGCACCACGTTGACATCCAAAAGCAGTTCTGTATCAAAGGTGGTGGATAAAGGGTCTCCATGGGTGACCTCGCAACGGCCATCATCGACCCCTCATACAAGAACATGAAGAAATCATTCCCAAAGGAGAAGCACCAGTACTGGGAGTGGAAGCCGCTTTCCCCGCTACACCTCGATTACGCAGCAAAAGATGGGTATGTTAGCTACGAGTTGTACCGTAGGATCCTAATCATCAAGGACGGGCTATGTCACCTTCTCCAACCACCATTGAGGGAACAACTCCGCCCCCGTAAGAACAAAGACGAGAGATCTTCGAGCGGCTGGAAGCGTCAGAAGGGAAACAACACGTGGTGAATTGCTAGAAATTGGATATGTACATTCAACTAGTAGTATCTAGTAGTATGTTAATTTAGATTGAGTGAATATATGTTGTAACTATGATTGTTGCTGGTCAAAGATGATGTGCGTATTGTATTACTTATTTACGTTGAACATAATGGTGTGGTGATGTACAAATGCATGGTACCTTATGTAAAAATATGTGACTGTACCCTCGTTAACTTTGTCAAAATGCTTTTCGTGAATAGGGTGAAGACTTTTAGAAATATTTCTAAGGACTTCCAGAATCAGTGTGAGGGATTTCAGAAAATTAATGACCAACTATTCGAAATAGTTTTATAGTGATTTTAGAACTTTGAGTAATCGTTTCGGATATAATGTGAACATTGTTTGAAAATATGAAAAGTAGGGCGATAATTGTTAGTCGTCACAATTATAAATGTCCTGTATTTTTCTAGAATTTTTGAACACATAACGAGTGATGAACACCAGCCCGCTGAAGTTATTTTTGAAAAGTATACAAAAAAAATAGCTAATGGAAGGAATGGACAGTCACGTCTTCGTGGTGACGTTTGATCTGGCTCATCCTTCAAACTGTTTCGGCAACCTCCTCATCTCCTACCTCGATTTAAGCAGTTGCCAAATCCCTCTACAGTACAACCAACCCACCATCGTCCTCATTCGACTCTCTTTCTCTCTCTCCCCCTATCTCCCTGTCAACCGCTCTCGCTTCCTGTCAGTACCATCCATGTCTCGCGGTAGATCTTTCGGCCACCTCGTCGGCGATAGGATGGTGCTGACGGGCTTGGTAGCCCCGTTCATGGAGGAACACCGCGTCCCAATCCATGGCAACGACAGCATCCTCACCGTGTACACCAACGACAACAGCATCGTCCAGCGCTGGATAGCACATGCTGAACAGTTTATGGATATCTTTCAAGTATCGTTCGTCGGCATGGACGTCGAGTACACCCGCCGCCAGAAGAAAGGAGAGTTTCCTGTCGAAGAACAGAAGGCAACCCTCATCCAAATCTCCTACGGCACGAATTGTCTCCTTTACCAGGTATGCCGGTCTCAAGGTGTGAGCCTATCTCTTCGCCAGTTTCTCCTCAAGGACAGATACACATTCGTTGGTTTTGGCATCAATGGCGATATAGCCATGCTACGGCCGTGGGACATCAGGTTCAGACACTACAAGGACATCCAGGTCGAATGGGCTGACCCGGATGGATCCAAGGGTTCTGATTCACTCGCCGACGTCGCCGGATTGCTCGTTGATAATTACTACCTCGTCAAGAAGAATGGTTTCAATAAGGACTATCACGAAAGCTGGGCTGAGAAACTGTGTGACGAGCAGATCGAGTACGCAGCAAGGGACGCATATGCATGCTACACCGTATGGAGTCGGATTGATCTCATCAAGCAGGGTCTGATAGAAGCAAAAGATAGGGAAGTGATGAGGGCTATTCATGCAAGCATCAAGAAGACAGAGAAGAAGAAATGCAAACTCGAGAAGGCGCAGCGTGGGAACAAATTTAGATAGATCGGTACTTGTATTACGTATTTTAATTTATGATGAAGTTGTGTGTTTCATTGTTTGGAACATATGTGTCATGTACCTGTTAAGTTAATGGGGTTTATATGTGTTAACTGAAGCTTTAAGTGTTCAACGTGATTCTTACGTGCTTGACCTCATGTTTAAGGTGAATCTTGGAGGTTTCACCACCTAGTTGCATCTAACAAGTGTTTATAGATCGATGGTAAAACTTGAAGTTTTTGATGCAATATGTGAGTGCTGTAAATGAATGGCGAGCCCTTTGACCGCCCTGCGCATGCTCACCGGGAGGCGAGCCCTTTGACCGCCCTCCGCTGCCCGGTCGACTTAATGCCCACTTAATGCCGCCCGAGTCAATGTATAATAGGCCTCGTACTCGCCGCTCTCGCTACAATCCTCTCCACACCTTTGATTCCCCTCTCGTTCGCCTCCAATCAGCCACACCTCATCGTACGCCATGGCGCATAACGATGGTCTATCCCCAGTCTTCCAGTTTCCAGAGGAATACCCCGAGCCGGAGGAGCATGAACACAACGATCTTAGGGACGTGCCAGCTCAAGCGCTTGCACCACCACCCGTGCACGCGCCTGTCCGCGTGCCGGTGCCAGTGCGCGCCTCTGCTGCATTTGACGCCGCCATCGACTGCTACCTTGCATCGCCTGTGCCCGTGTGCGCGCCAGTCCCCGCGCCGGTACCAGTGCCCACCTCAGTGGCACGGAATGCTGCCGTCAACCGCTTCCTTGCATCGCCTTTGCTAGTGCACGCGCCTGTCCGCGCGCCGGTGCCAGTGCGCACCTCAGCTGCATGGGACGCCGCCATCGACCGCTACCTTGCATCGCCTGTGCCCGTGCACGCGCCAGTCGCCGTGTCGGTGCCAGTGCCCGCCTCAGTGGCATGGAACGCCACCGTGGACCGCTTCCTTGTATCGCCTTTGACAGTGCACGTGCTTGTCCGCGCGCCGGTGCCAGTGCGCACCTCAGCTGCATGGGATACCGCCATCGACCGCTACCTTGCATCGCCTGTGCCCGTGCGAGCACTAGTCGCCGTGCCGGTGCCAGTGCCCGCCTCAGCGGCATGGGATTGGCTCCAACAGGAGGCATGGGAATGGCTACTAGAGGCGGAAATCCAGAACATGGCCTTACTTGAAGCTTGGCCCGACGTCCCGGACTACGCCAACGCCGATGCATGACGCCACTGCCGCAATAATTAGTTTGTTAGTATAAACATTGTATTTCGATCGTATGAATGTAAAGTTACTCTGTGACTAAATGAAATCTATTGTTTGAACAATGAGAGTATTGTTTGAATGAAATCTCTGTGATCCACCATGGAGATGCAGGGGCATTCTTATTCTTTTCAATTTATCCTTATAGAGAGGAGTAGGTCGTAGTCCTTTGTCATTATCAGGACTAATTAACTAGTGGATGTTTGTATCGTCAGTCGTGTTTTTGCCTACTATGTGTTGGCTGCTACCTAGCTACGAATATTTAGTAGGTGCATTTGTAGGCATGATTGACATGTCGCGGGGAGAGCCTCACTGGGAGTGCGATAAACAGGAATAGCCTAGCCTAGTGGTAAACCTACAAATCAATTGTGTATTAAGCATGCGGTCATGAGTTCAAATCCCAAAGACTCATTTTTTTTAGATTTTCTTCACTAACTCCCAAGCATTTTGTGTGACGTTGAAAATCGTCCCAGAAAACGGAAATGAATTGTGACGCTCAAATGTGTCACCTAAAATCAAGATGAAACGTCACCTAAGATGCCAGGGTTGCCGTCCGGGGGGTCATTTTTTGGTGACGGCCACCGTCACAGAAAATGATTTCCGGCGATGGTTTGTTCTTCGTCACCAGGGTTTTTGTCACTGAATAGACGAAATTTTGTAGTGCCGGTAACGCGAAGAACGGTATAGTGAGCATGTAGATGACTCAAGAGGATACCGATCATCTTGGGTTTTGTAAAGTATCATGAAGCAAAGGGAACATCACATGATAACCAAACGTTCACTCGAATGTCATTCGTGTAATCATAGGGATCGATATGGACGTCCACGGTTCCGCTATCGGTCATTGAACGAAGGGGTTTTGGTCATGTCTATGATTTGCCGAACCTACGAGGTCACAAGCTTAAGGTAATCATGATCTGCTGAATATTAGTAGGACGAGACTATCGAGGATTTATTTATGGAATTGTTTCATTAATATTCGGAATAGTTTCGAGAGGAACCGGAAGCATTTCGGGGTCATCGGAAGGATTTCAGAGTTTATCGGGCAATACCGGGTATTACCGATAAATAATATATAGGTGGAAAATGTTTCCAGAGGTGTTAAATTATATATAATTTGCTCCAGTAATTGTTAGAGGGATTTTAAATTTAATTTAATATCAACGGGCTTTAAAAGGCCAAGTGACGGAAGGAGTATTGGGCCACCGAGGCCCAATAGGAAGTGGCGCCCCCCTTCCTTGTGGGGGGGAGGGGGTGGGGCGAATTGGACATTCCTCCCCCTTGGCCGGCACCCCAAGGAGGGAGTTTCCCTACTTGGTGGCTGCCCTCTTCTCCCCCTCTAACCTATATATACTTGAGGATTTGGCCACAATTGAGACACAAGTTTTGGAGCCTCCTCTAGTTCTTCTAGTTCTAGTTCTAGTTGATCCTAGTTGATCAATTAGATCTTGACCTAGATCCTCTAATACTCATAATTAGAAGCCCAGTGTGGTTCTAATCTCCTCCCGCTAATTCTCTAGCGACGATTAGCTCTGGACGGCGAAGCGCTGCCGGATCGTGAAGACCGTACGCTTGCAACCAAGTAGAGAGGTCGTGCTTTTGGTGTTCTGTTCGAGGGATCGTTCGAGGGCGGTTCGCGGGATCGTTATCAACGGTACGAGGGACTCCAAGTACGATCTACACTGACTCATCTACTTCTGTTGCACTCCGGAGTCGGTAACGATCGTGATCCAAACCTTATATGCATTTTCATATTGTTCCTGGGTGATCATAGGGCGATTTTTTTCTACTACGTTTCTCAACATCCCCCCCCCCCCGTGTCGGCCTGGAGCAACTTGCCACTCCTCCGCGAGCTAGCTTGGAGCAGTGAGGTGCTAAACCTCGTGCCAGCTTGGGGCGACAACTTGCTCCGTCGGGCTAGGCGGGGGAGGTGGAGCAGCGAGCTGCCTCGCTCGTATCCGGCGGGCTCGGGGGGCCACCCTGCCGGCTTTTATGCCGGAGAACTACTCTTGCTGCTCGTCGGATTCCATCGAAAGGGTGGAGAAAATTGTGGAAGGAGGCGATGGGGAGGGGCGGAGTGGTGCGATTCTTGCCCAGCGTCTGGCCTCCTTTAAATAGTAGGCGGACGGGAGGAGCTTGGCCAATGTTATATTTAATGCTGACCTGCTCGTGAACAGACGTGTGGCCGGAGTAGGTTTCTCGGCTTCCACGCGGGTTTAATGGATGCGTTTGAATGCGGCGAGGAGGCGTGTTCAGCCAGGCGTGCAGCGGGCGGCGCCCTCGGCTAGCGTGCCGCTTCAATGGTGGAGGCAATGAGAGGCCGCATCCGCCCTGAGCCGTCTTCAAAGTGGAGCGGCGCGCTCTACAGCGGCATGAATGCGGGCAGCTGCCACCGGACGGGAAGTGCGCGGGGGAGGGAAGAGGGTGTTTGGGTGGGCCGGGGCGGTCAAAAGCGGGCGTGGTAGCGGTCCAGACTCCCGCAAAGCCCCCCACGTTTGTCTCCGGTTTGCGGGAGAAAGTACGTCCGGACCATGCCGCAGACCGATACAGGACCGCGTTGGATGGCTTCCATGGTCCGGACAGCGTGGTCTGGACGTATGCGGGCGGTTTGCGGGTCGGTGTTGGAGTTGTCCTAATGTTCCATTGCATTGCTCAAAATTCGCTGACAAAAGTCTACACTCTGCACTTCTACAGCACGATGGCCACCCACGGCATACGTGCTAGGTCCTGGCCAGATCCGACCAGATCTGGCCTATGGACATCGGCATGGTGGTGCACGCGTGGTAGAAGACGGCGGCGGCTGCTCCGAGTCTGTCCATCCAACGGTGTGGGTCGTGGGCGACCTGGGCTGCGGGGCAGCCACCCTTACCTCGGCGCCAGCTGGTAGGGGTGGCAGCGCAGCAACGGTGGATCTGGCGGGCGTGCTGGCCGGGCTCCAGTCGATTCCGGCGGCTGTTTGGTGATAGACGGAGCGGGTTGATGCCTCCAGTGAGCACTCTTGACTAATGGCGGTGGTCGATTTGGTCTCCCTTGCCGGTGGACGAAGGTCATTGGTGGCCTCGCGTGGATCTACGCCGGTGTAGAGGTTGGCTACAGGGATGGGAGGCATCGACGTGGTCGGGCCACCCGTCACCTACATAGGGTGTGCCGGTCGTGTATGCATCCGCTCCCCCTCCTCCCCCTTTCCATGGCCGAGTGCGTGCTGATGCAGTTTCGGCGATGTTCAAGGCGGGGCATCTGTTGCTGCTTGAAAGTGCATGTTTACTCCCAGAGGGGGGTGAACGGGAGATTTTTAGAAATTCGTCAAACTTCGAAGATTTTGACGAAAATCAGAGTGACGAAATAGAAACAGAGGCGAAACTAGATCGACACAGATACAAGTAGCATGCATATGAAATACATACAAGTGAAGAACATGTGATCAAACAGGCAGACATGCATGAGGAAGATGAACTGAAGAAATGAAAAACAACATGATGAAAGTCATCGGTTCAAATTCTTCAGAAAAGTAAAGCACAAGTTCTTCAGCAGCGGAATTGCGTAAAGGTAAAGGGGTGAGGAATTTGAAACCAGTTGGGCTCGATGAAGACACAGTGATTTGGTAGACCAGTTCCAGTTGTTGTATCAACTGTACGTCTGGTTGAGGCGGCTGAGTCTTACCTCGGAGGACACTTTGTCCTCACCGTATCCCTCTTGAGCTAAGCTCACTTAGACCTCACCCAATCACTCGTGGTAAGTCTTCAAGGTAGACTTCCAAAACCTTCACAGACTTGTTCACCGGCATGCCACAATTACTCTTGGGTGCTCAGAACATGACGCCTAACCGTCTGGAAGAATGATAGTCTTCAAAGGTAATAAGCGTCGGGTCACACAGATCAACTTCTTCAGTGATGCTGGATCACTTTGGCTCTAGTTGGGTTTTTCCTCACTTGGGTTCTCACAAAGTCGTTAGAGGAAGGGTTGCTCTCAAATGACAAGTGTCAATCTCTCTCTAGAGCAGCCAACCAACTAGTGGTTGTGGGGGCGGCTATTTATAGCCAGGGGGCAACCCGACATGAATTTTCATAAATGCCCTTCTCAGACATGACCGTTATTAGGATAAGAATCCACTCGACAGCTGGCACGCGGCACAACAACGGTCGGAAAATTGAACTCTCAATTCCGTCGGGGCACTCAATTTCCTCATGATAGGCAGATCGCACTGGCGAAGTCCTAACTCCTCAGCCTGACCAAATTCATCAACGACCAGATGAACTGCGTCACTATCGCTAGCAAATTCATTAGCTGTTCCAGAGATTTCCAAAGGCTTCACTTGAAGCGGTTGTAATGTGTATAGGTTTGAGCATTGCTTTGAAGTATGATAAATGTTTCACCTAGACCCCCTTTAACAGTACGGTTTTTCCTATGACTCAAATAAGAAGAAAAGAAACTATGAAAACAAAGTCTTCAAGCTTCAAAGTCTTCACATCAATTTCTTCACAGGCCGCACCAATTCTTCACTTGAAGAAATACATTTTTAGGGGTCGACTTCCGTGGGTTAAACCAAGTCTTCAGGGACTATTTCACCTGTGTATACTCACAAACACATTAGTCCCTTAATCTATTTGTCTTCAATACTCCAAAACCACTAAGGGGGCACTTGATGCACTTACAATCTCCCCCTTTTTGGTGATTGATGACAAATCAGTTAAGTTTCAACGGGAGTAAAATAATATAAGTGTAAGTACAGAATGTGAAGACATTGGTTACATGATATAGAGGAACTCCCCCTGAAGATGTGCATATGAAGAATTTGCTTTTGATTGCAAATGCACATAGCAGGTTGAAATTGTGGAGATCTCCCCCTATATCTTGGAATCCAATCATGCATGATCATAAGATATTGAAGAATTTGAATGCATGATGAAAATTGGTGTCTGACGAATTATAGCATGCATGCACACATATATATAAGGATCAGAGCATTATCACGCATGCAGATAAAATGTATCAAAAACACGTCAGACCACCAACAGTTTTTAAGTTACAACTCATCAACGGAGCGAATCAAATGAAAAACCGAGAGTTGCAACTTAGCAAAAGAACATCCCAATATAAAACCCGCTTGAAGACTAACTCTCAAATTTCTCCCCATTTGTCATCAAATGGCCAAAAGGAGATGAAACTGAGGACTAACGCTCCCATAGAAGATCATCTTGAAGAACGTGGAGGAGCGCCAGCGTTGTTGTTGGGGTTGCGCGGTGAAGAAGGGCCTGCTGTAGTGTCTTCGACGTCTTCATTTTCATCAGTTGCTCGAGAAGGAGACACTGAGCTTGGAACCATCTAAGGAACTTGGACCTCTTGAACTTCTTCTTGGGCGGGTTGGCCCAATCGAAGTCTTGTTGGAATTCCATTTCGACAAGTTCTTCAGGGGTCTTCAAGTGAGATAGAATGGCCCAGCTTCTGTCAAATATATCATGGGCATAATAGTGATTCTTGCGAACAGAGTTTTGGGTCACAGTCATATTTGCAATAATGGCATGGAGCTGACACTTAACCCAGTTGTGATTCCTATCCACCTTTTGATGAAGACTGATGAGAAGCTCACGATCGGTCATGACCCGTGGAGCTTCACCTTGAGGCTTTTGCTATGGAGCATTTGCTTCAGTATCTTGGCTTGATGTTTTATAGCCTGTGGACTATGAGACTAGCTGACGAAATTGCCCATCAAGAGGACAAATTCCTTCATCAATTACAGCTTTGCCTTTGCCAGGAACTGAAGAGATGGTACTCTGAAGAATTTCAACATCTGGCATATAGCTGAGATGATTCTGGCAGTCAGCCCTGTAGTTGATTGAAGATCTTGTTCTGATGAATTTCATAATCCATGGTGCGTAAGGCTTCAAATCAAATGGTGATTGAGCAACTGTGGCCAAAGTCCTCATGAAGAAATCATGGATATTGATAGGAATACCATGGATGATATTGAATAGCAAGTTCTTCATGATTCCCACAACTTCTTTAGTCTTAGAATTGTGGCCTTTGATTGGACTGAGGGTTTTGGCCAAAATGCGATACATTGTCCTTGGCACAAATAGCAAATCCTTCACTAAGAAGGCGGTTCTAGGAGCTTCTCCTTCAGCCAAAGGCTTCATCAGTACTTGCATCATGAGGTTTGGCAGCTCAGATTCTTCATAGATTCTTCTGGTTTTATCTGAGGGCAAATCAACAGGAAGAGCTCGAAGTAATTCATTAGCAGGAGCCTTGTAATGCGTGTTCTCACTCATCCAATCGAGAGCCCATGAATTAATGTCGTTAACATCACCAGAAATATGCAATGTGGCATAAAATTGAAGAATGAGCTCTTCATTCCAGTCACAGACGTCAGTGACGAAGTTGAGTAACCCAGCATCGTGAAGAACAGCCAATACTGGCCTAAAACACGGTAGTGACTCCAAATCCATATGTGGAATATGGCGATGCGGGAAGACCTTATCCTTGTCAAACAGAAGTGATGCATAGAAATTCGGTTGTGTCTTGGTCCAGAATCTCTGACGCCTGATCTTTGCAGAGTCATAAGGTGACTCGTCTATGAAGAAATTCTTTTCTCCAAAGAAGGCAGCATTATCGAACTTTGGTCTTCTGATACTTTTGCCAACTTTGGGCATTGAGGGTACAGGCTGAAGATTGATCTTCTTTGGCCTCACATCAAATATTGGTCTTGGAGAGCCCGTTGAATCATTGGGATCCATGATGGCCAAAGATTTTGTAACTTCCTCAGCTGTTGCAAATGGAACTGTTTCAGAATCTGCTGAGGGAGCTAGTTCTTCTTGTTATGGAGGAGGAGGTGGAACTTCATCAGTGTTCATTTGTTGCGCATTTTCTTCAGCTGATGCAGCTGGAATTTCTTCAGTAATGGCCTGAAGGGATGGTTGACGTCCTTCAGAACCAGTATGAACTTCCTCAGTGACAGCTGGCGACCGAGGCACTTGAGTGAGAGGCGTGGTGACGGGCGAGTTCGGATGAAAGACCTCCCAGAAATCGTCATGGATTTGAGGTGTGGTTGAACCATCAATATCCATGTCCTCATCAGTTGCTTCATCGCTTCCATTTGAAGCGGCATTTTCTTCAGTCCCTTGGACTAGCTGTGGTTTCCGCGATGATACCATGTGAACTGAAGAATTTTCTTCAACTTCAATTTCTTCAACCACCTGCTTTGTGGAAGCAGCAGAGTGAGTAGTCTCTTCGTCAAAAGGTGGAATGACATATTCCACACCATAGGGAATAAGCTGTAATTCTTCTAAGTTCCGTGTCGGGGGAGCCGATGAAATTGGGATAGCATCAATTGGCTTAGTTAGAGACATTGGAGCCGTCTTCAACTTCTTCACAGTTTGTGTGGTAGGGGGTGCTCATGCTTTTCTCTTCTTAGTAGCCTTTGTTGTCTTCACTTCTGATGCAGAAGGAAGTGTGATAAGCTTCAAAGATGAAGTCAGTTCTAGCGCTGCTGCTGAGCAACTTGGTGGAGCAATTTCTTCAGGCATGACTGATGCAGTCGCCCTGGCAGGTTCTTCAGGCACAACTTCTTCAGTTGCCCTGGCTTGGTCTTGCAGAGGAGGCAAAGGCACAGTCTCACTGGCCTAAGGGGTTTGTTGCGGAGCTGAAGAACTTGATGGAGGTGCTTGGCCAAACTTCGCAGCCTCCCTTCTGTTGTGGTCATCAACCACTTTGTTGGAAGCGTTGATGAACCTATCCTTCACACCACAACAGTGCTCTGCCTGGCGATCATATTCGTCAGAGAGACGTTGAATCTCAGTCTGCATGGCCTGATCAATCTTGTGCTTCTTCTTCATCTGTTTCTTCTTCATCTATTTCCTTGACTTCCTTCTGTTTCTTCTTCATCTGTTTCCTCACAAGCTTGGCCTGATCAATCTTGTGCTTCTCAGTGAGGATGAAAGCAGATAGAACATGACTTGGTCCAGGAGGTAGATCCAGATCATCATGCGGTGTATCAGGTTTCTGGCACCAGATTTCAATGAAGTCCAAAATCCTCCTGGGGTTCAGAAAGGTAGGGACAGTGGTATTCTTAGCATGAGCAGCTTCTTCCATTCTCCTCTGAACGTACTCAGCAAGCTCATCTTCATCAGCCATGTCATTTTCATCAGCCTGAGGCAATACAACCTTGCTTCTAGGGCTGGGTCTTGAACCACGGCCTGCAGTGGCCTTCTTCTTCAGCATCGGCGTGTTTGAAGAGATATGCCTTGATGCTGAGGCACTTGATGCAGCTATTGTGGCTGTTTGAAAGCCTTCAGTGTGCTGGCAAGAAGCTAGCACAACAGGTGTTGAAGCTTTTGCAGCAGCCATTGAAGAACTTGTGGCTGGCGGAGGCACTGATGAACTTGGAGCAGAAGGTGCCTTTGGTGCTAAAGCCTTTGATGATGACGGCTTTGGTTCTGAGGGCTTTGTAGAAGACTTTGGTGCTAAAGATTGTGGCCATGAGGGCACTTCAGTTGATGGTTTCGGCTTTTGAGCTGGCTTTTTCTTCATGGCTTTCTTGGGCGTACTGCCACTTGAGCCTGCACCAGCATCAGCTGATGCCTTTGAAGCCCTGTTCAATTCTTCAACAGCCTTCTAAGCTTGTTTCTGTAATTTTGCTTGATGCCTGGCCCACTCTTTGGGGAATTCTTCACCCATTCTGATGCTTGTGGGGTCAGCCATTTGACCAGGAGCCAATGGTGGTCTTTTGCAAGGAGGTTTAACAGCAAAATCCTTCATGTACTTGGGAGTGACGTAATTGTAACTCCTCCACTCATAGGTCCAATACCTCTTGATCTTTTGCATGCGCGTCTTGCGCTGCTTGTCAGTTTCTTTTCCATGAGTTGCCTCATCTGGCGTACAGTACCCTGCATATAATTCATCAGGAATCTCGAATGCAGTATGTTCCTCTTTCCTCTTGCCTCCCTTCTATGGCCTTTTGTCATCTGCCATTTTCTTCAACTGAGGGATTTGAACTTTTGAAGTCTCTGAAGAAGTTTGAAGATTTTCCTCAAGCAACGCTGCAAATGAATTAAGTTGATGAGAACCTAGAGATTCGTCGGCAGACATGAGTACCTGTGAACAGAGTATAGTTGCGAGGAAATTGGGAAGAGTAACATGCGTTCTCAAAAAAATTCAAAAACAAATCCAGTTGAGGAAATTGACCCTTATCGTCTTGAAGAAATTCACTAAGTGTCTTGACTTAGGTTCCAGAGTTGTACAGATTGTGAAATTTTCACAATTGAGGAATCTAATAGTTAAGCATGACTTAGATGAAATAACCAAGACTGGCCAGAGGGAAGTGCTCAAGAATTGGAAAGAAGTCGTAAAAACAGCACTTGAAGAATTTGAGACTGTAATAAGATCAAACTTGGGCAGTAAAAATAAATTTTAATTACCCCAAGGATGAACTCGATGAACTAGACGACGAGTTGATGGAAGTCGTCAGCTCAGATCTTTCATGCCTTAACTTGGCGACGAAAGACAGCTACGGCGGCGGCGGAGGTGAAGAAATCTGCGGCCGGCGCGAGTACGGCGGCGAAGAAGTCGAGGCAGTGAAGCTCTTCCTCTCTGGCGGCGATGAATTCCAGCGGCGGCGCTAGGGTTCGGGAGTGAGAGCGACAGGGGAGTGAGAAGTGAGGTGAAATAAGGTTGACGAGGTCAAGCCTTTATATAGGCGCGGTGAAAACCGGGCGGTCCGGAAATTATTGACGTATAAGCCCCTAGCGATTCACATCTCTGCGACACGCGTCACCCATGCATTTAGAGTGCGCTTATCCACGCGTCGGAGGCGCGGGATTAAGTTACTATGGCAACCGCCAAAAATTTGAATAGAAAATTTTAAAATGTGTTCGCAATTTCTTCAGCTGACAAGGACACAGTGAAGACTTTGAACATTGTCAATTAGAACGCATATGAAGAGATTGTGAACATAGTGGTTTGAGTTTAGCATAGAGTGGAGCGGGTCCGATCACATTCACATAGACGAAAAAACAAGTTGAAGAATTAGCAATATGTGAATGTTGTTGAGGACATGAAAAACTCAGATAAAAATATATATATAGGAAGAATTAGCTCAAGCAATGAAGAACAACCTCAAATGATGAATTTGAAAAAGTTTGACGAAATTGCAAATGACAAAAAACTCGAATTTAAGAACGTCACGAAGAGGGTGGTGGCGTAACCCACCGTATAAGAATTTTGATGATTTCAGACACTGCTTACAATTGTTGTAGGGTTCTGAGAATCAAATTCTTCATTAATTTCTTCACACTTAGAGGGTTAGTCTTCATTGATTGAAGAAAAACATTACTAGTGTGTTGCGCATCAAAGTCATCAAGAATGCATAAGCGTTAGGATCTGTGTCTTTTCAAAGGACATTCGAAGATTCTAGGATGTTTAGCTCACACTACAACATGCAAAACCTTCTCTCATCCAAGGGCTTCGTGAAGATATCTGCAAGCTGGTCTTCAGTCTTCACATGGTTGATGACGATGTCTCCCTTCATCACATGATCACGAAGAAAATGGTGATGAATCTGAATGTGCTTTGTCCTAGAGTGTTGCATAGGGTTGTGGGCGATCTTGATGGCACTCTCACTGTCGCAGTAGAGTGGCACTTTCTTCACGTTGATGCCATAGTCCTTGAGGGTTTGCTTCATCCATAGTAGCTGTGAGCAGCAGGCGCCAGCGGCAATGTACTCAGCCTCGGCTGTGGAAAGTGAGGCACTGTTCTGCTTCTTCGAGGACCAACAGACAAGAGATCGTCCGAGGAAATGGCATGTGCCTGATATTGACTTGCGATCCACATGATCTCCAGCATAATCAGAATCAGAAAATCCAGCAAGATCAAGTGATGAGCCCTTGGGATACCATAATCCAAGCGTTGGTGTGTGAGCTAAATATTGAAGAATTCGTTTCACAGCCTGATGGTGTGATTCCTTCGGTGACGCTTGAAAGCGGGCACACATGCAAATGCTAAGCACAATATCTGGCCTAGATGCACATAGGTAAAGTAGCGAACCAATGATGGAGCGATATACCTTCTGATCGAAATCTTTACCATTTTTGTCAATGCAGAGTTGACCATTTGTTGGCATTGGTATCTTGAGGCCTTTGAAGTCTTGCATGCCAAATTTCTTCAGGCAATCCTTGAGAAATTTCAACCCCCCCCATCATAGACATCTGATATTCTTCACGCATCATGTATGCAAATTCGTCACTGTATTTCTTGTTAGTGCAACCAAAGATAATATCATCAACATATATTTGGCATATGAATAGTTCACCATCATAACATTTAGTGAAAAGAGTAGGGTCAAGTGAACCGGGTTTGAAACCCTTTTTCTTTAGGAACTCCTTTAGTGTATCATACCAAGCCCTCGGGGCTTGCTTGAGGCCATAGAGAGCCTTATTGAGTCTGAAGACTTTGTCTGGATGCTTTGGGTCCTCAAAACTTGGTGGTTGAGCAACATATACTTCTTCCTCAAGCTTACCATTGAGGAATGCACTTTTCACATCCATTTGATATAAGAGGATATCATGATGGTTAGCATATGCAAGCAGTATACGAATGGCTTCAAGCCTAGCAACAAGTGCAAATGTCTCATCGAAATCAATACCCTCAACCTGTGTGTAGCCTTGAGCTACAAGACGGGCCTTATTCCTCACCACTTGGCCATTTTCGTCTTGTTTGTTGCGGTAGATCCATTTGGTGCCGATGACATTGTGCTTGCGTGGATCGGGACGCTTAACAAGCTCCCACACATTGTTGAGCTCGAATTGATGCAATTCCTCTTGCATAGCTTGAATCCATTTTGGCTCGAGAAATGCTTCATCAACTTTGGTGGGCTCTGAAATAGAGACAAACGCGTAATGCCCACAAAAGTTAGCCAAATGTGAAGCTCTTGAGCGAGTGAGGGGACCAGGTGCATTGATGTTGTCGAGGATCTTCTCAATCTGCACTTCATTTGCCATTCGTGGATGTGCTGGACGAGGGCCTTGCTGTTGTTGTTGCCGTGAAGAATTCTCAGCATCATTCTCTTTAGGTTCAGCAGTTTCTTCACGACGAGGGATCACTACTTCTTCATCAGCTATTTCTTCACTGGGCACAATTTCACCAGTGCCCATCAGCTTGATAGATTCCTAAGGAGGCATTTCATCTAGCACAGGAGGCAGGTGCTCTCTTTGCGAGCCATTAGTTTCATCGAACCGCACATCTACAGTTTCAACAACCATGTTGTGATAGGTGTTGAAGACTCTGTAGGTGTGCGAGTCCTTTCCGTAACCAAGCATAAAACCTTCATGTGCTTTCGGTGCAAATTTAGAACTGTGATGAGGATCTCTAATCCAGCATTTAGCACCAAAGACTTTGAAATAACTCACATTGGGTTTCTTGTCAGTGAGGAGCTCATATGAGGTCTTCTTGAGGAATTTATGAAGATATACCCGGTTGATGATGTGACATGCAGTGTCAATTGCTTCAGGCCAGAATCAACGAGGGGTCTTGTATTCATCAAGCATTGTGCGAGCCATCTCAATGAGTGTCCTATTCTTGCGCTCCACGACTCCATTCTGCTGAGGCGTGTAGGGAGCAGAGAGCTCATGAGTGATACTAAGTTCGTCAAGATAGTCATCAAGTCCTGTGTTCTTGAACTCGGTGTCGTTGTCGCTCCTGATGTGCTTGATCTTGAGACCATAATTCATCATGGCCCGATTGGAGAATCATCTGAAGACATCCTGAACTTCAGTCTTGAAGGAAATGATGTGCACCCAGGTATAACAAGAGTAGTCATCAACTATGACGAATCCATAGAGAGATGCTGCATTGGTTATTGTGGCATAATGGGTAGGACCAAACAAATCCATATGAAGTAATTCAAAGGGACGAGTAGTGGTCATAATTGTCTTAGCCGCATGCTTGGATCTAGTCATGTTTCTAGACTCACAAGCATCACACAGATGATCTTTGACGAATTTGACGCCTTCAACGCCAATGATGTGCTTCTTCTTGACGAGTGTGCTCAAATTCCTCATGCCAGCATGTCCAAGGCGTCGATGCCATAGCCAGCACTCTGAAGCTTTTGCCAGTAGACACGTGGCAGGCTGAGGACCTAGAGAGAAATCTACAATATACAAATCACCTTTCCTAAAGCCTTCGAGGACTTTGGATTTGTCAGATTCCATCAGCACAATGCATCTATATTTGCCAAAGATGACAATCATATCAAGATCACAAAGCATTGAGATGGACATAAGGTTGTATCCAAGGGACTCGACAAGCATCACCTTTTCCATTTGTCGATCCTTCGAGATAGCAACCTTACCTAGACCCAATACCTTGCTTTTTTCCTTTGTCGGCGTATGTGATATGCTTCAGATGGGACGGAGTAAGGGGAGCATCGGTGAGTAAATTCCTATCACCAGTCATGTGATTCGTGCAGCCACTATCCAGGACCCATTCAGTGGCTGTGGGTGTGTCATCCAGTAGAAGCATTAATCTGACTTACAAATTCAAATACTTCAAAGTGAAGAATATGATGATGATCAATTTCGTCACACAATTTCATCAAGGAATAATGTCTAGCAGCATAAGGGATGTGCGAAATGAATGATTCATTTCATCATGATTAGCCTGCATCCCAACAGGCATTTTGTCAGGTCTTCAACAAATTCATCAGACATATTAGTTGTCTGAAGACCTGACCCTGCAGAAGAGATTAGTTCTTCTTCTTAACCACCCACATCTGAATGGGTGGCTGAGAAGCAATGTATTGAAGTGCATTAATGGAGAACTTTGGCATCGAAGAATATGCATTTCTCTTCACAGGAGGATTATAGTAATTGAATGAATAAGCAGAGAAATTCTTTGAGGTTTTGTGAACATAGTGGTTCAAAGAATAGTGCTCATATTCATCAAATCACTATTTGTTTCCCTGTGAAACAGAGGCATTAGTACGACCATAAGTAGGTCTGCGTCCATTTGACGACTTTGATCCCTGTGAAGAATTTTGCCTGGGAAGTTTCTTCTTCATCGGTGGTGTCATGATGACATTCACCTGAAGATTTTCCAGAAGGCTTTTGGGAACCCAGATTTTCTTCATAGGTGGACCGTTCCTACAGTTAGTTCCAACAAATCTGGCAAATACTTCACCATTTTGATTCTTGAACAGTTTATAGTTGGAGTCAAATGAAGTATCACAATTATAGCCAGATAAAGTGGATGGATATTTTGGAGGTCCCTTTGCAGCAACCCATGTGGTTTTGGGATACTGCTCAGGCTTCCAATATGAACCATCCGCATTGAGTTTTCTCTGAAAAGCAATACCCTCTTTCCTAGGGTTCCTGTGAAGAATTTGCTTTTTGAGCACATCACAAAGGGTTTGATGCCCTTTGAGGCTTTTGTACATGCCAGTGACATACAATTCCTTCAGCCCTGCATTTTCATGAGTATCACAGGTGGCATCCTCAGATGAGGGGTTAGTGGCCACCGTAGCAGTTGAAGCAATTGAAAGTACTGAAGCATTTGAACATTCAGCTGAAGAATTTGCATTATCTCGTTCAAGGCATTTTAGGCATGGTGCAACAAATTCTTCCTGAGCGGTATTGATCTGTTGAGCGAGTAGTGAATCGTTTTCTTTTTGAAGATCAACATGAGACGCTCTCATCTTCTCGAGAGCTTGGTTCCTTTGAATAAATTCATAGGACAGCTTCTCATGTTCGGCAAAGAGGGACACATGACGACTTTCAAGTTCGTCATACTATGACTTAAGCCATCTGAGATCTTCAGACAAGGCTTGACTACGATCCATTTCCTCATCCAACAGGTCATCACTTTTGTCTAGCAGTTTTTGAATCTTTTCCATAGCATGTTGTTGCTCAGTTGCAATTTTAGCAAGTTTCTTATAGCTTGGTTTAGATTCACACTTAGAGTCGTCATCACTGGATGTTTCAAAGTAAGCTTCTCGTGAGGTTACCTTTGCACCTCTTGCCATGAAATAATAGGTGGGAGTGAAGTCATCAGAACAGTCATCATTGTTAGTGTAGACACCATTGTCTTCAGGGTTGAAGATGTACTTGCTGACGTACTCAGTAGCGAGGGCAAGACTCGCCACACCAGAGTTTGACTCCTCCTTAGATTCCTCAGCTTCCTCGTGATCAGATTCCTCCTCAGAATCCATTTCCTTCCGAATGAATGCACGAGCTCTGCTGGAACTTCCTTTCTTGCGAGATGAAGATTTTGATGAAGACTTTGAGGATTTCTTCTTTTTGCCATCAGAGTCATCATCCCTGCACTTCTTCTTCTTCTTCTTCAGCCATAGACGGTAGTCGGCGATGTAGTGTCCTGGCTTCTTGCATTTGTGACAGGTTCTCTTGTTGTAGTTTTGAGTAGACGCTTCTATAGTGTTCTTCGAGTCATACTTTGAAGATTTTCCAAAGCGGTTTTTCTTGGAAAACTTCTGGAACTTCTTCACTAGCATTGCCAGCTCTCTACCAATTTCCTCAGCACCATCAGAACTGCTCTCATATTCCTCTTCTTCTTCAGATGAAGAAATAGCCTTGGCTTTTGCTTTTGCCTTCAGAGCGCGAGGACGTCCATAGCTGGGACCATACATATCTCTCTTCTCTGCTTGCTGAAATTCATGAGTGTTGAGTCTTTCAAGAATGTCAGCCGGGTCAAGTGACTTGTAATCAGGGCGCTCTTGTATCATCAGTGCCAAGGTGTCGAAGGAACTGTCCAAAGATCTCAGCAATTTCTTCACCACCTCATGATCGGTGATGTCAGCAGCACCAAGAGCCTGAAGCTCATTGGAGATATCAGTAAGGCGGTCGAAGGTTTGCTGCACATTCTTATTGTCGAGCCTCTTGAAGCGATTGAAGAGATTTCGAAGAACGTCAACTCGGGAATCACGTTGAGTGGAGACCCCCTTGTTGACCTTGGAAAGCCTATCCCAGATAAGCTTCGAAGTTTCCAAAGCACTCACTCTATCATACTGTCCTTTGTTCAGATGACCACATATGATATTCTTCGCTTGAGAGTCGATTTCCTTGAATCTCTTCACGTCAGTGGTGTTGATGCTTGGAGCCACGGTAGGCACTCCATTCTCGATGAGGAATCAGAGATCGTTGTCATTTGCCTCAAGATGAATACACATCTTGTTCTTCCAGTAGGGATAGTCCGTGCCATCGAAGATGGGGCACGCAGCGGATACCTTGATCATACCTGCGGTCGACATAACTAAAACTCCAGGTGGTTAAACCAAAATCACACAGAACAAGGGAGTACCTTGCTCTGATATCAATTGAAAGCGCAGGTTTACTCCCAGAGGGGGGTGAATGGGAGATTTTTAGAAATTCGTCAAACTCCGAAGATTTTGACGAAAATCAGAGTGACGAAATAGAAACAGAGGCGAAACTAGATCCACACAGATACAAGTAGCATGCATATGAAATACATACAAGTGAAGAACATGTGATCAAACAGGCAGACATGCATGAGGAAGATGAACTGAAGAAATGAAAAACAACATGATGAAAGTCTTCGGTTCAAATTCTTCAGAAAAGTAAAGCACAAGTTCTTTAGCAGCGGAATTGTGTAAAGGTAAAGGGGTGAGGAATTTGAAACCAGTTGGGCTCGATGAAGACACAATGATCTGGTAGACCAGTTCCAGTTGCTGTATCAACTGTACGTCTGGTTGAGGTGGCTGAGTCCTACATCGGAGGACACTTAGTCCTCACCGTATTCCTCTTGAGCTACGGTCACTTAGACCTCGTCCAATCACTCATGGTAAGTCTTCAAGGTAGACTTCCAAAACCTTCACAGACTTGTTCACCAGCATGCCACAGTTACTCTTGGGTGCTCAGAACATGACGCCTAACCGTCTGGAAGAATGGTAGTCTTCGAAGGTAATAAGCGTTGGATCACACAGATCAACTTCTTTAGTGATGCTCAATCACTTTGGCTCTGGTTGGGTTTTTCCTCACTTGGGTTCTCACAAAGTCGTCAGAGGATGGGTTGCTCTCAAATGACAAGTGTCAATCTCTCTCTAGAGTAGCCAACCAACTAGTGGTTGTGGGGTGCGGCTATTTATAGCTAGGGGCAACCCGACATGAATTGTCATAAATGCCCTTCTCAAACATGACCGTTGTCAGGATAAGAATCCACTCGATAGCTGGCACGCGGCACGGCAACTGTCGGAAAATTGAACTCTCAATTTCGCCGGGGCACTCAATTTCCTCACGATAGGCAGATCGCACTGGCGAAATCCTAACTCCTCAGCCTGACCTAATTCGTCAACGACCAGATGAACTGCGTCACTGTCACTAGCAAATTCGTCAACTGTTCCGGAGATTTCCAAAGGCTTCACTCGAAGCGGCTGTAATGTGTATAGGTTTGAGCATCGCTTTGAAGTATGATAAATGTTTCACCTAGACCCCCTTTAACAGTACGGTTTTTCCTATGACTCAAATAAGAAGAAAAGAAACTATGAAAACAAAGTCTTCAAGCTTCAAAGTCTTCACATCAATTTCTTCACAGGCCGCACCAATTCCTCACTTGAAAAGAATACATTTTTAGGGGTCGACTTCCGTGGGTTAAATCAAGTCTTCAGGGACTATTTCACCTATGTATACTCACAAACACATTAGTCCCTTAACGTATTTGTCTTCAATACTCCAAAACCACTAAGGGGGCACTTGATGCACTTACACTGCTCCGTCGGTTGGGAGCCGCCTGTTGGACCAAAGTTGATGCCTTTGGTTGGTCTCGGGGGTGTCTAGATGCAGGGCGGCGGCCCTGTGTGCGGGAGTCACGGTGTTCGTGGGCGAAGCGTGTGTCTCAGGTGCGGGCGGGCAGCCATGGCCACGAGGGTAGCATGATTGTTGGTGTTCGGCATCGCTTGGCTGCGACGGAGGGGTGTGAGCACCGGGATGCATTACTTGCCCGGTTTCCTACCTGGCCGGCGGCGGCGTCCACGGACGTCGTTTCCTTCTTGAAGGGTCCGTCGCGGTTGTTCCCACTCCCTTCATGATGCTCCAGGTGAAAACTTTATCTTCGGGATCGGACAGTGATGGCACTACTTGTCGTGCCCTTCTTGGAGGCACCGTCTTAGACTCCATGCTTCATCGTTGTCCGGCTCACCTCTCCCCGGTGGCTAGATCATGGTGGAGGTCTCCGTCGGCTCCAAGCGGTTCTTCTTGGTGCATCTGTAGTTTGCTTGGTGGTAGTTGGGGTGGTGTGTTGCTACTTGTAGACTGCGTTGGTATTTCCCCAAAGAGGAGAGGATGATGCAGTATAGTAGAGATAAGTATTTCCCTCAATTAAGAACCAAGGTTATCAATCCAGTAGGAGAACCAAGCAAAATTCGGTTAAGCGCACCTGCACACACAAAAGCAAACACTTGCACCCAATGCAAATAAGAGGGTTGTCAATCCTCTTAGCGGTTATTTGCAAGGATTAATTCTGATAGTGGTAGAAAGATAAACTAAAATACTAAATAAAATAAAAGTAAATAAATTGCAGCAAGGTATTTTTGAGTTTTTAATATATGATAAAGTAGACCCGGGGGCCATAGTTTTCACTAGAGGCTTCTCTCTCGAACGCATAGGATACGATGGGTAAACAAATTACTGTTGGGCAATTGATTGAAATGCAAATAATTATGACGGATTCATGGCAATGATCATGTATATAGGCATCACATCCGAGACAAGTAGACCGACTCCTGCCTGCATCTATTACTATTACTCCACCCATCGACCGCTATCCAGCATGCATCTAGGGTATTAAGTACGAAACAGAGTAACGCCTTAAGCAAGAAGACGTGATGTAAACAAAGTAAACTCAAGCAATATGATTAAACCCCATCTTTTTATCCTTAATGGCAACAATACAAATACGTGTCATGTCCTTTTCTGTCACTAGGATTGAGCACCGCAAGATTGAACCCATCACAAAGCACCTCTCCCATTGCAAGATAAATCAATCTAGTAGGCCAAACCAAATCGATAGATCGGAGAGAAATACAAAGCTATAATAATCATGCATAAGAGAGTTCAGAGAAGACTCAAATATTTCTCATGAATAATCTGATCATAAACTCACAATTCATCGGATCCCAACAAACACACCGCAAAAGAAGATTACATCGGATAGAACTCCAAGAACATCGAGGAGAACATGGTATTGAAGATCAAAGAGAGAGAATAAGCCATCTAGCTACTCGCTATGGACCCGTAGGTCTGTGGTAAACTACTCACACATCATCGGAAGGGCAGCAAGGTTGATGTAGAAGCCCTCCGTGATCGATTCAGACTACCGGAAAAGGCCTCCAGATGGGATCGTGGAAGATCAGAGGCTTGCGGCGGCGTAAATGTTATTCGGGGTAGCTCTCTATTGGTTTCCCAATATTTGAGAATTTATGGAAGTGGAATTAGGTCAAACGGAGCCAGGAGGGCCCCACAAGGGAACACGGCGCCCCCCTGGGCCGCGCCATGTTGCCTTGTGAAGCCTCCGTGAGGCTTCTGGCCTCCTCCCGAAGCTTCCAAGGTCTCTTTTGTCCAGAAAAAAAATCTCCAAAAAGTTTCGTGGCATTTGGACTTCGTTTTTTACTGATTTCCTGAAAAACGAAAAACAAGCAGAAAACAACAACTGGCACTGGGCACTAGGTTAATAGGTTAGTCCCAAAAAATGATATATAATTGCATATAACTGCATATAAAAACATCCAATATTGATACTATAATAGCATGAAACAATAAAAAATTATAGATATGTTGGAGAAGTATCAAGCATCCCCAAGCTTAATTCCTACTCGTCCTCGAGTAGGTAAATGATAAAAAGAGAATTTTTGATGTGGAATGCTACCTAACATGTTTCATCATGTAATCTTTCTCTTACGGTATGAATAATAAGATCCGAATGATTCAAAGCAATAGTCTATAGTTTGACATAAAGACATCAATACTTAGGCATACCAATAAACAATCATGTCTTTCAGAATAAAAATGCTAAAGAATGTTATCCCTACAAAATCATATAATCCTGTCATGCTCCATCTTCTTAACACAAAATATCTATCATGCACTACCCAGATGACAAGCCGAGCAATTGGTTCATACTTTTTAACGCGCTTCAGTTTTGTCAACCCCCACGCAATACATGAGCGTAAGCCATGGATATAGCACTATGGGTGGAATAGAGTGTGGTGGTAGAGATCAATAAGGTGTCGGTGTATAAAACATGGGTATTTTATACCCTGACTTATGCACAGATGATGGCAGCCTCCTTCCCGGCCAAGGCTTGCCGGGAACCACCAAGACCAAAATACAGAGCCCAGTTGCAAAAGCTACAGGGGAGAAGTTCAAGACATAGCACCAACAAGCACCCAACTAGTACTGGAGATGAAGGCATTTCTTGCCGGCAAGGTGAAGACCCGGCAAGCTCTCACCAGCACATCAGCGCTCCACCTCACCGGGCAGCTAATCACTAATCGGTGAGGTGTCGACCGCGTAGACTAGTTGGTGAGGTTTGTCGGCCACGTGTCAGCACGCATGGAGAAGATTTGCCTTTGATGACACCCGTCCAGGAGGCGTGTCAGAATAATACGAGGTAGCTGAGCAAGCGGTGCAGAAACCTTGCCGGAGCTACCTCTCCACACGACACCTAACAAGGCATTAAATGCTTTTGTCCTAAACTGGCAGAGTTAGGTATGATAGCACTGTTTGCTATCTAATCACTATGTAATTACTGTTTTGCCACTGTGGTAACTCCTTGAGCTATAAAAGGAGGGCCAGGGCAACAGTTAGAGGGGTCGGATCCTTTTTCAAACACCAGCACGTCTCGCGTAGCTGCTCTCTCCGCACCTTGCCGGAAGAAGCGCTCCTTGTACTTGTGCTCTCATACAACCAATACACGAAAGTAGGAGTAGGGTTTTACGCTTCTCAGCAGCCCGAACCTGGGTAAATCCCTTGCGCCTTCCATTGATTCTGCTCTTCGTGCATGTTGATCCCCCCTGCCGAACCACAAAGGGGCTAGATGGCCCCATAGATGGTCGTACCCACGACATCTTTGGCGCGCCAGGTAGGGGAGATCGCTTGCGTGAACCTGAATCAGTGGATTGCGCGTCAGCTTCATCAACTTCATCACCGTCCTCCTCGTCGTCGATGGCCCCCAAGAAGAAGGGCATCCCGATGACGGCCCCTTCGCACATATCCGCAGGTGGCGCAGGCGGCCCGGCCAATGCGGGTGGTGCGGATACCGTGGTTGCCACGACCAGCGCAGGCGGCGCGGTCGCCATGCCCACCATGGTTAGTGTGAGAGGCGAGCACACTGGAGGTGGCCGACTTCCTTGATCCTCTGGCGAACGAAGCCGAGATGGCGCGAGTGGGGCAGACGGACGTCTTCCTCCTCCTCCTCGCCGCGCCGACGAGCGCAGCCACCGGAGCGGCAACGCCCGGGCTGGCGCGAGCCAAGATCCCGCCGCGGTGGCGTCCAGAGACACTGCTTCGGGACAGACGCCGCGCCTCTCGCACAATGGGCGCGGTATGGCTCCGAGCGGTGCCGACGACTCCGGGCAGCGACGACCTCACGGCAAGACTCCTGCTGATCAAATCCCTGATCCTCAGGCACCACCTCCGCCGCAGTGACCCGCTGTTGGTCATGTGCCACGGCAGCAGGACCACGATGGCGCTCCTGCTGGCTCTGCCAGGAGTAGAGCGACGTCGCGCTCTTCGCTTCTGGCCATGCCCGCCACGGCAGCAGAAGCAATGGCGCGAGCCCAGATGCTACTGAATTTCCCTCCAGTAGCGGAGAAGATGGATGAGTGGAGAGCCACCATCCAAAGCTTGATTGGGTTTGCCGAGGCCAGCAAATCACAGCAAGCGGAGCCCTCACGGCGTCCGCAAACGACACCAGCAGCTCCAGCTAGTGGCCGCATTGACGGTGTTGTGCTAACGGTGCAATCACCCCAGCGGCAACAGTCTCAACAGCAGCAACGCCAACAACCACGGCAAGCTCAACGATCTTTCGAGCCTGACGAGGTATCGATGGCCTCTTCGGATCTGCGAGCTTAGCAAGATCAGTGGCAAGTGCTACGAAACAGGCGGGTAGAAGACACCCGCACCACCATCGAATGGTGCCGGGAGGCACGCCGTCAATCCGACGCGTGCCACGGCCTTATCTTTGATGAGCCTGCACCAGGGGTTGGTGGATACCTGCCTTACGAGGTTGGGTGTCCTGCCTTCACCCGTGAGCTGCAGCAAGTCTGATGGCCGTCCGTCCGGGCCTTCAAGCCAGAAGTACCAGAAAAGTATGACGGCAAACTGAACCCGGCAAAATTTTCGGGCATCTACATGATTGCCGTGCAAGCTGCCTGAGGAAGAGATGAGAAAATCCTCGCCAACTACTTTCCGTTGGTGCTGAAACCCAACGTGAGATCTTGGCTGATGAACTTGCCGGAGAACTCCATTTCTTCGTGGGTAGATCTCTGTAATGAGTTTGTTGGTGCCTTTACCGGAGGCCACAAGGCCCCTGGACAGCCCAGCGATCTGCAAGTGATTCCGCAAAGAGACGGAGAAACTTTGCGCAAGTACATCCAGAGGTTCAGCCGTGTGCACCGAAACATTCCAGATGTGCACCCCGCAGCCGTCATTGCCGTCTTTCACACGAATGTGCACAATCGGAGGATGCGGGAGAAGATGAACGTCAAACTACCCAAAACCGTCAACGAGCTCTATACATTGGCGGATAAGTGCGCGCGCGCTGAGGAAGGAAGAAGACTTCCCGGGGAAGACGCTGGTGCCGAGGTGGATTCCGAGGACGACGATGCTGCCACCCCGAGGAAGAAGGGCGGAAAGCGCAACAGGAAGCGCAAGGGCAAAACTGTAATGGCCGTCGAAGGCTCCGGCAACTCCAAATCCGCCAAGAAAGCTAAAACTGAGAACTCCGGCAAGGAGGCTGCTGTATGCGCCGCTTGCCAGGAGGCGGCGGCAAACGAGAAAGCCGGCAAGTCTGATGGGCCGTACTGCAAGATTCACCGCACCAAGGGCCATGACCTCCAAGAGTGCCGACAAGTCGAGCACCTTGTTGAGAAACAGAAGGCTGGATATGAAAAACGTGACAAAGAGAAAGGTCAGGATGGTGCCGGTGGATTCAGTAAAAAGGGTCGTGGTGGTCGAGGAGGCCATCGCGGCAAGGCCAAGCAGCAAAAAGAAAAACCTACTAGAGGCCATGAAAAGAAAGGGGAAGATGATGGCAGTGAGGAAGAAGAGGACGACGGAGAGTCCAGCGAACAAGAATTACAGAAGGCAACTAAGGCCATGTGCGTTGACGGAGTGGCATCTTTGCACTCCTCTCACCGCCAACTTAAGCAGTGGGCTCGTGAGGTTAATGCGGCAGAACCGGCAATGGGCTCTCAAAAGCCACTCAAGTGGTCACACACGCCTATCATTTTCGATGCCGAGGACCACCCTGATCGCACAACTGCGGTTGGGTGTTTGCCATTGTTGGTTTCGCCAACAATTCGCAGACTCCAGGTCACGAAAATGCTAGTTGACGGTGGGGCCGGCTTAAACTTGATTTCTTCGGAATTAATCAAGAGGCTACAGATTCCCAATGAGGAGCTCGAGAAGACAGGAACGTTCCAAGGAGTAAACCCGGGAAGAAGCCATCCCAAGGGGAAGATCACATTGCCGGTGACGTTTGGCGGGGAATTGAACTACAGAACAGAAAAGATTGTGTTTGACGTTATCAAGATCCCCTTGTCGTATAATGGAATTCTTGGCCGCCCAGCCTTGGCAAAATTCATGGCGGCATCTCACTATGCCTACAACACATTAAAGATGCCAGGGCCAATGGGTGTCATTTCTATCAACTCCGACAAGAAAGATGCGGTTATTTGCGTCGACAAGATGTACAAAGATGCGGTTGCAGCAGAAGCCGCCAAGGCGCCAGCTCCCGCCAAGAAGAAAGAAAACAAGAAGCCCGGCAAGACTTCTGGCAAGGATTCCGGGAAGCGCACCTCCTCGGAGTGCTGCACGCCCGTTGAAGACTTGCCGGAGTGTTCTGCCGGTAAGAAATCCAAAGCTACTTCACCAGCAACCAAGAAGGTGCCAGCGAGGGAGGATGGCGCTGATGGTACCTTTACCATCAGTGCCACCCTTGGCAGCAAATAGGAAAGTGCGCTCATTGCCTTTCTGCGGGCGAATGTCGATGTGTTTGCCTGGCAACCGTCTGACATCCCCGGTGTTCCCAGGGAAGTAATTGAGCACCACCTTGCTGTTTGTCCCCACGCTCGGCCCGTCAAGCAGAAAGTCCGGAAACAAGCATTGGAGCGGCAACAGTTCATTGCCAAGGAAATCAAGAAGCTTGAAGCAGCAGGTTTGGTCAGAGGTGTACTGCATCCAACTTGGTTGGCGAATCCGGTTGTGGTACGCAAAGCAAACGGGAAGTGGAGACTTTGTAGACTACACTGATATTAACAAAGCATGTCCAAAGGATCCTTTCCCCTTGCCGCACATTGATCAAATTGTGGACTCCACTTCCGGTTGTGATTTACTCTCCTTCCTTGATGCATATTCTGGGTACCATCAGATATTCATGGCCAAGGAAGATGAGGAGAAAACCGCATTCATTACTCCATGTGGCACATATTGCTTTGTGCGTATGCCTTTCGGGTTAAAGAGTGCCGGTTCAACGTTCGCAAGAGCAGTCCAGATTGGTTTTGAGCCCCAGCTGCACAGGAATGTGGAAGCATATATGGATGATATAGTGGTCAAAACCAAGGACAAGTCAACCCTCATTCAGGATTTAGAAGAGACATTTGCAAACTTGCTCAAGATCAATCTGAAGCTCAATCCCGAGAAGTGCGTGTTTGGCGTTCCATCCGGCAAGCTTCTCAGATTCTTTGTATCTCAATGGGGAATTGAAGCAAATCCCGACAAGATCAAAGCAATTGAGCAGATTCAAGCACCAAAAAGCATCAAAGATGTGCGGCGTCTTGCCGGTTGTATTGCTGCCTTGAGTAGGTTCATTTCAAGATCCGCCGAGCGCGCCCTGCCGTTTTTCAAGATTTTGAAAAAGGCAGGTCCGATGAAATGGATTCCGGAAGCGGAGGCCGCGCTGCAGAACTTGAAAAGATACCTCTCCTCCGCGCCAACACTAGTTGCGCCTAGACTGCAAGAGCCGTTGCTGCTATACGTAGCGGCAACAAATCAAGTGGCTAGTGCTGCATTAGTGGCGCAGAGGGAAGTCGATGATGAGGGAGCAGCCACGGCAAGCCCATCCAGCAACAAACCGGAATCTTCTCCGGAAAGGTCCGACACCGACAAGTCAAGAACAACACGAGCAAATGAAACTAACCAACAAGTGATGCCGAAGAAGAAAGTGGTGCAGCGGCCCATATATTTTGTTAGCTCCCTTCTGCAGGGGGCTAGGTCAAGATACTCTGGGGTGCAGAAATTGCTTTTCGGCCTTCTTATGGCCTCGAGAAAGCTGCGTCACTACTTCCAAGCGCATGAGATCACCGTCGTCACTCGCTTCCCGTTGCAACGCATTTTGAGAAATCCAGAAGCAGCTGGCAGGATAGTGGAGTGGGCGTTGGAATTGTCAAGCTTTGCACTTAAGTTTGAAAGTACTTCAACAATCCAGAGCAGAGCCTTGGCGGAGTTCATTGCAGAATGGACACCAACGCAAGACGAAGAAACTCAAGAAACAGCTCTTCCCGGCACAGAGACAGCCAAAGAATGGATCATGTACTTCGACAACGCCTTTTCGCCGCAAGGCGCCGGTGCCGGAGTACTGCTTGTCGCACCCACCGGAGAGCACCTCAAGTATGTGGTTCAAATGCACTTTCCCAGGGAGCAAGCTACAAACAACACTGCTGAGTACGAAGGACTCCTTGCCGGTCTTAGGATCGCAGTGGACCTTGGAATCAAAAAATTGATCGTTCGCGGTGACTCGCAGTTTGTTGTGAAGCAAGTAAACAAAGATTATCAGAGCCCGTTGATGGAAGCATATGTGGAAGAAGTGAGAAAATTGGAGGAACACTTTGACGGTTTGCAAACAGAGCACATCCCTCGTGCGGAAAACAGCATTGCTGATCACCTGTCAAAGTGTGCCGCTCAAAAGCTACCTGTGGAACCAGGAACTTTTGTGCTCCATTTGAATCAACCAACAGTCACTCCATCAACGCAAGCCAGTAAGAGAAGGAGGTTGAACACCGGCAAGTATTTTCCGGCAGAGCTCCCAGGAGCCACCGGCAAAAAGGTTGCTGGAGACAACGACACGGTTGCCGGTGAGCAGCAGCTTCATGCAGAACCTCAGGTTCTTGCCGCAGAAGCAAGCGCTCCCGCAGCCGAAGAAGTGCCTTTAGTCCTTGTGGTCGAACCGCAGGCTCCGGCATGGGCACAGCAGATAGTTTGTTTCCTCCAAACAGGAGAGCTTCCCGATGAGCAAGAAGAAGCTGAGAAAGTAGCCCGTCAGTAAAATATGTATCAGTTTGTGGATAGCATTCTATGCAAAAAGCGACCAAACGGTGTGAAATTGAAGTGCATTCGCCAGGAAGACGGACTAAAGCTGTTGGCAGAGATACATGGAGGCATATGTGGCTCTCACATAGGATCGAGAGCACTTGCCGGCAAAGCTTTCCGGCAAGGCTTCTATTGGCCCACTACCCTCCAAGATGCAACTGAGCTAGTAACCAAATGTGAAGCATGCCAGTTCCATTCAAAGAACATACATCAGCCAGCTCAAGCTCTCCAAACAATCCCTCTCTCCTGGCCCTTTTCGGTCTGGGGGCTCGATATCTTAGGCCCCTTCCCCCGCGCAGCTGGGGGCTTTGAGTTCTTGTACGTCGCCATCGACAAGTTCACAAAGTGGCCTGAAGTGGAGCCGGTGAGAAAGGTGACAGCGCAATCAGCCGTCAAGTTCTTCAAAGGATTAGTTTGCCGTTTCGGGGTTCCTAACAGAATCATCACCGACAACGACACACAATTCATGAGCCGCACCTTCATGCAGTATATCCAAGACCTTGGCAGCAAAATCTGTTTTGCGTCTATCGCTCACTCGAGAAGCAACGGCCAAGCGGAAAGGATGAATGCTGAAGTGCTGTGTGGCCTTAAGACGAGAACCTTTGACAGGCTGCGCAAATGTGGAAGGCGCTGGATTGATGAGTTGCCGGCGGTTCTTTGGTCACTCAGGACGACACCAAATCGAGCTACCGGCCAAACGCCCTTCTCCCTAATCTATGGTGTAGAAGCGATGCTCCCCACGGAACTCATATACAGGTCACCTTGAGTGCTCGCTTACGATGAAGCTGAGCAAGAGCAGCTGCGGCAAGACGATGCAACGCTCCTTGAGGAGGATCGTCTTCGGGCGGCTGTGCGAGCTGCACGCTACCAGCAAGCCATGCGCCGCTATCATAGCCGCAAAGTGCACGCCCGAAGCCTTGAGGAAGGCAACCATGTTCTTCGGCGCGTTCAATCCGCCAAGAAATCAAACAAGTTGACGCCAAAGTGGGAAGGCCCTTATCGAGTAGTACAAGTCACCAGACCTGGCGTAGTCTGTCTGGAGACCAAAGATGGCACCCTAGTGCAGAACTCATGGAATATTGAGCATCTTCGCAAGTTCTACCCATAAGGCGCGGTTGCCGGGCCTCCCGGCAACCCCTTTTGTACAAGCTTTGTCGGCAAGACTTGTAACCCTTTATACAAAGCCAGGCGCAGATCCTGTGCATAATAAAGCTAAGTGTTTCGCAACTCCTCGTACATATTCATTTATATGCGGATACATGTGATGTTGTGATTTACACTTTAGTTTGAATGGAATGGCTGATAGACCGTCAAGGTCCCCAAACCACTCTTTTCTCTTCTTTCTTTTTCTTAAAAGGACAGAAGGATCCCTCACGTGCAAGTTTCCCGGGGGGAGTGGAGATGGGGTACCATTTTAATGACGACCAAGTTGATCATTTCGTGCGATGAGGAAAACAGCGCAAGGAAAAGCTAAGTAGAAAAACTTCAAAACAATTTCCTTGTTACATTTGCGGTCTCCCTTGAACGATTCTGTGTTTTGTATGAGAAACCTGCACGCGAAGGAATCTTGCCGTGATCGGTCCGCGCTCTAGTTTGCCTCGAGCCCGCTCGGCAAGCTTAGCAGTTGCGTTCTGGCCCGGCAAGTAACCTTGCCGGCTGCAACACTTCCAGCAGGCTGCTAAGGACCTGTTCCTCAAAGCGCTCGCGGCAAGTGCACGCACCGGCAAGTTTCCAAACAGCGTAGGGAACGCAGTCATACAAAGGCAAAATAAAACAAGGGAAACGGCACGCTGATGTCTACTACACAACTTATTCTTGTAGACTCGTGTTGGGCCTCCAAGCTCAGAGTTTTGTAGGACAGTAGCAATTTTCCCTCAAGTGGATGACCTAAGGTTTATCAATCCGTGGGAGGCGTAGGTTGAAGATGGTATCTCTCAAACAACCCTGCAACCAAATACAAGAAATCTCTTGTGTCCCCAACACACCCAATACAATGGTAAATTGTATAGGTGCACTAGTTCGGCGAAGAGATGGTGATAAAAGTGTAGTATGGATAGTAGATATAGGTTTTTGTAATCTGAAAATATAAAAACAGCAAGGTAGCAAATAGTAAACGGGCATAAAAATAGTATTGCAATGCTTAGAAACAAGGCCTAGGGTTCATACTTTCACTAGTGCGATCTCCCAACATTGTTGACATAGTTGAATCATATGTAAATCCCTCACGTGCGACAAAGAGTTCACTCCAAAGTCACAAATAGCGGAGAACAAACGAAGAAATTGTTGTAGGGTACGAAACCACCTCAAAGTTATCCTTCCCGATCAATCTTATGAGCCATCCCCATTAATTGTCACGAACAGCCCTAGAGTTCGTACTAGAATAACACCTTAACATACACATCAACCAAAACCCTAATGTCACCTAGGCACTCCAATGTCACCACGAGTACCCGTGGGTTTGATTATACGATATGCATCACACAATCTCAGATTCATCTATTCAAACCAACACAAAGAACTTCAAAGAGTGCCCCAAAGTTTCTATCGGAAAGTCAAGACGAAAACGTGTGCCAACCCTTATGCATAAATCCCCAAGGTCACGGAACCCGCAAGTTGATCACCAAAACATACATCAAGTGACTCAAGTGAATATCCCATTGTCACCACAGATATCCATATGCAAGACCTACATCAAGTGTTCTCAAATCCTTAAAGACTCAATCCGATAAGAAAACTTCAAAGGGGAAACTCAATTCATCACAAGAAGATAGAGAGGGGAAAACTCCATATGATTCATCTATATCAACAAAGCTTGCGATACATCAAGATCGTGCCATCTCAAGAACATGAGAGAGAGATCATACACATAGCTACTGGTACAAACCCTCAGCCCCGAGGGTGAACTACTCCCTCCTCGTCATGGAGACCGTCGGGATGATGAAGATGGCCTCCGGTGATGCCTTCCCCCCTCCGGCAGGGTGCCGGAAAAGGGCTGTAGATGAGATCTCTCTGGTACAAAGGCTTGCGGCGGCGTAAAAACTCATCTAGGTTAACTTTTGGGGGTTTCTGAATATATATGATTTTTCAGCGTTGGAATCACGCGAAACGGAGCCACGTGGGCCCCACGAGGTACCAGGGCGCGCCTGGGGGGGGTGGCGCGCCCTGGTGCCTCGTGGGCACTGGGTGGCCCCCTCCAGTGGGTCTTGGTGCCAATATTTTTTATTTGTCCAATAAAAAATCTCCAAAAAGTTTCAGCTCATTTGGAAAACTTTCATTTCTGCACAAAAAACAACACCACGGTAGTTCTGCTGAAAACAGCGTCAGTCCGGGTTAGTTCTAATCAAATCATACCAAAACCATATAGAATTGTTATAATCATGGCATGAATACTTCATAAATTATAGATACGTTGGAGACGTATCACACGCATTCACTTAAACCCAGCAAGCAATGGATATTCATTAAAAAAGTACTCGATTACATTTTGTTGGCCCTTCCCCAGGGTTTACATCGAGTGCAAGGAGGGCAAAAGGGGTGCCTAGGCGAAGCCCGGCTTGTTCCCGGAAGGCCAGATGATGGTGCTGCTGGCGATCAGCCAGACTCATCGTCATCGTCCTCGACCTTCACGCCTGGAGCGCCGTCGTCATCGCCGTCATCATCATCATCCTCAGCATCACTGGAGGAAGTGGTGTCGCTGTCGCTCGAGCTTTCCGCGCAGCATTCCAGACGAGCGCCCGAAGCCCCGAAGAACTTCACGACGAGCGTGTCTGGTCCGTCCAACCTAAAGAGGAGAAGGTGCCCTTGCCCTAAGCAGCGGGCATTAGCGAAGGATTTCCACCCGCGCGTGAGATACATGAGGCCATTGTTGGAGGTCTCAACGGTCACCCAAACCGGGCCGTTACAGCAACCATCCACGCGCAGCCACAAACCGTGCAGGTGGTGGCCTTCCATCTCCCTAGCAAAAGGATGAGGAAGCCGCAGCCAACTCCGCGGCCGATCGCGCAGCTCCACGATGAATTCCTGCGCCGTGTCCTTCGTATGGCCCTCTGTCGGGGGAGGAAGGGCCGAAGACGAAGCGACAAGCACTTCGCCGCGCCCGCCTCGACCGCGAGCACCGCGCCTTCCACGACCACGGGGCGCGGTCCTCCCTTGAGCACTGGAGCCAGCCTCCGTGGCCACAGCCGAGGCATGGGCATGAAGCCGAGGAGAAGCTCTCGCCGCCGCGGCGGAGACACGACCACGGCCTCTTCCCCTCGCCATGCCATCGTCAGATGCGGAGGAAGAAGATAAGAGAAAGAGGCGACGGTCGCTAAAGATTGAGGCAGAAAGAGGTGGATGAGCATCACGCCCCATAGCCCCCTCTTTATAGGGAGAGTGCGGGGAGCTGGCTCTTCACCGTCTTCGGGCAGCCGTCCAGATTCGCCAATCCCGCGCCCTGCATCCCTGGCCCGGCGCGTCACTCCAGCGACCGCCCAAGTTCACCAATCCCGTGCCCTGCGTCCCTGGCCCGGCGCGCCACTCCAACGGCCGCCCTTCTCCACCAATCCGCTGCCTAGCATGCATGCAAATGCGCGGGATGGAGGGGCACAGAAAGAGGAGAAGTAAAGACCGATATTGCAGTTATCCTTTGCCACGCGTGGCCGCGTGCCGGTTCAGTTTGAACCCACGACGCCCCGCATATGAGCATATTCCTGGTCTGAGCACACCTAGCGGCCGTCCGTCCGACGGCAAGGTTTGCTGGAAGATGACCGAGAACACACCCAAATCCAGATTAATGAAGAAGCAAAGAAGTTCTCAAGAGGGGATAACCATCATGACAAAAATTACAGCGGCAGCTTTCCCGTCGCGTGTCTGTGCATTGTTTGGGCCTAGCCCAACGACGCTTCGGACGCGCGTATGGCCCAGGCCCGGGGGCTTCTGTCGGTGTATAAAACATGGGTATTTTATACCCTGACTTATGCACAGACGGTGGCAGCCTCCTTGCCGGCCAAGGCTTGCTGTGAACCACCAAGACCAAAATACAGAGCCCAGTTGCAAAAGCTACAGGGGAGAAGTTCAAGACACAGCACCAACAAGCACCCAACTAGTACTGGAGATGAAGGCATTTCTTGCCAGCAAGGCCGAGCCGGCAAGGTGAAGACCCGACAAGCTCTCACCAGCACGTCAGCGCTCCACCTCACCGGGCAGCTAATCACTAATCAGTGAGGTGTCGACCGCGTAGACTGGTTGGTGAGGTTTGTCGGCCACGTGTCAGCACGCAGGGAGAAGATTTGCCTTTGATGACACCCGTCCAGGAGGCGTGTCAGAATAATACGAGGTAGCTGAGCAAGCGGTGCAGAAACCTTGCCGGGGCTACCTCTCCACACGACACCTAACAAGGCATTAAATGCTTTTGTCCTAAACTGGCAGAGTTAGGTATGATAGCACTGTTTGCTATCTAATCACTATGTAATTACTATTTTGCCACTGTGGTAACCCCTTGAGCTATAAAAGGAGGGCCAGGGCAACAGTTAGAGGGGTCGGATCCTTTTTCAAACACTAGCACGTCTTGCGTAGCTGCTCTCTCCGCACCTTGCCGGAAGAAGCGCTCCTTGTACTTGTGCTCTCATACAACTAATACACGAAAGCTGGAGTAGAGTTTTACGCTTCTCAGCAGCCCGAACCTGGGTAAATCCCTTGCGCCTTCCATTGATTCTGCTCTTCATGCACGTTGATCCCCCCTGCCAAACCACAAAGGGGCTAGATGGCCCCATAGATGGTCGTACCCATGACATAAGGGGAAGTCAAAAATAAGAAGATAGTCTCACATCGATGAGACTAATCAACGGGCTATGGAGATGCCCATCAATTGATGTCAATGCGAAGAGTAGGGATTGCCATGCAACGGATGCACTAAGAGCTATAAGTGTATGAAAGCGCAACATGAAAACTAAGTGGGTGTGCATCCAACTTGCTTGCTCATGAAGACCTCGGGCATTTGAGGAAGCCCGTCATCAGAATATACAAGCCAAGTTATATAATGAAAAATTCCCACTAGTATATGAAAGTGACAAAATAGGAGACTCTCTATATGAAAAACATGGTGCCACTCTGAAGCACAAGTGTGGAAAAAGGATAGTAACATTGCCCCTTCTCTCTTTTTCTCTTTTTTTGTGGGCTCTTTTCGGCCTCTCTTTTTTTTGGTCCGGAGTCTCATCCTGACTTGTGGGGAATCATGGTCTCCATCATCCTTTCCTCACTGGGACAATGCTCTAATAATGATGACCATCACACTTTTATTTACTTACAACTCAAAATTACAACTCGATACTAGAACAAATATGACTCTATATGAATGCCTCTGGCGGTGTACCAGGATGTGCAATGATACTAGCGTAACATGTATAAAAATGATGAATGGTGGCTGAGCCACAAATACTATGTTAGCTATATGATCATGCAAAGCAATATGACAATGATGATGTGTGTCATAAAAACGGAACGGTGGAAGTTGCATGGCAATATATCTCGGAATGGCTATGAAAATGCCATGATAGGTAGGTATGGTGGCTGTTTTGAGGAAGATATAAGGAGGCTTATGTGTGATAGAGCGTATCATATCACGGGGTTTGGATGCACCGGCGAAGTTTGCACCAACTCTCGATGTGAGAAAGGGCAATGCACGGTACCGAAGAGGCTAGCAAATTGCGGAAGGGTGAGAGTGCGTATAATCCATGGACTCACATTAGTCATAAAGAACTCACATACTTATTGCGAAAGTTTATTAGCCCTCGAAGCAAAGTACTACTACGCATGCCCCTAGGGGGATAGATTGGTAGGACAAGTCCATCGCTCATCCCCGACCACCACTCATAAGGTAGACAATCAAGAATAAATCATGCTCCAACTTCTTAGCATAACGACAGATCATACGTGCATGCTTCGGGAATCACAAACCTTAACACCAATATTCTTACTAAACCACAATTATATACTAGCACCTCCCACATATTACCATCTTAATATTGCAAAACTATTGCAAGGAATCAAACTTATCATATTCAGTGATCTACATGAAAGTTTTTATTATATCCCTCTTGAATACCTATCATATCAGGACCAAATTCATAACCCGTGCATATTACCATTGCTATTTATTAGACTCTCAAAAATATATAAGTGAAGCATGAGAATGCATCTATTTCTTTAAAATATAACCACCGTCGTGCTCTAAAATATATAAGTGAAGCACTAGAGCAACTGCCTAGCTCAAAAGATATAAGTGAAGCACATAGAGTATTCTAACAAATCACGAATAATGTGTGTCCCTCTCAAAAAGGTGTGTTCAGCAAAGATGATTGTGACAAACTAAAAAGCAAACAAAAGCAAACAAACTATATCACAAGACACTCCAAGTAAAACACATATCATGTGATGAATAAAAATATAGCTCCAAGTGAGTTACCGATAGATTGTAGACGAAAGAGGGGATGCCTTCCGGGGCATCCCCAAGCTTAGACGCTTGAGTATTCCTTGAATATTACCTTGGGGTGCCTTGGGCATCCCCAAGCTTAGGCTCTTTCCACTCCTTATTCCTTTATCCATCGTAGTCTCACCCAAAACTTGAAAACTTCAGCACACAAAACTCAACAGAAACCTCGTGAGATCCGTTAGTATAACAAACAAATCTTAAACTTTAGGTACTGTTGTAAATTGATTCATATTTAATATTGGCATAATGCTACTGTACTCCAACTTCTCCATGACTCATACCCCCCGATACGATCCATAGATTCATCAAAATAAGCAAACTATGCAACAAAAACAGAATCTGTCTAAAACAGAACAGTCTGTAAAGATCTATTTAGAAGCTATACTTATGTAACTCCAAAAATTCTGAAACATTAGGACAACGTAAACAATTCATATACCAATACTGTGTAAAAATTTCAGATGTTTCTGACTCTCCAGTACAGAATCAAAAATCCAGCACTAGACGCAAAACTTTCTGTTTTCCAAACAGCATTTATTATACTATCATCAACATCATCCCAAAGGCATTACTTGGCACAAACACTAATTAAAAGATAAAAACACAATCATAACAGAGGATATAATTGTGTACACACACAAGAACAGAAAGTAAAAAACAAAAATTTATTTTATTCATTGGGTTGCCTCCCAACAAGCGCTATTGTTTTATATATGCCCCTAGCTAGGCATAATGCATAGTTTCAAGTGTTGTCAGCCTTGGTTTCCAAATACTCAATTACACACCTACTCTTTCTAAGAGAATTAGCATAGGAATTTTTTATCATCACGCTCCTAGGCACAAAATCAAGAATTCTGCTTTCATAAATAGGTTCCTTTATTATATCAATAACATTGGGGTGCACGCTAATCATTTTTAAGTCCTCATTTCCCTTACTAGAAGTAGCACCCTTAGTCTTAGGAACATAAATAAACTTGCAATTTTTATTGGGAGTAGCCATACCAATGTTTTTAGCGGAGGAAAAAACGGAACCTAAGTTATTGATAATCCCTTCTAACTTGTCAATTCTAGCGGAGCTTTGTTCTATCCTTTCGTTAATTATTGGTTCCTTTTCCTTTAGGGTTTTCAAAGCAATTCCCACCTTAGAACCAAATTGAGTAATATGATTATGGACCTTTTTATCTAAATTCTCAAGATGTTCAAGAGTAGGCATTTTATTTTCAATAGCATCTAATCTTTGCATAACATGCTCCAAAGTCAACGCAGTTTCATTAATAATGATATGGGGTGAACCCACTAAATTTCCCATAGCATTGAAAGCATGCAAAGTGGGACACATCAAGAAATTCCCTCTGGTAATAGTGTCAAGCACAAACCTATACCAGGTAGTAACTCCCACATAATTTTTTTGAAGAAGAACGGTAGTGGATTGCTTACGAGTTGATCTATTTTGAGCATCGCAAATCCTAGACCAAGCATCTTTTAAATATTCTCCTCCCCTTTATTTAAAATTAAGCACTTCATTTTCGGGAGTAAAAGTAACAAGCGAAGAACTAGCCATAGTGGTGAAGCAAACGAGCAACAAGCAAATAAAAATATTTTTGTGTTTTTGTTAAAAAAATAGAAGTGGGGGAGATGAAAATGAGAGGCAAATGCAAATAAAAAGGCAAATAAAATAAATGCAAGTGGATGATTGTTTCTGCGAAGGTACTTGGTAATTTTGATGATGTCTCCCCGGCAATGGCGCCAGAAATTCTTCCTGCTACTTGTAGATTGAGTTGGTATTTCCCCGAAGAGGAGAGGATGATGCAGTATAGTAGAGATAAGTATTTCCCTCAGTTAAGAACCAAGGTTATCAATCCAGTAGGAGAACCAAGAAAAATTCCGTTAAGCGCACTTGCACACACAAAAGCAAACACTTGCACCCAACACAAATAAGAGGGTTGTCAATCCTCTTAGCGGTTATTTGCAAGGATTAATTCTGATAGTGGTAGATAGATAAACTAAAATACTAAATAAAATAAAAGTACATAAATTGCAGCAAGGTATTTTTGAGTTTTTAATATATGATAAAGTAGACCCGGGGGCCATAGTTTTCACTAGAGGCTTCTCTCTCGAACGCATAGCATACGGTGGGTAAACAAATTACTGTTGGGCAATTGATAGAAAAGCAAATAATTATGATAGATTCATGGCAATGATCATGTATATAGGAATCACATCCGAGACAAGTAGACCGACTCCTGCCTGCATCTACTAATCTTACTCCACCCATCGACCGCTATCCAGCATGCATCTAGGGTATTAATTATGAAACAGAGTAACGCCTTAAGCAATATGACATGATGTAGACAAAGTAAACTCAAGCAATATGATAAACCCCATCTTTTTATCCTTAATGGCAATATTACAAATACGTGTCATGTCCCTTTCTATCACTGGGATTGAGCGCCGCAAGATTAAACCCATCACAAAGCACCTTTCCCATTGCAAGATAAATCAATCTAGTAGGCCAAACCAAATCGATAGATCGGAGAGAAATACAAAGGTATAATAATCATGCATAAGACAGTTCAGAGAAGACTCAAATATTTCTCATGAATAATCTGATCATAAACTCACAATTCATCGGATCCCAACAAACACATCGCAAAAGAAGATTACATCGGATAGAACTCCAAGAACATCGAGGAGAACATGGTATTGAAGATCAAAGAGAGAGAAGAAGCCATCTAGCTACTCGCTATGGACCCGTAGGTCTATGGTAAACTACTCACACATCATCGGAAGGGCAGCAAGGTTGATGTAGAAGCCCTCCGTGATCGATTGCCCCTCCGGTAGAGTACCGGAAAAGGCCTCCAGATGTGATCGCGAAAGAACAGAGGCTTGCGGCGGCGTAAAAGTTATTCGGGGTGGCTCTCTGTTGGTTTCCCAATATTTGAGAATTTATAGAAGTGGAATTAGGTCAAACGGAGCCACGAGGGCCCCACAAGGCAACACGGTGCCCCCCCGGGCCGCGCCCTGTTGCCTTGTGAAGCCTCCGTGAGGCTTCTGGCCTCCTCCCGAAGCTTCCAAGGTCTCTTTTGTCCAGAAAAAAATCTCCAAAAAGTTTCGTGGCATTTGGACTTCGTTTGCTACTGATTTCCTGAAAAACCAAAAACAAGCAGAAAACAGCAACTGGCACTGGGCACTAGGTTAATAGGTTAGTCCCAAAAAATGATATATAATTGCATATAAAAACATCCAAGATTGATACTATAATAGCATGGAACAATCAAAAATTACAGATACGTTAGAGACGTATCATGTGTCGGTACCCGGCACCTTTGTATCTTACCTTGGGTGTGTGTGTTGTGTGTGGTGGTGGCGTGTGTTTGTATCGGTATGTTTGCTGGTCGTTGCTTTATATATAAAGTGGGGCGAAAGCATTTTTCGGTAATTTATCGGCATGTGCTTGTTATGTCTCCTGGTGGTTCTTACGTATTGATGGAGTAATGGATCATCACATTTCTATTATTTTTGGCCAATGGGAGCCCTTTGATACATTATTTTTTTTCCCTTTTTCTTTTCCAGAATTTTTTTTCTTTCCTTATTCCTTTTGAGGCAAAAGTAGACAATCCTATACGTATAGCTTTTTTTTGAGAAGTAGGATAACCCCCGGCCTCTGCATAGAACGATGCATGCAGCCATATATTATTAAGAATGCAAAATCCAGCAGCCGAACAAACTCGACCCGAAAATAAAACGAAAAACAAACCCTGAGGCCGAATACCTCGCGACAGTACCTCTCCCAGATAGCCACTAACCCTATGTTACAAGACACAACTTAGACAAAAAATACACAACTCCTAGGCTACGCCTTCAAGAAGGAATTGCCGCACGTGCGCCGATGATGGCGAGTCTACCACAAGGTTAAACTCCGGATTCTCATCCCCAAAGCCAAGCCTCAATCCACCACCTTCAACAAGGACACGACACAGGCGCGCGACGACATAGCCCGGTCTGAAGATGATATTGGAAGTACAGGCGAAACAAAGTGGCACGTGTAAAACTAGAAACATCATCGGCAAGAACTGCTCAGGAAGAAAGCCAGACGCCAAGAGAACCGAAATGCCGAGACATCTGAGATACAATCAAAATATATGTTTGCAAAATAAATGACTGCGGAAGCAGTTATCGATGCCACCCTTTGTCGAAACAAAAGCAGTTATCGACGCCACATCAAAGAACCTCCTAGCAAATCCCAGTTGTGCGCAACACTCATTTTCAATAAAATTTTAAAAGTATCTATAGTAATACAATTTTTGGTTGTGTCATTATCTAAAACAAATGCTTGTATAAATTTTTCGAAACCTTTTGACACAAAAATAATACCTATAGAAATCAATTTCTCAGCTTTCTGATCGCATGTTCCCAGTAGCCAAAATGTTGATCTGTAGTGTTTTGATGCTCCGAACTGAATTATGCGATGATCTAACATGTTTAGTCAGGAAGTATTGGGTGGGTTGTAGAGAAGGGAAAACACAAAATCCATTTGATTGCTTGGGATAGACGGAAGAGCAAGGGAGGAATTAGTTTCTGAGATATGTGATTATTTAATCAAGCACTCCTTGTGCGACAAGCTGGCGACTGATCCAGAATCCTGAAAGCTTATGTGGTCAAGTTCTCAAAGCTAAATATTACCCCTCGGGTAACCTTTTGGACACCCTCTTCTAGCTACTTGGCAAACTATTGAGTATGGCCATTGGCCAAGAGCTTGTGAACAAGGGAGCTATCTAGCGTGTCTGTGATGCAGCAAATTTCATATATGGTGGGATCCTTGGTTATTGCATGATCTCATGCTCCAGCTGGTGGTGGGTATCTCCAATATTCTAGATCTAATGGGACCATGGAAGGAGTAGGTGATGAAGGAGTACAAGGAAGGAAATCTAGACATACAACTATGTAAAGAGACCTAGACCAATACTAATACTCCATAACACCCCTCCCCCTCCCCCCGGAGCGTCAAATGCAGTCTGCAATAGCATAAAACAAAAAAAAATAGTGGAAATCCAAAATCCGTGTCTTCAAAGAATCCTTCTAGCACAGAATCTTCAAAAACTTGTTAAATGAAGCCAAAGTTGATAGAATCGGTCGGGAAAGGAGATCGACACAGGCCAAGAGAAAAATCAAACGAGGAGAACAAAAAGAGCATGTCACAAAGAGAGTAGCACAAGAAACTGACAACAAATGAAGCTCGCAACAAGAGAATGTGTGTAGATCAATGACGGTGCAAAAGAAGGCCACGGAAATCTTATAGAAAACAGCAAGGGCCAGGAAGGACCAGGACCAAAAAAAGGCGGATATATAAAGGTTTAGTGGACTTGCATGACATATGAGAAACACGAAAGAGTGACAGACTTCATGGACGTAGCAGAAATAAAAAGCTAGAAGCTAGGGCACAAACAAGACAATGATGCATGAGCACCCAATATAGGATTGTAACATGGCTTTGATACCATTTTAGAGGATCAACTTGACTGTATTGCATAGCCCATGGGGCAAAATATATAGTACAATAGACTTGGGGTACAAGAAAGGAAATCTAGACTAATATGACTACAAAAAGACCTAGACCAATAGTAATACGCCTTAAAAAGTGGATCATGAGACTAAGGCCATCCTAAACAAACACTGAGGAATTTATTGCATCCCATCTGGATAAGAGAGACTCCTTCTCCCTCAGAAGTACTTATAGAGTGGCTCTAACAAAACAGCTCCTTGAAAATGATGGAGACATGTCGAGCACAAGACAGATGGAGACAGGCCAAAGTGTTATCTGCTATGGTTACTTCAGGTATCACGGAAGGTCGAGATTGCTTAGAAGTTAGCTCAAGATTCGCTTTCAACTCGGCTGAGTAATTAAATGGAGAGGATGGATGGGAACACTTGACACATGTCGTATATATGGCCTAGAGGATGAATCTTCATTTCATGCTACGTATCACTGACCATGTGCCCGAAGTATTTGGAAAGCTATGTGTAGAGAAACAAAGGCAATGAATAGTGCAAAATGAATAGTAATCTTTGTTGATGTTGATCACACACATACTCCCTCCATTTCCTTTTTGTTTGTGCATAAGTTTATTCGCTTTTTTCTACAATTGTCTGTGTGTTCAACTTTTTAAGCCTTCTCTTCCGATGATGTTCCTCTATTATGCTTTTCCCATCCAATTCGTTGCATGTGTGAGCCAATCCATTGCATGTACAGAGAGCAATTAGTGGGCAGGCTAGCGGCACGCAAAGCGGGTGAGGGGCGTATGCAGAGAAGGGCCAATCCGTGCATGTGCGCATTTATAGCATGTCAGTTTTTAAACCATGCAATTGCCATTTGCGCAGGGGTAAAACATTCTAAAAAATCTCAATTGTGCCCTCCTTGGTACGTGGGATGGTGCTTATGGGCAAAGAAATAAGAATTGGAGGGAGTGTATGGGTCCCCATAGGGACAGTTATAAGATAAAGATTTGGAACAGAGCTCGTGCTGTCGCATGGATGGGAAATTGCATATGCAGTTATTTAGTCATGATTAATCCCAATCAATTAAGTTAATTGATTCTCAACACTCTCACTAATCACTGCATATCCTTGACCCGCATGGTGTGGGGCGAGGAGACAATGAATTGGCCAGTGGTTGGAGCAACGAACTCGAGGAGTGCCCGAATTGCTCAAGATCAGCGGTATTAGCTCACCTTTCCTTCCTTCTCCTTCTTCCTATGATGTCCACGTTGCTCTCGGTAGAGGTGGCGTGTTGATAATGTGTAGATAAACAAAGTTAATGAATAGTGATAAATGAAGAATAACTTGTATTGACGTTCATCCCCATAGGGGAAATTACAAGGTAAAGAGAGGGAATAGAGCGTATGCGGCTGCGGTTGCCTAGATTGGCAACTCCCTATGCATTAGGTAGAATTAATCCAATAATTTAAATAATTAATTCTCAACACTGTGAAGCAAGTTTGGGACATCCTTAACAGAGGTATGCAATGATGGACCCAGGTGGTTATTCACTTAGGTTCAATGGTTAAGTGACACACAAATGGTATTTTTTATGTTGCTACACAATGAGCTTATTCATGAGAAAGCTACACCTTGGTTCCAAGAACCCAAAATATTTCTTATCTAGCTATGTGGAGTATTTGTCATTGATCGCTAGACATCTACACACAAATCTTGAGAAGGAAAAAACATGTGGTTAGCTACGCCCAAACGGGGTTGTTCATGGTAGTAGAAGAAACACATAATGTGCATAGACGTACCAAAGAACCGCGATATATGTCATCCTAGAATCTGATTGCATCGAAACGATCTCTATTACTTCTTCTCCAGGGAAGTACCTGTTAAGGTATGTATCAAGGGTAGACAAAGGCAATTCCAAATGGAAATAAGGATTTAAACTTATGTAAAATAGCTAGGGATCAAAACAAGGCCAATCATAACTCGTCTATCCGAAGATCGCAATCTCACCCTGTTGGCTAAGGGTTATTCTGATGATGTTGGTGCAATCACCCGCGAGCTATCGTCTTTCTATATTTGGTAAGTATTGCACATAGACTCACCCAGCACCCCAAAATTGCAAGTCCTACCTCTCATGCTCACCCGATCCTGCCAAAATTCTGGTCCCCACCACCACCACCACCACCAAGACCAGCCAAGGCAGGTGATTGTCATAACCCCTCCAAATTCTCTCTTTTCTCGTCAATGCCAAGTCCCCCAAAAGTTTCATCGAGTACCACACTACAGGGTAGTGGTAGACCAGGAAAAAAACCTAGTGGCATTGGGCACCAGAGCAAGCAAAAACTTCACATAGACGCGCAACAAAAAACACAGTGACAACACCAAGGTAAGGAAAAAATATGTCATTCTTACCTGGTCTTGGCACATGTTCCCTTTATAGAACTTTCTTATGTTCTATGTTATTACCTTTAGTTAAGTTGCCCCCCATGTGTGCCTAACTCATTTTGTATCTGTTCTTACCATGTGTGCTCTATTATGTTTCTGTTGGATCTATTATCTTGCCTATACACCCCTATCTTGGTTGTGTGTCTCTCTAGGCATCCCCCATTTTGCATGCTCAATGTTTTGTGCCTGATTGATTCAAAGAAAACACGGGAAAAGGTGGTCATCTTAGTTATTGATTTGGGCATCCATCGTGTTAAGCAAAAAAAAGTTGGGAACAAAACAACACAACCCTTGTGGTAGGAAATTTATGTCATGTAAACCTTGATTCCCTATATATATATATATTTGTGCAAAAAGCAACTACGGTCTTGTGTTTCATGCATGATTGGATACCATAGACAAGGACAAAATTTGCCCCCTCTAATGACCTATTAAGCATGGTTTTGCGTAATTGTTGAGATTGAGGGGCACTACTAGAAATCCAAATATTTCCGACGGTGAACTCTAATAGCCGTCGAACCATCGGTTATTATAGTAATAGCCGACGGTAGTGTCAACCGCCGATGGTAATTATCAACTCACAGGTATTGCCATTAATAACCGACGGTATACTAGAATATGCCCGACAGTGAAAATCCAACTCTCGGGTATTCAACTTAATGCCCGACGGTTCCTTGCAATGCCCGACGGTTTTTGCTACACCCACGGGGATTCCACGTAATGCCCGACGGTTCATTGTAATACCCGACAGTTTTTGCTACACCCATGGGGATTACATGTAATGCTCGACGGTTTTTGTTACACCCATGGGTATTACATCTAATGCCCAATGGTGACATTTAATAGCCGAAGGTGAAAAGAAAACTCTCACATATGAGTGAAAATGGCCGACGGTACCTGTTTGACTCTCGGTTATTTGAGAAAATACCCGACGGGGGATAGCAATAACTGGCGGTTAACTTTCACTCTCGGTGATATGTTTCAATGGACAATATCAACAAACATGTGGAATGGCCAATATTATGTTCCAGATCATTTCCATATAAGAAAATTCCAAGAATTAAGATCTAGCATTACTATTGTAAGTGCATTATGTTGTTTTCACAATTAATGTATATAAGATATGCTTAATAAATTTGGTACTAAACAATACAAATAGGATGGTTAAAAAACTATGCACTTAGAAAGTTGAGAAGAAGTCGTTGTCCCTGCCACGATCTATCTTCTCTGACGACGTCACCTCCCGGAGTAGTGCCCAACGTAGTCTTGTATATACAATGTCTAGGTCTAGGTTGGGTTCACCGTGTGGCACATGCCATCTTGTCGTGGAGTGCATTGCATGCTCACATCTGAGCAGTGGAGTGTATATGAAGCTCGCAGTCCTGGTGGTACTTGTTGCTGGCCAGCTGCTACACAGCATCGCTGAAATCTTTCAATATGCTTGCATGTTTCCTGCTCTGCAGGTGATTCGCTCCTCCATGCTTCCAAGGTCAATGCGGTGGCAAACATGGGAGAGGTAAAAGAAGGAGTTTTAGATTGAGATAGAGCTCATATATCTGGTGGTTGTTGTGGAGAGGCTACGACATCTGCTATGGTGATCGGCTGCCCAGCTCCACCACACCACCACATCTGCTGGCCGAAAGCAGGGCGGCCATTCTTCTTCCTTCCGACCAAGGAAGTAAAAGGGAGGCATCGCTGCTTCTTCAAGGAGTCTGCAACATGGAGTCACGGAGGACTTGCTGTCCCAAGTGGTATCTTATCCTACAAAAGTGAGGCTATGCCCGCACTATATTGGACACGAAGTGTTTTCCATCACCGTTTCTATAAAAGCTTTGAGAATTTTGAATCAGTTTTACTAGTACTTAGAATTCAAAAACAGAGGCGAACATATTATATTTAGAAATAAGAATTCTAAAACTGGTGGATGGGTGGTAGTTACAATTCTTTATTTTGGTCACAACCATGACAAATCTACTTGGATTATCTATGAAGTGTTGGAAGCTTTGATGATTGTGCATATGCTCACTTCCACAAATGCACACGTAACTAACAAAAATATTTTGGGATGTTTTTTGGCAGTGGCATTTCAAGTGTGACCCATCGGAGCAAGAGAAGGCAGATGGTATTTTGGAGGAGAACTTGACTAGGAAAGTGAAGCAGATGCTACATGAGGAAAAGGCGGCCACCATCAAAAGATTAAAGAAGAAGGGACAATTGCCTCCAGAACTAACAGAAGTGGACGATGACGGTAACCGCTGGCCAACTAAGGAACCTTTAATTTCTGTAAAGAGGGTTGACTTTGGTATCGATGTTTGTTGGCGTCTACTATGTGAGCACTAGAGTAGTGCTGAATTTAGAGGGTTATCTTTAACCAACAAGAGGAACAGACTTGCTGATGGGGACACGGTCTTCCATTGTAGTGGTGCGAGAAATGTTGTCGCCACATGTCAATTTCTGGTACTCTATTTTCCACAAGCATCTTTCTGCTTCCACTGAATAAGAAAGTTTCATTTACATTGGATGATGTGTCACACTTTTTAATTCAGAAACTCAAAACTAGGAAATACCATGGAATTTCCGGTGCTTGGCTTCACACACACAAATTGCATCGAGGGACTGATACGTCTCTGATATATCTATAATTTTTTATTGTTTCATGCTATTATATTAAACGAAGTCCAAACACAATGAAACTTTTTGACAAATTTTTCTGGACCAAAATAGACCCTAGAAGCTTCGGCAGGAGACCAGACGACAGAAGATGGAGCGAGAAGGCAAGGAGTGCAGCCTGGGGGTAGGCGTGCCCAACCCCCTTGTGGGCCCCCTGTAGCTCCGTTTACCCTAATTACAGCGCTATAAATTTGTAACACCCCAAAATTTTCCTCTGGATTTTTAATTCTTTTCTTTAAAATAAAATGCTTTGAATTATTTTGACCCAATTCTTTTTCTTCTCTTTCTTCTGTTTTGAAATTCATTTTTTATTTTTATTGGGTTTCAAAAAATTAGATGGTTCTGATTTGGAAGGTTGTTTATTTGGAAAATTATTTTGGAGGATCACAAACAATTTTCATTTAGAAAAGTTTTTGGAATAATTAATTTTTTCTTTGGAAATGGCCTTTTCAATTCTTCCTAGCCCTTCTAAAATTCTTCCTATAAATTTTCTGCCACTCCTAAATTATCCCTCAAGTCATCCTCACATTCTAGGACAGTATCCAACTCCTTTCCACCTTACAAAAATATTTCTGCAATAATTATTAAATTCCAAAGTTGAAATTTAATTTATTCATGGTTTCTTTGGTTTACAAAGGAACTATATTTTCTACAATTCTTCTGCCTCCACCAAAATTTCCCCAACAACTAGACAGTACCCAAAACCCATTTCACCAAAAACATTGGGTTCCACAATTCAAAAATTTAAAATTTCATTCAGTTCAATTTTGGACCAGAAACAATCTCTCTGATACAAACCTATTTTTAATAGCTCCAAAAATTCTGAAATTTTGCCAAGCCCTCTTATTTGCATCAACACCTCACCACAAGAATTCCCTAAAAATCCTAAAATGCCTAGACCTCTCTGTCATTTCATCATACACCTGGTATGCGCACTGTTCACTGTGGATCAAATTCAGTTAACTGAATTTGTGCAGCGGCAGAGGTGCTCGACGCCGTGCTTCACACTCCATCGCCTTTCCTCCTCATCCACGCCTCTCCCAGTCATCATTGAGCTGGCGTAACTCACCCCTGGTCAGTAACTCCACCGACGAAACAGTACTTGGCCGGTGCAGCGGCCTCCGATCTCATCCGCGGCGGCTGAGCGAATCGGCTCGATCCCGCCCGCCATCTTCACCCCGCCCGCCTAATCCCCTCCACGCGACGCCTCCCCGCGACACCAGAGCACCGTCCAAGCCGCCCAGGGCCCCACTGGCAGTCGCCGGAGACGGATGCCGCCGCCGCACCCGTACACCGACCTCGCCGTGGATAAGGCCGCAGTGCTCGTTCTCGCCCGCGTTTAAGCTTCTGGAGTCCTCCGTCAACCCTCCTAGATCATTCACCGCACCTCGCCACCACCCCTAACCTACTTCGGTGGCCGGAGTTACTCCGGCGTCAGCCGCAAGCCACTGGCTTCCCCGATCGCCTGTAAAAAGAGGCCCCCGAGGTCCATTCTCTCCTCGTACCACCTCCACACCATCTCAATCGACCGCCAAGCCACTCGCTCGACCTCGGGGAGGCCTCCTTCCCCGTCTCCGGTCACCGACCCACCGCAACCATCCCCGATCACCACAACGCAAATACTCCACCTCCACCGCTCAAACTCTGCCAGTAGTCTCAAATCACACCCATACTTCGATCCCGCGCCTCAATTTCACCTCACGAGCTCTCTCCGGCGAGATCCTAATACGCCTGAAAACACCGTCCGCCGCCGTCGACCTCGCCGCCGTTCAGGTGCTCGCCGGCGACCACCTCCACTACCCACCGACGCGGAGTTCCACCCTGAACACATCCCGATCATCGCCGCCTCCCAAAACCCCGGCGATCGTCGCCGGTGATCATCGCCGCCCTCTGTGCACACGCGCGAGCTCTTTCGAATTTAAACCTGACGGGTGGACCCCACCCGTCAGCGTTTTATTCTTTTCCGTTTAAAATAGAAAGCGTATTCTCCGGTTTACGCCTTCTCTGCTGAAAGGCGTATAACGCCCGAAGCGTTTTTCTTTTTTCTGTTTTTAAACTGAAAGTGTATTCTCTGTTTTACGCTTTCCACGCTGGGAAGCGTATTCTCTCCCGAAACGTTTTCTTATAAACGCACAGGGACTGTAATTTTTACAGAAAAACCCCTGAGTTTAAAAGTTGAATAACTTTTAAACTACAACTCTGATTGAGTTGAATCTTTTTTTGAAATTCTTATTTTTCTCTCTAGTTTTTTTAGTAATTATGTAAAAATATTTTGAGACAAGTTTTGGTACTGTTGCCAAATTTTTAATTGGAGTTTGAATTTGAATTTTTCAGAAAAAGAAGAGGGAAACTTTGCCGGGAATTTTGAGTGTTCTCCTTCTGACTACTTTGGACAAGGCAAGCATTTTGAACTTGGGGATATGGTGATTGCATTTGCATTGCATGGTTGCATCGGTAGGAATTGCACCGTTTGTGTAGTCTATCGCAAGTGCATGCATGCATGGTCATAATATTTCTTATGCATGACTTGCACTTCACTCAAGCATCTGACATGGGGAAATGCTGTGAGCACTAGGAGTACAGCTCCTGCCTTGGACGTGCTGGTGAGCACGGTCCTGTTGTGACACGACGGTGTCACCGTGGCTTGTGAGATATGCCGGTTATAATAATAACACCTCTTGAGTCGACCTAGATCAGGTCTTGTTCCGTCACACCTAGCTAAACACCGTGCTGCCTTGGGTCTTCCCGCGAGGGAAGTACGGTTTAGTAAGTTGCTAACCCCTGTCTGTGTACACACCACATAGAGGGCCATGATGAGGGTTTCCACGGCCATGGACTAAATCCCGTCATTAGGTCAGGGGGCATGGGTGTATCCGGCTGGGCCGAGAGGGGGGCACCCCTTGTAATCCGCGCGTATGAATAGTGATCCCATGCTACTCGAGATTGTAGTCTCCCCGACTTAGAGTTTTTCTTGAACGGTGCTTTGGGTGATTCCTGGCATCCGGAAAGTTAATCTGGTGTGTGCTGGTCAGGTGTGTTTTCAACCCAAAGACCGTAGTGGGAATTAGTCAATGCCACGGTGTTGACTAAAGAAATCTGATACACGTGGGTAAGAGTACACCCTCTGCAGAGGTATACCTATTCGAATAGCCGTGTCCGCAGTCAAGGATGTTAGCTGGGAAGGGTCAAGTGTCGGTCCGGTGTCGGTCTTCGGAGGAAAATAAATAATTTGAGCATCAAATATTTTACAGAATATTATTATTTAATCACTAACGCTGTCATGGATATTTTTTGTCATCATGAGTATTATGGTTAGGAATATTATTGTCACTATGCATATTATTATGGACTAACCCGTTTCTCTTATTTTAATTTTCCTGAGTGTCTCAGGGGCTGGCTAGACTACCCCGGATACCCAGTTTTATTTTCAAGACCTCTCGTGGCGTCGCTTGAGTTCATGGGTGGTCTGTCTCGCCCGATACTCTTTTAGACACCCGTTTGGCATTTCTTTTCAAGACCTCTCGTGGCGTCGCTTGAGTTCATGGGCGGTCTGTCTCGCCCGATACTCTTTTAGACACCCGTTTGGCATTTCTTTTCAAGACCTACCGTGGTGTCACTTTTAGACACCCGACTGGCATTTCTCTTCAAGACCTCTCGTGGCGTCGCTTGAGTTCATGGGCGGTATGTCTCGCCCGATACTCTTTTAGACACCCGTTTGGCATTTCTCTTGGATTCTAGGGCGGTGTTATCACGCCCGATTATCCACTTTTAATTTTCTTGATTTATCACTAACAATTTATTTTTCTGCACATACTAATATTTATCATGCCATGTTTTAAAATTCGGTCAGCATGAGCATAGCATTTAATCCATCATGAGCGTAGGCATTCGTTATATCTTTTGTTCATAATGTTTGCGAGTACATTCAAACGTACTCACTGGCTTGTCCCTGACTATTTCATTGGCCAGACCTGGAGGAGGACGAGCTTGCGGAAGGAGATTGTGCTAGCGAGCCCGACGCTTAGAGGTGTCCCAGTCAGTCAACCTGTGATCTTGGAGTCTACCACATGTATCATCCGCTGTGTTTCCGCTACACCAATAAAATAGTCAAGCCTCACACTGACGCTTGACTCTATTTTATTGTATCAGTGTTGTCTACCACCACACCACTGTATTATTCCACCACCGTAGTATATTGGCCAGCTTGTAATAATTGTTGGGCACTCTGGCTCCACCCTTGTGTAATATTATTGTACTAGATATCTATATCAAGGAAGTCTACCAGTTGATCTTAGGGCTGGTATGACTTGAGGCTCTTCTATGATTTATCCCAGAAAAGGGTCTGACAAACCTTGGTATCAGAGCCAGGCTGACTGTAGGAAACCCCTAGGCACGGACGCTAGTAATAGAGTCGGTACTAATATTTTTTAGCTTTCATCTCATGCATTTATAATTAAATCTGGCATGTATAAATTAAATCTGCATGTGTGTATAACCTGCACTTACGTTTTTGGGAGGGAATTTTTTTTTCAGTCCCTTAAAAATTTATTTTCTTGCCTTTATGATTTCTTTTCTCATCGGTGTCACACAAATACCCCGGAAAGAAAATGCATCATCCCTGGAGACGTTCCATGCCCAGTCCGCTAGAGGACAACTTTGGACAGATGGGAAATAATTTCACACAGGGACAGACAAGTCAGCAGAGCAATGACTCAGCGTTTTCACAAGTATGCCGTTTGTACGAGCAAAGTCAGCAACAGCACCAAGAGATGATGCAGCATCTAATTAATATGTTAAATCACCAAGGACAAAATCAACACAGGTCAAAATTATCTGAGCTTCAGAGGACCAATCCTACTGTATACTCACACACAGATAAACCTCTGGAAGCAGATGATTGGCTGCGTGATATGGAAAGAAAATTGAACATCGCTCAGTGTACAAACCAGGAAAAGGTGATGTATGCTCCGCACTATTTTTTTGGTACAGCGGCATCCTGGTGGGAAAATATATGTCACACTCATGGAGCAAATATGACATGGGAACGGTTCAAGGAAAATTTCCGGGGAGCACATATCCCCAACAGTATTATGAAAATGAAGAAAAGGGAGTTTGAGGATCTCAAGCAACGAGGTACCACGGTAACTCAATACCTGGACCAGTTTACACAGCTGGCCCGGTACGCAAATGATGAGTACATGACAGAGGACAAAAAGATGAAGAAATTTCTTGATGGACTCGTTCCATCTCTCAAGTGCCAACTGGTGGTCCACACTTTTCTAGATTTCAAGACACTGGTTGACAAGGCAATTATACTGGAGAATGAGCACCGCAACATAAATGAAATTCGCAAACGCCGGATGACCCAGTTAGTACAAGTTCGCATCAACAGGCCCCGAAATGAATTTCAGAGGCCTGTGGCACCCCGACCACCAATTCCAACACCACGACCACCAATTCCAACACCACGACCGCAGCAGAGTCGCAACATCTTCAACAATAGGACTAAGGAGACAATGTTCCATCCTGGCATTACCTGTTATGCCTGTGGTGAAGAAGGGCATTTTGCCAGGCAATGCCCAAAACAGGGGAACAACAATAATGTTCTGAAGCCCAACAACAATGGCCGCAATGTTAATGCAGCCCCACGGCACAGCAACCCCAACAACAACCAAAGGAAGGGACAGGTGAATCACGTGACCTTTGAGGCAGCACAAAACGCACCGGACATCGTGTTTGGTACGTTCCCTGTCAACACAATTAATGCTATAGTTTTATTCGATTCTGGAGCTTCCCATTCATGCATTTCCAAAAGATTTGCTTCGGAGAATCAGTTTTCTTTTTCGCCTTTGCAAAATTCAATGATTATTCAGTCCCCGGGATCGAAGCAAAGCACAAAATGGTACTGCAAGGATGTGAACATTGAAATCAAAGGAATGAAGTTTCTAGCCAATCTCATTGTACTGGAAGCAGTCGATCTGGATGTTATTTTGGGAATGGACTGGCTGACTACAAATAAAGGTTTTATAGACTGCTACAACCGTACAGTGACTCTCACAAATTGTCAGGGGAAGACAATAAAATTTGGCACAAGGAAGATTTCTACTTCACATGGAAAATTAAATCAAGTGGATATGACAGAATTGAGCAAGGTTCCTGTGGTGTGCGAATACCCTGGCGTATTTCCAGAGGAGTTACCAGGCATGCCATCTGACCGTGAAATTGAGTTTGTTATTGAATTGGCACCTGGCATGGCACCCATTTATTAGAAGCCTTATCGTATGGCTCCGACAGAATTGGCTGAGCTAAAGAAACAAATTAAGGAATTAATGGAAAAAGGTTATGTTCGACCCAGCTCATCACCATGGGGATCGCCGGTTTTATTTGCTAAGAAAAAGGATGGTACCCTGAGGTTATGTATTGATTACAGGGCACTCAATATGGCTACCATCAAAAATAAATATCCACTGCCAAGAATCAATGACCTGTTCGAGCAACTGGCAGAAGCCAAGGTATTTTCAAAAATAGATTTGAGGTCAGGCTACCATCAATTAAGAATTCGACCGTCAGACATACCTAAAACTGCCTTTACCACCAGATACGGATTATATGAGTTCACAGTGATGCCTTTCGGTCTGACCAACGCTCCTGCTTATTTTGTGCATCTCATGAACAAGGTTTTCATGAAATACTTGGACAAGTTCATGGTTGTATTTATTGATGACATACTTATTTACTCCAAGACACCAGAGGAACATGAGCAACATCTTCGAATAGTTCTGGAAGAATTAAGGAAAAATCAACTATATGCCAAATTCAGCCAATGTGAATTTTGGCTACGAGAAGTTGGTTTTCTGGGGCACGTACTGACACAGGATGGGATAGCAGTGGACCTGAGTAAAGTAAAAGATATCTTAGGGTGGAAGCAACCCACCAACGTGACTGAGGTCAGAAGTTTTCTTGGGTTGGCTGGCTACTACCGACGATTTATTGAAGGATTTTCCACCATAGCCAAACCCATGACTCAGTTGCTCAAGAAAGATAAGAAGTTTGAATGGACCGAAGCTTGCGAGAAAAGTTTCCAAGAATTAAAGAAAAGGTTGACCACGGCACCTGTTTTAATCGTGCCAGATGTGCACAAAAATTTTGAAATATATTGTGACGCTTCCAGGACAGGACTTGGATGTGTATTAATGCAAGAAGGAAGGGTCGTAGCATATGCCTCAAGACAGCTACGACGACACGAAGAAAATTACCCTACCCATGATTTGGAGTTAGCAGCTGTGATACACACACTCAAGGAATGGCGACATTACCTTCTTGGTAACCGATGCGAGATATACACAGACCACAAAAGTCTTAAGTATATCTTCACCCAGCCAGAATTAAACTTGAGACAGCGTCGATGGCTTGACTTAATAAAGGATTATGATGTGGGAATTCATTACCACCTGGGTAAGGCAAATGTTGTGGCAGATGCTCTGAGCAGAAATCCATGCACCGACAATGACAGTGTGCAATTCTCACGGCATGAATTCAACCAGGAATTTGCCAAGCTTAATATGGTTCTAGTCACGGAACGAACCATTGCCCAGTTAGAAATAAAATCAACATTGGAGGATCAGATCAAAGAAGCTTAGAAAGGACACCCCAGCATCGAAGGAATTAAAAAGAAGGTAAATTTAGGCAAGGCATCTGAATTTACCATTGATAGTCAGGGAATCCTATGGTACGGAAAAAGGTTATGCGTACCCAACAAGGAAGAATAAAAGCAACAAATTTTGGTGGAAGCCCACACAACTCCGTACTCCATTCACCCAGGAGGAACAAAAATGTACAAGGATTTACAGGAAAAAAATTGGTGGCACGGGATGAAAAGGGATATCGCCGTATATGTCGCACGGTGTGACTCCTGTCAGCGTATAAAGGCAGAACATCAGAGGCCAGCAGGATTATTGCAGCCACTCAGAGTACCTGAATTGAAATGGGATGTGATAGGAATGGATTTTATTGTCGGATTACCAAGGTCACGACACGGAAATGATGCTATCTGGGTTATCACAGATTTATTAACCAAAGTGGCACATTTCATTCCGATAAAAACCACATACTCAACACAGAGGCTTGCAAGGTTATACCTTTCCCGAATTGTTTGCCTACACGGAGTACCCAAGACCATAGTCTCTGACAGAGGCACCCAGTTTGTCTCTAGATTTTGGGATCAATTGCAGCAAGCCTTAGGGACACAACTGGTATTCAGTACCACATATCACCCACAGACCGGTGGACAGACTGAACGGGTAAATCAAATATTGGAGGACATGTTAAGAGCTTGTGTGCTTACCTATGGAGTCAGCTGGGAAGATAGTTTGCCGTATGCGGAATTTTCATACAACAACAGTTATCAAGCCAGTTTAAAAATGTCACCCTTCGAAGGCCTGTACGGACAAAGATGCCGTACCCCACTCAATTGGTCCGAAACCGGAGATAGCCGAATTTTCGGCCCGGAAATTCTCAAAGAGGCAGAAACAAAAGTGAAAATTATTCAAGACAGACTGAGAGCAGCTCAGAGCCGTCAGAAGAGTTACTACGACCAAAAACACCGCCAGATCAGTTTTGAGCCTGATGAATATGTGTACCTCAGAGTATCTCCAATGAGGGGACTACAGAGATTTAAAGTTAAAGGAAAATTGGCACCGAGGTTTATTGGACCGTTCAGGATAATTGCAAGGAGAGGCAAGGTTGCCTATCAACTGGACTTACCCGCAGAATTATCGGATGTTCATGATGTGTTTCACATTTCACAGCTAAGGAGATGTGTCAGCAACCCAGAAAAACAAGTCCAACATCAAGACCTGGATATCCAACCAGACCTCTCATATAGAGAACGACCTATAAATTTTTTGGAGGAGTCTAAACGGAGAACCCGGCAGAATGTGATAAAGTTTTACAAAGTTCAGTGGAGTAATCACACCGAGGAAGAAGCAACGTGGGAAAGAGAAGATCATCTGAGGGCTGAATATCCGTACCTGTTTGAGGGACAGCTGACATCTCGGGGACGAGATTTTTCTTAAGGGGGGTAGGTGTTGTAACACCCCAAAATTTTCCTCTAGATTTTTAATTCTTTTCTTTAAAATAAAATGATTTGAATTATTTTGACCCAATTCTTTTTCTTCTCTTTCTTCTGTTCTGAAATTCATTTTTTATTTGTATTGGGTTTCAAAAAATTAGATGGTTCTGATTTGGAAGGTTGTTTATTTGGAAAATTATTTTGGAGGATCACAAACAATTTTCATTTAGAAAAGTTTTTGGAATAATTAAATTTTTTCTATGGAAATGGCCTTTTCAATTCTTCCTAGCCCTTCTAAAATTCTTCCTATAATTTTTCTTCCACTCCTAAATTATCCCTCAAGTCATCCTCACATTCTAGGACAGTATCCCACTCCTTTCCACCTTACAAAAATATTTCTGCAATAATTATTAAATTCCAAAGTTGAAATTTAATTTATTCATGGTTTCTTTGGTTTACAAAGGAACTATATTTTCTACAATTCTTCTGCCTCCACCAAAATTTCCCCAACAACTAGACAGTACCCAAAACCCATTTCAGCAAAAACATTGGGTTCCAGTTTCAAAATTTTCAAATTTCATTCAGTTCAATTTTGGACCAGAAATAATCTCTCTGATACAAACCTATTTTTAATAGCTCCAAAAATTCTGAAAATTTGCCAAGCCCTCTTATTGGCATCAACACCTCACCACAAGAATTCCCTAAAAATCCTAAAATGCCTAGACCTCTCTGTCATTTCATCATACACCTGGTATGCGCACTGTTCACTGTGGATCAAATTCAGTTAACTGAATTTGTGCAGCGACAGAGGCGCTCGACGTCGTGCTTCACACTCCATCGCCTCTCCTCCTCATCCATGCCTCTCCCAGTCATCATTGAGCCGCCATAACTCACCCCTGGTCAGTAACTCCACTGACGAAACAGTACTTGGCCGGTGCAGCGGCCTCCGATCTCATCCGCGGCGGCCGAGCGGATCGGCTCGACCCCGCCCGCCATCTTCACTCCTCCTGCTTCTCCTCTCACCTAATCCCCTCCACGCGGCGCCTCCCCGCGACACCAAAGCACCGTCCAAGCCGCCCAGGGCCCCACTGGCAGTCGCCGGAGACGGATGCCGCCGCCGCACCCGTACACCGACCTCGCCGTGGATAAGGCCGCAATGCTCGTTCTCGCCCGCGTTTAAGCTTTTGGAGTGCTCCGTCAACCCTCCTAGATCATTCGCCACACCTCGCCACCGCCCCTAACCTACTTCGGCGGCCGGAGTTACTCCGTCGTCAGCCGCAAGCCACTGGCTTCCCCGATCGCCTATAAAAAGAGGCCCCCGAGCTCCATTCTCTCCTCGTACCACCTCCACACCATCTCAATCGACCGCCAAGCCACTCGCTCGACCTCGGGGAGGCGTCCTTCCCAGTCTCCGGTCACCGACCCGCCGCAACCATCCCCGATCACCACAACGCAAATACTCCACCTCCACCGCTCAAACTATGCCAGTAGTATCAAATCACACCCATACTTCGATTCCGTGCCTCAATTTCACCTCACGAGCTCTCTCCGGCGAGATCCTAATACGCCCGAAAACACCGTCCGCCGCCGTCGACCTCGCCGTGCAGGTGCTCGCCGGCGACCACCTCCACTACCCACCGACGCGGACTTCCACCCTGAACACATCCCGATCATCGCCGCATCCCAAAACCCCGGTGATCGTCGCCGGTGATCATCGCCGCCCTCTGTGCACTCGCGCGAGCGCTTTCGAATTTAAACCCGACGGGTGGACCCCACCCGTCAGCGTTTTATTCTTTTCCGTTTAAAACAGAAAGCGTATTCTCCGGTTTATGCCTTCTCTGCTGAAAGGCGTATAACACCCGAAGCATTTTTCTTTTTTCTGTTTTTAAACCGAAAGCGTATTCTCTGTTTTACGCTTTCCACGCTGGGAAGCGTATTCTCTCCCGAAATGTTTTCTTTATAAACGCAGAGGGACTGGAATTTTTACAGAAAAACCCCTGAGTTTAAAAGTTGAATAACTTTTAAACTACAACTCTGATTGAGTTGAATCTTTTTTTGAAATTCTTATTTTTCTCTCTAGTTTTTTTAGTAATTATTTAAAAATATTTTGAGACAAGTTTTGGTACTGTTGCCAAATTTTTAATTGGAGTTTGAATTTGAATTTTTCAGAAAAAGAAGAGGGAAACTTTGCCGGGAATTTTGAGTGTTCTCCTTCTGACTACTTTGGACAAGGCAAGCATTTTGAACTTGGGGATATGGTAATTGCCTTTGCATTGCATGGTTGCATCGGTAGGAATTGCACCGTATGTGTAGTTTATCGCAAGTGCATGCATGCATGGTCATAATATTTCTTATGCATGACTTACACTTCACTCAAGCATCTGACATGGGGAAAGGCTATGAGCACTAGGAGTACAGCTCCTGCCTTGGACGTGCTAGTGAGCACGGTCCTTTTGTGACACGACGGTGTCACCGTGGCTTGTGAGATATGTCGGTTCTAATAATAACACCTCCTGAGTCGACCTAGATCGGGTCTTGTTCCGTCACATCTAGCTAAACACCGTGCTGCCACGGGTCTTCCCACGAGGGAAGTACGGTTTAGTAAGTTGCTAACCCCTGTCTGTGTACACACCACATAGAGGGCCATGATGAGGGTTTCCATGGCCATGGACTAAATCCCGTCATCAGGTCAGGGGGCATGGGTGTATCTGGCTGGGCCGAGAGGGGGCGCACCCCTTGTAATCTGCACGTATGAATAGTGATCCCATGCTACTCGAGATTGTAGTCTCCCCGACTTAGAGTTTTTCTTGAACGGTGCTTTGGGTGATTCCTGGCATTCGGAAAGTTAATCTGGTGTGTGCTGGTCAGGTGTGTTTTCAACCCAAAGACCATAGTGGGAATTAGTCAGTGCCACGGTGTTGACTAAAGAAATCTCATACACGTGGGTAAAGAGTACACCCTCTGCAGAGGTATACCTATTCGAATAGCCGTGTCCGCGGTCAAGGACGTTAGCTGGGAAGGGTCAAGTGTCGGTCCGGTGTCGGTCTTCGGAGGAAAATAAATAATTTGAGCATCAAATATTTTACAGAATATTATTATTTCATCACTAACGCTGTCATGGATATTTTTTGTTATCATGGGTATTATGGTTAGGAATATTATTGTCACTATGCATATTATTATGGACTAACCCATTTCTCTTATTTTAATTTTCCTGAGTGTCTCAGGGGCTGGCTAGACTACCCCGGACACCCAGTTTTATTTTCAAGACCTCTCGTGGCGTCGCTTGAGTTCATGGGCGGTCTGTCTCGCCCGATACTCTTTTAGACACCCGTTTGGCATTTCTTTTCAAGACCTCTCGTGGCGTCGCTTGAGTTCATGGGCGGTCTGTCTCGCCCGATACTCTTTTAGACACCCGTTTGGCATTTCTTTTCAAGACCTACCGTGGTGTCACTTTTAGACACCCGACTGGCATTTCTCTTCAAGACCTCTCGTGGCGTCGCTTGAGTTCATGGGCGGTCTGTCTCGCCCGATACTCTTTTAGACACCCGTTTGGCATTTCTCTTGGATTCTAGGGCGGTCTTATCACGCCCGATTATCCACTTTTAATTTTCTTGATTTATCACTAACAATTTATTTTTCTGCACATACTAATATTTATCATGCCATGTTTTAAAATTCAGTCAGCATGAGCATAGCATTTAATCCATCATGAGCATAGGCATTCGTTATATCTTTTGTTCATAATGTTTGCGAGTACATTCAAACGTACTCACTGGCTTGTCCCTGGCTATTTCATTGGCCAGACCTGGAGGAGGACGAGCTTGCGGAAGCAGATTGCGCTAGCGAGCCCGACGCTTAGAGGTGTCCCAGTCAGTCAACCTGTGATCTTGGAGTCTACCACATGTATCATCCGCTGTGTTTCCGCTACACCAATAAAATAGTCAAGCCTCACACTGACGCTTGACTCTATTTTATTGTATCAGTGTTGTCTACCACCACACCACTGTATTATTCCACCACCGTAGTATATTGGCCAGCTTGTAATAATTGTTGGGCACTCTGGCTCAACCCTTGTGTAATATTATTGTACTGGATATCTATATCAAGGAAGTCTACCAGTTGATCTTGGGGCTGGTATGACTTGAGGCTCTTCTGTGATTTATCCCAGAAATGGGCTTGACAAACCTTGGTATCAGAGCCAGGCTGACTGTAGGAAACCCCTAGGCACGGACGCTAGTAAGAGAGTCGGTACTAACATTTTTTAGCTTGCATCTCATGCATTTATAATTAAATCTGGCATGTATAAATTAAATCTGCATGTGTGTATAACCTGCACTTACGTTTTTGGGAGGGAAATTTTTTTTTCAGTCCCTTAAAAATTTATTTTCTTGCCTTTATGATTTCTTTTCTCATAGGTGTCACACAAATACCCCAGAAAGAAAATGCATCGTCCCTGGAGACGTTCCATGCCTAGTCCGCCAGAGGACAACTTTGGACAGATGGGAAATAATTTCACACAGGGACAGACAAGTCAGCAGAGCAACGACTCAGCATTTTCACAAGTATGCCGTTTGTACGAGCAAAGTTAGCAACAACACCAAGAGATGATGCAGCATCTAATCAATATGGGAAATCACCAAGGAGAGAATCAACACAGGTCAAAATTATCTGAGCTTCAGAGGACCAATTCTACTGTATTATCACACACAAATAAACCTCTGGATGCAGATGATTGGCTGCGTGATATGGAAAGAAAATTGAACATCACTTAGTGTACGGACCAGGAAAGGGTGCTGTATGCTCCGCACTATTTTTCTGGTACAGCAGCATCCTGGTGGGAAAATATATGTCACACTCATGGAGCAAATATGACATGGGAACAGTTCAAGGAAAATTTCCGGGGAGCACATATCCCCAACAGTATTATGAAAATGAAGAAAAGGGAGTTTGAGGATCTCAAGCAACGAGGTACCATGGTAACTCAGTACCTGGACCAGTTTACACAGCTGGCACGGTACGCAAATGATGAGTACATGACAGAGCACAAAAATATGGAGAAATTTCTTGATGGACTCGTTCCATCTCTCAAGTGCCAACTGGTGGTCCACACTTTTCCAGATTTCAAGACACTGGTTGAGAAGGCAATTATACTGGAGAATGAGCACCGCAACATAAATGAAATTCGCAAACGCCGGATGACCCAGTCAGTAAAAGTTCGCAGCAATAGGCCCCGGAATGAATTTCAGAGGCCTGTGGCACCCCGACCACCAATTCCAACACCACGACCACCAATTCCAACACCACGACCGCAACAGAGTCGCAGCATCTTCAACAACAGGACTAAGGACACAACGTTCCGTCCTGGCATTACCTGTTATGCCTGTGGTGAAGAAGGGCATTTTGCCAGGCAATGCCCAAAACAGGGGAACAACAATAATGTTCCGAAGCCCAACAACAATGGCCGCAATGTTAATGCAGCCCCACGACACAGCGACCCCAACAACAACAAAGGAAGGGACAGGTGAATCACGTGACCTATGAGGAAGCACAAAACGCACCGGACATCATGTTTGGTACGTTCCCTATCAACACAATTAATGCTTCAGTTTTATTCGATTCTGGAGCTTCCCATTCATGCATTTCCAAAAGATTTGCTTCGGAGAATCAATTTTCTTTTTCTCCTTTGCAAAATTCAATGATTATTCAGTCCCCGGGATCGAAGCAAATCACACAATGGTACTGCAAGGATGTGAACATTGAAATCAAAGGAATGAAGTTTCTAGCCAATCTCATTGTACTGGAAGCAGTCGATCTGGATGTTATTTTGGGAATGGACTGGCTGACTACAAATAAAGGTTTTATAGACTACTACAACCGTACAGTGACTCTCACAAATTGTCAGGGGAAGACAATAAAATTTGGGACAAGGAAGATTTCTACTTCACAGGGAAAATTAAATCAAGTGGATATGACAGAATTGAGCAAGGTTCCTGTGGTGTGCGAATACCCTGACGTATTTCCAGAGGAGTTACCAGGCATGCCACCTGACCGTGAAATTGAGTTTGTTATTGAATTGGCACCTGGCACGGCACCCATTTATAAGAAGCCTTATCGTATGGCTCCGACAGAATTGGTTGAGCTAAAGAAACAAATTAAGGAATTAATGGAAAAAGGTTATGTTCGACCCAGCTCATCACCATGGGGATCGCCGGTTTTATTTGCTAAGAAAAAGGATGGTACCCTGAGGTTATGTATTGATTACAGGGCACTCAATATGGCTACCATCAAAAATAAATATCCACTGCCAAGAATCAATGACCTGTTCGAGCAACTGGCAGAAGCCAAGGTATTTTCAAAAATAGATTTGAGGTCAGGCTACCATCAATTAAGAATTCGACCGTCAGACATACCTAAAACTGCCTTTACCACCAGATACGGATTATATGAGTTCACAGTGATGCCTTTCGGTCTGACCAACGCTCCTGCCTATTTTGTGCATCTCATGAACAAGGTTTTCATGAAATACTTGGACAAGTTCGTGGTTGTATTTATTGATGACATACTTATTTACTCCAAGACACCAGAGGAACATGAGCAACATCTTCGGATAGTTCTGAAAGAATTAAGGAAAAATCAACTATATGCCAAATTCAGCAAATGTGAATTTTGGCTATGAGAAGTTGGTTTTCTGGGGCACGTACTGACACAGGCTGGGATAGCAATGGACCCGAGTAAAGTAAAAGATATCTTAGGGTGGAAGCAACCCACCAACGTGACTGAGGTCAGAAGTTTTCTTGGGTTGGCTGGCTACTACCGACGATTTATTGAAGGATTTTCCACCATAGCCAAACCCATGACTCGGTTGCTCAAGAAAGATAAGAAGTTTGAATGGACCGAAGCTTGCGAGAAAAGTTTCAAAGAATTAAAGAAAAGGTTGACCACGGAACCTGTTTTAATCGTGCCAGATGTGCACAAAAATTTTGAAATATATTGTGACGCTTCCAGGACAGGACTTGGATGTGTATTAATGCAAGAAGGAAGGGTCGTAGCATATGCCTCAAGACAGCTACGATGACACGAAGAAAATTACCCTACCCATGATTTGGAGTTAGCAGCTGTGATACACGCACTCAAGGAATGGCGACATTACCTTCTTGGTAACCGATGCGAGATATACACAGACCACAAAAGTCTTAAGTATATCTTCACCCAGCCAGAATTAAACTTGAGACAGCGTCGATGGCTTGAGTTAATCAAGGATTATGATGTGGGAATTCATTACCACCCGGGTAAGGCAAATGTTGTGGCAGATGCTCTGAGCAGAAATCCATGCACCGACAATGACAGTGTGCAATTCTCACGGCATGAATTCAACCAGGAATTTGCCAAGCTTAATATGGTTCTAGTCACGGAAGGAACCATTGCCCAGTTAGAAATAAAATCAACATTGGAGGATCAGATCAAAGAAGCTCAGAAAGGACACCCCAGCATCGAAGGAATTAAAAAGAAGGTAAATTTAGGCAAGGCATCTGAATTTACCATTGATAGTCAGGGAATCCTATGGTACGAAAAAAGGTTATGCGTACCCAACAAGGAAGAGCAAAAGCAACAAATTTTGGTGGAAGCCCACACAACTCCGTACTCCATTCACCCAGGAGGAACAAAAATGTACAAGGATTTACAGGAAAAAATTTGGTGGCACGGGATGAAAAGGGATATCGCCGTATATGTCGCACGGTGTGACTCCTGTCAGCGTATAAAGGCAGAACATCAGAGGCCAGCAGGATTATTGCAGCCACTCAGAGTACTTGAATGGAAATGGGATGTAATAGGAATGGATTTTATTGTCGGATTACCAAGGTCACGACACGGAAATGATGCTATCTGGGTTATCACAGATTTATTAACCAAAGTGGCACATTTCATTCCGGTAAAAACCACATACTCAACACAGAGGCTTGCAAGGTTATACCTTTCCCGAATTGTTTGCCTACACGGAGTACCCAAGACCATAGTCTCTGACAGAGGCACCCAGTTTGTCTCTAGATTTTGGGATCACCTGCAACAAGCCTTAGGGACACAACTGGTATTCAGTACCGCATATCACCCATAGACCGGTGGACAGACTGAACGGGTAAATCAAATATTGGAGGACATGTTAAGAGCTTGTGTGCTTACCTATGGAGTCAGCTTGAAAGATAGTTTGTCGTATGCGGAATTTTCATACAACAACAGTTATCAAGCCAGTTTAAAAATGTCACCCATCGAAGCCCTGTACGAACGAAGATGCCGTACCCCACTCAATTGGTCCGAAACCGGAGATAGCCGAATTTTCGGCCCGGAAATTCTCAAAGAGGCAGAAACAAAAGTGAAAATTATTCAAGACAGACTGAGAGCAGCTCAGAGCTGTCAGAAGAGTTACTACGACCAAAAACACCGCCAGATCAGTTTTGAGCCCGATGAATATGTGTACCTCAGAGTATCTCCAATGAGGGGACTACAGAGATTTAAAGTTAAAGGAAAATTGGCACCGAGGTTTATTGGACCGTTCAGGATAATTGCAAGGAGAGGCAAGGTTGCCTATCAACTGGACTTACCCGCAGAATTATCGGATGTTCATGATGTGTTTCACATTTCACAGCTAAGGAGATGTGTCAGCAACCCAGAAAAACAAGTCCAACATCAACACCTGGATATCCAACCAGACCTCTCATATAGAGAACAACCTATAAAATTTTTGGAGGAGTCTGAACGGAGAACCCGGCAGAATGTGATAAAGTTTTACAAAGTTCAATGGAGTAATCACACCGAGGAAGAAGCAACGTGGGAAAGAGAAGATCATCTGAGGACTGAATATCCGTACCTGTTTGAGGGACAGCTGAAATCTCGGGGACGAGATTTTTCTTAAGGGGGGTAGGTGTTGTAACACCCCAAAATTTTCCTCTGGATTTTTAATTCTTTTCTCTAAAATAAAATGCTTTGAATTATTTTGACCCAATTCTTTTTCTTCTCTTTCTTCTGTTCTGAAATTCATTTTTTATTTGTATTGGGTTTCAAAAAATTAGATGGTTCTGATTTGGAAGGTTGTTTATTTGGAAAATTATTTTGGAGGATCACAAACAATTTTCATTTAGAAAAGTTTTTGGAATAATTAAATTTTTTCTATGGAAATGGCCTTTTCAATTCTTCCTAGCCCTTCTAAAATTCTTCCTATAATTTTTCTGCCACTCCCAAATTATCCCTCAAGTCATCCTCACATTCTAGGACAGTATCCAACTCCTTTCCACCTTACAAAAATATTTTTGCAATAATTATTAAATTCCAAAGTTGAAATTTAATTTATTCATGGTTTCTTTGGTTTACAAAGGAACTATATTTTCTACAATTCTTTTGCCTCCACCAAAATTTCCCCAACAACTAGACAGTACCCAAAACCCATTTCACCAAAAACATTGGGTTCCAGTTTCAAAAATTTCAAATTTCATTCAGTTCAATTTTGGACCAGAAACAATCTCTCTGATACAAACCTATTTTTAATAGCTCCAAAAATTCTGAAAATTTGCCAAGCCCTCTTATTTGCATCAACACCTCACCACAAGAATTCCCTAAAAATCCTAAAATGCCTAGACCTCTCTGTCATTTCATCATACACCTGGTATGCGCACTGTTCACTGTGGATCAAATTCAGTTAACTGAATTTGTGCAGCGACAGAGGCGCTCGACGTCATGCTTCACACTCCATCGCCTCTCCTCCTCATCCACGCCTCTCCCAGTCATCATTGAGCCGCCGTAACTCACCCCTGGTCAGTAACTCCACTGACGAAACAGTACTTGGCCGGTGCAGCGGCCTCCGATCTCATCCGCGGCGGCCGAGCGGATCGGCTCGACCCCGCCCGCCATCTTCACTCCTCCTGCTGCTCCTCTCACCTAATCCCCTCCATGCGGCGCCTCCCCGCGACACCAAAGCACCGTCCAAGCCGCCCAGGGCCCCACTGGCAGTCGCCGGAGACGGATGCCGCAGCCGCACCCGTACACCGACCTCGCCATGGATAAGGCCGCAGTGCTCGTTCTCGCCCGCGTTTAAGCTTCTGGAGTGCTCCGTCAACCCTCCTAGATAATTCACCGCACCTCGCCACCGCCCCTAACCTACTTCGGCGGCCGGAGTTACTCCGGCGTCAGCCGCAAGCCACTGGCTTCCCCGATCGCCTATAAAAAGCGGCCCCCGAGCTCCATTCTCTCCTCGTACCACCTCCACACCATCTCAATCGACCGCCAAGCCACTCGCTCGACCTCGGGGAGGCCTCCTTCCCCGTCTCCGGTCACCGACCCACCGCAACCATCCCTGATCACCACAACGCAAATACTCCACCTCCACCGCTCAAACTCTGCCAGTAGTCTCAAATCACACCCATACTTCGATCCCGCGCCTCAATTTCACCTCACGAGCTCTCTCCGGCGAGATCCTAATACGCCTGAAAACACCGTCCGCCGCCGTCGACCTCGCCGCCGTTCAGGTGCTCGCCGGCGACCACCTCCACTACCCACCGACGCGGAGTTCCACCCTGAACACATCCCGATCATCGCCGCCTCCCAAAACCCCGGCGATCGTCGCCGGTGATCATCGCCGCCCTCTGTCAGTAACTCCACCGACGAAACAGTACTTGGCCGGTGCAGCGGCCTCCGATCTCATCCGCGGCGGCTGAGCGAATCGGCTCGATCCCGCCCGCCATCTTCACCCCGCCCGCCTAATCCCCTCCACGCGACGCCTCCCCGCGACACCAGAGCACCGTCCAAGCCGCCCAGGGCCCCACTGGCAGTCGCCGGAGACGGATGCCGCCGCCGCACCCGTACACCGACCTCGCCGTGGATAAGGCCGCAGTGCTCGTTCTCGCCCGCGTTTAAGCTTCTGGAGTCCTCCGTCAACCCTCCTAGATCATTCACCGCACCTCGCCACCACCCCTAACCTACTTCGGTGGCCGGAGTTACTCCGGCGTCAGCCGCAAGCCACTGGCTTCCCCGATCGCCTATAAAAAGCGGCCCCCGAGCTCCATTCTCTCCTCGTACCACCTCCACACCATCTCAATCGACCGCCAAGCCACTCGCTCGACCTCGGGGAGGCGTCCTTCCCCGTCTCCGGTCACCGACCCGCCGCAACCATCCCCGATCACCACAACGCAAATACTCCACCTCCACCGCTCAAACTCTGCCAGTAGTCCCAAATCACACCCATACTTCGATTCCGCGCCTCAATTTCACCTCACGAGCTCTCTCCGGCGAGATCCTAATACGCCCGAAAACACCGTCCGCCGCCGTTGACCTCGCCGCCGTTCAGGTGCTCGCCGGCGACCACCTCCACTACCCACCGACGCGGAGTTCCACCCAGAACACATCCCGATCATCGCCGCCTCCCAAAACCCCGGCGATCATCGCCGCCCTATGTGCACGCGCGCGAGCGCTTTCGAATTTAAACCTGACGGGTGGACCCCACCCATCAGCGTTTTATTCTTTTCCGTTTAAAACAGAAAGCGTATTCTCCGGTTTACGTCTTCTCTGCTGAAAGGCGTATAACGCCCGAAGCATTTTTCTTTTTGTTGTTTTTAAACCGAAAGCGTATTCTCTGTTTTACGCTTTCCACGCTGGGAAGCGTATTCTCTCCCGAAACGTTTTCTTTATAAACGCACAGGGACTAGAATTTTTACAGAAAACCCCCTGAGTTTAAAAGTTCAATAACTTTTAAACTACAACTCTGATTGAGTTGAATCTTTTTTTGAAATTCTTATTTTTCTCTCTAGTTTTTTTAGTAATTATTTAAAAATATTTTGAGAAAAGTTTGGTACTGTTGCCAAATTTTTAATTGGAGTTTGAATTTGAATTTTTCAGAAAAAGAAGAAGGAAACTTTGCCGGGAATTTTGAGTGTTCTCCTTCTGACTACTTTGGACAAGGCAAGCATTTTGATCTTGGGGATATGGTGATTGCATTTGCATTGCATGGTTGCATCGGTAGGAATTGCACCGTATGTGTAGTTTATCGCAAGTGCATGCATGCATGGTCATAATATTTCTTTTGCATGACTTGCACTTCACTCAAGCATCTGACATGGGGAAAGGCTGTGAGCACCAGGAGTACAGCTCCTGCCTTGGACGTGCTGGTGAGCACGGTCCTGTTGTGACACGACGGTGTCACCGTGGCTTGTGAGATATGCCGGTTATAAAAATAACACCTCCTGAGTCGACCTAGATCGGGTCTTGTTCCGTCACACCTAGCTAAACACCGTGCTGCCATGGGTCTTCCCGCGAGGGAAGTACGGTTTAGTAAGTTGCTAACTCCTGTCTGTGTACACACCACATAGAGGGCCATGATGAGGGTTACCACGGCCATGGACTAAATCCCGTCATCGGGTAAGGGGGCATGGGTGTATCCGGCTGGGCCGAGAGGGGGGCACCCCTTGTAATCCGCGCGTATGAATAGTGATCCCATGCTACTCGAGATTGTAGTCTCCCCGACTTAGAGTTTTTCTTGAACGGTGCTTTGGGTGATTCCTGGCATTCGGAAAGTTAATCTGGTGTGTGCTGGTCAGGTGTGTTTTCAACCCAAAGACGGTAGTGGGAATTAGTCAGTGCCACGGTATTGACTAAAGAAATCTCATACACGTGGGTAAAGAGTACACCATCTGCAGAGGTATACCTATTCGAATAGCCGTGTCCGCGGTCAAGGACGTTAGCTGGGAAGGGTCAAGTGTCAGTCCGGTGTCGGTCTTCGGAGGAAAATAAATAATTTGAGCATCAAATATTTTACAGAATATTATTATTTCATCACTAACGCTGTCATGGATATTTTTTGTTATCATGAGTATTATGGTTAGGAATATTATTGTCACTATGCATATTATTATGGACTAACCCATTTCTCTTATTTTAATTTTCCTGAGTTTCTCAGGGGCTGGCTAGACTACCCCGGACACCCATTTTTATTTTCAAGACCTCTCGTGGCGTCGCTTGAGTTCATGGGCGGTCTGTCTCGCCCGATACTCTTTTAGACACCCGTTTGGCATTTCTTTTCAAGACCTCTCGTGGCGTCGCTTGAGTTCATGGGCGGTCTGTCTCGCCCGATAATCTTTTAGACACCCGTTTGGCATTTCTTTTCAAGACCTACCGTGGTGTCACTTTTAGACACCCGACTGGCATTTCTCTTCAAGACCTCTCGTGGCGTCGCTTGAGTTCATGGGTGGTCTGTCTCGCCCGATACTCTTTTAGACACCCGTTTGGCATTTCTCTTGGATTCTAGGGCGGTCTTATCACGCCCGATTATCCACTTTTAATTTTCTTGATTTATCACTAACAATTTATTTTTCTGCACATACTAATATTTATCATGCCATGTTTTAAAATTCAGTCAGCATGAGCATAGCATTTAGTCCATCATGAGCATAGGCATTCGTTATATCTTTTGTTCATAATGTTTGCGAGTACATTCAAACGTACTCACTGGCTTGTCCCTGGCTATTTCATTGGCCAGACCTGGAGGAGGACGAGTTTGCGGAAGGAGATTGCGCTTGCGAGCCCTACGCTTAGAGGTGTCCCAGTCAGTCAACCTGTGATCTTGGAGTCTACCACATGTATCATCCGCTGTGTTTCCGCTACACCAATAAAATAGTCAAGCCTCACACTGACGCTTGACTCTATTTTATTGTATCAGTGTTGTCTACCACCACACCACTGTATTATTCCACCACCGTAGTATATTGGCCAGCTTGTAATAATTGTTGGGCACTCTGGCTCAACCCTTGTGTAATATTATTGTACTGGATATCTATATCAAGGAAGTCTACCAGTTGATCTTGGGGCAGGTATGTCTTGAGGCTCTTCTGTGATTTATCCCAGAAATGGGCCTGACAAAATTCCCCTTATTTCATAAACCCCCATACCAACTCCCGAAATAATTCTTCCGCCACTGCAAGCCTCTATTCTTCCGCGGTCCCATCTACAGCCCTTTTCCTGTACTCTGTCGGAGGGGGAATCCATCATGGAGGCCATCTTCATCAACCTTGTTGCCTCCGTGATGATGTGTGAGTAGTTCCCCTTAGGATCTACGGGTCCATAGTATTAGTTAGATGGCTCTCTCTCACTCTCTCTCTCTCTCTCTCTCTCTCTCTCTCTCTCTCTCTCGATCTTCAATACAGTGATCTCATCTGAGATCAATCCGATGTAAACTTTTGCGGTGTGTTTGTTGGGATCCGATGAATTGTGGGTTCAAGATCATATTATTCATTGAAAGTATTTGAGACTTTTTTGAGATTTATTATGTGTGATTTTATAGCCTTGTATTTCTCTCCGATCTATCTATCTCTTTTGGCCAATTAGATTGATTTATCTTCAGTGGGAGAGGTGCTTGGTAGTAGGTTCAATCTTGCGGTGTCCTTACTCTGTGACAGGAGGAGTAGCAAGGCACGTATTGTATTGTTGCTACTAAGGGTAAAATGACGGAGTTCAAACATATTGGTCTTACTTTGTCTACTTTATGTTATCATGCTCCAAGCATTACTCTGTTTGTTATGAACTTAATACCTTAAGATGCATGCTGGATAGCGGTCGAGGGGTGGAGTAATAGTAGTAGATGCAGATGGATGTCGGTCTACTTGTCTCGGACGTAATGCCTATATATTGATCATGCCATGAATAACGTCCTAACTATGCGCTTTTCTATCAATTGCCCAACAGTAATTTGTTTACCCACCGTTGCTATGCTCATGAGAGAGATGCCTCTAATGAACACTATGGCCCCCGGGTCCATTCACTTTATATTTACTAAAACCCTAAAAATAGTTGCTGTAATTTATTATCTTTTATTTTCCTTTGCAATTTATCTATCTATCACTATAAGAATTAAACCTTACAATTAACGAGTACAAGGGGATTGACAACCCTCTTGCCCTTGTTGGGTGCAAGTATTTGTTGTGTGTGTGTGCAGGTATTGTTGACACTTGTTTGTGTGTGTCTCCTACTGGTTCGATAACCTTGGTTCTTAACTAAGAGAAATACTATCTGCTACTATACTACATCACCCTTTCTCTTCGGCGAAATCCCAACGCCTATCACAAATAGCAGGGACTGATCAAGAGCAGGTATGCAGTCAAAGAACTGCTGATCATTGGGTTAGTAAAATCTTGCGACTTAGTTCATTATAATCATCATGAAAACTATGTGCATAACACTATACAGCTTACCATTAATTTTTAATTTTTAAAGGAGGATTTTGATAAGGCAATGAAAAATGCCCATGGAGAAAATTGGGAAGAGGAGCACCCGGATTTAGATGGACAAATCATCTATAAAGCAGCAGGTAGAATGCCACATGGCAGGCTGGGAATTGCTAATGAGTTATTTTGCAAAGCAGAGACGGCGAAGTTTAAGTCTAAAAGGGTGATGACCTCACAACGGGCACGCTCTGCTAGGGAGGACCATCTAGAAAGAGAGAACAAACATTTGCAGTGGGAGATCAAGCGTCTTCGAGGCATTGAGCTTGTTGTTCAGGTAATCTTGTCTTCTCTTATAAATTGGAGTCTGAGTGAATAGGGTTGTGCTAACATGTTGATGTTTATAGTCTTTGGCTAAGAAAGGGGGAGCTGACTTTGATGGCACAATGCAATCAGCAACAGATGACTTGGTAAGTTAAACCCATCTCGATGGTAGGCTTGCAGCAATGGAACCATTAAGTAATGTTTCTTTTGTCTATGATACATAGTCCACATCATATTCTGAAGGCAGATTTCAAAGGGAACAACGTGATGTGCGTCAACACCAAACCGAAAAGGTTAGCTCATTGTCATCGTGCCAACAAGTCTGGCAATGATCCCTCCTTATTCCTCCATTTTTGTGTTTCTCTTTGCTTTTGTCTTTGCACTCTACTCCGATTCTGAAGTCACCCTTAACTAAAATCTGAAGAGAGGTTCAGTTAGGCAACTGACCACAAGTGGAGTTTGGTTCGTTTATGTTGCTGAAATATCTTATCATGTGAATGCACTAAAGGGCTTGGTCCATTATTTATCTGTTTGGTTCATTATTTATCTGTTCGTTTATGTTCGCTTTGACGAATTTGTACCTAGCGAAAAGGACTCTAAAGCCTTCACGTAATTCTACCCTTGACCGTGATGGCTATATCTTGTTGCAGTGGTGTGCTATGCAATCACATATTGTTGCATGATTTTTGTAGAGTTGATGCAACCTGTAATCTTGTACTCATTTTCCATGTACGCGTGAATTATGTCAAATTTCACTTGGAATTTCATTCTCAGGTGGTGTCACTATTTGATTCGAATTGGATTAATCTGTTTGTATTATACACACCAGTCATCTGATTTCGACCTGTTGGCCTGCTAAAGGGTCAAGGTTGTATGTTTGCAGTGTTAGACTATCATGCATGAACACTGAAACTAGCCTGAATACCTTCTTTGAACTGAGTACCTTCAGGAAGTCAAATTGGGCAACAAATAAAGCAGTTCATAGTTCACTAGCTCATTTTCTTTGAGTATGTTATGATCTCTTGAAATAGTAGGAATGTATCAGAAGAAAAGGTTTTCAATTGAGCGCCCATAAGTGTCCTGATCCTTACGTGGTGGTCGTGTTGAAATATAAATCATTTATCTAACTGAACATCAATGTGTGCTTTAGCAAAGTGGCAGAAATATGGTGTGTTAATTTGGGAAGTATATGTATCGCAGTGCAGAACTACAAAGTTTAGCTGTGGCATGGAACTCATGTTTGCACTTTAATAGTTTCCATAATTGACTGTTTTGCCTTCCATCACCTGATATTTAATAGTGATAGAACATGTAGAAGCACCTCATTAGTCCCTTGCTGAGAGTTGATATGGTTCCTTAAGAAAAATAGGAGAGTTCATATGGTTGTTTGTTCTGCTTCTCTGTTTTCATAAGAATTGATGTGTTTGATTCCTCACAGAGTGATTTAAAGACCATGCATAAAACTAGAGACCATGTTAATATTTTGTAGTTCATCAACGTTATGTAGATGTGTCATTCCCACTGTTGTTCGTGCGTATCCAATTGTACTTTAGACACTAACTTGTAAAGTTAGATAGTAGCTAGCAGTTAACCCATCAATTAGCTCACTTAAATTTCAGCTACATTATATATTTTTCGTCTCGCTTAAAACTAATGTTATCATTTCTTAGGGAATGGGAAGCAGGACAGGAGGCAGTCCAATTCATGGAAACGATGATGATGATGATGATGGCACCTATGGCAATGAGGGAGATGATAACTATGGTGCGGGTGATCCTTATGGTGATGAGCCATATGATAACTATGGTGATGATCCGTATGATAACTATGGTGGTGAGCCATATGATAATTACTATGGCGATGATGGTGATGATTGCTGGTGAGCAATATGATAACTATGGCGATGATTGGATATAAATTTGATGATGTTCAAGTCATGCCAAACTGATGTTCAACTAGATATTTGAAACACTTTAGCTTATGTTTTTTTAATCTTAGTGGACAATTAATTAGCTTACGTAAAATGTGATATTTCTTAGTTCTGCATTTGATATTTCCTAGATGGATAATTCTAGTTAATGTGATTTCGATGCAACTCAACACTTTGTGGGGATATGCTAAATATAATATATGTTCATTCGTATGTGCTTGTGTATGAGATATATTTGATATGCCAATATTCTAAAATATTTGCAGGTTCCTTGTTGCGCGACACCCCTTGGTGAAAGCAATGTATGAGAGGTGACTAACGCCCTCGGGTATACAATGAGCCAAAGAGGACTTTAGATTGTTGGTAAATATATAAATTGACTGTGTTCACTTGCCCCTCAACTAAATGGATCCCCAAAGGGATGTGTGCACTATCAGCCATTGCACTAGCTGACGGTTTGGTTCTCCTTGTAGTCATTGTTGGGAAACGTAGTAGAAAACAAAAAAAATTGCCCTACGATCAACCAGTAACAATATGAAGATGCATTAATGGTTTGGATCAAATTGTTACCGACTCCGACTTGCAGCGGAAGAAGACGAGTCGGTGTAGATCATACTTGGAGTCCCTCAAACCGTAGATGAACGATCCCGCAAACCGCCCACGAGCAGTCCCTCGAACGAAAGACCGAAAGCACAGCCTCTCTACGAGTTGCAAGCGTACGGTCTTCACGACCCGGCAGCGCTTTGCCATCCAGAGCTAATCATCACCGGAGAATTAGAGGGAGGAGATTAGAACCACACTAGGCTTCTAATTATGAGGATCTAGGTCAAGCTCTAATTGATCAACTAGGACCAACTAGAACTAGAACTAGAGAAATAGAGGAGGCTCCAAAACTTGTCTGTCCAAAAGGTGCAAAAGCCTCTAGTATATATAGTTTGGAGGGGAGAGGGAGGGGTGCCACAAGGAGGGGAAGAACTCCCCTCCTTGAGACCCCTAGGGGGGAAGGAGGAGTCCTTCCCCCACTCCAATTTGGCCTCTCTTGGTGGAAAAGGGGGCGCCTCCCCCTATTGGGACCTTGTGGCCCAATTCTCTTCTACCACTTGGCCTTTTAAGGCCCGTTGATATTTAATTAAATATAAAAGCCTCCTAACTATTATTAGAGACTTTTATTATTAATTTAAATTCTTCGGAAACATTTTCCACCTATATATTATTTATCGGTAATACCCGGTATTGCCCGATAAACTCCGAAATCCTTCCCGTGACCCCGAAACGCTTCCGGTTCCTCTCAAAACTATTTCGAATATTAACGAAATTATTTCATAAATAAATCCTTGTTACTCCCATCCTACTAACACTCAACAGATCATGATTACCTTAAGCTTGTGCCCTGTAGGTTCGGTAAAACATAGACATGAACAAAACTTCTTTGTTCAATGACCGATAGCGGAACCGTGGACGTCCAAATCGATCCCTATGAGTACACGAATGACAGTCGAGTGAACCTTTTGGTTATCATGTGCTATTCCATTTGCTTCGCGATACTTCACAAAACCCGAGGTGAGATGTATCTGTATCCTCTTGAGTCATACACATGCTCACTATACCGTTCTCCTCGTTACTGGTTTTGTTCTTCTTTCACGTTGACATGTTTCGGCATCCCCGTGACATAGTCACCTGTGCCTAGCTAGATGATGATGGATGTTGTCACACCAAGAGGGCCCTAAGAATATCTCTCCATCATTAGAGGAGCAAATTCCACTCTCGAGCTATCTAGTCCCTTGTCAAACTTTCCGATGAACCTCTAAGTTATCGTCATGATCACCGTGTTACAGATGATGTTTGAGCAACCCCAAAGTCCATCATATTATAAGAAGTAACTATGATACTCTCATGGTCTAAGGAACTAAAATACACGTTAACACTCCGTGTTATAACAATTGATTTCAGAAGATATTATCTCAAAGTATAAGAAACAAGTTTGGGTCGATTCAATATGATCGTTCTTCTAACGTCTTACTCTCAATGTTGTTTTAGGACTATTGTTACACTTAACAATATCCTAAGATCCAGAAAACATGATCACTAACAACATTTGAGCTAGTCTTAGAGGCAAGACTAGGAACCTAATTTTATCGTTATCATTCCACACGTGCATATGAGTTTTCCACTGAATCGCATATTCCAGGATCATAGCAGTTATAGCATAGAATATAAACTCTTAATTATGAATACGGAAATATAATAGTAAAATATTATTGCCTCTAGGGCATATTTCCAACAGTCTCCCACTTGCACTAGAGTCAATAATCTAGTTTGCATAGTTTCTCTAACACTTATGGCTATCCGGTGTTGCTCATGCTTTGCTTGTGGTAGAGCCTTCGTCATCGGGTCTGACTCATTCAAATCCGTGTGAACATTGTGATTATTATGTCTGGACTATACATGGGATCTAGATTCCTCTTGCTCTGAGCAATGGCACTACTATTCATAATACAGTGTCATTGGTTTCATTGCACATAGGATCACACAAACTATATCAAGACACTTCTTGATCCAGACATCCTCCTTTGAAGTATCTGGAGCTTTTCAACATATTCTTCTTTCGCTATAGAATCCACAATAGTGTTCATGCTTGAAAACTATTCCAAACAATTATCCTAACATAGCCCGATAATCATTTATATCAGTCATGAAGGTAGTGTCCGTGTAACCATTTACAACGAGCTCTTCATCTCCACTATAGACAAGGAGCATGTCCTTTGTCCTTCTGAGGTACTTAATTATATTAACAATTACCTAGTGAGCCAATCTAGGATCACTTTGGTACCTGCTACTAACACTTAGTACATAAAAACATTTGGCCTTATACATATCATAGCATTCATGATGGATTCAATTATCATATTGAATTCCAGTCATCTGCACATGTTTATCAACTGTCTTGGGACATTGATTCCTTCTAAGCATCATGCTATGTGACATAGGAAGAAAACATATTCTCCATTTTAAACCTTTTAAAACCTTGTCAATGTATTCATTTTGGCTTAGCGCAATCAGACGTCTTGATCTATCTATATAGATCTATATGACCAATAAGTTGCTTCGCCTTAGTCTTTCATTGGAAACATATTCTTTTAAAATCTTTCATTATGCTAAGAAGCTTTATATTATTTCCAATCAATAATATGTCATTTACATATAAGATTAGAAATGCTTATAGAGCTCCCACTAAACTTTTTATATACACAAGTTTCTTCATCATTGTAACAAAGTTAAACTCTTTAAGTATTTCATTAAAATGTTGATTCCAGCTCCTTGATGCTTGCTTCAAACCATAGATAGACTTTTGAAGCTTGCACACCTTTCCGGTATCCTCAGGATCAACAAAACCTTCTGGTTGTATCATTTATACATCCTTTCCATTTAGGAAACTAGTTTTGGCATCCATCTACTCCATACCTTTTGGAGGACCAACCAAGTTCCAAACTTAATTGTCGTGCATTAAATCCATTTCGGAGTGCATGGCTTTAAGCCATTCCTTTGACCTGGGCACCGCCATTGCTTCCTTGTAGTGCATAGGTTCATCTTCTTCTAAGATGAATATTTCATTGTGAAATCATTCAGGAGGTTCGTTAACTCTTCCTGATCTACGCAGTTCAGTTACAAGCTTTAACTAGAGTTTCTAAATTTGGTGTAGTAACTTCTGGTTCAATTGTGTGGACAACTTTTGGAACAACTTCCAGTTTGTTAATCCTGCTAACTTCCACCGGAGATTCAATAATCTTGTCAAGCTGCACTGTCCTCCCACTTACTTCTTTAGAAAGAAAACTCCTTCTCGAGAAAGTGTTCATTCTTTCTGACAAACACTTTGTCCTTGAACTTTTGGTAGAGGTAATACCCAATTGTCTCTTTGGGATAACCTACATATTAGCATTTGTCTGGATCGAGTACTCCATAACTCATATGGTGTCGTCTTTGCCAGACTATAAGACGGTGCTCTGTTTAGTGTATATGTTGCTATTTCAAGTGTATATCCCCAAAATTAATAAAAACAGATAGGTAAGTTATGAAATAATTCCACAATTATTCGAGTGTTTGCTAAACTCATGACTCAGATATATTTCTTCATGATTGAAGAATCTTTTATCTTTTGTCATAATGATTCTTAACTTCATTCTAAATTTCTTTCAAATATTTCAGATTTCATATTTCATCAAGTAAATCATATTTACTCAAAACATCAGCGAAGTATAAGTATTCACCGCGCCCTGGTTTGCTCATCGGACCACATACATCACTATGTATTTTATCTATTGATTAAGAATCAAAAGACTTCAATACTTCATCTACATGAAGATTATTTTCCGATATAACCAAGTAGTGCCACATTTAAGTGGTTTTATCAGTCTTCTCAAGATGTTTAGCATTAATGTTATAAATTTTCAATTCAAGATTCATGAATAAACCAGTAATAATAGAGGTAAATCAAAAACATATTCTTATAACAACTTGAACAACCATTGTTTAAAGCTTATAAGAATATCCATTGCATAACCCAAAACATAATATTTACACAACTCTGGAACGAAATAACTATTATTAAGTTCTAATATAAATATTGAAGATAAACTAAAGACATGACTTCGATGGCTTGAGTAGCGACCCCATCACCATTTCCGACTTGTATCACGACATCATTCCTTCTCAACTTGCATGCTTTTTGTAGTCCTTGTATCGGTTTGAAAATAAGAGCAATAGATCAGTATCAAATACTCATGACTTACATGAAATTAACAAGTGGAATAACATTAACTTTGTATAACTTTTATACCTTTACCGGAAGATGTGACACCCCCGCCTCGACCGTGCACTAATCATACACACAATTGTGCACGATCAAGATCAGAGACTCACGGGAAGATATCACAACACAACTCTAGACACAAATTAAAGTCATACAGCTTTATATTACAAGCCAGGCCACAAAGGCTCGAATACATAAGTCAGCGGACGTAACAATATCTGAGTACAGACATAACTAAACAAGATTGCCTTAAGAAGGCTGAGCAAAACAACGACATCTAGATCGAAAAGGCGCATGCCTCCTGCCTGGGAGCCTCCGAACTACTCCTGGTCGTCGGTCTTCACGTAGTAGTAGGCTCCGTCGGGGTAGTAGTAGTCGTCGGCGGGAACAGCTGTCTCCGGGACTCCTTCATCTGATCGCAGCAATCGGGTAGAGGGGAAAAAGGTAGCAAAGCAACCGTGAGTACTCATCCAAAGTACTCGCAAGACTTACATCAGATCTATGCTAATTATGCATCGGTATCAAAGGGAAGGGGCTGTATTTGTGGGCTATACTGCAAAAATACCAGAATAGAGGGGAAGGCCTAGCCTATCGAAGACTAGCATCTTGCAGCGTCTTGCAGCAACAGAAGAGAGTAGAATAACATAACATGTAGTAACAAATATATATTAGTAACGCCCAGAGATCCTTCCTCGTCTACCCCGCGAGGAAGCGATCCCGGAGCCAACATATTATTAAGCACCACCAGTATCCAGTTATAGTTGTAGTAGATCGGGATACAACTCCGAGCGTCCGTTACCGTGGACAAGGCTATTCGAATAGATTAACTTCCCTGCAGGGGTGCACCAACTTACCCAACACGCTTGATTAACTCCGGCCGGACACACTTTTATCGGGTCATGCCCGGCCTCGGCTGATCGACACACCATAGTCCCACCTAGGCTCAACAGAGAGGCCAGCACGCCGGTCTAAATCCTAAGTGCGAAGGGGTCATGGGCCAATCGTCCTTTGCACTCATGCGCGTTGCGAACGCGGCCGGGAGCAGACCCACCCCCTTAATACAAGCGCAGGCGGTTACCGTCCAACCCGGCGCGCGCCACTCAATTGCTGACATCTGAGAGCTTTCGGAAGAATCGTACGACGCCGAGTGCCCACTTTTATTCTCGCGTGGTGGTCAGTGTGAAAAGGCCAGAGACCTACTCAGATCATATATCCAAACCGTTAGTGTGTTGGGAGCTCGCGGTAACGATCAGTGATCCTGTCGCCCCGTCTCGCGGACTTACGACAAGGGCCAGGCCCATCCCTCTCCTGGGGCGGTCTTTTCCTGCCCGGCCGTGCCGCGTCATTAACTCGCGGGTACCCTCACGATCAACCCGACTTCCATAACTCTCGCGGGTACCCCTCGGGGCCGACCCGACTTCAACAAGGGACTGAGGTAAAAGTCATGGTAACCGTGTGTCCATAACATCAAGGGGGAATCCGAGGAATAACCCTCGATGCATTCCTACTCGATGTAACCGTCAAGGTGAACTTGGAGGAATCACCCTTGAAGGGTTCACACTTGAGGTGTTGCACGACAGAGTCATCATCGTGAGTGGAGAGCGAGGAATCACCCTCGGTAATCCACAACATATTAGCTATACTACAGAGATATCATCAGGAGTGAGGTACGAGGTATCACCCTTGGCACTCGATAGTAGCTCTACAGAGTCGTACAACTAAGGGGGGTGCGGTGATGTGTCGGTCTTTGCACGTCGATCACACTAATCGAGGCACCGGTAACAAAGCGGGGCAACAGGGACAAGGGTGAGGGGTCACTGATGGATCACTAACCAACCTATACTAAGCATATAGGATACAGGTAAAGTAACAACAACAGTTACAAAAACAGGCTATGCATCAGAATAGGAGCTAGCGAACAACAGTAGTGAAATCTAATGCAAGCATGAGAGAGAAAGAATAGGCGATATAGGAATGATCAGGGGGGTTTGCTTGCCTGGAAGCTCTGCTGAGAGGGGCTGGACGTCAAGGGCGTAGTCGTACTCGGGAGCAGCGTCAGGCTCGGAGTCTACCGGAGAGAAGAGGGGGAAGAAACAATAAATAAAAAGCAAACAAATGCAACACGATGCATGACATGCAATATGCTGTGCTAGGGGTGACCTAACGCAGTGCTACACGTTATAGACGGAGCGGGAAAATATCTGGGAATATTTTCCTGGCTTTGGGCAACTGTCGGACAGACGATCCGGAGGGGAAGGTTCCATGTTTACAGTGTTAGAGGCATGTGACAGCTACATGGAGGGCACCAACGGATTCATCTCATTTTTCTGAGCGTTTTTCATATATAAAACATTTTCATCGGACCTACGGGTGAATTTATATGAATTTACAAAGTTTTAGCAATATTCTGAAATTACTGGAATTATTATTAATTCGAAAACCAATTTAATACCTAATTGCTACGGGTACACGAAAGTGTACCCACACTTTTGCACGTGAGGCTGACAGTGGGTCCCAGGGCTGAGTCAGCAGCTGACTTCAGCCCATCTTATCCGAATGAACAGTAATGGAGGGCCCCACTTGTCAGTTTAGTTAGATTAACTTAACCATTTATTAGCTCCTAATTAAAAGTGCGAGGCCCGGTGTCAGTGAGTGTTAACAGGGGGTTAGCCGCTAATGACGGCCACGTCAGCAACATCACCGGCGGCGAGGCCGAACGCCGGCGATGGCCGTGCGCTTGTCTCCGGCCACCATTCGAGGCGCGGTTTTGCCCTGCGTGCACCTGGGCATGAGCCGCGTCGATCTATGGCGAGTGCAGGTACTGGGGGGACCGGCAGCGGCGTCGGTGACGAGCTGTAGCGGCGGCAGGGGTCGGGCTCAAGGCGAATCGGTGTTGTGGCTCGAAATCAAACAAACGAAGCGTGCAAGCGGCGTCTATGGGGCAGCAGGAGCGCATCGTTGCCACTGGATCAAGCCGAGGTGGCTCGAGTGCTCATAGCTCGCTGGCCATGGCGAACGGTGGCTCGGGGCTAGCGGGGAAGGTAGCTAGGGGTCGTGCGTGAGCCAGGGGAAGGAGGGGAGGGGTGTGAGCTCACAGGGAAGCTCGGAGAGGGCTCGATGAGGCATGTGCCTATCGGCGATGGGCGAATCGAGCGGCGGGCCGTGGCGATCCAGTCGGGGAAGCACGATGATTGCGGTGGCTCGAGGGCGTCCTGGCTCATGTGGGTCTGCGTAGCTGACGAGGACGACGGCACACAGCTCCTGGACAAGGTCTCGCGGCTCGGGGAGGCCCCTAGTCATGGTGGTGTCGAGGCAACGGCGATGGCAGCGTCGGCCTCCAAAGAAAAGGAAGGGGGCGAGTGAGAGAGGGGAGATGTGGCATCTAGGGTTTGTCCAACGCGTCACAGAGGTCCTTATCCACCTCCTGGCGAGCTCCTGTAGTGCCTCGTGTCAAAGATCCAGCCGGCATCGATGATCTGGCCACGCGCGCGTTGACACGCGGGGGGAGAGAGCGGGAGGTTAGGGGAGACCGGCTTAATGGGCTGGGCCGCTCACTGTTTGACTTAGGCCCAGCAACATAGTGTTCCACTGTTCTTTTCCCCTTTTCTTTTTCTGTCAAACATTGCTGCTCTGTTTTGCATTTAATTGGAGCACCAAATGACTTTTGTAAAATGTGCCACTTGCCACATTAAATACTTTGCAATATTCTGAGTTGGTCCAAAAAGTTTGAGGCAGTTTGGAATCCATTTGTATTTTGCTGGCATTTAAAAGAGCTGAAAAAGTGCTGCTGGACCACTATTTTAAAATCCAGGGGCATTTTTGGAATCCAAAAGAGGTTGGTTTCATCATGACAATTACTTAGTGAAAATTTGCCATAATATGAACTATTTTGATTGCATGTCTGAAGATGTAAATATTTGACTTGCAATTCAACTTTGGTTTTGAACTTGATTTTTGGACAAGTGGCAATTGGCATAATGACCATGATGACATGGCCAACATTAGAGGGAGATTGCTATAGCAAGACACTGGGGGTGTTACAAATCTCCTCCACTACAAGAAATCTCGTCCCGAGATTTAAGAGGTAGAGTTTAAGGGAAAAGAATTGGTTACAAAATTCTAATGGATCTTCTTGTTCTTGGTTGCTCTTCTCGAAGAGTTCGCTCCATGATGTTTATTCCTCCATTCCTCTGTTTCTGTGCGTCGTGACGAAGTTGTCATCCTTCCTTCGGAGTCTTCATCGTACTTATGAAAAGAATAGGGGGTAAATACGGAAGGACAGACCTTTACAAGGTTGATTATTTGGTGGATAACTCAGGGAATGTGGCAGAAAGTATCTCTCGAATTGAAACTTAAGAAAACATCAAGAGCAAAGTAATAAGGTAAAATAAGGAGTTTCAAGCGGAAAGGCAATCTCTCGATGCCTGAAACAAAGTGTTAAAGGGGTTCAGAGCAACGGGAATAAGTATTGCGTCTGATACCAGAATAGATCATCTCACGGAAGGTGGCTCGTGATTTACATACGAAGCCAAGCATGAGGAATAACTTTGGAAACAGGGATGTATAGGAGAGTCAGGTTACGATCCTGTGGAACTGTGGTGAGGGTGGATTAAGAGTAGGGAGGACGGTGACATCTTGCGCGATTACAATAGCAAGGCATGTCAGAGGACAGCTGGTCAGCTATGTCGGCATCAACGTCGGTACCAAGGGCGGGGGACGAAGAGAACCATTTTCCTGCTCGTTAAAACGAGGCGGACCAATAGGCAAATTTCTCGTCCACCGGTGTTACCGGTATGTCATCAACAATAGTAACAGGGTTTTACTGTCAGAGTTGTACTTGGGGGTGTTGACATAAGCAGGGAATTATCACTGCTCAGATAAGTTAGATTACAAGAAAGGTTAAACAGACGAATGGAAAGGAAAATGTGGTTATACACAAGTATTAGGTGTATATCCTTCCCAAGGAAAAGCAGAGCATGATATACTCGACAGTACAGCAAGTGCAAAATCATTTAGATAAAGGACATACAGCGGTGTTTGGATAATTGATCAAGAAACATTTAGCATTGCGCTTCCAATGTTCTTGTTGATATTCGGAATACCACAGGCATGCTTTGGGATAGCAATAATATGGTGTTTCTAGTAAAGATCGAATTTGAAGATCACCAGTAATACTTAAGGAACAATTCCAGCAATAGCAAGGAATTCAAGGTACAACCAAAATATGACCAAGTCTGGATTGGAAGGAAAGTAAGGATGTTGTCGATGATAACACAAATCATCGAGGGGCAAGGATGGTATTTCTCACCATGAATTCAATTGACACTTGGAAGAAGCCAAAATGTTGACGATGATCACGACACATTATGTTGAGAGGTTTCAAGAGGATGCAATCGAATAGCGACGGCATCAAGCAAGGGGATGACGAAGTGGAAAGTTATGGGAACAACAGATAAGATGCAAGCTTGGAATCAAAGTTGCTTTTCAAGACAACAAAATGATGTTGAAAACTCGATGTAAGCCTTGCTCACGGTCTGAAGAATTCGTGCACCAAAGAAGGACGAGGTAGCACGGTCAAAGGTAGCATGATAAGGATGTAGCCGGTAGTCTATGAATGACAAGATTGAGTTTAAATTTCCCAGAAACAAATTACCAGAGGTATAGAATTGCAGTGCGGATTCAATTCATGAATCAGTGTTCTCGGTTGACAACAACCCAGAACCCGTGGAATGACTAAGACAGGGAAAGGTATTACTTCATCAAAAATTCATAAGACGTAGTGCAATGGCATGATAACCTCGAGATACCAGGGGGTGATACTCGAAGGTAGAACATAATAGAAGCTGAAATGGGTCGTTGATCTGTGGATGGCAGGTGCTTAAACCGTGTCAAAAAATAGACGAGGCACTGGAATGGAGTTATCAAATGAGGTCAGCATGGTCAGAACCATAACTGCATGGAATCAAGTTAAGGAGACTGGAAGAATTATTCAAATGAATAAATATTTTGCAAGTAGCTTCTATGACGGTCTACATCGTTTCCATGGGCATGAACACAACGTTCAAGGTCGACTCCCACTTCTTCAAGGCATAACCTTTCATTCACTTCTCATCTTCGAAGGATTTGTAGTGCTGAAATTTTATCTGGCGTAACACCAGTAGACTATGACCCGTAAAAGTTTCCAGGTTCACACTGATTGCAGAAAGTATAGATACAACTCATCAAGGGAGTTTTAGGAAGTTATACAACACACCTATAGAAGCAATGGATATAAGTTCGAAAGTAGAGTACAGACGGCAAAGCAGAGGATACAATTCGCAAAGGCATCTTGTATGAGGGGAAAATCATCAATGATTTAAAATTTGAGTGAGCTGTAGGATGTAACCCAACAAAAGATCAGGTGGTCTACAAGGAATCTGATGTGAGTATCGATACTCAAACAGAAGAGGAAGGGATGCAAGTGCATTGATTTATGGAAACAACTAAATAATTCGAAGCTTAATTACAAAGGAATTATGGTTTCGAAAGAGGGGGATTAGAAGTGAACGCTCTGATCAAAAGATAAATAAGTTGAATAGGATTAGATGGACAATCAATCAAGATTTGATTTGCCGAGAACTAGCTCATGTCCAAAATGACATCTGAGCCGGAAGGACGAATTCTAGGAATTAACTGATGATAGGGAGCATTCACATACATATTGAATCAATAGGCTCAGAATGACAATGACAAAGGATGTTAATGAATATTGCTAGACATGTGGGATTAACCATAATGTAGACAGACAAGACTTTCCAAAGCAATAGGTTGCAGTGGATTCTCGGGAGATCGAATAGTATTTCAAGGTATTTGGGAAACGCATGAACAATTGGGGATGAATGGATCCCCGATAAGTGTGAGGAATTATCCGCAGTGCGAAAAGAAGCTGCAAGGCAATAGGCACAAAGGATTCTCGGAACAACGGAGAGTATTTCGGGGTATCTTGTAAATACAAGAGCAACTAGGAATGAAGGTACAAACGGCAAGGATGTGTAGTTATCCACGGGGATTTATCGGTGGTAGGGAATTGCAAAGGTGGTGGGCACAACGGTCTCGGGAAAACATCGAACAGTATCTTCAGAACCTTCTGGTGAATCAAGCGATCATCTGGAATGAGGGGGCTCTCCGGGAGGAAGTAGTTACGAGAACCTAGTGTTAGAGTTAGCAAAATCTTTAACCCGAATAGAAGAGAGATCAAAATCCCAGAGTAAAGGAGAGGAATAAAAGATCCTAATCCCAACCATTTGCGATGTGGGCCCGTAAGCCACACAACAAGGTTAGCAAAACAGTTTTTTTCAAAAACTAGACTCAACTTCGGCCAAGGAGTTGGAAAGGGGCTTCCTACAGGCAGCGGCTCTGATACCAACTTGTGACGCCCCCACCTCGACCGTGCACTAATCATACACGCAATTGCGCACGATCAAGATCAAAGACTCATGAGAAGATATCACAACACAACTCTAGACACAAATTAAAGTCATACAGCTTTATATTACAAGTCAGGCCACAAAGGCTCGAATACATAAGTCAACGGAAGCAACAACATTTGAGTACAGACATAACTAAACAAGTTTGCCTTAAGAAGGCTGAGCAAAACAATGACATCTAGATCGAAAAGGCGCGGGCCTCCTGTCTAGGAGCCTCCGAACTACTCCTGGTCGTCGGTCCCCATGTAGTAGTAGGCTCCGTCGGGGTAGTAGTAGTCGTCAACGGGAACAGCTGTCTCCGGGACTCCGTCATCTGATCGCAGCAATCGGGTAGAGGGGAAAAAGGTAGCAAAGCAACTGTGAGTACTCATCCAAAGTACTCGCAAGACTTACATCAGATCTATGCTAAGTATGCATTGGTATCAAAGGGAAGGGGCTGTATTTGTGGGCTATACTGCAGAAATGCCAGAATAGAGGGGAAGGCCTAGCCTATCGAAGACTAGCATCTTGCAGCGTCTTGCAGCAACAGAAGAGAGTAGAATAACATAACATGTAGTAACAAATATATATTAGTAACGCCCAGAGATCCTTCCTCATCTACCCCGCGAGGAAGCGATCCCGGAGCCAACATATTATTAAGCACCACCAGTATCCAGTTATAGTTGTAGTAGATCGGGATACAACTCCGAGCGTCCATTACCGTGGACACGGCTATTCGAATAGATTAACTTCCCTGTAGGGGTGCACCAACTTACCCCACACGCTCGATTAACTTCCCTGTAGGGGTGCACCAACTTACCTCATACAACTAAGGGGGGTGCGGTGATGTGTCGGTCTTTGCACGTCGATCACACTGATCGAGGCACCGGTAACAAAGCGGGGCAACAGGGACAAGGGTGAGGGGTCACTGATGGATCACTAACCAACCTATACTAAGCATATAGGATGCAGGTAAAGTGTCACGCCCAATATGCGATCCTATCCTCGAGGGACTCGGAGGTCCCACCCGGGATAGAAGCGCATATCGAAGACGCTTGCAAGGTGGATATCATTACATCGTACCATGTACATAATAGATGGGGATACAGACAAATACATACAATCATCACATGAATACATCAATACATAGCAAACACCATACAGAAGAGCAGAATCCGACTACGGATGAAAACAAATGAAAAACACGAACGACATCCACCCTGCTAGCCCAGGCTGCTGACCCGAAACCTATCCCAAGATCGACGAAGAAGAAGAACTCCAAAAGCAAACGCGCATCGCTCTCACGTCAAATCATCACATTACCTGTACCTGCATTTGTTGTTGTAGTAATCTGTGAGCCACGAGGACTCAGCAATCCCATAACCATGGGTAACAAGACTATCAAAGCTTAAATGGGTATGGAAGGGTAAGGTGGTGAGGTTGCAGCAAGCACTAAGCATTGTTTGGTGGCTAACCTACGAGTGCAAGAATAAGAAGAGTAAGTACGCATAACGGTCGCAAACTAATAATGATCAAGAAGTGATCCTGAACACCTACTTACGAGTCAAACATAACCCCACCGTGTTCTCTTCCCGAACTCCCTCGAAAAGAGACGATCATGGTTACGCACGCGGTTGGTGTATTTTAATTAGAATTAGTGTCAAGTTCTCTACAACCGGAGGTTATAAATTTCCAAGTCGCCACATAACCGCGGGCACGGCTTCGCGTAAGATTTAACCCTACAGGGGTGTTCCAACCTGGTCCATCACAAACCAACACAAGCTGCGGTGGAAAAACCTCAACCTCAAGAAAACCCGATCAACCTCGAGTCGGCCCGAAGTATCCTCGGAATCCCGGTGCACAACACATTTCGACAATGGTAAACAAGTCCAACAAGACCTCCCGGCATGCCGACACCCTGATAGTAGCCGCGCGTATCTCGTCTCAGGCCACGGCCGGATGAGCGGTCCGTACAACTAAAACCAGTGCCTCGAGTTTCCTCGTGGTGGCGCTGCAAGGGGCTCTAGTTTGGACCAGCACCATCAGCACTGGCCCACCTGTATTATGTTGAATTAAGAATCCCCGGGGACGCGACCCCCTATGCAAATAAATTAGTTAATTCAGTATTATTTTGTTGGCAAATGTTAAAACCAAAGTTGGGCCTTGCTGGAAGCGTTTATTCAAAGCGAATTGTCAAGAGGGTCCCATAACCCCTGAGCATGTTAGGAATGCTAATCAAGGAACATCACACCGGTATTACGGAAACTAGGGCGGCACGAGTGGAACAAAACACTAGGAAAAAGGCCAAGCCTTCCACCCACAACCAAGTATATAGATGCATTAATTAAATAAGAGATATTGTGATATCCCAACATATCCATGTCCCAACATGGAACAACCTGCAACTGCACCTGCAACTAGCAATGCTATAAGAAAGGGGCTGAGCAAAGCAGTAACATAGCCAAACAACGGTTTGCTGGGTAGGGTGGTTAGAGGCTGTATCATGGCATATGAGAGGCTGACATATATGTGGTAGGAAGCGTGACATAGCGATAGCAATGAGACAACTAGCAAGCAATGATAGTAGAGATATCCAAGGTCATGATCATCTTGCCTGAAATCCCTCTCGGAAGAAGAACGAGTCCATGAAGAAGACGAACCAACGCAGTCGAACGAATCCTCACAATCGCAACGGAACCGGAACTATCAAGAAGAAGCACAACCGGAAAGAAGCAAACAACATGGTAAACACACAAGCATAAACATGGCATGATGCACAACAAAATATGATGCATGACAAGTTTAAATGTTGTTAAACATGGCAAGATATGAAGCATAAGCAATCCATACAACTAGGCAAGTTTAAATGAGGCCGGAAACACAAATAACAATTCCGAAACATCCCCATATGCAAATTTCGAAATTGGTACTGATCTGAATTAAACACAATGTTAAAGTGGTTAAACAGCAAGTTAACATGCACCATGATGATATACACGTTTTTCTAATCAAGTTGCATATGTAGAACATTTAATTCGGAGCTACGGTCTAGAAGATATGAACTAAACAAGTTTAACATGGCAATAATGCAAAATGCATGCAAACATCAACCACAAATGCTCAAATCAAGGATGCAACATGGCAATATGAAACTACACACAATTCTAAGCAAGTTTCATATAGGACATGATCAAAACGGAGCAACGGTTCAACAATTACAATCAACACAAGTTATAATAACAATCTGCCCAAAACAGCAACATAGCACTTTGCAAGCACCAAAACAATATGCTACAGTGCTAGAACATGGCATCAAATGGCACATCATGGTAGTACATAGCATGGAGCTCAAATCATTCAACATGGGCATAATCATAGGAGCAACAGATTCATGGCAATCATCAATTCAATATGCAACTATGAAACATGCTGATTCTAGAAAGTCTTGGATTGCAATAGTTATATCATGATGCTGACTTGGGACACACATAACAGCAAGCAAAGAAATTTTAATATTCATGAAATTGATATGAGTATGCTGTAGACATGGCAATCTTTGAATTACTCCATTGGCACAAAGTCATAGGATGCACAGATTAATTGCTATGATTTTTACAAAATGGAACATTCTGTTAACAGGATGACAGTTTTAACATGATGGCAACTTGAGAGTAACAAAGAGACATGCTACAGGAGCTTTTCATGGCAACCAAAGGCATGGCATCAAAGTACACATCACATGGGCCAAATCACATGAAGGAATCAAATACATATGAGCTCTAGATTAGTGGCCACCATCAAGCAAAGTTGACAAGTTTTATCACAGACAACTTTTACTTAAAACAGCAACATTGACTAGACATGTTTGCAAGCTCATGGCAGTCACATCATGGCATATCATGGCATGAAATAAATACTAACAGCAAGAAGACATGAAAATGCTCCAAAGACATGTTGACATGATGCCCATATGACATTCGCATTAAATCACACAAAAATGACAAAATGACAAGTATTAATAGTTTTCTGCAGTTAACATCAGGATGCACTTTTGCAACAGAGATTAACACATGTAGATGAATCCTAACATGAATGCAACAGCAACCATCATGTAGAGCACGAAGAGTAGATAAAATTACATATAAGGATCATCATCATAGGATCAACAAGCACAAAGTTAGGGCCCGCACAAAATGCATACATGAGATAAAATTCCAGGGACATCAGAAATTAGACCTCGCGGGAAAGTGGACGAAGCGGTACAGGGACGAGGCAGAGCAGCGTTTGGATGGAGGGCTCGGGCTGATCCGGGACGGGACGGTGCGGACGGCGTGGATCGGGACGGGACTGTCCCGGCGCGGGGGAGGCCGAGGACGACGGCGGAACCAGCCGGATCTCGTCGGATCCGGGCCGGAGGCGGATGCGGGCAAGGTCTGGGCAGAGCTCCGGCGTGGGCGATGGCTTGCGAGGCGGCGCGGCGAGGCGAGCGGCGAGGCTCGGGCGGCAGGGTCGCCGAAGGCAGGACACGGCGACGCGATGCAGCGCGGTGGCGTGCGGCGGCGCGGGCAGTGCGATGCGCTCGGGCGCGGGGTGCGGCTGCTACCGGCAGGCGGTGTGCGGCGGCGGCGCGGTGGCGTGGGCAGCGGCGAGGCGGCGGCGAGGTGCGGCCGAGCGGCGAGGCGGCGCGAGGCGCGGCTGCGGCGGCGGGGCGCGGAAGCGGTTGCGGGCGGCGGCTGCGCGGGCTGACCCGGGCCCCAGATGGGCTCGGGCGGGCTGGCTACGGGCCTGGGCAGGCCGCGGCGGCTGGTGGAGAGAGGAGGTGGGCAGGGGAGGCGACGTGGCGGCTCCCGGTTGGCCGGGGTGCCGGTTGGTGGCGGCGGCTGGCCGCTCGGGCGGCGCCAAGTGGTGGCGGGGGATCCGCCGATGCGGAAAACGAGGCGAGGGTGGCGGCTGGGAGGTAGGGGAAGGGCTAGACTAGGGTTTTTTTAGCCCAAAATGGAATGGGGGAGGTGTTTAAATAGGAAAGGGGGCTCGGAGGAGGGTTTTGAGGCCGTTTTCGAGCCGTTCGATTTCGATCGGACGGTCTGGAGCGGAGGGGGGCAGTGTAGGTGGGTCTAGTGGGTTGTGTAGAGGAGATTGGGCCAAGAAGAGAGGGAAGATGGCAGCCCGGCATGGTTTTCGGAACACCGAAAACGTCCGGCGTTTTGACCGGCTATAGTGCAGCTATAGTTATCCGTTGGGGCATCAAACGACCTCCGAATGGAACGAAATTTGGTAGGCGGTCTACCTACAATATAATAAGACCACACGCCAACTTTCAACCCATTCCGAGAACATTTTATCCCCACTTATAAAATAATATTTTGGAGGTGCCGCGGGCGCATGCGAGTGTGTCGGGTCTCGAAACGGACAACGGAGGGAATGGGGAGAATGACAACTACGAACGGATGCAAGTTTTTATGAAAACATGCAGATGAAAATGCACACGATGACATGACGAAGTGCAACAAGCAAACGCATCACACGGCAACGATGGAAATAAATGGAAGGCATCTGAAGCATCGGTCTCGGGGCGTCACATAAAGTAACAACAGCAGTTACAAAAATAGGCTATGCATCAGAATAGGAGCTAGCGAACAACAGTAGCAAAATCTAATGCAAGCATGAGAGAGAAAGAATAGGCGATATAGGAATGATCAAGGGGGTTTGCTTGCCTAGAAGCTCTGCTGAGAGGGGCTGGACGTCAGGGGCGTAGTCGTACTCGGGAGCAGCGTCAGGCTCGGAGTCTACCGGAGAGAAGAGGGGGAAGAAACAATAAATACAAAGCAAACAAATGCAACACGATGCATGACATGGCAATATGCTGTGCTAGGGGTGACCTAACGCAGTGCTACACGTTACAGACGGAGCGGGAAAATATCTGGGAATATTTTCCCGGCTTTGGGCAACTGTCGGCCAGACGATCCGGAGGGGAAGGTTCCATGTTTACAGTGTTAGAGGCATGTGACAGCTACATGGAGGGCACCAACGGATTCGTCTCATTTTTCTGAGCGTTTTTCATATATAAAACATTTTCATCGGAGCTACGGTTGAATTTATATGAATTTACAAAGTTTTAGCAATATTCTGAAATTACTAGAATTATTATTAATTCAAAAACCAATTTAATACCTAATTGCTATGGGTACATGAAAGTGTACCCACACTTTTGCACGTGAGGCTGACAGTGGGTCCCAGGGCTGAGTCAGCAGCTGACGTCAGCCCATCTTATCCGAATGAACAGTAATGGAGGGCCCCACTTGTCAGTTTAGTTAGATTAACTTAACCGTTTATTAGCTCCTAATTAAAAGTGCGGGGCCCAGTGTCAGTGAGTGTTAACAGGGGAGGTTAGCCGCTAATGACGGCCACGTCAGCAGCGTCACCGGCGGCGAGGCCGATCGCCGGCGATGGTCGTGCGTTCGTCTCCGGCCACCATTCGAGGCGCGGTTTTGCCCTGCGTGCTCCTGGGGACGAGCCGCATCGATCTATGGCGAGTGCAGGTACTGGGGGGCCGGCAGTGGCGTCGGCGACAAGCTGTAGTGGCGGCAGGGGTCGGGCTCGAGGCGAATCGGCGTTGCGGCTCAAAATCAAACAAACGAAGCGTGCGAGCGGCGTCTACGGGGCAGCAGGAGCGCATCGTTGCCACTGGATCAAGCTGAGGTGGCTCAAGCGCTCGTAGCTCGCTGGCCATGGCGGACGGTGGCTCGGGGCTAGCGAGGAAGGTAGCTAGGGGTCGTGCACGAGCCAGGGGAAGGAGGGGAGGGGTGTGAGCTCACAGGGAAGCTCGGAGAGGGCTCGATGAGGCATGTGCCTGTCGGCGACGGGCGAATCGAGCGGCGGGCCATGGCGATCCAGTCGGGGAAGCGCGATGATTGCGGTGGCTCGAGGGCGTCCTGGCTCATGTGGGTCCGTGTAGATGACGAGGACGACAGTGTGCAGCTCCTGGACAAGGTCTCGTGGCTCGGGAAGGCCACTGGTCATGGTGGTGTCAAGGCGGCGGCGATGGCAGCGTCGGCCTCCGAAGAAAAGGAAGGGGCGAGTGAGAGAGGGGAGATGTGGCGTCTAGGGTTTATCCAACGCGTCACAGGGCTCCTTATCCACCTCCTGGCGAGCTCCTGTAGTGCCTCGTGTCAAAGATCCAGCCGGCGTCGATGATCTGGCCACGCGCGCATCGACATGCGGGGAGAGAGATCGGGAGGTTAGGGAAGACCGGCTTAATGGGCTGGGCCGCTCACTGTTTGACTTAGGCCCAGCAACATAGTGTTCCTCTGTTCTTTTCCCCTTTTCTTTTTCTGTCAAACATTGCTGCTCTGTTTTGCATTTAATTGGAGCACCAAATGACTTTTGTAAAATGTGCCACTTGCCACATTAAATACTTTGCAATATTCTGAGTTGGTCCAAAAAGTTTGAGGCAGTTTGGAATCCATTTGTATTTTGCTGGCATTTAAAAGAGCTAAAAAAGTGCTGTTGGACCACTGTTTTAAAATCCAGGGGCATTTTTGGAATCCAAAAGAGGTTGGTTTCATCATGACAATTACTTAGTGAAAATTTTCCATAATATGAACTATTTTAATTGCATGTCTGAAGATGTAAATATTTGACTTGCAATTCAACTTGGGTTTTCAACTTGATTTTTGGACAAGTGGCAATTGGCATAATGATCATGATGACATGGCCAACATTAGAGGGAGATTGCTGTAGCAAGACACTGGGGGTGTTACAGAAGAACCGTTCATCTTCTTATCCACCAAGTACTTCTTGGAGTTGCGCTTCGAGTGTCCTTTCTGCTTGCTGTAGAAACATTCAGTCTCTTTAGTGGCTCCACCCTTGTTCCTCTTCTGAGACACGGTCTTACTGGCGCCAGTAGACTTCTTCTTGGACTTGCCCATCTTCTTGAAACTTGCGGTCTTATTGACCATCAACACTTGTTTGTTCTTCTGCATACCAGCTTCCGCAGTTTTGAGCATAGCGAACAACTCGTTTGCACTTTTCTCCATCCCGTTCGTGTTGTAATTCATGATAAAACCATCATAAGATGGGGGGAGTGAAGCTAGCACAATATCTGTACCGAGTGTTGGAGGAATTCCAAATTCCAGAGAAGCCAGTCTATCAACATAGCCAGCAAGTTTCACTATATGCTCACTCATTGAGGAACCTTCTGCCATCTTGCATTCAATCAAGGCCTTGGTTATTTCAAAATGTTATGTCCTTGCCTGCTTCTTGTACAGAACTTCTAGTGACCCAATTATAAATTGAGTAGTAGATCGTTCAAAATGTTTTTGTAGTTCAGGATCCATGCAAGTCAACATGAGGCACTGGACTGACTCATAGTCATCACTACGAGCAATAAAAGCATCTACAACTTCTTGTGGTGCATCCTTTGCCGGAGGATCACCTAGGGGCTGATCCAACACATACTCCTTCTTAGCACTCCTGAGAACAAATCTCAGGTTCCGGGTCCAATCCGCATTGTTTCCACCATTTGTAGCCAACTTTTCTTTCTCTAACATAGGGGCTAAGTTGAACATATTGCGAGCCATTGATCTACAACGATAAACAAAAAATTCACTTAGACATTGTTCATAATTAATTTTGCACTAGTGTTTAAACAAATTTTAATATAAAGTGCACTCCCACTCAAATCAGTATCTCTTATAATTGAAAGTGAGTGATTCAAGACCCTGATCTTATTCACAGCCATTGATGTGTACATCACTGATGACGTGAATTTCGACCGGTAGGCAAACTTTTGCCGATAATATCTCCATATGACTCTTGTTCATCTTTTGATGCTTCGTGCTCCGAGCTCAGAATGATTCTGCCATAACTTCAAGACAATCGAGTGTTATCTGCTTGCATAGTCTGACCATACACCGCCTTACACCTCACGGTCCATTTGTGCTCATGTAGACATGACCCACTCTAGAAAGCTACATGTTATAGACGGTTGCAACACTACGAAGAGCACCTTTTAACTTGATATTTACTGTGAGAGATCACCCTGATAATTGACTACTGCGCAATCAAAGGGTGCAAACAACAAAGGGATAAACATCTCAGGCAAGTCATAATAGCATGATATGGTATAGCCCTGGGCGCCGGGAAGTCTTCACGGTCTTCTTGAATCTTCAGTCGAAACGTCGTCGTGGCGGCAGAAAAATTGTTGCCGTGGCATCCGTTTAAAAAATGGTGCCATGGCGGCAATTTCAGAAAACGTTGTCGTGGCAACCTTTTCAAAGCCCCTCCTCCATGTGCCTGGTACAGCTCCTTCACACCAGGGTCCTTCGTGTAGGCTTGTCACCATCACCTGTAACCTGTAGGCTATCTCTACATCTATTACATTAAAGTGACAATCCCGTGGCTCCAGCCATCATGTTATACTGTTACGCACAGGTCACTTAATATTACAACATATAACCATCTCATACATAAACTCATTATCATGATGAAGGCTATACCACATCACATGCAACCTGCAAAACCAAGTTAGACGTCCTCTAATCGGTTTGGCAAATTTTAGTTACGTGGCTTTGATACGTCTCTGTCATATCTATAATTTTTGATTATTTCATGCCAATATTCTACAACTTTCACATACTTTTGGCAACATTTTATATTATTTTTGGGACTAACATATTGATCTAGTGCCTAGTGTAAGTTCCTGTTTTTTGCATGTTTTTTTGTTTCACAGAAAATCCATATCAAACGAAGTCCAAACGCGATAAAATTTTACGGAGATTTATTTTGGAATATATGTGATTTTTGGGAAGAATAATCAAAGCAAGATAGTGCCCGAGGTGGTCACAAGGCAACAGGGTGCGCCCTGGGGCTAGGGTGCGCCGTGTTTCCTTATGACTCCCTTGTACGTCGGTTGGGGCCCTTCTTTCACCGCAAGAAATACAATTTCTGGATAAATATCCCCTCAAAATTTGAGCCCAATCGGAGTTACGGATCTCTGGGAATATAAGAAATGGTGAAGGGCCAGAAAACAGGAACGCGAAACAGAAGAGAACAGAGAGAGAGATCCAATCTCGGAGGGGCTCCTGCCCTCCAGGAGCCATGGCGGCCAAGGACCAGAGGGGAAACCCTCCTCCCATCTAGGGGGGGGCAAGGAATAAGAAGAAGGAGGGGGCTCTCTCCCCCTCTCTCCCGGTGGCGCCGGAACGCCGCCGGGGTAAACATCGTGTGACGGCGATCTACTCCAACAACTCCGTCATCTTCATCAACACCTCCATCACCTTCCCTCATCTATTTTCAGCGGTCCACTCTCCCACAACCCATTGTACCCCCTACTTGAACATGGTGCTTTATGCTTCATATTATTTTCCAATGATGTGTTGCCATCCTATGATGTTTGAGTAGATTTTTGTTGTCCTATGGGTAATCGGTGAATTGCTATGATTGGTTTAAATTGCTAGTGGTTATGTTGCTATCCTTTGGTGCCCATCATATGAGTGCGCACGTGGATCACACCATAGGGTTAGTTGTATGTTGATAGGAGTGACAGAAGCTTCTTCCTACCATAGAAATGGATTCATACGGGATTGAAGGGTGACCAATATATCTTAATGCTATGGTTGGGTTTTACCTTAATGAACTTTAGTAGTTGCGGATGCTTGCTAATAGTTCCAATCATAAGTGCATAGAATTCCAAGTAAGGGATGACATGCTAGCAGTGGCCTCTCCCACATAAAAACTTGCTATCGGTCTAGTAACTTAGCCAATTGCTTAGGGACAATTCCGCAAATCCTACCACCACTTTTTCCACACTCGCTATACTAACTTAATTGTACTTTTATTAAAATAGCACCTAATTTTTATTTTCACGTTCTTTATTATCTTGCAAACTTATCCTACTACACCTACAAAGTACTTCTAGTTTTATTACTTGTTTCTAGGTAAAGCAAACGTTGGTGTGCGTAGAGTTGTATCGGTGGTCAATAGAACTTGAGGGAATATTAATTCTACCTTTAGCTCCTCGTTGGGTTCGACACTCTTACCTATTGAAAAAGGCTACAAACGATCCCCTATACTTGTGGGTTATCAAGACCTTTTTCTGGCGCCGTTGCCGGGAAGCAATAGCGTGGGGCGAATATTCTCGTGTGTGCTTGTTGGCTTTATCTCTAAGTAGTTTTTATTTTGTGCTCTGGTTTTCTATCTTTAGTTATGGGTAGGAAATGTAAAATACCAAAAAAATAGTTGTACTTGCTAACCGAATGGTTGAAGAACCACCCAAAATCTTTCATACTAATGAAGCTTTCTACTTGGATCATCTTGATCCCTTTGTGCTCGTGCTGAAAACCCAACTAACTTAGTTGAGGGAAAATCATTAGATGAGCATGCTTATTTTGTGCGACACCGCTTGTCTCAAAAAGGGAAACTTTTAAGGTATCAAATTAATTGTTTGCAATGCTATGCTTGAAATTTATGCGAAATATATGATTTTACTTGTTGTTCTGAAGACCCTAAAAAACACCTTCCCTACCAATGTGAGTTTAATGATAATGGAATCTTATCTTCTCATGCCAAAGGTGTTTATAGTTACTATGATATTGAGTAAATTGAAGAATTTGTTTCCTTTAAGGGTGCTTATGAAATTGCTTCTTTGATTGAAAAGTATGATACTACTCTTTACGAATCTGAAAATTTTGCCATACTTAAATATTGTTATGAAAACTATGCTTCTAAAGCTTATGTTAAAGAATATATTGAGGACACCTCCACTGTCCAAGAAGAGACTAATGTTTTGCAGGAACCTATGGAAGAAGAAATTGCTGAAACTGTGAGCTCATTAGATGAAAAAGATGACGAGGAGAGCGAAGAACAAAAGGAGGAAGAGTGGATTAGCTACCCGTGCCCACCTTCTAATGAGAGTAACTCTTCAACTCGTACATTGTTTAATTTCCCTTCATGCTTACCGAAGGATGATTGCTATGATCCCTTGGATTCATTTGAAATATCCCTTTTTGATGAAATTGATGCTTACTATGCTTGTGGCCATGATGCCAATTTGAATGATGCTTATGGAGATGAACTTGCTATAGTTCCTTATGTTAAGAATGAAATTGTTGCTATTGCACCCACACATGATAGTCCTATTATCTTTTTGAATTCTCCCAACTACACTATATCGAAGAAGTTTGCTCTTATTAAGGGTTATATGGATGGGTTGTGTTTTACTATTACACATGATGATTTTGATGGATATAATATGCATGTGCTTGCTGCACCTAATTGCAATTATTATGAGAGAGGAACTACATCTCCACCTCTCTATGTTTCCAATATGATAAAAATGCAAGAAACTACTTATGCTATGTATCGGCCTTTATTATGTGTGCATGAATTATTCTTTTATGACATGCCAATGCATAGGAAGAGAGTTAGACTTCGTCATTGCATGATATATGTTGCTTTGTGCTCACTACTAAATTACAAATCATTGTTAATTAAAATTGGCTTTGATATACCTTGGGATCCGGGTGGATTGATTACTTGAGCACTTTATGCCTAGCTTAATGGCTTTAAAGAAAGCACTGCCTGGGAGACAACCCGGAAGTTTTAGAGAGTCATTTTATTCTGTTGTTTGCTTTTAAAATATTTAAAAACAAAAAAATATAGAGGGTAACCTAAAACTTTTTTAGAAAGAAAAGTGAAAGTGAGACAGATGAGCAAGGTGGAAGTGGGAGCTAGCCTTGAACTTTGTTCATGCCCATGGAAACTTTGTGAACCTTGATTACAGAAACTTTTCAACAAAAATAATTATCCCCTTGTACAAATCCATTGTATTATAAAAATAATGTGCCAAGATTTACCTTTAGGATGTTTAAATTGCTTGTTTGGTGTGTGCTGTGAAAAAACTGAAACTTTTGCTGTAGTGCTTGAATTTTGATAATTTATTGGAACATGCAAAAATTCTGAAATTTTTACACAGTACTGCTATGAAAAAAAATCCTAATTTTTCAGATTTTTTTGAGTTACATAAGTATATGTTTCATCTGCATCTTTACAGACTGTCCTGTTTTCACAGATTGTTGTTATAGTTTCTTTATTTGCTTATGTTTGAAATCTTGTTGAGCCCCATTGACTTGGGATCCATAGAATTGTGATAGCATACAGTGGGTAATGTTTGATTATAATTATACAATAATGTTACAGCAGGACATGATTGGATTTGATGTTATATGTACTAACCCCTCTAATAAAAAGTTCGGTTAACTTTTGTGTGGATGAAGTGTTTGAAGAACGAGGAGATATCGATATGAGGAGAATAAGGAGAGGCAAGAGCTCAAGATTGGGGATGCCCAAGGCAAACCAAGTAAATATTCAAGGAGACTCAAGCATCTAAGCTTGGGGATGCTCCGGAAGGCATCCTATCTTTCTTCGACAATTATCGGTATGTCTCGGTTTTTGTTTTGTTCACATGATATGCGTAAATTCTTGGAGCGTCGTGTGCTTTTTATTTTTCTTTTAGTGATGCACCATGCTGGTATGAGATAGTCCTTGGTTGATTTATAGAATGCTCTTTGCGCTTCACTTATATCTTTTGAGTATGGCTTTATAAAATGCTTCATGTGCGTCACTTATATCTTTTGAAGTTTGGATGCTCGTTTCTCTACATTTGGAAAACGGTTATTTGTAGAATGCTCGTTTGCTTCACTTATATTTATTAGAGCATGGTATTTTGTAGAAAGAATGAAAATCTCATGCTTCACTTATATCTATTTAGAGAGTCAACAGGAATTGGTCATTCACATGGTTAGTCATAAAATCCTACATAAAACTTGTAGATCACTGAATATGATATGTTTGATTCCTTGCAATAGTTTTGCGATATTGAGGTGGTAATATTGGGGCATGCTAGTAAAAGAATTAAAGTTGAGTATTAATAATGGTGTTAAGGGAAGTAAGTCTTTACGCAAGTAAATCCTCACGCATGTAAAGTGGTGGCCGCTGACATTAGCGGTGAGGTCGAAGCATTATTTATCATTGATTGAGTCTTTGTGTTGTTCGGATCGGGGGAGCGCGATGGTTAACTCCTCCCAACCTCCCCCCTAGGGGCATGCGAGTAATACTTTGCTTTGAGGGCTAATAGGCTTTGCAATAAGTATGTGAGTTCTTTATGACTAATGTGAGTCCATGGATTATACGCACTCCTATCCTTCCGTAATTTGCTAGCCTCTTCGGTACCGTGCATTGCCCTTTCTCACCTCAAGAGTTGGTGCAAACTTTGCCGGTGCATCCAAATCGCGTGATATGATACGCTCTATCACACATAAGCCTCCTTATATCTTCCTCAAAACAGCCACCATACCTACCTATCATGGCATTTCCATAGCCATTCCGAGATATATTGTCATGCAACTTCCATCATCATCATATACATGACTTGAGCATTCATTGTCATATTGCTTTGCATGATCATAAGATAGCTAGCATGATATTTTCATGGCTTGTCCGTTTTTTGGTATCTTTGCTACGCTAGATCATTGCACATCCTGGTACACTGCCAGAGGCATTCATATAGAGTCATCTTGTATAGTTTTTATCGAGTTGTAAGTAAATAAAAGTGTGATGATCATCATTATTAGAGCATTGTCCCAGTGAGGAAAGGATGATGGAGACCATGATTCCCCCACAAGTCGGGATGAGACTCCGGATGAAAAAAAAGGCCGAAAAGACCCCACCAAAAAAGAGAAAAAAATGAAAAGAAAAAAAACAAAAAAAACAAAAAAAATGAGAGAAAAAGAGAGAAGGGGCAATGTTACTATCCTTTTACCACACTTGTGCTTCAGAGTAGCACTATGTTCTTCATATAGAGAGTCTCCAGAGTTGTCACTTTCATATACTAGTGGGAAATTTTCATTATAGAACTTGGCTTGTATATTCCGATGATGGGCTTCCTCAAATGCCCGAGGTCTTCATGAGCAAGCAAGTTGGATGCACACCCACTTAGTTTCAGTAGTGAGATTTCATACACTTATAGCTCTTAGTGCATCTGTTGCATGGCAATCCCTACTCCTCGCATCGATATCGATTGAAAGGCGTCTCCATGGCCTAACGATCCGCCGATTTGATGCGAGCCTTTCTTCCTTTTTGATTTCCCCTATTGATATCTACCACCGCATTCTATTCCACCCATAGTGCTATGTCCATGGCTCACGCTCATGTATTGAGTGGAGTTGAAAATGCTGAAGCGCGTGAAAAAGTATGATCCAATTTCTTGGTTTGGCACCGGGTACTCTTGATTTTATCTATCCGTGCAGGGAAGACTGAGTGTGTCATGCTTACCACAACTAAGTGTATAGAGGTTGTTTCCTTTAGCTTCATTATTATGAAAGGCAATGACAAATTACGTGCATGTTTTGTATTATTGTTTCAATATCAAATTGATAGACTATTGCCTTGAATCACTCGCATCCTAATATTCATGCCATGATTAGATTATATGATCAAGATTATGCTAGGTAGCATTCCACATAAAAAATTATCTTTTTATCATTTACCTACTCGAGGACGAGTAGGAATTAAGCTTGCAGATGCTGATACATCTTCGTCGTATCTATAATTTTTGATTGTTTCATGCCAATATTCTACAACTTTCACATACTTTTGGCAACATTTTATATTATTTTTTGGGACTAACATATTGATCTAGTGCCTAGTGCCAGTTCCTATTTTTTTGCGTGTTTTTTGTTTCGCAGAAAATCCATATCAAACAAAGTCCAAACGCGATAAAAATTTACGGAGATTTATTTTGGAATATATGTGATTTTTGCGAAGAAGAATCAACGCAAGACGGTGCCCGAGGTGGTCACAAGGCAACAGGGCGCGCCCTGGGGGGTAGGGCGCGCATGCGCTGCCTTGTGACTCCCTCGTATGTCGGTTGGTGCCCTTCTTTCGCCACAAGAAAGATAATTTCTGGATAAATATCCCCTCAAAATTTCAGCCCAATCGGAGTTACGGATCTCCGGGAATAAAAGAAACAGTGAAGGGTCAAAAAACAGGAACGCGAAACAGAAGAGAACAGAGAGAGAGATCCAATCTCGGAGGGGCTCCTACCATTCGGGAGCCATGGCGGACAAGGACCAGAGGGGAAACCCTCCTACCATCTAGGGGGGAGGCCAAGGAAGAAGAAGAAGGAGGGGGGCTCTCTCCCCCTCTCTCCCGGTGGTGCCAGAATGCCGCCGGGGCAAACGTCGTGTGACGGCTATCTACTCCAACAACTCCGTCATCTTCATCAACACCTCCATCACCTTCCCTCATCTATTTTCAGCGGTCCACTCTATCGCAACCCGCTGTACCCCCTACTTGACATTGGTGGTTTATGCTTCATATTATTTTCCAATGATGTGTTGCCATCTTATGATGTTTGAGTAGATTTTTGTTGTCCTATGGGTAATCGGTGAATTGCTATGATTGGTTTAAATTGCTTGTGGTTATGTTGCTGTCCTTTGGTGCCCATCATATGAGTGCGCACGTGGATCACACCATAGGGTTAGTTGTATGTTGATAGGACTATGCATTGGAGGGCAAGAGTGACAGAAGCTTCTTCCTACCATAGAAATTGATTCATACGGGATTGAAGTGGGACCAATATATCTTAATGCTATAGTTGGGTTTTACCTTAATGAACTTTAGTAGTTGCCGATGCTTGCTAATAGTTCCAATCATAAGTGCATAGAATTCCAAGTAAGGGGTGACATGCTAGCAGTGGCCTCTCCCACATAAAAACTTGCTATCGGTCTAATAACTTAGCCAATTGCTTAGGGACAATTTCGCAAATCCTACCACCACTTTTTCCACACTCGCTATACTAACTTAATTATACTTTTATTAAAATAGCACCTAATTTTTATTTTCACGTTCTTTATTATCTTGCAAACTTATCCTACTACACCTACAAAGTACTTCTAGTTTTATTACTTGTTTCTAGGTAAAGCAAACGTTGGTGTGTGTAGAGTTGTATCGGTGGTCGATAGAGCTTGAAGGAATATTAATTCTACCTTTAGCTCCTCGTTGGGTTAGGCACTCTTACTTATAGGAAAAGGCTACAAACGATCCCCTATACTTGTGGGTTATCAGGCTTCTAGGGTTTCCAGATAACACTAGCTACCTACGTCCACCACCAAGGCGATAATTCTTGTTGCTAGATTAACTTTCGGGGTGTGTGAGGGAAGAGACTTAATTTAAAATCTCTAGCCCACACTAAACTTCGTCGATACGCATGGCACCCTAGAAGATCGTGCATCTTCATTGCCCTCTCGTGCTTGCGACAGTTCACTATTCTTGACTATGATGAAGCCCAAAGAAATGTTAGCAAATCGTCGACAGCCAGATCTGATCGATTGTCAAAACTTTGTGCAAAGCTACATCTAGATCGAAATATGTGTCTATTCATAGAACCGCTCATGATGCCACTGTTGGGAAACGTAGTAGAAAACAAAAGAAATCGCCCTACGATCACCCAGGAACACTATGAAGATGCATTAACGGTTTGGATCAGATTGTTACCGACTCTGAGTTGCAGCGGAAGAAGACGAGTCGGTGTAGATCGTACTTGGAGTCCCTCGAACCATAGATGAACGATCCCGCGAACTGCCCATGAACAGTCCCTCGAACGGAAGACCGAAAGCACGGATTCTCTAAGAGTTGCAAGCATGCGGTCTTCACTATCCGGCAGCGCTTCGCCGTCCAGAGCTAATCGTCACCGGAGAATTAGAGGGAGGAGATTAGAACCACACTGGGCTTCTAATTATGAGGATTAGAGGATCTAGGTCAAGCTTTAATTGATCAACTAGGACCAACTAGAACTAGAGAACTACAGGAGGCTCCAAAACTTGTCTGTCCAAAAGGTGCAAAAGCCTCTAGTATATATAGGTTGGAGGGGAGAGGGAGGGTGAAAGAACATGTGCTGCCCCCATGTTTGGTTTTGGTAATTGATGACAATCCCTATGGACTAATGGTTGCCTTGAGTTATATTTGAAGGATTTGTCCATAAGCTTTGCTTGTAGACCATTTGTTGGTCTCAAGGTGATTTGAAGAAGAATATGTGATGACCAAGGGGTTATTCATGGAGTTATCCAAAGATTGGTCATGTAAGAGATGAGCCTATTGCAAGCATGTCTTGAAGAAGAAGATTGTGTGAACATTCATGTTTACCTTCAAGACATCATCCTAATGAAGAGAGTGGAAAGATTCAAGGTTGATCAAGACTAAATATGAAGAGTGATTCAAGTTGATCAACACACAAAACGTAGAAGATGTACCGAGTGGGATCAAGTGATCTCACGCTATGGTAAGCATTGTCCATTACGCTTTGTGTACTAACCCATGTTCTATGCGAGAGTTCTTTGTGGGGTTAGGTTTGTTTCCATGGGCGTGCATCAAAAGGAAGATATAATACAACCCATGGAGGATGGTTGATCAACACACAAAGCGTAGAAGATGTACCGAGTGGGATCAAGTGATCTCACGCTATGGTAAGCATTGTCCATTACGCTTTGTGTACTAACCCATGTTCTATGCGAGAGTTCTTTGTGGGGTTAGGTTTGTTTCCATGGGTGTGCATCAAAAGGAAGATATCATACAACCCATGGAGGATGACATCAAGTGGTGATCGTCATCAAGATTTCGGTGTGCAAGTTCAAGTGGAGCATCATGAAGAGATCATGCTTGAAGCTTGTCGTCCATTGTGGTGACAATGGACTTGTGAAGATGTGCCGAAGAGTGGCTCACCCATAGTGGAGTATGGGGGAGCAATCAACTAGTCTTCATCGAGCCAACGCAATCAAGAAAGGTGGTCCAACTTGAGGAGGTCAAGATCGTCATCATCTGGCTCAAGTGGACTTTGTGCAAGGAAAAGGTTTGCCCTTGATAGGTTTTGTATTTTACCGGTCTCATGGTGGTAGTTTGGAGACCGGGTTATAGGATCGTTTGCCGTACTATCAAGGGGGGCTCTCGTATGAGTAGCTTGATCGTATCGTTCGTAGAGAGCTCAAACCATTGCATCCTTGCATCATCTTTCTTGGTTCTTATTTGGTGTTTCTCTTTGTGAGTTTTAGAGCTTATGGTCATCTTCATGACAAGCTCAAGTTCATCGAAAACGGAGTTCATATGCATCTTCTATGATGTTTTCGATGTTGGAGTTTATGACGGTTCTTCACCGATGGAGGCTTCACTCCCCCTGCCACTTCTTACTATAACCAGTCGCTGTTGGATAGTATTTGTCGTCATCTATCCAACAAGCTTGAGTTTGCTCAATTCGGAGCTCATATGCTGAAGTTATGGCAGTTCTGGTTTTCCTGCTTCCATCTGTTTGCTTGGGCTATTTTGAAGCTCTCTAGCGGTAGTACCGCCCTGAGCAGCGGTAGTACCGCTTGCGCGGTACTTCCACGGTTCCAGTGCCGCGGGCACTACCGCTTGTTTTTGGCTTCTGGACTAGCTCTGCCCTTCGAGCGGAAGTAGAGCGGTAGTACCGCCCCGTGCAGCACTACCGCGCTTCCCTCCCCTACTACCACTGTTCTAGCCATTTGCTCAACACTACGCGGTAGTACCACTGGTGGGAGCGGCAGTACCGCTCCGGCGGCACTATCGCCTCCCTGACTTGCTCAGTTGAACGCAGATAGCCGGAACTTCCGTGCAAGCGGAAGTACCGCTCACCCGAGCGGTACTACCGCTTGTGCACGGGCTGAAGGGCATAACGGTTGGATTTTTCCATTCCTATAAAAGGGGGTCTTCTTCCCCATTGGTTCTAATCACTTGAGCTCGTGTTCTTCCCCCATTGTTGACCTTCTTCGAGCTTGCTATCTCTCAATCCCTCCAATGATTTTTGCTAGTTCTTGAGGGAAAAGAGAGAGGAGATCTAGATCCACATTTCCACCAATCACTTTCTCCTCTATGTGAGGGGAACCCCTTGGATCTAGATCTTGGAGTTCTTCGTGTTCTCTTCTTCGTTCTTCCTCTCATTTTCCTCCCTAGCATTAGTTGCTTTGGTGGGATTTGGGAGAGAAGGACTTGGGCACTCCGTGTGCCCTTGCCATTGCATTTGGTGCATCGGTTTGAGTTCTCCACGGTGATACGTGGAAGTGAAAGTTGAGAAGCTTGTTACTCTTGGGTGTTTGAGCACCCTAGAGCTTGTTCCTCTTGGGTGCTTTGGTGCCCTAGACGGTTGGTGTTGTCAGAGCTCAATCATTGTCGTGTAAAGCTCCGGGCAAGCGTCGGGGTCTCCAATTAGGTTGTGGAGATTGCCCTGAGCAATTTGACGGGTACCGGTGACTGCCCCCAAGGGTTGCCAATTGTACGGGTTCGGTAACCGCCCCCAAGGGTTGCCATTTGTATGGGTTCGGTGACCGCCCTCAAGGGTCCCTTAGTGGAATCACGGCATCTTGCATTGTGCGAGGGCGTGAGGAGATTACGGTGGCCCTAGTGGCTTCTTGGGGAGCATTGTGCCTCCACACCGCTCCAAACGGAGATTAGCATCCGCAAGGGTGTGAACTTCGGGATACATCGTCGTCTCCGCGTGCCTCGGTTATCTCTTACCCGAGCCCTTTACTTATGCACTTTACTTTGTGATAGCCATAGTGTTTCATGTTATATATCTTGCTATCACATAGTTGTACATCTTGCTTAGCATAAGTTGTTGGTGCACATAGGTGAGCCTAGTTGTTGTAGGTTTTGTGCTTGACAAATTAACCGCTAGGTTTATTCCGCATTTGTTCAAGCCTAAACCGTAATTATTTTAAAGCGCCTATTCACACACCCCCCCCCCCTCTAGGCGACATCCACGATCTTTCAGAGGGGCGCCACAAGGAGGGGAAGGACTCCCCTCCTTGCGCCCCCCTAGGGGGGAAGGAGGAGTCCTTCCCCCACTCCAATTCGGCGTCCCAAGTGGGAAAGGGGGCGCCTCCCCCTATTGGGCCCTTGTGGCCCAATTCTTCTTCCACCACTTGGCCTTTTAAGGCCCGTTGATATTTAATTAAATGTAAAAGCCTCCTAACTATTATTAGAGCCTTTTATTATTAATTTAACTTATCCAAAAACATTTTCCACCTATATATTATTTAACGGTAATACCCGGTATTGCCCGATGAACTCCGAAACCCTTCCGGTGACCCCGAAACGCTTCCAGTTCCTCTCGAAACTATTTTGAATATTAACGAAACTATTTCATAAATAAATCCGCATTACTCCCGTTCTACTAACACTCAACAGATCGTGATTACCTTAAGGTTGTGACCCTATAGGTTCGGTAAAACATAGACATGAAAAAAACTCCTTTGTTCAATGACCGATAGCGGAACCGTGGACGTCCATATCGATACCTATGAGTACACGAATGACATTCGAGTGAACCTTTTGGCTATCATGTGTTACTCCCTTTGCTTCGCAGTACTTCACAAAACCCGAGGTGAGATGTATCTGTAAGTGCATCAAGTGCCCCCTTAGTGGTTTTGGATTATTGAAGACAAATAGGTTAAGGGACTAATATGTTTGTGAGTGTACACAGGAGAAAATAGTCCCTGAAGACTTGGTTTAACCACGGAAGACGACCCCTAAAAATGTATTTCTTCAAGTGAAGAATTTGGTGCGGCCTTTGAGGAAATTGATGTGAAGACTTTGGAGCTTGAAGGCTTTGTTTTCATAGTTTCTTTTTCTTCTTATTTGAGTCATAGGAAAAACCGTACTGTCAAAGGGGGTCAAGGTGAAACATATTTCATACTTCAAAGCGATGCTCAAAACTATACAAACCTAAGCCGCTTCGAGTGAAGCCTTTGGAAATCTCCGGAACAACTGACGAATTTGACAGTGACAGTGACAAAGTTCATCTGGTCTCTGACGAATTTGGTCAGGCTGAGGAGTTAGGATTTTGCTAGTGCGATCTGCCTATCATGAGGAAATTGAGTGCCTTGACGAAATTGAGAGTTCAATTTTCCGACCGTTGTTGCGCTGCGTGCCAGCTGTCGAGTGGATCCTTATCCTGACAACGGTCTTGTCTAAGAAGGGCATTTATGACATTTCATGTCGGGTTGCCTCCTGGCTATAAATAGCCGCCCTCCATAACCACTAGTTGGTTGGCTGCTCAAGAGAGAGATTGACACTTGTCATTTGAGAGCAACCCTTCCTCTGACGACTTTGTAAGAACCCAAGTGAGGAAAACCCAACCAGAGCCTAAGTGACTGAGCATCACTGAAGAAGTTGATCTGTGTGATCCGACGCTTGTTACCTTTGAGGACTGTCATTCCTCCAGACGGTTAGGCATCATGTTCTGAGCACCCAAGAGTAATTGTGTCGTGCCGGTGAACAAGTCTGTGAAGGTTTTGGAAGTCTACCGTGAAGACTTACCATGAGTGATTGGGTGAGGACTAAGTGACCTTAGCTCAAGAGGAATACGGTGAGGACTAAGTGTCCTCTGAGGTAAAACTCAGCCGCCTCAACCAGACGTACAGTTGATACAGCAACTAGAACTGGTCTACCAAACTGTTGTGTCTTCGTCGAGCTCTACTGGTCTCAAATTCCTCACTCCTTTACTTTACTACTATTCCACTGCTGAAGAACTTGTGTCTTACCTTTCTGAAGAATTTGAACTGAAGACTTTCATCATGCTGTCTCATTTTCTTCAGTTCATTTTCTTCATGCTTATCTGTGTGTATGATTGCATGTTCTTCACCTGCTTATGCTTCGTATGCATGCTTTCCATATCTGTGTAGACTTAGTTTCAATTCTGTTTCTATTTCTTCACTCTAATTTTCGTCAAAGTCCTCAGAGTTTGACGAATTTCTAAAAATCTCCCATTCACCCCCCCCCTCTGGGAGTTATCCTGCACTTTCAGTATCGGTATCCTCTTGAGTTATACACATGCTCACTATACAGTTCTCCTCGTTACCGGTTTGTTCTTCTTTCTCGTTGACATGTTCCGACATCCCTGTGACATAGTCACCTGTGTCTGGCCAGACGATGATGGATGCCGTCACACCGAGAGGGCCCTAAGAATATCTCTGCATCATCGGAGGAGCAAATTCCACTCTCGAACTAACTAGTCCCTTGTCAAACTTTTCGATGAACCTCTAAGTTGTCATTATGATAAGCGTGTTACAAATGACGTTTGAGCTACCCCAAAGTCCATCATACGATAAGAAGTAACTATGATACTCTCATGGTCTAAGGAACTAAAACACACGTTAACACTGTGTTATAACAATTGATTTCAGACGATATTATCTCAAAGTATAAGAAACGAGTTTGGGTCGATTCAATATGATCGTTCTTCTAACGTCATACTCTCAAGAGATTTTAAGACTATCGTTACACTTAACGATATCCTAAGATCCGGAAAACATGATCACCAACAACATTTGAGCCAGTGTTAGAGGCAAGACTAAGAACCTAATTTTACTGTTTATCATTCCACACGTGCATATGAGTTTTCCACTGAATCGCATATTCCAGGATCATAGCAGTTATAACACAGAATATAAACTCTTAATTAAGAATACAAAAATATAATAATACAATATTATTGTCTCTAGGGCATATTTCCAATAGTCATAACTAACTCTGACGGTTCAAATATACATTCGACTATTAGGAAAACCGACAGGAAGCAATAACCCTAGGAAAATAAATACCAGATGGGAAACCGTCAGCCATATGTGTCATCGGGATAATGCAAGCTAGCTGGTGGGTGACGGTGTCCTGGACTAGGGGGTACTCACCACGTCGTCTCCTGACCAGGTGGATCGGGCTGAGGACCCCCATGGCGGTTCACTAATGGGCCACTTCGAGCAGCCCATGACATATACGAGGAAGATTCCACAAGACTTGGTGATCAAGACAAGGACTCCTCTCCATCGACGTATCTGACTAGGACTCTTGTTATCCTAGGCCTCCGGTACATTATATAAGCCGAGGCCAGGCTAGTCAAAAGATCATGATGAGATTCATTCATCATACCCCTAGGTTTAGACCACAACTTACGATCTCGAGGTAGATCAACTCTGTACCTTGATACATCCATAATATAAACAAGAGCAGGACGTAGGGTTTTACCTCCTTAGAGAGGGCCCGAACCTGGGTAGTATTTGGTGTCCCTTGTCTCCTGTTAACCATCGATCTGATCTCACAGCTCAGGCCCCCCTACCCGAGATCTGTCGGTTTTGACACCGACATTGTTGCTTTCATTGAGAGCTCGCTGTGTGGTCGCCAAGGATCGATGACTCGTCTGCGGATTGACAGCAGTTTTTTTGGACAGCGGACTCGTGTTCACCGTCCCCGTCTCCTCGAGCGTCGCCTTGACTATTGCTTCGGTGGAATTGTGTGGAATTGAGTCTACAACAACCCTGTAAAATTTTGTCGTATTCCGATGGAGGAATCTCCGGCAATCTTCGATATACCGGAGCCCTGTCGAATCTCGACGGAAATTTGGATGAGTTTAGGGCGATGGGTCCAGCATCCATCTCAGACATCCGTTGGAAAATCCCACCGTTCATCGGCTGCGGAATTCCTATATAGATTACCCCTCAAAATTTCAGCTCGATCCGACCGTTCAAACTCCGGGAAACGTCCGATGAGTGCATCAATTTTCGGATCTGTTTTCTGCGCGAAAACGAATCCAACCCGAGTTCATCTTTTTTATGAACGGGACTCCGGACATCCTTTTTGAAGAAATTTTTTTCTAGAGTATTGTGTTTTGTTCTCAAACACGTGCTAACACTTTTAAGCCTTTTCCCGAGGTAATATTCACCATCGCACCGGTGTCAAACCAGCCCGATCACGTTGCTTCACGACTGTCGACTTGCGACAGTATCGACTGCGCCGTCACTTCATCAAACTGACGACAACCACCTCGGATCATCATCCTCGGTGAGCCGACCAAAAGTTCGGCATCGCAAAGGCCAAGTAATCGCCAAAACCACATCGTCGCCCTACGGATTGCACGGGTCGGGCGCGCCAGCATCGCCGCGCGGTCACTTTATCAAGTCGGCATTTACCGCGTCACAAATTCTGACCTGCGTCGGCATCGCCGCGCCATCGCTTCTTCATGCCGATGACCACCACGCCGACCTGCTTTGACACCTCGGCTGGCATGGGGGCTCCGACATCATTTTACCGACCTGCTCCGTCACCTTGGTTAGACCAGGGGCTTCGTCACCGCTTCATCGGCATAATCCAGGGGCTTCATCATCACCCCACCGACCAGCTTCGTCACGACAGCTGGACCGGGGCCTTCACCTCAGAACATCGACCGTGCTGCATCGCCACTTCATCAAGTCGATCTCCTCGCTCGATCACCTCAGGACGGGCTTGGGGCTGAGACCTCAGCCAGGCCGAGGACTATGCACCATGTCAAATCTGTCAGAGATCAATGTGCACCTTCGTCCCGCCACGAGCCCGGATCGCATCATCAACACCGAGCACATTAACCAGCTAAGTTTACTGGGGGGCTCTTAAATTTATATGTGCCGCTTAGTCGTTGCAAAGTCTTTTTCTACTACTCCTTTTTCCGACGCGAGTGTGTGGTCAATAGCCGGATAGCCTGGTTTCTGTCTAAAGCCGCTCGAGTTTAGTTCGCTAAACTGGCCTGAGAAGCACTCCGCCTTCGGGATAGGAGGTTGAAACCGAAGGCTGACCCGCTTGAAGTCTGAAGATCGGATGTATCATGTTAAAGCACGACAGAAGCACAAATTAATTTTAAGACCAATTTCGATTGGCACCAAAAAACTTGATTTAATTTAGACGTAAAGTTTTTATGTAAGTTTTTTGGTTTTCCGAGCATAACTTTCGCAATGCAGCGCCAGACGCCTTTAAAGCATCAGCAATATCAATGGGGGGCTGCGACTAGAGTCGAACCCACCAAAAGCCAAGGTACTCCATGGAGTCCTCAGCAGAACGTTCTCGGATATTGCTTTATATGCATCGGTTTCGAATTGTGTCTTTGGTCAATAGTTGGGTCGCCTGGCTCCTGTGCTTACTCCTTACGTTCCCGATTGTTCAGCTAAGGGTAAAGGGAGAACCACTTCGATTGTACTTCTGGTTTAACTGGTCAAGTACCTCCGTGGAGAAAGCCGAAAACTGACTGTCACAATAAGAGTAAACTGGTCAGTGATCCGATGACTGTGTCAAACTACAAATCGATAGAGGTTACCCCATGTTAAATGATGGACCTTTCATAAAACTGGTCGAAGTGTTAATGGCTTGACCTCGGCTGACGCCGAACACTAACCGGGGGCTAGTAACTAGCCTCCCACATTTAAGCTCTTATGACTAAGTGAAAGTTATAAAGCCTGGATATCTGATTGCCTCGTTTCCACCAACACAACCGCCTCCGGGCACCGATACGTCGGCTAAGGGTTGTCTTGTTAGTACGGAAACACCCTGCGTAGCATCTACAAAGGAGTGAAAGCCGACGATGGGCCACTTTCAGATTACAAACAGTCGCAGCGGAGTCAAAATAACATATAGCATAATGCGTTTGTATTCAATATACGGGTGCTGCCTTCCATAATCTTTGTTATAAAGCCATAAATATGCATCAATTTGACTTAAGATTTTGGCCAAGCTGGGTTGCCTGGCTCCTGTGCTTACCCCCTACGTTCCCGATTGTTCGGCTAGGGGGTAAAGGGAGCACCTCTGTGATTGTTATTACCGGGTCATCCGGGTTCGTACCTCAAACGGGTGAAGCCGAAAGCTAACTGCCTTAAGAATATAATTGGTCGGCAATGACGGAAGTGAAAATTTTGGTTCATTAAGACCACAGAGTTCGGGAACTTTCCCCAAACTAAATCCTCAATATTTTCCTCCAACATTGATCGGAGGTGAGGTTTCATGATCATGGTCAACATGACAGCCTGGGAAAAGGAACTTATAAAGGAACTATTTTTCCCAGAAGATGTTTCTTACGTTAAATAGTAATATAACATATCTCTCCGTGTGCCTTTGTTTATAAAACCGTATGGCCAGATTGCCTTGTTTGCCGTAAATCTTTGCCCTCATAAAGGCTTTATAAAGTAGGACAAACACTCCCCGGCTACTGGATGAGGAGGTTGAAGCCGATGGTCGGTTAACAAAGTTTTTTACAATGCGGATTCGAGCGTTAATGATGTAAAGTACTTGGATACATAGAATCATTACACATAAATTATGATTAAAGACAATTCGCTCTAGCCCATCTATTAAAGAGTCAAGGGCACAGTCTTGCTGAGACAACCGAGCAGGAGGCGGTACATCCTCTTGATCGAGGTATTCTGCGTGATGGTTTTGCTCGGGAAATCTTTTCTGACCCGCAGTTCGACATCTTTCCTGCCGAGCTGCACCTCGGCGTTGTCAAAACGTACGCAACAGTTGAACTAGTTCCCGAGAAGATACGATCCTAGGGTCGGCCATATTGCCCAACCCAAGTCTCAGGGGCTATTGCATTGACGATTCAATGCAGACAATTTAAAAAGTGCAAAATAATTTCTGAGGAGATTACGATTCTCAGGTTGGTCGGCCGCACCCAACCTAAGTCTCAAGGACTATGCACACCGTGTTTTCGTTCCTAAGTATGTTGCCGAGATAGGAGTTGATCCTCAGGCCGATTTCGCGAATCGACCTGAGTCTCAGGGGCTACTGGGATCAACAGTTTTATGTCATCCTTCAGGTGCATCTCGGATTTTAGGCCGACACGCACCTTAAGGGCTGAAAGTGCTAGTTATCGACTAGAGGGGGGGTGAATAGGCGATTTTTATGAGAGGCTTCGAAAACATGCAATGTCTTCGAAGAAAGCGGAAGCAGGATGAGAACTGGCAAAGCCTATCAATACGATGAACAGATATGACAAGCATAGACATCATACATACAAGCATGCATTGAACATAAACACAAGAAGCATGAAGATAAATGAGTAAACAGATGAATGGCTTCAGGGAATATCTTCAAACACAAGCAAGCATGCAAAGGCTTCACAGTTCAAAACAGTAAGTAAGGAAGAGTAAGGATAGAACCAGGAGCTCGGGGAAGACAATGATTTGTTTGACCAGTTCCAATTGCTGTGACAGTTGTACGTCTGGTTACGGAGGCTGAGATTGAACTCAGAAGACCGCGTCTTCACCTTATTCCCCTTGAGCTAAGGTCACTTAGACCTCGCCCAATCACTCTGGTAAGTCTTCAAGGTAGACTTCCAAACCTTCACAGACTTCGTTCACTGGCAATCCACAATGACTCTTGGATGCTCAGAATGTGACGCCTAACCGACTGGAAGATCATAGTCTTCAAGTGTAATAAGTCTTCAGTTCACTTAGAACAGAATGTCTTCAGTGATGCTCAATCACTTTGGGCTCTGGGTGTTTTGGGTTTTGTCCTCGCAAGGTTTCTCTCTCAAAGGCTTCGAGGTGGGTTGCTCTCAAACGACAAAAGCCGTGCACTAACTCGGAGCAGCCACCAACTTATGCTGGAGGGGGTGGCTATTTATAGCCAGGGGCAACCCGACGTGATATGTCCGAAATGACCCTTGGTCATTTAGGAACTGACACGTGTCCAACGGTCGGAATTTAAACCCATGCGGCAACTTTACTTGGGCTACAAGCAAAGCTGACTCAACCAACTCTGGAAGAGATTTTCTCTCATTTGTCTTCGCTTAAAGACATAGGATTTTAGGTTGAGCATCACGTCAGTTTCTGACTTCGTTTACCTCGACCCCACTTGACAGTTCGGTGGTTCCTATGACTCAAGAAATAAGAAAATGAAACTACGAAAAGACTATGTCTTCAAGTTTCATTGTCTTCGACGAATGTCTTCATGAACCAATATCTTTAGCACGAATGTCTTCGTGAATCACCATTGTCTTCAATGTCTTCATACATTTTTAGGGGTCATCTTCGATGGGTAAACCGATTCAATAGGGACTTCTACCTGTGTTCTCCTGTGAATCTCACAAACACATTAGTCCCACAAACCAAGTTTGTCTTCAATACTCCAAAACCAACAAGGGGTGGTAGATGCACTTACAAGGGCTACTGGCTATACATCTCGGCAGAAAATAAAATGCACAAATCGGAATTAAATCAACGAAAAATCAGCCCATGGCCGAGGTGGTGCACCACCTCGGAAGCCGTCCGGCATAAAGCTCGGATGCGAATATCTGGCTCCATAGAGGACGTTTCCGGCGTTAAGCTCGGTTGAACTCCTTCAACTTTTTCATGACCGAGGTAATCTATGACACCTTGGATGTAGACCGACGTTGGAGCTCGGCTGCAAGAGGACACCGCCACATGGGAAAAACTTCGAACCCGATGTGTGGCGTAAAAATAACAAGGCATTGATAAAGGCCGAGAATTTAAGGGGCTCCTCAGATACCCGACGTGTGAACTCTTCGGATACACCTGGCGATCGTCAAGATCGGAGATGGAAAGATTTGTTGAACCAGCTTTCAAGACCGACGGCCAAAATTGATGAACAGTTCGGAAGAACCGAGGAGCGTCCCCAACTTAAAGACCGGTTCAGGGGGCTACTGACGGTGTCCTGGACTAGGAGGTACTCACCATGTCGTCTCCCGACCAGGTGGATCGGGCTGAAGACCCCCATGGCGGTTCACTAATGGGCCACTTCGGGCAGCCCATGACATATACGAGGAAGATTCCACAAGACTTGGTGATCAAGACAAGGACTCCTCTCCATCGACGTATCCGACTAGGACTCTTGTTATCCTAGGCCTCTGGTACATTATATAAGCCGAGGCCAGGCTAGTCAAAAGATCATGATGAGATTCATTCATCATACCCCTAGGTTTAGACCACAACTTACGATCTCGAGGTAGATCAACTCTGTACCTTGATACATCCATGATATAAACAAGAGCAGGACGTAGGGTTTTACCTCCTTAGAGAGGGCCCGAACCTGGGTAAATCTTCGTGTCCCTTGTCTCATGTTAACCATCGATCCGATCTCACAGCTCGGGCCCCCCTACCCGAGATCTGCCGGTTTTGACACCGACAGTGGGCTGAACATGGCTGACGGCTCACCGTGGGCAAAGATATTACCCGGCCATACAATCGGCCATTGGTGTAATGGCCGTCGAGCATAGGCTGCGGTAGATTGACGACGGTGTACTATCGGTTTTAGTGTTATTCAACGGTGAATAGAAATATCTGACGGTGATCTCACTGTCAAAAATAAGGGGATTTCTAGTAGTGGGTGGGCAAGAGCATGTAACATTAGATCTGTCTATCTGGAGGTGGTAGGAAAAAATAAACTATGTAGAAAACATTGTTTTCTGTTAGTTGTCCATAAAACAATCTGATTGAAGTTGTGTGCTTCTCTCTAGCTGCTTGCTTTTATTATGCACAAAGCAAGACTAGGAAAACAAAAAACAAAATGCCTCAATTAATTTTTCATGCGAAAAAAATTGTAAAAAGGAGAAGTCGAACCCCGTTGTTTTTTTGCCTAAACTAGTTTCCCCTATTTTTTATTTTAGATGGTTGGCTTTGATCTTACTATGCTTTGTGACGAGTGTGATGAAGATCCTGATAAGCCACAATATTGTACACAAGCCTCACGTGATGGGTTGCACATGATAGTTGAAGGTGTGGACGAGTCGCCGTACTTGGTTGACAACTTGTTGCCGGCTGCCACCTGATGCTTTGGGAGTTAACAAGATTCTATGGTCATACGACATGGGATGACAAATACCTATCATGGACTTATTTACGTTACTTGCATAACTGAGCATCATACCCACGGTGGTGATAGGTGACTTTAGGGAGATCTTGAACGGTAGTGAGAAGGAGGGCAGGAACGTGAGACAAATTGCAATGATGCAGGCATTTCATGATTGTCTAGTTATCTGTGAACTTGAAGATTTGGGGTTTATAGGAGATTCTATCACTTAAAGAAGAGGTAATATTAAGAAAGACAAGACCGCGCGGTGTGCAGCGCGGATTGGGTAACTAAGTTCCCACTTGTGGTTGCAATAAAGGAAGAACACATGCATTAATTGGGACCACCGTTCGCTGGTCCTTGACACAAAATATCATGAAGGGGGGCCTACTTGAGCGCTCGGGAGCAAGGGTAAGACAATTTGAGCGAGATGGCTTTGGGAAGAGACCGTAACCGAGATTGTGCATACATAGTGGGAGAATGCCAAGATGTCTGGAATTGGGCCATCACTTGCGGCGAGAACCTGAGCGGTGCATGCTGATTTGCATACTAAGGACCATGAGACTTTGAAGGGTTCAAAGAAGAGGATTATCAAACAGAAGGAGTTGGAGGGGTTGTGATGTGGGCCTTTAAAGGCAAATCTCGAGCACGGCAAAGGAAGTTCGTATAGAAAATTTAATGGATCAAGAAGAAATCTATTGGTTCCAGTGAGGAAGAGCTAATTGGCTGATACATTGTGATTGTAACACGTTTTTTTCATAATGCTACTATGGCTAGGAAAAAAGGAACCAAATAAGAAAACTGGATGGTACGGGAGTGTGGTGTTAAGGTACAAAGTTAAAAGACCATATTTATAGTTATTTCTCTAACCTTTTTACATCAGAAGTTCTCGAGCCAGATAGGAGATTTTGTAGCATGTATGGAGGCGGTTTCATCTAAGATGAATACTGCTCTACTCGCCCCCTATTCAGTTGATGATGTGCACAAGGAATTGTTGATGTTGCGGATTTGAAGGCTCCAAGACCGGACGGATTGCATGCCACTTTTTAGAAGAGATTTTGGCCCATGTTAGGGGGGTAACTGGAGTAGAAGGTGCTCCAGGCAATAAATACTTTCACGATCCCCACCAGGTTGATATGGTGATTATCATGATACCAAAAATTAAATCTCTTGTGAAAGTGACACAATTAAAGCTTGTAAGTATATGTAATGTTGTATACAAGGTGATATCAAAGATGAGCGCATTTGAAAATTATTTTGCTAGAAGTGATTAGCCCGACACAAAGTAATTATTTTCGCCCGGAAGGATGATTATGAACATTGTTCTTGTGGCCTACGAGAGCTACCATACACAAAATAACAAGATGGGAGTGAACTTGTTTGAAGGGGATCATGTTAAAGCTTTGTTTTCATAAAAATTGGGTAAAATTAGTTATTAAGTGTGTTTCCACAGTTTAGTATCGGGTTCACTTTCATTCTAAAGAAAGTGACAGTTTCAAGCCCACTAGGGGATTATGATAGGGGGAGGGGGCATTCTTCCCCTATTTGTTCTTATTGTGAACCAAGGGGTTGAGTACTTTATTACATATTACTAGTGCGAAGGTATGCATAAAAGTCCAACTATCACAAACCTTCTTTTTGGAGATGACTCATTGATTCTCATGATCAGAAAATGATAAGTGTCTGGAAAAAAATATCATGGAATCCTATTGCGCGGCCTCACGGGAAATGGTGAGTGTTGAAAAACCAAGTATCTTCTTTAGCCCCAACAGTAGAGTGGGAATCCAAGAACAAATAAGTACAATTCTAAACATCATGACCGAGGCGCTAAGTGACAGGTATTTGGGGTTGCCAGCCATGGTGGGCATAGAGAAAACAGATTGTTTTCAATATTTGGTTGATCAAGTAAATTAAAGGATCAATTTTTGGAAAGAAAGGCTATTATCGATAGTAGGGAACGAGGTACTTCTCAAAACGGTTGTATAAGCAATACCAGCACATGATATGTATGTCTTCAAAATTCTTATAGATGTGCAAAGGAAATATTGGTGCGACGTCACATTTGGGGGGGGGGCGAGTATAGCCAGAGGATGCAATGGATGACTTGGTGAAAATGTGTGTTCTTAAAAGTCAAGGGGGTATGGGTTTTTGGAATATACATTGTCTTAACATGGCGATGTTGGCAGCAAGCTTGGCATTTACTTGATAATCCAAACTCTTTGTGTGCTACAATATTGAGAGCAAAGTATTTCCCAGAAGATGACATGTTGGGTTGAAATAGGGCTTGTCTTTCACCAAGCAAAGATTATGGCAGGAATTATCTCTCTTAAGCATGGTCATATCTGCGGGGCCATTACAATGGTCATATATGCTTGGATCCTCAGTTGTGTGAGCAGAAAGGTGAGGGGTAGCTACTATCAAAGGTCGGTGATCTCGTTGATCTGGTTTCTAGCAATTAGGATGAGGAGCTTGTCAGGCAAACATTGTGACCAATAGATGCACTTCTATCCACTCCTCTACCAAAATATGACATGTCGGATTTTGTTGCCTAGAGTTTGACAAAAAATGGGACGTTTTTCGTTCGATCGGCATACTTCGTGTAGCGAGATCACCCACATGGTAGGAAACTGATATGCACGATGGGACGGGGGCGAGGAGGATAAATACAATCTGGAGTAATGTCTGGAAGCTATCGTGCATGGCTAAGGTAAAAAAAAAATTATTTGGAGTACTTTACATGATACCCTACCCTGCCGTGTAACTCTAGCTAGCAGGCACATGCAAGTTTCGCCCCAATGCCCTACATGTTTGCAAGGCCCAAAACGATACTAGGCACTTGCTTTTCCAATTCCATAAAGGTAAGGATGTATGGAGAGTCTTGGGTTTGATGAGGTGAGAAGCATGAGATATTCACCTGGCACGCGAGGTGGCACTGACACTAGTGCAAAAAAGCCTAGCTATCGCGTGCCAAAATTGCCCTTGCTGGCGTAGGGCTCCAACGCCACCAATATGGCGCCAGTGAAAATTTTTACTGTTGGCGTTGGCGCAAACGTCAGCACTATTGTGAGTACTGATGGCATGACACGTGTCCAACGCTAGCAATATGACTGTGTTAGCTATGGCGTTAAGGGTGTGCCAACGCCAGCAACTAAATTTTTCGCTAATAAAAAAATTATATGCAGCAATTTAAACCTAGTATGTATCCAGCCATTTAAACTTACCTAGATTAAACTTCACAAAAGGTTATTAGTACTTGTAAACTACGTAGTGATCAAGTACTCCACAAAAGGTTATTAGTACTTGTAAACTACGTAGTGATCAAGTACTCCACAAAAGGTCGTTAGTACTTCTAAACTACCTACACACATTACATATTTCTTCGAAGGATTAACTTCATCTCACGAAGCTTATTCCTATTGCTCTCCCCCTCCTTTTTGAAATGGGCTTTCTCCGTCTTGAGCTGAATCCTGTCGGCCTTCAGGAGCTGTATGTCCCTCTTCAGCTCCTTCGCCTCGGCGACCAGTTCATCCTTCTGGTCATTCAGCTTCAGTATCTTATCATAATAATCAGAATTATCATCGATAAGCTGATCCTTCTCCTTCCTCAGGGAGTCATTCAACTCCTTGAGGGCCTTCACTATACTCTCACGTGACGCGATCAGCTCGCGGTTGAGCATGTCCATGTCACATGGCTGCTGCTCGACGGGTGTTGGAGACGGGTCCCGTACGTACTCCTGGCAAGTCAAAAGTTTGAAATCATCAATAATTACTGGTTAGTTATATATATGCATGTGTTTGCAATGCTCATGGATGTTTTTGCAATCTTACCTTGTTGGTGCTCGCTTCGCCTTTGTCGAGTTCGGCATACGCCTCGAGGTTGCTCGAGGATTCCTAGTGGATGTACAAGCTACTCATGGCTGCAACTACACAAGCAAACACATGGCAGTTTAAACACATGGCATTTTAAACAGTTGAAGTACATATGACAGCTAGACATTGAATGCATATACACAGTTTAAACACATGGCATTTTAAACAGTTTAAACACATTTCTAAAGTTTTTTGGTAGGTCATCCCTCTTTTGTATGGTCATTTGAGCAAGTTTGGGTGCATGTCATTTGAGCAAGTTTGGGTGCATGTCATATTTGCATAACTTGCCTTTTTGTCATTTTTGCAAGTTTGGGTGCAAATCAGCAATATTATCATGGCATGACATATTTTTAATAGGAAATGACATATTATCATGGCAAATCAGCAATATTATCATGGCATGACATATTCAACTTATTGTTAACATGAAAACTGTTATACTAACATGACATATTTAGAGCAAGATTAAGACATGCTACAGGAGATATCATGGCAATATCTTGGCACAGCAAGGTAGTACAAAACATGTAGATCAAAACATATAACATGGGCATATCCATAGGAGCTACAGATCAGTGGGAACCATCAAGACAAGATGCAGAGTTTTTATAACAGGCAGTTTAGACTTAGTGAAAACTAGCAAGTGCAAATCAGCAATATTATCATGGCATGTTTTCAAGCTTGTGTCAGTGCCTTAACATGGTTTTCATGGCATGGGAAAAATACTAGCAGACAGATGACATGTTAATGCTCCAAAGTCATGTTCAAAGTTTATTCATATGAAACTTGCATTAATTCACACAAAAATGACAAAAAAGGCAAGTTATGCAAATATGACATGCACCCAAACTTCCTCAAATGACAAAATATGGCCACTGACTAAATTGACTAAATTGCCTCTACATTGGCACTTACTAAACTGACTAAATTGCCTCTACATTGGCACTGACTAAATTGACTAAACTAAATTGCCTCTACATTGCCAAATCTGATGAACCCTAGTGATGCAATCAAATTGGTGGAGGGGATGAACCCTAGCGATGCAAAGAAAATAAGGTGGACGGGATGAATGTGGAGGGGATGAACTCACCGTACTCAATGCTGCCGAGGGGATGAAGGTGGAGGCGATGAACCCTAGCAGTCCGTCGTTTCCGCCGCCGCCGTCGCTGAAACCCTAGCAAATCAAAACGAAATCAAATCCAATCAAATTGGAGCGGCGACGAGCGGCGGGAGAGAGAGAGAGAGAGAGAGAGAGAGGGAGGGAGATTACCTCACCGCCGGAGCCGGACGGAATCGCAGCGGCGACAACAGAAAGGGGAACGACAGAGAGGAACAGAGAGAACGCGGGGGGCAGAGAGAAAGGGATTTTTTTTGAGCGATAGAGAGAGGGAGTGGGGCGAAAGGGCCGTTGCCCCCTTGGTTTTGACCCCCACTGCCTCCTAATAATTTTTCGGCTTGGCCCAATACGGAAAAAAGTTAATTTAGCAAAAACATAAAAATTTCTTACTTTCATAAAAACCAAATAAAAGACTTAAAATAATAATAGTAATTTAATAAAATTCAAAACAATATTTTTAATTTAATAAAAACTAATAAAATACTAAATATATTTTTAAAAAATTCAGAATTTCCAATTAAAATAATATAAATTTAATTGACAAAATAATACTATATTAATCATATTTTAAAAAATTAAGAATAAATAATTATAAATAAATTTGTTAAAAGTAAACTACAATATACTATATATTTTAAAAAAATGTCAGTATTTCCTCACATTGACAAAATAATAATAGTACTTTAATAAAATTCAAAAAATATTTTTAATTTAGTAAAAACAATTAAGAATAAATAATTATAAATAAATTTAAGACAATATATATACTATATATTTTTAAAAATATCAGTATTTCCATTTGAAATAATATAAATTTAATAAAAGTAAACTACAATATACTATAAAAATGATCACCACCTAAAAGGTAAAAAAATTGAAGTCTCAAAATATAATATAAGAATCCTCACATTGACAAAATAATAATGCTGACGTGGAAACACATGACACACCACAACTAAACATAATAGTGTTGTCGTTCCATGTCATACAACGTCAGCACTATATTACGCCTTGTACAAATTGTGGGCCCCATATACCTGTGACGCTCATCTATTTTTCGATGCCACCACTATGTCGCTAGTATTGTCGTAGCAAATAAGACGACGCCGCCACTATTTGAAAAAAAATAGTGTTGGCGTTGTTTGAAAATGGCGCCCCACCAACGAAAGTTGTGGCTAGCACGTTTTCCACTAGTGTGAGTTTCTGCTACAGCTACCTGACCAGGAGCTGCCTATCCTGGGCCTTTTGAATGTTCACGAGATGATTGTCATTGATGCGTGGTACTTGTTAAGCTTCATGCACTAGCCAATGCAACCAAAAGTCTGAAATGATGGAAAGGGCTAGTGCAATCCACATATACTCTAACACCCCCTCTCACGTGTGACGGGGAAGACAAGTCAACACGTGCAATCGGAAGAGAGCGACGGCGCGCGAAACTCACGTATGACTTAAGAGGCCTATACGTGGACACAAAGGGGGGCTACCAGCAATTTTTGGATAAATTGCGAAAGCCGGGACTTGAACTCAAGACCTTAGCTCCGATACCATGTTAAGCTTCATGCACTAGCCAACACAACCAAAAGTCCTAACTGATGGAAAGGGCTAGTGCAATCCACATATACTGTAACAATACTTATGGTGGGAACAACTCAAACTAGCCAATTGGGGAGAACTCAAGACGTGAACCAAATTACATTGGGGATCCAAGCTCTGAGGGTGAAATATTTTTATTTTTTTGAGGGAGCTCTAACGGCGAACTACACTTTTGCTTCATCTCCTAAGGCTACCTTGAAGAGAGGTGGATGGACTCGACCACCAATGGGTTTTGTATAGCCAACGTTAACGCCGCATTCGACCAAGATCCGCTCAGACTGGCCATAGTGGGAGTAACTTCAAGAGTAACATAGGGTCCAACTTAGCAAATTTGCCTATGTGGCAATGAGTTAATGAGGACAGAGGTAATTTGAATAACTTAGCTAGTTACCGTAACATCACATAACCCAATACAATATGAGTCTATAACCTAATAAATGAAGCTTTGCATGACACCACACTTATGTTACTAAAGGTAGTAACCTAGCCTAGGGTCATGTGTATGTTACTAGTGTAAGTTACTCTCCACTATGACTAGTCTCAATGGTTCTGCGAGACACAAGTGGCAAATTTATAGCAGAATTGAATGGTGCAGTGGCGTCCTAGCTTTGGACCGTCCCTCACACTATCTGTTGGATGTAATCGTCTAGTAATTAACTCTGATAATGTGAATATAATTAATACTATGAAGTGTGGGGGCAAATCAGCCGAAGCAGTCGCAACGATTTTGATGATTGCCTTCATATTGCAGGTGAATTTCCCTTGCTAAGTTTTGAACATTGTAACAGGGAAGCAAATATTGTATCTCATGAGACTAGGAGATCTAGTGCTAGTGGATGGCTAGAAGAGCCTCCGAGTGAAATCATGCCCCTTCTGTAACTGTAATCACAAGCAAGCTAATAAAGGGGATGATCGATGTAAAAAAGAAAGGGACCGTAATTGTAAAGTTTTTTTTATATCTATATCTATAACTACTAATAAAGAAAGGTGCGTATATAATTATTTTCTCCCATGCCTATATGAGGTAGTACTGAAAATTTTGTCCGGAAAAAATAAATGCTTCCCATGTGGGATTTGAACTAGGGATCTCCCCTTCCGAAACGAAGGCTCCAGCTAACTAACCTAATCAACAAAAAGAATGCATGTTTATTTTTAATCAGTAACACTGCACATGTTCATGATGCAATTCCATCTATTGTGATTTTCTCAAATTGTGAGGATTTGTATGGATACATATGGTGTTTAGCCCGTAATTAAACGGATTGAGGGCCTGCACGGATCAATTAAATCCCCTTGACCAATTATTGGCGGGTGTTCTGGTGATGAAAAAATTAGTGGTTTTTGTAGTGAAACATATATGATTATGTGCTTGCACATATAATTCTCACTAGTGTACACCACAATTTTTTCGCCCGGGCATATGGGCTAGTAATACAATAAGTTCAGCAACGTAGACCGTACGAACATTCTAATCAGTCAAAGCGTTCTGGCCCGCATTGGTAGTCAAAATTTCATGCTGTTCACTTAGTATCGTTACAGAAAATTGGCTACATATAGCATATAAAAAATGCCAGCATGGGTAAATTGGACACCTTCACCCGAAAGCAACCAAGACACGTGAACAATACTATACTTCTACAGAACAATCAACCGGCAACTTAAAAGATTTGACTACGATACAACGTTGTTTCCCATAGTCAAGTAGGGCACATTATATGAAGTACTCATAAATGTAACAAAACCCCTGATACCAGCCCACCAGAAATAATTAATGCATCCTTGTGCACAACCATGAACAAATAATGTTGTTCTGTAAAGGGAAAGTGAAAAACTCTCTCCCTCTGATGTTATCCTTCAACGGTGGTGTTTAAGCATTCATTCAACCACCAAACAATCCTGTAGACCATCCAGACCTTAAATTTCCATACTCTTCCGAAGAACTGCAAGAGCAGACATCTTAAGCTGCAATGCATCTCTGGACACCAAGGAAGGAGGATGGCAAGTTCGCAGTGGCACCCTAACAACTCCAGGACGACAATGCCACGCACCTTGGTGCAAGGAGGTCGCTCATGCTCATTTGCAGCCGATGCAAAGATGCTTTCCACGTTAAGACCAAACCACAAGCATCTACCAATAAATTTACCAGTAGTCATCCGAATATTCATATCCAGACCAGCGCGAGCGTGGTGCACCTTTGTTTGATTGCCCCGCAGATTGCCAATGTCGAGGGTTAAAACCCCCGTCATAATGTCTTCTGTAGTGCTGTTCGGGCGACCTCGGTGTACTCCTCCCCTTATAAGCTCTCCTGCTAGCATTTCTTAGATTCTCTTCAATATCATATTCTTCACGCTGCAAAATTCAAACAAAAGGGAAATGCTTCACTAAATGGAAAATAGGTTTAGCTGTAGTAGCTGATAAAATGAAATGCAATGCATAAGTCTCATCTTGTAATTATAGAAAATTCACGGTTATAGCCATTAACAAGTGTAACTAACAAGCAGCATCAAAATCAAACCTAAAAGTAGATTGCTAGCTTGAACCAGAAAATTTTCCAAACATTAGAGATTTCCTATACAACTTGGATTTGGGCATTGACATACGAATTCAAATTTGGAAAATAAACCTTGGCAGGTTTTCAACCGGTTTTGCATCTTCAGCTTCAAATTGTAAATTCCCATTTTTGGAACACTCTTGAGCAGTGACTTCCTATAAGGCTCTAACTAGCAAGAAACAAAAACTCGTCATGGAGTGGCCTGAGGGCTGGTTTCGGTCCCAAATCCTGGCTAGGGGTGTGCATTATTGATTATGTGATTCAGTCTTCGGGTTATTTTAATTCCAGGTTCCACAATTACAACCGAATTCGTCACTAGCCAAACTACTAAGTGAACACTAATATACCAAATTTATTTGATTTGGTTATTCAGGTCTAGCCAGAAATAGTTTGCAGCATGGAAAAAATGCAGAAAAAGAATAAACGAAGTGGCAACTCACAAAGTAATCAAAGGAACAAAATGAGCAGGTACATGCACAGTTCCACCCGTCACAAATCAAACATGCTAAGCAAAGCACAAATATACGCCATGGTGACGATTGCTCACGAATCAAACAAGCTAAGCAAATCACACATATACACCACCCAGATGATTGCTTCAGTGGGTGGAAACTCCATGGCACTTTCCACTATGGCAGACGTCTTCGTTTGCTCCACCGTCAGCCGGCAAGGACCTGTGGCGGGCTCAGTGTGAGAAGGAACGGCAGTGTCTACTATGGATGATGGGAGTTGGATATCTTTGTCATCGGGGAGAAGAGGAAAAGGTACTGGCAGCAGAGAGAGCAGGGACTAATGTGGCTGGGCATGGCCATGTGGATATGGAAGAAGGACAGGCTGCCAGGAACCAAACGAGGTTGGTGGGCTTTGGGCCTGAAAATATCACAGCTAAGAGCATCTCCAACCAGACCCCCCCCCCCCCCCCCCCCCCCCCCGATCCATTTGTCCGGGCGGCACCAAAGCCGGATTGGATTTCCGACATGGTAGAACATTTTATAGGACTAGAATCCTACATGACTGTTCCACTTTTTCAGTTACTTAAAATCATAGTTGAAGTAGTGGCATCAAAAGACTTGAGGATTTGGCATGCCAGGGTCTCATGATGACATCAATGTGCTTCAATGATCACCGTTGTTCAAGAGACTTTGGGATGGGGATGCTCCGGTGTGCAACTACACCGTCAACAGGGACAACTACACCATGGGTACTATCTTGCCGATGGTATCTATCCTTAGTGGGAGACGTTTGTGAAGATTATCCCCGAGTCCCAAGGTAACAAAAGATGTCTCTTTGCACAAATACAAGAAGCTGCTAGCAAGGATGTGGAGAGGGCGTTTGGAGTGCTCCAAGCTCGTTGGAGTATTTTTCGTGGAGTTGCAAATATGTAGGATCCTGAGACATTATGGGAGGTGATGACTTGTGTGATCTTGCACAACATGATTGTGGAGGACGAGGGTGATGGTGCTCGCCATACTTCTGACTTTGAGAAACCCGGAGTACATGTCTGCCTCCCGGAATATGATGCAGCCCATGTTCTCAACTTCCTAGAGATACATTGACAACTTCAAGATCAACAGGCGCATGTGCAACTACTCAATGATCATGTGGAGCATATGTGGATACACGCTGGAAACAATTAGATTGGTTATGTTATGTCATATTAATTTTATGTTTGAACCATGCACTCCGAATAATATTTATGTTTGAACTATGTACTCCCTCTATAAAGAAATATAAGATCGTTTAGATCAGGGAGTACTTTTTAGTTTGAACTATGTATTGTTGAATTGTTTGGTGCTATTTTCAATTTTTTTGTGCTATTTCTTTCGTTGAATGATCTATGTTCATAACTCCGCCTATGTTGTCTCAACATAGCCGGTCCCAAGCCCGGGTAAAGGAGGAGGGTTGTGAGCCAACGTCAAAACTCAGCCATTCTTATGGAGATGAAACCCAGAAGAACATCGTTGGGGCGTAACCCTCTTAGCGACGGATCATATCGGAACCCGAGTGTGGTGTAGGGCGCCATATCTTGATCTGGATACAATGACAAGTGAGCAAGGATAGGGTCGTCGCATCCTTAGTGGCGCGCTACATCAACGCCCGAGCGTAGTGAAAAATGAGCAAGGGTCTTCGCATTCGAGTCAACGAGTGCGAAGGGTAAGAAAGCTAGCCGAGCCTAGTAGGATCCGCTTAGGTAGCTGGGACATTGGGTCCCTAACAGGTAAGCTACGAGAGCTAGTTGATACAGCAGTGAGGAGAGGTGTTGATATACTTTGCGTCCAAGAAACCAATGGTTAGGCAAGCTACGAGAGCTAGTTCTGGGAAGGCCTGGAGGACATGGTTAGGAGTGTACCTATTAGCAAGAAGCTCTTCATAGGAGGAGACCTCAATGGCCACATGGTTACATCTAACACAGGTTTTGAAGGGGTGCATGGGGCTTTGGCTATGGCATCAGGAATCAAGAAGATGTCTTAAGCTTCGCTCTGGCCTACGACATGACCTTAGCTAACACCCTCTTTAAAAAGAGAGAATCACATCTAGTGACTTTTAGTAGTGGTCAACACTAGCCAGATTGATTTCGTCCTGTCGAGAAGAGAAGACAGGCATGCTTGCCTAGACTGTAAGGTGATACCTGGAGAGAGTGTTGTCCCTCAGCATAAGCTTGTGGTGGCTGACTTCCGCTTTTGGATTCGTGCCAGCGGGATAAGCACACTATAGTCACTAGAACGAAGTGGTGGAAGCTCAAGGGAGAGGCAACCTAGGCTTTCAAGGGGAGGGTCATTAAGGAAGGGGGTGATGTAGACTATATGTGGCTTCAGAGGAGTTTGGAGTAACCAAGGGAAGTAGAAGCGAAGCTAAAGATACCTGGTGGTGGAACGATGATGTCTAGAAGGCTATTAAGGAGAAGAAAGACTATTTCAAATGCCTACACCTGGATAGGAGTGCAGACAACATAGAGAAGTACAAGGTGGCAAAGAAGGCCGCAAAGCAAGTTGTGAGTGAAGCAAGGGGTCGGGCATATGAGGACCTCTACCAGCACTTAAGACACGAAGAAAGGTGAAAGGGACATCTATAAGATGGCCAAGATCCGAGAGAGGAAGATGAGGGATGTCAACCAAGTCAAATGCATCAAGGACGAAGCAGATCAACTCCTGGTGAAAGATGAGGTTAAGCATAGATGGCGGGAGTACTTCAACAAGCTGTTCAATGGAGAGAATGAGAGCTCTACCATTGAATTGGACGACTCCTTTGATGATACCCGCAGGCGTTTTGTGCGGCGAATCCAGGAGTCTGGGGTCAGGGAGGCTTCAAAAAGGATGAAAGGAGGCAAGGCGATGGGCCCTGATTGAGGTGTGGAGAGGCCTCGAAGACATAGCGATAGTATGGCTAAGCTTTTTAACCTCATTTTTCGGGCAAACAAGATGCCAAAAGAATGAAGGCGGAATATATTAGTACCAATCTTCAAGAACAAGAGGGATGTTCAAAGTTGTACTAATTGCCGTGGAATTAAGCTGACGAGACATACAAGGAAGCTATGGGAGAGAGTCGTTGAGCACCGCTTAAAAAGAATGAAAGGCGTGACCAAAGATCGGTTTGGTTTCATGCCTGGGAGGTCGACCATGGAAGCCATTTTCTTGGTAGGACAACTTATGGAGAGATACAGGGAGCAAAAGAAGAACATGCACATGGTGTTCATTGACTTGGAGAAGGCCTAAGATAAGATACCACGGAATGTCATGTGGTGGGCCTTGGAGAAGCACAAAGTCCCAACAAAGTACATTACCCTCATCAAGGACATGTACGATAATATTGTGACAAGTGTTCGAACAAGTGATGGCAACATTGATGACTTTCCGATTAAAATAGGACTGCACCAAGGGTCAACTTTGAGACCTTATCTTTTTGCTTTGGTGATGGATGAGGCCACAGAGCAGATATCCCATGGTGTATGCTCTTTGCGGATGATGTCGTGCTAGTCGATGATAGTCGGACGGGGTTAATAGAAAGTTAGAGCTATGAAGACAAACCTTGGAATCGAAAGGTTTTAGGCTTGGTAGAACTAAAATCGAGTACATGAGGTGCGGTTTCAGCACTACTAGGCACGAGGAGGAGGAGGTTAGCCTTGATGGGCAGGTGGTACCTCAGAAGGACACCTTTCGATATTTCAGGTCAATGTTGCAGAAGGATGGTGATATCGATTAAGATTTTGAGCCATCGAATCAAAGCCGGATGGATGAAGTGACACCAAGCTTCTGGCGTTCTCTGTGACAAGAGAGTGCCACAAAAGCTAAAAGGCAGGTTCTATAGGATGGCGATTCGACCCGCAATGTTGTATGACGTTGAGTGTTGGCCGACTAAAAGGCGACATGTTCAACAGTTGGGCATAGCGGAGATGCGCATATTGAGATGGATGTGTTGCTACAGAAGGAAGGATCGGGTCCGGAATGATGATATACGGGATAGAGTTGGGGTAGCCCCGATTGAAGAGAAGCTTGTCCAACATCGTCTGAGATGGTTTGGGCATATTCAGCGCAGCCCCCAGAAGCCCAGTATATAACAGACGGCTAAAGCGTGCTGACAATGTCAAGAGAGGTCGGGGTAGACCAAACTTGACATGGGAGGAGTCTGTAAAGAGAGATCTGAAGGACTGGAATATCACCAAAGAACTAGCCATGGATAGGGGTGCTTGGAAGTTAGCTATCCATGTGCCATAACCATGAGTTGGTTTCAAGTTCTTATGGGTTTTAGCTCTAACCTACCCCAACTTGTTTGGGACTAAAGGTTGTGTTGTTGTTGTAATGATCTATGTGCATGGGAATGCATGGATTTGGGGTTTCGGAAATGGGGGCGCATTTGCCCGGGTGGACAAATGGGGGGGGGGGGGGGGGGGGGGGGTCAAATTAGCCCAGTCCGGTTGGAGATGCTCTAACTGTGCTGCACGGAACATCATGGTCTTATTGGGTAGTTCGGTTTTATGGAGTGACAAGCGAATAGCACACGAATTGGTGCCAAACCCAGAACCCGTAAACCGGATAACCCCATAATTTGGCTAATTCAGTTCGGTTTTCAGGTTAAATGGCACCTAATCCTGTCACCGACCACCCAGTACCATGAAAAGACCTACTTCAAGTGTTTACCAACAGCACTGTTATCAGTTCAGAGTAAGACTGCTCTTACTAGTTTTTTCCAGTACATTATAGTTGGAACTTGAAATTCACACAAGGTAATCGGTTCTGATTTCCTTCTAAGCTTCTGCTATGCATGTAACTGGTTGGGTGTGCTTTCATGCAAACATTAGTTAATTGCCATTTTCCAGAATCATAGTCAATTGCAGTTATGTTTTACCTTGTCAGGATCTGAAAGAATATTATATGCCTCTCCAATCGTTTTGAACAGATGATCGGCATCTGCATAAACCTCCTTCGCGACATCCCTCCAAAACCCATCATCGGCATTCTCATTTCTTACAAGCAATTGAGTGGCCTGCAGGTCAAAGTGGTGTAAAAAGCAAACTTTGCCTACATAAAAAACAATGAGAAATTTTCTGAAATAATGGGAACCTTATCCGGGTGGTGTCTCAATGCAGCTTTTCGGTAGGCCTTCTTAACCTCTGCTGGAGAACAGGACGGTTCAACTCCCCTGGAAAAAATGGATAACACCCAATTGAGTTATCTCCGCATGACATGAGCAATAGAGTTTGCTTCATTCCATGAGAAATGCGATAGTTCAACAAAATTTATAAATAGTGACATGGAAATGAGATGAGTACTGGTAAACCCGAAGCTAAAACATGTCTTTAAAAAACTTGGGGGTGATAGATGAAGTTGCCTTGCAACATACGTAGTATAACATAATTTTCTTGCTGATGTCATTTCAATGTCATATTGATGCTCTTACGAACAGTTTCAGCACATTGACGAGCACAGAGAGCAAATTTCCACTAAGGCTATGAGAAAGAACAGTCAGTTCTTGTAGCCATAATCAATGGTATTCTTTGTTTTTCTATGATAATATAAAGTGGAAAACAAATGTAGGAGGCATGCGTTATCAAACTGTTCTGGATGATGGAACTGAAACTAAACTTGTGGCAAGGAAAACACTATTAGATGAACAGATAGGTAAATTTCACTTAGAAAACTTACAAGATTAAATAAAAATTCAAGGGAGTATCTTTTCTTGCTTCATCCTCCGCAGATAGAAGTCGAGCACGCGCCTGCTTCAGGTCACTATGCTTGTTGAAAACTTTTGGTGATACTCCAGGCTTATTGGCTTGCTTTTGAAGAAGTGAGATTAGCTTCCGCAAATCATGAGCAGATTGTCCATAATCCCTTATCATCTCATATAAGGTAGCCCGCCTGGAAATTGCCTGGAATTAAGGAGCTATTAGACTAAATCCTTGAACAATAATGCAGAGTTAAGATAGTCCGTATCTAATCTTTGACCTCCAGTTATTCTATACAAAACATGTGAAAAAAGAGAAGCTCATAACACAGAACAAAAGCTACTAAAGTATACCTTGGGATAATTTGCATCGAGAACCATGGCTAGTGAACAATCTGCAATTGCATCAGTAAGTTGACCAAGTGCTTGATATGCAGCTGCACGGTTGCAAAAGCAGACAGCTGAAAAGGGCCGTGAATCACTATTGTATGCCAAAGCCGCTGAATACTGTTCCACAGCTTCCGAATATCGCCGAGCTTGAAATGATTCATTCCCCGCAGCCTAATAAGGATCATAGGTGGAGAAAGAACAATAGATTTGTCATTGTTGATTCCAGACTGCAAGGACTTGGGTTTCGATTCTGTTAGATTTCTCAGATTTATGACTTCCGTTCTTGATTTCAAGTTATTAGTTTGCTAGCCTGCTATATAATGTCTGTCCGGCTACATAACGTCTGGCCAGCTATAGCAGGTGCACGTGCACACACGCGCGCGCACACACAGACACAACCGTCAGACGGACAACGCTGCTCCCCCACCGACGCCCCTGCCTCCCCAACCCCAGCTGGAGTGGCTGAAAATCCCCCCCCCCCCCACCCACACACAACCGTCAAACGGACTACGCTGCTCCCAAATGACACCCCTGCCTCCCCAACCCCACTCAGAGTGGCTCAAAATGCCAGGCCATGAAGCAACCAGGGGCCAGTTTTATGTTGTTCATTAATGTTTTCTGGAATTAATGTGAAAACTCTAACATTATTTCTTCTTTTGAATCGGAGGCCAAGTTCCAAACCATGTTTCCGTCTATGAGATTTATGACTGCTTGTTTTTTTATTCTTCTTTTTTGGTCCAGGAACTTGTGGATAGAATTCTGAGGCTAAGTATAACTGAAAGCGGCTAAGAGGTTAATATGACTTAGAAATGAGATGACAATAATAATGCATATACATCAGCGAACATCGTGTATGGAACTTATCAAAATTAGAGAACTTGATTGTTCAACTGAAATTTAGCCGTCGGAAAATGTAGAAACAATTTATAGCATTCAAAGAAAAAGGATGCCAAGGAAATATAATCAGCATACACATACCATTGGTAGATATGACAAAACATATCAGCAGATTTCTACTTTGCTAGTGCGCTAGAGGATGAAGAAAAATCAATAGAAACAGATATATACCTTGAAGGAAAGAAGTTTCCTTATACTTGTAGACAATGATGAGAAACATTTTCTAGTGCTCCCGTCACTGCATGATTGTCATCATTCAGAAGTTAAATATCACAATACAAACTGAGAAAAAAGAATGAAAATCACAGGACCTGGCAAATTTACCTCTCTTCGGCAGGTGTCGCCAGCTCATGCCTCTTTAGCAAGTCAAGAGACTCTTCAAGCTTGCCTAGAAGGAAGTAAGACTTGCAAATGAGGTATGGTCGCCAAAGTGTTGCAGAGCATTCTGCCTTTTCAGATACACTAGAAATATTTGGCTCTCCATTGGCATTAATTGAAACAGAATTTCTTTCAGCCAAATCTGCTGTTTCTTGACAGAGTTCAATTACTTCTTCATACCTTCGTAGCTGTTTAGTGTCGCAACCATATTAGTGAAGCAGTGATAAAAAAAAGGATTCTTAACAATTCATCAGTGTAAAACGTCAGGCTAGAAATACATACCATCAGCAGTGCCTCTGCTTTCATCTCCATTAAGTTATCCGAGTGTGAACTTATGTGCAATGCACTGGAGATAAGATCCAAAGCCGTTTCTGCATCAGGCAATGTTCTTTTCTTAAGAAGCTCCCTGGACTGGGATATACAGTCTGCCACTCTCTGCGGTATTGGTAAAAGGATGTCAATGAGATATAATGAACAAGCAGATAACTCAAATCTTATTTCTACTGGGAAGTTTTGAACTCAGTTAAATTGTGAGTACTCCCTAAGGAAGCGATCATTCAAAAACTAGTACATCTGAACAATCCAAGAAGGGAATGTAACAATTGGATATCAATAACTAGGTGGGGCCACCAAACCAACACGAGAGATTCTACGAGCATTAAGCATGTAGTCATATACTATGGGGTTTGTACTTGATTCTGGATCTTCAAGTCCAAACAGAAATAATATTAGGAGAAGCTCACACTATTTTAGCAAGACCAAACGTGATCTTCAAATTTTAGATGCAGGTAGCCTAAATGTAGATTAGCTTATATCATTGAATAGCTACTAGTGCACACAAGATATGCCCCTGCAGCCGAAGCAAAGGAAGGTGTATCAAACAATAACTCCTTGATGAAAACAGGAAGGTGCGCACAAGATATTACACAGCTCCTCTAAAATAGACAAATTGCAAGCCTGGTACATAATAATTTCGCAACTGTAATAGCAGAAAACGAGCAAATTGATGAGTCCATGGTTGTTTGATGATAACAGAGTTCTCTTACAAATTAGTGCATCTAGGAATATCATGAAAATACGGTGAGGGTGTTCAATAGAAGATCCAAGCGCACATACATGACTCAAGTAAGAATGGCTTTTCTCTCAATAAAAAGTAAGAGTGTGCTTAAAGAAAATACATCGTGTTATCAACAACTACCCACTTCATGAATGCAGCCAAATAACATCAATGAAATAAGCTAGCCACCCATTTTTATCCAACAGAATGTTTAGTATAACCATATTATCACCAGCAACTTAAAATGAAAAGGGAAAAACAAGCTGGTGATTCTGAAATTGAAACTACAGAAAATCGACATTCATCTATGTGTTATTGCGTGGAAAGGTATATTATATTTTGTGGACCAAGGTAGTGCTTAAATCCTAGAAAATCTATTGCAAAAATTCCAATGCCAGCACTAATGCAGTTCTATCGTTGTTTATACACAGTTGGTACGTGGGACGAAATCCTTATTATTCTAGCCACGGCAACTATTTGCTCATAGTGTCTGGTATTGTAGTAATGACCAACATTCCTGGTATGCCAGCACCAAGGCAATGCCTAGAACAGGCACAATTTTCAGTAAAATAGCTACAATTACTTGATTACCACCAATATTAAGCTAATCATATTAGTATTTAGTCCATTTGATACCCTCTTCAGATGCAATGAAATATGGGAAGCAGACTAAGGCCACTGTTCATCGAGATGTAAAAGGCTAGTCAATGGAACCGTTCCATGTAGTGACATGGCTAGAATTGAACCATAAATCATTAAATTGTCTAATGCAGCATAATAAGTTTCTTCATCGGAGCTGCATCCTACTGATATGACACTTGGGGCAGGTATTGACCTGTTTGGCAAGTGGCAACTCAAAAGAACTTAAAGCTTTTGAGGAGGTCAGATTTATTTCCCTAGTCCTTGTATTTCTAGTTTAATTAAGAATTCAATTTTCTTTGCTGGCCCATGAATAGTTATATGGCCCAATCCATGTAAAACTAAACTATGTGTGCATTCCATAGCAAACCTGTTTGCACCAATTACCTGCAGTGGTAACAGACTAGCCACCTGTAACGAACGAACTGAAGGAATCGCCAAAGATCATGCATTACAGCCAGTACTATAAAAAGGAGGCCACCTGGCGACAGCATCCTCACCTTGTTTGCCTAGCCAAATTATTTCACATAGCTACCCAGAAGCCAAATCAGGGACTGGGCACCAGGTCCTGGCTTGCGACCTATATGGCCACCTACAAGCCTACTTGGAGATTACGCATTAGCTTAATCGGGGAATTGGCAGACTCTGGCCTGCCACCTAGGATCCTGATCAGGAATCATGCATTAGTCTAATCAGGGATTGCGCACCAGGAGCTGGCCTGCCACCCAACTAGCCCTTTGGTTAACACTGATTGTCTGACTGTAGCCACACAAAATACATACTTTCATAACATATTGCTAGAGAACCACAAGTCGTTGGTACGTTTTAGGGCTGACAAGACTGAAGACATAAATTCCAAAACATACTGATATCACCAAATTGAACAGAACAAAAAAATTGAAGGTGGTTTAACATGCTGATACTATTAAACTGTACAGGATTAAAAACTTGAAGGTAACCCTTGAGCAGAAAAAACATGCCTTGACTCTTTCCAGACCATTAGAAGCCTCAGCAAACATTTTGGTGTCAGAATAAGCAGTGTTACTAGATTTCAAACAGGCTGTGTAATTGTTTGATGCACCTTCAAGATCCCCAAGCGCAAGTTGGCAACTGCATGCGTAGATAGTAAGAAGTTAAACCTAGCAATCACTTAAGAAGTTTAACAGTAAGAAAGTACCAGCAACTGAAGTTGCTGAGTTAATGGTCTCTCCAAAGTACTCTAGTACAACACATATTAAGCGGCAAACCAGATCAACAGAAATGTTTTCCCCTGGACTATAGTTTTAGTCATGTAAAATATACCATGGCTATAACCTGAGTGCCATAAGAGGAGATCTGAATTATCTGAGCATAGTGGCACTATTACAACCAGACCACACATTACTGACCTTCCAGATGCATATAAATTTAAAATTATTTATAATGCTAAAAATATCTTCGAATCTTCCATGATAAAAAGAACAGAACATACCACTATTGGGCATTTACCAGAATAATATACATCAATGGCCCTTGCATAAAATTTAGTTCCCCGTATAATGATCGGGGCTCTGATGTTTTTTGCTCAACCAGACATGCTATTGCAATGGAAAAAATACAAATCCTAAATTCTGTTAAGGCGTCAATCTCAGTGGCAGCAGTCCATCCACCTTCTCCTACACCGTCTTACATGTGGGATAATCTCAATACAAAACCTAGATGCCTCCCGATTCTACTCGAGGCGGGGCTTGGCCGAGAGATGAGACCAATGCCAAGGGTGTGTCATGTAGCACAACAGTTATGGTTTGACATGCTGAAGCAATCTAATTTGTTGATCCGTAGCACGGTATTTAGCTAGTATACGGAAGAATTAGTTGAGTTGAGGACAGCAACTCCTTACTTTGCAGCACGAACTTTAGCCTTAAGAAAAGTGGGGTCAATAAATGTCGCGATCGAACAATCTTGAAGAGCTTCTCTCATTCTCCCCAGAGACATTCTAGTAGCTGCACGGTTGCTATAGCACAGCATCAACGCATGGGAACAGCGTCCAGATGTTCCATACTGGGAAATCGAATTTATTCCACGGGTATAACACCCCTCTGCAGTAGCAAAGTGACCATTTGCATAGGCTTGATTCCCACTGGCACAAATGAAACAAACAAACTATGATATATCAAAAATCGGAGTAATCACAAGCTTTTACAGTAAGATATTTCTAAATGTCATGACGATGACAATGAGATATATAGAAAAAATCAAACATGTCCAGACAAACCTTGTACGCCAGGTCTCACAAATCTCCAAGTCTGCGGAAACTGATGCATCTCTCCTCAACTGCTCTTTCACTGAATTTTCTGTTGTACTTGTTTCTGGGGAAAACTGCATGCTTTTTGTGTCTTGTGAGCCTTTTGGTTGTACAGAAGCCTGGGTAGCTGAAGGCTTAGGCGCCTGACCAACCTTAGTCCTTAACTTCCTTTTTGTAGTATGTCTTTGTGTCGGTAAGGAACTTTCAGGGTACAGTGATGCACCAAAGGTGAAGTTCAGCCCACTCAAATTTGCCGAGCTTGATTGAATATTAACAGGTTCACCAGACTCATGTGGTTTTCTGGAGGTGTTCTCTTCGCAAGTCGGCCCACTAACATTACATCCAGAACCATCAACCCAAGCTTCTGTTGTGTACATTTTAGGTTCACCATTTGCATCAACATTCATATTAGTGAAAATGGGCTGTGGTGCATCACAGAAATTTATTTCTCCATCGAAACTAGAAAAGTTGCTACCAAAATTACTCTCAGATGCATCCGCAATGGGATCTCTGCCTTCATCTTGACACGTTGGAAGATCTGCATCAATAACCAAGTGCTCAGTTGCAGAAACTAGATCATCTTCAGCACAACTGGTATTCTGATTTGGGACACTACTATCACAAATGTCAATGGACTGATCACAACTCACGAATGCCTCTCTTGGCACTTGTTCAACTGCTGCCTGATAAGGAGAACAATCCATTGGTGAATAGTCACCTGTTAAATCTGAAGCTAGTCCATTGGCGCATGTTTCTTGAGAAACTTGATGGAGTTGACCATGTTGTTTTAGCCTAGTTGGTCTTTTCTTCTTCCTTGTGCTTTTATGTGCTTCCTTTTTGTCTCTATACGCTGATTTGATATAGTCTATACCAAATAAGCTCTCTCTGGAGCAACTAGCAGGATCTTGTTTGACCGCACAAGATTCACCAGGAGCACTTTCGCTTCCTCCATTTGGAGGATTGGAACTGAAAGATGGCATCGCATTTGCTGAAGTAGAGAAAGTAGATGAATGATTCAACGGAGTAAACGGGCATGACTCCTGAACTTTGGGCTGAGGAAAGGTACGATATCCTGGCACAGCTTCTGCTTTGCTCTGAAAGGAAAATTTAGGAGTACAACCATCATTTGCGTTGACATTTCCAGCTGAAGGTCCTTCCTTGTTGATGTTTAATTTCTTGATTTCATCTTGCAGTGCATGGTCTGCAGCCCCTTCAGATAGAGCAGTTACACTGCTGTCACTGCCATCATTAGCCAGGTTCCTTCTATTGCCCTTTGATTCAGAGGATACATTAGTTTGAAAGTTTGTGAATGATGTGGTCTTCAAAGAAGAAAAACTTGAAGTTGCATTACTACCAAAAACAAATGGTTCTGGTTGCCGAGTAGCAGCTTCATCTTTCATGCTCTGAGATGGGATTACCTGCTCTATATTTAACTTTGTCATCTTCTCCGGAAGTGTGCTCCCCATAGTACCATGAGCTGAAGTACAAGTGCTTGTACTTGCACCACGGCCACTATTATCACCATCATCCATGACAACCCTTGCTGACTGCTCTGAAGCAGAGTATGTGCTTCCATTTCTTCCAAATACAAAAGCCTCTGGTGAACAATTTGTATCATCACTTTTCATGCTCTGTGTAACTCCACCTCTTACATTCAAATTTGATGCCCTCTCTGGAGGTACATTGGCAGCACCATTGGCAGAGATTGAAGCATTGCTATTCCCAAAGGAGAAAAATATAATGCCCTTGTCTGAAGTATTGCTTGAAGCGTTGCCAAATATAGTACCTGCAGTTCGGCCATCCCCAAAGCCAAGCACTTCAGCTTGACGACTACCGCTACCTCCATCTTTCATGTACTGAAACGTGTCACTTCCTATATTCAACTGTGTTATCTTCTCCTGAAGCTCACTTGCATCATCAGCACGATAATCTGCAGCAGCATCATTGGTGCTTTCTGCGTGGCCACTTTCCGGTGTACCATTTGCCATAGTAACCTGAACTGAACTGGAAGCATATGAATCGGCACAAGAGGAAGCAGTGCTCCTACTATCAGCAAAACTCCCAGCACCATTACTTCCAAACACAAACGTTTTTGGCCCAACTTTAGCACCCTCATTCTGTAATGGCACTTCGGTTCCTATATTCAACTGTGTCAGCTTTTCCGGGAGCACATTGGCCTCGCTGTTGGAAACCGAACTAGGTATAGTGGCACCAAAGACAAAGCTCTTCTCGGTTTGATCCACCCCCTTACCAGCACCAACGCTGCATTTGCCTGGACTCTGCAGGTTCAGCTTCCCCATCTTATGGTCCAGCTTCGAAGCAGCTGATGAGCCTACATCGAACCGTGGCAGGCTGTCCCTCACGCTCCCAAACACGAAGGGAGCTTCATTGGATGACGCCGGCGGCGGCTGCCTCGCCGCTGGAGCAGGTCCAAACACATTGCCCATCTTCTGGCCCTTCCCGAATTCGTAACCATCGCCACCACCCACACTCCCCGACCCGCCAGTTCCGTCCTGCCCCGATGCATCCGTACCGCCGCCGAGGAATGGATTCCACGGCGCCGAGGTCGAGGTCGACGGTTGCGCGCGAGAGCGGGAGGTGGTGGCCGCGTGTCGGCGCTTGGCCAGCCGAGGGGCCCGGCGGGACGGCGGCGGGGCGGAAGGGTCAGCGGGTGGCGGCGGCGCGAGGCCGAGACCTAGGTGGGGGCTGGTCATGGCGGCGGCGGCTGGATGGGGCGAGCTAGGGTTTTAGCGCGCGGGGCAGGGCGGTACCGCCCGCGGCATCCCCTTCGGCGCTGGGGCGGCGGCGGGCGGCGGGAGATCGGTGGGGAAGGTTCTGGAGAGGCGTGGAAGGGTGCGGCTGATTTGGGGGAGGGCGTGGCAAGGCGGAGGGGAACAGGAGGCGAGCGAGGGCAGGGGAGGTTGCTTACGGAAGGCGGCGAAGGCGATGCGTGGGCGTCTATTGGTTTGGCAATTTCATACTTGGGCTTCCTTCGGAGACGCTGTCCCATTTTTCAAATTTGGAAATGGCCTGGCTTGGGTCGTTCCCAGCTGGACTTTTTCCTTTCACTTGCGCCAAGCATTTGTGCATTCCGAGCAGGAGTCCTGCGTGAACTTTTGCGGCGTTTGTATTCGTAAAATTTGCATAGTACTATCGTAGCTTGTGCATTCATCGATCTTCTGTGAGATCCTGCATCTGGACAAGTGTTTGAGTGTTCATAACAAAAGGAGATGAAACTATGAACAGGAAAATGGACTATCATTTTTGCAAGTTGTGATCTTTGTTTCTTTTACTCAAACTAGCAAAAATGACCATGTGTTGCAACGGAAGAAGCAAATCTCATATGCCCCTAGGGACCCATACATGCTGCCATTTCTCTTCTTCACCACTGTTGTCGTTGATGGTTACGTTGTCTGTTCATGACAAACATGATCAATCCCATGATGATTGGCTTGGTCATCGCAGTCTAGTACGCCGTTTTCGTGAGCCCCTCCCTGCATCAACTTGTAATTTCACGAGCTTATGGTGGGTGGCACCCTGTCTTTGCTATGGGTGTACGATGAGGAATGCCTTCGTGCGTGTCATGGTAAGCCCCGAAGTTCATGTCCCACTTTTTGCCTCTCTGTTGAGCACTATCGCTAATCCGTTGGCTCCGTCCTGCAGATACATGAGCAGTTTGAGACCATTAGTTGTTTGGCACTATCATCAAAGAGAAAGGAAACCAATATTAGCGTTAGCACAATGAGAACTTATAGTACTTCTCAGCTAACTATTGCAAGAGATTAACTGTTATGCCTCATTTATTTCCTCAATTTTCTCCAAGTAAACACTTCCTTTGAGCGGAAACTACCTAAGAAGAGAAATAAACATAAGCAAGAATTGATGCACGAAAAACATGCCATGACAGATGACGTCCCAACATACATTGTTGAACTGCTCCTCGGAAGTCAGGATAAGAGACCACAGATAACTACGGTTGATTCTGCTGAAGATTGTACTATAATGGCTGCCCAGGATGGTCCAAATTACACATCAAGTATGACTGACACTACTTTTCAGCATAAGCCTTTGGAACCATATAGTTACCAGAATGCTTAACGAGGTCGTGTAGCAGGCTAGCAACCACCACACATGCTACCAATACGCATGCTCTCAATAATTCATATGCGCCCACACTACCGACCTTATCTCGTCCAGGTTGTAGTCGTGCAGTGTTGTTCTCTTGTTCATCAAAGCCGAGAGAGACAAATAGAGATGGAGGGAGCGTGGGCTAGGCTGGCAGGAAGCTCACCGAGGGAGAGGAGAGATGTTGTCCGGAGGGCTCGCCAAAGTTGGATCTGGCTGCCGTGCGATAGCGAGCCATGGAGGAGGGCGGGCTAGAGGGGCAGCTATGGTGCTCGGTCTCTGCCTCGCTTGCCAATCGGTACTGTACCGCCATCACGCCATCTGTTGATACGTCTCCAACGTATCTATAATTTATAAAGTATTCATGCCATGTTTATAACAATTTTATATGGTTTTGGTATGATTTGATTAGAACTAACCCAGACTGACGCTGTTTTCAGCAGAACTACCTGATACGTCTCCAACGTATCTATAATTTTTGATTGTTCCATGCTATTATAGTATCAATCTTGGATGTATTTATATACATTTACAAGCAATTATATATCATTTTTTGGGACTAACCTATTAACTTAGTGCCCAGTGTCAGTTGTTGTTTTTTGTCTGTTTTTGGTTTTCCAGAATATCAGTACCAAAAGAAGTCCAAATGCCACAAAACTTTTTGGAGATTTTTTTCTGGACATAAGAGACACTAGAAGCTTCGGGAGAGGGCCAGAAGACAGAGGAGGTGGCCACGAGCCACCAGGGCGCGCCCTAGGGGGGTGGCGCGCCCTGGTGCCTCGTGGTCCCACCTCTGCTCCGTTTGACCTAATTCCACCTCTATAAATTCTCTAAAATCGGAAAACCAACAGAGGAGTCCACGAAATACTTTTTCCGCCGCCGCAAGTTCCTGTTCTCGAGAGATCCCATCTGGAGGCCTTTTCCGGCACTCTGTCGGAGGGGGGTTCGATCACGGAGGGGATCTACATCAACCTTGCTGCCCTTCCGATGATGCGTGAGTAGTTTACCACAGACCTTCGGGTCCATGGTTAGTAGCTAGATGGCTTCTTCTCTCTTTTTGATCTTCAATACAATGTTCTCCTCGATGTTCTATCCGATGTAATCACTTTTTGCGGTGTGTTTGTTGGGATCCGATGAATTATGAGTTTATGATCAGATTATCCATGAATATTATTTGAGTTTTCTCTGAACTCTTTTATTCTGATCTATTGATTTGGTTTGGCCAATTAGATTGATTTATCTTGCAATGGGAGAGATGCTTTGTAATGGGTTTGATCTTGCGGTGCTCAATCCCAGTGACAGAAAGGGACATGACACGTATGTATCGTTGCTGTTAAGGGTAAAAAGATGGGGTTTATTCATGCGTGAGTTTACTTTGTCTACATCATGTCATCTTGCTTAAGGCGTTACTCCGTTCTTTATGAACTTAATACACTAGATGCATGCTGGATAGCGGTCGATGTGTGGAGTAATAGTAGTAGATGCAGAATCGTTTCGGTCTACTTGTCTCGGACGTGATGCCTGTATACATGATCATTGCCTTGGATATCATCATGATTATTTGCTTTTCTATCACTTGCCCAACAGTAATTTGTTCACCCACCGTATGCTATTTTCAAGAGAGAAGTCTCTAGTGAAAAATATGGCCCTCGGGTCTACCTTTATCATATATTGAAAATCCTAAAAATACCTTGCTGCAATTTTACTTTATTTATTTTATTTTGTATTTTTGTTCGATCTATCTATCTATCACCATACAATTTAATCTTGCAATTAACCGCCAAGGGATTGACAACCCCTTGTTCGCGTTGGGTGCGAGGATTTGTTGTTTTGTGTGCAGGTACTGCTAACGAGTTGTTGCGTGATTCTCCTACTGGATTGATAACCTTGGTTTCATAACTGAGGGAAATACTTACCTCTACTGTACTGCATCATCCCCTCCTCTTCGAGGAAATCCCAACGCAGCTCACAAGTAGCAGGAAGAATTTATGGCGCCGTTGCCGGGGAGACATCATCAACATCTATCAAGTACCTACGCATAAAACTTTCATCTTCTTGCATTTATTTTATTTGCCTTTGCCTCTCGTTTTCATCTCCCCCACTTCTAAAAAGTTTTTACAAAAATACAAAAATATTTTCCGTTTGCCTTTTTTCTTGTTTGCTTCTTTGCTTGCTTGTTATCTTGTTTGCGTAGCCACGATGTCTCAAGAAAATACAAAATTGTGTGATTTTTCCAATACTAATAATAATGATTTTATTAGTACTCCGATTGCTCCTCCCGCCGCTAGTGCGGAGACTTGTGATATTAATGCCGCTTTGTTAAATCTTGTCATGAAAGAACAATTTTCTGGTAGTCCTAATGAAGATGCTGCATCACATCTTAACACTTTCGTAGAATTGTGTGATATGCAAAAGAAAAAAGATGTGGATAATGATATTGTGAAATTAAAATTATTCCCATTCTCATTGCGGGATCATGCAAAAATTTGATTTTCATCTTTACCACGAAATTGTATCAATTCTTGGGATAGGTGTAAAGATGCTTTTATTACCAAGTATTTTCCTCCCGCGAAAATTATTTCCCTTAGAAATCAAATTATGAATTTCAAGCAACTTGATCATGAACATGTTGCTCAATCTTGGGAAATGATGAAATTAATGATAAGAAATTGCCCTACTCATGGTTTAAATTTGTGGATGATCATACAAAAAATTTATGCTGGATTAAATTTTGTTTCTAGAAATCTTTTAGATTCCGCCGCGGGTGGTACTTTTATGGAGATTACATTGGGGGAAGCTACTAAATTGCTTGATAATATTATGGCAAATTATTCACAATGGCATACTGAAAGAGTTCATACTAGTAAAAAGGTGAATTCTGTTGAAGAAATTAGTACTTTGAGTGATAAAGTTGATGCGCTTATGAAATTGGTTGCTAGCAAAAATACTCCTATTGATCCTAATGATGTGCCTTTATCCACCTTGATTGAGCAAAATAATGATCTCGTAGATGTGAATTTTTTCTCGCGAAACAATTTTAATAATAATGCTTATAGAGGTAATTTTAATCCTAGGCCGTTTCCTGGAAATTCCTCTAATAATTATGGCAATTCCTATGGTAATCCTTATAATAATAATAATAGGATGCCTTCTGATCTTGAAAGTAATATTAAAGAATTTATTAATGCTCAAAAAGTTTTTAACACTATGATAGAAGAAAATTTAAGTAAACTTGATGATATGACTAGGAGCATTGATAGAATTATTCATGATGTGGAAAATCTTAAGACTAAAATTTTGCCACCCAAAATTGATATTAATGAATCAATTAAAGCTTTATATGTCTCCATGGATGAGAGTAAGAAAAGAACCGCCATGCTAAAAGCTAAGCAAGAATTTTTAGAAAAAGCGATTCCTCCCGGTTTCTATCGTAGTAATGATGAGGATATTAAAATGATTGGTGTTTCATCTATTGATTCCTTGTTTAGCAATATAAAACTTGATGAAAAGGGGACTGAAGAAGAGTCAACTTTAGCTAGGAGGCGTCCCCATAATTCGGAGGGTGAAAATCTTGATGAAAAAATTGATAAAAGTGGGTCTGGAGAGGTAAAAACTTTAACTAGCGATGTGCCCACTCTCTTGGATTACAAAGACTTTAATTATGATAGTTGTTCTTTGATTGAGTGTATTTCTTTGTTACAATCCATGCTAAATTCACCCAACGCTTATGAACAAAACAAGTCTTTTAGTAAACACATTGTAGAAGCAATGATGAAAGCGTTAGAAGAAAAGCTAGAACTAGAAATTTCAATTCCTAGAAAATTATATGATGAGTGGGAACCCATCATTAAAGTTAAAATTAAAAATTATGAGTGCAATGCTTTATGTGATTTGGGTGCTAGCGTTTCCACAATTCCAAAATCTCTATGTGATGTGCTAGGTTTTACCAATATAGATGAATGTTCTCTTAATTTGCATCTTGCGGATTCTACTATTAAAAAGCCATTGGGTAGAATTAATGATGTTCTTATTCTTGCAAATAGAAACTATGTGCCCGTTGATTTTATTGTACTTGACATTGATTGCAATCCGTCTTGCCCCATAATACTTGGTAGACCGTTCTTAAGAACTATTGGTGCTATTATTGATATGAAAGAAGGTAATATAAGATTTCAATTTCCATTAAAAATGGATGGAACACTTTCCTAAGAAAATAATTAAAGCACCCTATGAATCAATTATGAAGGCCACTTATGGAATCAACTTGAAGGATGATAATACTTGAAACTATGCATTATGCCTAGCTAGGGGCATAAAATAATAGCACTTGTTGGGAGGCAACCCAATGAATAAAATAAATTTTTTGCTTTTTATTTCTGTTCTTGTGTGTTTGCACAATTATGCTATTGTTATGATTGTGTTTTTATGTTTTAATTAGTGTTTGTGCCAAGTAATGCCTTTGGGATGATTTGGAAGATAGTATAATTGATGCTGTTTGGAAAACAGAAAGTTTTGCGTCCAGTGCTGGAATTTTAGTTCTATACTGGAGGGTTAGAAAAATCTGAAATTTATACACAGTATTGGTATATGAATTGGCCACGTTGTCCTAATTTTTCAGAATTTTTGGATTACAGAAGTATAGCTTTTACATAGATCTTTACAAACTGTTCTGTTTTAGACAGATTCTGTTTTTGTTGCATAGTTTGCTTATTTTGATGAATCTATGGATCGTATCGGGGGGTATGAGTCATGGAGAAGTTGGAGTACAGTAGCATTATGCCAATATTAAATATGAATCAATTTACTACAGTACTTAGAGTTAAGGATTTATTTGTTATACTAACGGATCTCACGAAGGTTTTGTTGAGTTTTGTGTGATTGAAGTTTTCAAGTTTTGGGTGAGATCACAATAGATGAAGGAATACGGAGTGGCAAGAGCCTATGCTTGGGGATGCCCAAGGCACCCCAAGATAATATTCAAGGAAGACTCAAGCGTCTAAGCTTGGGGATGCCCCAGAAGGCATCCCCTCTTTCTTCTACCAACTATCGGTAATTTTACTTGGAGCTATATTTTTATTCATCACATGATATGTGTTTTACTTGGAGCGTCATGTATTATATGAGTCTTTGCTTTCTTGGCTTTTTAGTTTGTCACAATCATCTTTGCTGGACACACCTATTTGAGAGAGCCACACGTTTATCATGATTTGTTAGAATACTCTATGTGCTTCACTTAAATCTTTTGAGCTAGGCAGTTGCTCTAGTGCTTCACTTAAATCTTTTTGAGCACAGCGGTGGCTATATTTTGAAGAAATATTTGAACTCTCATGCTTCACTTATATTATTTTGAGAGTTGATAAGATTAAATTTTGAAGAAATATTTGCACTCTCATGCTTCACTTATATCTTTTTGAGAGTCGATAATAGTAATGGTAATCTGCACAAGATATGAATTTGGTCCCAAAGTGATGAATATTCAAGAGGGATAGAATAAAAACTTTCATGAAAGATCATTGGATATGATAAGTTTGATTCCTTGCAATAGTTTTTGCGATATGGAGATGATAATATGTGAGTCATGTTAGTGAGTAATTGTGATTTAGTAAGAATATTGGTGTTAAGGTTTGTGATTCCCTATGCATGCACATAAAGTCAATAGTTATGCAATGAAATTATATCCTACTTATGGTGCATTATTCGGTGTTAGTTATGTTCAATGCATGTTTATGACCGTTTTCGCTTTTTGGTTGGTCGCTTCTCAATCTATTTGCTAGCCTTCATTTGTAATAAGCGGGATTACTGCTTGTGCATCCAACTACTTAAACCCAAGTTGTGCCAAATGAGTCCACCATACCTACCTATATGCGGTATTTCCATGCCGTTCCAAGTAAATTTGCATGTGCCAACTCTAATTTTTCAAAATAATTTTCCGTTTTGTGTGCCCGTACCGCTCATGAAGCGGCAGGGGGTGGCCAATTTTTTCCATGCTAGGTGTGTTATTCTCATGATGAGTGTTTATTCACTTGTCATTGCACGAGAGAGTGGCAGGTAATAGGGATGCCCAGTCCTGCAATGAAAAAAAATATGATAATAATAATAAATTCCTTGGAAAGTGTTGGTATGGAGGGCACCCATGGATACGGCTAGCCATGGATTGTGAAAGAATGGTGGAAAGGAAATAAACTTTATTTTCTGTTTGGGAACCGCCTATAATGTGTCTAGCATGGAAGATATTGAGAATTCTCGGTCGTTTTCGTTGACAGGAAAAGCATGCCTCACAAAATAATTTTATCTCTCTAATTTAAGCTTTGAGCTCTGGCACATCTGCAAATCTCTGCTTCCCTCTGCGAAGGGCCTATCTATTTACTTTTATGGAATTTTTATTTTTATTTTTTGAGTCTCCATCTTCTCTTACAAAGCACCAACTAGAGAGCACTTTTGTCATACTTGTGCATTGTGTGTAGCTAATATTGAGTGTGTTTCATGAATGGATCAATGATTGAGCATAATGGGCTAGGGACAACTTTCTTTAGCGTTGATATTTTGAAAGACATGGTTGCTTGTTAGTATGCTTGAGTATTTATGTCTTCATGTCAAACTATAGACTATTGCTTTGAATCATTCAAGTCCAAATTTCCATGCTATAAAGAAAAGAATATATGATGAATATGATAGGTAGCATTCCACATCAAAAATTCTATTTTTATCATTTACCTACTCGAGGACGAGCAGGAATTAAGCTTGGGGATGCTTGATACGTCTCCAACGTATCTATAATTTTTGATTGTTCCATGCTATTATAGTATCAATCTTGGATGTTTTTATATACATTTACAAGCAATTATATATCATTTTTTGGGACTAACCTATTAATGTAGTGCCCAGTGCCAGTTGCTGTTTTTTGCCTGTTTTTGGTTTTCCAGAATATCAGTACCAAACGAAGTCCAAATGCCACAAAACTTTTTGGAGATTTTTTTCTGGACATAAGAGACACTAGAAGCTTTGGGAGAGGGCCAGAAGACAGAGGAGGTGGCCACGAGCCACCAGGGCGCGCCCTAGGGGGGTGGCGCGCCCTGGTGCCTCGTGGGCCCACCTCTACTCCGTTTGACCTAATTCCACCTCTATAAATTCTCTAAAATCAGGAAACCAACAGAGGAGTCCATGAAATACTTTTTTCGCCACCGCAAGTTCCTGTTCTCGAGAGATCCCATTTGGAGGCCTTTTCCGGCACTCTGCCGGAGGGGGGTTCGATCACGGAGGGGCTCTACATCAACCTTGCTGCCCTTCCGATGATGCGTGAGTAGTTTACCACAGACCTTCGGGTCCATGGTTAGTAGCTAGATGGCTTCTTCTCTCTTTTTGATCTTCAATACAATGTTCTCCTCGAAGTTCTTAGAGTTCTATCCGATGTAATCACTTTTTGCGGTGTGTTTGTTGGGATCCGATGAATTGTGAGTTTATGATCAGATTATCCATGAATATTATTTGAGTTTTCTCTGAACTCTTTTATGCATGATTGTTATAGCATCGTATTTCTCTCCGATCTATTGATTTGGTTTGGCCAACTAGATTGATTTATCTTGCAATGGGAGAGGTGCTTTGTAATGGGTTCGATCTTGCGGTGCTCAATCCCAGTGACAGAAAGGGACATGACACGTATGTATCGTTGCTATTGAGGGTAAAAAGATGGGGTTTATTCATGCGTGAGTTTACTTTGTCTACATCATGTCATCTTGCTTAAGGCGTTACTCCGTTCTTTATGAACTTAATACACTAGATGCATGCTGGATAGCGGTCGATGTGTGGAGTAATAGTAGTAGATGCAGAATCGTTTCGGTCTACTTGTCTCGGACGTGATGCCTATATACATGATCATTGCCTTGGATATCGTCATGATTATTTGCTTTTCTATCAATTGCCCAACAGTAATTTGTTCACCCACCGTATGCTATTTTCAAGAGAGAAGCCTCTAGTGAAAACTATGGCCCCCGGGTCTACCTTTATCATATATTGAAAATCCTAAAAATACCTTGCTGCAATTTTACTTTATTTATTTTATTTTGTATTTTTTTCGATCTATCTATCTATCACCATACAATTTAATCTTGCAATTAACCGCCAAGGGATTGACAACCCCTTGTTTGCGTTGGGTGCGAGGATTTGTTGTTTTGTGTGCAGGTACTGCTAACGAGTCGTTGCGTGATTCTCCTACTGGATTGATAACCTTAGTTTCATAACTGAGGGAAATACTTATCTCTACTGTACTGCATCATCCCCTCCTCTTCAGGGAAATCCCAGCGCAACTCACAAGTAGCACTACCGTGGTGTTGTTTTTTGTGCAGAAATAAAAGTTCTCGGATTGGGCTAAAAAATTACAGCGATTTTTTTTGGACCAAAAGAGACCCCCGAAGCTTCGAGGAAGGACCAGAAGCCTCACGAGGAAGCGACAAGCCTGGGGGGCACGCCCTCCCCCCAGGGCGCGCCTACCGAGCTTGTCGCTCCCTCGTGGGCCCCCCTGGCGTGAATCCAGTGCTGAAAAATCCTATAAATATAGAAAACCCTAAAAAGAAACCTAGAACTTCCGCTTCGCCACCGCAAGCCTCTGTACCGAAGCGATCTCATTCGGAGCCCTGTTCCGGCACTCTGCTGGAGGGGGTAATCATCATCGGGGGCCATCTTCATCATGCCGGCGGTCTCCATGACGAGGAGGGAGTAGTTCACCCTCGGGGCTGAGGGTATGTACCAGTAGCTGTGTGTTTGGTCTCTCTCTCTCCCTCTCTCTCTCTCTCTCTCTCTCGTGTTATTGATTTGGCACGATCTTGATGTACCACGAGCTTTGTTAATATAGTTGGATCATATGGTGTTTCTTCCCTCTCTATCTTGTTGTGATGAATTGAGTCTTTCCCTTTGAGGTTTCGTTATTGTCGGATTGAATACTTTGGATTTGAGAACACTTGATGTATGTCTTGCATGTGGATACCCGTGGTGACAATGGGGTATTCTATTGAGTCACTTGATGTATGTTTTGGTAATCAACTTGCGGATTCCCGTGACCTTGGGGTAATCTAGGCATAGGGATTGATTGCACATTTTCATCCTACTTTATCCGATAGAAACTTTGGGGTACTCTTTGAAGTTCTTTGTGTGGATTGAATATTATAAATCTGAAGTTGTTTGATGCATATCGAATAATCAACTCACGGATACTTGTGGTGACATTGGAGTATCTAGGTGACATTAGAGTCGGTTGATGTGTATCATATGGTGTTATTTTAGTACGAACTCTAGGGCTGTTTGTGACACTTATAGGGATGGCTCAATAGATTGATCGGAAAGGATAACTTTGAGGTGGTTTCGTACCCTACAACAATTTCTTCTTATGTTCTCCGCTAATAGGAACATTGGAGTGATTCTTTGTCGCACGTTGAGGGATTGTTATATGATTCAATTATGTTAGCACTGTTGAGAGATTGCACTAGTGAAAGTATGAACCCTAGGCCTTGTTTTCAAGCATTGCAATACCGTTTGTGCTCCATTTTATCACTTGCTACCTTGCTGATTTTATATTTTTAGATTACAAAAACCTATATCTACTATCCATACTACACTTGTATCACCATCTCTTCGCCGAACTAGTGCACCTATACAATTTACCATTGTATTGGGTGTGTTGGGGACACAGGAGATTGCTTGTATTTGATTGCAGGGTTGTTTGAGAGAGACCATCTTCATCCTATGCCTCCCACGGATTGATAAACCTTAGGTCATTCACTTGAGGGAAATTTGCTACTGTCCTACAAAACTCTACACTTGGAGGCCCAACAACGTCTACAAGAATTAAAGTTGCGTAGTAGACATCATCTGTCGGAGATCGAGCAGACCGCGGCCACCGCGCTGCTTGGTGGATCCAATCGCAACCCGTGCTCAGTGGTGGAGGTTGTATCCCGTCGGAGGCGTGGTGTAGGCTCGTGGAGGATGACGAGCACATGTCACCGGCTAGGCTCCCCGCGTGGACTCCGTTGTTGGTGTCGTGGTGTGGCCTCGGTGGAGGTGGCATCCCCGATGGCGTGGCCCTCCTTGGCGGCTGCCTCGGTCGTTGCTACTGGTAGTCTGCGTTGGTATTTCCCCGAAGAGGAGAGGATGATGCAGTACAGTAGAGATAAGTATTTCCCTCAGTTAAGAACCAAGGTTATCAGTCCAGTAGGAGATCCAAGCAAAATTCCGTTAAGCGCACCTGCACACACAAGAGCAAACACTTGCACCCAATGCAAATAAGAGGGTTGTCAATCCTCTTAGCGGTTATTTGCAAGGATTAAATCTTATCGAGGTAAATAGATAAACTAAATTACTAAACAAAATAAAAGAAAATAAATTGCAGCAAGGTATTTTTAGGTTTTTAATATATGATAAAGTAGACCGGGGGCCATAGTTTTCACTAGAGGCTTCTCTCTCGAACACATAGCATACGGTGGGTAAACAAATTACTGTTGGGCAATTGATAGAAAAACAAATAATTATGACAGATTCATGGCAATGATCATGTATATAGGCATCACGTTCGAGACAAGTAGACCGACTCCTGCCTGCATCTACTACTATTACTCCACCCATCGACCGCTATCCAGCATGCATCTAGGGTATTAAGTATGAAACAGAGTAACACCTTAAGCAAGATGACATGATGTAGACAAAGTAAACTCAAGCAATATGATTAAACCCCATCTTTTTATCCTTAATGGCAACAACAAAAATATGTGTCATGTCCCCTTCTGTCACTGGGATTGAGCACCGTAAGATTGAACCCATCACAAAGCACCTCTCCCATTGCAAGATAAATCAATCTAGTAGGACAAACCAAATCAATAGATCGGAGAGAAATACAAAGCTATAACAATCATGCATAAAAGAGTTCAGAGAAGACTCAAATATTTCTCATGAATAATCTTATCATAAACTCACAATTCATCGGATCCCAACAAACACACCGCAAAAGAAGATTACATCGGATATAACTCCAAGAACATCAAGGAGAACATGGTATTGAAGATCAAAGAGAGAGAAGAAGCCATCTAGCTACTAGCTATGGACCCGTAGGTCTGTGGTAAACTACTCACACATCATCAGAAGGGCAGCAAGGTTGGTGTAGAAGCCCTCCGTGATCGATTCCCCACCCGGCAGAGTACCGGAAAAGGCCTCCAGATGGGATCGCGGAAGAACAGAGGCTTGCGGCGGCAAAAATGTTTTCTCTTCTGTCTCCCTGTTGGTTTGGGAATATTTGTGAATTTATAGCGAAGGAATTAGGTCAAGAGGTGCCACGAGGGGCTCACAAGCCTGGGGGGCGCGGCCACCCCCCTAGGGCGTGCCCTCCAGGCTTGTCGCCTCCTCGTGACTGTTCTGGTCTTCTCCCGAAGCTTCCTGGGTCTCTTCTGGTCCAGAAAAAATTAATCCAAAGTTTTTTTCTCGTTTGGACACTTTTTGATAATAATTTTCTGTAAAGGCCAAAACAAGCAGAAAACAGCAAGTGGCACTGGGCACTGGGTTAATAGGTTAGTCCCAAAAAATGATATATAATGGCATATAATTGCATATAAAACATCCAAGATTGATACTATAATAGCATGGAACAATAAAAAATTATAGATACGTTGGAGACGTATCAAGCATCCCCAAGCTTAATTCCTGCTCGTCCTCGAGTAGGTAAATGATAAAAACAGAATTTTTGATGTGGAATGCTACCTATCATGTTTCATCATGTAATATTTCTCTTACGGTATGAATAATAAGATCCGAATGATTCAAAGCAATAGTCTATAATTTGATATAAAGACATCAATACTCAGGCATAGTAATAAACAATCATGTCTTCCAAAATAAAAATGCTAAAGAACGTTATCCCTACAAAATCATACAATCCTGTCATGCTCCATCTTCTTAACACAAAGTATTTATCATGCACTACCCCGATGACAAGCCGAGCAATCGGTTCATACTTTTTAACGCGCTTCAGCTTTTTCAACTCCCACGCAATACATGAGCGCAAGCCATGGATATAGCACTATGGGTGGAATAAATTGTGGTGGTAGAGATCAATAAGGGGAAGTCAAAAATAAGAAGATAGTCTCACATCAATGAGGCTAATCAACGGGCTATGGAGATGCCCATCAATTGATGTCAATGAGAGGAGTAGGGATTGCCATGCAACAGATAAACTAAGAGCTATAAGTGTATGCAAGCTCAACATGAAAACTAAGTGGGTGTGCATCCAACTTGCTTGCTCATGAAGACCTCGGGCATTTGAGGAAGCCCATCATCGGAATATACAAGCCAAGTTCTATAATGAAAAATTCCCACTAGTATATGAAAATGACAAAATAGGAGATTCTCTATATGAAAAACATGGTGCTACTCTGAAGCACAAGTGTGGAAAAAGGATAGTAACATTGCCCCTTCTCTCTTTTTCTCTCATTTTTTTGGGCTCTGTCGGTGTAAAAACCGGCAGACCTAGGGGTAAGGGGTCGCGAGCTGTGGATCTCGGACAGATGGTAACAGGAACAGGGAAACGATATTTACCCAGGTTCGGGCCCTCTTGATGGAGGTAAAACCCTACATCCTGCTCTTGTTTATATTGATGGAGAAGTATCAAGTACAGAGTTGATCTACCTTGAGATCGTATGATCTAGTCCTAAGGCTAGGTGAATGAGATTGTGTTGAGGTCCCCTCTACGGGCCAAACCCTTCGGCTTATATACACGCCGGATAGGGTATCTAAGATTACAAGGTCGGTATCTAGGCATAGAGGCGGCAGGAGGAGTCTTGGAGTACGCGCCAAGTCTTCGGTAGATGAGGTCTTGACCTCTTCTCCTGCGTGTATCTTCCGGAGTCCATCTTGACAAGAACGGGAGCCCACTCCTCCGGCCCAAGGAATAAGGGCCGACTAGGTTAGTACCCCCTAGTCTAGGACACCATCAGTAGCCCCTGAACTGGTCTCCGACGCTGAGGACGACACTCTTGGACTTCGGTTCCGGAGTCTTTGGCTCGGTAGGCAAGTTCCGTACATGATCCCTTCAGCTTAGCTTTAAGCAGACCTCGGCAAGATTGATAATCCCGCCGAGTGGGCCCAGCCCTACCACGCGTGGCCTCAACTTTCTGATCCTTGGGGAACCGAGTCTTACGGGGAAGCGAGTCAGCTTTATGGCGAAACGTCGAAGCGTCGGTCTCCTCCCCTTTTTATCCACGGGTCAGTCGTGCGGATTTATCACAAACCCCCAATCTTCCTTTCAAGCAAACCGCACAAACGCTCCCCTTCCTCCCAAGTCCATCCCTGAGGGTTTCCCATGGCGAGTGACACAGGTTCTTCAAGGCACCCTCATGGCCCCGTCCGGGGCGATTGGGGCGGTTGCGCTGTCTCGCGTCTCCAACTGGAGCGCCTGGCCAGGCAAGGGTACCTGCCGGATTCAGATCTGACAGCGACCCGCCCGGGCTTAACATCCATCAATGGGTAGGTGCACGTAGAGAATTTCCCCTCCCCTCAAAAGGATGAACGGGTATGCTTCGTCTCCTTCCTGCTATGCGGTTTAGGATTTCCGATTCCTCCCTTCCTCCGAGGCCTGTTAGAGTTTTACGGGCTGCAGCTTCACCACCTTACCCCCAACTCAATTATGCACATTGCGGGATACGTCGCCCTATGCGAGGTGCTCTTGGGTGTGAAGCACACTTCGGACTCTGGAGGAGGTACTTCTGTGTAGTGCCCTGTTCCTCCGCCGAAAGGCTTTATGAGGTCGGAGCGGCCGAAGTCTGTCGAATCGAGGGGACGGAATACCCACCAGGCACACCTCGGGAGGATGCCGACATCTGGCCAACAGAGTGGTTCTACATAGACGATGTCCCTCTCCCAGACCCAGTTCGGCCAGGGCTTCCCCCTTTTTCTCTGGAGCCCCTGAAGAGGAGATATAGCTAGAGGCCGCAGGGTATGGCTCTAGAAGGTGGTGCCGAGGTGACCGAGCTGGCCGCCAAGGTGAAGCAACTGGTAAGGAAAGGCCTTACCATAATAGACGTTATGGCCACGGTGATAGACCGAAGAGTCCAACCACTCTGGATACGCCCTCACCCGTTGTGCGCATACAACGGGACCGAAGACTGCTCTCGATCGATCCGGCAAAGTTTCTTTGACCAAGCGGCCTTCGGGACAGTGATGGCCGGAATCTACCAAGGAACAGTAGAGGAATTCGCCCGACGTCAATTCCGAGATGGGCTGTCCTACTTCACTCCTGCTGATGTAGTGAGTCTTCCCGCTCCTTTATCGTGCCTACCCGAGTTGTTTTTGATAGCCAGTCCATTTGATCGATCTGTTTATTAATTTTGAGCAGAGATGGAGGCGTCGGGTGGAGGCTCTAAACAGCCCGGCACCCGAGCCGGAAACACGCCGATGAGCAGAAGACCCCCTTTTTCATGAGGACAAGGATCTGGACCTCATCTATGAGGGGAGGAAATTTTACATGGAGTGCCTTGACGGCTCCAAGGTGGCCGTCACCCCGAACGCACCGGGGACGAGGCCAGCTTCATCGGTAACGCCCTCTTCCTCTAATCGAAAGTGAGCCCCTCGTCCCGAAGCCCCTACTCCCTTGACTTCTCCTCCGAAGGGACGGCGTTCGAAACGTTTACGCGGAGATACGGCTCCTCAAGGGAACCGCCCGCAGGAGGTAGAGGAACCTCCGGCTGAGGTCATGGAAACGGGCGAAAGTGCCCCCTCAATCACCAGGTGACGTATGATTACTGAATTTTGCTGAAATGTTGCCTCCAGCTCTGACCCTTTTTGATCATTTCGTAGGCGGCCTTCTTCCGCCATGGCAGCGAGCACGAGGGCCGAGGGGGCAGCAACTTCAAACAGGGAAGCAGAAGCGTGCCCATCTTCGGGAGCCGTTCCTGAAGCCCCCCAGCCCGAGGACTCCGAGACTGCTACTTGTAGACTGCGTTGGTATTTCCCCAAAGAGGAGAGGATGATGCAGTATAGTGGAGATAAGTATTTCCCTCAGTTAAGAACCAAGGTTATCAATCCAGTATGAGAACCAAGCAAGATCCAGTGAGCAGCACCTACACACACAAAAGCAAACACTTGCACCCAACGCGAATAAGAGGGTTGTCAATCCTCTTAGCGGTTACTTGCAAGGATTAAGTCTGATAGAGATAAATTGATAAAGTAAATTACTAAACTAAATAAGAGTAAATAAATTCCAGCAAGGTATTTTTATGTTTTTTATATGATAAAGATAGACCCGGGGGCCATAGTTTTCACTAGAGGCTTCTCTCTCGAGCGCAGAAACATACGGTGGGTAAACAAATTACTGTTGGGCAATTGATAGAAAAGCAAATAATTATGACAGATTCATGGCAATGATCATGTATATATGCATCACGTCCAAGACAAGTAGACTGACTCCTGCCTGCATCTACTACTATTACTCCACTCATCGACCGCTATCCAGCATGCATCTAGAGTATTAAGTTAATAAAAACAGAGTAACGCCTTAAGCAAGATGACATGATGTAGAGAAGCAAATTCAAGCAATATGAATAAACCCCATATTTTTATCCTTAATGGCAACAATACAAATACGTGTCATGTCCCTTTCTATCACTGGGATTGAGCACCGCCAGATTGAACCCATCACAAAGCACCTCTCTCATTGCAAGATAAACCAATCTAGTTGGCCAAACCAAATCGATGGATTGGAGAGAAATACAAAGCTATATTTAATCATGCATAAAAGAGTTCAGAGAAGACTCAAATATTTCTCATGAATAATCTGATCATAAACTCACAATTCATCGGATCCCAACAAACACACCGCAAAAGAAGATTACATCAGATAGAACTCCAAGAACATCAAGGAGAACATGGTATTGAAGATCAAAGATAGAGAAGAAGCCATCTAGCTACTAGCTATGGACCCATAGGTCTGTGGTAAACTACTCACACATCATCGAAAGGGCAGCAAGTTTGATGTAGAAGCCCTCCGTGATCGATTCCCCCTCCGACAGAATACCGGAAAAGGCCTCCAGATGGGATCGCGGAAGAACAGAGGCTTGCGGCGGCGGAAAGGTTTTCTCTTCTGGCTCTCTGATGGTTTCCGAATATTTGTGAATTTATAGGAGTGGAATTAGGTCAAACGGAGCCACGAGAGCCCCACAAGGCATCAGGGCGCGCCCCCCTCCTAGGGCCGCACCCTGTTGCCTTGTGGAGGCTTCGTGAACCTTCTGGCATCCTCTCCAAGTCTCCAGGGTCTCTTTTGTCCAGAAAAAAATCTGCAAAAAGTTTCATGGCATTTGGACTTCGTTTGGTAATGATTCTCTGAAAAGCCAAAAACAAGCAGAAAACAGCAACTGGCACTGGGCACTAGGTTAATAGGTTAGTCCCAAAAAATGATATATATTTGCATATAAAAACATCGAAGATTGATACTATAATAGCATGGAACAATAAAAAATTATAGATACGTTGGAGACGTATCAAGCATCCCCAAGCTTAATTCCTGCTCGTCCATGAGTAGGTAAATGATAAAAAACAGAATTTTTGATGTGGAATGCTACCTATCATGTTTCATCATGTAATCTTTCTCTTACGATATGAATAATAAGATCCAAATGATTCAAAGCAATAGTCTATACTTTGATATAAAGACATCAATACTCAGGCATACTAACAAACAATCATGCCTTTCAAAATAACGATGCTAAAGAAAGTTATCCCTACAAAATCATATAATCTTGTCATGCTCCATCTTCTTCACACAAAGTATTTATCATGCACTACCCCGATGACAAGCCGAGCAATTGGTTCATACCTTTTAACGCGCTTCAACTTTTTGAACTCCCACTCAATACATGAGCACAAGCCATGGATATAGCACTATGGGTGGAATAGAGTGTGGTGGTAGAGGTAAATAAGAGAAGTCAACAATAAGAAGATAGTCTCACATCAACGAGGCTAATCAACGGGCTATGGAGATGCCCATCAATTGATGTCAATGCGAGGAGTAGGGTTGCCATGCAACGAATGCACTAAGAGCTATAAGTGTATGAAAGCTCAACATGAAAACTAAGTGGGTGTGCATCCAACTTGCTTGCTCATGAAGACCTCGGGCATTTGAGGAAGCCCGTCATCGGAATATACAAGCCAAGTTCTATAATGAAAAATTCCCACTAGTATATGAAAGTGACAAAATAGGAGACTCTCTATATGAAAAACATGGTGCTACTCTGAAGCACAAGTGTGGAAAAGGATAGAAACATTGCCCTCTCTCATTTTTTTTCATGGCTCTTTTTTGCCTCTCTTTTTTTCTTTCCCCCCTTTTTTTTATTTTTCGTCCAGAGTCTCATCCCGACTTGTGGGGGAATCATGGTCTCCATCATCCTTTCCTTACTGGGACAATGCTCTAATAATGATGATCATCACACCTCTATTTACTTACAACTCAATATTACAACTCGATACTAGAACAAAAATATGACTCTATGTGAATGCCTCTGGCATTGTACCAGGATGTGCAATGATGCTAGCGTAACATGTATAAAAATGATGAACGGTGGCTGAGCCACAAATACTATGTCAGCTATATGATCATGCAAAGCAATATGATAATGATGATGTATGCCATAAAAACAGAACAGTGGAAGTTGCATGGCAATATATCTCAGAATGTCTATGGAAATGCCATGATAGGTAGGTATGGTGGCTGTTTTGAGGAAGATGTAAAGAGGCTTATGTGTGATCGAGCAATCATATCACGGGGTTTGGATGCACCGGCGAAGTTTGCACCAACTCTCGTTGTGAGAAAGGGCAATGCACGGTACCGAAGAGGCTAGCAAATTGCGGAAGGGTGGGAGTGCGTATAATCCATGGACTCACATTAGTCATAAGGAACTCACATACTTATTGCAAAAGTTTATTAGCCCTCGAAGCAAAGTACTACTACGCATTCCCCTAGAGGGATAGATTGGTAGGACCAGGTCCATCGCTCGTCCCCGACCGCCACTCATAAGGTAGACAGTCAATAATAAATCATGCTCCAACTTCTTAGCATAACGACAGATCATACGTGCATGCTTCGGGAATCACAAACCTTAACACAATTATTCTTACTAAACCACAATCATCTACTAGTATGCCCCCCATATTACCATCTTAATATCGCAAAACTATTGCAAGGAATCAAATTTATTATATTCAGTGATCCACATGAAAGTTTTTATTATATCCCTCTTGAATACCTATCATATGAAGACCAAATTCATAACCCGTGCATATTACCATTGCTATCATGAGACTCTCAAAAAGATATAAGTGAAGCATGAGAGTGCAAATATTTCTTTAAAATATAACCACCGCCGTTCTCTAAAAGATATAAGTGAAGCACTAGAGCAATTGCCTAGCTCAGAAGATATAAGTGAAGCACATAGAGTATTCTAACAAATCACGAATAATGTGTGTCCCTCTCAAAAAGGTGTTTTCAGCAAAGATGATTGTGACAAACTAAAAAGCAAACAAACTATATCACAAGACGCTCCAAGTAAAACACATATCATGTGATGAATAAAAATATAGCTCCAAGTGAGTTACCGATAGATTGTAGACGAAAGAGGGGATGCCTTCCGGGGGCATCCCCAAGTTTAGACGCTTGAGTCTTCCTTGAATATTACCTAGCTTAGGCTCTTGCCACTCCTTATTCCTTTATCCATCGTAGTCTCACCCAAAACTTGAAAACTTCAGCACACAAAACTCAACAGAAACCTCGTGAGATTCGTTAGTATAACAAATAAATCTTTAACTCTATTTGCTGTAGTAAATTGATTCATATTTAATATTGGCATAATGATATTGTACTCCAACTTCTCCATGACTCATACCCCCCGATACGATCCATAGATACATCAAAATAAGCGAACTATGCAACAAAAACAGAATCTATCTAAAACAGAACAGTCTGTAAAGATCCGAATTATGGTCATACTTATGTAACTCTATAAATTTTGAAATATTAGGACAACGTGGGAAATTCATATATCAATACTGTGTAAAAAATCAGAAGGCTCTGACACTCTAGTGAGAAAACAAAATTCCAGCACTGGACGCAAAAGTTTCTGTTTTTTACAGCATCTATCATACTATCTTCCAAATCATCCCAAAGACATTACTTGGCACAAACACCAATTAAAAGATAAAAACACAATCATAACAGAGGCTATAATTCTGTAAACACACAAAAACAAAAATTGCAAAAATAAAAATTGGGTTGCCTCCCAACAAGCTCTTTCTTTATAGCCATTAAGATAGGCTTGAGATTTCAATGATGCTCACATCAAAGACAAGAATTGAAGAGAGCATCATAAAACAAGTGACAAACACATTGAAGTCTAACATACTTCCTATGCATAGGCATTTTATAGGAAAACAAATCAAGGCAAGAACTATTTAACATATGCAAGGAAGAAGAACGAAACAATAGCAATCTCGACATGAAAAGAGGTAATTTAGTAACATAAAAATTTCTAAAACCATATTTTCCTCTCTCATAATAATTACATGTAGGATCGTAATCAAATTCAACAATATAGCTATCATATAAAATATTCTTTTCATGATCCACATGCATAAAAAATTTATAATCTTCCAAGATAGTGGGATCAACATCAACTAAAGTCATGACCTCTCCAAACCCACATTTATCAAACATCTCATAAGATTGAACACTCTCCGAATATGTGGGATTCTTTTTACCTAAAGTTGCCACTCTTCCAAACCCACTTTCAATATTATTGCAAATATTATTATCAATAACATATTCATCATGAGGCTTAAATAAATTTTCAAGATCATAAGAAGCATCACCCCAATCATGATCATTACAATAAGTAGTGGACATAACAAAATCATCATCCCCAAGCTTCTAGTTTTGCATATTATTAACACAATTAACATTAATAGAGTTTATAATAAAATCATTGCAATCATGCTTTTCATTCAAGGAGCTATCATGAATCACTTTATAAATTTCTTCATAACAATTTTTAGATTCACGATTTTCAAGCAAAACTTCATAAAGATAATCTAGTGCACTCAACTCACTAGCAATTGGTTCATCATAATTGGATTTTTTGAAAAGATTAGCAAGTGGATGAGGATACATATCAATAGTTTTTTAGCAAGCAAAGATGCAAGAAAATAGGAAGCACATGGCAACACAAGCAAACAAGCAAACTAGCAAATAAAATATTTTTGTGTTTTTGTAAATTTTGTTTTAGAAGTGGGGGAGATGAAAACTAGAGGCAAATGCCAATAAAAAGGCAAATAAAATAAATGCAAGTGATTGATAGTTCCTGCGAAGGTACTTGATAGATTTTGATGATGTCTCCCCGGCAACGGCGCCAAAAATTCTTCCTGCTACTTGTAGACTGCGTTGGTATTTCCCCGAAGAGGAGAGGATGATGCAGTATAGTAGAGATAAGTATTTCTCTCAGTTAAGAACCAAGGTTATCAATCCAGTATGAGAACCAAGCAAGATCCAGTGAACAACACCTACACACACAAAAGCAAACACTTCCACCCAACGCGAATAAGAGGGTTGTCAATCCTCTTAGCGGTTACTTGCAAGGATTAAGTCTGATAGAGATAAATTGATAAAGTAAATTAATAAACTAAATAAGAGTAAATAAATTGCAGCAAGGTATTTTTATGTTTTTTATATGATAAAGATAGACCCGGGGCCATAGTTTTCGCTAGAGGCTTCTCTCTCGAGCGCAGAAACATACGGTGGGTAAACAAATTACTGTTGGGCAATTGATAGAAAAGCAAATAATTATGACGAATTCATGGCAATGATCATGTATATAGGCATCATGTCCGAGACAAGTAGACCGACTCCTGCCTGCATCTACTACTATTACTCCACCCATCGACCGCTATCCAGCATGCATCTAGAGTATTAAGTTAATAAAAACAGAGTAACGCCTTAAGCAAGATGACATGATGCAGAGAAGCAAATTCAAGAAATATGAATAAACCCCATCTTTTTATCCTTAATGGCAACAATACAAATACGTGTCATGTCCCTTTCTGTCACTGGGATTGAGCACCGCAAGATTGAACCCATCACAAAGACCTCTCTCATTGCAAGATAAACCAATCTAGTTGGCCAAACCAAATCGATAGATCGGAGAGAAATACAAAGCTATTTTTAATCATGCATAAAAGAGTTCAGAGAAGACTCAAATATTTCTCATGAATAATCTGATCATAAACTCACAATTCATCGGATCCCAACAAACACACCGCAAAAGATGATTACATCGGATAGAACACCAAGAACATCAAGGAGAACATGGTATTTAAGATCAAAGAGAGAGAAGAAGCCATCTAGCTACTAGCTATGGACCCGTAGGTCTGTGGTAAACTACTCACACATCATCGGAAGGGCAGCAAGGCTGATGTAGAAGCCCTCCGTGATCGATTCCCCCTGCGGCAGAGTACCGGAAAAGGCCTCTAGATGGGATCGCGGAAGAACAGAGGCTTGCGATGGCGGAAAGGTTTTCTCTTCTGGCTCTTTGATGGTTTCCGAATATTTGTGAATTTATAGGAGTGGAATTAGGTCAAACAGAGCCACGAAGGCCCAACAAGGCATCAGGGCGCGCCCCCCCTAGGGTCGTGCCCTGTTGCCTTGTGGAGGCTTCGTGAACCTTCTGGCCTCCTCTCTAAGTCTCCAGGGTCTCTTTTGTCCAGAAAAAAATCTCCAAAAAGTTTCATGGCATTTGGACTTCGTTTGGTACTGATTCTTTGAAAAGCCAGAAACAAGCAGAAAACAGCAACTGGCACTAGGCACTAGGTTAATAGGTTAGTCCCAAAAAATGACATATAATTGCATATAAAAACATCCAAGATTGACACTATAATAGCATGGAACAATCAAAAATTATAGATATATACGTTGGAGACGTATCAGAGACCAGCTCGGCGACTCCTTCCGAGATCCAGTGTGCCACAAATTATCGGCGGCGGAAGACCTCTCTAAGAAGTCTGGCCTTCTTAGATCGAGAGTTCAATGCTCTCAGCTCAGTGGATGCGTACCTCGGGGTGACCCGCGCCATTTTTGATCAATCATTAGATGTTTTGTCGCAAGGGTTGTGGGTTGATACGTCTCCAACGTATCTATAATTTATGAAGTATTCATGCCATGTTTACAACACTTTTATATGGTTTTGGTATGATTTGATTAGAACTAACCCGGACTGACGCTATTTTTAGCAGAACTACCGTGGTGTTGTTTTTTGTGCAGAAATAAAAGTTCTCGGAATTGGACGAAACTTTCTGACGATTTTTTTGGACCAAAAGAGACCCCCGAAGCTTCGTGGAAGGACCAGACGCCTTACGAGGTGCTCACAAGCCACCACCGCGCGCCAGGGGGGGTATGGCGTGTTGATGCCTCATGGGCCCATCTTCGCGTGATTCCAACGCCAAAAATTCTTATAAATAGAGAAACCCCCAGAAATAACTCTAGAACTTTGACGCCACCGCCGCACGCCTCTGTACCAAAGAAAAACCATCTGGAGCCCTGTTCCGGCACCCTGCCGAAGGGGGGAATCATCACCGGAGGCCATCTTCATCATCCCGGCGGTCTCCATGACGAGGAGGGAGTAGTTCACCCTCGAGGCTAGGGGTATGTACAAGTAGCTATGTGTTTGATCTCTCTCTCGTGTTCTTGATTTGGCACGATCTTGATGTACCGCGAGCTTTGTTAATATAGTTGGATCATATGGTGTTTCTCCCTCTCTATCTTGTTGTGATGAATTGAGTTTTTACCTTTGAGGTTTCACTATTATTGGATTGAATATTTTTATGGATTTGAGAACACTTGATGTATGTCTTGCATATGAATACCTGTGGTGACAATGGGGTATTATATTGATTCACTTGATATATGTTTTGGCACTCAACTCGCGGATTCCTGAGGTGACATTGGGGTAATCTATGCATAGGGGTTGATGCATGTTTTCGTCCTACTTTCTCCGGTAGAAATCTTGGGGCACTCTTTGAAGTTCTTTGTGTTGGATTGAATATTATGAATCTGAAGTTATTTGATGCATATCGTATAATCAACTCACGGATACTTGTGGTGATATTGGAGTATCTAGGTGACATTAGAGTTGGTTGATGCGTATCATATGGTGTTATTTTAGTACGAATTCTAGGGCTGTTTGTGACACTTATAGGAATAGCTCAATAGATTGATCGGAAAGGATAATTTTGAGGTGGTTTCGTACCCTACAACAATTTCTATCTTATGTTCTCCGCTAATAGGAACTTTGGAGTGATTCTTTGTCGCACGTTGAGGGATTGTTATATGATTCAATTATGTTAGCATTGTTGAGAGATTGCACTAGTGAAAGTATGAACCCTAGGCCTTGTTTCTAAGCATTGCAATACTGTTTGTGCTCCGTTTTATCACTTGCTACCTTGCTGTTTTTATATTTTCAGATTACAAAAACCTATATCTACTATCCATACTACACTTGTATCACCATCTCTTCGCCGAACTAGTGCACCTATACAATTTACCATTGTATTGGGTGTGCTGGGGACACAAGAGATTTCTTGTATTTGGTTGCAGGGTTGTTTGAGAGGCACCATCTTCATCCTAAGGCTCCCACGGATTGATAAACCTTAGGTCATCCACTTGAGGGAAAATTGCTACTGTCCTACAAAACTCTGTGCTTGGAGGCCCAACACGAGTCTACAAGAATAAGTTGTGTAGTAGACATCACGGGTAAGGTCCAGCCCGAGCTCATTTTATCTCAAAGATTTCTTTTATGTCTCTGTTTGTTCATACTGTCCACAATGGTAGTAGCCCCTAAGGCTTGATACGGGCAACAATGCCCGTAGCGAGGCTTGACTTTACCCTGAAGAGGTTGTGGGATTTTGTTTGTTTAGGGTGCACGGGCGAGGAATGATCAGCTATCCGAGGCCCTTTCCCAGGCGAACGGGAAGTTGGAGGCTGCCTTGACCGAGGTGGAACAGGTGAAAAAGTTCACCCGAGAGGCACACGGTAAGTGCTTTATCCTGTATATAGGAATCTTAATTAGCGAAGTCCCCTGACGGCGTAATCTGATGTAGCAGCGAAAGCCATAGGTAATCCTGAGAGAGATCTCAAGCAGGCCCGCGAAGATTTGCTATATACGGAGTCGCAGTGCCAGGCCAATCAACATGTGGTGACTCAGAGGGTGGATAGCGTTAACGCGCTAAGGGCTGAAAATGCCCGACAGGCGGATGAGATCAAGAGCTTAAAAGCTCAATTGGCTGCCACCAAAGCCAAGAATCGTCGAACCGATGAGACAATTTGTGGTAAGTTTTTATTTCAAGAATCGTTGCTTGAGTTTGGGGGTTCAGCCGAGATGTTTTAGCAGGCTAATACATGCTTTTTTGCCAGCTTCGCTGTCCGGCCGGCCCCTTGATGGCCGAGGTCCGGTTCCCGAAGACATGGCAACCCGGCTAGCCGAGGTGCACGAAAGTGCACAGAAATCCATGAAGGAAGTCTTCAAGGCGTTATGGCTCGAAGTGGAGCATGTTCCCGAAGACATGGCCATGCTAGCTGAACATATACGGCGAGCTCGGCGTCGGCTCCAGGCATGGAAGGTGTCTGCTTGCCGGGAAGGAGCGAGGAAGGCATGGGCCATGGTCAAGACCTGGTATACGGAGGTTGATACGGCGCACCTGGCCAAGGTCGGGCCAATGGGGCCAGACGGGGAAGAAATACCCACTAGCCGCGTGTACGAGAATGTCATGCCTGCCGCTGAGTCGTCGCAGAAGGACTGTGCTTTAGAGATCTTAATAGATGGGTTAGACCGTGTGTAATGAAATGACAATGTATGATTCTATGTATCAAAGTACTTTACGTCATTATTCAATCTGCGCATGTGAACTCTGTCAACCAACCATTGGCTTTTACCTCCTCGATCAGTGACCGAGCAGTGTCTGCCTACTACTGTCCGAAGTGAATGGAACAGATGCTTCAGGAGACGAGGCAATCCAGCTATACGGTGCGAGCGACGAGAGTGAGGCAGAGAGTTATGTTATATTACTGTTTAACGTAAGAAACATCTTCCGAGGAAAATAGCTCTTCCAACAGTTCCTTTCCTCGGGTAGTTGTGTCGAACACACATGTCTGAAGATGGGTGACCTCGGGGGTGAAGCCCCTGGTCGGGGTTTGAGAGACCCCCTCCACTTTATTCCTATGTCATGGCCGACCGATTTGTATGTTTAAGAATGCTAGCTTTCGGCTTTGTCCGTCTGAGGTACTGCGCCGGATGACCCTGTGACGCCATCTGCTCGACCGTGCACTAATCATACACGCAAACGTGCATGCTCGAGATCAGAGACGCACGGGAAGATATCACAACACAACTCTAAACTAAAATTTAAACATAAATCTTCATATTACAAACCAGGGGTCACGAGGACCCGAATACATAAGTCATACACACAAATAATATCTGGGTACAGACATAGTTAGTCAAGTTTGCCTTAAGAAGGCTATCACAAACAGCGACACTGATCGAAAAGGCGAAGGCCTCCTGCCTAGGGCCTCCGAACTACTCCTGGTCGGCTGGCTCAACCCTGTAGTACGTGCCTCCGGGACTCTCCTGGTAGTAATCTCCAGCAGTGGTGTCTGGCTCCGGGACTCCATCGTCTGTTTGCAGCAATCGGGTATGGGGGAAAAGAGTAGCAAAGCAACCATGAGTACTCATCCAAAGTACTCACAAGACTGACATCAGAACTATACTAAGTATGCATTGGTATCAAAGGAATGGGGCTATATCTTTGGACTAAACTGCAGAATGCCAGAATAGAGGGGGAGAAGCCTAGCCTATCGAAGACTAGCATCTTGAAGCAATCTTGCAGCATCAGAAGAGGGTAGATCACAGTAACATATAATAGTGGTTATGTAATAGCAATGCCCTGAGATCCTTTCTCGACTCCCTGCGAGAAAGCGAACCCGAGAGTAGTATTAACAGTTTAATATTGAATCAGCATCAGTTTGTAGTTGTAGTGGATCAGGATACAACTCCGAGCATCCTGTTATCGTGGACACGGCTATTCGAATAGATAACTTCCCTGCAGGGGTGCACTACTGTTACCCAACACGCTCGATCACATCTGGCCGGACACACTTGCTGGGTAATGCCCGGCCTCGGGTGATCGACATGACGCAGTCCTACCTAGGCTCAGCAAAGAGGTCAGCACGCCGGTCTAAATCCTAAGTGTGAAGGGGTCTTGGGCCATCGCCCTGTGCACTCTTGCACGTTGCGTGACTGGCCAGGCCCCAGGCGCGACACTGTATACACAGTGATGTAACCAGCCCACCCTAGCAATCAGCCCGCATCTCTGAGCCGTGACGTCTGAAGAGCTTTCGGCTGATACATACGACGTAGAGGGCCCCATTAAACCATTATCCCATGTGGTGGTAGTGCGTATAGGCCAGTGGCCAACTCAGATCAAATACCCAAATCCGTTAGGCGTTTTTAGTAGCTCGCAGAGACGAACAGGATTCCTGTCGCTCCGACTTGGTAACACACGGCTCGCGGGTTCTCTTGGAGCCGACCCGGATTTATCAAATGACGGTAGTAAAGTCAAAGTACCTGTGTGTCCAAGGTATCGAGAAGGAATCCGAGGAATCACCCTCGATGGATTCCCACTTAAAGTACCGGTCAAGGTGAACCCGAAGGAATCACCCTCGATGGATCACACAAGAGGAGTTGCACGACGGAAGCTTTATCGGAGGTGACGAAAGAGGAATCACCCTCGGTAGCCCACAACCGGGTAGCTATTCTACAGAGGCATCATCGGAAGTGAGATAAGAGGTATCACCCTCGGCACTCGGTGGTAGCTCTGCAGAGTCGAACAACTTAGGGGGAATGTGCGGTGATGTGTTGGTCTCTGGCCGTCGATCATAATGATCGAGTCAGTGGTGGAAAAGCGTGGCAACAAGGACAAGGATGTAGGGCCATAGATGTATCACTAACCAGCATATACTAAGCATATAGGATAACAGGTAAAGTATCAACAACAGGTTACAAAACCAGGCTATGCATCAGAATAGGTACTATCGGAACAGTAGCAGGGGCAATTCTAATGCAAGAATAAGGGGGAAAGAATAGGCGATATCTGGATGATCAAGGGGGTTTGCTTGCCTGGAAGCTCTACTGAGAGGGGCTGGTCATCTGAAGGCTGCTCGTCTGGAGCATAGTCATACTCAGCTGCGTCGGCGGCGGTCTCGGCGTCTTTCGGGAGAGAAGGAGGGGGAAGAAACAATAAATTCATGGTAACAATGCAACAACGATGCATGACATGCCTAAATGATATGCAGAGGTGATATAATGGCTATCTAACTGCTTTAGATAATTTAGGAATTTATGTGGATTTATTTTATTAAGGTCATGCACTATTCATTTATCGAAATCGGGCAAAAAGTTCCATGTTCATCTAGATAGGAGTGATGGTCAAGCATTTTGACCACATATTCGGATTCTTCAAATTTTTCTGATCATTTTTCATATATAAATTATTTTCATCCGAGTTACGGTTTAATTTATATGATTTTTCAAAGTTTTAATCATTTTCTAGAATTTCTGGAATTATTTAATTCGAATTATCCGAAACAGTGGCCAGTGACGTCAGCATGACATCAGCATGGCGTCAGCGGTCAAACACGGCTGACCAGTGGGTCCCACTGGTCAGTGACTCAGTGGCTAATTACAGATTAATTAAACTAATTAATGATTAATTAGCGGGTGGGTCCTACTGTCAGTGACTAAACTAATTACAGATTAGTTTAAATTTAAATTCGTTTTAATTAGCCGGGTGGGGCCCGTATGTCAGTGATTGTTAAGTTAATTTAAATTAGTGTTTAATCTAACCCGAGTTAATTAGTGAGCGAGGCCCGCCTGTCAGCCGTACAGAGGCGTGGTTAGGGTCTAATCGCGCCTGACACGTCTGCCGGCAGGCGTTTAGCCGCCGGCGACCATTTCCGTGGCGGCGTGGCTCGGGCACTCGCCGGAATTCGTGCTCCGGCCACCATTTCACGCGCGCGAGGCGGCGTTCGAAAGAGGGGAGCGAGGCGCGTCGCGTGGTGCTACCGGTTGGTCTCGGCGAGGCCCTAAACGACGGCGGCGTCGACCGCGGCGGACGCCGGAGTTCGGCCGCGATCGGTATCGACGAAAGAGGCCACGGGGAGGAGATCTAGCAGCATGGGCGGCCTCAGCGAGGTGCACTGAGCACGTTCCAGTGCTCGGGCGAGCATGACAGCGACTACCGCGTCGGCGGCGAGCTTCGCGGCGGAGCTGGGTTCGGACGGCGACGACAGAGGCGGCTACGAGCGCGGAGAGAGAGGGAGAAGAGAGGGGAAACGTGCGCAAGCTCACCGGGAGCCTGTAGGTGAGCAAAGTGGGCGCGGGGGAGACTCGAGGTAGCCAGATTCATCGTTGGCGTTCGTCGGTGCAGAGGAAGAAGAAGAGCTCGTGGGGCTCGCTACGGCGGCTCCCGACCCCAATGGCTTGGCGCAGGCGGCGTAGCGGACGGCGGCGATGCTCTATGACATGTCGGCGAGGAGTGGGGTCGACGGAGAGCACGGGATCGACGGCGGCGGCGATGGGAGCTTTCGGACGAGCTCGTGCGTGAGAGATGGAGAGGGCGAGGGGGAAATCTGAGGGCTCCTAGGGTTTCGGGGGAGAGGGGGGACGCTCGGGGGTGGCCTTATCCACTCGGGGGAGCCGTGGGATGGCCGACAGCGCGGCCATCGGCGCTCGGGTGCGCGCGCGCGTCGACAGCTCCCCGAGGAGGGAGACGACCTGTGCAGCTGGGCTGGGCTGCACTGTGCTACTCAAAGCCCAGTTGCACAGTGAGCCTTTACCGATTTTCTTTTTCATTTTCTGTTTTCTGTTTTCACTTCTGTTTTGTAAAATGTTTGGCTACAATTTGGCTTTTGTAAAATAGGTGACTTAGCTCAATAATTACAGTGCAATATTAACTACTACCAGAAATTGGTTTGGAGACAATATGATTTCAGTTGCAATTTTATTAAACAAAATGGTATTAAATATTGCTGTTTGGTACTGTTTTGATGATGTTAGAGTCATCTAGATAATTTAGGTGATGTTGTTTTTCTTAACATAATTAGTTATGGATTATTTGTTATTTAATGAACATTTTTGTTTTCAAATTGGAACAACTTTTATTTTCACTTTAAATTTGAATTTCAATTTGAGTTGGAATTTGAAATGGGATATGATGCAAATGATGATCAAACACTGTTAAGCATGGTGACTTGGCATTATCAGAAGGTGATCACTGTAGCTTAATTACATGGGGTTTTACAATTCTCCTCCTCAAAAAGAAATTCTCGTTTTGAGAATTAAGAGGTAGGCTGAAAGAAAGCGGGGTATTCTTCACGAAGACGATCTTCGATTCCCAAGTGGCTTCATCTTCGGAATGATTCGACCACCAAACTTTAAGGAACTTGATTGCCTTCTGACGGGTTCGTCGTTCAGCTTGATCAAGAATGCGGATTGGATACTCTTGATAAGAAAGATCCTCTCGCAATTCAAGCATTTCATGATCCATTGCGCGGATAGGATCCTTGAAACAGTGACGAAGTTGCGATACATGGAAGACATCATGCACTTGAGAAAGGTTTGGCGGCAATTCCAATTAATATGCCACTTCTCCTCGACGGACGAGAATACGGAACGGGCCAATGTAGCGAGGAGCTAACTTGCCCTTGATTCCAAATCGATGAGTGCCCTTCATCGGAGTGACGCAAAGGTAAGCTTGTTTGCCAGGTTGATAGACCATTACCTGATGTTTTCGGTCATAATTGCTCTTCTGACGAGACTGAGCAGTTTTCAAATGTTCACGGACAATGCGGACTTGTTCTTCAGCTTGTTGGATAATGTCCGGACCGAAGAGTGACCGTTCCCCAGTTTCTGACCAATTTAGAGGGGTTCGGCACTTACGCCCATAAAGAACTTCAAAGGGTGCCATCTTCAAACTAGCCTGATAGCTATTGTTGTAAGAGAATTCGGCATACGGGAGAGATTCCTCCCATTTCTTACCGAATGAGATGACACAAGCTCGAAGCATATCTTCAAGGAATTGATTGACTCGTTCAACTTGTCCCTGGGACTGGGGGTGAAAAGCGGTGCTGAAGGACAGATGAGTTCCCATAGCTTCTTGGAAACTGTTCCAAAATCTTGAGGTAAAGAGGCTGCCACGATCTGAACTGATCTCCAACGGAACACCGTGGAGTGACACGATTCTGGAAACATACAAGTCTGCTAATTGACTAGCAGTGATTGTCTCCTTGACTGGCAGAAAGTGAGCAACCTTTGAGAATTGGTCAATGATGACAAAGATAGCATCATGACCCTTCTGCGATCTGGGAAAACCAGTAATGAAATCCATTTCGACCTTGTCCCATTTCCACTCAGGAATAGCAAGTGGTTGCAGAGTTCCAGCAGGCCTTTGATGTTCTGCTTTGATGCGATGACAAACGTCACACTCGGCAACATAACGAGCAATGTCTCGCTTCATATCAGGCCACCAGTATCTCTGTCGAATGTCTTGGTACATCTTGGTACTACCAGGGTGAATTGACAGAGGCATATCATGAGCTGCTTTCATGACATCCGAACGAGAGTCCAGATTGTGCTTTCTGGGGACCACTAGGCGGTCTTTGAAGAACAAGGCACCATCATCATCAACATGGTAGAATGAAGAATTTCCCTTGGAGAGGTATTTCTTAATCTTCTCAACTTCAGAGTCATATTTCTGCCTTGTCTTGATGTTGCGCTCGAGGTCCGGTTCAACAACCAGGGTATTGAGATGACCCTGTGGGACTATGTGAAGGTTCAACTTGCGAAGCTCTTCGCAGAGAAGAGGTTGGGCTTGCTGAACCATGAGATTGTTGCAATAAGACATGAGGCTCAAAGCATCGGCCATTACATTAGCCTTGCCAGGGGTATAAGAAATACCCATGTCATAGTCGGCTATTATCTCGAGCCATCTTTGTTCGTGGAGGTTCAAATCTGGTTGAGTATACAGATACTTCAGGCTTTGGTGGTCCGTGTATATCTCGCAACGATTACCGAGAAGGTAATGTCTCCACAGCTTCAGGGCATAGATAACTGCTGCTAACTTGAGATCATGTGTTGGATATTTATCTTCGTGAGGACGCAACTGACGAGAGCCATAAGCGATCACTTTGCGCTCTTGCATTAGGACACAACCTAATCCTTGACGGGATGCGTCGCAATATATCACAAAGTCCTTGCGGGAATCAGAGGGAGCTAGCACTGGGGCAGATGTCAACTTATCTTTAAGCGTCTGAAAACTTTCTTGGCATTTTTCCGTCCACTCAAACTTCTTGCATTTGTGAAGCAAATCAGTCAGTGGCTTAGCAATCTTGGAAAAGTTCTCGACGAATCGGCGGCAATAGCTAGCGAGTCCGAGAAAACTTCTGACTTGCTTAACAGTCTGCGGAGGAGTCCAGTCAAGAATAGCCCGAACTCATTCAGGGTTAACAGCAATGCCATCTTTGGAAATCACATGACCAAGATATGTCACCTCAGATAACCAGAATTCACACTTAGAGTATTTGGCATATAGCTGGTGTTCTCGAAGTTTCTCCAACACAAGCCGAAGATGTTCGGCGTGTTCTTATTCATTCTTGGAAAATATAAGGATATCATCCAAATAAACCACGACGAACTTGTCGAGGTAGTCCATGAAGATATAGTTCATTAATCGGGAGAAGGTTGCTGGAGCATTAGTTAATCCGAAGGACATGACGGTGTACTCGTATGATCCATAGCGAGTAACGAAAGCGGTCTTCGGAATATCCTCCTTACGAACTCGGATCTGATGATAACCCAACCTTAAGTTGAGTTTAGAGAACACAGAGGATCCAGCAAGTTGATCGTAAAGATCATTGATCCGGGGAAGTGGATATTTGTTCTGGATTGTTGCTTGGTTGATAGGCCGATAGTCCTGGACCAATCGGTTAGTTCCATCCTTCTTCTTAACAAAGAGAGAAGGTGCTCCCCAAGCAGAGGAAGTAGGGTGGATGAAATGATTTTTTGTCGATTTCCTCCTTAAGTTCAAGGAGTTCATGCGGCGGCATCTTGTAGGGACGTTTAGCAATAGGAGTAGTGCCAGGTTTCAAGTCGATGACGAATTCGACAGCTCTAACCGGGGGTATTCCTGGAAGTTCTTCCGGAAAGACGTCCGAAAAATCGCAAACGACTGGAATGTTCTCAATTCCCTCAAGAGGTGAGGCGTTCAAAGCATTCAGAGCATATATTTGAGCTTTGGCATTCCGGATAATTCGGGCGGTGTAGTTCACTATCTCAAAGGAGGGGTGAAGGAGTTGGACGACTTTAGTGGCACAATTGATCGAAGCAATGTGAGCTTTCAACCAATCCATTCCCAGAATGAGGTCTATCGTGGAAGATTTCAAGATGATGGGTGAAACAAGGAATTCAAATCCTTCGATTTCAACAGGGACATTGTGAGCCATCATAGAGGTGTGACAATGACCTCCAGGGGTACGGACAACTATTGGTAGGTTCATCTTTTCAAATGCAATGTCATGCGATAATGCAAATGCTTCTGACATGAATGAATGCGATGCTCCTGAATCAAATAAAACAGAAGCGGATACTGAGTTAACGAGAAGGGTACCCATCACAGTTTCAGGTTGATCCCGAACTTCTTCAATATCGACGTGGTAAGCCTGCCCACGACCATAAGCAGAAGACCCAATATTATAGTTGCGGGTCTGATTATTGCCACGGCCATTACAAGGAAGTGCCAACTGATTCTGATTCTGGCGGCAGTCCTTGGCAAGGTGACCTGGGCAGTGCGATCCAGAGCCTGAGTGCACTGAATCAAAACCTGCGGGTCATATCGACGTCGCTCGTAAGGGGCACAGACAGTTGTGTAGTATCCGGTATCATCACCAGCAGGGGCATACGGAATGTATCGGAACTCGGAGTCATCCAAGCAACTATGCTCGCCATGAAGATGTGCGACAACAGAATAGGCAGCGTCATGGACTGCCATACCAATCGTCACGCCGATACCGTGAAAAGTGTGTAGCTCAGTGACGGAGTCGTTCCGCTGATCAAAGATACGAACATCGGCATGGTACTGCTCCTGGTTGAACTCGCGGTAATCCTCGTAAACCATGTACTCGGGGTACCATCGGTAGCCCAGTCTGGTCAGGAGGGTGATCAGGATAGCTGGAAAACCAGGTGCATCACGAACCCAAGTGCGAAGTACAAGCTGCGTCGCAGGGCGCGGCGGAAACAAGCGATCCATCTGAAACAGAGGAAAATTCAAGATTGTCAAATGACAGTGAGTGAATTTTTGCATCGTGCATTCAAGGAAGTAATTTTGCAGATAACCAAAGCTCCAGGTGGATGTGATCACGAGAACCTAGGGTCAGAGTTAGTAAAATTTTAACCCGAATAGAAGAGAGATCAGAATCCCAGAGTAAGGAAGAGGAATAAAAGATCCTAATCCCACCCATTGGCAATGTGGGCCCGTAAGCCACACAGCCATGTTAGTAAAATAGGTTTTTGAGACTAGACTCAACTTCGACCAAGGAATCGGGAGGGGGCATCCTACAGGCAGTCGGCTCTGATACCAACTTGTGACGCCCTCTGCTCTACCGTGCACTAATCATACACGTAAACGTGCACGCTCGAGATCAGAGACGCACGGGAAGATATCACAACACAACTCTAAACTCAAATTTAAACATAAATCTTCATATTACAAACCAGGGGTCACGAGGACCCGAATACATAAGTCATACACACAAATAATATCTGGGTACAGACATAGTTAGTCAAGTTTGCCTTAAGAAGGCTAGTACAAACAGCGACACTGATCGAAAAGGCGAAGGCCTCCTGCCTAGGGCCTCCGAACTACTCCTGGTCGGCTGGCTCAACCCAGTAGTACGTGCCTCCAGGACTCTCCTGGTAGTAATCTCCTGCGGTGGCGTCTGGCTCCGGGACTCCATCGTCTGTTTGCAGCAATCGGGTATGGGGGAAAAGAGTAGCAAAGCAACCGTGAGTACTCATCCAAAGTACTCGCAAGACTGACATCAAAACTATACTAAGTATGCATCGGTATCAAAGGAATGGGGCTATATCTTTGGACTGAACTGCAGAATGCCAGAATAGAGGGGGAGAAGCCTAGCCTATCGAAGACTAGCATCTTGAAGCAATCTTGCAGCATCAGAAGAGGGTAGATCACAGTAACATATAATAGTGGTTATGTAATAGCAACGCCCTGAGATCCTTTCTCGACTCCCTGCGAGAAAGCGATCCCGAGAGCAGTATTAACAGTTTAATATTGAATCAACATCAGTTTGTAGTTCTAGTGGATCAGGATACAACTCCGAGCGTCCTGTTACCATGGACACGGCTATTCGAATAGATAACTTCCCTGCAGGGGTGCACTACTGTTACCCAACACGCTCGATCACATCTGGCCGGACACACTTGCTGGGTAATGCCCGGCCTCGGGTGATCGACACGACGCAGTCCTACCTAGGCTCAGCAGAGAGGTCAGCACGCCGGTCTAAATCCTAAGTGCGAAGGGGTCTTGGGCCATCGCCCTTTGCACTCCTACACGTTGCGTGACTGGCCGGGGCCCAGGCGTGACACTGTATACACAATGACGTAACCAGCCCACCCCAGCAATCAGCCCGCATCTCTGAGCTGTGACGTCTGAAGAGCTTTCGGCTGATACATACGACGTAGAGGGCCTCATTAAACCATTATCCCACGTGGTGGTAGTGCGTATAGGCCAGTGGCCAACTCAGATCAAATACCCAAATCCGTTAGGCGTTTTTAGTAGCTCGTAGAGACGAACAGGATTCTTGTCGCTCCGACTTGGTAACACAGGGCTCGCGGGTGCTCTTGGAGCTGACCCGGCTTTATCAAATGACGGTAGTAAAGTCAAAGTACCCATGTGTCCAAGGTATCGAGAAGGAATCCGAGGAATCACCCTCGATGGATTCCCACTTAAAGTATCGGTCAAGGTGAACCCGGAGGAATCACCCTCGATGGATCACACAAGAGGAGTTGCACGACGGAACCTTTATCGGAGGTGACGAAATAGGAATCACCCTCGGTAGCCCACAACCGGGTAGCTATTCTACAGAGGCATCATCGGAAGTGAGATAAGAGGTATCACCCTCGGCACTCGGTGGTAGCTCTGCAGAGTCGAACAACTTAGGGGGAATGTGCGGTGATGTGTTGGTCTCTGACAGTCGATCATAATGATCAAGTCACTGGTGGAAAAGCGTGGCAACAAGGACAAGGATGTGGGGCCATAGATGTATCACTAACCAGCATATACTAAGCATATAGGATAACAGGTAAAGTATCAACAACAGGTTACAAAACCAGGCTATGCATCAGAATAGGTACTATCAGAACAGTAGCAGGGGCAATTCTAATGCAAGAATAAGGGGGAAAGAATAGGCGATATCTAGATGAAAGGGGGTTTGCTTGCCTCGAAGCTCTACTGAGAGGGGCTGGTCGTCTGAAGGCTGCTCGTCTGGAGCGTAGTCGTACTCAGCTGCGTCGGCGGCGGTCTCGGCGTCTATCGGGAGAGAAGGAGGGGGAAGAAACAATAAATTCATGGCAACAATGCAATAGCGATGCATGACATGCCTAAATGATATGCAGAGGTGATATAATGCCTATCTAACTGCTTTAGATAATTTAGGAATTGATTTGGATTTATTTTATTAAGGTCATGCACTATTCATTTATCGAAATCGGGCAAAAAGTTCCATGTTCATCTAGATAGGAGTGATGGTCGAGCATTTTGACCACATATTCGGATTCTTCATATTTTTCTGATCATTTTTCATATATAAATTATTTTCATCCGAGTTACGGTTTAATTTATATGATTTTTCAAAGTTTTAATCATTTTCTGGAATTTCTGGAATTATTTAATTTGAATTATCCGAAACAGTGGCCAGTGACGTCAGCATGGCGTCAGCGGTCAAACACGGCTGACCAGTGGGTCCCACTGGTCAGTGACTCAGTGGCTAATTATAGATTAATTAAACTAATTAGTGATTAATTAGCGGGTGGGTCCTACTGTCAGTGACTAAACTAATTACAGATTAGTTTAAATTTAAATTAGTTTTAATTAGCCGGGTGGGGCCCGTATGTCAGTGACTGTTAGGTTACTTTAAATTAGTGTTTAATCTAACCCGAGTTAATTAGTGAGCGGGGCCCGCCTGTCAGTCGCACAGAGGCGTGGTTAGGGTCTAATCGCGCCTGACACGTCAGCCGGCCGGCGTTTAGCCGCCGGCGACCATTTCCGCGGCGGCGCGGCTCGGGCACTCGCCGGAATTCGTGATCCGGCCACCATTTCGCGCGCGCGAGGCGGCGTTCGAAAGAGGGGAGCGAGGCGCGTCGCATGGTGCTACCGGTTGGTCTCGGGGAGGCCCTAAACGACGGTGGCGTCGACCGCGGTGGACGCCGGAGTTCGGCCGCGATCGGTATCGACGAAAGAGGCCACGGGGAGGAGATCTAGCAGCACGGGCGGCCTTAGCGAGGTGCACTGAGCACGTTCCCGTGCTCGGGCAAGCATGACATCGACTACCGCGTCGGTGGCGAACTTCGCGGCGGAGCTGGGTTCGGACGGCGACGACAGAGGCGGCTACGAGCGCGGAGAGAGAGGGGAAAGAGAGGGGAAACACGCGCAAGCTCACCGGGAGCCTGTAGGTGAGCAAAGTGGGCATGAGGCTCGAGGTAGCCGGATTCATCGTCGGCGTTCGTCGGTGCAGAGGAAGAATAAGAGCTCGTGGGGCTCGCTACGGCGGCTCCCGACTCCAATGGCTCGGCACAGGCGGCGTAGCGGACGGCGGCGATGCTCTACGACATGTCGGCGAGGAGTGGGGTCGACGGAGAGCGCGGGACCGACGGCGGCGGCGATGGGAGCTTTCAGACGAGCTCGTGCGCGAGAGATGGAGAGGGCGAGGGGGAAATCTGAGGGCGCCTAGGGTTTCGGGGGAGAGGGGGGACGCTCGGGGGTGGCCTTATCCACTCGGGGGAGCCGTGGGATGGCCGACAGCGCGGCCATCGGCGCTCGGGTGCGCGCGAGTGTCGACAGCTGCCCGAGGAGGGAGACGACCTGTGTAGCTGGGCTGGGCTGCACTGTGCTACTCAAAGCCCAGTTGCACAGTGAGCCTTTACCGATTTTCTTTTTCATTTTCTGTTTTCTGTTTTCACTTCTGTTTTGTAAAATGTTTGGCTACAATTTGGCTTTTGTAAAATAGGTGACTTAGCTCAATAATTACAGTGCAATATTAACTACTACCAGAAATTGGTTTGGAGACAATATGATTTCATTTGCAATTTTATTAAACAAAATGGTATTAAATATTGCTGTTTGGTACTGTTTTGATGATGTTAGAGTCATCTAGATAATTTAGGTGATGTTGTTTTTCTTAACATAATTAGTTATGGATTATTTGTTATTTAATGAACATTTTTGTTTTCAAATTGGAACAACTTTTATTTTCACTTTAAATTTGAATTTCAATTTGAGTTGGAATTTGAAATGGGATATGATGCAAATGATGATCAAACACTGTTAAGCACGGTGACTTGGCATTATCAGAAGGTGATCACTGTAGCTTAATTACACGGGGTGTTACAGACTCGGGAGTAACAATCACAACGGTGCTCCCTTTGCCTCTTAGCCAAAATATCGGGAACATAAGGGACAAGCACAGGAGCTAGGCAACCCAGCTTGGCCAAATCTTAAGTCAAATCGATGCATATTATGGCTTGAAAGACAGTAGTATGTAAGAGGTGGAGTAATGTGTGTTTTGAAAAGAACACGCGGTATTGATTTTGTTCCTCGGGGCCCCTCAAGGGATGCCTCCGAAGTCTTTTAGGAGAGGAAAAGAAAGGAATGGAAAGACAAAGAAAGAAAGGCAGGGTGGTGTATGTACAGAGGCGAGTAGTTCTTAGAACTTCAACGATAGAAACGTCGGAGTAGCGCCGCGTTCCAGGGGTTGGGTTCTAGACGCCCATCCTCTGGGTCTCGAATCCGGTACGCGCCTCCGGTGAGGACCTGGTCGATGATGAATGGCCCATCCCACTTAGGGGAGAGCTTATGCGTCTGCTTCTCCGGATGAAGCCGCATGACGAGGTCTCCTTTGTTGAAGTCCTTTGCGCGGACCTCCCAACTATGGTAGCGGCGAGCTTGTTGCTGGTAAATGGCAGACCGTGCCCGAGCGACATTGCATTCCTCCTCTAGGGCATCCAAGGCGTCCTGCTGATCTAGCTCGGCCTCCCGCTCTTTGTACATGCGTACCCGAGGTGCATCATGTATGATATCGCAGGGGAGCACTGCCTCAACGCCATACACCATGAAAAATGGAGTATACTGCTACTTGTAGTCTACGTTGGTATTTCCCCGAAGAGGAGAGGATGATGCAGTACAGTAGAGATAAGTATTTCCCTCAGTTAAGAACCAAGGTTATCAATCCAGTAGGAGAACCAAGAAAAATTCCGTTAAGAGCACCTGCACACAGAAGAGCAAACACTTGCACCCAACGCAAATAAGAGGGTTGTCAATCCTCTTAGCGGTTATTTGCAAGGATTAAATCTTATCGAGGTAAATAGATAAACTAAAATACTATTAAAAATAAAAGTAATAAATTACAGCATGGTATTTTTAGGTTTTTTATATGATAAAGATAGACCCGGGGACCATAGTTTTCACTAGAGGCTTCTCTCTTGAGCACATAAACATACAGTGGGTAAACAAATTACCATTGGGCAATTGATAGAAAAGCAAATAATTATGACGGATTCATGGCAATGATCATGTATATAGGCATCACGTCCGAGACAAGTAGACCGACTCCTGCCTGCATCTACTACTATTACTCCACTCATCGACCGCTATCCAGCATGCATCTAGAGTATTAAGTATGAAACAGAGTAACACCTTAAGCAAGATGACATGATGTAGAGAAGCAAATTCAAGCAATTTGAATAAACCCCATCTTTTTATCCTTAATGGCAACAATACAAATACGTGTCATGTCCCTTTCCGTCACTGGGATTGAGCATCGCAAGATTGAACCCATCACAAAGCACCTCTCCCATTGCAAGATAAATCAATCTAGTAGGCCAAACCAAATCGATAGATCGGAGAGAAATACAAAGCTATAACAATCATGCATAAAAGAGTTCAGAGAAGACTCAAATATTTCTCATGAATAATCTGATCATAAACTCACAATTCATCGGATCCCAACAAACACACCGCAAAAGAAGATTACATCGGATAGAACTCCAAGAACATCGAGGAGAACATTGTATTGAAGATCAGAGAGAGAGAAGAAGCCATCTAGCTACTAGCTATGGACCCGTAGGTCTGTGGTAAACTACTCACACATCATCGGAAGGGCAGGAAGGTTGATGTAGAAGCCCTCCGTGATCGATTCCCCCTCCGGCAGAGTACCGGAAAAGGCCTCCAGATGGGATCGCGGAAGAACAGAGGCTTGCGGCGGCGGAAAGGTTTTCTCTTCTGCCTCTCTGGGGGTTTCCCAATATTTGTGAATTTATAGAAGTGAAATTAGGTCCAACGGAGTCACGTGGGCCCCACAAGGCAACACGGTGCGCCCCCCCTGTGGAGCTCCTGTAGGGGAACGCGATAGAAAACAAAAAAAATTGGTACAGCAAGCACGCCCAGGATCACTATGGAGATGCATACAAGGTTTGATCTGATGATTACCGACTCGTAGCACAGCGGAAGTAGAGTCGATGTAGATCGTCGGTGCAGATCCCCGCAGCTAGGATTTACAACCTCCCAACCGCGAGGATGTACTCCCTCGTCAGTCCCTCGGACAGCCCTTCGGGAGGCGGTCAGACAGTCCCCCGGACTGTGTCACGGACAGCCGTTCGGGAGGCACTCACAGAAACTCAGACGGTCACTCGGACAGACCTTCAGGAGGCACTCTCGAACAGCCCCTCGGGCAAAAAAGATCGAACCTACGACCTCTCTACGGGGTTGCACACATACGGTGTCATCTATTCGGTAGGGCTTTGCCGTCCAGAACTAGTTCCCACCGGAACCCAGACAACCTTTCGGCTCTACGAAACTATTTTGCGGGGAGGGAGAGAGAAGGCCAGATCATGCATGGCATTTGTATGTGAGAAAGAGTGAGTGTGGAGAGTGCCTCTCCACCTCTATTTATAGGAAAACCCAAGGGGTAGGGTGGCTCTCATCCATCCATGTCATCCCTAAGATATTTTGGGACAAAGCCCAAAAAGGTTGCTTTCCATAAAGTAACCATAAAGTGATTTTCACTATTCACGGAAACATTTTTCCGCGACCGTTAAATCCAAAAATATTTCTGTAGGTCTTAGAACATTTCCAGTACCCACTAAAATAATTTTGGACGCGTTCCGAAACAATTCCGGATTAGTGATTTTCATCTGCGAAAAGCAACCAAAGCGGTTCCGGCAGCTCCGGAACATTTCCGAGTTTTTTCTCCGGAAAAATCCCAGAAGTTCCCAGAACAATTCTGGCACCCTCCAAGAATTTCCAGGCGTGTGCCAAAACCAATTTGACTTAATGGTATACCACGAAACAACTTTTCAGTTTTACCGAAACTCTTCCGGTGTTCTCTCTCCGGAACTCTTCCGTTGTCTCCGAAACTTTTTCGGTGACTTTCTCTCAGACTCCCTGTCTGGCATTTAGCAGATAGATGACCCTTAAGCGTGTGACCCTATAGGTTCGGTGAAGTATAGACATGACCGAAACACTTTCCGATCAATGATCAACATCGGAGCCGTGGACACCCATATTGACCCCTATACCCACACGAATAAATATTCGAGTGAACCTCCAGTTGCCGTGTGCTATTCCTGTTGCTTCGCGATATGTTACAAATACCCGAGGTGAGATTTATCGGCATCCCCGTGAATCAACAACTTGTCCACTATGCTAGTTACCTCGTTACCGGTTTTGTTCTCTTTTCTCGTTCCCGTGTTCCGGTATCCCTGTGATCAAATCACAATGTGTCTGGCCAGACGATGATGGATACCGTAACACCGAGAGGGCCCAAAGAATATCTCTCCATCGTCAGAGGAGCAAATCCCAATCTTGAGCTATCAAGTCCCTTGACATACTTTTCCATGTACCCGTAAGCCGCCGTAATAGCCACCCATTTATGGATGATGTATGACAAACCCCAAAGTTCATGAAGCAAGCATGAAGAAACTCGATACTCTCATGGTCTAAGGAATTATGCAAACCTTAACTTTCTCTATGTTATTAACCATTAACTTGTGACGAATGTATCTCATAGCATAACATCAATCGGGTTGATTCAACACAAGTGTTCTCCTAACATTGTGCCCTCAAAGTTGCCGGCATAGACATGCCCATGATCAGGATAACATGATCGTCATGCAACACTTGAGCCAGTCTTAGAGGCTTGACTAGGAATACTTTTTACCGTTTATTATTCCACACATGCACATGGGTTTTCCTCAGAGCCTTTATGGATATACGGGCTCGGGAACCATAGCAGTTATAGCATGGAACATAAACTTAATTAGGAACATGGGGATAAATAATAACATTTATTATTGCCTCTAGGGCATATCTCCTACAGCGCCCTACTGCCTTGTGAAGCCTCCATGAGGCTTATGGCCTCCTCCCGAAGCTTCCAAGGTTTCTTTTGTCCAGAAAAAAATCTCCAAAAAGTTTCGTGGCATTTGGACTTCATTTGGTACTGTTTCTCTGAAAAACCAAAAACAAGCAAAAAACAGCAACTGGCACTGGGCACTGGGTTAATAGGTTAGTCCCAAAAAATGATATATAATTGCATATAAAAACATCCAAGATTGATACTATAATAGCATGGAACAATCAAAAATTATAGATACGTTGGAGACGTATCATATACCCAGTGGATCTGTTTGGTGTGGTGCGCAGACCCCATAGGACGGAATTGAGTTCCTCTACCCATTTGCAGTCGGCCTCCTTGAGGGAGCGAACTAGCCTGGGATTGATACCGCTAAGGATTAGCCCATTGGCGCGTTCTACTTGCCCATTTGACTGCGGGTGATAGACGGATGCGTAGTCGAGCTTAATGCCCATTTTGGCGCACCATGTTTTCACTTCTTTGGCCGTGAAGTTTGTTCTGTTGTCTGTTATGAGACTATGGGGGATACCATACCGGTGTACTACCCCCAATATAAATTTTAGTACGTGGACTGCGCCGGCCGAAGTTACTGGTTTTGCTTTGATCCACTTAGTAAACTTGTCCACCATGACAAGTAGGTATTTATTTTTTTCTTGATCTGCCCTTGAGTGGGCCGACCATATCTAGCCCCCAGACCACGAAAGGCCAGGTGATAGGGATTGTGCGGAGAGCTGCGGGGGGCATGTGGCTTTGTTTGGCGAATACCTGGCAGCCGGGGCAGCGCTGTACTAATGCAGCGGCGTCGGCGCCCGCGGTTGGCCAGTAAAAACCAGCTCGGAAGGCCTTGCTAACCAAGGTCCGAGCAGCGGCGTGATGTCCGCTCCTTCCGGAGTGAACCTCTTGAAGTAATAATCGCCCTTCCTCTTCGGAGATACATCGCTGGAGGACGCCCGTGGTGCTTATCTTATAGAGTTCTCCCTCGTGGACCTTGTAGGCTTTAGATTGCCTTACAATCCGACGTGCGTCGATTTGGTCTTGGGGGAGCTCTTTGCGGAGCAGGTATGCTAGGAGTGGCTCGGTTCATGGTGCAATGACTGCCATAACTTCATGCGCAGAGGCTGTTTTCTGAACAGCCGAGCCGCCCACTATATCTAGCCCCTCGTCATCTTCGGGAGAGGTAGGTTATCCAGCGTCGTTTGATTCCGACATCCCCGCGTCGTCTTGCCAGACTATGGAGGGCTTAAAGAGCCGTTCGAGGAAGGTGTTATCCAGGACTTTTTCCCGCTTAGCGCCCATTCGGGTGAGTATATCTGCGGCCTGGTTACTATCTCGGGGTATATGATGAAATTCCAGCCCCTCGAACCTGGCCGAGATTCGCACAACGGCATTCCGGTAGGCTGTCATCTTTGGGTCCTTTGCGTCAAATTCACCATTGACCTGTGATATGGCAAGGTTGGAATCACCTCAGACCTCCAGGCGTTGGACACCCATGGAGGCTGCTATCCGGAGTCCGTGAAACAGGTCTTTGTATTCTGCCGCGTTATTGGAGTCGGTATACATAATTTGCAATACGTACCGAATACTGTCCCCTGTGGGTGAGGTAAGCACTATGCCAGCCCCTAGGCCGGCAAGCATTTTGAAACCGTCAAAATACATGGTCCAATGCGAATAAGTGTTGTACTCTCGAGGGAGCTCGGCCTCCGTCCATTCGGCCACAAAGTCGGCCAACACCTGAGATTTAATAGCTCGGCGCGGTCGATAAGTTATTTCAAAGGGTAGGAGCTCTATGGCCCATTTGGCTATACGCCCCATTGCATCCCTGTTGTTAATTATGTCGCTTAATGGGACATCGGATGCCACGGTTACCGAGCACTCTTGAAAGTAGTGACGAAGTTTTCGAGATGCCATGAAGATTGCATAAGCTATCTTTTGATAGTGGGGATAGCGTGTCTTGCATGGGGTTAGGACCTTGGAGACGTAGTACACGGACCTTTGTACCCGGAACTTGTGACCTTCCATGTCTCGTTCAACCACGAGTACTGCGCTGACCACCTGGTTCGTGGCCGAGATGTATAATATCATCGGCTCACATATACCTGGCGCCGCTAAGATAGGATTGGTTGCCAGGAGAGCTTTAATGCCTTCCAGGGTTGCAGCGGCCTCCTCGGTCCATTTAAAGGTCTTTGTCTGTTTTAAGAGCCTATACAAAGGTAAGGCTTTCTCCCCAAGTCTTGATATAAAGCGGCTCAGCGCCGCCACACATCCCGCTAGCTTTTGTACGTGTTTGAGCTCTGTTGGTACCTCTAAGAGGTCCAAGGCTTTTATTTTTGTCGGATTGGCCTCAATTCCTCGGCTAGATACGATGAAGCCGAGGAGTTTGCCGGCTGGTACTCCAAAGACACATTTCTCCGGGTTGAGCTTAATTTGGTACTCCCGTAGACTGGCGAATGTGTCGCGGAGGTTGTCTACCAATTGTCCGACATGTTTGGTTTTGACAACCACGTCGTCTACGTAGGCCTCGACGGTTTTTCTGATGTGTTTCGCCAAGCATGTGTTGAATCATGCGCTGATATGTGGCGCCCGCATTCTTTAGTTCGAAGGGCATCATATTGAAGCAAAATGGCCCATAAGGTGTGATGAATGCTGTTGCTACCTGGTCAGATTCTTTCATCTTAATCTGATGGTATCCTGAATAGGCATCCAAAAAGCACAGCGATTCATGCCCGGCTATGGCGTCAACAATTTGGTCAATTCGTGGTAGAGGGAAAGGGTCCTTGGGGCATGCTTTATTGAGGTCTTTAAAATAGATGCACAGGCGCCAGGACCTATCCTTTTTTGGTACCATGACCAGGTTGGCAAGCCACTTGGGGTGCTTAATGTCTCGGATGAATCCGGCTTCCAATAATTTTGCCAGTTCCTCGCCCATTGCTTGACGCTTGGGTTCCGAGAAGCGCCGAAGTGTTTGCTTGACGGGTTTGTAGCCTTTCAATATGTTAAGGCTGTGTTCTGCAAGCTTGCGGGGTATTCTTGGCATGTCCGAAGGGTGCTAGGCAAATATGTCCCAATTTTCCTTAAGAAAACCTCGTAGAGCCTCGTCAATTTCTGGGTCGAGGTTTGCCCCTATGGACGCCGTTTTAGCTAGGTTCGTGGGGTGTACCTGGAATTTGACTATTTCGTCGGCTGGCTTGAATGAGGTGGATTTCGGCCGTTTGTCGAGGAAGATATCATCTCGATCGACTTCGGCTCGTAGTGTGCTTAGTTCCTCGGCCGCGAGGGCTTCGGACAGGGTAGCGAGGGCGAGTGACACCGTCTTATTTTCAGCCGTGAGTGCTCTGTAGGGGTCGCTTGAGGCGGTGATTATCCCGTTCGGGCCCGGCATTTTGAGCTTCATATAGCCGTAGTGCAGTACTGCTTGGAATTTGGAGAAGGCGTCTCGTCCCAGGAGGGCGTGATATCCACTCCTGAACGGGACGATGTGGAACGTAATCTCTTCGGATCGATAATTATCTGCGGTTCCGAAGACCACATCCAAGGTTATCTTTCCACTGCAGCGTGCCTCTCGCCCAGGTACGATGCCTTTGAAGGTGGTGCTACTCTATTCGATGCGCGATTTATTGATTTGCATTCTGTCCAGAGTGTCTGCGTATATCAAATTTAGGCTGCTGCCTCCATCCATTAATACTTTTCGAAGACGGCAGCTGCCCACGATTGGGTCAAGGACCAGGGTGGCTGGGCACCTGTTCGGGGTTGACCTCGGCTGATCTTTATGATCAAAGGTGATGGGCGTGTCTATCCACGCGCCCTGAGTTGGTACCTGACAGATGGAGTTGATTTCTCACAGGGCCCGCTTGCGCTGGTTGTTGGACGTAAATGTCTCATAGATCATCATGACCTCGCCCTTTGATGTCTACTACACAACTTATTCTTGTAGACTCGTGTTGGGCCTCCAAGCGCAGAGTTTTGTAGGACAGTAGCAATTTTCCCTCAAGTGGATGACCCAAGGTTTATCAATCCGTGGGAGGCGTAGGATGAAGATGGTCTCTCTCAAACAACCCTGCAATCAAATACAAGAAATCTCTTGTGTCCCCAACACACCCAATACAATGGTAAATTGTATCGGTGCACTAGTTCGGCGAAGAGATGGTGATACAAGTGTAGTATGGATAGTAGATATAGGTTTTTGTAATCTGAAAATAAAAAAACAGCAAGGTAGCAAGTAAAAACAGTGAGCACAAATGGTATTGCAATGCTTGAAAACAAGGCCTAGGGTTCATACTTTCACTAGTGCAATCTCTCAACAGTGCTAACATAATTGAATCATATAACAATCCCTCAACATGAGATAAAGAATCACTCCAAAGTTCTTATCAAGCGGAGAACATAAGATGAAATTGTTTGTAGGGTACGACCACCTCAAAGTTATCCTTTCCGATCAATCTATTGAGCTATTCCTATAAGTGTCACAAACAGCCCTAGAGTTCATACTAAAATAACACCATATGATACGCATCAACCAACTCTAATGTCACCTAGATACTCCAATGTCACCACAAGTATCCGTGAGTTGATTATTCGATATGCATCAAACAACTTCAGATTCATAATATTCAATCCACACAAAGAACTTCAAAGAGTACCCCAAAGTTTCTATCGGAGAAAAGAAGATGAAAACATGTACCAACCCATATGCCTAGATCACCCCAAGGTCATGGGAATCCGCGAGTTGATTACCAAAACATATATCAAGTGAATCAATAGAATACCCCATTGTCACCACGGGTATCCACATGCAAGACATACATCAAGTGTTCTCAAATCTGAAATATTCAATCCGACAATAATGAAACCTCAAAGGGAAAGACTCAATTCATCACAATAAGATCGAGAGGGAAGAAACACCATATGATCCAACTATATTAACAAAGCTCGCGATACATCAAGATCATGCCAAATCAAGAACACGAGAGAGAGAGATCAAACACATAGCTACTAGTACATACCCTCAGCCCCGAGGGTGAACTACCCCCTCCTCGTCATGGAGACCGCCGGGATGATGAAGATGGCCTCCGATGATGATTCCCCCCTCCGGCAGGGTGCTGGAACAGGGCTCCAGATGGTATTTCTTCGGTACAAAGGCGTGCGGCGGCGGCGGCGTCAAAGTTCTAGGTTTATTTCTGGGGGTTTCTCTATTTATAGGATTTTTCAGCGTTGGAATCACGCGAAAAGGAGCTACGAGGGCCCCAGAAGGCAGCAAGGCGCGACCCCCCAGGCCGCGCCGTGGTGCCTTGTGAGCACCTCGTGAGGCTTCTGGTCCTTCCATGAAGCTTCGGGGGTCTCTTTTGGTCCAAAAAAAATCGTCAAAAAGTTTTGTCCAATTCCGAGAACTTTTATTTCTGCACAAAAAACAACACCACGGTAGTTCTGCTAAAAACAGCGTCAGTCCGGGTTAGTTCTAATCAAATCATACCAAAACCATATAAAATTGTTGTAAACATGGTATGAATACTTCATAAATTATAGATACGTTGGAGACGTATCAGCATCCCCAAGCTTAATTTCTGCTCGTCCTCGAGTAGGTAAATGATAAAAGAAATAATTTATGAAGTATGAATGCTAGCATAGTGCATAAGTTTGAACAATGATAATTCCAAACACTTTTTCTAGCATAATTATATATCATAAACAGTAGCTCATCTCATAAAACTTCTCATGATCAAGTAGCAAGCTATTCACCTGTTTAAAGTATAGACCATAAACTTTCTTGAAAACCAACAAACTATGTTCTCAGTCATCAAACAATTGCAATTCATCTTATTTTCAGGAAGGGTCTATGCAAGAGCTTTGATTTAGCAAATTCCACATACTCAACTATCATATAGTCTTCCATGATTGCTGACACTCAAAGCATATTTTTAGAACAAATCGTTTCAGTCAAACACATAGGAAGATAGGGGCTTAATGTTTTGCCTCCCAACTTATTTATCTCATGGATAATGTCAACAATAATAACTCATGATCACCTATATTCAACGGGGTATATGTGCCTGGATATTTCCCCACCACATGATGCTTGCCAAAAGAGAAAATAAAAACGGAATAGAGGAGAATACTATTGACACTTGCATGAAAGTAAATACATAAAGTAAAAGATAGGCCCTTCGCAGAGGGAAGCAGAGGTTGTCATGCGCTCTTTGTTTTTGGATGTGCAAGCTCTTAATGTAAAGGAACGTCACTTTATATTGGCCCTTGTGATACCGACCTTTATTATGCAGTCTCTCACTTTTATTACTCCACCATCACAAGATCGTACAAAGCTTATTTTCCCTTACAATAAAAGGTCATACATGTTTAGGAGCAATTTTTATTGCTTTGCATCGATGACAACTTACTTGAAGGATCTTATTCAATCCATAGGTAGATATAGTGGACTCTCATGACATGAAACCGGGTTTAAGGGTTTTTGGATGCACAAGTAGTATCTCTACTTAGTGCGGAATTTTGGCTAGCAAAAGATAGGGGGCAAGCACCACATGTTAGAGGATCCAAAACAATATAACTTCTATGTGAATATAAACAAACATAACCCATTACGTTGTCTTCCTTGTCCAACATCAACTACTTGATCAAGTTTGAAAATAATTAATGGGGGCTCACAATCATAGAAGATGTCCAAGATAGTATATTTATATGTGAAATCTCTCTTCCTTCAACATTCTTTCATGAATTGTTCAAGTGACCAATGCTATGTTTGCTAACTTTCAATAAATTTTACCACTTATACTTCTTATTTGTGAAGTCACTACTTCCCATGGGAGAAGCATATGAAGCACATGTAATTTCAACTTTATGATATTCAATTCATTCAACAATTTACTCTTAGGATATAAGTGAAGCACGAGAGTAAACGAGAAACTACTCCAAAAGGTATAAGTGAACATCAATGAGTAGGCAAACAATTAAGTAGCTATGTGAAGACTCTCTCTCAATAAAGATTTCAGATCTTGATAATTTTATTCAAACAACAAACAAAATGAAAATAAAAGGACACTCCAAGAATAACACATATCATGTTAACAAGTAAAAACTTAGGCTAACCGACAGGTGTTGATGAAGAAAGGTGGGATGCCTACCGGGGCATCCCCAAGCTTAGTTGCTTGAGACTTCTTGGAATGTTAACTTGGGGTGCCTTGGGCATCCCCAAGCTTGAGCTCCTGTGTCTCCTTAATTCCTCTCATATCATGGCTTCTCCTAAATCTTAAAAACTTCATCCACACAAAACTCAACGAGAACTCGTGGGATAAGTTAGTATAAATCAACTCAAAACCTTAACATTCTCTACTATAGCAAATCACTAAAATTATAATTAAACATTGCATACTAAATGCCTCTGCATATTTAATACTCCTATCCTCAAATAGAATCATTAAACAAGCAAACATATGCAAACAATGCAACCATAACCGAAATCTGCCAAAACAGAACAGTCTGTAAAGGGGGATTTAAAATTCATACTTCCCTAACTCCAAAAATTCTGAAACATTACCACATGACAGATAACTCATGAATGCTTACTGTGTTAAAATTTCAGATTTTTATCATGTTCTGACTATTCAGGAATATTCTGGACATAACAGAAAACTTTCTGTTTTCAAACAGCAACACATAAACTTACAAACTGAGCATGGTAAAGGCTATAATTGACATTTTATTGAACTAAAAGATACAAAACATGATTATTTATAACACCAAGAAAATATCAACAGAATAAAATGACGCTCCAAGCAAAACTCATATTATGTGACGAATAAAAATATAGCTCCAAGTGAGGTCACCGATAATGTTGAAGACGAAAGAGGGGGTGCCTTCCGGGGCATCCCCAAGCTTAGACACTTGAGTCTTCCTTGAGTATTACCTTGGGGTGCCTTGGGAATCCCCAAGCTTAGGGTCTTGCCACTCCTTATTCTCCTCATATCGATATCTCACCCAAAACTTGAAAACTTCAATCACACAAAACTTAACGGAACTTGTGAGATAGGTTAGTATGATAAAAATAAATCATCCACTTAGGTACTGTCAAGACAAGATTCATAATTGTTCTCACATAATGCCTTCTGTATTATATCATTTCCACAATTTATATTACTCAATATAAACTATGGAAACACTAAAACAAGCAAACTATGCACCGAAAACAGAATCTGTCAAAAACAGAACAGCGTGTAGTGAGCAATTTAAAAACCATACTTCTGTACTTCCAAAAATTCTGAAAAATTAGGAAAACGTAAAAAAAAACTTAACCCAATACTGTGTAAAAATTTCAGAATTTTCTCACGCTCCTGTACAGAATAGAAATTCCAGCACTGGACGAAAAAGTTTCTGTTTTTGCACAGAATCAAATCAACAAGTATCCACACTATCCCAAAGGCTTTACTTGGCACATTATTGAAAGAAAACATATAAAACATGATTAATACAGTATCTTAATCATGTGAACACTCAAAAACAGTAGGGATAAGTATTGGATTGTTTCCCAACAAGCACTTTTCTTTAATGCCTTTTTAGCTAGGCATGATGATTTCAATGATGCTCACATAAAAGTAAAGAGTTGAAACATAAAGAGAGCATCATGAAGCATATTACTAGCACATTTAAGCCTAACCCTCTTCCTATGCATAAGGATTTTTTGAGCAAACAATTTATGGGAGCAAGAATCAACTAGCATAGGAAGGCAAAACAAGTATAACTTCAAAACTTTCAACACATAGAGAGGAAACTTGATATTATTGCAACACCTACAAGCATATGATCCTCTCTCATAATAATTTTCAGTAGCATCATGAATGAATTCAACAATATAACTATCACATAAAGTATTCTTTTCATGATACATAAGCATAGAATTTTTATTACTCTCCACACAAGCAATTTTCTTCTAATTCATAATAGTGGGAGTATCGTATGAAACTCGAATACTATAAATTGTTTCCACATTAAAAGAGTGATGTTCAGTAAAAGGATTTTCATAATTATAACAAGTATTATAATAATAATCATCACTACTTTTCATAACATAAGTATCATCACAATAATCATCATAGATAGGAGGCATGTCATCATCATAATAAATTTGCTCATCAAAAGTAGGGGGAATAAAAAGATCATTTTCATTAAGCATAGCATCCCCAAGCTTAGGGCAAACGTTATTTGCAGCAAATAAGTTCTCAAACATATCATTCCAATCAAACATAGCATCCCCAAGCTTGTTGGTTTGCATATCATTAGCATTATCACTATTATCATCAATAGTATGAATAGCACCAATAGTATAACAATTATTATCATATTCCTCCAAGTTGGTGCCATAAAGATTTTCAAGATCATAAGAAGTATCATTATCTTCCCAATCATAATCATCACAACAAGCAATAGGCATAACAAAATCATCATCAAGTGTATCATCTTCCACAATTATTTTTGATTCAGTCTCATGAGGTACAACAATAATAGGAGCAACATTATTTGGGAGAGATACCTCTTTACCTCTATGTTTCCTTCTTTTCTTTTTCTTTACCACATTATGTGTGGATTTATTTAATTCTTTCGAGCTTCTTATTGAAGAGATTGGTTGGATAGGAAGCTCCTCCTCGTTACCTGTTTCATCATGAGAGAAAATAGGAGGGAAAGGGGTAATCTTTACCCTTCCATTAGTATTTCTTTTATATTCTATTTGTTTTCCCGTTTTTCTATAGTTGGCTATATAAGCATTCTCATTGCAATTTACCACACAAAACATATAGATTTCCTCTAAATTATTTTCAATGTCTTTTGTGAGAATGAATACTTCAAACCAAATATTTTTATGTGTCAATTATTCACACCCCAAAAATAAACAAAGTTCATTATAAAGTTCAAGGGTGATCAAGTTATTGCAATATTTGGACATGATTCGATCATGAAAAAGTATGCATTGAAGATTAAGATGGCCAACCTTATTGCAAAGTTCACAAGTGATGGGATGAAGAGAGCATAATTTCGTAGCAAATTTATCTATCACCTTAAGCCACCAATTGGTTTTATCATGTTTATGCTTCTTACAAAATCTATCATCTCTATAAGGCATGTCTTCACAAATTTTATTCACTCCACAAAAATTGACATGCTTATAAGAATCTTTTTTATCATGACTAGTGCAATCATCATTAGCATTATGGATATTCAAAGAATTCGTACTAACAACAATGCAATCATGCTCATCATTCAAAGGACTCACATTAAACATTTTATTAAATTCTTCTTCTACAATCTTAGCACAATTTTCCGATCCATCATTTTCAAGAAAGACATTATAAAGATGTAGCATGTGAGGCAATCTCAATTCCATTTTTTGTAGTTTTGTTTTATAAACCAAACTAGTGAGTAAACAAGAAACTAAAATATTCAATTGCAAGATCTAAAGATATACCTTCAAGCACTCACCTCCCCGGCAACGGCGCCAGAAAAGAGCTTGATGTCTACTACACAACTTATTCTTGTAGACTCGTGTTGGGCCTCCAAGCACAGAGTTTTGTAGGACAGTAGCAATTTTCCCTCAAGTGGATGACCTAAGGTTTATCAATCCGTGGGAGGCGTAGGATGAAGATGGTCTCTCTCAAACAACCGTGCAATCAAATACAAGAAATCTCTTGTGTCCCCAACACACCCAGTACAATGGTAAATTGTATAGGTGCACTAGTTCGGCGAAGAGATGGTGATACAAGTGTAGTATGGATAGTAGATATAGGTTTTTGTAATCTGAAAATAAAAAAATAGCAAGGTAGCAAGTAACAAAAGTAAGCACAAACGGTATTGCAATGCTTGAAAACAAGGCCTAGGGTTCATACTTTCATTAGTGCAATCTCTCAACAGTGCTAACATAATTGAATCATATAACAATCCCTCAACATGCGATAAAGAATCACTCCAAAGTTCTTATCAAGCAGAGAACATAAGATGAAATTGTTTGTAGGGTACGAAACCACCTCAAAGTTTTCCTTTCCGATCAATCTATTGAGCTATTCCTATAAGTGTCACAAACAGCCCTAGAGTTTGTACTAAAATAACACCATATGATACGCATCAATCAACTCTAATGTCACCTAGATACTCCAATGTCACCACAAGTATCCGTGAGTTGATTATTCGATATGCATCAAACAACTTCGGATTCATAATATTCAATCCACACAAAGAACTTCAAAGAGTACCCCAAAGTTTCTATCGGAGAAAAGAAGATGAAAACGTGTACCAACCCATATGCCTAGATCACCCCAAGGTCACGGGAATCCACGAGTTGATTACCAAAACATATATCAAGTGAATCAATAGAATACCGCATTGTCACCACGGGTATCCATATGCAAGACATACATCAAGTGTTCTCAAATCTGAAATATTCAATCTGACAATAACGAAACCTCAAAGGGAAAGACTCAATTCATCACAATAAGATAGAGAGGGAAGAAACACCATATGATCCAACTATATTAACAAAGCTCGCGATACATCAAGATTGTGCCAAATCAAGAACACGAGAGAGAGAGAGAGAGAGAGAGATCAAACACATAGCTACTAGTACATACCCTCAGCCCCGAGGGTGAACTACTCCCTCCTCGTCATGGAGAGCGCCGGGATGATGAAGATGGCCTCTGGTGATGATTCCCCCCTCCGGCAGGGTGCCAGAATAGGGCTCCAGATGGTATTTCTTCGGTACAGAGGCGTGCGGTGGCGGCGTCAAAGTTCTAGGTTTATTTCTGGGGGTTTCTCTATTTATAGGATTTTTTAGCGTTGGAATCACGCGAAAAGGAGCTACGAGGGCCCCACAAGGTAGCACGGCGTGACCCCCCCAGATCGCGCCGTGGTGCCTTGTGAGCACCTCGTGAGGCTTCTGGTCCTTCCATGAAGCTTCGGGGGTCTCTTTTGGTCCAAAAAAATCGTCAAAAAGTTTCGTCCAATTCCGAGAACTTTTATTTCTGCACAAAAAACAACACCACGGTAGTTCTGCTGAAAACAACGTCAGTCTGGGTTAGTTCTAATCAAATCATACCAAAACCATATAGAATTGTTATAAATGTGGCATGAATACTTCATAAATTATAGATACGTTGGAGACGTATCACCCTCATCCGAGGATTCTTCTGCGTGACAGGGAGTGCCTGTAAGGAGGGCGGGTCCTCGGTTTGCCACTTGCCTCACTACCCAGCAATTGTGCAGGATGTGAGTTGGGCAGGAATTGAGCAAAACAACATGTATCGGACATGGTTTATCCAGGAGACCATCGAGGGTGGTCCTGGGGAGGGCAGAGGTTTTCTTCTTTTTCCGAGGTTGCTTGATCGGTACGGTCCCTGCGCGGGGTGTACTTTGAGGTGTGGGCCTTTCTCGCTTTAACTTGCGCTCACAGATCGAATCTGTGCTCTTCTTGGCAATCCAAGCATCCTCGATAGTGCAGAATTTAGACACCAGGTCAGACAACTACGAGATGGTTTGAACACAGCGGCGGGTGAGGGCATTCGAGACACCTTTATCCTTGCATCCGCACTGAAAAGCTGTTATTATATCTGCGTCCTGGTAATTTGGTATCTTGTCCTTGATCAACAAGAACCTGGCCCGGAACTGTCTAATCGACTCATCGGGGAATTGTTGCACGTAGGCTAGATCCTAGATATGTGGGGGCTGATACGTCTCCAACGTATCTATAATTTTTGATTGTTCCATGCTATTATAGTATCAATCTTGGATGTTTTTATATGCAATTATTTATTATTTTTTGGGACTAACCTATTAACCCAGTGCCTAGTGCCAGTTGCTGTTTTCTGCTTGTTTTTGGCTATTCAGAGAAACAATACCAAATGAAGTCCAAATGCCACAAAACTTTTTGGAGATTTTTTTCTGGACAAAAGAAACCTGGGAAGCTTCGGGAGGAGGCCAGAAGCCTCACGGAGGCTTCACAAGGCACTAGGGCGCGCCCCGGGGGGCGTCGTGCTGCCTTGTGGGGCCCACGTGACTCCGTTTGACCTAATTCCACTTCTATAAATTCACAAATATTGGGAAACCCCCAGAGAGACAGAAGAGAAAACCTTTCCGCCGCCGCAAGCCTCTATTCTTCCGCGATCCCATCTGGAGGCCTTTTCCGGTACTCTGCCGGAGGGGGAATCGATCACGGAGGGCTTCTACATCAACTTGCTGCCCTTCCGATGATGTGTGAGTAGTTTACTATAGATCTACGGGTCCATAGCTAGTAGCTAGATGGCTTGTTCTCTCTCTCTTTGATCTTAATACAATGTTCTCCTCGATGTTCTTGGAGTTCTATCCGATGTAATCTTCTTTTGCGGTGTGTTTGTTGGGATCCGATGAATTGTGAGTTTATGATCAGATTATTCATGAGAAATATTTGAGTCTTCTCTGGACTCTTTTATGCATGATTGTTATAGCTTTGTATTTCTCTCCGATCTATCGGTTTAGTTTGGCCTACTAGATTGATTTATCTTGCAATGGGAGAGGTGCTTTGTGATGGGTTCAATCTTGCGGTGCTCAATCCTAGTGACAGAAAGGGACATGACACGTATTTGTATTGTTGCCATTAAGGATAAAAAGATGGGGTTTATTCATATTGCTTGAAGTTGCTTCTCTACATCATGTCATCTTGCTTAAGGTGTTACTCTGTTTCATACTTAATACCCTAGATGCATGCTGGATAGCGGTCGATGGGTGGAGTAATAGTAGTAGATGCAGGCAGGAGTCGGTCTACTTGTCTCGGATGTGATGCCTATATACATGATCATTGCCATGAATCCGTCATAATTATTTGCTTTTCTATCAATTGCCCAACAGTAATTTGTTTACCCACCGCATGTTTATATGCTCAAGAGAGAAGCCTCTAGTGAAAACTATGGTCCCCGGGTCTATCTTTATTATATAAAAAACCTAAAAATACCTTGCTGCAATTTATTTATTTTTATTTTTATTATTGGTTTAGTTTATCTATTTACCTCGATAAGATTTAATCCTTGCAAATAACCGCTAAGAGGATTGACAACCCTCTTATTTGCGTTGGGTGCAAGTGTTTGCTCTTGTGTGTGCAGGTGCGCTTAACGGAATTTTGCTTGGTTCTCCTATTGGATTGATAACCTTGGTTCCTAAATGAGGGAAATACTTATCTCTACTATACTGCATCATCCTCTCCTCTTCGAGGAAATACCAACGCAGGCTACAAGTAGCAGGAAGAATTTCTGGCGCCGTTGCCGGGGAGACATCATCAAAATTACCAAGTACCTTCGCACAAATTATCATTCACTTGCATTTACTTTATTTACCTTTTATTTGCATTTGCCTCTCGTTTTCATCTCCCCCACTTCTATTTGTTTTTACAAAAACACAAAAATATTTTATTTACTTGTTCCGTCTCTATGTCTTTAGAGGAATCTCGCGATAGTTTGTATAGCAAAAGGTTGTCTGAAATTGAAATGGGACATTTACATTTCAGCCCTTAACTTGAACCACTACTCAAATTTACCCGTAATTTCAGCACTGTCCATCTGCTACAGTACACAGAGGCCTCTGACGGTCAAAGGCCTTTGACTGGACGGAAATTGTACGGAAGGGCATTTCTATAAGGCGACTTAACGGCGGAGGGGCAAATTTGAGCACACTTTGAAATTAGGGGTAAATTTGAGTAGTGGGTTCAAGTTAAGGGCTAAAATGTAATTGTCCCAATTGAAAATGTTACTAAGAGTTTTATGACCTCACAATTTGAGCAAAATAAATTCTTTTCTGAAGAACTTTAGGAACATTCTAGCTTGTTGGATGGCATTAATAAACAACTTGAAGACGTTAATTTAGAGGTATCAAACCTTCAGGCTCAACTTGCTAATACTGAAAATTTACTAGGATTTTTTTTGGATAAACAAACAACTCTAGTGAATTGGATGGCTGCCAAACCGGAATCACAACCTAGTAATGATGAAGATATTAAAATGATTGGTATTACACCTATTGAATCTTTGTTTAATAATATAAAACTTGATGAAAAAAGGACTGAAGAAGAGTCAACTTTAGAAAGAAGGAGTCCCACTTGCTTGGAGGGTGATAATCTTGATGATAAAAATGAAAAAAGTGGGTTTGGAGAGGTTAAAACTTTAAATAGTAATGCACCCACTACTTTGGATTATAAGGACTTTAATTATGATAGTTGTTCTTTAATTGAGTGTATTTCCTTGTTTCAATCCATGATTAATTCACCAAATGCATATAAACAAAATAAAGCTTTCACTAAACATATTATAGAAGCCATGATGAAAGCACATGAAGAAAAACTTGAGTTGGAAGTATCAATTCCTAGAAAATTACAAGATGAATGGGAACCCACTATTAAAGTAAAAATTAAAGATTATGAATGTAATGCTCTTTGTGATCTTGGTGCTAGCGTTTCCACTATACCAAAGTCTTTGTGTGATGTGCTAGGTCTCACCGACTTGGATCCTTGTTCCCTTAATTTGCATCTTGCGGATTCCACTATTAAAAAGCCATTGGGTAGGATAAATGATGTGATTATTCTTGCAAATATAAATTATGTGCCCGTGGATTTTATTGTTCTTGACATTGAATGCAATCCTTCTTGCCCCATAATACTTGGTAGGCCTTTTCTTCGAACTATTGGTGCTATTATTGATATGAAAGAAGGTAATATAAGATTTTAATTTCCACTAAATAAAGGGATGGAACACTTCCCTAGGAAGAGAATTAAAGCACCATATGAATCCATTATGAAGGCCACTTACGGAATCAATTTGAAGGATGACAACACTTGAAACTATACATTATGCCTAACTAGGGGCATAAAACAATAGCGCTTGTTGGGAGGCAACTCAATGAATAAAATAATTTTTTTGCTTTTACCTACTGTTCTTGAGTGTTTGCATGATTATAGATTCTGTTAGTATTATGTTTTAATTAGTGTTTGTGCCAAGTAATGCCTTTGGGATGATTTGGAAGATAGTATAATTGATGCTGTTTGGAAAACAGAAAGTTTTGCATCCAGTACCGGAATTTTACTTCTGTACTGGAGCGTCAGAAAAATCTGAAATTTTTACACAGTATTGGTATATGAATTTACCACGTTTTCCTAATTTTTCAGAATTTTTGGAGTTACATAAGTATGGCTTTTAAATAGATCTTTACAGACTGTTCTGTTTTAGACAGATTCTGTTTTTATTGCATAGTTTGCTTATTTTGATGAATCTATGGATCGTATCGGGGGGGTATGAGTCATGGAGAAGTTGGAGTATAGTAGCATTATGAAAATATTAAATATGAATCAATTTACTACAGTACCTAAAGTTAAAGATTTGTTTGTTATACTAACGGATCTCACGAGGTTTCTGTTGAGTTTTCTGTGCTGAAGTTTTCAAGTTTTGGGTGATTTTATGATGGACAAAGGAATAAGGAGCGGCAAGAGCCTAAGCTTGGGGATGCCCAAGGCACCCCAAGGTAATATTCAAGGAAGACTCAAGCGTCTAAGCTTGGGGATGCCCCGGAAGTCATCCCCTCTTTCGTCTAGAATCTATCGGTAAGTCACTTGGAGCTATATTTTTATTCATCACATGATATGTGTTTTACTTGGAGCGTCTTGTGAAATAGTTTGTTTGTTTTTGTTTGCCTTTTAGTTTGTCACAATCATCTTTGCTGAACACACCTTTTTGAGAGGGACACACATTATTCGTGATTTGTTAGAATACTCTATGTGCTTCACTTATATCTTTTGAGCTAGGCAGTTGCTCTAGTGCTTCACTTATATCTTTTAGAGCACAGTGGTGATGATATTTTAAAGAAATAGTTGCACTCTCATACTTCACTTATATCCTTTTTGAGAGTCTCATGATAGCAATGATAATATGCACGAGTTATGAATTTGGTCCTGATATGATAGGTATTCAAGAGGGATATAATAAAAACTTTCATGTAGATCACTGAATATGATAAATTTGATTCCTTGCAATAGTTTTGCGATATTAAGATGGTAATATGGGGGAGGTATTAGTAGATGATTGTGGTTTAGTAAGAATAATTGTGTTAAGGTTTGTGATTCCCGAAGCATGCACGTATGATCTGTCGTTATGCTCAGAAGTTGGAGCATGATTTATTATTGATTGTCTACCTTATGAGTGGCGGTCGGGGACGAGCGATGGACCTTGTCCTACCAATCTATCCCTCTCGGGGCATGGGTAGTAGTACTTTTCTTCAAGGGCTAATAGACTTTCGCAATAAGTATGTGTGTTCTTTATGACTAATGTGAGTCCATGGATTATACGCACTCTCACCCTTCCGCAATTTGCTAGCTTCTTCGGTACCGTGCATTGCCCTTTCTCACATCGAGAGTTGGTGCAAACTTCGCCGGTGCATCCAAACCCCGTGATATGATATGCTCTATCACACATAAGCCTCTTTATATCTTCCTCAAAACAGCCACCATACCTACCTATCATGGCATTTCCATAGCCATTCCGAGATATATTGCCATGCAACTTCCACCGTTCTGTTTTTATGACATACATCATCATTGTCATACTGCTTTGCATGATCATATAGCTGACATAGTATTTGTGGCTCAGCCACCGTTTATCATTGTTATACATGTTACGGTAGCATCATTGCACATCCTGGTACACTGCCAGAGGCATTCATATAGAGTCATATTTTTGTTCTAGTATCGAGTTGTAATTTTGAGTTGTGAGTAAATAGAGGTGTGATGATCATCATTATTAGAGCATTGTCCCAGTGAGGAAAGAATGATGGTGGCTATGATTCCCCCACAAGTCGGGATGAGACTCCGGACGAAAAAAAAGAGAAAAGAAGAAGAAGAAGAAAAATATAGAAAAAAAGAGGCGAAAAAGAGCCATGCAAAAAAAGAAAAAATATATATATAAAGAAAAAAAAATATAAAATAAATGAGAGAAAAAGAGAGAAGGGGCAATGTTACTATCCTTTTCCACACTTGTGCTTCAGAGTAGCACCATGTTTTTCATATAGAGAGTCTCCTATTTTGTCATTTTCATATACTAGTGGGAATTTTTCATTATAGAACCTGGCTTGTATATTCCGATGACGGGCTTCCTCAAATGCCCGAGGTCTTCATCAGCAAGCAAGTTGGATGCACACCCACTTAGTTTTCATGTTGAGCTTTCATACACTTATAGCTCTTAGTGCATCCGTTGCATGGCAATCCCTACTCCTCGCATTGACATCAATTGATGGGCATCTCCATAGCCCGTTGATGTGAGACTTTCTCCATTTTTGACTTCTCCTAATTATCTCTATCACCATACTCTATTCCACCCATAGTGCTATATCCATGGCTTGCGCTCATGTATTGAGTGGGAGTTGAAAAAGCTGAAGCGCGTTAAAAAGTATGAACCAATTGCTCGGCTTGTCATCGGGGTAGTGCATGATAAATACTTTGTGTGAAGAAGATGGAGCATGACAGGATTATATGATTTTGTAGGGATAACGTTCTTTTGCATTTTTATTTTGAAAGACATGATTGTTTGCTAGTATGCCTGAGTATTGATGTCTTTATATCAAATTATAGACTATTGCTTTGAATCATTTGGATCTAATTATTCACACCGTAAGAGAGAGATTACATGATGAAACATGATAGGTAGCATTCCACATCAAAAAATCTGTTTTTATCATTTACCTACTCAAGGACGAGCAGGAATTAAGCTTGGGGATGCTTGATACGTCTCCAACGTATCTATAATTTTTGATTGTTCCATGCTATTATAGTATCAATCTTGGATGTTTTTATATGCAATTATATATCATTTTTTGGGACTAACGTATTAACCCAGTGCCTAGTGCCAGTTGCTGTTTTCTGCTTGTTTTTGGCTTTTCAGAGAAACAGTACCAAATGAAGTCCAAATGCCACGAAACTTTTTGGAGATTTTTTCTGGACAAAAGAAACCTGGGAAGCTTCGGGAGGAGGCCAGAAGCCTCACGGAGGCTTCACAAGGCACTAGGGCGCGTCCCGGGGGGCGCCGTGCTGCCTTGTGGGGCCCACGTGACTCCGTTTGACCTAATTCCACTTCTATAAATTCACAAATATTGGGAAACCCCCAGAGAGCCAGAAGAGAAAACCTTTCCACCGCCGCAAGCCTCTATTCTTCCGCGATCCCATCTGGAGGCCTTTTCCGGTACTCTGCCGGAGGGGGAATCGATCACGGAGGGCTTCTACATCAACCTTGCTGCCCTTCCGATGATGTGTGAGTAGTTTACCACAGACCTACGGGTCCATAGCTAGTAGCTAGATGGCTTCTTCTCTCTCTTTGATCTTCAATAAAATGTTCTCCTCGATGTTCTTGGAGTTCTATCCGATGTAATCTTCTTTTGCGGTGTGTTTGTTGGGATACGATGAATTGTGAGTTTATGATCAGATTATTCATGAGAAATATTTGAGTCTTCTCTGAACTCTTTTATGCATGATTGTTATAGCTTTGTATTTCTCTCCGATCTATCGGTTAAGTTTGGCCTACTAGATTGATTTATCTTGCAATGGGAGAGGTGCTTTGTGATGGGTTCAATCTTGTGGTGCTCAATCCCAGTGACAGAAAGGGACATGACACGTATTTGTATTGTTGCCATTAAGGATAAAAAGATGGGGTTTATTCATATTTCTTGAATTTGCTTCTCTACATCATGTCATCTTGCTTAAGGCGTTACTATGTTTCATACTTAATACCCTAGATGCATGCTGGATAGCGGTCGATGGGTGGAGTAATAGTGGTAGGTGCAGGCAGGAGTCGGTTTACTTGTCTCGGACGTGATGCCTATATACATGATCATAATTATTTGCTTTTCTATCAATTGCCCAACAGTAATTTGTTTACCCACCGTATGTTTATGTGCTCAAGAAAGAAGCCTCTAGTGAAAACTATGGTCCCCGGGTCTATCTTTATTATATAAAAAACCTAAAAATACCTTGCTGCAATTTATTTACTTTTATTTTAATTAGTAGTTTAGTTTATCTATTTACCTCGATAAGATTTAATCCTTGCAAATAACCGCTAAGAGGATTGACAACCCTCTTATTTGCGTTGGGTGCAAGTGTTTGCTCTTGTGTGTGCAGGTGCGCTTAACGGAATTTTGTTTGGTTCTCCTACTGGATTGATAACTTTGGTTCTTAATTGAGGGAAATACTTATCTCTACTGTACTATATCATCCTCTCCTCTTCATGGAAATACCAACGCAGGCTACAAGTAGCTGGGCCCCGAGTGATCGGGGCAGTACTCGATGTGGGAGGTGGGTGGCTTTTCGATCGCTATGGACCGTGGGCTCGAAACCTTGGTATCTTCACCCCGTGACAGGCCTACGAACATTGGCCCGGCTGAACTGATTTGAAGATCAGTTTCATTGGCCGTGCCTGGCTGGTCACCGTCTGAATCGCTTTCCAAGAAATACTCCAGCCCTTCGCCCTTGAAAGGGCGGTTGGTCGGAGCTGGGGAGGAATCGCGGATCGCTCTTGCTCCATGGGGAAGGAAGGGTGCTTCTGTGACAGAAGCTTCAGGTGCGGGAATCATGCCCGCAAGATCGGAATTGCAAACCGATGATCCCATCGATCATTTTTTTATCTCACAGCGGAACTCTCAATGAAAGCACCAGTGTCGGTGTAAATACCGGCAGACCTCAGGGTAGGGGGTCCCGAGCTGTGGATCTCGGACAGATGGTAACAGGAACAGGGAGATGATATTTACCCAGGTTCGGGCCCTCTTGATGGAGGTAAAACCCTACGTCCTGCTCTTGTTTATATTGATGGAGAAGTATCAAGTACAGAGTTGATCTACCTCGAGATAGTATGATCTAGTCCTAAGGCTAGGTGAATGAGATTGTGTTGAGGTCCCCTCTACGGGCTAAATCCTTCGGCTTATATACACGTCGGATAGGGTATCTAAGATTACAAGGTTGGTATCTAGGCTCAGAGGCGGCAGGAGGAGTCTTGGAGTACGCGCCAAGTTTTCGGTAGATGCGGTCTTGACTTCTTCTCCTGCGTGTATCTTCCGGAGTCCATATTGAAAAGAACGGGAGCCCACTCCTCTGGCCCAAGGAATACGGGCCGACTAGGTTAGTACCCCCTAGTCTAGGACACCATCAGGCTCTCTTCGGCCTCTTTTTTTTTCGTCCGGAGTCTCATCCCAACTTGTGGGGGAATCATGGTCTCCATCATCCTTTCCTCACTGGGACAATGCTCTAATAATGATGATCATCACACTTCTATTTACTTACAACTCAATATTACAACTCGATACTAGAACAAAAATATGACTCTATATGAATGCCTCTGGCAGTGTACCAGGATGTGCAATGATACTAGCGTAACATGTATAAAAAATGATGAATGGTGGCTGAGCCACAAATACTATGTCAGCTATATGATCATGCAAAGCAATATGACAATGATGATGTGTGTCATAAAAATGGAACGGTTGAAGTTGCATGGCAATATATCTCGGAATGGCTATGGAAATGCCATGATAGGTAGGTATGGTGGCTGTTTTGAAGAAGATATAAGGAGGCTTATGTGTGATAGAGCGTATCATATCACGGGGTTTGGATGCACCGGCAAAGTTTGCACCAACTCTCGATGTGAGAAAGGGCAATGCACGGTACCGAAGAGGCTAGCAAATTGCGGAAGGGTGAGAGTGAGAGTGCGTATAATCCATGGATTTGAAGATCAGTTTCATTGGCCGTGCTTCTTTATATATATATTTTTTCTTTTTTTGCATGGCTCTTTTTCGCCTCTTTTTTTCTATATTTTTCTTCTTCTTTTTTTTTCTCTTTTTTTTCGTCCGGAGTCTCATCCCGACTTGTGGGGGAATCATAGCCACCATCATTCTTTCCTCACTGGGATAATGCTCTAATAATGATGATCATCACACCTCTATTTACTCACAACTCAAAATTACAACTCGATACTAGAACAAAAATATGACTCTATATGAATGCCTCTGGCAGTGTACCAGGATGTGCAATGATGCTACCGTAACATGTATAACAATGATAAACGGTGGCTGAGCCACAAATACTATGTCAGCTATATGATCATGCAAAGCAGTATGACAATGATGATGTATGTCATAAAAACAGAACGGTGGAAGTTGCATGGCAATATATCTCGGAATGGCTATGGAAATGCCATGATAGGTAGGTATGGTGGCTGTTTTGAGGAAGATATAAAGAGGCTTATGTGTGATAGAGCGTATCATATCACGGGGTTTGGATGCACCGGCGAAGTTTGCACCAACTCTCGATGTGAGAAAGGACAATGCACGGTACCGAAGAAGCTAGCAAATTGCAGAAGGGTGAGAGTGCGTATAATCCATGGACTCACATTAGTCATAAAGAACTCACATACTTATTGCGAAAGTTTATTAGCCCTCAAAGCAAAGTACTACTATGCATGCCCCTAGAGGGATAGATTGGTAGGACAAGGTCCATCGCTCGTCCCCGACCGCCACTCATAAGGTAGACAATCAACAATAAATCATGCTCCAACTTCTTAGCATAACGACAGATCATATGTGCACGCTTCGGGAATCACAAACCTTAACACCAATATTCTTACTAAACCACAATTATCTACTAATACCTCCCACATATTACCATCTTAATATCGCAAAACTATTGCAAGGAATCAAACTTATCATATTCAGTGATCTACATGAAAGTTTTTATTATATCCCACTTGAATACCTATCATATCAGGACCAAATTCATAACCCGTGCATATTACCATTGCTAATCATGGGACTCTCAAAAATATATAAGTGAAGCATGAGAGTGCAATTATTTCTTTAAAATATAACCACCGTCGTGCTCTAAAAGATATAAGTGAAGCACTAGAGCAACTGCCTAGCTCAAAAGATATAAGTGAAGCACATAGAGTATTCTAACAAATCACGAATAATGTGTGTCCCTCTCAAAAAGGTGTGTTCAGCAAAGATGATTGTGACAAACTAAAAAGCAAACAAAATAAAACAAACTATATCACAAGACGCTCCAAGTAAAACACATATCATGTGATGAATAAAAATATAGCTCCAAGTGAGTTACCGATAGATTGTAGACGAAAGAAGGGATGCCTTCCGGGGCATTCCCAAGCTTAGACGCTTGAGTCTTCCTTGAATATTACCTTGGGGTGCCTTGGGCATCCCCAAGCTTAGGCTCTTGCCGCTCCTTATTCCTTTATCCATCGTAGTCTCACCCAAAACTTGAAAACTTCAGCACACAAAACTCAACAGAAACCTTGTGAGATACGTTAGTATAACAAACAAATTTTAAACTTGAGGTACTGTGGTAAATTGATTCATATTTAATATTGGCATAATGCTACTGTACTCCAACTTCTCCATGACTCATACCCCCCGATACGATCCATAGATTCATCAAAATAAGCGAACTATGCAACGAAAACAGAATCTGTCTAAAACAGAACAGTCTGTAAATACCTGAATTAACGTCATACTTCTGTAACTCCAAAAATTCTGAAAAATTAGGAAAACATGGGAAATTCATATATAAATACTGTGTAAAAAATTCAGAAGGTTCTGATGCTCCAGCAAAAAAAAAATACAGCACTGGACGCAAAAGTTTCTGTTTTCCAACAGCATCTATCATACTATCTTCCAAATCATCCCAAAGGCATTACTTGGCACAAACACTAATTAAAACATAAAAATACAGTCATAACAAAAGCTATAATTGTGTAAACACTCAAAAATAGAAGGTAAAAGCAAGAAAAATATATATTCGTTGGGTTGCCTCCCAACAAGCGCTATTGTTTTATGCCCCTAGCTAGGCATAATGCATATTTTCAAGTGTTGTCATCCTTCAAGTTAATTCCATAGGTGGCCCTCATAATAGATTAATAAGGTGCTTTAATTATATTTCTAGGTAAGTGTTCCATCCCTTTCTTTAATGGAAATTGAAATCTTATATTACCTTCTTTCATATCAATAATAGCACCAATTGTTCGTAGAAAAGGCCTGCCAAGTATTATGGGGCAAGAAGGATTGCATTCAATGTCAAGAATAATAAAGTCCACAGGCACATAATTTCTATTTGCAAGAATAAGAACATCATTTATTCTACCCAATGGCTTTTTAATAGTGGAATCCGCAAGATGCAAATTAAGGGAACAAGGATCCATGTCGGTGTGACCTAGCACATCACACAAAGACTTTGGTATAGTGGAAACGCTAGCACCAAGATCACAAAGAGCATTACATTCATAATCTTTAATTTTGACTTTAATAGTAGGTTCCCATTCATCTTGTAATTTTCTAGGAATTGATACTTCCAACTCAAGTTTTTCTTCATGTGCTTTCATCATGGCTTCTACAATATGTTTAGTGAAAGCTTTATTTTGTTCATATTGTTGGGGAACGTTGCATGGAAAACAAAAATTTTCTACGCACACGCAAGATCTATCCATGGAGATGCATAGCTATGAGAGGGGGAGTGTGTCTACGTACCCTCGTAGACCGTAAGCGGAAGCGTTAGAACAACGCGGTTGATGTCGTCGAACAACTTCACGATCCAACCGACCGAGCACCGAACGTAGGGCACCTCCGCGTTCAGCACACGTTCAGATCGGTGACGTCCTCGACTTCTTGATCCAGCAAGATGGCGAGGTAGTGGATGAGTTCCGGCAGCACGACGGCGTGGTGACGGTGATGGTGATGCTATCTCCGCAGGGCTTCGCCCAAGCACTGCGAAAAATATGACCGAGGGACGGAACTGTGGAGGGGGGCGCCGCACACGGCTAAGACAATGTTGTCCTTTGGGGTGCCCCCTCTCCTCTATTTATATATGTGTAGGGGCTTGGAGTGGAAGGAATAGTGCCACGTGAACAGTAACCGTGAATAGTACACACGTGGACTTGGACTCTAAAGTCCAATCCTATTCCTACTAGGACTCTCCCTTTTTTCCTTCCCTAGCTGCGTGGGCTTTTGAGGACTTGGTGCGCCTGGCCCAATAAGGCCAGGGCGCCTCCCCTTAGCCCATGCCAGCCCTTTGGGACGTGGTGGACCCACTTGTGGACTTCCGGACCCCTCCGGAATCCTCCGGAACCTTCTGGAAGCTTCCCGGTACAATACCGAAAAAACTGCACCTTTTTCCGGAACCCAAAATATGACTTCCCATATATAAATCTTTACCTCTCGACCATTCCGAGACTCCTCATGATGTCCAGGATCTCGTCCGGGACTCCGAACAATATTCGGTTACCAATTCACATAACTCATATAACACTATATCGTCAACGAACGTTAAGCGTGCGGACCCTACGGGTTCGGGAATGATGTAGACATGACTGAGACGCCTCTCCGGTCAATAACCAATAGCGGAACCTGGATGCTCATATTAGTTCCTACATATTCCATGAAGATCTTATCGGTCGAACCGCAATGACAACATACGTAATTCCCTTTGTCCGTCGGTATGTTACTTGCCCGAGATTCGATCGTCGGTATCTCCATACCTAGTTCAATCTCATTACCGGCAAGTCTCTTTACTCGTTCCGTAATACATCATCCCGTAACTAACTCCTTAGTCACTTTGCTTGCAAGCTTCTTATGATGTGCATTACCGAGAGGGCCCAGAGATACCTCTCCGAAACACGGAGTGACAAATCCCAGTCTCGATCCATGCCAACTCAACGGACACCTTCGGAGATACCTGTAGAGCATCTTTATGATCACCCAGTTACGTTGTGACGTTTGATAGCACACAAGGTATTCCTCCGGTATCCGGGAGTTGCATGATCTCATGGTCTGAGGAACATGTATTTGACATTCAAGAAAGCAGTAGCAATAAACAGAACGATCATATGCTAAGCTAACGGATGGGTCTTGTCCATCACATCATTCTCCTAATGATGTGATCCCGTTATCAAATGACAACTCATGTCTATGGTTAGGAAACCTTAACCATCTTTGATCAAAGAGCTAGTCTAGTAGAGGCTCACTAGGGACACGGTATTTGTTTATGTATTCACACATGTATTTAAGTTTCCGGTCAATACAATTCTAGCATGAATAATAAACCTTTATCCTGAACAAGGAAATATAAAATAATAACAACTTTATTATTGCCTCTAGGGCATATTTCCATCAGTATCCCACTTGCACTAGAGTCAATAATCTAGATTACATAGTAATGAATCTAACACCCATGGAGTCTTGGTGCTGATCATGTTTTGCTCGTGGAAGAGGCTTAGTCAACGGGTCTGCCACATTCAGATCCGTGTGTACTTTGCAAATTTCTATGTCTCCATCCTTGACATATTCACGAATGGAGTTGAAGCGTCTCTTGATGTGTTTGGTCTTCTTATGAAACCTGGGCTCCTTGGCTATGGCAATTGCTCCAATGTTGTCACAAAAGATTGTCATTGGACCCGATGCACTAGGTATTACACCTAGATCGGATATGAACTCCTTCATCCAGACTCCTTCATGTGCTGCTTCCGAAGCAGCTATGTATTCCGCTTCACACGTAGATCCCGCCACGACGCTCTGCTTGGAACTGCACCAACTGACAGCTCCACCATTTAATATAAATACGTATCCGGTTTGTGACTTAGAGTCATCCGGATCAGTGTTGAAGCTTGCATCGACGTAACCCTTTATGACGAGCTCTTCGTCACCTCCATAAACGAGAAACATGTCCTTGGTCCTTTTCAGGTACTTCAGGATATTCTTGACCGCTGTCCAGTGATCCACTCCTGGATTACTCTGGTACCTCCCTGCCAAACTTATGGCAAGGCACACATCAGGTCTGGTACACAGCATGGCATACATAATAGAACCTATGGTTGAGGCATAGGGAATGACTTTCATTTTCTCTATATCTTCTGCCGTGGTCGGGCATTGAGTCTGACTCAACTTCACACCTTGCAAGACAGGCAAGAATCCTTTCTTTGACTGGTCCATTTTGAACTTCTTCAAAACTTTGTCAAGGTATGTGCTTTGTGAAAGTCCTATCAAGCGTCTTGATCTATCCCTATAGATCTTGATGCCCAATATATAAGCAGCTTCACCGAGGTCTTTCATTGAAAAATTCTTATTCAAGTATCCCTTTATGCCATCCAGAAATTCTATATCATTTCCAATCAACAATATGTCATCCACATATAATATTAGAAATGCTACAGAGCTCCCACTCACTTTCTTGTAAATACAGGCTTCACCGTAAGTCTGTACAAAACCATATGCTTTGATCACCTCATCAAAGCGTATATTCCAACTCCGAGATGCTTGCACCGGTCCATAGATGGATCGCTGGAGCTTGCACACTTTGTTAGCACCCTTAGGATCGACAAAACCTTCTGGTTGCATCATATACAACTCTTCTTTGAGAAAACCATTAAGGAATGTAGTTTTGACATCCATTTGCCAGATTTCATAATCATAAAATGCGGCAATTGCTAACATGATTCGGACAGACTTAAGCATCGCTACGGGTGAGAAAGTCTCATCGTAGTCAACCCCTTGAACTTGTCGAAAACCTTTCGCGACAAGTCGAGCTTTGTAGACAGTGATATTACCATCAGCATCCGTCTTCCTCTTAAAAATCCATTTATTCTCAATGGCTTGCCGATCATCGGGCAAGTCCACCAAAGTCCACACTTTGTTCTCATACATGGATCCTATCTCAGATTTCATGGCCTCAAGCCATTTGTCGGAATCCGGGCTTATCATAGCTTCTTCATAGTTCGTAGGTTTGCCGTTGTCTAACAACATAATTTCCAGAACAGGATTACCGTACCACTCTGGTGCGGAACGTACTCTGGTCGACCTACGAAGTTCAGTAGTAACTTGATCTGAAGTTTCATGATCTTTAACATTATCTTCCTCTCTTATTGGTGTAGGCATCACGGGAACGGTTTTCTCTGATGAGCTACTTTCCAATTCGAGAGAAGGTACAATTACCTCATCAAGTTCTACTTTCCTCCCACTCACTTCTTTCGAGAGAAACTCCTTCTCTAGAAAGGACCCATTCTTGGCAACAAAGACCTTGCCTTCGGATCTGTGGTAGAAGGTGTACCCAATTGTTTCTTTAGGGTATCCTATGAAGACACACTTCTCCGCTTTGGGTTCGAGCTTATCAGGTTGAAGCTTTTTCACATAAGCATCGCATCCCCAAACTTTAAGAAACGACAGCTTAGGTTTCTTGCCAAACCATAGTTCATACGGTGTCGTCTCAACGGATTTAGACGGTGCCCTATTTAACGTGAATGCAGCTGTCTCTAATGCATAACCCCAAAACGATAGTGGCAAATCGGTAAGAGACATCATAGAACGCACCATATCCAATAAAGTACGGTTACGACGTTCGGACACACCATTACGCTGTGGTGTTCCAGGTGGCGTGAGTTGTGAAACAATTTCACATTTTCTTAAATGAAGGCCAAACTCGTAACTCAAATATTCGCCTCCGCGATCAGATCGTAGAAACTTTATTTTCTTGTTACGATGATTCTCTACTTCACTCTGAAATTCTTTGAACTTTTCAAATGTTTCAGACTTGTGTTTCATCAAGTAGATATACCCATATCTACTTAAATCATCTGTGAAGGTTAGAAAATAACGATACCCGCCGCGTGCTTCAACATTCATCGGACCGCATACATCGGTATGTATTATTTCCAACAAATTAGTAGCTCGCTCCATTGTTCCGGAGAACGTAGTTTTAGTCATCTTGCCCATGAGGCATGGTTCGCAAGTATCAAATGATTCATAATCAAGAGATTTCCAAAAGTCCATCCGCATGGAGTTTCTTCATGCGCTTTACACCAATATGACCTAAACGGCAGTGCCACAAGTATGTTGCACTATCATTATCAACTTTGCATCTTTTGACATCAATATTATGAATATGTGTATCACTACGATCGAGATTCAACAAGAATAAACCATTCACAAGGGTGCATGATCACGAGGGATATTATTCATATAAACAGAATAACCATTATTCTCTGACTTAAATGAATAACCGTCTTGTAATAAACAATATCCAGATATAATGTTTTATGCTCAACGCAAGCACCAAATAACCATTATTTAGGTTTAATACTAATCCCGAAGGTATTACGAGCGTGTCGATATTGATCATATCAATCTTGGAGACACTTCCAACACATATCGTCACCTCGCCCTCAGCTAGTCTCCGTTACTCTGCAGCTCCTGCTTCAAGTTACTAATATTAGCAACTGAATCGGTATCAAATACCCAGACGCTGCTACGAGCACTAGTGAGGTACATATCAATAACATGTATATCAAATATACCTTTGTTCACTTTGCCATCCTTCTTATCCGCCAAATACTTGGGGCAGTTCCGCTTCCAGTGACCAGTTCCTTTGCAGTAGAAGCACTCAGTTTCAGGCGTGGGTCCAACTTTTGGTTTCTTCGTGGGAGCGGCAGCTTGCTTACCGTTCTTCTTGAAGTTCCCCTTCTTTCCATTGCCCTTTTTCTTGAAACTAGTGGTCTTGTTAACCATCAACACTTGATGCTTCTTCTTGATTTCTACCTCCGCCGATTTCAGCATCGCGAAGAGCTCAGGAATTGTCTTCTCCATCCCTTGCATATTATAGTTCATCATGAAGCCTTTATAGCCTGGTGGCAGTGACTGAAGAACTCTGTCAATAACACTCTCAACCGGAAGATCAATTCCCAGCTGAGTCAAGTGGTTGTGGTACCCAGACATTCTGAGTATGTGTTCACTGACAGAACTGTTCTCCTCCATCTTACAGCTAAAGAACTTGTTGGAGACTTCATATCTCTCAACCCGGGCATTTGCTTGAAATATCAATTTCAGCTCTTGGAACATCTCATATGCTCCGTGGCGTTCAAAACGCTTTTGCAGTCCCGGTTCTAAGCCGTAGAGCATGGCACACTGAACTATCGAGTAGTCATCAGATCGAGTCTGCCAGGCGTTCACAACGTCTGCAGCAGCTCCATCACCTAGCGGTGCATCAAGGACATAATTCTTCTATGCAGCAATGAGGATAATCCTCAAGTTACGGACCCAGTCCGTGTAGTTGCTACCATCATCTTTCAACTTAGCTTTCTCTAGGAACGTATCAAAAACAGGGGAGCTACAACGCGAGCTATTGATCTACAACATAATTTGCAAAGACTATCAGGACTAAGTTCATGATAAATTAAGTTCAATTAATCAAATTACTAATGAACTCCCACTTAAATTAACATCCCTCAAGTTAACTAAGTGATACATGATCCAAATCAACTAGCCCATGTCCGATCATCACGTGAGATGGGATAGTCATCAATGGTGAACATCTCCATGTTGATCATATCTACTATATGACTCATGTTCGACCTTTCGGTCTCCAGTGTTCCGAGATCATGTCTGTACATGCTAGGCTCGTCAAGTTTAACCCAAGTATTCTGCTTGTGTAAAACTGACTTACACCCGTTGTATGTGAATGTAGAATCTATCACACCCGATCATCACGAGGTGCTTCGAAACGACGAACTTTAGCAACGGTGCATACTCGGGGAGAACACTTTTATCTTGAAATTTAGTGAAGGGATCATCTTATAATGCTACCGTCGTTCTAAGCAAAATAAGATGCATAAAGGATAAACATCACATGCAATCAAAATATGTGACATGATATGGCCATCATCATCTTGTGCTTTTGATCTCCATCTCCAAAGCATCGTCATGATCTCCATCGTCACTGGCTCGACACCTTGATCTCCATCGTTGCGTCGTGGTCGTCTCGCCAACTATTGCTTCTACAACTATTGCTAACGCATAGCGATAAAGTAAAGCAATTACATGGCGCTTGCATTTCATACAATAAAGAGACAACCATAAGGCTCCTGTCGGTTGCCGATAAATTACAAAACATGATCATCTCATACAATAACGTATATCACATCATGTCTTGACCATATCACATCACAGCATACCCTGCAAAAACAAGTTAGACGTCCTCTACTTTGTTGTTGCAAGTTTTACGTGGCTGCTACGGGCTTCTAGCAAGAACCGTTCTTACCTACGGCACAAAACCACAACGGTGATTTATCAAGTTGCTGTTTTAACCTTCAACAAGGACCGGCCGCAGTCAAATTCGATTCAACTAAAGTAGGAGAAACAGACACCCGCCAGCCACCTTTATGCGAAACAAGTTGCATGTCTGTCGGTGGAACCGGTCTCATGTACGTGGACATGTAAGGTTGGTCCGGGCCACTTCATCTTACAATACCGCCGAATCAAAATAAGACGTTGGTGGTAAGCAGTATGACGATCACCGCCCACAACTCTTTGTGTTCTACTCGTGCATATCATCTACGCATAGACCTGGCTCATGATGCCACTGTTGGGGAACGTTGCATGGAAAACAAAAAAAATTCTACGCACACGCAAGATCTATCCATGGAGATGCATAGCTACGAGAGGGGGAGTGTGTATACGTACCCTCGTAGACCGTAAGCGGAAGCGTTAGAACAACGCGGTTGATGTCGTCGAACAACTTCACGATCCAACCGACCGAGTACCGAACATACGGCACCTCCGCGTTCAGCACACGTTCAGCTCGGTGACGTCCTCGACTTCTTGATCCAGCAAGACGGCGAGGTAGTGGATGAGTTCCGGCAGCACGACGGCGTGGTGACGGTGATGGTGATGCTATCTCCGCAGGGCTTCGCCCAAGCACTGCGAAAATATGACCGAGGGACGGAACTGTGGAGGGGGGCGCCGCACACGGCTAAGACAATGTTGTGTCTTCTTTGGGGCGCCCCCTCTCCTCTATTTATATATGTGTAGGGGCTTGGAGTAGAAGGAATAGTGCCACGTGAACAGTACCACGTGAATAGTACACACGTGGACTTGGACTCCAAAGTCCAATCCTATTCCTACTAGGACTCTCCTTTTTTTTCCTTCCCTAGCTGCGTGGGCTTTTGAGGACTTGGTGCGCCTGGCCCAATAAGGCCAGGGCGCCTCCCCTTAGCCCATGCCAGCCCTTGGGACGTGGTGGACCCACTTGTGGACTTCCGGACCCCTCCGGAATCCTCCGGAACCTTCTGGAAGCTTCTCGGTACAATACCGAAAAAAAACTGCACCTTTTTCCGGAACCCAAAATATGACTTCCCATATATAAATCTTTACCTCTTGACCATTCCGAGACTCCTCGTGACATCCGGGATCTCATCCGGGACTCCGAACAATATTCGGTTACCAATTCACATAACTCATATAACACTATATCGTCAACGAACGTTAAGCGTGCGGACCCTACGGGTTCGGGAATGATGTAGACATGACTGAGACGCCTCTCCTGTCAATAACCAATAGCGGAACCTGGATGCTCATATTGGTTCCTACATATTCCACGAAGATCTTATCGGTCGAACCGCAATGACAACATACGTAATTCCCTTTGTCCGTCGGTATGTTACTTGCCCGAGATTCGATCGTCGGTATCTCCATACCTAGTTCAATCTCGTCACCGGCAAGTCTCTTTACTCGTTCCGTAATACATCATCCCGTAACTAACTCCTTAGTCACTTTGCTTGCAAGCTTCTTATGATGTGCATTACCGAGAGGGCCCAGAGATACCTCTCCGAAACACGGAGTGACAAATCCCAGTCTCGATCCATGTCAACTCAACGGACACCTTCGGAGATACCTGTAGAGCATCTTTTTGATCACCCAGTTACGTTGTGACATTTGATAGCACACAAGGTATTCCTCCGGTATCCGGGAGTTGCATGATCTCATGGTCTGAGGAACATGTATTTGACATTCAAGAAAGCAGTAGCAATAAACATAACGATCATATGCTAAGCTAACGGATGGGTCTTGTCCATCACATCATTCTCCTAATGATGTGATCCCGTTATCAAATGACAACTCATGTCTATGGTTAGGAAACCTTAACCATCTTTGATCAACGAGCTAGTCTAGTAGAGGCTCACTAGGGACACGGTATTTGTTTATGTATTCACACATGTATTTAAGTTTCCAGTCAATACAATTCTAGCATGAATAATAAACCTTTATCATGAACAAGGAAATATAAAATAATAACAACTTTATTATTGCCTCTAGGGCATATTTCCATCAACCTGAACTACATCTACAACTGCAACGACACAAAGGCTCTATGGATGCTTCGAATGAAAAGAGCACCTTTCGCCAGGCTTGTGCGGACGTTCAGGAGCAGGGGGCTGCTAGAAGATAGCATCCACACCACTGTGGAAGAGCAAGTAGCCATGTTCCTCCATGTTGTTGGTCATAACCAGAGGTTCAGGGTTGTGTACAACACCTTCAGGAGATCAATGGAGACCATCTCCAGGTACTTCAAGCAAGTGATGTATGCTATTGGGGAACTCAGAGGAGAGATGATCGTGTCACCAACCGGCCAGACTCCTACCAAGATTCGCACCAGCCCAAGATGGTATCCATACTTCAAGGTGAGCACTGACAGTATGTAGTTCATGCCTTGATATGCTGTTATTGTTCTGCTGTAGCCATAACACCATCTTGTAATGCCATTCCAGGATTGCATTGGGGCAATAGATGGTACTCATGTCACTGCCAGAGTGCCGAGGTCACAAGCTGCAGCATATAGAGGGAGGAAGCACTACACAAGCCAGAATGTGCTTGCGCTGTTGACTTCGATCTGAAGTTCACATATGTGCTGGCTGGCTGGGAAGGATCAACACATGATGCTAACATTCTCAGTGACAGCATGAGTCGTCCTGATGGCATCAACATCCCCGATGGCAAGTTCTACCTAGGAGATGCTGGCTATGCATGTCGGCCAGGAGTTCTTCCACCCTTCAGGAAAACCAGGTACCATCTGAACGAGTTCGCTGGTAGGAACTATCCTAGGACTCCTCAGGAACTGTTCAATCTCAGACACTCCAGCCTTAGAGTAACGGTTGAGATGGCATTTGGAGCTCTGAAGAATAGGTTTAAGATCCTGGATCAGAAGCCATTCCACCCGGCCTTACCCTACCCAGGTCAAGCTTGTTCTTGCTTGTTGCATCATTCACAACTGGATCTTGCAATGGGGAACTGATAAACTTGTGCCGGACGAGGAAGATGTGACGCCTGATGAGGTGATCAGCTCCGGCCATGGTGTGGAGGCGTTTGACAATAAGAACAAAAGGTTGGAGTGGGCTCAGGCAATGTGGGATAACAGAGGTCAGACAAGGATCTGAAGAAGAAGATGCAGCAGCACAAGAGAAGAAGAAGAAGAAGAAGAAGCACAACAGTAGCAGAAGAAGAAGAAGAAGAAGAAGAAGAGGAAGAGGATGGACTTCCACCTTGTTATTATCGTTGAACTTTCCAGTATTCAGCCTTATTGTCTCTTAATAACTTGTACTGCCATTTGCTAGTAGCTAGGATAAACTGCCATTTGTTTCCTAGCTAGGACAAGACAATGTGCGTGTGGTAAGGTCACCACTAGTGAGAAGTGGTGATCACATCTTTAGCCGTTTGCAACCAAATAACGTGTTATTTGTCTAACCACAGCGACGTAGGCAACCAAACAACGTGCTAACTAGTTGCTCCCCTCATGCACGGAGCCTAATGCAGGCAACCAAACTACATGCAGATGTTGGTTTTTAGCCTGCATTAGCTCAAACAGACCCAACCGGAACAAGTACGCAAAATGCCCTAAAACAGAGATGTGAACCAAACGCGTCCTTGGTGCACCCGTCGTTGGTGGAGGAAATTAAAACTTTGCTGAAGTCCCGTCAAACTTGTATCACACATATTAAGCATAGTCAAAACACTATTAGTCACTTTGTGGCCAATTATGCTAATGCTTGTACGGCAGTTTGGTTATGCTCTGGTCATGAAGATGTTGAGGACAGATGCCATGCTGATTTGTAACTCTTGATGTTGAGTAATACAAATGCAAGTTCATTCGCAAAAAAGAAAAAAACAACAACCAACGGCTGGTTATTCACTTCTTATTTATTGTACTAGATGTGTTCTGTTTTCTTCATTTCTTCGCAGTTCACAAAACACAGCACATGCATTATGCTCCGCAACAAGCATTCGTTGGGAAGAGCAGTGTGTGTGCTGATGACAGGACCAAGCTTACTTCCGCAGATTACATGAGCTTTGTTCTAGCTTACTTTGCTTAGGCGATGTCATCCTCGACACCTTCCCCTACGAGCCGGCCCAGATCGCTCAAAGCTCTCGTATATCTACATCTGCCGAATTTGGAAGTAGCTGTGCACGCATTATTGGATCGGCATACAAGCTCGACAACAGTGCAAGAAAGCAAATAAAGTGTAGAGGAGATACAGGGCATCGCAATCGCAACTGTTTCATCAGTTTCATGGAAATGAAATTGGGAGCCAGGGCCCTACATTCGGAGGAAGAAAAGCGCATCATGATCACCATACTACAGAGTGCAACTCTCTGAGAATCGATATCGTACTCCGCTGATTTCACCAAAACTGAGCTAGATAGATATCGTACTCCGCTGATTTCACCAAAAATGAGCTAGATACTAGCTCTCCGGTTAGACCACCGTATCAGCCGGCCCAGCCACACGTATGTTCTTCGCTTCACTGCCTCTAAATAAATAAATAAACTAATAGTGAAGAAGTACCATCAAATGTTTAGTTCATTTAGCTGACGAAATGTTCTTCGCTTCACTGACCATAATGTTCAGTTCATTTAGCTGTCGAAATGCGACCAATAGTGAAGAAGTACCATCAAATGTTTCAGCACACAATCGAAATAAGAAGGCAGACAGTATGAGTTTCGATGAAAACTTTAATTTTTTGCTAGTCATTTTGTATCGTGTTGTTTTTTCATTGTAATGGTGACTCTGATAATTATCAGATATGGTTAGTGACAAAAACCAAAGGGTATCTTTTTCTATTAAAAAAAGTGGTTAAACAAGAACCAATCAATACATTTAACCGAGATGGTTGAGAACATGATGGTTGAACAAAGGGGAAAGCTACCACATACAATTGCAATTGGTGTGAGCCAGCAATGCATATGGTAACATGTATCCATGAACATGAACCGTAATTCTGAGTTGAAGGAAATGGCATATACTGGCTACTTTCCCCTTAAGCCCTGTTTGGATTGGATGTAAATTTTGTGTGCTGCCTGTTATTCAGTTCAAACTTGAGCTAAATACCGGAGAGCACATTAATTTTATACTCAATTCAAGTGGGGCCTTAATCCCTAAGTTTCTTGCTGCAAAAAAATGGGTGGCCAATGGTCATCTACAAAGAGTCCTCCCCTGATGGAAAAGATCTCTACTCCTATAAAAAACCGAGTTGGTGTTGATGGTGTGCCTGTCATCCATCATTTTGGACCATTAGATTTGTATCCGACGCACGGGAGCCTGCTTCACATTTGCCTGCTCCATCCATCCCCACCGTATCCATCGAGGCAACCAAAAGCACTCGATCCTTCTGGAAAAGATGAGAAAATAATGGAACCGAACTGGGCAGTGGCCGCAGCCGCTCCCCACGCCGCCGGCGCCGGGCGCTCCAAGCGCCTCTCCTGACTCCTCTCTACCATATAGCAGCCCCACTGCTCACTACCACCTCCACACCGCCACCCTCCTCCTCCCCGTTATCTCCTTCCCCCTACCCCGTCTCCTCGGACGCCGACATCAGCAAGTACGCCGCCGGCGCGGCCTGTCCCCCAAGTCTGCGACGCCTCTTCTGCCTCCTTCTCTGATAACACAGCCCCTCCGCCCACCACCTTCCCTTCTCCCCCTACCCCATCTCCTCCAACGCCGACATCGGCAAGTACGCCACTGGCGCCGTCCGCCCCCGCCCCGCCCCCCTCTTCAGATGCAGCCGCTCGGCCGCCCACCAGCACCTCCTCCTCCTTCCCCTACCCCGTCTCCACCAATGTCTACGTCGCAAGTACGCCACCGGCGGTCCGGCATTGTCCTTCCCCGACTCCTCTGATGCAGAAGCCCCACGACCTCCCCCTCCTCCTGGCCGTCTCCTCCGACGCAAACCGTCGCGTCCGTCGGCTACACGCTACTCATCCTCGGCGGCGGCGGCATCACCTATTCGTCCAGTTCGAGTACGAGCTGCTCCCCGAGGACCTCTTCGCCGCCTGCAATTGGAGCGCCACCCACGAGCTCCACACCTGGGTCCTCTTCCAATCGACTCCGTCTCGGAGATGGCTGGTCCGGTGTGATGTTAACATGGAGGTACTATGCTCTGGTATTGCCTCTCCTTCCCAATCACAAGTTCAAATTTTTCTGTCACCCAAATTTCAAATCCGCGCGTCCAAGTCGAACCGTCTATAAACCACTCATGTGGCCCAATATAAATCAATGTGCAAGCATATGGGACTCACACTTCTCAAACTACACTGCCAAGAAGCCACATAATCTTTAGATAGAATGGAGTGTGTGAAGGTGCGATTCACTGGTCACTGCCAGTCAACATCTAATATGCTTCCTCGAGGACCAAGGTGTGGGTGTGGACGAATAGTAAAATCTTCTATACGTCTCATCAATCCTTGCTTCATCTCTGCTAGACAATACTTAATTACTTTTGCAATTGCATATATGTTCTGGTGGTAACAGATGGAACTGTCTTCCATTGTATCCATAGGCAGTGTCTAATGGTTTTAATTTCTTATCCAGAATCTTCTTGCGGAATGAAACTTTTCACTATTTGAAATGTTGGTGTATACCTCCCTGAGCTGGTATTTCCACACGGGGAACTCTATGTTGCTCTTTCTAGAGCTACAGCTAGAAGTAATAAATATTCTCTCGGATAAGCAAAGGAAGGCCAGTCCAACTCCATTGCAAATTTTACAAACAAATGGTCTACAAAGAAGTCTCAGTGTGTAGTCCAAGGTATGAATCAAGTATAATTTGGTAGCTGTAAAAAATCTATCTATCTAATAGGGCCAGTCATCTACAATTGCTTCCCATGGACGGTTCTGAAGTTTGTGCAGAGGACTTTCAGCAAAAATAACTTTACATAATTGCTTTAGTGTTCATGATATTTTTGTAGAAAAACATATGTGTGTTCAAATTATTTTTGGTAGTTCTCTTGGTTACTCCCTCTTTAAAAATTTGGATGACACCTACAGCAGGTCTCTTTGTCATCAATGCCCCTCCTTTGGTTGGTAGCTCCACATCCAGTTTTTCAGGTCACACCTCAAATATATTTTTCCTTGATGTCTGTTAGCTGCATCTATTTTTTTGCAGAAACTTGGTTGATTTAAGAATGTTACAAGAGGCCCGGTACAAATTTTGTGTGTGTACGTACAAGTACAGTCGCCCTTCTGTATACACATGATTTCAAAGCATCTCTTACTGTACATTTTCTTTCTTTGCTCCATACAAAATGTATTGCAAGTGATGTTCATTCTTTTTGGTTTGTTTAAATATACTACAAGCTTAGTGTTTCCTTTATCTGAATGTAACACATGTAGTTATGTATGCAGTAGTGATTGCCTGAAAACCCCAGAACTAATATTGTTGGCGCATATGTTTTGAGTAAACAACTAAAAGAAGGGTATACTATGCTTGCCAGATGATTCCATGGCGTGATCTAAGGCATGTAACTAATTAAGAGGAACTAGCTGTGTGAGTTATGTCTGGAATGTTTCTTCTTTCATGGTGGCGTTGTATAAAAAAATCATTTTTCTTGTGCATATTTACCAAAGCATTCGGTTAAACACTTCTACTTCATTCTTGTTTGTCCTGGAACCATTTCTAAGTGTATGCTCAAGCTATAGTATGTATGCTATTTGGATATATTAATTGCTGCAATTTATCTTCACATTTAAGTCTGGTGTGCTACTGGCACAAAATGAGCAATGTTGACTTCCTGGATGAACGGTAACCAAATAACTTGCTTGCTTTCTACAACCTTTTCATGGAAAGAAGCAATTCTCTGTTGCGGTAGTTCTAAGGCTGGACATGATAATATGTATTTTACGTCACATCTTGTGCTGGAGATTTGGGAGCTATGGTGTGGCCGTAGTCCTCTTTCACAATTCAGAGTTATCGGCTGTGACGGTCACACGCCTTGCAATTGTCAAAGCCAATGTTGGAAGGAACGTTGACGCATGGCACATCGTTTTACATAGTAGTCTAGCTTAGGGAGCCCCATTCTTTCTACTTGTATATACTCTCTTTTGCGTGCAAGTTCTGTATCAAGCGTTTTTATTTTGTGTTTTCCTTTTTCATCATTTCAGCTTAAGGTGACGAAGGGTTTCCTTATGATCAGTGCGGCATCAATCTTCTCGGTGTTATGGAAGACCAAGAATAAATCCTGCTTTCAATGTGTTCGTCCTGGAGATCCAACGACTGTAGTTTTGTATGTTTGTCGGTTTTGAACATCTTGGGCAACCTTGCAGAAAGGGGCTCTTCGAGGACTGTTGCGACAGAGATCCCGTAAGTTGATGATGGTGGCGTAGGAAGTGTATGTGCGTTGACATGGCTGGAACCAATGTAGTCGTCGTCCTCCTTTTTGTGCTCTCTTGTGTTAACCGATTTCGAATTCTATGTCCAGTTTCTTTTTACTCTGTATATGAGAGTTGGTTGTAGTTCGTCAATTACTGGTCGATGATGCTCGTGCTCATGTTACCAAGGATATGATGTAGAGGTGGAGTAGGAAACAGATAGGAAAGATATGGGGCTAGAGTTCCTTGCCCACAGGACTTTAATTCTAGGTTCTCCTAATTTTTCACCGAGGGACTGCTGAAATAGAAGAAATATGAGACGTGAACTTGGCTCCTGAGCTCAAATAGTAGCAATAAAATTCAAAACAATTCTTAATGTTTTTGGCAACGTTCTAGCTGCGTGCAACATTTCGTGAAGAAAAACATTCATGATGGTCTACAAAAATAAACAAAACCGATACCCAAAAAAACTACCCCCTCCGTCCCACAATATAAGACGTTTTTGCTCTGTATGAGAGTTGGCTGTAGTTCGTCAATTACTGGTCGATGATACTCCCACAGGAGAGGGGCGGAGGGAGTATCTTTAAAGCTTTTTAAAACTTTCTTTTTGCAAAGCACCACGAATATTGTTTCTTCATGAAATTTGCACATAACTAGAATACTCAAACATGTATGTTCGAAAAAAAAAGTATTTTTGCTATTTTGTTGCATTTACTATTCGCTCAGATGCATGTATGCTTGGGAACAAAATTGAATATCGAAAGAAAGATATCGATATTTATTACACAAAGGACGAACCGACACAGGTCAATTTGAACACATACATAGTAAATGAACTTTTTTTTTGTGTGTTCCGTGCAACGCACGGGCATCTTACTAGTTAGTGACAAAACTTTGATTTCTGCTTACAGGCACATCTAGGAAAATCAACAGCAGTGGTATCAAAATTAACTTTGACATGATAAGCCTGCAGGGAAGACCAAGTAGATAGAAGATTCAGTTTTCAGTCTTCCTCTTAAAAATCCATTTATTCTCAATGGCTTGCCGATCATCGGGCAAGTCCACCAAAGTCCACACTTTGTTCTCATACATGGATCCTATCTCAGATTTCATGGCCTCAAGCCATTTGTCGGAATCCGGGCTTATCATAGCTTCTTCATAGTTCGTAGGTTCGCTGTTGTCTAACAACATAACTTCCAGAACAGGATTACCGTACCACTCTGGTGCGGAACGTACTCTGGTCGACCTACGAAGTTCAGTAGTAACTTGATCTGAAGTTTCATGATCTTTATCATTATCTTCCTCTCTTATTGGTGTAGGCATCACGGGAACGGTTTTCTCTGATGAGCTACTTTCCAATTCGAGAGAAGGTACAATTACCTCATCAAGTTCTACTTTCCTCCCACTCACTTCTTTCGAGAGAAACTCCTTCTCTAGAAAGGACCCATTCTTGGCAACAAAGACCTTGCCTTCGGATCTGTGGTAGAAGGTGTACCCAATTGTTTCTTTAGAGTATCCTATGAAGACGCACTTCTTCGCTTTGGGTTTGAGCTTATCAGGTTGAAGCTTTTTCACATAAGCATCGCATCCCCAAACTTTAAGAAACGACAGCTTAGGTTTCTTGTCAAACCATAGTTCATATGGTGTCGTCTCAACGGATTTAGACGGTGCCCTATTTAACGTGAATGCAGCTGTCTCTAATGCATAACCCCAAAATGATAGTGGCAAATCGGTAAGAGACATCATAGAACGCACCATATCCAATAAAGTACGGTTACGATGTTCGGACACACCATTACGTTGTGGTGTTCCAGGTGGCGTGAGTTGTGAAACAATTCCACATTTTCTTAAATGAAGGCCAAACTCGTAACTCAAATATTCGCCTCCGCGATCAGATCGTAGAAACTTTATTTTCTTGTTACGATGATTCTCTACTTCACTTTGAAATTCTTTGAACTTTTCAAATGTTTCAGACTTGTGTTTCATCAAGTAGATATACCCATATCTACTCAAATCATCTGTGAAGGTTAGAAAATAACGATACCCGCCGCGTGCTTCAACATTCATCGGACCGCATACATCGGTATGTATTATTTCCAACAAATTAGTAGCTCACTCCATTGTTCCGGAGAACGGAGTTTTAGTCATCTTGCCCATGAGGCATGGTTCGCAAGTATCAAATGATTCATAATCAAGAGATTCCAAAAGTCCATCCGCATGGAGTTTCTTCATGCGCTTTACACCAATATGACCTAAACGGCAGTGCCACAAGTATGTTGCACTATCATTATCAACTTTGCATCTTTTGGCATCAATATTATGAATATGTGTATCACTACGATCGAGATTCAACAAGAATAGACCATTCACAAAAGGTGCGTGACCATAAAAGATGTTACTCATATAAATAGAACAACCATTATTCTCTAACTTAAATGAATAACCGTCTCGCAATAAACAAGATCTAGATATAATGTTCATGCTCAACGCTGGCACCAAATAACAATTATTGTGGTCTAAAACTAATCCCGAAGGTAGATGTAGAGGTAGCGTGCCGACGGCGATCACATCAACCTTGGAACCATTCCCGACGCGCATCGTCACCTCGTCCTTAGCCAATCTTCGCTTATTCCGTAGCTCCTGTTTCGAGTTACAAATATGAGCAACCGAACCAGTATCAAATACCCAGGCGCTACTGCGAGCATTAGTGAGGAACACATCAATAACATGTATATCAAATATACCTTTGCTCACTTTGCCATCCTTCTTATCCGCCAAATACTTGGGGCAGTTCCGCTTCCAGTGACCAGTCCCTTTGCAGTAGAAGCACTCTGTTTCAGGCCTGGGTCCAACTTTGGGTTTCTTCGTGGGAGCGGCAACTTGCTTGCCGTTCTTCTTGAAGTTCCCCTTCTTTCCCTTGCCCTTTTTCTTGAAACTAGTGGTTTTGTTAACCATCAACACTTGATGCTCCTTCTTGATTTCTACCTCCGCTGATTTCAGCATCGTGAAGAGCTCGGGAATTGTCTTCTCCATCCCTTGCATATTATAGTTCATCACGAAGCCTTTATAGCTTGGTGGCAGTGACTGAAGAACTCTGTCAATAACACTCTCATCTGGAAGATCAATTCCCAGCTGAGTCAAGTGGTTGTGGTACCCAGACATTCTGAGTATGTGTTCACTGACAGAACTGTTCTCCTCCATCTTACTGCTAAAGAACTTGTTGGAGACTTCATATCTCTCAACCCGGGCATTAGCTTGAAATATCAATTTCAGCTCTTGGAACATCTCATATGCTCCGTGGCGTTCAAAACGCTTTTGCAGTCCCGGTTCTAAGCCGTTGAGCATGGCACACTGAACTATCGAGTAGTCATCAGATCGAGCCTGCCAGGCGTTCACAACGTCTGCAATAGCTCCTGCAGCAGGTCCATCACCTAGCGGTGCATCAAGGACATAATTCTTCTGTGCAGCAATGAGGATAATCCTCAAGTTACGGACCCAGTCCGTGTAGTTGCTACCATCATCTTTCAACTTAGCTTTCTCTAGGAACGCATTAAAATTCAACGGAACAGTAGCACGGGCCATTTATCTACAACATAGATATGCAAAGAAACTATCAAGACTAAGTTCATGATAAATTAAGTTCAATTAATCAAATTACTAATGAACTCCCACTTAAATTAACATCCCTCAAGTTAACTAAGTGATACATGATACAAATCAACTAGCCCATGTCCGATCATCACGTGAGATGGGATAGTCATCAATGGTGAACATCTCCATGTTGATCATATCTACTATATGACTCATGTTCGACCTTTCGGTCTCCAGTGTTCCGAGACCATGTCTGTACATGCTAGGCTCGTCAAGTTTAACCCAAGTATTCTGCTTGTGTAAAACTGGCTTACACCCGTTGTATGTGAACGTAGAATCTATCACACCCGATCATCACGAGGTGCTTCAAAACGACGAACTTTAGCAACGGTGCATACTCGGGGAGAACACTTTTATCTTGAAATTTAGTGAAGGGATCATCTTATAATGCTACCGTCGTTCTAAGCAAAATAAGGTGCATAAAGGATAAACATCACATGCAATCAAAATATGTGACATGATATGGCCATCATCTTGTGCTTTTGATCTCCATCTCCAAAGCATCGTCATGATCTCCATCGTCACTGGCTCATCACCTTGATCTCCATCGTTGCGTCGTGGTCGTCTCGCCAACTATTGCTTCTACAACTATTGCTAACGCATAGCGATAAAGTAAAGCAATTACATGGCGCTTGCATTTCATACAATAAAGAGCCAACCATAAGGCTCCTACCGGTTGCCGATAAATTACAAAACATGATCATCTCATACAATAACGTATATCACATCATGTCTTGACCATATCGCATCACATCATACCCTGCAAAAACAAGTTAGACGTCCTCTACTTTGTTGTTGCAAGTTTTACGTGGCTGCTACGGGCTTCTAGCAAGAACCGTTCTTACCTACGGCACAAAACCACAATGGTGATTTATCAAGTTTGTTGTTTTAACCTTCAACAAGGACCGGCCGCAGTCAAATTCGATTCAACTAAAGTAGGAGAAACAGACACCCGCCAGCCACCTTTATGCAAAACAAGTTGCATGTCTGTCGATGGAACCGGTCTCATGTACGTGGACATGTAAGGTTGGTCCGGGCCGCTTCATCTTACAATACCGCCGAATAAAAATAAGACGTTGGTGGTAAGCAGTATGACGATCACCGCCCACAACTCTTTGTGTTCTACTCGTGCATATCATCTACGCATAGACCTGGCTCATGATGCCACTGTTGGGGAACGTTGCATGGAAAACAAAAAAATTCTACGCACACGCAAGATCTATCCATGGAGATGCATAGCTACGAGGGCGGGACTGTGTCTACATACCCTCGTAGACCGTAAGCGGAAGCGTTAGAACAACGCGGTTGATGTCGTCGAACAACTTCACGATCCAACCGACCGAGCACCGAACGTACGACACCTCCGCGTTCAGCACACGTTCAGCTCGGTGACGTCCTCGACTTCTTGATCCAGCAAGACGGAGAGGTAGTGGATGAGTTCCGGCAGCACGACGGCGTGGTGACGGTGATGGTGATGCTATCTTCGCAGGGCTTCGCCCAAGCACTGCGCAAATATGACCGAGGGACGGAACTGTGGAGGGGGGCGCCGCACACGGCTAAGACAATGTTGTCCTTTGGGGCGCCCCCTCTCCTCTATTTATATATGTGTAGGGGCTTGGAATAGAAGGAATAGTGCCACGTGAACAGTAACCATGAATAGTACACACGTGGACTTGGACTCCAAAGTCCAATCCTATTCCTACTAGGACTCTCCCTTTTTTCCTTCCCTAGCTGCGTGGGCTTTTGAGGACTTGGTGCGCCTGGCCCAATAAGGCCAGGGCGCCTCCCCTTAGCCCATGCCAGCCCTTTGGGACGTGGTGGACCCACTTGTGGACTTCCGGACCCCTCCGGAATCCTCCGGAACCTTCTGGAAGCTTCCCGGTACAATACCGAAAAACCTGCACCTTTTTCCGGAACCCAAAATATGACTTCCCATATATAAATCTTTACCTCTCGACCATTCCGAGACTCCTCGTGACGTCCGGGATCTCATCCGGGACTCCGAACAATATTCGGTTACCAATCCACATAACTCATATAACACTATATCGTCAACGAACGTTAAGCGTGCGGACCCTACGGGTTCGGGAATGATGTAGACATGACTGAGATGCCTCTCCGGTCAATAACCAATAGCGGAACCTGGATGCTCATATTGGTTCCTACATATTCCACGAAGATCTTATCGGTCGAACCGCAATGGCAACATACGTAATTCCCTTTGTCCGTCGGTATGTTACTTGCCCGAGATTCGATCGTCGGTATCTCCATACCTAGTTCAATCTCGTTACCGGCAAGTCTCTTTACTCGTTCCGTAATACATCATCCTATAACTAACTCCTTAGTCACTTTGCTTGCAAGCTTCTTATGATGTGCATTACCGAGAGGGCCCAGAGACACCTCTCCGAAACACGGAGTGACAAATCCCAGTCTCGATCCATGCCAACTCAACGGACACCTTCGGAGATACCTGTAGAGCATCTTTATGATCACCCAGTTACGTTGTGACGTTTGATAGCACACAAGGTATTCCTCCGGTATCCGGGAGTTGCATGATCTCATGGTCTGAGGAACATGTATTTGACATTCAAGAAAGCAGTAGCAATAAACAGAACGATCATATGCTAAGCTAACGGATGGGTCTTGTCCATCACATCATTCTCCTAATGATGTGATCCCGTTATCAAATGACAACTCATGTCTATGGTTAGGAAACCTTAACCATCTTTGATCAAAGAGCTAGTCTAGTAGAGGCTCACTAGGGACACGGTATTTGTTTATGTATTCACACATGTATTTAAGTTTCCGGTCAATACAATTCTAGCATGAATAATAAACCTTTATCATGAACAAGGAAATATAAAATAATAACAACTTTATTATTGCCTCTAGGGCAAATTTCCATCACATATGCATTTGGTGAATTAATCATGGATTGTAACAAGGAAATACACTCAATCAAAGAACAACTATTATAATTAAAGTCCTTGTAATCCAAAGTAGTGGGTGCATTACTATTTAAAGTTTTGACCTCTCCAAACCAACTTTTTTCATTTTTATCATCAAGATTATCACCCTCCAAGCAATTGGGACTCCTTCTATCTAAAGTTGACTCATCTCCAGTCCCTTTTTCATCAAGTTTTATGTTACTAAATAATGATTCAATAGGAGTGACACCAATCATTTTAAGATCCTCATCATTACTAGATAGTGACTCTGGTTTGGCAGCCATCCTATTCACTAGAGTTGTTTGTTTATCCGAGATTTTTCCTAGTAAATTTTCAGTATTAGCAAGTTGAGCCTGAAGGTTGGATACTTCTAGATTAACATCTTCAATTTGTTTATTGATAGCATCCAACAAGCTAGAATGTTCCTTAAGCTCTTCGGAAAAGAATTTATTTTGCTCAAATTACGAAGTCATAAAACTCTTAATGACATTTTCAATTTCAGACAATCTTCTGGTATAGAAACTATCGCGAAATTCCTCTAGCGACATAGTGACAAAACAAGTGAACTAGAAAACAAGCAAATAAAAATATTTTTGTGTTTTGGTAAAAAAAAATTAGAAGTGGGGGAGATGAAAACGAGAGGCAAATGCAAATAAAAGGCAAATAAAGTAAATGCAAGTGAATGATAGTTTGTCCGAAGGTACTTGGTAATTTTGATGATGTCTCCCCGGGAACGGCGCCAGAAATTCTTCCTGCTACTTGTAGTCTGCGTTGGTATTTCCCCGAAGAGGAGAGGATGATGTTGTACAGTAGAGATAAGTATTTCCCTCAGTTAAGAACCAAGGTTATCAATCCAGTAGGAGAACCAAGCACAATTCCGTTAAGCGCACCTGCACACACAAGAGCAAACACTTGCACCCAACGCAAATAAGAGGGTTGTCAATCCTCTTAGCGGTTATTTGCAAGGATTAAATCTTATCGAGGTAAATAGATAAACTAAATTACTAAACAAAATAAAAGAAAATAAATTGCAGCAAGGTATTTTTAGGTTTTTAATATATGATAAAGTAGACCGGGGGCCATAGTTTTCACTAGAGGCTTCTCTCTCGAACACATAGCATACGGTGGGTAAACAAATTACTGTTGGGCAATAGATAGAAAAGCAAATCATTATGATGGATTCATGGCAATGATCATGTATATAGGCATCACGTCCGAGACAAGTAGACCGACTCCTGCCTACATCTACTACTATTACTCCACCCATCGACCGCTATCCAGCATGCATCTAGGGTATTAAGTATGAAACAGAGTAACACCTTAAGCAAGATGACATGATGTAGACAAAGTAAACTCAAGCAATATGATTAAACCCCATCTTTTTATCCTTAATGGCAACAATACAAATATGTGTCATGTCCCCTTCTGTCACTGGGATTGAGTACCGCAAGATTGAACCCATCACAAAGCACCTCACCCATTGCAAGATAAATCAATCTAGTAGGCCAAACCAAATCAATAGATCGGAGAGAAATACAAAGCTATAACAATCATGCATAAAAGAATTCAGAGAAGACTCAAATATTTCTCATGAATAATCTGATCATAAACTCACAATTCATCGGATCCCAACAAAAACACCGCAAAAGAAGATTACATCGGATAGAACTCCAAGAACATCAAGGAGAACATGGTATTGAAGATCAAAGAGAGAGAAGAAGCCATCTAGATACTAGCTATGGACCCGTAGGTCTGTGGTAAACTACTCACACATCATCGGAAGGGAAGCAAGGTTGATGTAGAAGCCCTCCGTGATCGATTCCCCTTCCGGTAGAGTACCAAAAAAGGCCTACAGATGGGATCGCGGAAGAACAGAGGCTTGCAGCGGCGGAAAGGTTTTCTCTTCTGTCTCCCTGTTGGTTTGGGAATATTTGTGAATTTATAGCGAAGGAATTAGGTCAAGAGGTGCCACGAGGGGCCCACAAGCCTGGGGGGCGCGACCACCCCCCTAGGGCGCGCTCTCCAGGCTTGTCGCCTCCTCGTGACTCTTCCGGTGTTCTCCCGGAGCTTCCTGGGTCTCTTCTGGTCCAAAAAAAATTAATCCAAAGTTTTTTTCTCGTTTGGACACTTTTTGATAATAATTTTTGTAAAGGCAAAAACAAGCAGAAAACAGCAACTGGCACTGGGCACTGGGTTAATAGGTTAGTCCCAAAAAATGATATACAATGGCATATAATTGCATATAAAACATCCAAGATTGATATTATAATAGCATGGAACAATCAAAAATTATAGATACGTTGGAGACGTATCAGTCGTCGTTGCCGTCGGGCTCGGTATGGGGAAGGATGAGATCTCACGACTATGTAGGAGATGAGGTGATGGTGTGGGCTTCATTGCGGCTCTTGCTCCATGGAAATCGTGCCATGCTTCGACGCTCTCGGGAGGCATAGTGATAACCCACAAGTATAGGGGATCGCAACAGTTTTCGCGGGTAGTATTTCACCTAGATTTATTGATTCGACACAAGGGGAGCCAAAGAATATTTGCGAGTATTAGCAGTTGAGTTGTCAATTCAACCACACCTGGAGAACAAATATCTGCAACAAAGTATTTAGTAGCATAGTAGTATGATAGTTTTGGTAGCAGTAGTAACAGTTGAGGGTGTCCCGGACTAGGGGGTACTCGGGCTGCCGGCCTATCTCTCGTAGGCCGGGCTGGTGGGCCGCTCTCTATTCGTTGATGGAAGGCCGGATTGTGGGCGACCCCGCGTATCAGAAGGAAACCTCCGAAGACTTGGCGTCTCCTCCAAGGAATAATTGGCGTGGCTGGCATGTTTATCCCCTAATGGTAACCGACCATGTGTAACCCTAGGACCCTCTGGTGTCTATATAAACCAGAGGGTTTAGTCCGTAGAGGATCATCATATTCATAGCCTAGGGTTTAGCCCATTTGATCTCGAGGTAGATCAACTCTGTAACCTTCGTACAATCACATCAATACAGTCTAGCAAGACGTAGGGTATTACCTCCTCGAGAGGGCCCGAACCTGGGTAAATCGCCGTCTCTACGATCTCTGTTACCCATTGATTCCTAGACTCACAGTTCGGATCCCCTACCCGAGATCTGCCGGTTTTGGTACCGACATTGGTGCTTTCATTGAGAGTTCCGCCGTGGGTCGTCAAGGATCAATGGCTCGCCTTCTCATCAGCGATGTAATCCGCAGCGGGGACATCTTCGTCCCCGGACAGCTCTTCGCGTTCGGCAGCATTGTGCTGCACGCCGATCCGACCGATCACCTTGACCAGGTCGGTAGCTTCGCCCCTGAGCATGAAATCAGGTTCGGAGGCCTTGAGTACGTCGCCGATGCTCGAGGCGATCTGGTTTTTACTGGATTCTCGGCTTTATCCGAGGAACCTACCCACCCCAAGGCCTTGACCTCGGATGCTCTCCCCGTCCCTGTTCCCGGGCCGAGCCTCAGTTCGGATCTAGCCTTGAGTTCAGATCCAACCCCAGTGCCAGAAAACCAGGGGTCACCCTTGGCCGAGCGCATTCACAGTATTGGCGCGCTGGAGCTCGACTCCGACGGATGCCCGGACATGAATCCGGTCGACCTCTCATCTTTAAACGAGATGTTAGATCGGATCCAGAGGATGAGTATCGCGGATGGCCCGCCCTCGGACCAGGAGCAGGCCGGACAGGAGGCCAGCCGCGGGGAATTTTGCGTCCCACCCACCACCCACTTGGTAGCCACTGTCGAAGACTTAACCGACATGCTGGACTACGCCTCCGAGGAGGCTGACTACATGGACGAGGATATCGGTGTCCCACCCTATACGACTCCTTCCCTTACCACTTCCAACACCGGAAAGTGGACCGCCACTTCCACCTATGACGTTTACATGGTCGATACCCCCAAGAAGGATGGCGACACGACTATGAAAGACGGTGACGATCCCACCGAAGAACCGCCTAGGCGCCGACGACGGCGAGCTAGAGGGCGAGGAAAGGGCAAGGAGAATCACACAGACACGAACGACACCGGGGATAACGAAACTCCGGACAACTTAGGGGAGCTCAGTGAAAACACCCCCGAGCAGCACCATGACGCCGCTGAAGGGCAGGAAGACCAGGGTGACCCGGAGGACCTCGAGGATTCCGAGGACAGTAATTACCTCCCTCCGCCCGAAGAGGAGGACAGCCTCGGACCCGAAGACTTCATTGTCCCAGAGGACCCCCTGGAGCAAGAGAAATTCAAACGGCAACTCATCGCCACTGCCCGAAGCTTGAAGAGGAAACAACAACAGCTAAAAGCCGAACAGGATACGCTCAATGATAGATGGACGATGGTCTTAGCTGCCGAAGAAGGCCTTGACGATCAGCGTCAAGGTCAATACAAGAGTTATCCAAAGCGGCGCTTACTCCCAGAATTTGAGGATGAGGCCTTTGAGCCCATGCCTCCCAGACGAACTTACGCAAACCAGCCCGACCGCCCCCCTCGAGGACGAGATAGGCCGGTTGTGGAAACTGAACTCCCACCCGTGCCCCCTCGAGGACGGGATAGGGCGGCCGAAACCGAACTCCCACCCGTACCCCCTCAAGGACTGGATAGGGCGGCTGAAACCGAATACCCACTCGCGCCTCCTCGCCGAGCAGGCAAAGACCCGGTTCAACCGGACGACCAATACAATCTGCGCCACGACCTGAACGCCAGAGGGATCCAGTCGAGATCCATCTATGGATCCACAGGATACGTGCCCGCTGGACGGGACGGATACCAAGCCTGGCGCGATAGGAACGACAGATCTCGGGAGCAGCACCGTGCCCGGATGATAACCGATCTCCGGCGCGATGTGGCCCGGGCCAGGGGCGCCGCACACCCAATGTGTTTCACTGATGAGGTGATGCAGCATCAATCCCCCGAGGGGTTTAAACCCGTCAATATAGAATCTTACGATGGGACAACTGACCCAGCCGTGTGGATTGAGGATTTTCTTCTCCACATTCATATGGCCCGAGGAGATGATCTCCACGTCATTAAGTACTTACCGTTGAAACTCAAGGGACCAGCAAGGCATTGGCTGAACAGCCTACCCGAAAATTCCATCGGGAGCTGGGAAGAGCTCGAGGATGCATTCCGAGCTAACTTTCAAGGAACCTATGTTCGGCCACCGGACGCCGATGACCTGAGCCATGTCATTCAGTAGCCCGAAGAATCAGCCCAGCAATTCTGGAACCGGTTCTTGACCAAGAAGAACCATATCGTCGACTGTCCGGACGCCGAAGTGATTGCGGTATTCAAACACAGTATTCGGGACGAGTGGCTCGCCCGCCAGCTCGGCCATGACAAGCCGAGAACAATGTCGGCCCTTACCTCCCTAATGACCCGCTTTTGCGCGGGTGAGGATAGTTGGTTAGCTCGTCGAAGCAACCACCCCGAAGACCTCGGCACTTCAGAGGCCCGGGACGGGAACGGGAAACCCCGGCGCAATAGGAACAATAAGCACCGGCACTCAAACAACGGCAGTGAAGCCGATGACGCAGCAGTCAACGCCGGATTCAGCGGCTCGAAATCGGGACCCCGGAAAAAACCCTCTAAAGGGAACCGGGATGGCCCGTCTGCGCTGGACAGAATATTGGATAGGCCCTGCCAGATTCACGGCACCCCTAACAAGCTCGCTAACCATACCAACCATAACTGTTGGGTAATCAAACAGGCCGGCAAGGTCACAACCGAAGAACAGGGCAAGGGCCCCCGCAGCGAGGATGACGAAAAACCTCGCAGGCCGAACAATAGAGGCCAGAAGCAGTTCCCTCCAGAGGTCAAAACCGTGAACATGATTTATGTCATGCATATACCGAAGAAGGAGCGAAAACGCGCACTTCGGGATGTCTACGCCTTAGAGCCGGTAGCCCCGAAATTCAACCCATGGTCGGCTTGCCCGATCACTTTCGACCGTCGAGACCATCCGACCAGTATACGCCATGGAGGAACGGTGGCTCTAGTGCTCGACCCCATAGTGGACGGATTTCACCTCACTAGAGTCCTTATGGACGGAGGTAGTAGCCTCAATCTGATTTACTCAGATACCGTGAGGAAAATGGGGATCGACCCGTCAAGGATCAAACCCAGCAGCACCACCTTTAAAGGTGTAATCCCAGGTGTCGAGGCACGCTGCACGGGATCCGTGACATTGGAAGTCGTCTTCGGCTCGCCCGATAACTTCCGCAGCAAGGACTTGATCTTCGAATTGTCCCCTTTCGCAACGGTTACCACGCACTCCTTGGCCGGACTGAGTTCGCCCGCTTCAACGCCGTCCCGCACTATGCATACCTGAAGCTCAAGATGCCAGGACCTAAGGGCGTTATTACCATTAACGGTAACACCGAGCGCTCACTCCGAACAGAGGAACACACGGCGGCTCTAGCCGCCGAAGTCCAAGCCGCTGAAGAGGCGTCACAAGCCTAGTCTACTGTCAAGACACTGGACGCACGCAAGCGCTCCCGAGCTGTAGCCTCGGTCCCGGAGCACTCCCATGCTCACCCTGCATAGGGGTACGTGCCCCACAGCACGGCCCACCTAGTCATGAAATACGTACCTCGGGTGCACAATTTCGCACTCAAAATTCCATGGGCAGTTGTGGGGACACATGAAACAAGGGCCGAGAGCTCGGCTCGACCGAGCAATGGCCAACAGATTTCTTCGAATCAACATCAACAATGGGCACCATCTAGGGCCTGATCAGCGTCAACCTGATACACCACGGCGACTTCTCAAAACCCTTTCCCAAGGGCTCGTCTGCCGAACATTACTACTTCCGCCGAACATACGGTCGACAGCTTCGCTCATACGGAAGCTTCTTCAAGAGCAAAGGCACAGACGTGCAACAGGGCGTAGTAGGGACGTCAAACCACTCATGAAGGCCCTGTGTAAACCTTTACTCTAATGTATTTATTTCATAAGTATCTATCAAAGTTACTTCGGCAATCCGGATTGTATGATTGGACGTCACACATTCAACGGAAATAAAGACCAGTTTTTCTCTGGTAATTGCGCTTTCATCCGTGTTGCATATTCCTTTCCGCTTTTTCAATCCGAAGCAAACTATTACGATACGTCCCTTTTATAGTAACCGGCTAATAGACCGGGGGCTCGAACATAAATCTTGCCTCAAACTTTATCCCGGCACTTACTTTATGTGCTCGGCGTCATGGATATTGCACTATATGAATTAGTTCCGAATTGCGTCTTTGGTCAATAGTTGGGTTGCCCGGCTCCTGTGTTTACCCCCTTACGTTCCGCACTGTTTGGCTAAGAGGGTAAAGGGAGAACCACTGCGATTGTACTTCTAGCTAGCCTGGTTAAGTACCTCAGTGGAGAAAGCCGAAAACTGACCGTCACAATAAGCGAGAACTGGTCGGCGATCCGATGACTCGTGTCAAACCAAAAATCGTTGGAGGTTAGTCCGTGTTAAACGCAGGGTTCTCTGTTACAGAAACCATGTGATGATGGTATCAACCGCGGCTCGTCCGAATATCACAAACACTGGGGGCTAGTCACCAGCCCCCGCAGTCAAGCTCCTATGGCTAAGTGAAAGCACTAAAACCGCATTGTCTGATTGCCTGGTTTTCCGTACATACAACCGCCTCCGGGCACCGAGATGTCGGCTAAGGGTTCAAGTATTACGAGAAAACACCCCATGCAGTATCTACAAGGGGGCTGAAGCCGACGACTGGTAACTTTCAGTTTAAAAACGGCCGCACAGGAGTCAAAATTAACATACGCAAGCACTATATTCACAGCCAACAACTTGCATCACAATTAAACAAAAGTTTTAACTCCTTGGCTACGAGGAAAATTAAACTACTCATAAATTACATCTTTTGAGCACTGGGCCTCTATTGCCCGAGCACCATCCATCACGATGGGAAAATACTGCTCGGGGCGCCTATGCTCCTTCCCAGGGGGTGGAGCTCCGGTAGCCATCTCGGCTGGCTTGATCTTCGGCCAGTGCACCATGGTCTTGCCGAAGGCCATCCGAGCTCCTTCGATGCACGCGGAGCGCTTCCAAGCATCAATCCGGGGCCCGGCATCATACAGCCTCTGCACCAACCCAAAATAGCTGCTCGGCAGCGGCTCTGAAGGCCACAGCTTGACGCAGAGGTCCTTCATCACGGGCTCCGCCATCCGATGTAGCTCCATCAGCTGCTTCATCTGGTTGTTAAGGAGGGGAGGGTGTTCGGGCGCCTGAAATTGCGCCCAAAACAGCCTTTGTTCGGCCCGGCCCTCCTGGGCGGCGAAGTACCTCGCCGCATCAGCCGCACTCCTCGGGAGGTCCGCAAAGGCGCCTGCAGAACGCCACACCCGCGTGAGCAACGCGAACCTGTTACCTCCAAACACACTTTGCAGCAAATATGGCTTACCATCCGCAATGAGCTTCACTTGGCGGAGCTCCTCCTGGTAGCCGCGCGCCTCTGTCCGCGCTTCCTTGGCCGCCGACCCCAGTGAGGTTAGCTCGGCGGCCTGCTCTTTATTCTTTTGCTCGAGAGCCTCACACTTCGTGACGGCATTCGCGAGCTCTTGTTGCACTTCCGCCACTCTGGCTTCGTGCTTCTGACTAGCGGTTTTCACCATAGTCAGTTCGGCAGCTGCCTGTTCGGTTTTCACTCTGCAGCTGACTAGCGGTTTTCACTCTGCTTCGCCGCTTCCAGCTGAGCTGTCCTCAGCGCGGCCTTGAGGTTCTCAACCTCCGCGGTGGCAGCTGTAGTCATCTCCACTGATTTTGTTTAGGCTGCTTTATGCCTTACTTCACAAAAATGCAAATGGCTGTAGTAAATATTGCTGTTCGGACTTACCCTGCGCCTCGTCGAACCTCTTGTTCACCAGGCTGAGGTCATCTTTGGAGCTTTTGAGCTTCCGATTCAGCTCGGCCTACTCATCGGCGTTGGCGGCTGCGGCCGAAGACGATGCCTACGCATCACTCTACGCATGTTAGTATCCGAGATATCAATTTTTGATCCTCTGACCGGCTTTGATCAAGCCAGTTAGAGTCTCGGGGGCTACTGTGTATGAGGCTATACATTTGTACAATAGAAATTCTTTAAAGGAAAACATTACTTGGCTCACCTTGAAGCCGGCGAGAAGACCATTGAAAGCCTCCTTCAGTCCGCTATCCACGGACTGAAGACTTTGCAACACCGCGCCCATAAGGGCACGGTGCTCTTCGGCGATAGAGGAGCTGGTTAGAGCATCCTCCATCTCATCCGGCCACCCAGTCGACGCCCGCTCTGGGGCGGGCGGGGGTGGCGGGGGCACTTCAGTCTCTTCCCTCTGAAGGACCGGGGCGCCCGGCTCCGGACGCCTCGACGACTCCGGAGCCGCTCTTGGAGAGAGCTCGAATTGCCCGGGCTCCTCCTCTTCGTTAACCAGAGGGGCCCTCCCCTCCTGGTCTTCGGCGACCGAGGTGTTCGCCTCGGCCATGATGACGTCGCCCCCTCCCCCTGTGTGCGGCGCGGGAGGGGTCCTCCTCGACAGGACCTCCTCGACAGGACCTCCTCGGCCTCCTCGGCGATTGGGGGAGGCGAGGCGCGCGACTCGGTCCCGCTCTCCGCTAGCGCGGCCGGGGGAGAGTCCCCCTCCGAAACCCGGTCGGCAGGGAGGTCGCGCAGCGGGCTGCGATGTCAAAAGCGAACAGTGAATCGATATCGAGCTTAATTCGGCCGAAAATACTTATGCGGATATTGCAATGCGTACCTTTGGGCCTGTGGTTTGGCCCTAGGGATCCTCTGAGGAACCTCTTCGGAGGCCTCAGAGTCCTCGGCAGAAGCCGAGCTATTGTCGGATAGGGCCACCTTGGCCCTGCGAGCTCTCTTGAGGGAGGGGCGAAGCGGCTCCTCCTCGACGTCTTCGGACGCCGCCCTTTTTCCTGTTCGGGAGGAATCATCTTTCTCCCCTTCTCCTCCCGGCTCCTTTTCCTCCTCTTGTGCGGAAGGAGCGTGGGTGTCCTCGGATCCGGCATCCGGGGGTCCTCGGGAGCGGAGGCCCTCTCTGGCCTCCCTCTTCGGGTCCTTCTTCTTCTCCTTCCTCTCCAGCGCCTCGTATGCCTCCACGGCCAACATGGCCGTCAGTAGGGGTGTCCTGGGCCCCTCTGGCAGCGGCGCCGGACTGTTGATCTGCTCGGCCTTCTTTAGCCAGTTCTGCGGAGAGGAAGTAAAAAAGCTAAGTACCTTGTCAAGGGGGAACAGTTTGAGTATAAGAACAAAATTAGTCATACCTCCCGTGAGGGGTTTGCGGCGTCGAGTCCGATGTCCTCCTCCTCGGCCAGCCAGTCCTTCTGCGGCTTGAACAACGGCCTCCACAGCTGAGCGTGGGTGGTGCGGAAGAAGTTGCGCATGGTGGCCGGGTCTTCAGGCTTGTAGGCCCACATGGGGGAGGCCCTGTCCTGGCATGGGAGTATTCGGCGGCCGAGCATGATCTGGATCACGTTGGGCAGCTCGACGCCCTGCTCTATCAACTTGGTGATCCGGTTCTACAGCTGCGCCACCTCCTTGTTCACCCCCCAGTCGAGGCCTTTCTTGGTCCATGAGACCAGCCTCGTAGGGGGTCCGGATCGGAAGGCCGGAATCGCCCCCCAACCCGCACTCCTCGGCTCGGTGATGTAGAACCATTCCTTCTGCCAGACCTTGACGGTCTCGATGAAGGTGCCCTCTGGCCACTCCACTCGGGGGAGTTTGCTGACCATAGCACCCCCGTAGTTCGCTTGTTAGCCGTCGACGATCTTCGGCTTGATGTTGAAGACCTTCAGCCACAGGCCGAAGCGTGGCCGAATCCGAAGAAAGGCTTCGCAGATGATGATGAAGGCCGAGATGTGGAGGAAGGAGTTCGGCGCGAGATCGTGGAAATCGAGCTCGTAGAAGAACATGAGGCCCCTGACGAAGGGATGGAGGGGAAAGCCCAGACCTCGAATGAAGTGAGGCAGGAATACCACCCTCTCGCCCTGCCGCGGCGTGGGGATGACCTGGCCGGCCTCTGAGGCACGGTGGGCGACGTTGGCGGGGAGGTAGCCCGCGTCCTTCAGCTCCAAGATGGCGCTCTCGGTGACGACGGATGCCCCCCACTTGCCTTTGGATCCAGAGCCCGCCATTGCTGGATTGAAACTAGTGGCCGGAGTTGTTCTTGGAAAGGAAAGTGGATCTGGGCGCTGGAGCTCAAGGAATGGGGAAGGCAATGGCAAGGACAGAGATGGGAGCGTGCAACGGAAATGAAGACCATCCCCCTTTTATGGGCTGTAAAACCCACGGCCCCTTTACTGCACCGCAGTCCTCGCCATTTCCCCATGTAACCGTGCCATCATGCGCGCGTGGGGCGGGGCAGATTATTGATCATATCCCTAAAAACCAGGGCACGATCTCCATATCGACGGGACGTGCCAATGGAAAAACCACCTCGAACTGCGGATCGAGTTTTTCATAAAAACAACTCGTGGTCGTGGCACATTGTGACCCCTCGGTAAAAAGTTGTCAGTGGGGGGTACTGTTCACACCGAAGTGACTAGCCTTCAGGGCTAAGTTATCGATACCCCTTGGTGACCGAAGTGTATTTCGGGGCGTGTGCGGCCGGGCAACGCTTAAAGACTCGACCCGGAGGAGATACAGGCTGGTCATTGATATCACAGAAGGAAGGGAACTGGTCCACAAAGCCGATGATGTTTGCCATCTACCTCGGCTTCGAAGACTAGTTCGGGGGCTACTGAGGGTGTCTCGGACTAGGGGGTACTCGGGCTGCCGGCCTATCTCTCATAGGCCGGGCTGGTGGGCCGCTCTCTATTCGTCGATGGAAGGCCGGATTGTGGGAGACCCCGCGTATCAGAAGGAAACCTCCGAAGACTTGGTGTCTCCTCCAAGGAATAATTGGCGTGGCTGGCATGTTTATTCCCTAATGGTAACCGACCATGTGTAACCCTAGGACCCTCTGGTGTCTATATAAACCAGAGGGTTTAGTCCGTAGAGGATCATCATATTCATAGCCTAGGGTTTAGCCCATCTGATCTCGAGGTAGATCAACTCTGTAACCTTCGTACAATCACATCAATACAATCTAGCGGGACTTAGGGTATTACCTCCTCGAGAGGGCCCGAACCTGGGTAAATCGCCGTCTCTACGATCTCTGTTACCCATTGATTCCTAGACCGACAGTTCGGATCCCCTACCCGAGATCTGCCGGTTTTGGTACCAACATAACAGCAGTAACAAAGACAGTAACAGTAGCAATTTTGTAGCTATTGTAACAGCAGCAACAACGAAAGTAATTTAGCAAAGATCAATATGAGAAAGTCGTAGGCATTGGATCGGTGATGGATAATTATGTTGGATGACATTCATCATGTAACATTCACAACCTACGTCGATACACAATGTAACACCCCTATGTAATGAGCTACAGTGATCCTCATGATTATGCTTAATCACTTTGGTTTGCAAGGCTTGATCAATAAGGATTCATATCTCATTTCAAATTCCACCACTGAATTCAAATTCAAATTGCAAGTGAAATTTAAAGTTTCACAAACTTGTTTGAAAAATAGTTCATGTTTTAGCAAATATTCCATATGTAATTAATGTGGAAGAAAACCATACAACTTGTTTGCTCATTTGGAATCTAGAAGCTAAAACAGTACCCAAAACAACTGATTTAATCCCTTCCTCTTTAGAACAAAATTCAAATGAAATTATAATGCCCTCAAACTTTTTGTGGCAGTGCTATATAATGCAATGATAATTATGTGACAAGTTGCATATTTTACAAAAGCCAAATAGTGGCTAAAGAAAATACAAGACAGAAGTAAAAGGAGAAAACAGAAAAGAAGAAAAAAGAAATGGAAAAAATGCAACTGTGCATTTAAGCCCACAGCCGCACAGTGCCCGTGGCCCAGCCCAACGCGGTCACCCTCAACCTCCAGCTCACTCCCGCACTGCTGTCGCCGCAGCATGCGTGCAAGCGCTCGCCCCCCCCCTCGCGTGCGCTCGACAGCGCGCTGCTACAGCGCCGCGGACGCCTACTAACCCCACGCCCCTCCCCCCGGCGAACCCTAGCCCTCCTTCTCCCTCTCTCTCACTCTCCCGTCTCATCCCGAACGCCGCCATGGACGAACCTCACTGAAGCACGCGGCCACTGGCGTCCTCTCTTCCCCACAACCTGTTCAGGAGCTCCGGCGACCTCGACTCCTTCGTCCTGGTGCTCTGTTCGTCCCGGGGAGCAGCGCAACGCCGCCGTCGTCTCGCCCCCTTCCATCGGCCAACACCACTGCACCCCATCGATCTGCCTCGCCCCTGCGCTCCTAATCTTTTCGCCGGCCACCTTGAGCCACCCGGTGAGCACCGCATCTCTCCCCTCTCTCCGCTGCTCGTCTAGCTGCTACTGCTGGCCGCTGCCATCGTTGCTGCTCCGGCCGCCGCCGTGGCTGTTTAGCTCCGTGCCCCTGACCCTCTCCGCTCGTTATTGCCGCGCCAATGAGCTCCTGCTAGCCGTAGCTGCCGCCTGTGCCGGTAGCTCGCACGCTTGTTCGCTCTTCGCCATTTTCCACCGGAGCCCGAGCGCAACCGTCGTCGGCCGTCCTTGGTCCGGCCACCTCCGGCCACTCCCAGCCCCCGTGACCACCGCCATTGGGTGCGCGACGTCGAGCTACGCCCGTAGAGCCTAGCCACGGGTCCGGAGACCCTCTATAGCCAAATCCCGCGGCCCTCTCGAGCCTCCGCCAAGTTTTTTTGGCACCGGCGGCTGAACGCCGGCCGCGCGCCGACGTGGCTGGCCTGGGGCCCACATTGGGTCGCTGCCAGTGGGTCCCGTTGGCTGAGTTGACCTGGTCAACTCTGCTGACTAGGCAGCCCCAGCCACTGACAGGTGGCCCCCACGTTTAATTAAACATTTTTATAAATTAACTTAATCTATTAAATTGATCTGACACTGACAGTGGGTCCCACTAGTTAATTAGTTAATTAGTTAACTTAATCTGTTGTTTAAAAATGTCTCAGTCTATGACAAGGTGGTCCCACTTGTCAGCTTGACCAAGTCAACTGGCAGTGTTGACTGCTGACTGGGCTTTGACTGGCCCCACATGTCATTGACTATGGCTGCCTCTGCCCTGAGTAATAAAAGCATTTTACTATTTAATTTTCGAATTAAATAATTAAAACAAATTCAGAAATTGTTTAAAACTTTGATAAATCATATAAAATAATCCGTAACTCGGATGAAAATAATTTATATATGAAAAATGATCAGAAAAATAAGACGAATCCGAATATGCCATCCACATACCTGTCACATGCCTCTAACAATTCAAACATGGAACCTTCCCCTCCGGGTCATCTGTCTGACAGATGCCTAAAACCGGGAAAATATTCCCAGATATTTCCCGCTCCGTCTCTAACCTGTAGCACTGCGTTAGGTCACCCCTCTCACAGCATATTGCCATGCCATGCATTTGTGTTGCATTTGTTTGCTTTATATTTGTTGTTTCTTCCCCCCTCTTCTCTCCGGTAGACCCCGAGACCGACGCTGCTCCCGAGTACGACTACGCCCCTGACGTCCAGCCCCTCTCAGCAGAGTTTCCAGGCAAGCAAAACCCACTTGATCATTCCTATATCGCCCATTCCTTTTCTCCCATGCTTGCATTAGATTTTGCTACTGTATTTGATTGCTCCTATTCTGATGCATAGCCTGATTTTGTAACCTGCTGTTGATACTTTACCTGTTGTCCTATATGCTTAGTATAGGTTGGTTAGTGATCCATCAGAGGCCCTACATCCTTGTTCGTGTTGCCAGGCTTTACTATCGAAAGATTCGATCAATGCGATCGATGTACAGAGACCGGCACAGCACCGCACACCCCCTTAATTGTACGACTCTGCAGAGTTACCATCGAGTGCCGAGGGTGATACCTCTTACCTCACTCCTGATGTTACCTCTGTAGTGTAGCTAGTCAGTTGTGGGTTACCGAGGGTGATTCCTCTTTCACCACCTCCGATGATGCCTCTGTCGTGCAACCCCTCAAGTGTGAACCCATCGAGGGTGATTCCTCCAAGTTCACCTTGACGGGTACATCGAGTGGGAGTCCATCGAGGGTGATTCCTCGGACTTTCCCCTTGCTGATAAAACACACTGTTACATTAAACTGTTGCCCTGTTACTGTTAACGCGGGACTGAAGGGACAGGCAGTACCACCCCGGTTGAGGTGGACCTGAGTTCCTGACAGTCTCTTGAATAAGTCGGGTCGACCCCGAGGGGTACCCGCGAGAGATGTGAAGTTGGGTTGACCGTGAGGGTACCTGCGAGATAATTACGCGGCATGGCCGGGCAGGCAGACCGCCCCAGGAGAGGGATGGGCCTGACCCTTGCCGTAAGTCCGCGAGACGGGGTGACAGGACCACAGATCGTGGAGCACTAAACGTCACCGCGAGCTCCCAACACACTAATGGGTTAGGATATGTGATCTGAGTAGGCCTCTGGCCTTTTCGCACTAACCACAACGCGGGTTAGCACTCGGCGTCATACGTTTCTCCTGAAAGCTCTATCAGACGTCCAGTTCAGCATTGCGGCATGGCTGGGCCGGCGCCATCCAGGACAGAGGTGGTGCCTGGACTCGCCCTGCTCGCAACGACCCGGAGTGCAAAGGGTGATGGGCCCAAGACCCCTGAGCACTTAGGATGTAGACCGGCGGGGACCTCTCTGCGGAGCCTAGGTAGGACTACGTCGTGTTGATCAGCCGAGGCCGGGCATGACTCGGAAAAGTGTGTCCGGCCAGAGTTAATCGAGCGTGTTGGGTAAGTTGGTGCACCCCTGTAGGGAAGTTATCTATTCGAATAGCCGTGTCCACGGTAACAGGACGCTCGGAGAGTATCCTGATCTACTACAACTAGAACTGGATACCTGTGATACTTAATTAATATGTTAGCTCCGGGATTGCTTTCTCACAAGGTGTCGGGGAAGGATCTCTGGGCCTTGCTATTATATAATTATTGCTTTATTATATGCTAATCTGCACTCTTCTAATGCTGCAAGACACTGCAAGATGCTAGTCTTCGATAGGCTAGGCCTTCCCTCTATTCTGGCATTTTGCAGTACCGTCCACAGATACAGCCCCTTCATTTGATACCGAAGAATGATTAGCATAGTTCTGATGTAAGTCTTGCGAGTACATTGGATGAGTACTCACGGTTGCTTTGCTTCCTCTTTTTCTACGTACCTGATTGCTGCTATCAGATGACGGAGCCCCGGAGCCAGCTGACCTCGTTGACGACTACTACTACCCCGACGGAGCTTACTACTACATGGAGACCGACGACCAGGAGTAGTTTAGGAGGCTCCCAGGCAGGAGGCCTGCGCCTTTTCGATCTAGTTGTCATTGTTTTGCTCAGCCTTCTTAAGGCAAACTTGTCTAATTATATCTGTACTCAGATACTTATGCTTCCGTTGATGCTTGTGTAACTCGAGCTTATGTATTCGAGCCCTCGAGGCCCCTGGCTTGTAATATAAAGCTTGTATTATTTTATTTTGTGTCTAGAGTTGTGTTGTGATATCTTCCCATGAGTCCCTGGGCTTGATCGTGCGCATTTGCGTGTATGATTAGTGCACGATTGAGTCGGGGCGTCACAAGTTGGTATCAGAGCCAACTGCCTGTAGGATGCTCCTTTCCAACTCCTTGGCCGAAGTTGAGTCTAGTCTTTGAAAAACTGTTTTACTAACCTTGTTGTGTGGCTTACAGGCCCACATCGCCAATGGATGGGATTAGGATCTTTTATTCCTCTTCCTTACTCTGGGACTCTGATCTCTCTTCTATTCGGGTTAAAGATTTTGCTAACTCTAACATTAGGTTCTCGTGTTCACATCCATCCGGAGAGCTGGATTATCTGCAATTATTCCTTTCATGTTTATCTTGTGATTCTCACACTGTCTTTTGACATCTTTTGAACTCCTTGAGCTTAAGGAGGAAATCGACAAATCACTTCGCAAATTTTTCATTCGTCCAAGTTCCTCTGCTTGGGGAGCACCTTCTCTCTTTGTTAAGAAGGATGGTATGAACCGGTTGGTCCAAGATTACCGGCCTATCATCCAGGCAACCATACAGAATAAGTATCTGCTTCCTCGGATCAACGATCTGTATGATCAACTTGCTGGTTCCTCTGTATTCTCTAAACTCGATCTGAGGTTGGGTTACCACCATATCCGAGTTCATGAAGAGGATATTCCGAAGACTGCTTTCATTACTCGCTATGGTTCATACGAGTACACCGTCATGTCCTTTGGTTTAACCAATGCTCCAGCAACGTTCTCCCGCTTGATGAACTATATCTTCATGGATTACCTCGACAAGTTCGTCGTAGTTTATCTGGATGATATCCTAGTGTATTCCAAGAATAAGGAAGAACATGCTGAACATCTTCATCTTGTACTGGAAAAGCTTTGAGAGCCTCAACTATATGCCAAGTATTCCAAGTGTAAATTCTGGTTATCCGAAGTGACCTATCTTGGTCATGTGATTTCCAAGGATGGTATTGCTGTCAACCCAGAGCGAGTTCAGGCTATTCTTGACTGGACTCCCCCAAAGAATGTCAAGCAAGTTAGGAGTTTTCTCGGACTCGCCAGCTATTACCACCGCAGTTTTCTCACATCCACGAGGTCTTCCATGTCTCGCAACTTCGTCGATGCTTCAAGGATCCGCACCATGCAGTGGATCATGAGATGCTCGAATTGCAAGATGATCTCTTATAAAGAGCATCCAATCCACATTTTGGATCAAGCTGAACCACAGACCCGTCAGAAGACAACCAAGTTCCTTAAAGTGCAGTGGTCGAATCATACTGAAAATGAAGCCACTTGGGAACGTGAGGATCGCCTTCGTGAACAATATGTCGATCTCTTTCCTTCTACCTCCTGAATTCTCGGGACGAGAATTTCTTTTAGAGGAGGAGAATTGTAACACCCCTATGTAATGAGCTACAGTGATCCTCATGATTATGCTTAATCACATTGGTTTGCAAGGCTTGATCAATATGGATTCATATCTCATTTCAAATTCCACCACTGAATTCAAATTCAAATTGCAAGTGAAATTTAAAGTTTCACAAACTTGTCTGAAAAATAGTTCATGTTTTAGCAAATATTCCATATGTAATTAATGTGGAAGAAAACCATACAACTTGTTTGCTCATTTGGAATCTAGAAGCTAAAACAGTACCCAAAACAACTCATTTAATCCCTTCCTCTTTAGAACAAAATTCAAATGAAATTATAATGCCCTCAAACTTCTTGTGGCAGTGCTATATAATGCAATGATAATTATGTGACAAGTTGCATATTTTACAAAAGCCAAATAGTGGCTAAAGAAAATACAAGACAGAAGTAAAAGGAGAAAACAGAAAAGAAGAAAAAGGAAATGGAAAAATGCAACTGTGTACTTAAGCCCACAGCCGCACAGTGCCCGTGGCCCAGCCCACCGCGGTCACCCTCAACCTCCTGCTCACTCCCGCACTGCTGTCGCCGCAGCATGCATGCAAGCGCTTGTCCCCCCTCGCGTGCGCTCGACAGCGCGCTGCTACAGCGCCGCGGACGCCTACTAACCCCACGTCCCTCCCCCCGGCGAACCCTAGCCCTCCTTCTCCCTCTCTCTCACTCTCCCGTCTCATCCCGAACGCCGCCATGGACGAACCTCACTGAAGCACGCGGCCACCGGCGTCCTCTCTTCCCCACAACCTGTTCAGGAGCTCCGGCGACCTCGACTCCTTCGTCCTGGTGCTCTGCTTCGTCCCGGGGAGCAGCGCAACGCCGCCATCGTCTCGCCCCCTTCCGTCGGCCGACACCACTACACCCCATCGATCTGCCTCGCCCCTGTGCTCGTAATCTTTTCGCCGGCCACCTTGAGCCACCCGGTGAGCACCGCATCTCTCCCCTCTCACCGCTGCTCGTCTAGCTGCTACTGCTGGCCGCTGCCATCGCTGCTGCTCCGGCCGCCGCCGTGGCTGTTTAGCTCTGTGCTCCCGACCCTCTCCGCTCGTTATTGCCGCGCTAGTGAGCTCCTGCTAACCGTAGCTGCCGCCTGTGCCGGTAGCTCGCACGCTCGTTCGCTCTTCGCCATTTTCCATCGGAGCCCGAGCGCAACCGTCGTCGGCCGTCCTTGGTCCGGCCACCTCCGGCCACTCCCAGCCCCCGTGACCACCGCCATTGGGTGCGCGACGTTGAGCCACGCCCGTAGAGCCTAGCCACGGGTCCGGAGACCCTTTGTAGCCAAATCCTGCCGCCCTCCCGAGCCTCCGCCGCATTTTTTTGGCGCCGGCGGCTGAACGCCGGCCGCGCGCCGACGTGGCTGGACTGGGGCCCACATTGGGTCGCTGCCAGTGGGCCCCGTTGGCTGAGTTGACCTGGTCAACTCTGCTGACTGGGCAACCCCAGCCACTGACAGGTGGCCCCCACGTTTAATTAAACCGTTTTTATAAATTAACTTAATCTATTAAATTGATCTAACACTGACAGTGGGTCCCACTAGTTAATTAGTTAACTTAATCTGTTGTTTAAAAATGTCTCAGTCTATGACAGGCTGGTCCCACTTGTCAGCTTGACCAAGTCAACTGCCAGTGTTGACTGCTGACTGGGCTTTGACTGGCCCCACATGTCATTGACTGTGGTTGGCTCTGCCTTGAGTAATAAAAGCATTTTACTGTTTAATTTTCGAATTAAATAATTAAAACAAATTCAGAAATTGTTTAAAACTTTGATAAATCATATAAAATAATTCGTAACTCGGATGAAAATAATTTATATATGAAAAATGATCAGAAAAATAAAAAGAAACAAGAAATCTTTTTGGGTTTTATTTTACTGCTACGAAATAACTAAACAAGAAGGAAAAGCCGAAAAGAAGCGGGAAATATTTTTGGATTTTCGAAATTTATCAAACACACAAGAAGAAAGCGAAAGATTAAACTAACATGGATAATACAATGAAAAAGGATGGACACCGACAACTGGAATGAATGTGTGGTACACGAATGTAATGTCGGTGAGAAATACGTACTCCCCCAAGCTTAGGCTTTTGGCCTAAGTTGGTCTATGGCCAGGGATCGAAGTCAGCATCTTCAGGATAGTACTGAGGCTGCTGAGGGTCCCACTGGTAAATGGCCTCCTGAGGCTCCCACTGATAGACAGGCTCCTGATATGGCTCGGGCTCTGGTGCTGGCTCTGGTGCTTGGGGCTGGTTCAAGCCCCAATAAGCATAAATGTCCTCAGGCATGATGATGTATCGGCCCCTGTGAATGTCAAACAAAGTAGGCGCAGGCAAAGTAATAATCTCATGAGTACCCTGACTGAATACCAAGTTATATGTAAAGCGAACGTCTCCAGAGTTAATAAAGTTGTGCCCAACCATGTTGTCATAATCAAGATGCATAGTGGGTAAAAGTCTCTCTTTCGCCTCGTCATGCCTGATAGGAATATCAAAGTGTTTAGCGAGACGGGAAGCATAAATACCACCATAGATAACGCCCTTCGAACGGTTGGTGTGCAACCGCCGGGCAACCATAGCACCCAAACTGAAGGTCCTATCAGCGTAAAGAGCATGGCGCAAAATAGCAAGGTCAGGCGAGCTGAGCGTTCCACTCTCCCACCGACCAGTCAAACACCTCCCAGCAAATAATGAGTAATAGCACAAAATAGGGAAATGTAAACTAGCAACCCTAGCCTCAGAAACTACTCTCGACTCCCCCACGGTAACCTCAGAGATGAACTCCGAGACATCCCTAGGATGTGGCTCTACTAGGCTACCCTCATTAGGAATTTTGCACACTTCGCAAAAATCCTCTCAAGTGTCATCTCTTCAGGAACATCATACAAGTTAAATGACACCATGGGTGTATCTCTCCTAGAATGAAAGTGAAAACTCTGCACGAATGTATTGGTGAGGAGAAGATATTGATCACACTTATCTTCGAGGAATGGGATGATGCCGGTGTTGTTAGCTGATACGTCTCCAACGTATCTATAATTTTTTATTATTCCATGCTATTATAGTATCAATCTTGGATGTTTTTATATGCAATTATATATCATTTTTTGGGACTAACCTATTAACCTAGTGCCCAGTGCCAGTTGTTGTTTTCTGCTTGTTTTTGGCTTTTCAGAGAAACAGTACCAAATGAAGTCCAAATGCCACGAAACTTTTTGGAGATTTTTTTCTGGACAAAAGAACCTTGGAAGCTTCGGGAGGAGACCGTGTTGCCTTGTGGGGTCCACGTAACTCCGTTTGACCTAATTCCACCTCTATAAATTCACAAATATTGGGAAACCCCCAGAGAGCCAGAATAAAAACCTTTCCGCTGCCGCAAGCCTCTGTTCTTCCGCGATCCCATCTGGAGGCCTTTTCCGGTACTCTGCCGGAGGGGGAATCGATCACGGAGGGCTTCTACATCAACCTTGCTGCCCTTCCGATGATGTGTGAGTAGTTTACCACAGACCTACGGGTCCATAGCTAGTAGCTAGATGGCTTCTTCTCTCTCTTTGATCTTCAATACAATGTTCTCCTCGAAGTTCTTAGAGTTCTATCCGATGTAATCACTTTTTGCGGTGTGTTTGTTGGGATCCGATGAATTGTGAGTTTATGATCAGATTATCCATGAATATTATTTGAGTCTTCTCTAAACTCTTTTATGCATGATTGTTATAGCTTTGTATTTCTCTCCGATCTATCGATTTGGTTTGGCCTACTAGATTGATGTATCTTGCAATGGTAGAGGTGCTTTGTGATGGGTTCAATCTTGCGGTGCTCAATCCCAGTGACAGAAAGGGACATGACACGTATTTGTATTGTTGCCATTAAGGATAAAAAGATGGGGTTTATTCATATTGCTTGAATTTGCTTCTCTACATCATGTCATCTTGCTTAAGGCGTTACTCTGTTTCATACTTAATACCCTAGATGCATGCTGGATAGCGGTCGATGGGTGGAGTAATAGTATTAGATGCAGGCAGGAGTCGGTCTACTTGTCTCGGACGTGATGCCTATATACATAATCATTGCCATGAATCTGTCATAATTATTTGATTTTCTATCAATTGCCCAACAATAATTTGTTTACCCACCGTATGTTTATGTGCTCGAGAGAGAAGCCTCTAGTGAAAACTATGGCCCCCGGGTCTACCTTTATCATATAAAAAACCTAAAAATACCTTCCTGCAATTTATTTACTTTTATTTTAATTAGTATTTTAGTTTATCTATTTACCTTGATAAGATGTAATCCTTGCAAATAACCGCTAAGAGGATTGACAACCCTCTTATTTGCGTTGGGTGCAAGCGTTTGCTCCTGTGTGTGCAGGTGCGCTTAACGGAATTTTGCTTGGTTCTCCTACTGGATTGATAACCTTGGTTCTTAACTAAGGGAAATACTTATCTCTACTGTACTGCATCATCCTCTCCTCTTCGGGGAAATAACACCACAGACTACAAGTAGCAGGAAGAATTTCTGGCGCCGTTGCCGGGGAGACATCATCAAAATTACCAAGTACCTTCGCACAAACTATCAATCACTTGCATTTATTTTATTTGCCTTTTATTTGCATTTGCCTCTCATTTTCATCTCCCCCACTTCTAATTTTTTTAATTACAAAAACACAAAAATATTTTTGTTTGCTAGTTTGCTTGTGTTGCCATGTGTCTTCTATTTGCTTGCATCTTCGCTTGCTAAAAAAATTATTGATATGAATCCTCATCCACTTGCTAATCTTTTCAAAAGATCCAATTATGATGAGCCAATTGCTAGTGAGTTGAGTGCACTTGATTATCTATATGAAGTTTTGCTTGAAAATCATGAATCTGAAAATTGTGATGAAGTGTTAAAAGAAGAAATTTATAAAGTAATTCATGATAGCTCCTTGAATGAAAAGCATGATTGCAATGATTTTATTACAAATTCTATTAATGTCAATTGTGTTAATTATATGCAAAACTACAAGCTTGGGGATGATGATTTTGTTACGTCCACTACTCATTGTAATGATCATGATTGGGGTGATGCTTCTTATGATCTTGAAAATTTATTTAAGCCTCATGATGAATATGATATTGGTAATAATGTTTGCAATAATATTGAAAGTGGGTTTGGAAGAGTGTTAACTTTAGGAAAAAATAATCCCACATATTTGGAGAGTGTTCAATCTTATGAAATTTTTGATAAAAGTGGGTTTGGAGAGGTCATGACTTTAGTTGATGATAATCCCACTATTTTGGAAGAGTGTCAACTTTGCATGCATGTGGATCGTGAAGAGAATATTTTATATGATAGCTATATTGTTGAATTGATTATGATCCTACATGTAATTATTATGAGAGAGGAAAATATGGTTGTAGAAATTTTCATGTTACTCAATTACCTCTCTTGAAGTTCAAATTGTTAATGCTTCGTTCTTCTTCTTTGCATATGCTAGATACTTATTGTCTTGATAATTTGTTTCCCTGTAAAATGCCTATGCATAGGAAGTATGTTAGACTTAAATGTGTTTGTCACATGTTTTATGATGCTCTCTTTGTGTCTCAACTCTTATCTTTTCTGTGAGCATCATTAATATTTCAAGCCTATCTTAGTGGCTATAAAGAAAGAGCTTGTTGGGAGACAACCCAATACTTTATGTTTTTGAGTGTTTGCATAATTATAGCTTCTGTTATGATTGTGTTTTTATGTTTTAATTAGTGTTTGTGCCAAGTAATGCCTTTGGGATGATTTGGAAGATAGTATAATTGATGCTGTTTGGAAAACAGAAAGTTTTGCGTCCAGTGATGGAATTTTAATTCTGTACTCGAGCATCATAAAAATCTGAAATTTTTACAAAGTATTTGTATATGAATTTCCCACGTTTTCCTAATTTTTCAGAATTTTTGGAGTTACAAAAGTATGGATTTTAAATAGATCTTTACAGACTGTTCTGTTTTAGAAAGATTCTGTTTTTGTTGCATAGTTTGCTTATTTTGATGAATCTATGGATCGTATCGGGGGGTATGAGTCATGGAGAAGTTGGAGTACAGTAGCATTATGCCAATATTAAACATGAATCAATTTACTACAGTACCTAAAGTTAAAGATTTGTTTGTTATACTAACGTATCTCACAAGGTTTCTGTTGAGTTTTGTGTGCTGAAGTTTTCAAGTTTTGGGTGAGACTACGATTGAAAAAGGAATAAGGAGCAGCAAGAGCCTAAGCTTGGGGATGCCCAAGGCACCCCAAGGTAATATTCAAGGAAGACTCAAGCGTCTAAGCTTGGGGATGCCCCGGAAGGCATCCCCTCTTTCGTCTACAATCTATCGGTAACTCACATGGAGCTATATTTTTATTCATCACATGATATGTGTTTTACTTGGAGCATCTTGTGAAAGAGTTTGTTTGCTTTTTAGTTTGCCACAATCATCTTTGCTGAACACACCTTTTTGAGAGGGATACACATTATTCGTGGTTTGTTAGAATACTCTATGTGCTTCACTTATATCTTTTGAGCTAGGCAGTTGCTCTAGTGCTTCACTTATATCTGTTAGAGCACGGTGGTGGTTATATTTTAAAGAAATAGTTGCACTCTCATGCTTCACTTATATATTTTTGAGAGTCTCATGATAGCAATGGTAATATGCACGGGTTATGAATTTGGTCCTGATATGATAGGTATTCAAGAGGGATATAATAAAAACTTTCATGTAGATCACTGAATATGATAAATTTGATTCCTTGCAATAGTTTTGCGATATTATGATGGTAATATGTGCGAGGTATTAGTAGATAATTGTGGTTTAGTAAGAATATTGGTGTTAAGGTTTGTGATTCCCGAAGCATGCACGTATGATCTGTCGTTGTGCTATGAAGTTGGAGCATGATTTATTATTGATTGTCCTCCTTTGTGTGGCGGTCGGGGGCGCGCAATGGTTAACTCCTACCAACCTCCCCCTAGGGGCATGCGTAGTAGTACTTTGCTTCGAGGGCTAATAAACTTTCGCAATAAGTATGTGAGTTCTTTATGACTAATGTGAGTCCATGGATTATACGCTCTCTCACCTTTCCGCAATTTGCAAGCCTCTTCGGTACCGTGCATTGCCCTTTCTCACATCGAGAGTTGGTGAAAATTTCGCCGGTGCTTCCAAACCTCGTGATATGATACGCTCTATCACACATCAGCCTCCTTATATCTTCCTCAAAATAGCCAGCATACCTACCTATCATGGCATTTCCATAGCCATTCCGAGATATATTGCCATGCAACTTCCACCGTTCCGTTTTTTTATGACATACATCATCATTGTCATATTGCTTTGCATGATCATATAGCTGACATAGTATTTGTGGCTCAGCCACCGTTCATCATTGTCATACATGTTACGCTAGCATCATTACACATCCTGGTACACTGCCAGAGGCATTCATATAGAGTCATATTTTTGTTCTATTATCGAGTTGTAATGTTGAGTTGTAAGTAAATAGAGGTGTGATGATCATCATTAGTAGAGCATTGTCCCAGTGAGGAAAGAATGATGGAGATTAATGAGTCCTCGAAAAAGTGGGGATGAGGTCCATGAGATCATTCTAAAAAAAAGGAGATAAAAGAAAAGAAAAAAAGAAGGCGAAAAAGAGCCATGAAAAAAATGAGAGAAAAAGAGAGAAGGGGCAATGTTACTATCCTTTTCCACACTTGTGCTTCAGAGTAGCACCATGTTTTCCATATAGAGAGTCTCCTATTTTGTCACTTTCATATACTAGTGGGAATTTTTCATTATAGAACTTGGCTTGTATATTCCGATGACGGGCTTCCTCAAATGCCCGAGGTCTTCATGAGCAAGCAAGTTGGATGCACACCCACTTAGTTTTCATGTTGAGCTTTCATACACTTATAGCTCTTAGTGCATCCGTTGCATGGCAATCCCTACTCCTCGCATTGACATCAATTGATGGGCCTCTCCATAGCCCGTTAATTAGCCTCTTCGATGTGAGACTTTCTCCATTTTTGACTTCTCCTATTTATCTCTACCACCATATTCTATTCCACCCATAGTGCTACATCCATGGCTTGCGCTCATGTATTGAGTGGGAGTTGAAATAGCTGAAGCGCGTTAAAAAGTATGAACCAATTGCTTGGCTAAAACCGGGGTTGTTCATGATAAATACTTTGTGTGAAGAAGATGGAGCATGACAGGATTATATGATTTTGTAGGGATAACGTTCTTTAGCATTTTTATTTTGAAAGACATGATTGTTTATTAGTATGCCTGAGTATTGATCTCTTTATATCAAATTATAGACTATTGCTTGGAATCATTTGGATCTTATTATTCATACCGTAAGAGAGAGATTACATGATGAAACATGATAGGTAGCATTCCACATCAAAAATTCTGTTTTTTACCATTTACCTACTCGAGGACGAGTAGAAATTAAGCTTGGGGATGCTTGATACGTCTCCAACGTATCTATAATTTTTGATTATTCCATGCTATTATAGTATCAATCTTGGATGTTTTTATATGCAATTATATATCATTTTTTGGGACTGACCTATTAACCTAGTGCCCAGTGCCAGTTGTTGTTTTCTGCTTGTTTTTGGCTTTTCAGAGAAACAGTACCAAATGAAGTCCAAATGCCACGAAACTTTTTGGAGATTTTTTCTGGACAAAAGAACCTTGGAAGCTTCGGGAGGAGGCCAGAAGCCTCACATAAGCTTCACAAGGCAACAGGGCGCGCCCCAGGGGGGGGCGCCGTGTTGCCTTGTGGGGCCCACGTAACTCCGTTTGACCTAATTTCACTTCTATAAATTCACAAATATTGGGAAACCCCCCAGAGCGCCAGAAAAAAAAAACCTTTGCGCCGCCGCAAGCCTCTGTTCTTCCGTGATCCCATCTGGAGGTCTTTTCCGGTACTCTGCCGGAGGGGGAATCGACCACGGAGGGCTTCTACATCAACCTTGCTGCCCTTCCGATGATGTGTGAGTAGTTTACCACAGACCTACGGGTCCATAGCTAGTAGCTCGATGGCTTTTTCTCTCTCTTTGATCTTCAATACAATGTTCTCCTCGATGTTCTTGGAGTTCTATCCGATGTAATCTTCTTTTACGGTGTGTTTGTTGGGATCCGATGAATTGTGAGTTTATGATCAGATTATTCATGAGAAATATTTGAGTCTTCTATGAACTCCTTTATGCATGATTATTATAGCTTTGTATTTCTCTCCGATCTATCGATTTGGTTTGGCCTACTAGATTGGTTTATCTTGCAATGGGAGAGGTGCTTTGTGATGGGTTCAATCTTGCGGTGCTCAATCCCAGTGACAGAAAGAGACATGACACATATTTGTATTGTTGCCATTAAGGATAAAAAGATGGGGTTTATTCATATTGCTTGAATTTGCTTCTCTACATCATGTCATCTTGCTTAAGGCGTTACTCTGTTTCATACTTAATACCCTAGATGCATGCTGGATAGCGGTCGATGGGTGGAGTAATAGTAGTAGATGCATGCAGGAGTCGGTCTACTTGTCTCGGACGTGATGCCTATATACATGATCATCGCCATGAATCCGTCATAATTATTTGCTTTTCTATCAATTGCCCAACAGTAATTTGCTTACCCACCGTATGTTTATGTGCTCGAGAGAGAAGCCTCTAGTGAAAACTATGCCCCCCGGGTCTATCTTTATCATATAAAAAACCTAAAAATACCTTGCTGCAATTAATTTACTTTTATTTTAATTAGTATTTTAGTTTATCTATTTACCTCGATAAGATTTAATCCTTGCAAATAACCGCTAAGAGGATTGACAACCCTCTTATTTGCGTTGGGTGCAAGTGTTTGCTCTTGTGTGTGCAGGTGCGCTTAACGGAATTTTGCTTGGTTCTCCTACTGGATTGATAACCTTGGTTCTTAACTGAGGGAAATACTTATCTCTACTGTACTGCATCATCCTCTCCTCTTCGGGGAAATACCAACGCAGACTACAAGTAGCATTGGCCAAATGGTAGAAATCATCGTAAATTCCCGTATCCCTCTAGAATGTGTCGCATGGCCATTCGCACGGCCGCACCTTAGCCGCGTGAGGGAGGTGATACTTGGGCTTCGGAGCCTCCTCAGGACTCCGGCTCGAGGAACCTCTCAACCTCCACTTGAGCATTTTCTTTTTCAAGGGGTAATTCCTCAAAACAGTTTCGGAAACGGAGTTCCGAGCAAGGAGATGAGCAAGAAGACGGGCTTGGGAGCAAGTTTGATTTTTTTTGGAGGAAGAAGAAGGGTGTGGGTGGCTGGGATAAGTGAGTGGGTGGCTGTGGGACCCACAAGCCTGCTGGGCGCGCCCAGGGGGGTGGGCGCGCCCTGTGAGCTTGTGGCTCACAGGTGCACCCCCCTGGGGTATGTTCAGTGCCAAAAATTCTTAAATATTGCATAAAAAATCATACTGAATTTTCAAGGCATTTTGAGAACTTTTATTTTTGGGCCATTTTTTATTGCACAGAAAATTCAGAAAACAGGATAATCATGGCATTTCTACTTTATTAAACTTAAATGACAGAGAGCAAAAGGTGGGTACAGAAGTTTGTACTTACTAAATTCATCGGCCTCATACCCCTCAAAAAGTATCCATTAATAAGGTTGATCAAGTCTTATTAACAAACTATTTCCGGGTGGCATGAAACCAAAGAATTTTCGTATAGCACTAAGTTACCTCAACGGGGATGTGCATTTCCCCAACAATAAGAATTTCATATTTCTTTTTGACAGTAGGAAGAGGAAATTTGAAGCCTCCAATAGTGATTGTCGAAACTTTTTCAATACAATTAATACCATTCACCGAACTCTGTTTCTTCGGAAAAGAAACCGTATGCTCATTACCATTGACATGAAAAGTAACCTTGCTTTTGTTGCAATCAATAACAGCCCCTGCAGTATTCAAAAAGGTCTACCAAGGATAATCGACATGTTGTCGTCCTCGGGCATATCAAGTATAACAAAGTCTGTTAAGATAGTAACATTTGCAACAACAACGGGCACATCCTCGCAAATTCCAATAGGTATGACAGTTGATTTATCAGCCATTTGCAAAGATGTTTCAGTAGGTGTGAGCTTATTCAAATCAAGTCTTTTATATAAAGAGAAAGGCATAACACTAACACCGTCTCCCAAATCACATAAAGCGGTTTTAACATAGCTTCTTTTAATGGAGCATGGTATAGTAGGTATTCCCGGCTCTCCTAATTTCTTAGGCACTCCACCCTTAAAAGAATAATTTGCAAGCATGGTGGAAATTTCAGCTTCAGGTATTTTTCTTTTATTTGTGACAATATCTTTCATATATTTAGCATAAGGAGACATTTTCAACATATCAATCAAGCGAGTGCGCAAAAAGACAGGTCTGAGTATTTCAACAAAGCGCTCAAAGTCTTCCTCATCCTTATTTTTAGATGGTTTAGTAGGAAAAGGCATAGGTTTTTGAACCCATGGTTCTCTTTCCTTTCCATGTTTTCTAGCAACGAAGTCTCTTTTATCATATCTTTTATTCTTAGGAGGTGGGTTATCAAGATCAACAGCAGGTTCTATTTATACATCATTATCTGGTTGAGCATCATCATGAACATCATTATCATTCTCATTGTCCTTATCATTATCACTAGGTGTATGTTCATTACCAGATTGTGTTTCAACATCAGAAATAGAAACATCATTAGGATTCTCGGGAGGTTTTTCTATCTCAGGTTCACTAGAAGCATGCAAAGTCCTATCATTTTTCTTTTTCTTTTTCTTCTTAGATGGAATAGGTCCATCAATATTAATTCTTTGAGAATCTTATTCAATTCTTTTAGGATGACCTTCAGGATACATAGGCTCCTAAGTCATTCTACCGCCTCTAGTAACAACTCTAACAGCACGATCATTCATTTTATTATTCATCTCATCAAGTAAATCATTTTGTGACTTAGCAATTGGATCTAACCGAGTCTGGACCATAGAAGCATGTTTACTCAAGCCCTTAACATCATTAGCAATTCTAAACATCAAATCACTCAAGCGATCAATTATGATGGCATATTAAAATTCTCTTGCTTAACATTGTAGTTATCAAATTCATCCAAGCACTGGCTAGCAGATTTATTATAGGGAATATCACCTTCATCAAATCTACAAAGAGAATTTACCTCCACTACCTGTGTCGGGGTGTCGAGCCCATGTATTTGTAACACCCCCAGTGTCATACTACAGTGACCTCACACTAATGATGCCATGTCATCATCATTATATACTAAGAAATGCAATTAAGGAATAATTCAACTCAAATACAAAATTCAAATAGTAAGTGAAATTTGAAAAATTCCAAACTTGCTGTCAAAATAGTTCATAATACTGCAAATAATCCCAAAGCAATTATAAAAATAAAACCCACATTATTTGAATTCCCAAATTGACCCTAGCAACCAAAACAGTGGACCAGCAGCAATTTATTTGACCTTTTCAATTTCGGAAAATATTAAAACCATTCCAAATGACCCCAAACTTTTTGTGCCAGCCCAGGATATTGCCCTGTATTTATGTGCCAAGTTTCAAATTAAACAAAATTCATTTGCTAACTAAACTAAATACAAAACAGAGACAAAACGAAATAAAACAGAAAAGAGAGAAGACAGAAAAGGAGAAGGCCCTTACCTGTGCCGCAGCCCAACTAGCTATTGACGCCGGCCCAGCCCATCGCACCGTCTCCCACCTGCTCCCCCTGCGTGTCGGCGCCGCCATGGCCGAGCTCGCGCAGCTCCAGCCATAGGCCGCCATGGCGACGGGGCAGGTGAGTAAGGGGATAAGGCCACCCCGGACGGCCCTCGTCCCCCTCGACCCCCATAGCCGCCGCTCTTCATTCCCCTCGCCCTCTCCCGCTCAATCCAGAGCTCACCCGAGCCCACAGCGCTGCGCCACTGTGGATGCCATGGCCACCGGCCCCTTCAGGCCTCGCGAGGATGTCCAGGAACCCCGGCGGTTCTTCTTCGTCGACCGCACCCCAGGACCGAAGCCGGGGGCACTGGTGACGCCGCTCGCGTCCATTCCCTTCACCGGCATCCGCCCCGTCCACCGTGTCGATCCCCTCGTCCTCGACCGTCCCGGCCCCGTCGACCCCTCCACGACCTCCCCTGTGAGCGCCCGGTCCTCCCTGACCTCTTCCCTCTCTCCTCCGCGCCCCGTAGCTTAGATACCGACGAGGCCGTGGCCGTGTTGCCGCCGCCGTGCTCGTTCCCGCCAATGCGGTCAAACCCGAATCGAGCCGACGCCACCAGCGAGCTAGTAGAGCTCTTGGGTTGCTCGTGCACCCTTCTTACCGTCGGAACGATGCCGGTAGGCTCGATTCCGACGAGCTCCGCTTTCTGTCACCGCCCGTCGTCGTTACAGTGGTCGTCTCCGGCCATCCCACGGCCTCCCGCGGGCTTTCCTAGATGCGCACGAGCGAGGGCAACCTCCTGGTGCCCTCGGCTCGACCCACTGCCGCCTGCAGCGCTGCTCCGTCGAGCCTCCGCCACACTGGGTGGTCGCCGCCGTTTAGCCGCCGACTAATCCATTGATTAGCCACTAATGACCTTGCTGATCACCCCCTGTGCCTATGACTAGTGGGACCCGCACGCTAATTAAAACGTAGTTAGAAATTTAATTAAAGTAGCAGTCAGTGACAGGTGGGTCCAGTGGGACCCATTTGACCAGTCAATGCTGACTGGACAGTTGACCAAGGCCCCACCTGTCAGCCTCCTAAACACTCTGCTGGGTACACCCTCGGGTACCCGTAGCATTTTCAGTTTAAAATAATTCGAATTAGTAATAAAACAGAAAATTGAGAATACTGTTTAAACTTCAAAAATTCATAGAAAATAAACCGTAAGTCAGGATGAAAATAATTTATATATGAAAAGTGATCAGAAAAATCTAACGAATTCGAATATGCCATTTGCATTTATGTTTGAATCCTCTAAGTAGATGAACATGGAACTTTTTGCCTGTTTCCGATAAATAATAGTGCATGACTTTGGTAAAATAATTCCAAATAAATTCCTAAAACACCTAAAATTATTTAGAGAGGCATTATATCACCCCTGCATATCGTCTAACCATGTCATGCATATTGTTGCATTTGTGTGCTCCGTTATTTATTATGTTTCTTCCCCCTCTTCTCTCCGGTAGACCCGAGACCGACGCTGCTCCTGAGTACGACTACGTCGTCGACGACCCGTCTTCCTTTTCAGCAGAGCTTCCAGGCAAGCAAACCCCCTTGATCATTCCTATATCGCCCATTCTTTCTCTCCCGTGCTTGCATTAGATTTTGCTACTGCATTTGATTGCTCCTATTCTGATGCATAGACTGTTTTTGTAACTACTGTTGATACCTTACCTGCTGTCCTAAATGCTTAGTATAGGTTGGTTAGTAATCCATCAGTGACCCCTCACCCTTGTCCTTGTTGCCCCGCTTTGTTACCGGTGCCCCGATCAATGTGATCGATGTACAGTGACCGACACAGCACCGCACCCCCCTTAGTTGTACGACTCTGCAGAGCTACCATCGAGTGCCGAGGGTGATACCTCCTACATCACTCCTGATGATATCTCTGTAGCCTAGCTAGTCGGTTGTGGGTTATCGAGGGTGATTCCTCTTTCACCACCTCCGATGATGCCTCAGTCGTGCAACCCCTCAAGTGCATCGAGGGTGATTCCTCTGAGTTCACCTGGACGGTTGCATCGAGTGGGAATCCATCAAGGGTGATTCCTCGGATTACCCTCTTGATGCTACGGACACACGGTTACCTTTAACTGTTGCCCCCATGTACTGTTACTGCTGGACTGAAGGGACAGGCGGTACTACCCCGGTAGAGATGGACCTGAGTTCCCGACAGTTTCTGGGGAAGTCGGGTTGACCTGGAGGGTACCCGCGAGATCATTACGTGGCACGGCCGGGCAGGCAGGCCGTCCAGGAGAGGGATGGGCCTGGCCCTTGCCGTAAGTCCACAAGACGGGGTGAAGGGTTCACATGATCGTGGATCTCTGCTCTTTTCCGCGAGCTCCCAATACACTAACGGATCTGGGTATTTGATCTAAGTTGGCCACTGGCCTATACACACTACCACCACGCGGGATAATGGTTTAATGGGGCCCTCGGCACCGTATGTATTAGCTGAAAGCTCTGTCAGATGTCCAGTTCAGCATTGTGGGCCTGTCGGGCCAGTGCCATCCAGGATGAGGTGGTGCTCGTCCCGGCTCGTCGCATAACGACCCGGAGTGCAAAGGGCGATGGGCCCAAGACCCCTGAGCACTTAGGATGTAGACCGACGGGGACCTCTCTGCGGAGCCTAGGTAGGACTACGTCGTGTCGATCAACCGAGGCTGGGCATGACCGAGAAAAGTGTGTCCGGCCAGAGTTAATCGAGCGTGTTGGGTAATAGTAGTGCACCCCTGCAGGGAAGTTATCTATTCGAATAGCCGTGTCCACGGTAACAGGACGCTCAGTGTTGTATCCCGATCTACTACAACTTAAACTGGATACTTGTGATGTTTAACTAATATGATAGCTCCGGGATTGCTTTCTCGCGGGGAGTCGAGGAAGGATCTCTGGGCTTTGCTACTACATACTTATTACTTTGTTATATGCTAATCTACACTCTTCTAATGCTGCAAGATGCTAGTCTTCGATAGGCTAGGCCTTCTCTCTATTCTGGCATTTCTGCAGTCTAGTCCACAGTTACAGCCCCTTCATTTGATACCGATGCATACTTAGCATAGTTCTGATGTAAGTCTTGCGAGTACTTTGGATGAGTACTCACGGTTGCTTTGCTACCTCTTTTCCCCCATACCCGATTGCTGCGATCAGATGACGGAGCCCCGGAGCCAGCTGACCCCGTCGACGACTACTACTACCCCAACGGAGCCTACTACTACGTGGAGACCGACGACCAGGAGTAGTTTAGGAGGCTCCCAGGCAGGAGGCCTGTGCCTTTTCGATCTAGATGCCGTTGTTTTGGTCAGCCTTCTTAAGGCAACCTTGTCTAATTATGTCTGTACTCAGATACTGATGCTTCCACTGACTCTTGTGTAACTCAAGCTTATGTATTCGAGCCCTCGAGGCCCCTGGCTTGTAATATAAAGCTTGTATTATTTTATTTTATGTCTAGAGTTGTGTTGTGATATCTTCCCGTTAGTCCTTGGGCCTGATCGTGCGCATTTGCGTGTATGATTAGTGCACGGTCGAGTCGGGGGCGTCACAGTATTTCTTCCATTGGTGGTAAATTCTTAACATCTTCAGCTTTAATACCTTTTTCTTTCATAGATTTCTTAGCTTCGTGCATATCTTCTAGACTGAGGAATAGAATACCTCTCTTCTTCTGAGTTGGCTTAGGTGGTGGTTCAGGAAGTGTCCAATCATCGGCATTTCTCAATATATTATTCAATAGTTCTGCAGCCTGTCCAATAGTTCGTTCTCTGAAAACACAACCAGCACAACTATCTAGGTAGTCCCTAGAAGCATCGGTTAGTCCATTATAAAAGATATCAAGTATTTCATTTTTCTTAAGAGGATGATCAGGCAGAGCATTAAGTAGTTGGAGAAGCCTCCCCCAAGCTTGAGGGAGATTCTCTTCTTCAATTTGCACAAAGTTAAATATTTCCTGTAAAGCAGCTTGTTTCTTATGAGCAGGAAAATATTTTTCAGAGAAATAATAAATCATATCCTTGGGACTACGCACACAACTAGGAGCAAGAGTATTAAACCATTTCTTAGCATCACCTTTTAATGAGAAAGGAAACAAGTTAAGAATATAGTGGTAGCGAATCTTTTCCTCATGAGCAAATAAAGTGGCAATATCATTTAATTTATTAAGGTGTGCCACTACAGTTTCAGTTTCATAACCATGAAAAGGAGCAGATTCAACCAAAGTAATTAACTCAGGATCAACAGAGAATTCATAATCCTTATCAGTAACAAAAATAGGAGAAGTAGCAAACTTAGGATCATATTTCATTCTCTCCATCATAGACTTTTCTTTCAACTCAGCAAGCAATTTTCTAACTTCATCTCTATCATTACAAGCAAGGATTGCCCTAACTGTCTCTCCATCAAAAACATAACCATAAGGTATTCCAACTCTAGTAGGAGGACTAGGCATAATAGGTGATTCATAATTTTTAGAAGTTTCATTAATTTCAGCATTCTCGATTTCTTTAGCCTTAGCAATTTGTTCATCAAGAAATTCACCTAGTGGCACAGTATTATCAAGCATAGTACTAGCATCATCATGAGTATCATTTATAGCAGAAGTAGTATCATCAATTACTTGCGACATATCAGAATGAATAGCAGGTGGTGGTGTCGCAAGCCTACTCAAAACAGAAGGTGAATCAAGTGCGGAGCTAGATGGCAGTTCCTTACCTCCCCTCGTCTTAGAGGGAACGATCTTGGTCTTAGCGTCTTTCAGATTCTTCATAGTGATCAACAGATATAAATCCCAAGTGACTCAACAAATAGAGCTATGCTCCCCGGCAACGGCGCCAGAAAAAGGTCTTGATAACCCACAAGTATAGGGGATCACAACAGTTTTCGCGGGTAGTATTTCACCCAGATTTATTGATTTGACACAAGGGGAGCCAAAGAATATTTGCGAATATTAGCAATTGAGTTATCAATTCAACCACACCTGGAGAACAAATATATGCAGCAAAGTATTTAGTACCACAGTAGTATGATAGTTTTGGTAGCAGTAGTAACAGTAACAACAGTAACAAAGACAGTAACAGTAGCAATTTTGTAGCGATTGGAACAACGGCAACAACAAAAGTAACTTAGCAAAGATCAATATGAGAAAGTCATAGGCATTGGATCGGTGGTGGATAATTATGTTGGATGACATTCATCATGTAACAATCACAACCTAGGGTGATACACAATAGCTCCAATTCATCAATGTAATGTAGGCATGTATTCCGTATATAGTCATACGTGCTTATATTAAGAACTTGCATGACATCTTTTGTCCTACCCTCCCGTGGCAGCGGGGCCCATAAGGAAATCTAAGGGATATTAAGGCCTCCTTTTAATAGAGAACCGGAACAAAGAATTAGCACTTAGTGAATACATGAACTCCTCAAACTACGGTAATCACCAGAAAGAGTCCCAATTATTGTCACCTTGGGGTATGCGGATCATAACACGTAATAGGTGCATATAACTTGCAAGATAGGATCAAGAACACAAATATATTCATGAAAACATAAAGGGTTCAGATCTGAAATCATGGCACTCGGGCCCTAGTGACAAACATTAAGCATAGCAAAGTCATAGCAACATCAATCTCAGAACATAGTGGATACTAGGGATCAAAGCCCTAACAAATTGACTCGATTACATGATAAATCTCATCCAACCCATCACCGTCCAGCAAGCCTACGAAGAAATTACTCACGCCCGGTGGTGAGCATCATGAAATTGGTGATGGAGGATGGTTGATGATGACGACGACGTCGAATCCCCCTCTCCGGAGCCCCCAACGGACTCCAGACCAGCCCTCCCGATGAAGAACAGGAGGTGGTGGCGGCTCCGTGTCGTAAAACGTGATGATTCTTTCTCTTTGATTTTTTTCTCCATGAATAGCTACTTATAGCACTGGAGGTAGGGCAAACGGAGTTGGCAGGGGGCCACAAGTCTGCCAGGCGCTCCCTGGGGGGTGGCCGCACCCCCCAGGCTTGTGGCGCCTGGTGGGCCCCCCTCTGGTAAATCTCTTCGCCAGTATTTTTTATATATTCTAAAAATATTCTCCGTAAATTTTTAGGTCATTCCAAGAACTTTTATTTCTGCACAAAAACAACACCATGGCAATTCTGTTGAACAACAGCGTCAGTCCGGGTTAGTTCCATTCAAATCATGCAAATTAGAGTCCAAAACAAGAGCAAAAGTGTTTGGAAAAGTAGATACATTTGGGACATATCATATACCCAGATGAATCACTCATTGGGACCGGTCGCGGTTGACGCCTCGTCAACCGACGGCTTTGTGTGCTCCTCCTCCGCCTCCTCTCTGTCAGCCTATTTATGGGAGGGGTTAGGTAGAGTCAAAGTCGAGAGAGAGGGCCTTCAAAGGGTTAGGAAGAATCATGTTGAGAGGGACAACATGCGAAACAATTTCGAGTGAGTTCGCATTGTACATACGAAAGGAACCATGCGAGCGACAAATGAAGAAACAGAGGAAAATGAAACTAGATCATGATATAACTTTTAAATAGGAAACTGAATTGGCATTGGTGCAACGAAAATTTGATTGTGCGTGCGGGAGGACGTAAGACGACGACCTATGAAGGGGGCGGCGTGGTTAATTCTTGAAAAGGCCAGGGACTTTTATGCAAAAGTGTGTGATGGACCAAGAATACCACATCCCTTTATTAGTAAGTATAGATAATGGAAAACCCCGACTGTTGGAAAACTAGGCAACTTTGTGATTGTTGGAAAATCAGGCAATTTCATAATTGATTATAGTAAATAAATTATTATGACTAAAACAATAGATGAACAAAACATCATGGACAGTAGCATTGCACATGCAACAATAATCATAATAAAAGATTGGATCAGATCGTGTTGCACGTACTGGTTGATTGCAGGCAAGGTAGTGATGGTTGTTATAGAGGCAATGTTGTTGATGCGAATCTAATGGCAATGGAGACGACGGTGTGTGACCGCCTGACTTAGATGGAAGACGCCCCGTGGTGACGGATGTGAGTAGTCATGCGTAGAGCAATAAATATAATTTGCTTTCACTCGGTGCGGGATTAGAAGGGAGAGAGGTTCAGGAGACCTGCTCTCTCGCTCACCCGTGCACGCCGGCGTTCGAGGTGGAGTAGACTATGGTGGCGGTGCAAATAGCGAGAGGAGGCCAAACCCTAACTCGTTTTCAGTGTATCTTTGAGGAGAACCCACGTGGGCTCGTGTTGCGGTCATGATATAAATTGACTAGGTTTCCAATTCGAAAACTTATTGGTCAAGTTTCCAACTCGAGAAATGATTGTTCAAGTAACCAAAAAATAAAACGGTAAAAGGAAGTCGTGTCCATGTAAGGCCATGGACCGCATTTCGGTGGACCATTCACGTGCATGTCGTACACCTGCACTAAGGGAGTCGATTCCGGTAGATCTCGGGTAGGGGGTCCCAATCTGGTAGCCCATATGCGATGGTAACAAGGACATGAGGTTTACCCAGGTTATGGCTCTCCGAAGAGATAAAATCCTACGTCATGCTTGTGTTGTATTGATTTGGATGAAGTACAAAGTACAACTTGATCTACCACGAGATCGTTGTGTCTAGATCTGATGATCTAAGCTGTCATGAAATATCTATCGACTAGCCCAACCTCAGTTTATATAAGATAAGGGAGACCTAGGATAACAGAGTCCTAATCGGTTACGTCGGTGGAGATGAGTCCTCCATGGATAAGGAGTCCTTGTCTTAAATGTCAAGGCTTCTGGAATCTTCCTTGTATGCGTCCTGGGCTGCCTGAAATGGAATCTTCCGAGTCATCCGCACAAAGCACGCTGATAGATGATGTCAGGGTCCATGTCCTTATGCCTGACTTGAGTCTATATGTCACCAAGTTCGTTGTTGTGCCTCTCATCCTCTTGCTCAAAGTCATGACCATCATCGTTCAACGGTGCACCACCCTCAAACTCACATTCGGGATCCACATTGACGTACTCAACTTGTTAGTTGACATGTTGAATATATCTTTCACCTTGAATTCATTTGATTGGCTTATAGGAGGTTGGCTCATTGCATTGGTGGTTTACACTTCAACTCTTTGCTCAATAATTGGCGACACACTTCTAATCGGGGTCATATCATCTAATAAGGTTTGGTTCAAGTCAACATGAAAGAGAGGACCTTTGACCTTAGTGGCAAACACTTGGAGTGATTTGCCTTCCAAGGATGCAACAACCTCTGTATATGCACCCCATTGCAAATTCAACTTGATAGACATCGTCTTCATTCAACACTTGTGTCCCGTCCCAATATCATATCTTCCTACTAGTTTAACTTTGTCACTTGGATCCATCCAATTTAATCTAATCCTTGTCATAACTAAGACTTGTAAGAAATATGAGCACTTCCTCATCATTGTCAACAATCTCGACAATCATAAATGTCACCTTGTCAACATAATGAACATTCAGGATCCTCTCTATCTAAAAAACAATGGCACCATGAGTATTTGTTCATCCACATCACAAAGCAAGTTAGATATACACAAGTCCTAACATTAACCCTAACCCTAACCCATACCCTAAGCCTTGTTCATCCACATTAAAAATCCTAACATTAACCCTAACACTAAATCCTAACACTAAATTCTAACATTAACCCAAACCCAAACCCTAAGCCTTGTCCATTCACATCACAAATCACCACTATTTGACCAACCATGCACATTACTAAACATCACAAGCACCATATTAGTCACAGTATCAACAATTCAAGAATTATTTTAGGAAAAAATCTTCACAATTAGGGTTAGGAGTCACAATGAGCAATCCAACCAATAAAAACTTAGGAGACGAGGAAGGTTACCTTAAGGAAAGGAAAGGACACCGGATCGACGAACAAATGCCACCGATTTAAAAGGATTGAGTGAAGGAGAGATAAGGCAAGAGGGCTTGAGCTCAGGGTGGGGAATGAGGAGGAAGCGGGTGTGTGTGTGGGTGGGAAGCCCACCAAGGTCCCGCGGTCACGTAACTATTCATGTAAGAAATGCTAGGGTCAATGGCGTGTCTGAAAACCCCAGCTATTTGACGTTTCCAGCTGCCACGTAGGCGGACGACGTCGGCTCGACAAGTTGATGGGCCAGGTCAGAAACGCTAGACGGTTTTTTTTTTGAACACAGTACAGACGCAAGCGCTCACATACACGCGCATACACTCATCCCTATGAACGCACACACGCACACCCTACCCCTATGAGCACCTCCGAGAGACTGAGCCGGCATATCATCTTGAGATTTACGAAGTCACCGTAGGCGCCTCGTCGTCGACGGGAACGTCTCCTCCCACTGAATGCGCATCGCCGGAAATCCTGAAATAAATCCAGGAATAAATGCGAGCACCAGGACTTGAACCCTGGTGGGCTGGGGATACCACAGTCCCTCTAACCATCCAACCACAACAGGTTTTTTTTTTTGAAGGGAAGCCAGTTGGCACTTTATTCAATAATCGACAGGGTTACATCGCTGAGTACATGCTTTAGGATAAAATCGGGGGGCTCATCCTCCCAAGACAAAACGAGCTTAAAATCGTAAGCATGTCTAGCTACTGTATGTGCCAAGCGATTAGCATCCCTAGGACAGAAAACAAACCTAAGATCCGATATTTCATGTGCAAGCTGGAAACAATCCGCCATTATAGCTGAGTATGGTGCTCTAATCTCCGTCACACCATTGCAAGCTTCAATGATCTCCATGCAATCCGGTTCAATGATCACCTTTGAACAGCCTAACCGATGAACCAGCTGTAGACCACGCTGAAGAGCTAGAGCTTCCACAACAGGTTGGTTCGCTAGACGGTTCGGTGTTTATGTTTAGAGAAGGAACGCGGTAAGCCGTGGAGTGGCAGAAAAGGTAAAATCGTGTTAAAAATTTCGGACGTGATTATTTTGTGCTAAAGATTGCTGTCAAGATCGGAACAGTGATTTTGGCCTAGTCCAGACTCGAGAAGTGTCCACGGCGACAGAGCCCCGCAATGTCTCCTCGCCTCGCCGAGACGGCCACCGTATCCGCGTGGTCGTGCGTGTGCCCTTGTATCCATTTGAAATTGGGGGACCGTCCGCCGTCTTTCCGGTGGAACTGCATCGGTCGGCGGCGCTGCCCCGAGTATTCCTCTACTCCAAGCCTGTCGCCTCCCCTCCCTCCGCCCCGGGGCAGCATTCCGTCGAACAAATCGTGAGCTCCCCTCCCCTCCCCTCCGCTCCCATCTACAGCGCACGATTGTACGCCTCAATACGCTTTGCGGTTCGGCTCGGCTCCCCTCCCCTCCTGTCAATTCCTTCAGCGCAGTCGCCGTAACGGCCCGACATTGGCCGTTTCATCGTTCCAGGTACGCTTTCACGGTCGCGGCCATGTCGATTGTTCAGTGTTCTCTTGCATACCGTACCCGCCTCACTGCTATTGCAGGGGACCGTCTGCGTTAGAGTTAGAGAGGGTGCATACGCCACGGACATGTGCTAATCAGGATTGCTTGCTGATTTGGAGCAACAAACCCACGAATTTATGCCGAGAAGATTTGAATACCAGCTAGCCGACTCCTGCATAATCGGAAATTTTCCTGTCAGTTAGTGCTATCGTCTAAAATTGTTGGCGAGGTTACATAATTAGTCTGCAAGTACATGGAAACCATCCGGTTTAACCAATCTATTCTTGCTATCTACCGAGGCTTGTCGGCTAAAATAAGGGAGTTCGTGTCTATTTTGCGCGAGCTTTGATAACATTGCCGTCAAAGTTGTTGAACCCCACCCTTTATATCTGCCGTGAGAAGCCTTATCTGAAGGTGCTACAGTACCGTTGTTGAATGCCACCGCACATTTCTTGATTCTGCTGGTATGGTTGATAATGATATGTTGCGAATCTGCTATCGAACTCCTTGGGTGCTAAAGGACCGTGCCAGTTTTCACCGTGGAATCATAAGAGAACCTCCTTTTTGTCGCATGTATACGTATTTGTTTCATTGCATGGTGATTGCTAATGTTATCAGATATACATTTTGTCTGGCTCATATATGCTTTACATTTCCTGAAGAATTCTTGTTTTGAGTAGCTTGTAAGCACACCTCTATGTCATACAAGAACTAGCTTGCTTGTTGTTATTCCAGATATTGGGCACTACAAATACAACTATATAAGAGATTACCTTTGACTATAAAGAGGGGGATGGAGTTGGCAGCCTGTGCAATTTTTTTCAGGAACCTAGCCTGTACAATTTCTTCAGTTGATTTCATAATTTTGTAATGGATACTGCCATGTTCTATTGTTCAACAGTTTGATGAACCACAATTCAAACAAATGCCACTGCAGCATATATATAGTGCATTTATCTTCGTTTTGTTGTTGTTGTGATCAAGTTTGTGCAGTGGGACCTTTGTTCCACTTCCATGTGAGTACATGTGTTTGCTTATTAATGCAAGTTTCTTTTGTCTGATTTGGTCCAATTTGATTTGACTGTTTTGGCTAGTTTCTGTTTGATATCCCATGGTAACATTCTATTTTTATTATGTATATCTGTGTGACACCTTTTCCTTCCTATCACACTATTTTTTTCACTCACTCTAAGCCAGAATGTCATGCATATGACACTGACTTTTAACTCTGAACTAACTTGCAGTCAAAATGTAGGGTATTACCAAAGCTTTGCAAACGCACCTTCATTTGCAGTTAAGGCTATCCCAGTGCAACGTGTAAACCACCAAGCTATATGCATAAGAATCTCGCCCTAAAAATCAGATACGGCAACCTTGATCAGAAAGCTGACCTAACATATGGAATTGACTTCTAATGCTGTATCCAATGCAAAAGATGCTTAAACAGGTGCGTATAAGTGAGAGAGCACGCAGTAGCACCGACCTTCTACTTTTGAATAAACCCTCAAGTGAAACACCTCATCTTAAGGTGATTAAATTCTCCCACAAATTCATAAGCACCCATCAAGCATAAGTGCTTAACTTCAGAAATTATCTGTTAACGTGGAAAAGGTATCTCTGAGCATTTGCCAATATGGAAATTTGGAGAATCCATAATATCTGTTGAAGTGTATATGTGAGATTGCCTAGCCCTTTCCATTAGTTCGGACTTTTGGTTGCATTGGTTAGTGCATGAAGCTTAACATGGTATCAGGGCCTAAGGTCTTGAGTTCAAGTCCTGGTTTTCGCAATTTATCCAAAAAATTGCTGTTGCCCCCTCTGTCCTCTGTGTCCATGTATAGGCCTCTTGAGCCATACATCTAAGTCTATTCACGTGTTGACTTCCCGTGTCACACGTGAGAGGGGGTGTTGAAGTGTATATGTGGATTGCCTAGCCTTTTCCATCAGTTCGGGCTTTTGGTTGAGTTGGCTAATGCATGAAGCTTGACAATATCAAACTAACACAGGCTGAAATACCGCATGAATCTTCCATTTTTTGCTTTCTTGTCCTGCCTACTTAGTGATAGAATCTACATCGATGGATGCCATATACCTTTTTTTGCTCTACTTTTGGACATGAGAAGGTTCCGTTCTCTATAGTCATCAACAGTTATGTACTCATCATTTAGTTAGTATTACCAATCAAGTTGTTTTACTCCACAAATTCAAGTGTAACTGGGATTTCATGCATTTATCAGTTAATTATTCAGAACCCATGCCTGATTTTACTCAAAGGGCACTCTACTGCGTATTTATAATCTGTCCCTGTTTTCGTTTCAGTGAGCAAGAGTTCAACCCATTACCATATCCCACAGAGTTCTTGCCAGTTACAGGTTCATCATTCGGAATTCCTGTGTGTCTGAACTCAAGAGTCAAGAGCAGTACTGCTTATTTTAGTGTGCCTTTGGTTTTATTCAGTTAGGAAGAGTTAAACCTGTTACCATATTTCAAGTCTTGTATTCGTAAAGGGTGACATATAATAATTCAAGATATACTTTTAATTATGATTACAGCCAGTAACCAAAATTACCCTGTCTTATTCTGTTCTTGTCCCTTTACTTTGACATAATACATTATTGATATCAAATGTCGATTGCCCAATATAATCACATATATCACGTAGTAACCTTCCACACAATGATGTTTCTTGCAATACCTATTACATGGAATATGCAATCATGTTGGAAAGAATATCACTAGTGTGATATGATCTGATACAAATCCATAAATCCCAAAATATAGGTGATACACATCATCAGACATCTACAGTTCAAGAAAAATGACATCTACAACATATAGGCAATACTCAAATGTCGGTCTTGCCTGCACTGAAATTCGGAATTTGCACCAGAAACAATATTGTCCATCTCACCTGCATTTGTTGTGTAAGGCTGATGAGAGTGGGTGTGGCGTGGGGCTGCTGGAGCTAGGGCAAGGCCAAGGGCTGCGGGGGTAAAGGAGATATGGGGATTAACTGCCATTAATAATTTATAAGGGTCCAACTTCTTGAGCTATTGATAAGAATTAGGTGGAAGGTTCAGATCAATTGGATTTACAAACTTATACCTTTATATTAGTATAGATATAGAAATCATGGGTAATTGCTCCTTTTAAAAAAAAATGAGTAAGTTAATCAGTATTCTTCAGTTCAACAAGTTAATCAGTACTCATGTTACCGTATTTTTTTTGTATGTTTACTCATATGGTGCAAGCATAAACAAAGAGCACATACATTTCTTACCAAAATCTAGTGTTTCTCATAATTCCCAAGTGGTGACATTTACCTAACTTGATCTTACTTGACTGTTATAACTTAGGATTTGATCATCAGCACTCAGCTGTAAATCCTGCAGTTTGCCATGTTCTTCTTTGGGCAACTATTAAAAACTGGCAGTCCCAGAAGGACACAACCATGATGATGCAAGGACTGAGTAATGCTGGTGCATGAGTTCAAGGTTGATTTTTCAACATCCTAAGTGGATACAATTATCAGTTGTCTGGAGTTCTGAGACCAAATAATGCAAAGCACTGACATGACAAACTACTTTTTTGTGGCTGCATCTTTAGATAACCCAAAAATCAAGCACATTTCAGAACTTTTCATGATGTTTCCCGTCAGCATGCCTGACGATAGTACTCTGATTGAATGGATAGGCTGGATTAGACATTCCATTGACTAATTGAAACAAGGTCAATCACCAATAGTAGTTCTGGCCCCGGGCCACTTTTTTGGTATTCAATCAACTTCTGGTTTCTTGTGCAAACTGCTTTTTTCCCCAACTGATGTCATGTTCTGGAAATTACTAGTATTTTCTTAATGATTTACTTAGAGTATGTCAGACATTTATAAAATGTTACTTCTCTTCCTGTCTTAAGTTTCTGTCTGCAAGATGTGGAATCTTTGTGAACTTAGCACTCAGTTGAGGTTTTAAGACATACCTAAGATACTTGATGCACTCTGCTGGTTAGCGCATATAGCTTGCTGAGGGTAAGACACCATACAGAGAATATAATAATTGCCTAAAGAGCAAATGTGCTAATCTATTTATTTATCTTTGACTGGAAAACCTTATCAAGTGAAATGCCATGGATTCGTTTTTGCATTGGGTGTTGACATACGTACTGCTTTGTGCTTCGGTACTGTTCATGGTAAAACCAAGCATAAAATTTGAAGTATCTTTGGTAAGATGATTTTTTTGCGGGGAGGTAAGGTGATTTGGCAAGTGCGATATGCTAATGCACATCGAAGTGTCTTTAGGTGGAACATTTTATACGATTTGGATGATCACTGAGCCATGCCACGTAGATTATGTCTGTAAACCATGCATGAGAATTTTTCGTTGTACTAACACATGTAATTAATCCAGACAAGTAGTAGATTTGATAAAACTGGATTGGTTCAAATTTGCTAAGACCAGCGATGCCCTTCAATTCCCAAATATCGTTATCATTTTTTGTTTTCCAGATTACATTGATATCTTGAACACTTCATGTGTTGCACTTCATAGGTAGAGATATTCTTTCTACTTTGCTCATGTACTTATTGTGCTGTCTCCCATCACTTACCTTTCCAGTAAAAGTAGTCTTTTTCCTCCAAAGATTAAACAATGCTTAGAATTTGAATCTTCTTGACTAACCTGTACTGTACAGGTGTAATTTCTTTGTCTTCTGCTGTTTCTCGTCCTTGATCAGAAGTGTCTCTAAACAGCAGATTGCTCCCTGTATCCATTAAGGTTTGCATATACTTATACTGATACACTTCTATGTCCTGTGGCTGTTATTGACGTATATTCTAATGTGAGTGATTTATGTTTGCTTAATTATAGCCTGTCCCTTTTTCCACTTACTTGGATGTTTAGAATTATTAGCTCCAGCCCCTTTGTTAAGACTGATGTGTATAACTTGACACGATTATATAGTGAACTCTTACACTACTTGATCGTGACTATCCCTCAAGCTTTTAACAGACAATCATAAGCTAAACAGTATCATATTCATGGTGGAAAGTGATTACAATGATAATGATTTAATAATACCTCAATCTACCCTAGTTAGATGCAGCCTTTACTTCTTATGCATCTTACAAATATTGGCATTATTTCGCTCATGTTAATATATATTCACACCATTCACCTTCTGAACTTTTGATTCTTTAGTTCTGGTTGCTGAGGAGTTTCGGCAAGATTCAGATTGTATAAACATATTCTTTCTTTAAAGAATTTTTGTGGCTTGCTGCACGAATACATGGTATTTTTTCCTGGGTGGAACTCAGTTCATTTTCTGCATCTATACAGGTATCTTTCACATGTCAGACACCTTTATTTGTTAATCACCGGTCTACCTGAGAGCCAGCCTTTTCTACCCGTCATCAATTAACACAGTATTCAGCATGAGTTCCACTGGTTAGTGGTTCAGTTCATCATTGCACGGCTTTATCTTTGTGCTGTAACAACAGTTGTTTCATGGACCGATATAATCCTCAAATGATTGCTTTAAAAGAGGATCAGATACAACTCAAAGGTATGTCATTGCTCATCTTCATTGATCTCACTGCTAAAAGTATTTTGAGCATCACAACTACTTAATAGTCACCACTCTGTACAGTGTTCTTCACGCTACAGTTCGTTATCTTTTGCAAAGTGACTTAGTTCCATACTAACATAGACATATTGCTCCACATATTTTTTTTCACAGTAGATACTTTCACGAGGACAAGGGTAGTGACGCTGGTGTCTTTTGAAATATTTTCTGTCCTGGAGCTAGGATTGCCAGGGGGTCATAGGTGTTTTTCCTCTGTTGAAATGCGTCCCACCTAGCCCCATAGTGGGCCTTCCACTCGGGTTGTGTGGTGTAGTTTGGAAGATATTGCTTCACCCCAATACTTGCTTTGTTAGAGAACTCTATTATCTGCTTGTTCAGGTTCAGTGTATGTTCGATGCTGTGGGGGCCTATCGCCGAGGATAGGAATCCCACCAGGTAGAAAACTTCCTCATCTGGTATGACCACTGATGTTCGGTTGTCCCATCTGCATGAAACAAGATGAATCATTCACTTGAAAACACTATGACATGATGTATAAGAGTTTCTGAATGGGGTTTGTGATTTCGGCACATAAAGCAATTTACCTGGATTTGTTCACTGGATAGAGCAATATGGGACCATTGTTGTTATCTTCGATGATTTTCCCAAAGACTTTCTCTGCAAATGTATAGACAGTGCTTCTTGGGATGATGAGATTAAGCCATGGATGTGGGACTTCCCACAAGCCCTTAGCTCTCAGCTTCATCTCAGAGGAGTGCACCCTATCCAAGAACTCCATGTAAGTGACGTCCGTGTGGAATAAGGATGGTGGTGTGTATCTGAGTTGAGATAGTAGTGCATGGACCTCCTGTAAACACATATACATATGGAATTCAACCACTCAGGCCACCTGATAACACTTTATACACAAGCATCTTTAGTAACACAAGGACAAATCATTGGCTCACCTGTTCCATGATGTCAGCTTCTTCAGGGTTGAAGTTCTTTGTCATCTCAAGGCAGAAGAGTACTTTTCTGTATGTTTTGAACTGGCTAGCCCGCTCTGGGTCCTGTGGATTGAATGATGACCTCCAGTTGTTTAGGATGCCTGTTCTGTTTATGATAACGAAACCTTCAATGTAGTCGAAGGTCTTCTCTGCTGAAATAAGCATCTCCTGATCCTCGGTGAAGCTCACGAAATCTAAGTAGAGAACTCTTATCCACCTTACCTGTTGTACATCCAATGAACTCATGAGCATATGCTTACTAAAATGTACTAGCATGGAGTTGTCACAGATGAGTTATTTCGATTTACCATTTGTGGAGCAGGCTCAAGAGCGATCCTGGCCCGAGTAATGATGCCAAATTGACCTAGACCACCAAGAGCAGCATGGAAGAGATCAGAGTTCTGTTCTGGTGAGCAAGTGACAATATCACCTCGTCCTGCATTTGAAAATCATGGTACAAAGTTAGCTACATTATTTACTCTCCTAGTTGTTCAAATCAACCTAATATATAGGCCAGTTCATACCAGTCACTATCTCCAGTTCGTTCACATTGCTGATCTGTGGACCATGCCGGAATGTCTGCCCGCTGACGCCCGCATTTGACAACGTGCCCCCAACCGTAAGGTGGAGGTAGTCTGTCCATGACTTCGGCGCCAAACCATACTTCAACGTCTTATTCAAGACATTTATCCAGAGTTCTCCACCTGAGGCATCCACATACGGTGATGCACCAGGATGCACCTGCATTTTGACACTCCGAAGGGATTCCATTCTGATGACAACCCCTCCAGCAGCCTGGGACTGCCCATATAGCGAGTGCCCATGCCCACGAGCTGCCACTGTGAGCGTGGAGTGCTCACCCATCAAGAACACATGCCTCACGGTTCTGGCAATGTCAGCCACTGAACCTGGGTGAAGCACAGCGACTGGCGGGAAGCTAGAGAGGTTGCCGAAGTCCCTTGCAGCTGCAGGCAAGTCGTGGAAGCTGAAATGGCCGTCAAGGGGGAGCGTCCCCAGGGATGCAAGCACATCATGTTTAGGCACATGCTCGGTTGTGACTCCGCCAAGTCCTAGCAACAGGAACAGCTTCAGGTACTGCAGGAGTAATTGCTTCATGGCTTTTCTGTAGGTCAAGAATAAACAAGTTCGGTGGTGATGTTTTCAGGAGAAAGATGAAAGATGTGTAGCAGGGTAGTGGTTCACTGCAAGAGCAGAGGGATGGGAGTGGAGATGGAGGGAGGCAGGGGATTTAAAGGAGAACTTGAAGGGTATGTATGTGGGCAGGTGCAGGTAGTGGTGTGGTCAAACAAGTCCGGGGCACTGTTTGGTAGACTAGAACCTGTGTGACTGTGTGAGGACAGGCTGCTAGGAAAATTTGGATCAAAGATTATGTTGCAGTGGTGGAATGGTTCCATTCTAGAGTCTGGTATTCATTCTTTCTGGCTTATGTTTTAAGCATCCTGCGACATCTGTCAGGAAGTGTATGGAGGAAGGGCAAAAAGATGCATTCACTCAGCATGCTCTGTCTATCACTAAACATATCACTGACTGTACCTTGCCAGGGAGAAGGAAAACAATGACATGGGAAAGATGAAACAGAAGCAGTTAACAGACACAGATATTTAACTTGTGTACCTGATGTGGATCTCAGCAGGATTGAACTTCTGATCAAGTCAGATGGTAGTAACAAATTGATTCAAGTGGCAAACCTGATTGCTATCGAGCAGGCCCACTTGATCCCTCAAATTCAATTGATGTTCGGCAGGACAAGCCAAGATGTTATCTCTGTGCTTTCGGATTTGTGAGTGACAAGCATCTTGTTGAGCATATCTGATAATGCTTATTCCCATTTCAGATGCTGGGGGGACTGTTTTCTGACTTCATGCACATCTATTTTCGCAGACATGTATATCGGTAAGAATCCTTCTGTCTGGCCATTTCTAGACATGCTGATAGAAATATCCTTTTCAGCATTTTGAGTTCTGGAATTTGATATTTTGTGGTTGCAAAATCATATGGACATGGATCACCTAGGCATTTTTCCATTTTTTAGTGGTCAGGAGCTTTAGCTTGATATTGTAGAATCCCTTTGCCCACATGGCATTGCTCGGCACCTGAGCTAGTGGTGCAATAGTCTTGCATGTTTCCCATCGGATTATCTGAAGATTTTTCAGAATAAAATCTCTGTTCTTACGGTACCTTCTCTAAAATGTCAGAATTCCTCAGGCCCTTGTTGTTTCCCGTATCTGATAATATCTGTCTGAAGGCAACGTGAAATAATGTATGTAACAAACTGAGTGTTCTGTCTTTTCTGTACTTTACATGTATGGTGATTAGAGAACATCATTTGTATCATATGCGACAATCCTGTGGATAACCGGGAACTCCATGAAAAGGGGAATCAATAACTGACTAAACCTTGTAAATCAAAGTGGAGGTGAGGGGACCAGGCAAATAAGCATTTACTTTTACTGGACACAAAAGATATTGTCAGCTGGATGATTTGATTCACGTCTCACTGATCACATGTTCTAGAAGACATCAACAGTGATTAGAGAATCCAAATAGAGCGAACCATAGATATATCACTCATATTAACATACCTTCAAATAGAACCAACCATAAATATATCATTTATATTAACATATCTACCCGGTCTTCAGTAGGTGTCATGTGTTTGATGGTGTGAGTGTGTGCGTCTACGTTGTAATCGGTGTTTCTCAAAAGAAAAAAAAGGTAGCTCTTTCTTCAATACATTTTCTTTTCTATGTATCCATGTGTATTTTTGACCTGGTACCATCAGTGTATTATCGGTATATTAATACATATATGGAAGGTTACATCCAATCCAATAGACTAAGGTGTTGAATTCTGAAAGCCATACCAATCATATACTCGACCTATTCAACCGGCCAGATTCCACTTTCACCGTCACTCATTGCGTGTTCTAAAATTTTGGAATGTGAAAAATTTCTTACCACTCGAGATTTGGGGGATCATATATGGTATTAAAATCTGGAGTTATGCAATAAGCTGAAAGAACAATGGTCAATTGTCACGTGGTAGGTACTAGGGCAACGCTATATATTCTTTCTGAATATATACTCTACATAATTTGTGGCAGAAGTGGTATCCTAATCTTATCTTTGGCTGCAGGGATGTGGCTGGTGTCACCATTGATAATACCTAATATCACTATCCAAGAATGACTTATCAACACCTGAGCCCTGTTCATCTGAAAAGAAGTATTAGAGTTTGCTTTACGATATATGGGGTCTTGAGGTGTCAACTATCCCTCCAGGGAGTGTACATCTTTTCCAAGAAAGCGAAAGGTAAAATTCTAAGGGTAGAAGAATATCTATACACGAAAGTGTCCTTCTAAATGGTTTCTTTTATAAAATATATCAACACCGGAGCTCTCTGTACATCTGCAAAGAAGTATTAGAGTTGCTTTACGATATATAGGGTCTTGAGGTGTCAACTAGATGCCTGCAAGATGGTAGCCGAATTTGTATGTACTAACCCAAGAAACACCTCACAGCCCTTCTTAGCCTATTATTAGTCATAGGTATCACACAGGAACCATTTTGCGTTTTCTCAAACATTGTTGTTTCTTGTAAGCTTTGTAGAGAGATTTTTTTCTTTTGTTTGAACTAATATAGATGCTAAATAGAAACGTGCCCATCTCCATTAGAAAGCTACCACTACCCCCACATGGTAGGCTGAGTCCAGAATGGAGGTTAGATTCCCTGATCCATGACATGCAATTCACAAAGGTGACATTGATCTGCATCTGCATGCCTCTTTTGTGACGAATGCTTTCAGTTGTTCCTTTGCTGTTTCCATCCACGCTGTCGATTACCAGTAGGCTCGGCGCCTGATCACAGTAGGAGTCCCCCACACATCGCCAGATCAGTGGATGGGGGCCACCGGGGGCCACCCACTGCAGAAATCAGTGGATGGTAATTGGGCAGGTTGTTGGCTCTGCTTTTGGTATGGAATGCAACCTTGGATCTCCCTGACTCAGTTCTCTGTCAGCCGTTCATGCTGCTGTCACCAGAAACATCTATGCAGCTTCCTTTTACTTGGGATCGTTTTAAAGGTGGAATAGTGTGTAAGGTAGGCTGGTGAATGGTGATAAGTGCGAACTGGCCGAACACCTACAGCTCCAAGAACTCGCAAGGAAAACAGGAGTCGGCCAGGGACAATTTCATCACTTTCGGAAGCCCTAAATTGGAAACTTCTCATGACAACATATCTATAGCACAAACGGTGGAGCCGGAGCCTAGCCAAACAGGGCCCCCGTCTTCAATTTCTACCGATCAGCTGCAGGGCTGTGGTAGAAACAAGAGCGAAGATTTATATAATTGATTATATCATCTATTGTTTTTGAACTCTTACTGCTCGTTCGAATCATCACTTCAGGAAGCTAATTTTACCATTTTTGAGTAATTGTTTGCCATGAAAAGGTTAGTTCTCAAATACTCCCTCCGTTCACAAATATAAGATGTTTTGGATATTTTAATATGGACTACTACTTCATACTGACTGAAATGAGTAAACAAAAACACTAAAGCGTGTCTATATACATCCAATTCAGAAAATAGTTGGAACATCTTATATTTGTGAATGGAGCGAGTATAAGAAAAGGATTGAAGAGGGGAGAAACCACCCACGTTTTACTTGAAAGTGGGTGAGGAGTCAACCTGGCTATGTGCAACCTCGCTTCACTAGCTAGTTCTTCAACTCCAGGAGAGTTCTCAGGTTCTCGTGATATAGGCTCTAAACTGTTTTGTTTGGACATTATTTATATAAAAGAAAAAAGTTTAGCCAAAAGCGGGTCTGAGTTATTATCCTATTTTTACTCGAGTTTTCTGAAAAAACACTAGAGGTGATATTTCATATGATCAAAGTAAGAAAAGTAAAATAAGTTGTAGCTAGGAGTAGATAATAGTCCAGTTCTGAAAAAAACAGTAGAGGAGCATCTAGCTTCTCCAGTTCTGGCTTCAAAACTAAGCTGGAGCAAGAAAATCATCGAAGATTCTTCATCGATAGTGAAATGTTATTTCCGCCCGTCCAAACTGTATGTAGCTGGCAAAATTTTATTACTCAACCATTCTCTTGTGTCAGGGACATTTTGGTCCCAACATGGCCCCATAGAAAGCGAGAGATGGCCGAAAGGCAAGCATGATGGAGGCCTGGGAGTGATTTGTCGCCCGGGCCGGCCTTAGAATTGCAGGTAGGTGGACTACGATGGGCCCACGGTTCACGTGTAGCGTTTGAAAAAATAAATCTGACTTCCGCACGTTGGTGCTGGTGTCGACTCCAGTACCAACGTGCATAACCCATGACTGTAGGGTAGGGGTGCAAGCAGGCATCCCGCATAGTCCCGCATAACTAGAAAATTAGTCAAACTAAGCTAAATCCCAGCTGGAAAGTTATAACTAACACGATTGATTTTGACTGTAGAGCGGGGCGGATCGGGCGCCGCTCTGCACCCCTACTGCAGGGGCTTATTTTTTGTTTAAACACAATAAAATCACGGATACGCATACACTCACCCATATGAACGCATGCACGCACATTCTACCCCTACGAGTACCGACGAATTACTGAGCCGGCACAACATTTTGAGATTAACGAAGTAACCATAGACGCCTCGTACTCGACTAGAACGTCTCCTCTCGTTGAATGAACATCCCCGAAAAGTTTGAAATAAATTCAGAAAAATGCAAGCTCCAGTGCCAAGTTTAAGACTTGAACCTGGTGGGCTAGTTTCTCCACAAGGAACCTAATCATCTGAGCTTGGCTCGTTTCCTGTAGGGGCTCATTTGATTGTTACTTTTTGGAATGACTACGTATGGGCACACCACTCTGCCGAACTTTTCTTTTTTGGGGGGAAAACTCTGCCGAACTTTGCCGTAGCGGTCAGCAATAAGCAAATTAAGAAGTTAGCTGTATCTACTGCTTTGCAACGTAGAAATCTAACATGGCAATTCATGTGAATTTTGTTTACGTTGGATTGACATTCCAGTCCTGTAGTATTTTTCTTTGTTATTTTCAGTTTCTTAGATTCATGCTTGCTGCTTGGCAAGTGCCCCTTATGTTTTCTTTAATCTGTGATAGTTTTTGACGTCATTTTAGGTTCGAAAATGCGTCATTTGGCTGTGCCCGTTGATTTGACTATATGTATTACGTAATGATGTGTGTTCGTGCTATCATGTGCTATCCTGGGCATATGCATATGGGCGTGCCATCTTTGGCAGATTAATAAATGATCTAAATCAACAAAAGTCACCAGCAAACCGCTTTTTCATTTCCTATAAAAAGACCGACCGTTGCTAGAAAGAAGAAGAGGCCGTTCTGGGCCATCGTGGTCGCTCCAACGGTGCTCCAGGCAAGAAAGTTCTCCTTCCTCGCATCATTCTTAGCCTTTTTGAATTTATTTACCTAGCTTCCGCTTGATTCAAATTGAGTCCTAGTATGCCCTCAGATTAACATTCTGGCAGCGTTAAATGGATCTGGGATGGCAGGTTGGCAGTGGGCATCTAGGTGGCAGCAACCAATGGGGTGACGTCTGTTGGGCTGTTGGCTGATAATTGGGTTGGCTAGGACATGTACCAAAATATGCTTGAGCTTGAGATGGCTTACGCACACAAAGTTTGCTTAGCTAGGCACCAGTCTAGTCCTACGCAAACCCTATTTGGTGAACGATCTAGTGGTTGCAGCTTATTGCTCAATAGTAGGCTTTGGTCGGTTTGGTAGTCGGGCACGTGTAGGCTAATTCACGCGCACCCTATAGTGTAGACGGGTAAGGTGTCCTCTAATAAGGAGCAAACATGATCTTTTTCTAGTTAGCTCAGTCCTTGTGGCAAGTAATATGATCAAAGATATGCAGATCTCGCAATGTTTTCCGCTGGATAATGCTATTTTCAACGCAAGTTTCATTGTCTATTTCACCACTTTTCGGATCTCTTATCGTACACGATTATAACGTGTCGACTTATGGTTATTCGTATGATCCATATTCATACAAATGGCACTCGAGTCTAGGAAAAAAAAACAACTAGGCATCTTATGCTCACCTACTGATCACTTATTGTGTGGTTTTGCGGATCTATTTTAGTGATCTCGTCTATGCTTTTTGAATATTCAATAATAAATGGTTGCGTGCATCGATCGATCTAGGGTCCAGGGGTTTATCCTCCTTTTCAGAAGAAAAAAAAGCTAATTGCCTTTGTGAGACGCACTCCTAGGAAATAGAACCACGAAGCATGTATTGATGGTTGGCTACCCAAGGGCGGTCTTTTATATTGCCGGAGTTTTAGTGGAAGAAGAGTTGCGATAGGTGACAAGCATAGCTATGTGGTTGGTAAACACTTTCCTTTACTCACAGTGGTTAGGTAAGTATTGGGCTCGATACTTCCTGCAGAAGTACTACAATGATTGACGATACTGAAAATCATCAGTACTCTCGATAGGGTGGATAGCGTGACCGGATATTTTAGTAGGGTCACACACGAAGAATTTAATCAGGTTCGGGCCCTCATAGTTGAGGTAAGATCCTACTCTTGCTTTTGCTTTGATTGATTGTGGCGAAACACCTCGTGTGAGGGGGTTACAATATGCGTGGACTTGTTGCTATCGAGACGATGACAAGATGTCAGATGCCCCCGAACTACCCCTTAGTCTCGCCTTATAAAGGGGGACGAGGTCTAGGGTTACATGCTTTCCTAACCAACCTAGAGCCCCGATCGGTTGAGGGGTTGCACGCCAAGATGAAGAACCTTCCAGAAGGAGGGCTTACTGCGTAGCCAGAGGCACTTAAGGACGCCTTTGACTGCTGGGCCCTAAGGCCGGCCCATCATCTGGCTTGCCTGCCGACGGGCCACCCTAGGTGGTGCACACCGTTAGTAGCCCCCGAGCTTGTCTGGAGTCCTTGCTCGGTTGGAATTTCGACCTGAGTCACCGTGATGGAATCTTGACGGGCTCCCTCTCGACCTTTATATCTGGCAGTAGCGCCCTTCAGTTCCTCCTGTGATGCTTTTGTAACGACAAGGACCTGGTAGAATCCATGTCTCTGTGCTGAAGCTGTGCTAGTCCCTAGATCATTAGCTAGCACACACAGTACAAGATGAAGTACCAAAAATAACAACCATCTTTATTACATAATGAGTGAATCCAAAGTTCAAGTATTACAAAGTGCGTAGCTCAAGGCTAGCTTATTACAGCGGAAATAAAATAACGCGAAGTCCCAACAATGCCATAGGCAAATTGAGTGTAGACTTGTTCCTAATCGCACCTTTCAGCATCGAACTCAAAGTCTACAACATGACAGGTTGCAGGTCATTACGTGGAATGTACTTGCAAGTTACACAGGAGGATATAACGGACTTAACTCTATATGCAAGGGGTGTCAAAAAGGAGGCTAAGGCTTTCTACATAAATTCAAGTTTATACTTAGAAAAATTACAAAACTTTTGCTTGTAAAGTATTTAGAAACTTTTCATAGTTTTTCTTGTATAAAACCTTCATTTTTCTAAGTCAAATAATATAGAGTTGGACACAAGGATATTACACACCAAGTGCCAACACAACAAAAGCATGGATATGACACACCATGCACCCCCAAAATTTCACTAAGTCCGCTATGACACACGGCCTTAAAGTTTTTGTCACAACACTTGGTTAAAAATAGAGGAGAATCTTCAGAGGCTTCAAGTCATCAAGTTGCTCAAATTTGCCCGTAACCAGGGGCACGACTAAGTACTTAGTTTTCACTCTCGAGAGGATGTACACTTTACCCGCACGACACAACCAAAAGATTATGTCGAAGCTTTTTCTTAGTAGCCCCCACTACCCGTTTCTGGTCCGCCCGTGACTTTGACCCGAAGGCCCCTCTCCGATGGCGGTACCTAAGTATGGGTTTCCCACTAAGTACTAGGCCGAATCCGGTGAGATTTTCCTAGCGTGGTCCGGTTCTACAGAAAAATCGGGATGAACACGACCTGAGCTGGGAGATGACAGGTGGGCCAGGGGCGCCGGTGACTTAGCGCGGTTGAAAAAAAAAGGAAAAGCGGCATCCAGCTGGGCCTTGGGCCGAAGCGTTGTGGTGCTTGCCCGCGCGAGGGTTGGTTACTGGGCCGCGGCTTGCTGGACAGTTTCTGGTTAAAAATTTCATGATTTTTATATAGCGCAAGAATTGAATATGGCTTAAATAAATACCATTTCAACTCTTGAAATACCATAAAACTTCTTAAAAACTAAAGTATCAGTATAGAGCTCAGGGAACTTTTTTCCAGCCCATTTACACATTTGTTTAAATACAAATTTATTTTCCAATGCTTAAATGGACTTTATTAATATCCCAAAATACTTTTAGGGTATTAATAACTCCTGTAAATATTTTCTAAACACCGAAAACAAAGTTATAATAATATTCAAAGTATTTCCAACATTTTATGAAGAAGTCATTTTATCTTCTCTGTTTTCCTTTTCTTTGGAACTTGGAAATGACACTAAATATTTATAAAACCATTATGAATCATATTTAAATATTTCCAACTCATTTGTTTGGAGAAGTCATATTATCTCCCCTCACTTTATTAAATATATAGTTGGAAAATATTCAAATAGATAAAGAAGAGAACAACTAAGTCTAACTAAATATTTTCCTTAGCTTTTGGGAAGGTCATTTTATTCCCTCTCTTTTGGAAAATAATTTAGTGAGTCAAAACCAAAGTTTCAACTTGAAGAAATTCTTCCCATCTTTGAATTCATAATTTGGATAGTCATGTTTATCCACTCCTTAAAAGGTTTCAACTAAATTGGAACAAAGTTTCAAAAAGTCCAAAGAAAAAAAAACCTTGAGAAAATTCAACTTAGTAATAATTAATAACAATCCAAAATTTGATTTTTTTTGGGATGTTACAGCTTTGAACGTTCTGGCCTCCGCGGCTTTTGATTCCTACCAAGTCGGATGTGATACGTACATTTTGCATCATGTTTTCCTATTGTTATTTATTATGTTTTTGATCATTATTTCACTTTATGATACAATTTTTATGCCTTTTCTCTCTTATTTTGCAAGTTTCACATGAAGAGGGAGATTTCCGGCAGCTGGAATTCTGGACCGGAAAGGGGTGAAACAGAGATGACTATTCTGCACAACTCCAAATGACCTGAAAGTTTATGAAAAATTATTTTGGAATATATAAAAAATACTGACGAAAAAATTACCAGGAGGGGGCCCACCAGGAAGCCACAAGCCTGGGGGGCGCGCCCCCCGAGCTTGTGGGGCCCCTGGCAGGCCTCCGGTCCCCTCCTTCTGCTATATGAAGCCATTTGCCCTAGAAAAATCAAAAGAAGACTTTCGGGACGAAGCGCCGCCGTCTCGAGGCGGAACCTGGGCAGGAGCACTTTTGCTCTCCGGTGGAGCGATTCCGCCGGGGAAATTTCCCTCCGGGATGGGGAAATCGAAGCCATCGACATCACCAACGATCCTCTCATCATGGGAGGATCAATCTTCATCAACATCTTCACCAGCGCCATCTCATCTCAAACCCTAGTTCATCTCTTGTATTTAATCTTTGTCTCAAAACCTCAGACTGATACCTGTGTGTTGCTAGTAGTGTTGATTACATCTTGTAGTTGATGCTAGTTGGTTTATTTGGTGGAAGATTATATGTTCAGATCCTTAATGATATTCAATACCCCTCTGATCTTGAACATGAATATGATTTGTGAGTAGTTACTTTTGTTCTTGAGGACATGGGAGAAGTCTTGTCATAAGTAATCATGTGAATTTGGTATTCGTTCGATATTTTGATGATATGTATGTTGTTGCTTCCTTTAGTGGTGTCGTGTGAACGTCGACTACATAACACTTCACCATCTTTGGGCCTAAGGGAAGGCATTGTGGAGTAGTAATTAGATGATGGGTTGCTAGAGTGACAGAATCTTAAACCCTAATTTATGCGCTATTCCGTAAGGGGCTGATTTGGATCCATATGTTTCATGCTATTGTTAGATTTATCTTAATTCTTCTTTCGTATTTGCGGATGCTTGCGAGAGGGGATAATCATAAGTGGGAGGCTTGTTCAAATAAGAACAACACCCAAGCACTGGTCCACCCACATATCAAATTATCAAAGTAGCGAACGCGAATCAAACAAACATGATGAAAGTGACTAGATGAAATTCCCATGTGTCCTCGAGAACGCTTTGCTTATTATACGAGTTCGTTCCGGCTTGTCCTTTGCTACAAAAAGGATTGAGCCACCTTGCTGCACTTTATTATACTTGTTACTTGTTACTTGTTACGAATTATCTTGCTATCAAAACTATCTGTTACCGCTACTTTCAGTACTTGCAGAGAATACCTTGCTGAAAACCGCTTGTCATTTTCTTCTGCTCCTTGTTGGGTTCGACACTCTTACTTATCGAAAGGACTACGATTGATCCCCTATACTTGTGGATCATCAGGATGCCGAGTGCTCCGATGCTCAGGCCTTCCAACTACCTGGGTCGGTTCATGGTCTTAGCCTAATCAGGCGAAGGTTCCGTGCAACCTAGAAGTTTTCCTTTTTTTTTCGTAGATTTGTTTATTCAAAATGTTTTATCTTATAAATCGTGCGTTCAAATCCCGAACTGTTTACACCGTTGGATTTCTCGCGGCGAGATCTTTGAAACTAAATCCCATGCTAATAGGTTTCGACGAACACATTTTTTTTATGAAACGTATAACAAATAAAACAAGAAAAGGCTAACAAACCCAAAAAACAAAGAAAACCAAATTATAATGAAGAAAAAAGGAAAAACCGATGAAGAAATAAAAACAGAAAGACATCAAAAGAAAACAAACAAAACAGGAAGAAAACAATAAACCCAGGAAAACCCGACCAAACCAATGAAAACCGGACAAGCAAAAACCGCAAAAAACCTGGCCCAAAACTATGAAAAAGGGGACAAAAAGTCAAAGAAAGAAAGGCACGAACTGCTATAGTAGTAGGCCAGCCCTGTCGCGCCGCACCTGAGGCGAGGGGAGTATACATCTCGCTTAGCTCCCACATCGCGTATGGGGCTCGGCTATGTGCCGCCTGCTGCAAGTCCTACTAGGGGGAAGACTTGTATGAGATCTCACATTAGGTGAGATCATCAAATCAACCTCAAAATTCATATTTAGACATTTCAAAAATAAAATAAAATTATTCGATAATATCTCTGTGGGGTATGTCTACAACTCCGGAAAAAAATCAGCTCAAAACTCGATGTACATTTAGAGATTTGAAAAAGAGAAATTCAAATGTGAATAGTGGCATCTTTGGGCAAATAGTACCTTGAAACTATTCACATCTGATTTTGTCTTTTTTGTTTCTATTAATATAGGTCAAATTAGGAGCTGAAACGTTTTGAGATTGTAAATCAAACATGGATGTGTGTCTACAATTTTTTTTGGGAATGTTTGAACATGATCTCATTGATCTCACCTAATGTGAGATCTCTCACAAGTTCCCCCGTCCTACTAGGGCTTGCCTGCACGGAGCTGGTTTTTGGCCGGCCAGTAGCCACGGCTCGTCTGCTGACATCATGTTACTTTGTTTTTCTGTTTTATTCTTCTGTTTGTTTTACATTTATTTGTCTTTTTTACTTTTTTTTTATATTTCTAAGTATTCCAAATATATATTACAAAAACACTTTACATAAAATTTAAAAATAAATTTAATTTTGTATTTTAAAAATGTTAAACGTGTATATAAAATATTTTTGATGTATATGAAAAATGTACGATGTGAATCAAAAAGGTAGAAAAAATTAATCATCTGTATGGAAAATATTTATAAATTGTAAAAAATATGTTCGTGTAATTCAGGTTAAATTATTCATATATTAAAAAATGTATGCTATATTTAAATACATTCACAAGTTTCAAAAATGTGTTTGGGAAATTTTCAAAAATATATTTTTATAATGTTAAAAAGTTTGCATAGTTAAACATTATCGTTTAAAAAAATTCCAACGTGTATTTAAAAATGTTTAACATAATAACATGTACTCAGAAAAAATTAATATACATATTAAACATGTATTTGAAAAATGTGACGCATTTATAAGAAAATGTGTTAAATGTATACGAAAAATGTGTAATGTGTATGAAGAAGGTAGACATCAAAATATATATTAGAAAAATGTTAATCATCTATTTGAAAAATGCTAAACATGTGTAAAAATCATTACTAATGTACACGAAAAAATTACAATGCATATGTCAATTGTAGACATGTGTTCAAAAAAAGAATATGTAAAAAAGGGAAAATAGGAAGAAAATCAGCGAAAACCGATGAAAGGAACAAAGAATACCAAGGGGAGAAAAGAAAAGAAGAAGAAAAAACAAAGATAACAGATAAAAACCATGAAAGAAACAAATAAAAGAAAGGAAACAGAAAGAAAAACAGCAACTGGGCGAAGCGAATGTAGCCATCGACTGTGTTCCAGCGAACAAACGCTCGAACGCGCGAAAATGTGTCGGCCTGGAACTGTAGCACCTGTAGGCTAGCTCCATCATAACTCAGTGAGGGCGATACATTTTTTTCAGGGGTAAAATGGGCGATAAATAGCATTTGCATCGCGTACATACCACCCGGGCCAGCTAGCGGTCTCCAACATGGAACTGGCACTGCAAGTGAAATATGTGAGCGCCCATCTACTAGCCTACGAGCGAGCACATTTTTCTTTTCCTTTTTGCGTCCCGGTGAGATTTTATTTTAATATGAAAATATTCACAAAATTTAAAACAAATGTGACTTAGAAAATTCATGTTTTATGAAAAAAGTTCATGAATTCAGAATTTTCTTGTGATTTTGATTATTTTTCATGAATTTGAAATCATGTTCAAATTTAAAAATTGTTCATGAATTCAAAAAATGTTAATGAATTTGTTAAAAGTTCGTGAATTTAAAAATTTCATGAATACAAAAAAGGCCTATGAATTTGGAAAAGGTTAATGAATTCTAAAAATGTTCATAAATTTGAAAAATGTCCGGTAATTAAATGTGTAATGAATTAAAAAACAGTACGCTAGTTTGAAAAGAGTTCATGAATTTTAAAAAGTTCATGAATTCAAAAAGTGAAAGTGAGTTTGAAAAATGTTCATGAGTTTGAAAATAAAATCATGAATTACAAATCCATGAACAATGTTAATTCGCACATTTTGGAAAATCCGCAAACACAAGAATTTGCAAAAAGTACATGAGTTCGACATCAGCAAACACAAGAATTTGAAAAATGTCCGTGAATTAAAAAATGTTCACAGATTTGGAAAAAAATTGTTCGCACATTCAAAAAAATGTTCACAAATTTTAAAAATTGTTTGTCAATTCAGAAAATATTTACGAATTCGTAAGAAATAATCACAATTTCAGAAAATGTCCATGAATTTGAAAAATGTTCACAGATTTGGAAAAGGTTCAGACATTTTAGAATGTTCATGAATTCAAATTTTCAAAAAAATTTATGAAATTTGTAGGAGGTCATGAATATAAGAAAATTCACATATTTTTTTTGAAAGAAATAAAATAAGAAGAAAGAAGAAACGAAAAGAACGAGGAAACAAGAAAAAAAAATAGAAAAAAAACCCTGTCAGATGACTAGAAAACTGGACAGACATAAATGAACAAAATGTTCAGAAGCTTCCTAAAGACGGGTGGAAGCTTCCTAAACCGGTGATTGTAGCTTCGTAAAACCGCTCCAGCGCTTCCGCTCTGGGCTGGCTCACGAAAGGAGTCGTGTGAGCGATCGTGCCATTGTTACTCGCAACGGGTGATCCTTGACATTTGCGCCCGCACATGAAAGCTCATTCCCTACTAGGCCCTTGTGCCCAAACTTAGCGCCCCCCTACCCATAGCGCGTCGTTCGCTCGCGTGGCTTGATCCCTAACTGCTCACCTTTGATCGTTGACTTGTTCGACTTCTGACCGTTGACTAATTTGATTGTTGCACAGTTTGTCTTTGACTTTCCTAAAAAGTTCACAAAATTTAAAAAATAAGGATTTGAAAAGTTCATGAATTTGAAATTGTTTACAAATTTGAAAAATTGTTCATGAACTTTTAAAAAGTTCACCAAATTTTTAAAAAATGCATGAATTTTAAAAATATTTATTATTTAAAATAGGAAATATTGACTTTTTTTTAAAAGAATTGTACAAAAACTTGAAAAAAGTTCATGAATTTGGAAAAATGCGCATGATTTTCATAGAAGTTCACGAATTTGGAAAAATGTGATAAATTGTTTTTAAGAAATCTCATAGATTTTAAAAAGTACACAAATTTGAAAACAGTTCACGAATTTGAGAAAAATAGAAAAAACTCAACGTAAAACGGTCTTAAAAAAACCAGGAAAAAACCGCCGCAGAAAACTATGGTCCAGCTCATATAGAACTACACGTACGGGAGGCTGGAGTATGTGAGCGCTGTCTATCAAAAATAATGCGTTAACCGGCGCTACGGTCGCCGAATAGGAAATGAGCCCCAACATAACCTGACTCCGTTTTTTTTCAACGCTAATTCGGCCTGAGTTGAGAACATGGGGAGCTAGAGGGTTACATGAGCCTAGGATAATGGAAGGGCCATAGATGCTCTGTGAGCATCTCCAACCGATCTCCTATAATTTAGGATAGCAAACGACCAAGTATCCTTTAAAAGAGTATATTTGTTTCTATGAAAAAATGTGGTTTCTAATTAAACCCTTAAACTTAACTCTTTTAGAAAGATAAACACAAATTTGATGCCAATTTGATTCAAACTAATCGTCAAACTTTATTCAGCCACCTGCATAAACTATTTTACATAACATTCAACAAAATTTAAACTAAAACAAACTACTCGCTATCGGTCTCGCTCATCAACCTCTCTCAGTCCGATTCGGTCATGGGGCCGGGGTCACCGCCCTCGCCATCTCCGTCGCCGCCACCGCTCTGGCCCGCTCGAGCGCCCTCGCCATCTTCATCTCCGTCGTCGTCGATGGAGCAAAGGTCGATGACTGTCACCGCCCCCGTCTTGTAGAGCTCGTACTGTCGGCGCTCCTCCTTGACACGCTTCGGGTATGATGACGGAGCTCACCCATGTATGCCTCATCGGCTTGCTCCGCCTCGAGGCACTCGTGGGCCTCCCGGTCTTCCCGCAACTCCACACACCCGGGGGTCGACGGGCGCTAACTGCGGCAGGCCGTTGAGGAAGTTGCGTCACACATTTGGGTCGTGGAGGCGCACCTACATGATGTCATACTTTCGCACACCTGCACCGCCAATTGGAATGAGCCAATCCAAACCCTTTCGTGGGTTTCACGATCGGTGATCTCTGCCACCCACGCCCCCCACGCCTGATGCCGCACGCCGAGATATTTCCTCTGCATCCCTGGCGGTAATGGGAGGTCGGGGAAGCGAGATGCGTCGCCGCGGGAGGAGGAAGCACCGTCGCGGAAGGAGGAAGTGCCGCTGCGACCACGGGATCGGGTCTGCGCGCAACGGCATGAATCCACGCTTCTGATCGGCAGCGGCTGAATCCAGCCATTTTGGGCGGCGGGGCGGATGAGGGTGGGGATGGGGGCGCCGAGAGGCCTGGGCAGCGACATGATGGATAAAGGATAAAGGCGAAGCGCTTGGGCTGAGACATAATGAACAAAGGATAAAGATGAAGCGGTGAGAAAAGCAAAGGATTTTTACTCCCGAGTATATTTAAGGGTCGCGACGACCATGGAGTAAGAATTATCCTCCTCTAACCGTTATAAGGGTTTGGTTAGCTGCACGCTAAACGAAGAGACATGACTTTTTACTCCTCTAACCGATAGGTTAGAGATGATCTAAGTACCACATAGACAGGTCTCGAGTCTTACCATAGTAATAAATCTCACATATAAAACTCAAACACAGCACATACACAACATTATTTCAAGCAGCTGTTGTAGCAGCATACAAGCCCATAAGGCGACTCGGGAGTACTAGATTATAAGGACCACCACTGTGAGTCTCTGACTCAGACTCGCAACTAATACGACTCTAATAAGCATTCTCTGATGCAGCAAGAGAAGGCAGCCACGGCTGCTTAGTAGCATCACCAAATTTCCAGAGACAAATCCAGAGCATCAACGCCATCATCGTGCCTTGCTCAAGGTCCGGACTGTAATTGATTAGATCATCTTCTCTCCACCTCCTGCTCGAACCACACGTTGTGAATGTGATTACGGTCAGTCAGAAAGAACAGAGAAGAAAGAATCCAACATCAAGAAGAACAAAAACAGAAACTGAATCAACCATGGTCAGTTCATGTCCATACCTCGTTTTCCTTGCACCGATCGTTTGGATGTTTCAGGGTCTCGTCCCGGCGCGGTCGGGGCCAGCGCAGGCTCCTCCCGGACCGTATGCACTGAAGCTTCGGTTGATTGCTATTCGAGGCCTTCATAGACGTCGTCATCCAGCATGTCGTCGTCGTCGTCGTAGGCGGCGACGTCCGCCGGGTAGCGGAGGATCCCGCCGATCCCGCCGAAGCCCCGGCAGAACTGCGACCCTTCCTGAGACCTGTTGGTGACGAACTCCAGCTTGCAGCCGTACTGCTGGTAGTTCTCCGCGAACCACTCCAGCAGCAGCACCCTGTCGACGACGTCCAGCTCCCCGCACGCCGCCTCGTCGACGAAGTTGCTCTGGTCCGCCTCCTGGCCGCCGTTGAGGTACTTCACCACCGTCTCTCCCGTGGCGGAATTCTTCAGCTCGTATCGCCTGACGTCGAGGTTCTCCCACACGATCAGCGTGTCGACCGCGCCCATCTCGAGGGCCGCCATGGTGTCCTGCACGCCGAGGACGTACTTCCCGGTGTCCTGGCTTATCTCCTCGAAGTACTTCCCAATGAGCTTCTTCTCCTGGACAAACTTGACCTCGGACAGGACCTCGACAGACATCTCAATGGCCTGGTTGAAGCCGCTCTCCCCGCCGTACGACACATCGACCGACTTGATTATCTTGGCCTGCAGCCGCTGATCGAACATCTCGGACTTGCCCAGCTCGGTCTTGAAATCGGCGGAGCCAGCCAGGATGAGCCCGACGACGTTGGGCTGGTTGGTGGCAGGGTTGATGAAGAACTGCGTGGCGAGCTCGGCCGCCTTGCGCAGGTAGTTGTGCCGCTTCTCCATGCGCAGGCGGGCGAAGCGGAGCGCGGACTGCCCTCCCCGCCCGTGCTTCTTGGGCAGATCCACGCTGAACTTGTACACGACCTCCCTGCTGTTGCCGCTCAGCGTGCCGTAGAGCGTCCCGTTGCCGTCCATGATGATGAAGCCGAACTTGTCGTCGGACTCGAGGAGCTCGTTCAGCGCCTCGGTGTGGAACTTGTTGTCGCAGAGGTAGAGCGACGCGTTGATGGGCCTGAAGGGCTCGAAGTCGAAGGTGACCTTCTTCTCCTTGCCGTCGTCGGTGACGATGGTGCCGGTGTAGAGCACGAGGCCGTTGGGGGGCACCCGGTTGTAGAGCTTGAGCCTCTGCTGGGCAGAGGTTATGGCGGCCAGCACGGACTGGCGGTTCACCCGGCTCTTGATGTTGGAGGCGGTGCCGTACTCGTCGCCCAGCATCTTGGCGACCCGGGAGACCTGGTCGCGCGGCGGCATGATGAGGGAGATCATGCTCGTGCCGTTGCCCCTCGCGGCGTCCAGCCCCTTGATCAGCTTCTTCACCTTCCATATCTCGATGTTCTTGTCAGTTTCGTATCCCTCCACCATCTTGATCGACTAGTGTTTGCAGATCAGCCTTCACCTACACCTACACAATTTTAGTTCGAAAAGGTGCAGGTTAGTCCACTTGAATTAATCTGAAGGAACTGTTTACTGCACACATGACTAGCATAACCTTGTGCAATCTATCCTCCCTATCTTAAACTATATTGGTAGTCATTTATCCCTTATGTGCACAGAAACAGAACCAAACCAAACCAGAGGTTTTGTCATCGATCGTATGTTTACTATGTCCCGTCTGAAAAAGGATTTCAGGCTCTATTTTTTTTCGTTTATTATTGCCCCAGCTAGTGATGTTATAGCACACACATGCACAGCTCGTGTAAAGCATCGACGCTGTCAAACATAGATCAAGGTTGCAGTCGCAGAACAGATCATGCTCGGCTCGATCCTAGTCTTTTTCGCAACAACCTTAATTAATAAGCACACAGTATAAGAGGAGGAGACAGGCAGGCAGGGCGAAGGAGTACCTGCGTGGGCGTGGGCGTGGTGCGTGCCCGGCGGCGAATGACGCCGGGCTCGCGAGAAGCGGAGACAGACGCAGGCGAGAGCGCCTCTCCCTCCCTCGTACGCTTCTCTTCGGTGTTGTGGCGTGGTGGTGTGCCAGGACAGGAAGGAGACCGGTGCTTTTTAGACGGAGGAAGACAAGGGGGAGGTGGCGGAGATGGTTGCGAACTCTCGCGAAAGCACGCCATCACTCTGCTGACACGCGTACGCATGGCAACGCACCACCCGCCTGCCGGGCATCCGCGTGATCAACGCACAGGACCGATGCAAAGCGTCGCTGCGTGGCAAGACGCACCAAACGAAACGGGTGCCAACCTAGCCAGGTCTCCAAAGAACCCGTCTGGACTCTTTCTTATTCGACTTTGCAACCAGCTCTGCTCAAGCTTAGCCAAGTGTCCCCTCGTCGTACAGCGGCGCCCAAGCAACACGCAGCACCTGGCGCATCTTCACATGCCCGCTTTTTGAGTCCTGACCTGACAACCCCCCGTGATATTTCCGAGCCGCGCAACTGCAACGTCGACACCCGAGCAAGACAGCAGCTGTACTACGATGCTTTCTGCGACGACACGGCGTCCACCGGCCATCTGGAGAGGCACCAACGGCCAGGGAGCCCTCCAAGGTAGCTGTCACCGCCAGGGTCGTCGGTCTGCCAGGTCCATGTCGACGGCGGCATACCGTCGCGGAATGGTGGAGGTGCCAAAAGCGTTCTGGAAGCCCCGGGCCTGGCACATGATGCCGCAGGCTTCCACCGCGCGGTCGAGACGCGTGCGCCCACCAAGCCTTGTCCATAAGGAATCGAATTCATCTTCTTTCTTTTATTCTTTTCTTGTTTGAACAAAAATCAAATTCATCTTCTTTCTTTTATTGTTTTCTTGTTTGAACAAAAATCAAATTCATCTTCGGTCCAGCGAAATCCGGACTTCGCCTCCCCCGTTCCAATTTGCACTGCTCTTTTTTTACCAATTTTTTCTCTCCGTTTTGATACAACCCCCTAAACACATCAACAACGGCGATCTCTGCGAACCTGGATGGATAGGAGGGCAGTGGTATCCTCAGCCCACCAGAATTCAAGTCCTAATGCTTGCATTATTTTTGAATTTATTTCAGGATTTCCGACAATGCGCCCTCAGTGGGAAGAGACGTTCTCGTCGACTACAAGGCATGATAAGTGTATGCGCGTATATATGAGTGCCTGCATCTGTACTGTGTTCTTAAAAAAAAGCAATCTCTTCATATCCCTTCATAATAAAGGGCACGATGTTTTTTTCTTTTTAAAAAGGTAGCCCGCCCGAGCTCGCCGATACGCCTCCTGTGTACGTATCGTCCATACGCGATCAGGCGTACGTGGACGGTCAGCTGTCAATCACGCCGCACGAGGCGGCAGTTTCCCACACAGCGAGCTAGCGCCTGCCAACGCGCCGCCTGCCGCCATTAAGCTAGCATGGATACCCACACCGCCACACGACGCTGAGTCGCCTGCCGATGTGGATACCCACAAGCGTCGAGTCACTTGCCGCCAGCCACCGCCAGCCTCGCTGCGCCCGCCATTAATTACAGTGTTAAGTCGGCCATCAACGTGTCCTACCTACCACCCTTCTCCCCCTATACACCCCCCATGTGCAGCACCGTTGTCACCCGAGCCCATAACGCAGCCCCCGCCCCCGCCGCCAGTAACCCTAGCCCAAAACGCAGTCGCTGCCCACATCGTCGGCCATGTCGGGACGAGGGCGGAGCAGCCTCACCGTCTAGCAGGTAGATGAGCTCGCACTATTGGGCGTCTTCGCGCCGCCGGACACCCGACTGCCGTCGGGGTGGAAGCTTAGCGTCGGGGGGATTCCGGTGCCGCCGGTCCCCGAGGCCGACTCCGACCAGATGCGTGCTTGGATGGGGGAGTTCCGGGTGAGGCTGTTGCCGGAGGAGAGGGGCGACCCTTTCTACGGCGTCAACAACATGCTTTGGCCGATGATCCTCGAGCAGGATAGTTTGGACCGTCTCCAACAATTTGAGGGTGTGTTCCCGCCGGCGCGAAAGAAAGTCGCTGCACGGCACACCCTATGGGACGACCACACCTACGAACATGTGGTCAGCTCGCACCGCGCGCAGGCCCCTGGGGCTGTTCTAGCGCCGTCATCCGCGCGGCGAGGTGGCCTCCGCATCCCCAAGCCTGAGCTAGAGGCGGAGCCGAAGGTGCCTCCCCTGGTGGCGGCGGCACTCAGCATCCTGAGGGAGCCAGGTGACCCGGAAGATATGCCTGGATCAGGACTTCGAATGGTCCGACGACGACTAGATTAGGGGGTAGTTGTTTACATTTAAATTTTGTTCAATTCCTTGTAAAAATTCTAAATTTGAATAAAATTTGAATCATTTGAATACAATTCGAGTTGTTTGAATTCATTTAAAACAAAAGAGTTTAAATTTGAAGTTGAAGATGAAATTCATTGAATTGTTAAAATGAAAATAAATAATGGAAACAATCAACAATGTTCAATAAAAACAATATAAAGAAAACATTAAATTCAATTCAACAATTGAATTGAATTCATACTAATAACAGACAGAAAATAATAAGAAAAAAAGACTACAAAAACAAAAATATAATAGAAGAATTTAGAAGTAAGAAAAATGCCTTCCCGAGTGACTAGGCCCGCCAGAGGCATAGTCGGCCCATCCCGATCAAGCCCAAAGGGTGAAAGGGACAAGCCTTTCGGGCCGCACGGCAGCCTGTGGCAAGGGCCCCACGGGGCAGAGACGACAAGAGGCTAGGCATTGCGTTGAGAGGAGCTCAACGGCATACGCGCGTGGCTATTTAAGCAGCTTGTCGCGCCCCTCGCTCGGCGACGTGGGACTAAAGTTCCACCCCATTCGTTGGAGTAGAGGCGCGATGCGCGCTTGCGCCGGCCCAGTAGCCAGCGAGGCGAATGAGGCATTGTGCGTTCATTGGGCCAACACCATAGGCGTGTTTTGTTTCTGTTATTTAATTTTTAGAGTTGAAATAACATAATCATTTAAATTTCGAACAACCATTCATGTTGATTCATATTTATTTTGTTTATTTATTTTCATATTTATTTATTGATGGCCGTTCATATTTAATTATTTATTCATATTTTTTATTTAATCACTGTTAATTCATTCTTTAAAATTTCAAAAGATGAGGCCATTTATCACAGGTCTAAGAAACCACGTGCTTGATATGTCTATTTTTCATCATTATTTTCTACTGTAATTTATCTTATTTGAATGTTATATTTCACATTATGATGCAATTCTAATACATTTTCTCTCTTAAAATGCAAGTTATACCAAGAGAGGGAGATTGCTGGCACTTGGAATTGTGGACCTAAAATAACAACAGAAGAGATAGCAATTCTCCGGAGCTCAAAACGAAGTGTTTACTTTTGGAGAATTATTTTGGAATATATAATAAATTATGGAACAAAGTTCCCTGGCCGCGCCACCTGAGCTTGTGGGCCCCTGGTGGGTCTCCTCCCGACGTCCTTTTGCCATAAATTCCTGCCCTAGAAAAAATAATCAAGAGAACAGTTTTGGGACTTTCCACCGCCGTCTCGAGGCGGAACCAGGGCAGGAGCACTTTGGCTCTCTGGCGGAGCGATTCCGCCGGGGATACTTCCCTCCGGGAGGGGGAAATCGAAGCCTTCATCATCACCAACGCTCCAATCATCGTGGGGATCATCATATTCATCAACATCTTCATTAGCATCATCTCATATCCAAACCCTAATTCATCTCTTGTGTTCAATCTTTGTATCAAACCTCAGATTGATACCTGGTGGGTGATAGTAGTGTTGATTACATCTTGTAGTTGATGCTCGTTGGTTTAATTGGTGGAAGATTATTACGTTAAGATTGTCAATCATATATTTATTATTTATACCCACTGATCACGGTCCATATGATGAGTTGTGAGTAGTTCTATTTGTTCTTGAGGACATGGGAGAAGTCTTGTTACTAGTAATCATGCGAAGTTGATCACCATTCAATGTTTTGATATTATGTTGTGTTGTTCTTTCTCTAATGGTGTTATGTGAACATCGACTACATGACACTTCACCATCTTTGGACCTAGGGGAATCGTGGAATTAGTTGTAGATGATGGGTTGCGGGAGTGATAGAAACCTAAACCCCAGTTTATGAATTGTTCCGTGATGGGCTGTTTTGGATCCACATGTTTAATGCTATGGTTAGATTTATGTTAATTACTTCTCCTGTATTTGCGGATACTTGCATGGAGGGTATAATCATAAGTAGGTATTTGTTCAATTAAGAACAATACCTTAGCTCCAGTCCACCCGCATAACACTTATCAAGGCAATAAACATCAAATCAATGAGTCATGGTGAAAGTAATTTGACGATATTCCCGTGTATCCTCAAGAGTGTTTTAACTTTTAACCACTATAAGAAGTACCACCGGCTTGTCCTTAGCACAATTAAGGATTATGCCACTTGTTGCACCTTGCTACTTTTGTTACTTGTTAATTGTTGCCAATTATCTTGGTATCACATTATCTATCAAAATTATCTTACAACACTTGAAGTGAAATCCTCGCTGAAAACTGTCTGTCAATTCCTTCTGCTCCTTGTTGGGTTCGACACTCTTACTTATCGAAAGGACTACAATTGATCCCCTATACTTGTGGGTTATTAGTGCTCACGGATGCACTCATCTGGGAAGTCCGGTACACTCCTCTCTACAGGCGGTGTTTTTCAATTTCAAAGAAATGACCCCAACTTTTTACAGCAACCTGGAATAGACAAATGAGGCAAAAAAAATTTCTGGTTTTGAGCAAGTTTTATTTCAAACACATGGATGTTTGCTTTTAAGCCCCTAAAGTTGTCAAAATCTTAATTAATTCATACTATGGTGGATTTCGACAAACATGATATGACCCCAACTTTTGGCACTAAGCAGACATGGCCATGGTAGGCATCCATGCCTAATTTGAACGACTTCTGACACCGTTTGCATGTTGAGACATGTTTGGCCATTTATCGACCTTTTTTCGAAAGAAAGTAATTCCAAAACATGCAAAACTTGTCAAAAACCAAAACCACTTGGCATGGAGCAATGAATTCGTCATGGTAGGTCATGGAAAAAATTGGGGTCATTTCTCGGATGTCGAAAAAATGACGTGCTCACGAACGCACTCTTCTGTCCTACTTGGACACCGTCTTTTGAACATGGATTTTTTTACCTCGGAGGAATGACCCCAACTTTTGCCATGGTAGGCATTCATGCCTAGTTTGAATGACTTCTGATACCGTTTGCATGTTGCGACACGTGTGCCCATTTATCGGCCTTTTTCGATAATGATATGCTTTCTGATCCTAGCTGCTCCCATTGCTAAGATTTCTACTCTCTGGAAGGCATTGATCTGTTATGAGACGTAGAAAATGGGACTTCGTCTGGTCTAGCAAGAACATGGTTGTGATCATCGAGGAGAATGCCAACAAACCAAACTGCTCGAGATCTATCAAACTTCATAGTTAAATGAGCATCGCAGTAGCATCGAGTCTCCGATCTTAGCCTACTGCTCCGGCCTTCCATGGTTAAGAACTTGCTTTGCTGTTTTCTATCCATAGAACAAACATACCTCCTCAAGCGTATACTTCTCGAATCACCTTTTCCTCATTTCACCCTGTCCCTTCTAATGCTGAAGCCACGTTCCTTCACGTAGTTGTAGTACACGTACGCCTCCGCTTCTGAGCCAAATGTCTTCGCCATTACCTTCAATGCCTATCCAGCGCCTCTTGCTTATATTCAACATGCCCATTGTCTAGATCAATATCAACATCATCGCCATGGTCATCGTGCCCGCTAGGAGCACCGACACCCCCTACAAAATTAGACATAAATACATGTTAGTCACTTTGTTATATTATTCCTTGTCGTATATATTTTCAACGTACTTGACTCCCGTTTTCAGCATAAGATTCGTCGAGATCATTCTGCTCATTGATCGACATCTACCTGTACAGATTTAAAAGTAAGACATGTAAGTGCCAATGTTGTTGTTTGTCATAATTTTTTTCCCAACATACACGTCACTTACATTAGCACTGTTGGCTTCATCCTCACTGACATAGGTGTCCTCGGAGGTAGGTTTTCATATGACGACGAAGATCCATTCTCGCTACCAGATTCATCGCCAACATATCCGGTTTCATGCTCTATCCAAACACCTTCAAATGAAGTGACCAATCAATCTGAACACTGCACAACATCATCAGGGACATAATGTGCACAAAGGCACTGTCAAATTGTTCAGGTATAGTGATGTCTACTATGCCACTTTTATTCTTGTAGACTCTGTTGGGCCTCCAAGCGCAGAGTTTTGTAGGACAACAGCAAATTTCCCTCAAGTGGATGACCTAAGGTTTATTAATCTGTGGGAGGTGAGCTACTTGTGAGCTGTGTTGGGATTTTCCCCGAAGAGGAGGGGAGATGTAGTACAGTAGAGATAAGTATTTTCCTCAGTGAGAACCATGGTTTATCAAACCAGTAGGAGAATCACGCAAAGCCTCGTGAACAACACCTGCACACACAAAAGCAAATACTTGCACCCAACGTGTGCAAGAGGGTTATCAATCCCCTTGAACTCGTCAATTGCAAGGATTAAATCTTGTATAGGTAAAAGTATAAATTGCAAAACAAAAGAAAAGTAAATAAAGTACAGCGAGGTATTTTTAGATTTCTTTTTATATTTAAAGTAGTCTCGGGGACCATAGTTTTCACTAGAGGCTTCTCTCTCGAACACAGAGCATACGGTGGGTAAACAAATTACTGTTGGGAAATTGATAGAAAAGCGCATAGTTATGACGTATTCACGGCAATGATCATGTATATAGGCATCACGTCTGAGACAAGTAGACCGACTCCTGCCTACATCTACTACTATTGCTCCACCAATCGACCGCTATCCAGCATGCATCTATGGTATTAAGTTCATGACAAACAGAGTAACGCTTTAAGCAAGATGACATGATGTAGACAAAGTAAACTCAATCAATATGAATAAACCCCATCGTTTTATCCTTAATGGAAACAATACAAATACGTGTTTTGTCCCCTATTTTGTCACTGGGATATAGAGCACCGCAAGATTGAACCCATTACAAAGCACCTCTCCCGCTGAAGATAAATCAATCTAGTTGGCCAAACCAAACGGATAGATCGGAGAGAAATACAAAGCTATAACAATCATGCATAATAAAGTTCAGAAAAGACTCAATTACTTTCAATGAATAATCTGATCATAAACCCACAATTCATCGGATCCCAACAAACACACCGCAAAAGAAGATTACATCGGATAGAACTCCAAGAAGATCGAGGAGAACATTGTATTGAAGATCAAAGAGAGAGAAGAAGCCATCTAGCTACTAGCTATGGACCCGTAGGTCTGTGGTGAACTACTCACACATCATCGGTAGGGTAGCAAGGTTGATGTAGAAGCCCTTCGTGATCGATTTCCCCTCCGGCAGATTACCGGAAAAGACCTCCAGATGGGATCACGGAAGAACAGAAGCTTGCGGTGGCGTAAAAGTTATTTCGGGTGGCTCTCTGTTGGTTTGGAAATATTTGGGAATTTATAGAAGTGGAATTAGGTCAAACGGAGCTACGTGGGGCCCACAAGCTCAGGGGGCACGCCTACGCCCCTAGGGCGCGCCCCTCGAGCGCGCCCCTCGAGCTTGTGGCTCTCTCGTATCTCGTCTGGTCTCCTCTCGAAGCTTCTAGGGTCCCTTCTGATCCAGAAAAAATTAATCTAATTTTTTTTCCATTTGGACTTCGTTTGATATTGATTTTTTGAAAAGCCAAAAACAAGCAGAAAAAACATCCAAGATTGATAATATAATAGCATGAAACAATAAAAAATTATAGATACGTTGGAGACGTATCAAGGTGTAGGATGAAGATGGTCTCTCTCAAACAACCCTACTATCAAATACAAGCAATCTCTTGTGTCCCCAACACACCTAATACAATGGTAAATTGTATAGGTGCACTAGTTCGACGAAGAGATGGCGATACAAGTGTAGTATGGATAGTAGATATAGGTTTTTGTAATATGAAATAATAAAAACAGCAAGGTTGCTAGTAACAAAAGTGAGCATAAACAGTATTGCAATGCTTGGAAACAATGCCTAGGGTTCATACTTTCACTAGTGCAATCTCTCAACAGTGCTAACATAATTGAATCATATAACCATCCCTCAACGTGCGACAAAGAATCACTCCAAAGTTCTTATCAATAGCGGAGAACATAAGATGAAATTGTTGTAGGTAGCAAACCACCTCAAAGTTATCTTTTCGATCAATCTATTGATCCATCCCTATAAGTGTCACAAACAGCCCTAGAGTTCGTACTACAATAACACCATATGATACGCATCAATCAACTCTAATGTCACCTAGATACTCCAATGTCACCACAAGTATCTGTGAGTCAATTATTCGATATGCATCAAACAATTTCAGATTCATAATATTCAATCCAACACAAAGAACTTCAAAGAGTACCCCAAAATTTCTATCGGAGAAAGTAGGATGAAAACGTGTATCAACCTATGTGCCTAGATTACCCCAATGTCACCTCGGGAATCCGCAAGTTGATTACCAAAACATATATCAAGTGATTCAATAGAATACCCCATTGTCACCACAGGTATCCACATGCAAGACATACATCAAGTGTTCTCAAATCCAAAGTATTCAATCCGATAATAATGAAACCTCAAAGGGAAAGACTCAATTCATCACAACAAGATAGAGAGGGAAGAACACCATATGATCCAACTATATTAACAAAGCTCATGGTACATCAAGATCGTGCCAAATCAAGATCACGAGAGAGAGAGAGAGAGAGAGATCAAACACATAGCTACTAGTACATACCCTCAGCCTCGAGGGTGAACTACTCCCTCCTCGTCATGGAGACCGCCGGGATGATGAAGATGGCCTCCGGTGATGATTTCCCCCTCCGGCAGGGTGCCGGAAAAGGCCTCTAGATAAGATCTCTTCGGAACAGAGGCTTGCGGCGGTGGCGTGGGAGTTCTAGGTTTCTTTCTAGGGGTTTCTATATTTATAGGATTTTTCAGCGTTGGATTCACGTCAGTGGGAGCCCTGAGGAACCCACGAGCTCAGACGGCGCACCCTAGGGGGGGCTCAGGTGAGCTCGTGACTCCCCTGGACTTTGTCTGGCCCTCCTCCAAAGCGTCGTGGGTCTCTTATTGTCCATAAAAAATCACCGTAAATTTTCGTGGCATTTGGACTTCGTTTGGTAAGGATTTTCTGCGAAACAAAAAATTGCCAAAAAATAGGAACTGGCAGTGGGCACTAGGTTAATAGGTTAGTTCCCAAAAATCATATAAAAGGGCACCAAAACCATATAAAATTGTTGTAAACATGGCATGAATACTTCATAAATTATAGATACGTTGGAGACGTATCAGCATCCCCAAGCTTAATTCCTGCTCGTCCTCAAGTTTGTAAATGATAAAAGAAATAATTTATGAAGTGTGAATGCTAGCATAGTGCATAAGTTTGATCAATGATAATTTCAATCACTTTTCCTAGCACCGTAAAGAGCAACTCTTTCTCATAAAACTTCTCATGATCAAGTAGCAAGCTATTCACATGTTAAAGTATGGACCATAAACTTTCTTGAAAACTAACAAACTATGTTCTCAGTCATCAAACAATTATAATTCATCTTATTTTTAGGAAGGGTCTATGTAAGAGCTTTGATTTAGCAAATTTCACATACTCAAGTATCATTTAGTCTTCTAGGATTGCTGACACTCAAAGCATATTTTTAGAACAAGCTGTTTCAATCAGACACAGAGGAAGATAGGGGCTTAATGTTTCGCCTCCCAATTTATTTATCATAGAGATAATGTCAACAATAATAACTCATGATTACCTATATTCAACTGGATATATGTGCCTGGATCATTCCCTACCACATGATGCTTGCCAGGTGGAGAATAATTGAGGTTGAAATGAGAATGAATACTATTGACTCTTGCATAAAGGTAAAAGCTTAAAAGTAAAAGATAGGCCCTTCGCAGAGGGAAGCAGAGGTTGTCACGCGCTTTTGATTTTTGGATGTGCAAACTCTTAATGTAAAGAAACGTCACTTTATATTGCCCCTTGTGATAGCAACCTTTATTATGCAGTCCATCGCTTTTATTTCTTTACCATCACAAGTTCGTACAAAGTTTATTTTCCCTTGCAATAAAAGATCATACATATTTAGGAGCAATTTTTATTGCTTTTTGCACCGATGACAACTTACTTGAAGGATCTTATTCAATCCATAGGTAGATATGGTGGACTCTCATGACAAGAAACAGGGTTTAAGGGTTTTTGGATGCACAAGTAGTATTTCTACTTAGTACGAAATTTTGGCTACCAAAATATTATGAGAAAGCACCACATGTTAGAGGATCCATGACAATATAACTTCTATGCGAATATAAACAAACATAACCCATTACGTTGTCTTCCTTGTCCAACATCAACTACTTGATCAATCTTGAAAATAATTAATGGGGGTTCAAAATCATAGAAGATGTCCAAGATAGTATATTTATATGTGAAGTCTCTCTTCCTTCAATATTCTTTCATGAAATGTTCAAGTGACCAATGCTGTGTTTGCTAACTTTCAATAAAATTTACTACTTATACTTCTTATATGTGAAGTCACTACTCCCCATGGGACAAGCATATGAAGCACATATAATTTCAACTTTATGATATTCAATTCATTCAACAATTTACTCTTAGGATATAAGTGAAGCACAAGAGTGAATGATAAACTACTCCAAAAGATATAAGTGAAGATCAACGAGTAGTCAAACAATTAAGTAGTTATGTAAAGACTCTCTCCCAATGAAAAAATTTCAGATCTAATGAGCTTATTAAACAACAAGCAAAACAAAAAGACGCTCCAAGCAAAACACATATCATGTGATGAATAAAAATATAGCTCCAAGTGAGGTATACCGATAGATTGAAGACGAAAGAGGGGATGCCTTCCGGGGCATCCCCAAGCTTAGACGCTTGAGTCTTCCTTGAATATTACCTTGGGGTACCTTGGGAATCCCCAAGCTTAGGGTCTTGCCACTCCTTATTCTTGTTCTATCGTCATCTCACCCAAAACTTGAAAACTTCAATCACACAAAACTTAACGGAACTCGTGAGATAGGTTAGTATAATAAAAATAAATCATCCACTTAGGTACTGTCAAGACAAGATCCGTAATTGTTCTCACATAATGCCTACTGTATTCTATCATTTCCACAATTTATATTACTCAATATAAGCTATGGAAACACTAAAACAAGCAAACTATGCAATAAAAATAGAATCTGTCAAAAACAGAACAGTCTGTAAACAACGAATTATTATCCATACCTCCAAAAATTCTGAAAAATTAGGAAAACATAAAAAAATTGTAACCCAATACTGTGTAAAAATTTCATATTTTTTAGATGCTCCAGTACAAAATTTAAATTCCAGCACTGGGCGCAAAACTTTCTGTTTTTCACAGAATCAACTTTACTATCATTGAAATCATCCCAAAGGCTTTACTTGGAACATTATTGAAATAAAAGATACAAAACATGATTACTACAGCAGCTTAATGATACGTCCATTTTGCATCATGTTTTGCTACTGTTATTTATAGTGTTTTAATCAATATGACACTTTGTGGAGCAATTCTAATGCCTTTTCTCTCTTAATATGCAAGATTTACACAAGGAGGGAGATTGCCGGTAGCTGGAATTCTAGACCTGAAAAAGCTATGTCAGAGATACCTATTCTGCACATCTCCAAATGAGCTAAAATTTTATGGAGATTTATTTTGGAAAAATAAAAAATACTGGAGCAAAGAAGTACCAGAGGGGGCCACCCAGGAGCCCACGAGGCACCAGGGTGCGCCACCCCCCAGGCGCGCCCTGGTGGCTCGTGGGGCCCCTGGCTAGCCTCTGGCCCCCATTTTCTGGTATATAAGTCCATTTGCCCTAGAAGAAATATAGAGAAGACTTTCGGGATGGTGCGCCGCCATCTCGAGGCGGAACTTGGGTGGGAGCACTTTTGCTCTCCGGCGGAGAGATTCTGCCGGGGATACTTCCCTCCGGGAGGGGGAAATCGTCGCCATCGACATCACCAATGATCCTCTCATCGTGGGAGGACTAACCTTCATCAACATCTTCACCAGCACCATCTCATCTCAAACCCTAGTTCATCTCTTGTATTCAATTTTTGCCTCAAAACCTCAGATTGGTACATGTGGGTTGCTAGTAGTGTTGATTACGTCTTGTAGTTGATGCTAGTTGGTTTATTTGGTGGAAGATTATATGTTTAGATCTATTATGCTATTCAATACCCCTCTGATCTTGGACATGATTATGATTTGTGAGTAGTTACTTTTGTTCTTGAGGACATGGGAGAAGTCTTGTCGTAAGTAATCATGTGAATTTGGTATTCGTTCGATATTTTGATGATATGTATGTTGTTGATTCTCTTAGTGGTGTCGTGTGAACGTAGACTACATGACACTTCACCATCTTTGGGCCTAAGGAAATGCATTGTGGAGTAGTAATTAGATGATGGGTTGCTAGAGTGACAGAAGCTTAAACCCTAGTTTATGCGCTATTTCGTAAGGGGCTGATTTGGATCCATATGTTTAATGCTATGGTTAGAGTTATCTTAATTCTTCTTTCGTAGTTGCGGATGCTTGCGAGAGGGGGTAATCATAAGTGGGAGGTTTGTTCAAGTAAGAACAGCACGCAAGCACCGGTCCACCCACATATCAAATTATCAAAGTAGTGAACGCGAATCAAACCAACATGATGAAAGTGACTAGATGAAATTCCCATGTGTCCTCGAGAACGCTTTGCTTATTATAAGAGATCGTTCTGGCTTGTCCTTTGCTACAAAAAAGGATTGGGCCACCTTGCTGCACTCTTTGTTACTATTGCTACTTGTCACTTGTTACAAATTATCTTGCTATCAAACTACTCATTACCGATAATTTCAGTGCTTGCAGAAAATACCTTGCTGAAAACCGCTTGTCATTTCCTTCTGCTCCTCGTTGGGTTCGACACTCTTACTTATCGAAAGGACTACGATTGATCCCCTATACTTGTGGGTCATCACTTAATCATGTGAACACACAAAAACAGTAGGGGTAAATATTGGGTGGTCTCCCAACAAGCACTTTTCTTCAATGCCTTTTTAGCTAGGCATGATGATTTTAATGATGCTCACGTAAAAGTAAAGAATTAAAACACAAAGAGAGAGTCATTAAGCATATGTAAAACACATTTAAGCCTAACCCACTTCCTATGCACAGGGATCTTGTAAGCAAACAATTTATTGGAGCAAGAATCAACTAGCAAAGGAAGGCAAAACAAGCACAACTTTAAGAGTTTCAACACGTACATAGGAAACTTGATATTATTGAGATATCTATGAGCATATGTCCCTCTCTCATAATAATTTTCAGTAGCATCATGAATGAATTCAACAATATAGCTATCACACAAAACATTCTTTTCAACATCCCCAAGCATAGAAATTTTATTACTCTCCACATAAGCAAATTTCTTCTCATTCATAATAGTGGGAGTATCATATGAAACTTGAATACTATAAATTGTTTCCACATTAAAAGTGTAATGTTCAGAAAAAGGGTGATCATAATTATGATAAGTTTTATAAGAATAATGATCACTACTTTTTATAACATAAGTATCATCACAATAATCATCATAAGTAGCAACTTTGTTGTCATCATAATCAATTGAAACCTCTTCCAAAGTAGTAGATTCAACATTAAATAGAGTCATGACCTCTCCAAATCCACTTTTAGCATTATTATAGGATTCAACACCCTCCAAAATAGTGGTATAATTATTACCTAAAGTTGACACTCTTCCAAACCCACTTTCATAATTATTGCAATCATCATAAATAGGAGGCATGCTATCATCATAATAAATTTGATCATTGAAAGTAGGGGGACTGAAAAGATCATCTTCATTAAGCATAGCATCCCCAAGCTTAGGATAAACATTATTTGCAGCAAATAAATTCTCAAACATGTCATTCTCATCACATAGCATCCCTAAGCTTGTGGGTTTGCATATCATTAGCATAATCACTCTTATCATCAATAGTATGAATAACACCAATAGTATAACAATTATTATCATCATAATTTCCCAAGTTGGTGCTGAAAAGATTTTCAAGATTATAAGAAGTATCATTATCTTCCCAATCATAATAATCAAACAAGTAATAGGCATAACAAAATCATCCTCAAGTGTGTCATCTTCCACAATTATTTTTGATTCATTCTCATGAGTCACAACAATAATAGGAGCAACATTATTTGGGAGTGATACCTTTTTACCTCTACTTTTCCTTCTTTTCTTCCTCTTCTTGTTCACCACATTATGTGTGGGTTCTATTAATTTTTCCAAGCTTCTTATTGAAGAGATTGGTTGGATAGGAAGCTCCTCCTCGTCACATGATTCATCATGATACACAATAGGAGGGTATTGGGAAATCTTTACCCTTTCATTATTATTCCTTTTATATTCCATTTGTTTTCCCGTCTTTCTATAATTGGCTATGTAAGCATTCTCATTGCAATTTACCACACAAAACATATAAATTTCCTTTAGATCAAGTTCAAGTGTTTCCGTGAGAATGAATATGTCAAACCGATTTTTTATGTGTCACTTCTTCACACCCCAAAATAGACTAAGTTCATTATAATGTTCAAGGGTGATCATGTCATCACAATGTTGGACGCAATTCGATCATAAAATTGCATGCATTGAAAATTAAGATGACCAACTTCATTGCAAAGTTTACAAGTAATGGGATGATGAGAACATAATTCTTTAGCATAATCATCTAACATCTTAAGCAACCATTGGGTTCTGTCAGATTTATGCTTCTTACAATATTTATCATCCCTAAATGGCATGTCTACACAAGGTCTATGCTCACCACAATAATTGACATGCTTATAGGAAACCTTCTTATCATGACTAGTGCAATCATCATTAGTATTATGGATATTCATAGAAAGCATACTAACAACATTGCAATCATGTTCATCATTCAAAGGACTCACATTAAACATTTTATTAAATTCTTCTTCTACAATCTTAGCACAATTTTCTGATCCATCATTTTCAAGAAAGACTTTATAAAGATGAATTATTTGAGGCAACCTCAATTCCATTTTTTTGTAGTTTTCTTTTATGAACCAAACTAGTGATAAAACAAGAAACTAAAAGATTCAATTACAAGATCTAAAGATATACCTTCAAGCACTCACCTCCCCGGCAATGACGCTAGAAAAGAGCTTGATGTCTACTACACAACTTTTATTCTTGTAGACTCTGTTGGGCCTCCAAGCGCAGAGTTTTGTAAGACAGCAGCAAATTTCCCTCAAGTGGATGACCTAAGGTTTATTAATCCATGGTAGGTGTAGGATGAAGGTGGTCTCTCTCAAACAACCCTGCAATCAATACAAGCAATCTCTTGTGTCTCCAACACACCCAATACACTGGTAAATTGTATAGGTGCACTAGTTCGGCGAAGAGATGGTGATACAAGTGTAGTATGGATAGTAGATATAGGTTTTTGTAATCTGAAATCCGTGGCCGGCGTGAGTACGGCGTCGGAGAGGTCGCGACAGCGAAGCGCTTCTTCTCCGGCGTCGATGGAAGCTAGCGACGGCGCTAGGGTTTTGTGGAGGCAAGAGCGACAGGTGTGAAGAGCATTAATGGAAGCAAGGGCGAAGTATTTATAAGGAACGGTTCGGTCCTGGTGAAATGACAGCTTTGCCCCTAGAGATACGTATTTGCTCGACGCGTGGCATGCAGGCGCAGTTTTTACAGCCACGCCTTGGCCCCACTACTTAGCAGTTTTGGCGGGAGGTCGTTCCGGCTTCTACGGCGGCCGGCAAAATGGATAAGGATAATAAAACTTTTAAATTTTGGTCTCAAAATCTTTGACTAACAAGGACACAGTGAAGACAATCGACACGTGTCAAGTAGAATGTATATGAAGATTTAGAGAGATTGGAAGAGAGAAGCATAGAGAGGTAATGGTCCGATCACATTCACTTAGTTCAAAAAAAACTTGAAGACATAGCTATAAGTGAATGCTGTTGAGGACAAACTCATATATGTAGTATAGGCAATGAGATTAAATCAAGTGCGAAGATGAAACCAGTAATGAAGACAAACAAAATCAAGAAGATAATGCAAAAGATGTGACGCCAAATGAAAATCTTCAAGAAAAGTTTGGTGGTGGCGTTACCCACCGTATAGGAAGTATTTGACCCAGACACAATGCACAATTATCGTGGTGCTCTGAAGTCAACTTCCGCGTTAATATCTTCACACTTTGAGTGTAAATCTTCATGAATTGAAGACATACATTACTTCGTGTGTTATACATCATGGTCTCAACAATGCATAAGCGTTAGGATGTGTGTCCATTCACTGGACATTTGAGGAATCTAAGATATTTAGCTCACACCGCAACTTGCAAAACCTCTTCTCATCCAAGGGCTTCGTGAAGATATCTGCCAGTTGATCTTCAGTGTTGACGTGAATGATGTCAATGTATTCTTTGAGCACGTGGTCACGAAGAAAATGATGTCGAATCTGAATGTGCTTCATCTTGGAGTGCTGAACTAGATTGTGAGAAATCTTAATGGTGCTCTCGTTGTCACAGAATAGAGGTACTTTCTTCTTGTTGATGCCATAGTCCTTCAGGGTTTGCTTCATCCAGAGAAGCTGAGCACAGCAGGATCCAATGGCAATGTATTCAACTTTAGCGGTGGAGAGTGATACACAGTTCTGCTTCTTTGAAGACCAACATACAAGTGAACGGCCAAGAAAGTGACAAGTGCCTGATGTAGACTTGCGATCCACCTTATCACTAGCATAATCAGCATCGGAGAATCCAACTAGATCAAACTCTGAGCCCTTTGTATACCATAATCCTAGCGTTGGGGTGTGAGCCAAATATCGAAGTATTCGCTTCACCGCGAGGTGATGCGATTCCTTTGGTGCCGCTTGGAATTGGGCACACATGCAAACGCTAAGCATTATATCTGGCCTAGATGCACATAAGTACAATAAAGAACCAATCATGGAGCGGTATACCTTTTGATCGAACTCTTTACCATTGTCGTCGGAGCCTAGTTGACCATTGGTTGGTATTGGCGTCTTGTAACCCTTGCAGTCTTGCATACCAAACTTCTTCAAGCTGTCCTTGAGATACTTCTCTTGTGATATGAAGATGCCATTGCGTTGTTGGCGAATTTGAAGACCAAGAAAGAATTTCAGCTCCCCCATCATGGACATTTGATATTGCTCTTGCATTATGTGACTGAACTCATCACTATATCTTTTGTCAGTGCAGCCGAAGATAATGTCATCCACATAGATTTGGCATACAAACAGTTCACCATCATATGATTTGGTGAAGAGAGTGGGATCAAGTGAACCAGGTTTGAAGCCTTTGCTTTTCAAGAATTCCTTGAGTGTGTCATACCAGGCTCGTGGAGCTTGTTTGAGTCCATACAGTGCCTTGTTAAGCCTATAGACCTTGTCAGGGTGCTTCTGATCTTCAAACCTAGGTGGTTGAGCAACATAGACTTCTTCAATTTTACCGTTGAGAAAAGAACTCTTCACATCCATTTGATATAAGAGGATATCATGATGATTTGCGTAAGCAAGAAGTATACAAATGGCTTCAAGCCTAGCCACTGGAGCAAAGGTTTCATCGAAGTCAATCCCTTCCACTTGTGTGTAACCTTGAGCAACGAGACGGGCTTTGTTTCTGACAACTTGACCATGTTCATCTTGCTTGCTGTGGTAGATCCATTTGGTTCCAATAATGTTGTGCTTGCGAGGGTCGGAACGCTTGACAAGTTCTCACACATTGTTGAGCTCACATTGCTGAAGCTCTTCTTGCATAGCTTGAATCCATTCTGGTTGCATGAAGGCTTCATCTACTTTGGTGGGTTCAGTGATGGAGACCAAAGCGAAATGCCCACAAAAGTTTGATAGCTGCGTGGCCTTGAGCGAGTGAGAGGGCCAGGTGCATTTATGATGTCATGTATCTTCTCAATTTGAACTTCATTGGCCACACAAGGATAAATAGGGCGAAGACCGTGCTGTTGCCGAGCATTATCTTCAGAAGCATTGTCTCCAGGCTCAGCATTATCTTCAGGCTGATCATTGTCTTCACTCTATACTAGATCAGGTATCACAACCTCTTCATCTCCAGGTTCCTCGGTGGGTATTATATCTCCAGTACCCATTAGCTTGATAGATTCACTAGGAGGAAGTTCATCTAGCACATGTGGCAAGTGCTCTCTTTGCGAGCTGTTAGTCTCATCGAACCACACATCTACAATTTCAACCACTTTATGGTGAAAGAGGTTGAAGACTTTGTAGGTGTTCGAATACTTTCCATAGCCAGGCATAAAACCCTCATGTGCTTTAGGTGCAAATTTGGAAGTGTGATGTCGATCCCGTATCCAGCACCTATCACCAAAGACTTTGAAATAACTTACATTTGGCTTCTTACCAGTGATTAGTTCATAAGATATCTTCCTGAAGAACTTGTGAAGATATACTCTGTTGATGATGTGACATGCAGTATCAATAGCTTCAGACCACCACTTGCGTGGTGTCTTGTATTCGTCAAGCATAGTGTGAGCCATCTCAATGAGAGTCCTGTTCTTGCACTCCACGACGCCATTCTGCTGAGGAGTGTATGGAGCAGATAGCTCATGAGTGATGCCAAGGACGTCAAGATAGGTGTCGAGTCCAGTGTTCTTGAACTCAGTGCCACTGTCACTCCTAATGTGCTTGATCTTGACGCCATAGTTGGTCATGGCACGGTTTGCGAACCGCCTGAAGACATCCTGCACTTCATTCTTATACAAGATCATGTGCACCCAGGTATATCTAGAATAATCATCTACAATCACGAAGCCATATAGATGTGCAGAAGTAGTAAGAGTAGAGTAATGAGTAGGGCCGAATAAGTCCATGTGTAGTAGCTCGAAGGGACGAGTGGTCGTCATGATTGTCTTCGAGGGATGTTTCGCCCTAGTCATCTTCCCAGCTTCGCAGGCACCACATAGGTGATCCTTCTTGAACTTGACGCCCTCGATCCCAATGATGTGCTTCTTCTTCACAAGGGTGTGCAAGTTCCTCATGCCAGCATGTCCTAGCCGTCGATGCCAAAGCCAGCACTCTGAAGCTTTTGCTAGTAGACATGTGGCAAGCTGTGGTCCAGTGAAGAAATCTACCATGTACAAGTCACCGCTTCGATAACCTTTGAAGACTTGAATTTTGTCAGAAGCCATAAGCATGAGACAGCGAAATTTGCCAAAGATGACAATCATATCAAGATCACAAAGCATTGAGATGGACATGAGGTTGAATCCAAAAGATTCGACAAGCATCACTTTATCCATGTGCCAATCCTTTGAGATTGCAACCCTACCTAGAACTAGACCTGGGCATGGGCAGCCCGGCCCGACGACCCAGCCCGAACCTGGCCCGAAAAACCCAGGCCAGGCTAGGTCAGGCTTGTGGTCGGGCCAGGCTCGGGCCTGAAAATTCAGCCCGTTGTATATGCCGGGCCGGGCTCGGGCTTAGGAAATTAGGTAGTTTATACGGAGGCCCGACCCGGCCCGGCCCGAAATTGATCTTTTTAGTCCCTTCGGGCCGGGCTCAGGCCTAGATATATGCTTTTTTGGCTGGGCCGGGCCGGGCTCGGGCCTAGAGTTTGCAAGTCGGGCTTTGACAGGCCCGGCCCGAAACCTGGCCCGGCCCGAGGAATGCCCAGGTTTACCTAGAACCAATACCTTGCTTTTCCTAGTGTCAGCAAATGTAATGTGATTTTGTGTGGATGGACGAAGTGTAGAGTCCATGAGCAAGCTTCGGTCATAGTCATATGGTTGGTGCAGCCACTGTCCAGGATCCATTCAGTAGCTTTCGGAAGTGTACCCTACAGTGCAGTTAGTAGGATAGGCTTCACCAAGACAATTGTGAAGTGCAAACATTTGACGATGAATACTTTCAGAGAATGCAAGTTTCTTGGAGGATGTAGTAGGACAATCATCAAGAAATCCATGGACGAAATAAATGGTAAGACCATTTGGACATTTTATCTTGCGGCCGACAATATTTTTCAGGTCCCCAGCATTGTCTTCAGAACCCAATGCATTTCGGCTGGAGACCCAACCCTGCAAGAAAGATCAGTTCTTCTTAACCACCCACATCTGAAGGGGTGGTTTAGAAGCAATAAGCCTAAGTGCAGCATCTGAGAATTTCTGCTTTGGAGCCCTAGCAAATAGCTTCACTGGAGGGTTAGAGTACTCGAATGAATATGCAGAAAAATTCTTTGACTTGTGAATATAATGGTTCGAAGAATGATGTTCATATTCATGAGCCTGAGCATTGTTTTCCTGCAAAACATTGGCGTTAGGGCGACCATATGGAGACCTTTGTCTGTATGAAGACTTTGGTCCATATGAAGCTTTTGCTCTGGTGTTTGTCTTCTTCCCTGGTGGTGTCATGATGACATTCACGGGAAGCTTTTCAAGACAGCCTTTAGGAACCCAGATCTTCTTCATGGGAGGACCATTCCCGCAGTTAGTTCCAATAAACCTGGCAAACACTTCACCATTCTGATTTTTGAACAGTTTATAGTTTGAGTCAAATAACTCATCAATGATGATGGGGTTAGCAGTATAACCAGATAATGTAGATGGGTCTATTGGGGCTCCCTTTGCGGCAACCCAAGTGGTTTTGGGATACCGCTTAGGCTTCCAATATGTACCATCAACATTGATGTTTCTTTCGAAACCAATGATGTAACACCCCAAAAATGGTTTCTTTTGAGTATCAAAATCTTTTCTTTAAAAGAAAAAAATGATTTCGATCATTATGACTCTATTTCTTCTTTTTCCGTTTTGAAAACCATTTTAAGTTTCATTTGGGTTTTTAAAATTTTGAAGATTGGGTTCTGATTTGTTGGTTTCTTATTTGAATAAATATTTTATAGGACCAAAAATCTTTCTCTTTTAGGAAAAACTTTTTAATGATTAATTATTTCAAAGGGAAGGTCCATTTCATCTCTTTCAAATATTTAGAAAGCTCCCAAAAATTTCATATATCATTTTCAACTTATCATCCAAGTTATTCTCACACCTTAGGACAGATCCAACACTTCCTCTTTCCACAAAAATATTTTTGACATATTTAGTAAAATCCCGAATGGAAATTCCATTAATTCTTGATTCCTTTGATTTACAAAGGAACTATATTTTTCCTAGCTCTTCTGCACCCACAAAAAATTATCCCAACTACATGGCAGTATCCACAACCCATTTCTCTAAAAACTTACTGGTCCATAGTTCAAAATTTTCAAATTTCACTCAAATGAAATTTGGACCAAATTCAAATTCTTTGTTCAACACCTAATCTAAACTACTCCAAAAATTCTAAAACTTTGCCAGCACCTTTGTTATGCATCAGTACCTCACCACAATTTTTTTTAGAAATTCCAAAAATGCCCAAGACCATTTGGCATTCTATCAAACACCTTGTGTGGACTGTTCATCACTGTAAAAAAATTCAGAAATTCAGAAGTTCAGAGAGGGAGAATCACTGTCGTGCACTCCACTCCTTCTCCTCTTCCTCACTGCGTTGCTCAAGCTCATCAATGCCTCGCCTCGGGCCCCTCTCGCCAGCCTCTCACCGTCGTCAGGCCGGTGGCGAGCCGGTGCAACGGCCGCCGTTCTCAGCCACGGCGGACCGAGGGGATCAGCTCGGCCACCAGCTCGCCTTCACTACCCGCACCACTCCCCGCACCTACCTGGCACGCGTCGCCTCTCACGCGACGCCCGGCCACCGTCCAAACCGCCCAAGCCCCGCCTGTCAGCCACCGGAGACGAGCGCCACCCGCCATGGCCGTACAGGAGCTCCACCACAGGGAGATGGATAGAGCTCGAGGGTCGTCGTGCTGGCACTTCGAGAAGGCTCCACCGACCTCACTAATGATCACCGACCAAGCCAACCATCGCTAGCTACCTCCGCCGGCCGGAATTACTTCGCCGTGATCCACCTCGCTCTGGCCATCTCCACCTCGCCTATAAAAGGGACCCCGAGCTCCGTTCTGCACTCACCCCATCTCCACACACACTCCCAATCCACCCCTAGGCCACATCCCCGACCTCGGGAAGGTCGTCTTCCCTGACTCAGGCCGCCCGATCCGCCACTGCCTCCGTGAACGCCATGTCGCCATCCGTCCACCTCCGCCTCTCAAACTCCACCAGAAACCTCCTCGTGCACTCACTCATCGATCCCGCACGTCAATTTGATGATCACCCCTCTCTCCGGCGAGTTCCCAAGCCAAACAATGCCGCCGTCCGCTGGGGCCTTCGCCACTGTCACCACCGTGCTCGCCGGCGATCACCACCACCACCCACCGACGCGGAATTCTTCCCCGAGCACGCTCATATCATCGCCGTCCCCTGAAACCCCGGCGATCGCCGCCGGTGACCGCCGCCGGTGACCGCCTCCCCCTCTCAGTGCACGCGCGCGAGCGCTTTCAAAGTTTGAACCTGACGGGTGGACCCCACCCGTCAGTGTTTTCTCTTTTTCTGTTTAAAACGAAAGCGTTTTCTGCCTCTTTACGCTTTCTGAACCGGAAGGCGTATTTCTGCCCGAGGCGTTTTCTATTTAAATAGCAGGGACCCGAAAGTATCTGTTTTTATTACAAAAAGGTCCCTGGACTTAAAACTCTTATTACTTTTTAACCATAACTCCTTTTCAATTGATTCTTTTTCTGAAAATCTTATTTTTCACTATAGTTTTTTTAGTATTTATTTAAAAAATATTTTGAGCCAACTTTTTGTGCTATCACAAAAATTTTGACTGGATTTTGAATTCTTATTTTATAGAAAACGAGGAGGGAAACTTTGCCGAAAATTTCGAGGGATCACCTTCTGCCTACTTTGATCAAGGCAAGCATATTGAACTTGGGATATGTTGTTTGCTTGCATGTTTGCATAGTTATGATCACCGGTTATGTAGTGGATAGCCAGTGCCTGCATGGTCATATTTTCGTTGTGCATTTCTTGCATACATCTAAGAACCAACAATATGGATAAAGTTGGTAATAAACCAGGGGTGTATCCCCTGTCTATGTCATGCCGGTGGGCACGGATCACATCTTGATATGATGGTGTCACTATGGACATGATGGAGCATGTCAGTTACAAAAGTAAAACCTCCTGAGTCGACCTAGATCAAGTCTTGTTCCGTCATGCCTAACTAAAAATAGTGCTGCCACATGTCTTCCCGAAAGGGGAGTACGGCTTAGTAAGTTGCTAACCTCTTTCCATGTGCACACCACACAGAGGGGCCGCGATGAAAGTTTCCATGGCCCAGGAGTAATGCCAGTCATCGGGTCAGGGGGCATGGGAGTATCTGGCTGGGCCGAGAGGGGGGCACCCCTTGTATTTGCGCACGTTATAAATTGTGATCCCATGCTATTCAAGACGGTGGTCATCCCATCTTAGAGTTTTCCTGGATTGATGCCTTGGGTGATTCCGGGCATCAGAACGGTTAAGCTGGTGTGTGCTGGTTAGGTGTGTTTGCAACCTAAAAACCGTGATTGGAATTAGTCAATGTTTCGAGGTTGACTAGGGAAATCCTATACTTGTGGGTAAAGAGTACAACCTCTGCAGAGTTAAACCTATTCGAATAGCCGTGTCCACAGTCAAGGAAGTTAGCTGGGAAGGGTCAAGTGTCGGTCCCGGTTTTGGTCTTCAGAGGAAATAATTAAAATTGAGCATGATTCACTTTTGCAGGATGATTATTATCACTATGGATGCTATCATGAATATTATTGTTAACATGAGTATTACTGTGGACTAACCTTTTTTCTCTTATGTGCATTTTTTAGTATCTCTTGGGAAGGTTATGCCACCTGCATACTCATGTTATTACTTTCTTTTCAAGACCTCTCGAGGCGTCGCATTCAGACACCCGTTTGGCATTTCTTTTCAAGACCTCTCGAGGCGTCACATTCAGACACCCGTTTGGCATTTCTTTTCAAGACCTCTCGAGGCGTCGCATTCAGACACCCGTTTGGCATTTCTTTTCAAGACCTCTCGAGGCGTCACATTCAGACACCCGTTTGGCATTTCTTTTCAAGACCTTTCGAGGTGTCGCATTCAGACACCCGACTGGCGTTTTATTTTGGAATCCTCGGGCGGTCTAACGCCCGATATTCCATTTTATTTTCTTGGAATCCTCAGGCGGTCTAACGCTCGATGTTCCATTTTATTTTTCTTGGAATTTTTCGGGCGGTCTAACACCCGATGTTCCATTTTATTTTTCTTCGAATTTTTCGGGCGGTCTAAGGCCCGATGTTCCATTTTATTTTCTTGGTTATTACTTGAATGACATAATTAGCCATTTACACTGTATTAATATTTATCATGCCATGCTATAATATCAATCAAAATATGCATATAATTTAGTCCATCATGAACATATGCACTCTATTGCATTCGGTATATCTTTTGTTCATAATGTTTGCGAGTACATTCAAACGTACTCACTGGCTTGTCCCTGGCTTGTTAATTTGGCTAGACCTGGATGGAGACGACCTCATGGAGGAAGAGTGCGCTATCGAGCCTGGCGCTTAGTGGTGTTCCCAGTCAGTCACCTTGTGGTCTTGGAGTCTACCAGTAACATCCCAAAATTTGGAATGTTATATTAAATAAATTGAATGATTGATTGTTTGAATGATTGTTTGAAATTGAGTGAAATTTGAAACTTTTTGAAACCTTTTAATGAGAGGGAATAAAATGACTTTCCCCTTTGCTTTTGAATTCAAATTCAAACAATTCAAATCAGTGAGAGAAGATGAAATGACTTCTTCAAATAAAATATTTGAAAAGTGGATTTGAAAGTTTTTGGAATCTATTCCATTTTTTTTGTTCTATTTCAAAGCTTGAAAGATTTCAAAGTTCATTGCCCCAAATTTCAAAATTTGAGAGGAGGAACATGACCCTCCAAAACCAGGGGTATTTTTGTGAAATTTTGAATCATAAAACCCAGGGGGTTATTTGAAAATTATTTGCAAAAGAAAATAAAATCAATTTAGGCTTTTTCTGAAAAATAATTTTTTTTAAATCATTTATTTTGGCCGTGAAAAAATGTTCATCTTATTTATTTTATTTTTATGATCATTTTAGTATATAATACTTCTATCTTTGGTTTAGTATTTAGTTTCCTTTTCTACTTTTACTTTCCTGTTATTTTTTATTTGGAAAAATGCTTTAAATAGGAAAGCTGCGCGCGTGCGTTAGGTAAGGATCCGGCCCATTTGGAAAGGATCCGGCCCGATCCAATCCGGACCAGATCCGAATCTCTCCGGATCGGCCGCCCGATCCCGTGCGATCTCCCTCTCACTCTCTGACACCCGGTCCCACCGCCCGACCGAGCCACCGTCGCGGTCACCTCCTTCCTTTCTTCTTCCTCCTCTTTCCATCGCCGGAGCCGACCGGAATCCGACCGGATCTCCCGATTCCCTGCCGTTCTGGAGCACCTGACCGCATCTATAAATAGCGGAGACCTGCCGCACCTCGTTCCACCCCAAAGTCCCCTCGCCCGTGCCCTGCCTTTGCCGCCATTGCTCGCCGGAGTCCGAGCACCTCCACCACGCCATTACCTCGTCCCGCTCCACCTCGCCCTTCCCGAGATCCTCCGAGGCCACCTACGTGTTCGCCTCGCTTACCCGCACCTCCCCGTGCACCCGCCCGAGCTCCAGAGCCACCGGAGCAAGCTCCCCGTTGACCACCCGAGCACCCAGCCGCCATCGTCGACGCCACGCTCACCACCGTCGCTCCCGACGCTACCTGACGCCACCATCGACCTCGCCACCGTCGCCTGCGTCGGCCGGAGCCTTACCCGCGCCCGGAGACCCACGGGAACGCTGCCCCGCACCACCTCACCGCCTTTGCCTCGCCGGAGAAGCTCCACCGCCGGCAACCCCCCTCTGTGAGCACCTCTTCCCCTCCCTTAGCCGTCAGATCTGAAACCAAGGGCCCAGATTAGAAGTTTTAAAACGGCCGAACCATTTTTATTTATTTTGCGCACGTTCGCTCGCTATCTCCCGCAACGCACGCCCGTAGCCAATGGCATTCGGCCACGTAGCCCGTTCGCTATTTAAGTTTTTCTTTTCTTTTCTGTTTTCTGTTTTAAAAACAGAAATAGTTCTGTTTTTGTTTTTGCTTTATCTTTTCGGATATTTAGAGTTTTTAATTGATTCTTTTTGCATTGTGTCACAATTTTTGTATAGTTTCTGTAGATATAAAGTTTGACCATGTTTGCAAATTTTAAATTTGAATTCAAACAGATTTGATTTAAATCTTGTTTTGTGAATAACTTGAGTTTAAAAATAGCTTTTTAGTTGATTCTTTTTGCTACTAGTCATTAGTGACTTTATTTAACAGTAGGTAGAATTTGAGAATTTTTAGAATATTTTAAATTAGGATTTTTAACGAAACATATTCTATTTTAGTTCTTTTTAGGTTTATTTCTATTTCTTTGGTTTTAAATTGTTTTTAATTTATTTTTATTTTATATTAATTGACAAGTTTTACTTTGTTTTCTGTTAGTTAGCAGTAGTATTTCAACCAAGTTTATTTCTATGTTGTTTATTATTTTTGTTTGCATGAAATCAATTCTAGTTCAATTATAACTTGCAATTGATTTCCATTGCTAGTTGGAGTTCCTATTTGAAAATATTTTATAAAGTGTTTTATAGGTTTTACTTTCTGTTAGCTTAGTTGTTTCATATTTTTTATTTCTGTTAGTTTTATTATCTTAGTGTTTTCTTTGCTGTTATGTTCTATTAGTTAGAAAACTCATATTGTTTAGTGTGTTGTTTTCATAGTTCTTAGTTGTTCTTCAAAAGTAATTCCTTTGCTAGTAAAAATATTTGATAAATGCCTTTGCTAGATTTTAATTTGTTGTTGTTTTGTTGCTGTTGATAAATGGGTTAATTGTAGGAAAACCTTTTCTTAGTTGCTTGATGAAGAATTGTTGATTTTAACTTTTGTCTTAAGTATTTCCTTCATCACACTCTTTTGTGATTAGTTTTGTGCTTTGTGTTGTTATTGGTGTGATAGTATTGATTGCTAGAAGTGTTTGCTTATAAGAGTGTAATGCTTTACTATATAGATTTCATCGGAGAATGACGAATAGTTCTATCAAGTTATTTTCCTAAGAGCGATATTTATCTTCATCAACCTTACCAGGCAAGTTCACTTTGATCATCAATTTCATACCTATGTTTTATTGCATGTAGTGACATCATTCAACAAATCCCTCCAGTAGTATTATTGAATTCTTGTAGTTGGGTAGGATGCATGAGGTAGGAACCCACTCCTTGTTACTGAAGCCCCGGGACGTTATTTGTATTACTGCTATGCTACGCTAAAGTAGACGGGGTTGGTATGAGTGTTCGAGAGTGGTGTGAGGTGAAGGACTATACGTCAAAGACGACAACTTCATGAAGGCATCTTCAAGTCCTGCATCTTCAAGACCTCAAGACTTCGAGACTCGAGAAACAAGTTTTCAATACACACTACTGGGTGAGGGATGGATTTGATGGGCACCCTGGAGTAACCAGTGGATGGCCGGGATGCATGGAGAAGCGCCATGACATCTTGCGGAAAGCCTCACCCAGACTCAAAGAGACGGATGAATACTTCATGCCCGGAAGCTTACCTGTGTAGCCACAAGTCATTATGGGCTCTGGCTTGGTTGATCTTTGTTGTGACTCTGGCTGGGCAGTGCTACGAGATGTAGTCGACGTTAGGATTGGATGGGCACTGACAGTAGTCAGGGAAACACTCTGAAAGACCATGTTTCGTTCGTCCTGTTCTCAAACACCCGGCAGTGCGAGGACTTACAAGGAGGGAACGAATCTTGTGGGTAAAGTACACAACACTCTGCAGAGTTAAACCTAATCGATTAGCCGTGTCCCCGGTTACGGACAATTTGAGCCTCTGGACTTGGATCTATCTCTGAACTCTCAACACCACACTGATAATTAATTGTGGGCAACTTATGATACTTGTGGGCATTGATACATCGGTTGGCGGAACCATGTCATAATAGATATCTCCATAGTGAAAACTCCTGATATTCCTTTGTTGTAGGAAAACAAAATAAAATCAGCTTTTATGCAAAAACTCAGACATAGAGCCACAAAGCTTTATTGCATATAGAATAGTCTTATCATCTGTTTTCTCTTATTGTGATCTTGCCGGTACATTCAATGTACTGACCTACACGGCTGCAACGTCTTATGTTGCAGATAAGTTTCTACGACGAGTAAGAGTACGATTCAGGGTTACGGTCTACACTCAACCTGCCGTTGGTGTTTATTGGGACTCCACTCCCGTTGACTGTTTCCGCTGAGATTTTAAGGTATATATCAGTTTTACGTTATTTACATGTGATTGCACTTTGATATATACATTGATGTACTGTGTGTGCCAGCATACTGATCCAGGGATGGCACAGAACACACAGAGGCTTGACCGTTTGAGGTCGGGTCGCTACAGAGATGGTATCAGAGCACATGTTGACTATAGGACGTGACCCTAGAAACTGGAAAACCTTAGGAAAGGAATATCTCTAAAACTTTATTTTCAAAAAGATCCTTTACTTCTCATCTTATCTGAGCTTTATCAAATGTCCTCTCTTACCTCAAATAGTTAGACAATACCCTTCCCACTTTGACCACACGAAGGATCAACCGAGACCACTTCGAGAAGGACGAGATATCGAAACAACTGATGGCCACTTCAGAGTAAAGAGTATTTCACCATGCATTTGAAGAATTGATGCTATACCAGTGGAAGACTCTGAAGACCCGAAGAATTCGAAGACCCTGAAGCATTCCAATATTTATATGACCTTTAGAGGACCAAACCCCTGTTATATACTCACGTTAGAGACGATGATTTGTGAGCTGTCATTTGTGTGTGTTTTTCGACAGCCACCAATAAAACCTATTTTTTTTAAACTATTGTTTGTATTGTGTGTATCTTCCTTTATCTCCCTCCATCTCTCTTACCCATCTCATCCCCAAAACCTTGAACCCAATAGATGATGAATGAAGCTGGACTCGTGTATTCTGGATCGATGACTCGGCTGGAGACGGAAGAATGGATTCAGAACATGGAGGATCACCTAAGGAATAACCTTGTTGCAAGGAAAGGGCTGGTCCACTATGCTCTTCGGTACTTTGCAGAAGGTGCTGCATCTTGGTGGAAGATGCATGAAGCTATCCATGGAAGGCAAGAAACAATCACCTGGGAAGAATTCAGGGTGACTCTACGAAAATCTCATGCTGTCACCAACACCCAGAAACCCCGTTGCAATGGTGTAAAGGGGATTTGTGCATGCAAAATATGTGGAGAGATATGACACACTCAGGAAGAACACAAGGATGGATGCCCCCATTGTGAAGAAGATCACCCAACTGAGGAATGCCCAACTGGGCAGGTGACATGTTTCTTGTGTGAAAGAACCACTCATTTTCCGGCACAATGTCAAATATACCCCAAGGTACAAGAAGTTATGAAGCAGGAGAAGGAAGCAATGAAAGAAGTCCTCGGGAAAAAGTTAGAAGAACCCATGAAGATGGGAGATATACCAGACCCAATCGTAGATACCAAGTCATGTTATTCATGTGGAGAAGAAGGACATATTTCCCAGGATTGTCCGAACGAGTATCTGGGAGACTTCCCGACAGAAGAAGTGCAATACAATCCTAAGGAGATAGACGTGATGATCAACCTGGACAAGAAGAAAGGCCAAGTAAGCGAAGGCATCAGATGTTTGCATTGTAGCTTGGAGAGACCTCATTGTTATTGCAAGGAGTATGAGCCAAGCATGAAGCAAGGAGCCCAACCCAAGAAGAAGAGGAAGACTCCGTGGTTTTCTACATGGAAGGATCTAAGCCACATCACTTGTCATCGGTGCAACAAGACCGGACACTACTCTTATACCTGTCCGGGGAAGAAGACTAAATATGAGTAGTTGAGTTGTGGATTTTTTTTGGGAGTAACAAATGTAATAGGAAGCTCTCTTATTTTTCTTGAAGTTATGAAGTTGGATTATGTAACGGAAGTCCCAGATATTGTAATAACTTCATGAATCAATAGAATTTATTGTGATGAATTTCTATGTTGAATTGTATGAGTTGTTACTCTATGAACTAGGACCTCTGACCATTTTCGAGGATATGAGAAAATATGGTCTATGCAGGCATGAGTATCATTTATTTTAAGTGTGGTAGTAATATGTAAGACCACAAGAACCAAGGAAAAAGAATGTACTCTTCCTGCCAAGGAGTTTGGATAAATGAATGAAGAAGAAAGAAATGTTGGACCATATCAAACTATGTGGATGGCAGCCTTTGGAATACAATACTTTTGAGGTTGGAATTTTGGAGAATGGAATAAGGATGAAATGAAGGATTGATTACGATGAACCAAGACCAGTGGGTAAACAGACCAATGGAAAGGAAAATGAATTTCACAAAATGGATCCTGAACAAGAATAAGCCTGTGATTTATTTTACCCAAGGGAATGATGGAATGAATTGACGGTAATGTTGGAATATGACACGCTAGTAACCCCAAGGGCGAGATAAAGTTGTTCAAGTATTGAAGTGAGCCCACAAGCCACAGACCTCTGGGTTGATAAGGATCAAGCCCTACCTTTATGAAGGAAGGAACTTGGAAGAAGTTTTGACTGGTTAGCAGACGTTTTTCCTAGGAGGATACGTAAACCTGAGAGATGTGAAGAAACGATAGATGTTTTTGTTCAGCTTGCAGAATCAATGGATTCATCCGAACTTCGTTCGTTGACAAGAGAAATTCTGCAATGCTTGTGAGGAAGCCCAAGTGTTAGAATACGAGAGTCACTAAACCTTATACAAGGTAATGATTTCAGTGCGACATGGCTTGGCCACCATGACGACTAACTCTTATCATTCTCTTGCTATTCGGAATGGTAAATCTGAGAGACTTACCCATAGTAAAGAGACGACGTTCCTTGAAGCTTTTGTTTAAGCCTTAGAATGGTAGGATGAAAACCCCTTGTACATGACAGTTGTTGTCACACGTAGGAATTTTACGGTGAGGATGAAGCCAAGAACAATTTCACTGCAGGATAACCACAAATGGTAGACCACCATGAGATCATCGATAAGTTATTTAGAATGATCACGAGACCTGTCAGTTAAGAAGACCAAGTAACGAAAGAACCTTGTAATGACCAAGGAGACGTTACGACTGTAACGGAACAACATCAATGAAGGAGCTATTATGAGGAATGTGAAGAGACAAATATAGCCAAGGACCCCAGAGGATGGTCAAGATTTTGAGAGACCAGTAACTCTCATTTTAAGTGTGGTAGCCCCCACACTTTTCAGGTCAATATATTTGCTAGGAGACCCCCAAACCCTAACCCTTTCTTTCTAGCCCTTTCGAATCTCGAGGACGAGATTCATTTTAAGTGTGGTAGGTTTGTAACATCCCAAAATTTGGAATGTTATATTAAATAAATTGAATGATTGATTGTTTGAATGATTGTTTGAAATTGAGTGAAATTTGAAACTTTTTGAAACCTTTTAATGAGAGGGAATAAAATGACTTTCCCCTTTGCTTTTGAATTCAAATTCAAACAATTCAAATCAGTGAGAGAAGATGAAATGACTTCTTCAAATAAAATATTTGAAAAGTGGATTTGAAAGTTTTTGGAATCTATTCCATTTTTTTGTTCTATTTCAAAGCTTGAAAGATTTCAAAGTTCATTGCCCCAAATTTCAAAATTTGAGAGGAGGAACATGACCCTCCAAAACAAGGGGTATTTTTGTGAAATTTTGAATCATAAAACCCAGGGGGTTATTTGAAAATTATTTGCAAAACAAAATAAAATCAATTTAGGCTTTTTCTGAAAAATAATTTTTTTTAAATCATTTATTTTGGCCGTGAAAAAATGTTCATCTTATTTATTTTATTTTTATGATCATTTTAGTATATAATACTTCTATCTTTGGTTTAGTATTTAGTTTCCTTTTCTACTTTTACTTTCCTGTTATTTTTTATTTGAAAAAATGCTTTAAATAGGAAAGCTGCGCGCGTGCGTTAGGTAAGGATCCGGCCCATTTGGAAAGGATCCGGCCCGATCCAATCCGGACCAGATCCGAATCTCTCCGGATCGGCCGCCCGATCCCGTGCGATCTCCCTCTCTCTCTCTGACACCCGGTCCCACCGCCCGACCGAGCCACCGTCGCGGTCACCTCCTTCCTTTCTTCTTCCTCCTCTTTCCATCGCCGGAGCCGACCGGAATCCGACCGGATCTCCCGATTCCCTGCCGTTCTGGAGCACCTGACCGCATCTATAAATAGCGGAGACCTGCCGCACCTCGTTCCACCCCAAAGTCCCCTCGCCCGTGCCCTGCCTTTGCCGCCATTGCTCGCCGGAGTCCGAGCACCTCCACCACGCCATTACCTCGCCCCGCTCCACCTCGCCCTTCCAGAGATCCTCCGAGGCCACCTACGTGTTCGCCTCGCTTACCCGCACCTCCCCGTGCACCCGCCCGAGCTCCAGAGTCACCGGAGCAAGCTCCCCGTTGACCACCCGAGCACCCAGCCGCCATCGTCGACAGCACGCTCACCACCGTCGCTCCCGACGCTACCTGACGCCACCATCGACCTCGCCACCGTCGCCTGCGTCGGCCGGAGCCTTACCCGCGCCCGGAGACCCACGGGAACGCTGCCCCGCACCACCTCACCGCCTCTGCCTCGCCGGAGAAGCTCCACCGCCGGCAACCCCCCTCTGTGAGCACCTCTTCCCCTCCCTTAGCCGTCAGATCTGAAACCAAGGGCCCAGATTAGAAGTTTTAAAACGGCCGAACCGTTTTTATTTATTTTGCGCACGTTCGCTCGCTAGCTCCCGCAACGCACGCCCGTAGCCAATGGCATTCGGCCACGTAGCCCGTTCGCTATTTAAGTTTTTCTTTTCTTTTCTGTTTTCTGTTTTAAAAACAGAAATAGTTCTGTTTTTGTTTTTGCTTTATCTTTTCGGATATTTAGAGTTTTTAATTGATTCTTTTTGCATTGTGTCACAATTTTTGTATAGTTTCTGTAGATATAAAGTTTGACCATGTTTGCAAATTTTAAATTTGAATTCAAACAGATTTGATTTAAATCTTGTTTTGTGAATAACTTGAGTTTAAAAATAGCTTTTTAGTTGATTCTTTTTGCTACTAGTCATTAGTGACTTTATTTAACAGTAGGTAGAATTTGAGAATTTTTAGAATATTTTAAATTAGGATTTTTAACGAAACAGATTCTATTTTAGTTCTTTTTAGGTTTATTTCTATTTCTTTGGTTTTAAATTGTTTTTAATTTATTTTTATTTTATATTAATTGACAAGTTTTACTTTGTTTTCTGTTAGTTAGCAGTAGTATTTCAACCAAGTTTATTTCTATGTTGTTTATTATTTTTGTTTGCATGAAATCAATTCTAGTTCAATTATAACTTGCAATTGATTTCCATTGCTAGTTGGAGTTCCTATTTGAAAATATTTTATAAAGTGTTTTATAGGTTTTACTTTCTGTTAGCTTAGTTGTTTCATATTTTTTATTTCTGTTAGTTTTATTATCTTAGTGTTTTCTTTGCTGTTATGTTCTATTAGTTAGAAAACTCATATTGTTTAGTGTGTTGTTTTCATAGTTCTTAGTTGTTCTTCAAAAGTAATTCCTTTGCTAGTAAAAATATTTGATAAATGCCTTTGCTAGATTTTAATTTGTTGTTGTTTTGTTGCTGTTGATAAATGGGTTAATTGTAGGAAAACCTTTTCTTAGTTGCTTGATGAAGAATTGTTGATTTTAACTTTTGTCTTAAGTATTTCCTTCATCACACTCTTTTGTGATTAGTTTTGTGCTTTGTGTTGTTATTGGTGTGATAGTATTGATTGCTAGAAGTGTTTGCTTATAAGAGTGTAATGCTTTACTATATAGATTTCATCGGAGAGTGACGAATAGTTCTATCAAGTTATTTTCCTAAGAGCGATATTTATCTTCATCAACCTTACCAGGCAAGTTCACTTTGATCATCAATTTCATACCTATGTTTTATTGCATGTAGTGACATCATTCAACAAATCCCTCCACTAGTATTATTGAATTCTTGTAGTTGGGTAGGATGCATGAGGTAGGAACCCACTCCTTGTTACTGAAGCCCCGGGACGTTATTTGTATTACTGCTATGCTACGCTAAAGTAGACGGGGTTGGTATGAGTGTTCGAGAGTGGTGTGAGGTGAAGGACTATACGTCAAAGACGACAACTTCATGAAGGCATCTTCAAGTCCTGCATCTTCAAGACCTCAAGACTTCGAGACTCGAGAAACAAGTTTTCAATACACACTACTGGGTGAGGGATGGATTTGATGGGCACCCTGGAGTAACCAGTGGATGGCCGGGATGCATGGAGAAGCGCCATGACATCTTGCGGAAAGCCTCACCCAGACTCAAAGAGACGGATGAATACTTCATGCCCGGAAGCTTACCTGTGTAGCCACAAGTCATTATGGGCTCTGGCTTGGTTGATCTTTGTTGTGACTCTGGCTGGGCAGTGCTACGAGATGTAGTCGACGTTAGGATTGGATGGGCACTGACAGTAGTCAGGGAAACACTCTGAAAGACCATGTTTCGTTCGTCCTGTTCTCAAACACCCGGCAGTGCGAGGACTTACAAGGAGGGAACGAATCTTGTGGGTAAAGTACACAACACTCTGCAGAGTTAAACCTAATCGATTAGCCGTGTCCCCGGTTATGGACAATTTGAGCCTCTGGACTTGGATCTATCTCTGAACTCTCAACACCACACTGATAATTAATTGTGGGCAACTTATGATACTTGTGGGCATTGATACATCGGTTGGCGGAACCATGTCATAATAGATATCTCCATAGTGAAAACTCCTGATATTCCTTTGTTGTAGGAAAACAAAATAAAATCAGCTTTTATGCAAAAACTCAGACATAGAGCCACAAAGCTTTATTGCATATAGAATAGTCTTATCATCTGTTTTCTCTTATTGTGATCTTGCCGGTACATTCAATGTACTGACCTACACGGCTGCAACGTCTTATGTTGCAGATAAGTTTCTACGACGAGTAAGAGTACGATTCAGGGTTACGGTCTACACTCAACCTGCCGTTGGTGTTTATTGGGACTCCACTCCCGTTGACTGTTTCCGCTGAGATTTTAAGGTATATATCAGTTTTACGTTATTTACATGTGATTGCACTTTGATATATACATTGTTGTACTGTGTGTGCCAGCATACTGATCCAGGGATGGCACAGAACACACAGAGGCTTGACCGTTTGAGGTCGGGTCGCTACACTACCACGTGTACCATCTACAGTGCTTCCGCCACACTAATAAAATAGTCAAGCCTCACACCGACGCTTGGCTTTATCTTATTGTACCAGTGTTGTATTACTTCCACACCACTGTCTTGTACCACCACCGTCATATACTGACAAGTCTGTAATAATTGTTGAGCACCCTGGCTCAACCTTGTGTAATATTATGTTTGTACTGGATATCTGTATCAAGGGAGTACACCAGTTGTTCTGATCTTGGGGCTGGTGTGACTTGAGGCTATTCCGAGATTTATTCCGGAGACAGGCCCGATAAACCTTGGTATCAGAGCCAGGCTGACTGTAGGAAGCCCTTGGTGCGATCGTTAGTAGCAGAGTTAATTCTAACAAATTTTAGCAGCGTCTCATGCAACGTAACAATTTTCCTTACTCGTCATATATTTATGATATGACTATTTGGATTTTTATCTACTGTTATAGATGTCTAGCGGCAACTGCCCAACTCAGATTTTTGCCAACGAGCCTGCGGGGTTTTCCCGCCTTCTTGTCGTCATCGCTAGAGTTGCGATGAGATCTCCCAGCCGTTCGGAGTACACCGTCTACCCCGACAGGATCACGGACACCCTGACTATGTACCAGGCCTCGGTATATATTCGAGGTGGACATGTCGAGCCTCATCGCAACTTTCGGTTCATGGGGAGAGCCATGCCTACTGAGAGGCATGCTATTCAGATGGCTACCCGAGAGGCCATCACTCGTCTTAGGGACATTCTTCCGGTAATGCAGACACGTCCCTATCATTACCTCCCATGCCATGTTCCATACACTAGTCACTATGCTTTCTCTCGCACTGCGGGAGAAAGGGACGAGGCGATTGGGCCCCTTGTCCAGTACATCATGGCTCTAGAGTCGGTCTTCACCTCACTAGTGGACGACTATCTCGCCACACGGATGGACTTGGCTCGTGCGAGGGTTCCTCGCAGGAGTGAGTTCCGTTCTCCTTCACCACGCGCTTCTCGCATTCCGGCTCCACCATACAATCCTCCTACCCTTTCCATGATTCGACACCCATCCCTGAGCGATGAGTCTAGTCGCTTGGCTGCCCCCACTCTGGTTAGAGCTTCACCGCCTATGAGTACAGTACCACCACGGACATGCATGACATCGACAGCTGCCCGACTGGAGACCATACCCGAGGAGGAGGAGGTCGAGTCTTCAGCACCCCGTCTGGGACTTACCTTCAGCAGGGCCTACGATGTTCCAGACACCCCGTGATAGCAGACTAGGCATCAGCACTGCAGTCGCCTTTTATGAGAATGCAGCTATAAAATATTTATTTTCTATTTCTTTTCTTCTTTTTAAGATGGGGAGTAGTAGACCTTGGATTGCAGCATGCTAAGAGGATGGAGAAGTGCACTAGTCTAAATAATCTGTCATGTAAGCATCACGACTATGATGAGAGTAATGTATAATTAAGTCTTGCATGTATATTAAACTCGCTACTTGTATGTACCAACACTTTTGGGGGGGAAATTATTTTCAGTCTCTTAAAAAATTTCCTTTATAATTTCCTTCCTCATCGGTGTTTACACCAATACCCCAGAAAGAAAATGCATCGTCCCTGGACTCGTTCTATGCCCAGTCCACCAGAGAACAACTTTGCACAAATGGGAAATAACTTCACACCAGGACAGACAAGTTAGCAAAGCAATGATTCAACATTCTCACAAGTATGCCGTCTTTATGAACAAAGTCAGCAGCAGCATCAGGAAATGATGCAGCATTTGATAAATATGGGAAATCACCCAGGACAACATCAACCCAGATCAAAGCTATCTGAACTTCAGAGAACCAATCCGACTTTCTTTTCTCACACTGACAAACCTTTGGAGGCAGACGATTGGCTGCGTGATATTCAGAGAAAATTGGTCATAGCTCAGTGTACGGACCAGGAAAAAGTACTATATGCTCCGCATTATTTTTCTGGAACAGCAGCATCATGGTGGGAAAATCTACGCCACACGCATCCCAATGGAGAAGACATCACCGGGGAGCAATTCAAGGAAAGTTTCCGAGGAGCACATATTCCAAACAACATCATGAAATTGAAGAAAAGAGAATTTGAGGATCTCAAGCAACGAGGCACAACGGTAACCCAGTATCTCGACCAGTTTACTCAGCTAGCCCGGTATGCCAATGATGAATATATGACAGAAAGTAAAAAAAATGGAGAAATTCCTAGATGGGCTTGCTCCATCTTTAAAGTATCAACTGATAGTCCATACTTTTCCAGATTTTAAGACACTGGTAGATCTTGATAACCCACAAGTATAGGGGATCGCAACAGTTTTTGAGGGTAGAGTATTCAACCCAAATTTATTGATTTGACACAAGGGGAGCCAAAGAATATTTGAAAGTATTAGCAGTTGAGTTATCAATTCAACCACACCTGGAGACTAAATATCTGCAGCAGAGTGATCAGTAGCACAGTAGTATGATAGTTTCATAGCAGTAGCAATAATAGTAACAGTAGCAGTAACGGTAGCAGCAGTAGTTTTGTAGCAATTGTGATAGCAGTAGCAACAATAGTAACTTAGCAAAGAACAATATGTGAAAAACTCGTAGGCATTGGATCGGTGATTATGTTGGATAACATTCATCATGTAACAGTCATAACCTAGGGCGACACAGAACTAGCTCCAATTCATCAATGTAATGTAGGCATGTATTCCGTATATAGTCATACGTGCTTGCGATAAGAACTTGCATGACATCTTTTGTCCTACCCTCCTGTGGCAGCGGGGTCCATAAGGAAACTAAGGGATATTAAGGCCTCCTTTTAATAGAGAACCGGAACAAAGCATTAACACTTAGTGAATACAAGAACTCCTCAAACTATGGCAATCACCGGAAAGAATCCCAATTATTGTCACCTTGGGGTATGCGGATCATAACACATAGCAGGTGCATATAACTTGCAAGATCGGATCAAGAACACAAATATATTCATGAAAACATAAAGGGTTCAGATCTGGAATCATGGCACTCGGGCCCTAGTGACAAGCATTAAGCATAGCAAAGTCATAGCAACATCAATCTCAGAACATAGTGGATACTAGGGATCAAGCCCTAACAAAACTAACTCAATTACATGATAAATCTCATCCAACTCATCACCATCCAGCAAGCCTACGAAGGAATTACTCACTCCCGACGGTGAGCATCATGAAATTGGTGATGAAGGATGGTTGATGATGACGATGCCGGAAGATCCCCCTCTCCGGAGCCCCGAACGGACTCCAGATCTGGCCTCCCGATGAAGAACAGGAGGTGGCGGCGGCTCCGTAACGTGAAACGCAATAAAACTTCCTCTCTTATTTTTTTCTCTGGGATTGTGAATTTATAGCGTTGGAATTAGGTCAGACGAAGCCACGTGGGCCCCATGAGGTACCAGGGCGCGCCTGGGGGTGGCGCGCCCTGGTGCCTCGTGGGCAACCAGTGGCCCCCCTCCAGTGGGTCATGGTTCTGGTATTTTTTATTTATTCCATAAAAAATCTCCAAAAAGTTTCATCCAATCCCAAGAACTTTTATTTCTGCACAAAAAATAACACCATGGTAGTTCTGCTGAAAACAGCGTCAGTCCGGGTTAGTTTCATTCAAATCATGCAAATTAGGGGTCAAAACAAGAGCAAAAGTGTTTGGAAAAGAAGATACGATGGAGACGTATCAACTCCCCCAAGCTTAACTCATTGCTTGTCCTCAAGCAATTCAGTTGACAAACTGAAAGTGACAAAGAAAAACTTTTACAAACTCTCTTGTTCCTGTATCTATATATATGCTTAAATAGTACCTATGTTTTCAGCAAAGATTATAACTAACCATGCAAATGATAACTCTTAGAAATTATATTCACTCATATCAATGGCATAATCAACTAGCGAGCAAAAATAAGATATCTCAAATGCCAACACTTTGTCAAAACGATCATGATATAATATGACAATATGGTATCTCGCTAGCCCTTTCTGAGACCGCAAAACATAAATGCAGAGCACCTCCAAAGTTCAAGCAGCGACTAAACATTGTGTTCATGGTAGAAAAGATCCAGTCATGATGCACACAACATTAACTATACACAATTCATGAGAATGACAATAGTGCTCTCAGGACTGGTGCTTATTTGAGGAGGTGATGACTCAACAATAAAAGTAAAATAGCATAAAAGTAAATAGATAGGCCCTTCGCAGAGGGAAGCATGGATTTGCAGAGGTGCCAGAGCTTGAAGCTTATATCAGAGATAAATAAAACTTTGGGAGGTATGCCTTTCCTGTCAACATCACGACCGAGAGTTTTCAATATCTTCCATGCTAAACACATTAGTGGCGGTTCCCAAGCTGTAAAGTAAAGTTTACTCCCCCTCAACCAACAATCACAAGCCATGGCTAGCCGAATCCTTGGGTGCCCTCCATACCAACAACTTTCCGGGGGAGTTTGTTTTATTATTTTGCAATTTTAATAATGGGACTGGGCATCCCAATTACCAGCCCCTCTCGTGCAAGGACAAGTGAATAAACACTCATCATGAGAATAACCCGCTTAGCATGGAAGATACTGACCGCCCCCTGTCGCTCCATGAGTGGTACGGGCACACAAACAGATGTTCATTTGAATATTTGGAGGTGGCACATGCAAATTTACTTAGAACGGCAGAGTAATACCGCATATAGGTAGATATAGTGGACTCATCTGGAATAAGTTTGGTTTAAAGGTTTTGATGCATAAGCAGCATTCCCGCTTAGTATAGGCGAAGGCTAGCAAAAAGGTTGAGAAGCGACCAGCTAGAGAGAGAAAACGGTCATAATCATGCATTATGAATAATCAACATTGAATACTAGCATGAGTAGGATATAAGCACCATGAACATAAATATCATGAAGGCTATGTTGGTTTTGAATCAACTACATGCGTGAACATGTGCCAAGTCAAGCCACTTGAAACATTCAGAGGAGGATACCATATCATCATACTACATCATGAACATTTTAATGCATGTTGACACTCAAGATAAATCATTATCCACTCCTAGCTACTTAAGCATGGCATGAGCAACTATAATCTCTAATTGTCATCATAAACATGTTTAATCATAACATCCTGAATCATGGATACTGAGTTAAACATATTTACAAAAACAAAAAACAAGTTGAGTTCATACCCGCTTTTCCTTGCCACAGTCACTTCATCAAATCATCGTCATTATTGCCTTTCACTTGCACGACCGAATGATATGAAAATAAAAATAATGCAAGCGTGCCGTGGACTAGTTGGAATCTGCAAGCATTTTATTCAAAGGAGAAGACAAGGTAAAATGGGCTCTTTGTTAGATCAACAACAATGCATATGAGAGCCACTCAACATTTTCATCGTGGTCTTCTCCTTACAATGACTCAACAAAATAAAAGCATTTCAGAGAAACATACTGAAATATTTTTGGAGTTTTTAGTTTTTCTAAAGAAAACGAAATAAAGAAGAAAACAAAAAATGAGAAAAAACTATTTACACGGGAAAGCTCCCAACAAGTAAAAGAAGAAATGGGAAATCTTTTTGGGTTTTCTTTTACTACTACGAAACTACGACTAATTAAACTAGAAAGAAAAACTGAAAAGAAGCGAGAAATGTTTTTGGATTTTCTCAAGTTTTTCAAACACACTAGAAGAAAACGAGAAAATAAAACTAGCAGGGATTATACAATGAAAAAGTATGAACACCGACAACTGGAATGAAATCTGGGAGCATGAATGTAATGTCGGTGAGAGATACGTACTCCCCCAAGCTTAGGCTTTTGCCTAGCTTGGTCATCGGCCATCCGTAGTAGCCATCCGGTCCCATATGAAACTCCTGAGGAGGCGGCACCTGAGCGTCCCAATCCTGGGCCTCCTCCTCTGCCGCTGCCAAGGCATTCCGGTAAGCAACTATGTCTGGTGGCATAACAGTATATCCGTTCCTGGCATGAGAATCAAACAAAGCAGGTGCATGCAACGGAATAATATCACGAGTATCCTCACTAAAAACCAAGTTATAACGAATGTGGTGAGGAGGTTCAGGAGCATCAAGAAAGTGGTGGTCCCTCATGGACTGGTGGTCTAAGTAAACTCTGGGCAACAAGCAATCATGAGGGCGTATGTTAACATTAAAACGTCTCACTAAGCGAGTAGCATAGATACCACCATGAATTTTACCCCTAGTCCTATTAGTGTGCAAGCAGCGTGCAATGATGGCTCCCAGGTTATAAGTGTTATCATTATGCAATGCGCGGCGTAAAATGGCAAAGTCAGGTGCAGCTAATGCACTACCTTGCCCCCTAGCAATCAAGCATTTCCCTAATTATAAAGCGAAGTAATGAACTGCGGAAAATTGCAAGCTAGTGGCTCGGGCTTTCGACACGCCCCTTCCCTCTCCCACAGTTAAAGTGTGGAGGAAGCCCTCTATCGGGGTACGACCATCTATGGGGCCATGCAACCCCTTTGTGGTTCGGCGGGGAGGATCGGCGTGCGCAAAGAGCATAAACGATGGAACGCGAGGGATTTTACCAAGGTTCGGGCCGCTGAGAAGCGTAAAAACCTACTCCTGCTTTTGGTGTATTAGTGGTGTGGAAGCACAGTACAAGGAGCGCTCCTCCCGGCAAGGTGCGGAGAAAGCAGCTACACAAGAGGTGCCTGTATATGGAAAGGAGTCCGAATCCTCTAAACTGTTGCCCTGGCCCTCCTTTTATAGCTCAAGGGGTTACCACAGTGGCAAAATAGTAATTACAGTGTGACTAGATAGCAAACAGTGCTATCATACCTAACTCTGCCAGTTTAGGACAAAGGCATTTAATGCGCCATTAGGTGTCATGCGGAGAGGTAGTCCCGGCAAGGTTTCTGCACCGCTTGCCCAGCCACCTCGTATTATCTTGACACGCCTCCTAGACGGGTGTCATTAGAGGCAAATCTTGTCCCAGCGAGCTGACACGTGCCCGACAAGCCTCACCAACCAGCCTGCGCGATTGACACCTCATATATCAGCGAACACCTGTGCGGTGAGGTGGAGTGCTGGAGGGCTGGCGTAAGCTTGCCGGTACGGAGCTTGTCGGGTTTTCGCCTTGCTGGTTTATGCTTGCCGGCAAGGGATTGTCTTCACCCTTGGTGTTAGTTGAGTGTCGAGCCTTGAGCTTCTCCCTGGTAGCTTCTCTGGCTGGTCTTGGAGTCTTGGTCTTGGCAGTTCTCGGCAAGGCCTCGTCCGGCAAGGAGGCTGCTACTGTCTGTGCATAAGTCAGGGTATAAAATACCCATGTTTTATACACCGACAGGAGTCCCTGGGCCTGGGCCATACGCGCGTCCGAAGCGTCGTTGGGCTAGGCCCAAGTAATGCACAGACACGCGGCGGGAAACCATCGTTATAGTTTTGGTCATGATGGTCTTCATTCTTTGAGACATTCTTTGCTTTCTCACTAATCTGGACTTGGGTGTGTCCTCGGCCGTCTTCCGGCAACTCTTGCCGTCGGGCTAGTCATGGGCCGGCGCGCGCCACGCGTGGCGAGGAGTAACTGCCATACCTGTCTTTACTCCTCCTTTTTCTGCGCCCTTCCATCACGAGCGTCTGCATACATGCAAGGCAGCGGATTGGCGAAGAGGGGCGGTCATTGGAGTGGTGCGCCTGGTAATGGGCGCAGAACGCGGGATTGGTGAAGTTGGACGGCCGCCGGAGTAGTGCACCTACCCATGAATGCAAGGCGCAGGATTGGGGAGATTGGGCGGCCGCCCGAGGACGGTGAAGAGCCAGCCCCCGCATCCTCCCTATAAAGAGGGGGGTGCGAGATGCGATGCTCATCCACTTCCTTCGTCCCATCCTTCCAGCGGCTGCTATCCTTGCCTCCTTCCTCTTCCTTCCTCCCGCTTCCGTGGCCACTATGGCGAGGGGGAAAGGCCGGGCTCGTGGGTCTGCCACCGCCACGCGGGCTTCTCTTCGGGATCGTGCTGGCGCTTCTGCAGTGGCCGCGGAGGCCAGCCCCAGCACTCAGGGCGGAACCGCGGGTCGTGGAAGACGCGTCGCCCGGGGACGAGGTGGCCGTGGCGGCGCGCTCGCTACTCCGCCTCCAGCCAACCAGCCCTTGGCAGAAGGCCACACGGAGGATACGGCGCATGAGTTCGTCGTGGAGTTCCGCGACCGGCCACGGAGTCGGCTGCGGCTTCCTCGACCTTTCGCTAGGGAGATGGAGGGCGTCGACTTGCACGGCTTGTGGCTGCGTGTTGACGGCTGCTGCCATGGCTCGGTCTGGGTGGCCGTCGAAGCTTCCACCGCCGGCATCTTGTACTTCACACGAGGGTGGAAGTCCTTCGTCCGTGCTTGCTGCCTAGGGCAGGGGCATCTCCTCCACTTCAGGCTGGACGGGGACGACACGCTCATCGTGAAGTTCTTCGGGGCTTTGGGCGCTCGTCTGGAGTGCTGCGCGGAAAGCTCAAGCGACTCCGACACCACTTCCTCCAGCGAGACTGAGGACGATGACAATGATGGCGACGACGACGGCGGCGCTCTAGGCGTGAAGGTCGAGGACGATGGCTCCGACTCCTTCGTCTCGTATTGATCGCCGGCAGCACCATCATCGGGCTTCCCGGGATCGATCCGCCTAGGCGCCCCTTTTGCCCTTGTATTGCACCTGAGATAAACCCTGGCAAAGGGCCGATGAACATGTAATCGAGCACTTCCTTAATGAACATCTGGTGTTTGCCGGGTTTAAATAAATGCGCGTCGTTTTCCCTTGTCTCATTTGTCTTTGCATGATCGTGTTCCCTATGATTGTTTGGAAGCTTGCCGGTGCGTACACTTGCCGCGAGCGCTTTTGAGGAACGGGTCCTTAGCAGCCTGCTGGAAGTGCCGCTACCGGCAAGGCAACTTGCTAGGACAGAACGCAGCTGCTAGGCTTGCCGAGCGGACTCGAGGCAAGCTAGAGCGCAGACCGTTCGCGACAAGGTTCCTCTCGCGTGCAGGTTTCTCATACAAAGTGCAAAATCGTTCAAGGGAGAACGCGAATGTAACTAAGGAATTTTTTTTAAAGTCTTCCAACTTAGCTTTTCTCTGCGTTGTTTTTCTTGTTGCATGAAATGATTACTTGAACGTCATTTGGAACTGGTACCCATCTCCACTCCCTCCGGGAAACTTGTGCGCGAGGGATTTCCTTGTCCTTTTTTAAGAAAAAGAAAGAAGAGAAAAGTGAGTTTTGGGAACCTTGACGGTTCATTAGCCATCTCATACAAACTAAAGTGTAAATCACAACATTACATGCATCGACATATAGATGAATATGTATGAGGAGTTGCGAAACACTTAGCTTTATTATGCACAGGATCTGCGCATGGCTTTGTACAAAGGGTTACATGTCTGGCCGACAAGGCTTGTACAAAAGGGGTTGCCGGGAGATGTCCCGGCAACCGCGCCTCATGGGTAGAACTTGCGAAGATGCTCAATATTCCATGAGTTTTGCACTGGGGTGCCATCTTCGGTCTCCAGCCGGACTGCGCCAGGCCTAGTGACTCGTACTACCCGGTAAGGGCCTTCCCACTTCGGCGTCAACTTGTTTGATCTCTTGGCGGACTGAACACGCCGAAGAACAAGGTCGCCTTCCTCAAGGCTTCGGGCGTGCACTTTGCGGCTATGATAGCGGCGCAAGGCTTGCTGGTAGCGTGCAGCTCGCACAGCCGCCCGAAGACGATCTTCCACAAGGACCAATGCATCGGCTTGCCGCAGTTGCTCTTGCTCAGCTTCATCATAAGCGAGTACTCGAGGTGACCCGTATTTGAGTTCCGTGGGGAGCACCGCCTCTGCACCATAGATTAGGGAGAAGGGTGTCTGGCCGGTAGCTCGATTTGGTGTCGTCCTGAGTGACCAAAGAACCGCCGGAACCTCATCAACCCAGCTCTTTCCGCACTTGCGCAGCTTGTCGAAAGTTCTTGTCCTGAGACCATGCAGCACTTCAGCATTCATCCTTTCCGCTTGGCCGTTGCTTCTCGGGTGAGCGACAGACGCAAAACAGATCTTGCTGCCAAGGTCTTGAATGTACTGCATGAAGGTGCGGCTCGTGAATTGCGTGCCGTTGTCGGTGATGATCCTGTTAGGAACCTCGAAACGGCAAGCTAATCCTTTGAAGAACTTGACGGCTGATTGCGCTGTCACCTTCCTCACTGGCTCCACTTCTGGCCACTTCGTGAACTTGTCGATGGCGACGTGCAAGTACTCGAAGCCCCCGGCAGCGCGGGGGAAGGGGCCCAAGATATCAAGCCCCCAGACCGAAAAGGGCCAGGTGAGAGGGATCGTTTGGAGAGCCTGAGCTGGTTGATGTATATTCTTTGAATGGAACTGGCACGCTTCACACTTGGTTACTAGCTCAGTCGCATCCTGGAGGGCGGTGGGCCAATAGAAGCCTTGCCGGCAAGCCTTGCCGGCAAGTGCTCTTGATCCTATGTGAGAACCACATATGCCTCCATGTATCTCTGCCAACAGCTCTAGTCCGTCTTCCCGGCAGATACACTTCAATTTCACACCGTTCGGTCGTTTTCTGTACAGGATGCTATCCACAAACGGATACATACTTGACTGGCGGGCTACTTTCTCGGCTTCCTCTTGCTCATCGGGGAGTTCTCCTGTTTGAAGGAAACGGACTATCTGCTGTGCCCATGCCGGAGCCTGTGGCTCGACGACAAGGACCAAAGGCTCCTCTTCGGCCATGGGAGCGCTTGCTTCCGCGGCAAGAACCTGTGGTTCTGCACTAAGCCGCTGTTCACCGCCAACCGCGTTGTCGTTCCCGGCAGCATCCTTGCCGGTGGCTCCTGGGAGTTCTGCCGGAAAGTACTTGCCGGTACTCAACTTTCTTCTCTTACTGGCCTGCGTTGATGGAGTAACCATGGGTTGATTCAAATGGAGCACAAAGGTTCCCGGTTCCACGGGAAGCTTTTGCGCGGCACACTTTGACAGGCTATCAGCAATGTTGTTTTCCGCACGAGGGACGTGCTCTGTTAGCAGTCCGTCAAAGTGTTCCTCCAATTTCCTCACTTCTTCCACATACGCTCTCATCAATGGGCTCTGGTAATCTTTGTTCACTTGCTTCACAACGAGCTGCGAGTCACCGCGGATGATCAATTTCTTGATTCCAAGGTCTACTGCGATCTGAAGACCGGCAAGGAGCCCTTCGTACTCAGCAGTGTTGTTTGTAGCTTGCTACCTGGGAAAGTGCATTTGGACCACGTACTTGAGGTGCTCCCCGGTGGGTGCGACAAGCAGCACTCCGGCACTGGCGCCTTGCAGCGAAAAGGCACCATCGAAGTACATAGCCCATTCTCTTGTTGTTTCCTTGCCGGGGAGAGCCGTTTCTTGAATCTCTTCGTCTTGCGTTGGTGTCCATTCAGCAATGAACTCTGCCAGGGCTCTGCTCTGGATTGTTGAAGTGCTTTCAAACTTGAGTGCAAAGCTTGACAATTCCAACGCCCACTCCACTACCCTGCCAGTTGCCTCTGGATTTCTCAAGATGCGTTGCAGCGGGAAGCGAGTGACAACAGTGATCTCGTGTGCTTGGAAGTAGTGACGCAGCTTCCTCGAGGCCATAAGGAGGCTGAAAAGCAACTTCTGCACTCCAGAGTATCTCGATCTAGCCCCCTGCAGAAGGGAACTAACGAAATACACCGGTCGCTGCACCATTTTCTTCTTCGGCAGCACTTGCTGACCAGCTTCATTTGCTTGCGCTGTATCTGTCTTGTCGGCACCAGACCTTGCCGGTGAAAATTCCGGTTTGTCGCCGGACGGGCTTGCCGTGGTTGCTTCTTCGTCATTGATTTCCCTCTGTGCCACTAATGCAGCACTGGCCACTTGATTCGTTGCCGCTATGTATAGCAGCAACGGCTCTTGTGGTCTAGGCGCAACTAGCGTTGGAGTAGAGGAGAGGTATCTTTTCAAGTCTTGCAGCGCGGCCTCCGCTTCCGGAGTCCATTTCATTGGACCTACCTTTTTCAAAATTTTGAAGAACGGCAGGGCGCGCTCGGCAGATCTCGAAATGAACCTACTCAAAGCAGCAATACAACCGGCAAGACGCCGCACATCCTTGACGCTTTTCGGTGCTTGAATCTGCTCAATTGCCTTGATCTTGTCGGGATTTGCCTCAATTCCCCGCTGAGATACAAAGAATCCGAGAAGCTTGCCGGACGGGACGCCAAATACACACTTCTCGGGGTTGAGCTTCAGATTAATCTTGCGCAGGTTTGCAAATGTCTCTTCCAAGTCCTGAATGAGGGTTGATTTGTCCTTGGTCTTGACCACTATATCATCCATGTAGGCTTCTACATTCCTATGCAGCTGGGGCTCAAAACCAATCTGGACTGCCCTTGCAAACGTGGAACCGGCACTCTTTAATCCGAAAGGCATACGCACGAAGCAGTACGTGCCACATGGAGTAATGAATGCGGTTTTCTCTTCATCCTCCTTGGCCATGAATATCTGATGGTATCCTGAATATGCATCAAGGAAGGAGAGCAGATCGTAGCCAGAGGTGGAGTCCACAATTTGATCGATGCGCGGCAATGGGAAAGGATCTTTTGGACAAGCTTTGTTGACATCAGTGTAGTCTATACAAAGTCTCCACTTCCCGTTTGCCTTGCGCACCACCACCGGATTCGCCAACCACGTGGGATGTAACACTCCTCTGACTAGGCCTGCTGCTTCGAGTTTGTTGATTTCTTTGGCAATGAACTGCTGCCGCTCCAAAGCTTGTTTCCGGACTTTCTGTTTGACGGGCCGAGCGTGGGGACAAACGGCAAGGTGGTGCTCAATTACCTCCCTAGGAATGCCGGGGATGTCAGACGGTCGCCACGCGAACACATCGACATTCGCCCGCAGGAAGGTAATGAGTGCGCTTTCCTATTTGCTGTCAAGGGTGGCACTGATGGTGAAGGTACCGACAGCGCCGTCCTCCTTCGCCAGCACCTTCTTGGTTGCCAGTGCAGTGGCCTTGGATCTCTTACCAGCAGAGCATTCCGGCAAGTCTTCAACGGGTGCGTAGCACTCCGAAGAGGTGCGCTTCCCGGAATCCTTGCTGGAGGTCTTGCCGGAGTTCTTCTTTTCCTTCTTCTTGGCGGGAGCTGGCGCCTTGGCCGCCTTTGCTGCAACCGCGTCTCTGTACATCTTTTCGACGCAAATGACTGCATCTTTCTTGTCGGAGTTGATGGAAATGACACCCATCGGCCCCGGCATCTTTAATGAGTTATAAGCGTAGTGAGATGCCGCCATGAACTTTGCCAAGGCTGGGCGGCCAAGAATTCCATTATACGGCAGGGGGGTCAGGGGGGTCTTGACGACGTCAAAGACAATCTTCTCCGTCCTGTAATTCAGTTCCCCGCCAAACGTCACCGGCAATGTGATCTTTTCCTTGGGCTGGCTTCTTCCCGGGTTCACTCCCTGAAACGTGCCTGTTTTCTTGAGTTCCTCATCGGGGATCTGCAGCCTCTTGATAACTTCCGGAGAGACCAGGTTCAGGCCGGCCCCACCGTCAACTAACATCTTTGTTACTTGGAGGTTGCGAATCGTTGGCGAGACCAACAACGGCAAGCACCCGACCGCGGTTATGCGATCAGGGTGGTCCTCAGCATCAAAGATGATAGGCGTGTGCGACCATTTGAGTGGTTTTTGAGAGCCCATTGCCGGCTCTGCCGCGTTAACCTCACGAGCCCACTGCTTAAGCTGGCAGTGGGATGAGTGCAAGGATGCGCCTCCGTCAACGCACATGGCGTCAGTCACCTTCTAGAATTCTTGCTCGTTGGTCTCATCGTCATCTTCTTCTTCTTCACTTCCACCATCTCCCTCTTTCTTTTCATGGCCCCTAGCAGGCTTCTCCTTTTGCTGCTTGGCCTTGCCGCGGCGGCCCCCTCGACCACCGCGGCCTTTCTTGCCGGACCTATCAGCACCATCTTGACCCTTTTCTTTGTCGCGCTTCTCGTATTCAGCCTTCTGCTTCTCGACAAGGTGCTCGACCTGCTGGCACTCTTGGAGATCATGGCCCTTGGTGCGGTGGATCTTGCAGTACGGCCCATCGGATTTGCCGGCCTTCTCATTTGCCGCCGCCTCCCGACAAGCGGCGCATGCAGCTGCCTCCTTGCCGGGACTCTCTGTTTTGGCTTTCTTGGCGGGTTCAGAGTTGCCGGAACCTTCGACGGCCATCACAGTCTTGCCCTTCGCTTTCTGTTGCGCTTTCGGCCCTTCTTTCCCGGGGTGGCAGCATCGTCGTCCTCAGAATCCACTTCGGCGCCAGCGTCCTCTCCGGGAAGCCTTCTTCCTTCCTCGGCGCGTGCACACTTGTCCGCCAGCATGTAGAGTTCGTTGACGGTCTTGGGCAACTTGACGTTCATTTTCTCCCGCATCCTCCGATTGCGCACATTCGTGTGAAAGGCGGCAATCACGGCTGCGGGGTGTACGTCTGGAATGTTGCGGTGTACACGGCTGAATCTCTGGATGTACTTGCGCAAGGTTTCACCGTCTCTTTGTGGGATCACCTGCAGATCACTGGGCTGTCCAGGAGTCTTGTGGCCCCCGGTAAAGGCACCAACGAACTCGTTGCAGAGGTCTGACCATGAAGAGATGGAGTTCTCCGGCAAGTTCATCAGCCAAGATCTCACGTTGGGTTTCAGTGCCAACGGAAAGTAGTTGGCGAGGATTTTCTCATCTCTTCCCCCGACAGCTTGTACGGCAATCGTATAGATGCCCAGAAACTCTGCCGGGTTTAACTTGCCGTCGTATTTTTCTGGCACTTCTAGCTTGAATGCCCGAACGGACGGCCACCGGACTTGCCGCAGCTCACGAGTGAAGGCAGGACACCCGACCTCGTATGGTAGGTATCCACCGACCCCCGGCGCAGGCTCATCAGCGACGGGGCCGTTACGTGCGTCAGATTGACGCCATGCCTCGCGACGCAGTTCGATGGTGGTGCAGGCGTCTTCAGCTCGCCTATCTTGCAGTACTTGTCGCTGATCTTGCCGCGCTCGCGGATCCGAAGACACGATCGACATCTCGTCGGGCCCAAAAGATTGCTGGGCTTCTCGCGGTTGTTGGCGTTGTTGCTGTTGAAGCTGTTGCCGCGGCAGAGACTGCATCGTTAGCGTAGTTCCGTCAGCGCGGCCACCAGCTGGGGATGCCGGCGCCGGTCGCGGACGCCGTGAGGGTTCCGCTTGCTGTGATTTAGTGGCTTCGGCAAATCCAATCAAGCTCTGGATGGTGGCTCTCCACTCGTCCATCTTTTCTGCTGCTGGAGGGAAGTTCAGCAACATCTGAGCCCGCGCCATTGCCTCCGCCGCTATGGCTGGCATGGCCGGGAGTGAAGAGCGCGATGTCGCTCTACTCCTGGCAGAGCCAGTAGGAGCGCCATCGCGGCTCTGCTGCCGTGGCACATGATCAGCAGCGGGTCGCCGTGGCGGAGGCGGTGCCTGAGGGTTTGGGGCTTGGTCCACGGGCGTCTTGCCATGAGGTCGCCGCTGCCCGGAGTCGTTGGCGCCGCTCGGGGTCGTACCGCGCCCATCGTGTGAGGGGCGCGGCGTTCGTCCTGAAGCAGCATCCCTGGACGTCACTGCAGCGGGGTCTTGGCTCGCGCCAGCCCGGGTGTTGTCACCCCGGCGGCTGCGTTCGTAGTCGCGGCGAGGAGGAGGAGGAGGAAGGGGCCCGCCCGCTCTGCCTACGCCGTCGCGGCTCCGTTCGCCAGAGGACCGAGGAGGTCGACCGGCTCCGTCGTGCTCGCCCCTCGTGCCGGTCGCGGTGGGCGCATTGACCACGCCGCCCGCGCTGGTCGTGCCGACCGCAGTGCCCGTGCCGCCCGCATTGGCTGCGCCGCTTGCGGACGCGTGTGGGTGGCCGTCATCGTGATGCCCTTCTTCTTGGGCGCCATCGATGACGAGGAGGACGGTGATGAAGTTGATGATGAAGATGAAGAAGACGCGCGGTCCGCCGATCAAGGTTCGCACAAACGCCTCTCCGCCCCTACCTGGCGCGCCAGAGATGTCGGGGTACGACCATCTATGGGGCCATACAGCCCCTTTGTGGTTCGGCGGGGAGGATCGGCGTGCGCAAAGAGCATGAACGATGGAACGCGAGGGATTTTACCCAGGTTCGGGCTGCTGAGAAGCATAAAACCCCACTCCTGCTTTTGGTGTATTAGTGGTGTGGAAGCATAGTACAAGGAGCGCTCCTCCCGGCAAGGTGCGGAGAGAGCAGCTACACAAGAGGTGCCTATATTTGGAAAGGAGTCTGAATCCTCTAAACTGTTGCCCTGGCCCTCCTTTTATAGCTCAAGGGATTACCACAGTGGCAAAACAGTAATTACAGTGTGACTAGATAGCAAACAGTGCTATCATACCTAACTCTGCCAGTTTAGGACAAAGGCATTTAATGCGCCGTTAGGTGTCATGCGGAGAGGTAGTCCCGGCAAGGTTTCTGCACCGCTTGCCCAGCCACCTCGTATTATCTTGACACGCCTCCTGGACGGGTGTCGTTAGAGGCAAATCTTGTCCCAGCGAGCTGACACGTGCCCGACAAGCCTCACCAACCAGCCTGCGCGATCGACACCTCATATATCAGTGAACACCTATGCGGTGAGGTGGAGCACTGGAGGGCTGGCGTAAGCTTGCCGGTACGGAGCTTGCCGGGTTTTCGCCTTGCCGGTTTATGCTTGCCGGCGAGGGATTGTCTTCACCCTTGGTGTTAGTTGAGTGTCGAGCCTTGAGCTTCTCCCTGGTAGCTTCTCCGGCTGGTCTTGGAGTCTTGGTCTTGGCAGTTCCCGGCAAGGCCTCGTCCAGCAAGGAGGCTGCTACTGTCTGTGCATAAGTCAGGGTATAAAATACCCATGTTTTATACACCGACAACCTCAAACTCCTCCGGTCGAGGCTCTCTGATTTCCCCATCAAAGGGAATCAAACATATCTCACAAAATTCAGCCAGAGGTATCTGATAATGTTCAACATATAAATCAAAGCGCACCTCAGGGGGTTCGAGCCTACTCAGAAAATGAAAGTTTTGCACAAAGGAATTTGTAAGGATGTGGTGCTGATCACACTCATCTGCGAGGAAGTCGGTCAATCCGGCATTTGCAATGAATTGCGTGAACTCTTGGTAGAATCCGGCTTCGTTCATGAAGGCATTGTGCGGCCATTCGCACGGCCGGACCTCCGTCCTACGCGGAATGTTGAGGTCACTATCCGAGGACTCCCCAAGGACTCCCTTGGCGTTCCGCTTCGAGGAACTCCTCCGGAAGAAATTCATTTTCCTATGAACAAATTTCTGAAAAAATTTGGGCCACAAAATGATATCAATAAAACTTCACAAGATTGATAGCAACTACTCATATGGATGTCTAGAGGCTATATCAAGCATTCAAACTACTTGGAACTCAAAGAATTCAACATGCAAGCTCATTTTCAGTAGCATCAAGAGCAGCTAATTATGCAAAATATAATCCACTAGAGCAAAAACTAATTGGAGCAATGGAGGAGTCACATACCAAGGAGCAATCTCCAAAAACAGTTTCGGAAACGGAGCTCCGAGCAAAGAGATCAAAAATTTTAGTTTTGTGAGCGAGAACACGAGAGAGAGAGATACCGGGAATTTTTGCTAGAGGTAAGAGACGAAGTGGGCTGAAGGGATAAGTGAGGGGGTCCCTGTGGGGCCCACGAGCCACCTGGGCGCGCCAGGGGGGTGGCGCGCCCTGGTGCCTAGTGGGCACCTGGGGAACCCCCCTGGTACGTTTCCAGTGCCAAAAATTCTTAAATATTATATAAAAATTCATATCAAAATTTTATTGCATTCTGAGAACTTTTATTTCTGGGCACTTTTTTATTGCACGGATAAGTCAGAAAACAGGATAATCATGGCATTTTATTTTATTTAACTAAAAATGACAGAAAACAAAAAGTGGGTACAGAAGGTTGTGCTTACTAAATTCATCGACCACATGCCCCTCAAAAAAGAATCCATTAATAAGGTTGATCAAGTCTTATTAACAAACCATTTCCGAGTAACATGAAACCAAAGAACTTTCGTATAACACTAAGTTACCTCAACGGGGATATGCATCTCCCCGATAATAAGAGTTTCATATTTCTTTTTAATAGTAGGAAGAGGGAGTTGAAAACTTCCAATAGTAATTGTCGGAGTCTTTTCAATAATATGAATACCATTTACTTGAAATTGTTTCTTCGAAAAGTGCACCGTATGTTCATTACCATTGATATGAAAAGTGACCTTGCTTTTGTTGCAATCAATAACAGCCCCTGCAGTATTCAAGAAGGGTCTACCAAGGATAATTGACATATTGTATCCTCGGGCATATCAAGTATAACAAAGTCTGTTAGGATAGTAACATTTGCAACTACAACGGGCACATCCTCACAAACACCGATAGGAATGGCTGTTGATTTGTCAGCCATTTGCAATGATATTTCAGTGGGAGTGAGTTTATTCAAATCAAGTCTTTTATATAAAGAGAAAGGCATAACACTAACACCGGCTCCTAAATCACACAAGGCAGTTTTGACATAATTTTGTTTAATGGAGCACGGTATGGTTGGTATTCCTGGATCTCCTAGTTTCTTAGGTACTCCATCCTTAAAAGAATAATTTGCAAGCATGGTGGAAATTTCAGCTTCAGGTATCTTTCTTTTATTTGTGACAATGTCTTTCATGTATTTAGCATAGGGAGGCATCTTTATAATATCAGTCAAACGAGTGCGCAAAAAGACTGGCCTAAGCATTTCAGCAAAGCATTCAAATTCTTCCTCATCCTTTTTCTTGGATGGTTTAGGGGGAAAGGGCATGGGTTTTTGAACCCATGGTTCTCTTTCTTTACCATGTTTTCTAGCAACGAAATCTCTTTTATCATAATGTTTATTTTTAGAAGGTGGGTTATTAAGATCATTAGCAGGTTCTATTCCAACATCATTATCAGGTTCTTTATCATTATCTGGTTGGGTATCCATATGCATCATCATTATTATTATCATCGGGTGGTTGTTCATTACCAGATTGTGTTTCAGCATCAGAAATAGAAACATCATTACTATCCTCCAAGGGTTTTTCTACCTCGGGTTCACTAGAAGTATGCAAAGTCCTATCATTTTTCTTTTTCTTTTTCTTTTTAGAAGGACTAGGTGCATCAACATTAATTCTTTGAGAGTCTTGTTCAATTCTCTTTGGGTGACCTTCAGGATAAAGTGGCTCCTGAGTCATTCTACCTCCTCTAGACATTACTCTAACAACATGATCATTCATATTGTTATTCATTTCATTGAGTAATTCACTTTGAGATTTAGCAACTTGTTCTAATTGAGTTTGAACCATAGATGCATGTTTGCTCACACCTTTAACATCATTAGCAATTCTAAATAACAAGTCACTCAAGTGATCAATCATGTAGGCATTTCGTTTCAATTGTTTCATAACATTTGCATTGAAATGATCTTGCTTAATAATATAATTGTCAAATTCATACAAGCATTAACTAGGAGGTTTGTTATAAGGAATATCACTTTCATCAAACTTTATAAGAGAATTTACCTCTACTACCTGTGGCGATGTGTCAAGACCATGTATTTCTTCAATAGGTGGTAGATTCTTAACATCCTCAGCTTTAATACATTTTTCCTTCATACACTTCTTTGCTTCTTGCATATCTTCAGGACTGAGATATAAAATACCCCTCTTCTTCGGAGTGGGTTTAGGCGGTGGTTCAGGAAGTGTCCAATCATTATCATTCTTCAATATATTATTCAATAATTCCTTAGCTTGTTCAATAGTCTGTTCATACACAACTCGCACAACTATCTAGGTAGTCCCTAGAAGCATCGGTTAATCCATTATAGAAAATATCAAGTATTTCATTTTTTTAAGAGGATGGTCAGGCAAAGCATTAAGTAATTATAGAAGCCTCCCCCAAGCTTGAGGGAGATTCTCTTCTTCAATTTGCACAAAGTTAAATATTTCCTGTAAAGCAGCTTGTTTCTTATGAGCAGGAAAATATTTTTCAGAGAAGTAATAAATCATATCCTGGGGACTACGCACACATCCAGGAGCAAGAGTATTGACCATTCCTTAGCATCACCCTTTAATGAGAAAGGAAATAACTTAAGAATATAGTAATAGCGATTTTTTTCCTCATGAGCAAATAGGGTGGCTATATCATTTAATTTAGTAAGATGTGCCACAACGGTTTCAGTTTCATAACCATGGAAAGGATCAGATTCAACCAAAGTAATTAACTCAGGATTGACAGAGAATTCATAATCCTTATCAGTAACAAATATGGGAGAGGTAGCAAACTTAGGATCATATTTCATTCTCTCCCTCATAGAATTTTCTTTAATTTCAGCAAGCAATTTTATAACTTCATGTCTATCATTACCAGCAAGAATGGATCTGGCCGTCTCCCTATCAAAGCAATGTTCATCAGGTGTTTCAACTCTAGTAGGGGAGCTAGGCATAATAGGTGAATCATAATTCTCAAGAGTTTCAACATTTTCAATTTCTTTAGCTTTAGCAATTTGTTCAGCAAGAAATTCACCAAGTGGCACAGCATTATCAAGCATAGTACTAGCATCATCATGAGTATCATTCATAGCAGAAGTGGTATCATCAATAACTTGCGACATATTAGAATTAATAGCATGTGGTGGTGTTGCAAGTTTACTCAAAACAGAAGGTGAATCAAGTGCAGAGCTAGATGGCAGTTCCTTACCTCCCCTCGTCTTAGAGGGAACGATCTTGGTCTTACCGTCTTTCAGATTCTTCATAGTGATCAACAGATATAAATCCCAAGTGACTTAGCAAATAAAGCTATGCTCCCCGGCAACGGCGCCAGAAAAAGGTCTTGATAACCCACAAGTATAGGGGATCGCAACAGTTTTCGAGGGTAGAGTATTCAACCCAAATTTATTGATTCGACACAAGGGGAGCCAAAGAATATTTGCAAGTATTAGCAGTTGAGTTTTCAATTCAACCACACCTGGAGACTAAATATCTGCAGCAGAGTGATCAGTAGCACAGTAGTATGATAGTTTCATAGCAGTAGCAACAATAGTAACAGTAGCAGTAACGGTAGCAGCAGTAGTTTTGTAGCAATTGTGACAGCAGTAGCAACAGTAGTAACTTAGCAAAGAACAATATGTGAAAAACTCGTAGGCATTGGATCGGTGATTATGTTGGATAACATTCATCATGTAACAGTCATAACCTAGGGCGACACAGAACTAGCTCCAATTCATCAATGTAATGTAGGCATGTATTCCGTATATAGTCATACGTGCTTGCGATAAGAACTTGCATGGCATCTTTTGTCCTACCCTCCCGTGGCAGCGGGGTCCATAAGGAAACTAAGGGATATTAAGGCCTCCTTTTAATAGAGAACCGGAACAAAGCATTAACACTTAGTGAATACAAGAACTCCTCAAACTATGGCAATCACCGGAAAGAATCCCAATTATTGTCACCTTGGGGTATGCGGATCATAACACATAGCAGGTGCATATAACTTGCAAGATCGGATCAAGAACACAAATGTATTCATGAAAACATAAAGGGTTCAGATCTGGAATCATGGCACTCGGGCCCTAGTGACAAGCATTAAGCATAGCAAAGTCATAGCAACATCAATCTCAGAACATAGTGGATACTAGGGATCAAGCCCTTACAAAACTAACTCGATTACATGATAAATCTCATCCAACTCATCATCGTCCAGCAAGCCTATGAAGGAATTACTCACTCCCGGCGGTGAGCATCATGAAATTGGTGATGATGGATGGTTGGCGATGACGATGCCAGAAGATCCCCCTCTCCGGAGCCCCGAACAGACTCCAGATCTGGCCTCCCAATGAAGAACAGGAGGTGGCGGCGGCTCCGTATCGTGAAATGCAATAAAACTTCCTCTCTTATTTTTTTCTCTGGGATTGTGAATTTATAGCGTTGGAATTAGGTCAGACGGAGCCACGTGGGCCCCACGAGGTACCAGGGCGCGCCTGGGGGGGTGGCGCGCCCTGGTGCCTCGTGGGCAACTAGTGGCCCCCCTCCAGCGGGTCTTGGTTCCATTATTTTTTATTTATTCCATAAAAAATCTCCAAAAAGTTTCATCCAATTCCAAGAACTTTTATTTCTGCACAAAAAACAACACCATGGTAGTTCTGCTGAAAACAACGTCAGTCCGGGTTAGTTTCATTCAAATCATGCAAATTAGGGGCCAAAACAAGAGCAAAAGTGTTTGGAAAAGAAGATACGACGGAGACATGTCAGTAGACAAGGCCATCATTTTGGAAAATGAGCATCGCAACCTGAATGAGATTCGAAACGCCGTATGAACCAGTCAGTACAGGTTCGCAACAACAGGCCCCAAAATGAATCCCAGAGGCCCGTGGCACCCCAACCAGCAATTCCAACACCACGACCACAACAAAACCGCAGTTCCTACAACAACAGGACCAAGGAAGCAATATACCATCTTGGCATCACCTGTTATGCCTGTGGAGCAGAGGGGCATTATGCTAGGCAATGCCCAAAATAGGGGAATAATACCCCCAAACCCAACAACAATGGCCGCAGTACTAGTGCAGCTCCGCGACACAACAACCTCAACACCAACGACAATCAAAGAAAGGGGTAGGTTAACCACGTGACATTTGAGGAAGCACAGAATGCACCGGACATCGTGTTTGGTACGTTTCCTATCAACACCATTAATGCTACAGTTTTATTTGATTCTGGAGCTTCCCATTTGTGCATCTCTAAAAGATTTGCCTCGAAGAATCAATTTTCTTTTTCACCTTTGAAAAATTCGATGATTATTCAGTCCCCGGGATCAAAGCAAAGCACACAATGGTACTGCCAGGATGTGAACATTGAAATAAAAGGAATGAAGTTTTTAGCAAATCTTATTGTACTGGAAGCAGTCGATTTGGATGTTATTTTGGGAATGGACTGGTTGACCACAAATAAAGGCTTTATAGACTGCAACAATCGTACAGTGACTCTCACCAATTGCCAAGGGAAGACAGTAAAGTTTGGAACAAAGAAAATTTCCACCTCACAAAGGAAGCTAAACCAAGTAGACATGACAGAACTAAGCAAGGTTCCTGTGGTATGCGAATACCCCGATGTATTCCCTGAGGAGCTACCAGGCATGCCACCAGATCGTGAAATTGAATTTTTTATTGAACTAGCACCAGGAACATCACCTATTTATAAGAAGCCCTATTGCATGGCCCATACAGAATTGGTTGAATTAAAAAAATAGATCAAGGAATTACAGGAAAAGGGTTATATCCGACCCAGCTCGTCACCATGGGGATCACCAATTTTATTTGCCAAGAAAAAGGATGGGACCTCAAGATTATCTATAGATTTTAGGGCACTCAATATGGTTACCATCAAAAATAAATACCCACTACCAAGGATAAACGACTTGTTCGACCAACTGGCAGAAGCCAAGGTTTTCTCGAAAATAGACTTGAGATCAGGCTACCATCAGTTAAGAATCCGGTCATCAGATATACCCAAGACCGCTTTTACCACCAGATACAGATTATATGAGTTTACTGTGATGCCTTTCGGATTGACCAACGCACCCGCTTATTTTGTACATCTCATGAACAAGGTTTTCATGAAATATTTGGACAAGTTCGTGGTTGTGTTCATTGATGACATACTTATTTATTCCAAGATGCCAGAAGAACATGAGCAACATCTTCGAATAGTCCTGGAAGAATTATGAAAAACTCAACTATATGCCAAATTCAGTAAATGTGAATTTTGGTTACGAGAAGTTGGTTTTCTGGGACATGTGCTGGCAAAAGATGGAATAGCAGTGGACCCAAATAAAGTAAAAGATATCTTGGGTTGGAAGCAACCCACTAACGTGACTGAAGTCAGAAGTTTTCTTGGTTTTGCTGGCTACTATCGACGATTTATTGAAGGATTCTCCACCATAGCCAAACCCATGACTCAGTTACTCAAGACGGATAAAAAGGTTGAATGGACTGAAGCATGTGAGAAAAGTTTCCAAGAATTAAAAAAAGAGGTTAACAACGGCACCTATTCTGACCGTGCCAGATGTGCACAAGAATTTTGAAATATACCGTGACGCTTCCAGAAAAGGCCTTGGATGCGTGTTAATGCAGGAAGGAAAGGTCGTAGCTTATGCTTCAAGATAGCTACGATGACACGAAGAAAATTATCCTACCCATGACTTGGAACTAGCAGCTGTAGTACATGCACTCAAGGAATGGCGACATTACCTTCTTGGTAATCGATGTGAGATATACACGGATCATAAAAGTCTTAAGTATATCTTCACCCAGCCAGAACTAAACCTACGACAACGTCGTTGGCTTGAGCTAATTAAGGATTATGATGTGGGAATTCATTACCACTCTGGTAAAGCAAATGTTGTGGCAGATGCCCTCAGCCGAAATCCATGCATCGACAATGATAGTGTGCAATTCTCACAACATGAGTTCAACCGGGAATTTGCCAAACTTAACATGGTTCTAGTCACGGAAGGAACCATTGCTCGCCTAGAAGTAAAACCAACATTGGAGGATCAGATCAAAGAAACCCAGAAAGGACACCCCAGTATCGAGGGAATTAAAAGGAAAGTAAGTTTGGGCAGGGCGTCTGAATTTACCATTGATAATCAGGGAATCCTATGGTACGGGAAAAGATTATGCGTACCCAATAAGGAAGAGCTAAAGCAACAGATTTTGGCAGAAGCCCATACCACCCCATACTCCATTCACCCAGGGGGAACCAACATGTACAAAGATCTTCAGGACAAATTTTGGTGGCACGGGATGAAAAGGGATATAGTCGTATATGTCGCACGCTGCGACTCTTGTCAGCGCATAAAAGCAGAACACCAGAGGCCAGCAGGATTGTTACAGCTACTCAGAGTGCCTGAGTGGAAATGGGATGAGATAGGTATGGATTTTATTGTCGGATTACCAAGGTCACGACATGGGAATAATGCTATCTGGGTTATCACAGATTTATTAACCAAGGTAGCACACTTCATTCCAGTAAAAACAACATATTCAACACAGAAGCTTGCTAAGTTATACCTCTCCCGAATTGTTTGCTTACACGGGGTACCCAAGACCATAGTCTCTGATAGAGGCACTCAGTTTGTCTCTAGGTTTTGGGACCACTTGCAGCAAGCCTTAGGAACTCAACTGGTATTCAGTACAGCGTACCACCCACAAACAGGAGGGCAGACTAAATAGATAAATTAGATATTGGAGGACATGCTGAGAGCTTGTGTCCTTACCAATGGAGTCAGCTAGGAGGACAGTTTGCCATATGCGGAATTTTCATATAACAACAGTTATCAAGCCAGTCTAAAGATGTCACCTTTCGAAGCCCTATACGGACGAAGGTGTCGTACCCCACTCAATTGGTCTGAAACCGGAGATAGCCGAATCTTTGGCCCGACAGTTCTCAAAGAGGCAGAAACAAAAGTAAAACTTATCCGAGATAGACTGAAAGCAACTCAGAGCCGTCAGAAGAGCTATTATGACCGGAAACACCGTCAGATCAACTTTGAACCCGATGAATATGTGTATCTCAGGGTATCCCCAATGAGGGGACTACAAAGGTTCAAAGTCAAAGGGAAACTGGCACCACGATTTATTGGACCATTTAGAATAATTGCAAGGAGAGGCAAGGTTGCCTACCAACTGGAACTATGATACGTCTCCAACGTATCTATAATTTATGAAGTATTCATGCCATGTTTATTATAGTTTTGTATGATTTTGGTGCATTTTTATATGGGTTTTATATGATTTTTATGGACTAACATATTGACCTAGTGCCCAGTGCCAGTTGTTGTTTTCTGCTTGTTTTTGGTTTTCCAGAAAATCCATATCAAATGAAGTCCAAATGCAGTGAAACTTTTTAACGATTTTTTCTGGAAGGAAACATACCCAGGAAGCTTCGGAGGAGCAGCAGAAGAGCCACATGGGCCCCATGAGCCACCTGGACGCGCCTGCCCCCCCCCCCCAGGTGCCACGTGGGCCCCCTATGGCACCTCTTTGCGTGATTCCAATGCTGAAAAATCATATATATTCAGAAACCACCGAAAGTTAACATAGATGAGTTTTTACGCCGCCGCAAGCCTCTGTACCTCCACAATCTAATCTACAGCCCTTTTCCGACACCCTGCTGGAGGGGGGAATCATCACCGGAGGCCATCTTCATCATCCCGGCGGTCTCCATGACGAGGCGGGAGTAGTTCACCCTCGGGGCTGAGGGTATGTACTAGTAGCTATGTGTTTGATCTCTCTCTCTCTCTCGTGTTCTTGATATGGCACGATCTTGATGTATCGCAAGCTCTGTTAATATAGTTGGATCATATGGTGTTTCTTCCCTCTCTATCCTTGTTGTGATGAATCGAATCTTTTCCCTTTGAGGTTTCGTTATTGTCGGATTGAATATTTCAGATTTGAGAACACTTGATGTATGTCTTGCATATGAATACCCGTGGTGACAATGGGGTATTATATTGATTCACTTGATGTATGTTTTGGCACTCAACTCGCGGATTCCCGAGGTGACATTGGGGTAATCTCTGCATAGGGGTTGATGCACGTTTTCATTATCTTTTCTTTGATAGAAACTTTGGGGTGCTCCTTGGAGTTCTTTGTGTGGATTGATTATTATGATTATGAAGTTGTTTGATGCATATCGTATAATCAACTCACGGATACTTGTGGTGACATTGGAGTATCTAGGTGACATTTGAGTTGGTTGATGTGTATCATATGGTGTTATTTTAGTACGAACTCTAGGGCTGTTTGTGACACTTATAGGAATGGCTCAATAGATCGATCGGAAAGGATAACTTTGAGGTGGTTTCGTACCCTACAAACAATTTCTATCTTATGTTCTCTGCTAATAGGAACTTGGGAGTGATTCTTTATCGCACGTTGAGGGATGGTTATATGATCCAATTATGTTAGCATTGTTGAGAGATTGCACAAGCGAAAGTATGAACCCTAGGCCTTGTTTTCAAGCATTGAAATACCGTTTGTGCTCACTTTTGTTACTTGTTACCTTGCTGTTTTTATATTTTCAGATTACAAAAACCCATATCTACTATCCATACTACACTTGTATCACCATCTCTTCGCCGAACTAGTGCACCTATACAATTTGACATTGTATTGGGTGTGTTGGGGACACAAGAGATTTCTTGTAGTTGGTTGCAGGGTTGTTTGAGAGAGACCATCTTCATCCTACGCCTCCCACGGATTGATAAACCTTAGGTCATCCACTTGAGGGAAATTTGCTACTGTCCTACAAAACTCTGCGCTTGGAGGCCCAACACGAGTCTACAAGAATAAAGTTGCGTAGTAGACATCAAGCTCTTTTCTGGCGCCGTTGCCGGGGAGGTGAGTGCTTGAAGGTATATCTTTAGATCTTGCAATCGAATCTTTTAGTTTCTTGTTTTATCACTAGTTTGGTTTTATAAAAGAAAACTACAAAAAAAAACCTGGAATTGAGGTTGCCTCATATTATTCGTCTTTATCATGTCTTTCTTGAAAATGATGGATCGAAAAATTGTGCTCAATTGATAGAAGAAGAATTCAATAAAATGTTTGGCATAAAATCTTTGAATGATGAGCATGATTGCAATGTTGTTAGTATGAATTCTTTGAATATCCAAAATACTAATGATGATTGCACTAGTCATGACAAAAATGTTTCTTATAAGCATGTCAATTTTTGTGGAGTGCATAAAGTTTGTGAAGACATGCCTTATAGGGACGATAGATTTTGTAAGAAGCATAAACATGATAGAACCAAAAATTTTCTCAAAGTGATAGATGAATTTGCTACAAAATTATGTTCTCTTTATCCTATTACTTGTGAACTTTGCAATAAAGTTGGTCACCTTAATTTTCAATGCATACTTTTTCATGATCAAATCATGGCTAAATATTGTAATGACTTGACCGCCCTCGAACTATATAATGAGCTTTATCTATTCTTGGGGTGTGAGGCATTGTCACATAAAAAAAGTTGGTTTGAAGTATTCATTCTCACGGATGACGAAACTAATCTAAAGGAAATCTATATGTTTTGTATGGTAAATTGCAAGGAGAATGCTTATATTGCCAATTATAGAAAAACGGGAAAACAAATAGAATATAAAAGAAATACTAATGAAAGGGTAAAGATTCCCCCTTTCCCTCTTATTTTCTCTCATAATGAAACAGGTAACGAGCAGGAGCTTCCTATCCAACCAATCTATTCAATAAGAAGCTCGGAAGAATTAAATAAACCCACACATAATGTGGTAAAGAAAAAGAAAAGAAGGAAAAGTAGAGGCAAAGAGGTATCTCTCCCAAATAATGTTGCTCCTACTATTGTTGTATCTCATGAGAATGAATCAAAAATAATTGTGGAAGATGATACACTTGATGATGATTTTGTTATGCCCATTGCTTGTTGTGATGATTATCATTGGGAAGATAATGATACTTCTTATGATCTTGAAAATCTTTATGGCACCAACTTGGAGGAATATGATAATAATTGTTATACTATTGGTGCTATTCATACTATTGATGATAATAGTGATAATGCCAATGATATGCAAACCAACAAGCTTGGGGATGCTATGTTTGATGAGAATGACATGTTTGAGAATTTATTTGCTACAATTAATGTTTGTCCCAAGCTTGGGGATGCTATGCTTAATGAAGATGATCTTTTTAGTCCCCCTACTTTGAATGATCAAATTTGTTATGATGATTGCATGCCTCCTACTTATGATGATTATTGTGATGATACTTATGTTATAAAAAGTAGTGATGATTATATTTATAAAACTTGTCATAATTATGATTACCCTTTTTTTGAACATTACTCTTTTAATGTGGAAACAATTTATAGTATTCGAGTTTCATATGATACTCCCACTTTTATGAATGAGAAGAAATTTGCTTATGTGAAGAGTAATAAAAATTCTATGCTTGTGGATCATGAAAAGAATGCTTTATGTGATAGCTATATTGTTGAATTTCTTCATGATGCTACTGAAAATTATTTTGAGAGAGGAATATATGCTTCTACATATTTCAACAACATCAAGGTTCCTCTCTTTATGTTGAAAGTTTTGAAGTCATGCTTGTTTTGCCTTCCTATGCTAGTTGATTCTTGCTCCCATAAACTATTTGCTCACAAAATCCCTATGCATAGGAAGTGGATTAGTCTTAAATTTACTAGTCATATGCTTCATGATGCTCTCTTTGTGTTTAAATTCCTTACTTTTATGTGAGCATCATTGAAATCATCATGCCTAGCTAAAAGGCATTAAAGAAAAGCGCTTGTTGGGAGACAACCCAATACTTATACCTTATGTTTTTGTGTGTTCACATGATTAAGATACTGTAGTAATCATGTTTTATATGTTTTCTTTCAATAATGTGCCAAGTAAAGCCTTTGGGATAGTGTGGATGCTTGTTGATTTGATTCTGTGCAAAAACAGAAACTTTTACGTCCAGTGCTGGAATTTCTATTCTGTACTGGAGCGTGAAAAAATTCTGAAATTTTTACACAGTATTGAGTTAATTTTTTTTTACGTTTTCCTAATTTTTCAGAATTTTTGAAGGTACATAAGTATGGTTTTTAAATCACTCACTACATGCTGTTCTGTTTTTGACAGATTCTGTTTTCGGTGCATAGTTTGCTTGTTTTAGTGTTTCCATAGCTTATATTGAGTAATATAAATTGTGGAAATGATAGAATACAGTAGGAATTATGTGATAAAAATTATGAATCTTGTCTTGATAGTACCTAAGTGGATGATTTATTTTTATCATACTAACCTATCTCACGAAGTTCCGTTAAGTTTTGTGTGATTGAAGTTTTCCCGTTTTGGGTGAGATACCGATATGAGGAGAATAAGGAGCGGCAAGACCCTAAGCTTGGGGATGCCCAAGGCACCACAAGGTAATACTCAAGGAATACTCAAGCGTCTAAGCTTGGGGATGCCCCGGAAGGCATCCCCTCTTTCGTCTTCAACACTATCGGTAACCTCACTTGGAGCTATATTTTTATTCGTCACATAATATGAGTTTTACTTGGAGCATCATTTTATTCTCTTGATATTTGCTTGGTGTTATAAATAATCATGTTTTGTATCTTTTATTTCAATAAAATGCCAATTATAGCCTTTACCATGCTCAGTTTGCAAGTTAATGTGTTGCTGTTTGAAAACAAAAAGTTTTCTGTTATGTCCAGAATATTCCTGAATAGTCAGAACATGGTAAAAATCTGAAAATTTTACAAAGTAAGCATGCATAAGTTCTATGTTACGTGGTAATTTTTCAGAATTTTTGGAGTTAGGGAAGTATGAATTCTTATTCACCCTTTACAGACTATTCTGTTCTGGTTTATTGCTGTTATAGTTGCATTGTTTGCATATGTTTGCTTGTTTAATGATTCTATTTAAGGATAAGAGTATTAAATATGTAGAGGCATTTAGTATGCAATGTTTAATTATAATTTTTGTGATTTGATACAGTAGAGAATGTTGAGGTTTTGAGTTGATTTATACTAACTTATCTCACGAGTTCTTGTTGAGTTTTGTGTGGATGAAGTTTTTAAGATTTAGGAGAAGCCATGATATGAGAGGAATTAAGGAGACACAAAAGCTCAAGCTTGGGGATGCCCAAGGCACCCCAAGATAAAATTCTAAGAAGTCTCAAGCAACTAAGCTTGGGGATGCCCCGGTTGGCATCCCACCTTTCTTCATCAACACCTATCGGTTGGCCTAAGTTTTTACTTCTTCACATGATATGTGCTATTCTTGGAGTGTCCTTTTATTTTCATTTTGTTTGCTGCTTTAATAAAATTATCAAGATCTGAAATCTTTATTTGGAGAGAGTCTTCACATAGCTACTTAATTGTTTAACTACTCATTGATCTCCACTTATATCTTTTGGAGTAGTTTGTCATACACTCTCATGCTTCACTTATATTATTTTGAGAGTTGACAATAGTAATGGAAATATGCTTAAGATATGAATTTGGTCCTAATGTGATGGATATTTAAGAAGGATATAATAAAAAAAAATATGTAGACCACTGAATATGATAAGTTTGATTCCTTGCAATAGTTTTGCGATATGGAGATGATGATATGTGAGTCATGTTAGTGAGTAATTATGATTTAGTAAGAATATTAGTGTTAAGGTTTGTGATTCCCTATGCATGCACATTAAGTCAATAGTTATGCAAATAAATTATATCCTACTTATGGTGCATTATTCGGTGTTAGTTATGTTCAATGCATGTTTATGACCATTTTCGCTTTTTGGTTGGTTGCTTCTCAATCTATTTGCTAGCCTTCATTTGTACTAAGCGGAAATACTGCTTGTGCATCCAAACTCCTAAAACCCAAGTTGTGCCAAATGAGTCCACCATACCTACCTATATGCGGTATTTCCATGCCATTCCAAATAAATTTGCGTGTGCCAACTCTAATTTTCAAAATAATTTTCTGTTTTGTGTGCCCGTACCGCTCATGAAGCGGCAGGGGGTGGCCAATATTTTCCATGCTAGGTGTGTTATTCTCACGATAAGTGTTTATTCACTTGTCATTGCACGAGAGAGTGGCTGGTACTAGGGATGCCCAGTCCCACAATGAATCAAAAATTAATAAAAACAAGATTCCTTGGAAAGTGTTGGTATGGAGGGCACCCGTGGATACGGCTAGCCATGGATTGTGAAAGAATGGTGGAGAGGAAATAAACTTTACTTTCTGTTTGAGAACCGCCTATGATGTGTTTAGCATGGAAAATATTGGGAATTCTCGGTCGTTTTCGTTGACAGGAAAAGCATGCCTCTCAAAATAATTTTATCTCTCTAATTTAAGCTTTGAGCTCTGGCACATTTGCAAATCTCTGCTTCCCTCTGCGAAGGACCTATCTATTTACTTTTATGCAATTTTTATTTTTATTTTTATTTTGAGTCTCCATCTTCTCTTACAAAGCACCAACTAGAGAGCACTATTGTCATACTTGTGCATTGGGTGTAGCTAATATTGAGTATGTTTCATGAATGGATCAATTATTAAGCATAATGGGCTAGGGATAACTTTCTTTACCGTTGATATTTTGAAAGACATGGTTGCTTGTTAGTATGCTTGAGTATTTATGTCTTCATGTCAAATTATAGACTTTTGCTTTGAATCATTCAAGTCCAAGTGTCCATGCAACAAAAGAAAAGATTATATGATGATTATGATAGGTAGCATTCCACATCAAAAATTTTGTTTTTTAATTGCTACTTTATCATGATGAGTTTTATGAGGAAGAGTTGCTGTTATGATGCTAGGAAAAGTGATTGAAATTATCATTGATCAAACTTATGCACTATGCTAGCATTCACACTTCATAAATTATTTCTTTTATCATTTACCTACTCGAGGAAGAGCAGGAATTAAGCTTGGGGATGCTGATACGTCTCCAACGTATCTATAATTTATAAAGTATTCATGCCATGTTTATTATAGTTTTGTATGATTTTGGTGCATTTTTATATGGGTTTTATATGATTTTTATGGACTAACATATTGACCTAGTGCCCAGTGCCAGTTGTTGTTTTCTGCTTGTTTTTGGTTTTCCAGAAAATACATATCAAATGAAGTCCAAATGCAGCGAAACTTTTTGATGATTTTTTCTGGAAGGAAACAGGCCGAGGAAGCTTTGGAGGAGCAGCAGAAGAGCCACAGGGGCCCCACGAGCCACCTGGGCGCGCCTACCCCCCCCCCCCCCCCCAGGTGCGCCCTGGTGCCTCGTGGGCCCCCTGTGGCACCTCTTTGCGTGATTCCAACGCTGAAAAATCATATATATTCAGAAACCCCCGAAAGTTAACCTAGATGAGTTTTTACGCCGCTGCAAGCCTCTATACCTCCACGATCTAATCTACAGCCTTTTTCCCGCACCCTGCCGGAGGGGGGAATCATCACCGGAGGCCATCTTCATCATCCCGGCGGTCTCCATGACGAAGAGGGAGTAGTTCACCCTCGGGGCTGAGGGTATGTACTAGTAGCTATGTGTTTGATCTCTCTCTCTCATGTTCTTGATATGGCACGATCTTGATGTATCGCGAGCTTTGTTAATATAGTTGGATCATATGGTGTTTCTTCCCTCTCTATCCTTGTTGTGATGAATCGAATCTTTTCCCTTTGAGGTTTCGTTATTGTCGGATTGAATATTTCAGATTTGAGAACACTTGATGTATGTCTTGCATATGAATACCCGTGGTGAAAATGGGGTATTATATTGATTCACTTGATGTATGTTTTGGCACTCAACTCGCGGATTCCCGAGGTGACATTGGGGTAATCTATGCATAGGGGTTGATGCACGTTTTCATTATCTTTTCTCTGATAGAAACTTTGGGGTGCTCCTTGGAGTTCTTTGTGTGGATTGAATGTTATGATTATGAAGTTGTTTGATGCATATCGTATACTCAACTCACGGATACTTGTGGTGACATTGGAGTATCTAGGTGACATTAGAGTTGGTTGATGTGTATCATATGGTGTTATTTTAGTACGAACTCTAGGGCTGTTTGTGACACTTATAGGAATGGCTCAATAGATCGATCGGAAAGGATAACTTTGAGGTGGTTTCGTACCCTACAAACAATTTCTATCTTATGTTCTCCGCTAATAGGAACTTGGGAGTGATTCTTTATCGCATGTTGAGGGATGGTTATATGATCCAAGTATGTTAGCATTGTTGAGAGATTGCACTAGCGAAAGTATGAACCCTAGGCCTTGTTTTCAAGCATTGCAATACCATTTGTGCTCACTTTTGTTACTTGTTACCTTGCTGTTTTTATATTCTCAGATTACAAAACCCCATATCTACTATCCATACTACACTTGTATCACCATCTCTTCGCCGAACTAGTGCACCTATACAATTTGACATTGTATTGGGTGTGTTGGGGACACAAGAGATTTCTTGTATTTGGTTGCAGGGTTGTTTGACAGAGACCATCTTCATCCTACGCCTCTCACGGATTGATAAACCTTAGGTCATCCACTTGAGGGAAATTTGCTACTGTCCTACAAAACTCTGCGCTTGGAGGCCCAACACGAGTCTACAAGAATAAAGTTGCGTAGTAGACATCAAACTACCAGCAGAATTGTCAGATGTTCATGATGTGTTTCACGTATCGCAAATGAGGAGATGTGTTAGTAATCCGGACAAACAAGTCCAATATCAGGACCTGGATATCCAGCCAGATCTTACATGTAAGGAACGCCCTATAATTTTTTTGGAAGAGTCAGAACGGAGAACCCATCAGAATGTGATAAAGTTTTACAAGGTCCAGTGGAGTAATCACATCGAAGAAGAAGCGACATGGGAAAGAGAGGGTCATCTCAGGACTAAGTACCCGTACCTATTTGAGGATCAGCAGAAATCTCGGGGACGAGATTTTTCTTAAGGGGGGTAGGTGTTGTAACACCCCAAAAATGATTTCTTTTGAGTATCAAAATCTTTTCTTTAAAAGAAAAAAATGATTTGGATCATTATGGCTCTATTTCTTCTTTCTTCTGTTTTGAAAACCATTTTAAGTTTCATTTGGGTTTTTAAAATTTTGAATATTGGGTTCTGATTTGTTGGTTTCTTATTTGAATAAATATTTTATAGGACCAAAAATCTTTCTCTTTTAGGAAAAACTTTTTAATGATTAATTATTTCAAAGGGAAGGTCCATTTCATCTCTTTCAAACATTTAGAAAGCTCCCAAAAATTCCATATATCATTTTCAACATATCATCCAAGTTATTCTCACACCTTAGGACAGTATCCAACACTTCCTCTTTCCACAAAAATATTTTTGACATATTTAGTAAAATCCCAAATGGGAATTCCATTAATTCTTGATTCCTTTGATTTACAAAGGAACTATATTTTTCCTAGCTCTTCTGCACCCACAAAAAATTATCCCAACTACATGGCAGTATCCACAACCCGTTTCTCTAAAAACTTACTGGTCCATAGTTCAAAATTTTCAAATTTCACTCAAATGAAATTTGGACCAGATTCAAATTCTTTGTTCAACACCTAATCTAAAGTACTCAAAAAATTCTGAAACTTTGCCATCACCTTTGTTATGCATCAGTACCTCACCACAAAAAAAATTAGAAATTCCAAAAATTCCCAAGACCATTTGGCATTCTATCAAACACCTTATGTGGACTGTTCATCATTGTAAAAAAAATTCAGTAATTCAGAAGTTCAGAGAGGGAAAATCGCTGCCGTGCACTCCACTCCTTCTCCTCTTCCTCACTGCGTTGCTCAAGCTCATCAATGCCTCACTCCGGGCCCCTCTCGCCAGCCTCTCATCGTCGTCAGGCCGGTGGCGAGCCGGTGCAATGGCCGCCGTTCTCAGCCACGGCAGACCGAGGGGATCAGCTCAACCACCAGCTCGCCTTCACTGCCCGCACCGCTCTCCGCACCTACCTGGCACGCGTCGCCTCTCACGCGACGCCCGGCCACCGTCCAAACCGCCCAAGCCCCGCCTGTCAGCCATCGGAGACGAGCGCCGCCCGCCATGGCCGTACGGGAGCTCCACCATGGGAAGATGGATAGAGCTCGAGGGCCGTCGCGCTGGCACTTCGAGAAGGCTCCACCGACCTCACTAATGATCACCGACCAAGCCAACCATCGCTAGCTACCTCCGCCGGTCGAAATTACTCCGCCGTGATCCACCTCGCTCCGATCATCTCCGCCTCGCCTATAAAAGGGACCGCGAGTTCTGTTCTGCACTCACTCCGTCTCCACACACTCCCAATCCACCCCTAGGCCACATCCCCGACCTCGAGAAGGTCGTCTTCCCCGACTCCGGCCGCCCGATCCGCCACTACCTCCGTGAACACCACGTCGCCATCCGTCCACCTCCGCCTCTCAAACTCCACCAGAAACCTCCTCGGGCACTCACTCATCGATCCCGCACGTCAATTTGATGATCACCCCTCTCTCCGGCGAGTTCCCAAACCAACCGACGCCGCCATCCACCGGGGCATTCGCCACCGTCACCACCGTGCTCGCCGGCGATCACCACCACCACCCACCGACGCGGAATTCTTCCCCGAGCACGCTCATATCATCGCCGTCCCCTGAAACCCCGGCAATCGCCGCCGGTGACCGCCTCCCCCTCTCTGTGCACGCGCGCGAGCGCTTTCAAAGTTTGAACCTGACGGGTGGACCCCACCCGTCAGTGTTTTCTCTTTTTCTGTTTAAATCGAAAACGTTTTGTGCCTTTGTACGCTTTCTGAACCGGAAAGCATATTTCTGCCCGAGGTGTTTTCTATTTAAATACCAGGGACCCAAAAGTATCTATTTTTATTACATAAAGGTCCCTGGACTTAAAACTCTCATTACTTTTTAACCATAACTCCTTTTCAATTGATTCTTTTTCTGAAAATCTTATTTTTCACTCTAGTTTTTTTTAGTATTTATTTAAAAAATATTTTGAGCCCACTTTTTGTGCTGTCACAAAAAAATTGACCGGATTTTGAATTCTTATTTTTATAGAAAACGAGGAGGGAAACTTTGCCGAAAATTTCGAGGGATCACCTTCTGCCTACTTTGATCAAGGCAAGCATATTGAAGTTGGGATATGGTGTTTGATTGCATGTTTGCATAGTTATGATCACCGGTTATGTAGTGGATAGCCAGTGCCTGCATGGTCATATTTTCGTTGTGCATTTCTTGCATACATCTAAGAACCAACAACATGGAAAAAGTTGGTAATAAACCAGGGGTGTATCCCCTGTCTATGTCGTGCAGGTGGGCACAGATCACATCATGAAACGATGGTGTCACTATGGACATGATGGAGCATGTCAGTTGCCATGTCCACGGTAAATAGTACAACCTCTGCAGAGTTAAACCTATTCGAATAGCCATGTCCACGGTCAAGGACGTTAGCTGGGAAGGGCCAAGTGTCGATCCCGGTGTCGGTCTTCGGAGGAAATAATTAAAATTGAGCATGATTCACTTTTGCAGGATGATTATTATCACTACGGATGCTATCATGAATATTATTGTTAACATGAGTATTATTGTGGACTAACCTTTTTCTCTTATGTGCATTTTTTAGTATCTCTTGGGAAGGTTATTCCACTTGGATACTCATGTTATTACTTTCTTTTCAAGACCTCTCAAGGCGTCGCATTCAGACACCCGTTTGGCATTTCTTTTCAAAACCTCTCAAGGTGTCGCATTCAGACACATGTTTGGCATTTCTTTTCAAGACCTCTCGAGGCGTCGCATTCAGACACCCGTTTGGCATTTCTTTTCAAGACCTCTCGAGGCATCGCATTCAGACACCCGTTTGGCATTTCTTTTCAAGACCTTTCGAGGCGTCGCATTCAGACACCCGACTGGCGTTTTATTTTGGAATCCTCGGGTGGTCTAACGCCCGATATTCCATTTTATTTTCTTGGAATCCTCAGGCGGTCTAATGCCCGATGTTCCATTTTTTTTTCTTGGAATTTTTCGGGCGGTTTAACGCCCGATGTTCCATTTTATTTTTCTTGGAATTTTTCGGGCGGTCTAACGCCCGATGTTCCATTTTATTTTCTTAGTTATTACTTGAATGACATAATTAGCCATTTGCACCGTATTAATATTTATCATGCCATGCTATAATATCAATCAAAATATGCATATAATTTAGTCCATCATGAACATATGCACTCTATTGCATTCGGTATATCTTTTGTTCATAATGTTTGCGAGTACATTCAAACGTACTCACTGGCTTGTCCCTGGCCTGTTAATTTGGCCAGACCTGGATGGAGATGACCTTATGGAGGAAGAGTGCGCTAGCGAGCCTGACGCTTAGTGGTGTTCCCAGTCAGTCACCTTGTGGTTTTTGGGTCTACCACGTGTACCATCTACAGTGCTTCCGCCACACTAATAAAATAGTCAAGCCTCACACCGACACTTGGCTTTATCTTATTGTACCAGTGTTGTATTACTTCCACACCACTGTCTTGTACCGCCACCGTCATATATTGACAAGTCTGTAATAATTGTTGAGCACCCTGGCTCAACCTTGTGTAATATTATGTTTGTACTGGATATCTGTATCAAGGGAGTCCACCAGTTGTTCTGATCTTGGGGCTGGTGTGACATGAGGCTATTCCGAGATTTATTCCGGAGACAGGCCCGACAGATGCCCTCTTTCCTAGGGTTTTTGTTCAGGATCTGTTTCTTGAGGACATCACAAAGAGTCTGATGCCCTTTGAGACTCTTATACATGCCTGTCTCAAGCAATGTCTTCAACCTAGCATTCTCATCAGTAATAGCAGTGGCTTCCTCAGATGAGGGGTTAGATGCCACATCAATAGTTGAAGATATTGCAGTTTCAGAAACCGTAGAGCATTCAGCAGAAGAATTAGCGTTATCACGCTCAAGGCATTTCTGGCACAAATTCATCCTGAACGGTACTGATCTGTTGAGCGAGTAGTGAATCGTTTTCAGTTCGAAGATCATCATGAGATGCTCTCAGTTTCTCAAGCTCTTGCTTCCTTTGAAGATATTCATAGGAGAGCTTCTCATGATCAGCTGAGAGGGTATCATGACGACTTAGAAGTTCATCATACTTAACTTGAAGATTTTTTATGTCTTCAATTAAGGATTGACTACGGTTCATTTCCTCGTCCAACAGATCATCGCTTTTGTCTAGCAGTTTTTGAATCTTTTCCATAGTAGTTTGTTGCTCAGTTGCAATTTTGGCAAGAGTCTTATAGCTAAGTTTGGATTCACATTCAGAGTCATCTTCACTTGAGGTTTCAAAGTAGGCAGCGCGAGATGTTACCTTAGCGCCTCTAGCCATGAAGCAGTAGGTAGGAGCAGAGTCGTCGTCGTCGTCTTTAGTGTCAGTGACGTAACCATTGTCTTCATTGTTGAAGATGGACTTGGCGACGAATGCTGAAGCCAAAGCCAGGCTTGCCATGCCTGAATCCGACTCCTCCACCACCTCCTCTGAAATAGACTCCTCGGAATCCATTTCCTTGCCAATGAATGCACAAGCTTTGCTTGAGGAACTTCTTTTGTGCGGTGAAGACTTTGAAGAAGACTTCGAGTATTTCTTCTTCTTCTTGTCGTCAGAGTCATAGTCCTTGCTCTTCTTCTTCTTTGATTCCTTTTCCCATTGAGGATAATAGCGATATATTGACCTGCCTTCTTGCCTTTGTGGCAAGTTCTCTTCTTGTGGTCACGAGTGGAAGCCTCAGCCTTCTTGGAATCATACTTTGAAGACTTTCCGAAACAGTTTTTCTTGGTGAACTTCTGGAACTTCTTCACGAGCATTGCAAGTTCTCTGCCAATGTCTTCAGGGCCATCGGAACAGCAGTTGGAGTCTTCAGACAAAGATACAGCCTTTGCCTTCAGAGCATGGGCATGTCCATAGCTCAGACCATAGATATCTCTCTTCTCAGATAGCTGGAATTAATGAGTATTGAGCCTCTCAAGAATATCGGCAGGATCCAATTGCTTGAAATCAGGGCGTTCTTGAATCATCAGTGATAAGGTGTCAAACGAACTGTCAAGAGATCTCAATAGCTTCTTCACAACTTCATGCTTGGTAATGTCAGTTGCGCCGAGAGCATGAAGCTCATTGGTGATATCAGTGAGACGATCGAAAGTGAGCTGAACATTTTCATTCTCGAGCCTCTTGAAGTGGTTGAAGAGATTGCGAAGAACATCAATTCGGGAGTCTCGTTGTGATGAGACGCCCTCGTTGACCTTAGAGAGCCAGTCCCACACTAGCTTCGCAGACTCCAGAGCACTCACACGACCATACCGCCCTTTGGTCAGATGACCACAGATGATGTTCTTGGCAGTTGAGTCCAATTGCGCGAACCTCTTCACATCAGCAGCGGTGATACCTTCACCGGCCTTGGGAACACCGGTCTTGACGACATACCAGAGGACGTTGTCAATGGCTTCAAGATGCATGCGCATCTTATTCTTCCACTAGGGGTAATCAGTGCCATCGAAGACAGGGCACGCAGCGGAAACCTTGATTATCCCTGCAGTCGACATAGCTAAAACTCCAGGTGGTTAAACCGAAGCATACAGAACAAGGGAGCACCTTGCTCTGATACCAATTGAAAGTGCTAGTTATCGACTAGAGGGGGGTGAATAGGCGATTTTTATGAAAGGCTTCGAAAACAGGCAATGTCTTCGAAGTAAGCGGAAGCACGACAAGATCTAACAACGATTATGAATAAGATGAACAGATATTGCAGGCATAGGCATCATACATACATACATGCGTTGAACATAAACACAAGAAGCATGAAGATAAATGGGTAACAGATGAAAGGCTTCAGGGAATATCTTGAAACACCGACAAGCATGCAAAGGCTTCACAGTATGAAACAATAAGTAAGGAAGTGAGAATATAGAACCAGTAGCTCAGGGAAGACAATGATTTGTTTGACCAGTTCCAACTACTGTGACAGTTGTACGTCTGGTTAGGGAGGCTGAGATTGAACTCAGAAGACCACGTCTTCACCTTATTCCCCTTGAGCTAAGACCCGCAGATCTCGCCCAATCACTCTGGTAAGTCTTCAAGGTAGACTTCCAAACGTTCACAGACTTCGTTCACCGGCAATCCATAATGACTCTTGGATGCTCAGAACGTGACACCTAACCGGCTGGAAGATCACAGTCTTCAAGTGTAATAAGTCTTCGGAGGTGGGTTCAATGATGCTCAATCACTTTGGGCTCTGGGTGTTTTGGGTTTGTCCTCGCAAGGATTCTCTCTCAAAGGCTTCGGAGGTGGGTTGCTCTCAAATGACAAAAGCCGTGTACTAACTTGGAGCAGCCACCAACTTATGGTGGACGGGGGTGGCTATTTATAGCCAGGAGGCAACCCGACATGATTTGTCCGAAATGACCCTTGGTCATTGGGGAACTGACACGTGTCCAATGGTCAGATTCCAAACACACGCGGCAACTTTACTTGGGCTCCAAGCAAAGCTGACTCGACCAACTCTGGAAAAGATTTTCTCTCATTTGTCTTCAGTCAAAGACATAGGACTTTAGGTTGAGCATCACGTCAGTTTCTGACTTCGTTTACCTCGACCCCACTTAAAAGTGCGGTGGTTCCTATGACTCAAGAAAGAAGAAAATGAAACAGCCAAAAAACTAAGTTTCCGCGTTCCATTGGCTTCAAGTGAATGTCTTCGTGAATCATTATCTTCAACACGAATGTCTTCATGAACAACCATTGTCATCAATGTCTTCATACATTTTTAGGGGTCATCTTTGATGGGTAAACCGAATCAATAGGGACTTCTACCTGTGTTCTCCTGTGAATCTCACAAACACATTAGTCCCTCAACCTAGTTTGTCTTCAATACTCCAAAACCAACAAGGGTTGGCACTAGATGCACTTACAATTGCAAAACAAAATAAAAGAAATAAAATTGCAGCAAGTATATTTAGGTTTTCTTTTTATGTTTAAGGTAGACCCGGGGGCCATAGTTTTCACTAGAGGCTTCTCTCTCGAACACATAGCATCCGGTGGGTAGACAAATTGCTGTTGGGCAATTGATAGAAAAGTGCATAGTTATGACGATATTCAAGGCAATGATCATGTATATAGGCATCACATCCGAGACAAGTAGACCGACTCCTGCCTGCATCTACTACTATTACTCCACCCATCGACTACTATCCAGCATGCATCTAGGGTATTAAGTTAATGAAAACGGAGTAACGCCTTAAGCAAGATGACATGATGTAGACAAAGTAAACCCAATCAATATGAATAAACCCCGTCGTTTTACCCTTAATGGCAATAATACAAATATGTGCCTCGCTACCCTTTCTGTCCTTGGGATATATAGCACCACAAGATTGAACCCATTACAAAGCACCTCTCCCGCTGAAGATAAATCAATCTAGTTGGCCAAACCAAACGGATAGATCGGAGAGAAATACAAAGCTATAACAATCATGCATAATAAAGTTCAGAAAAGACTTAATTACTTATCATGAATATTCATATCATAAACCCACAATTCATCGGATCCCAACAAACACACCGCAAAAGAAGATTACATCGAATAGAACTCCAAGAAGATCGAGGAGAACGTTGTATTGAAGATCAAAGAGAGAGACAAAGCCATCTAGATACTAGCTATGGACCTGTAGGTCTGTGGTGAACTACTCACACATCATCGGTAGGGCATCAAGGTTGATGTAGAAGCCCTCCGTGATCGATTCCCCCTTCAGCAGAGTACCGAAAAAGGCCTCCTGATGGGATCGCGGAAGAACAGAAGCTTGCGGCGGCAGAAAAGTTATTTCGTGCGGCTCTCTGTTGGTTTCCCAATATTTGAGAATTTATAGAAGTGGAATTAGGTCAAAAGGAGCCACGTGGGGCCCACAAGGTAACAGGGCGCGACCACCCTCCTGGGCGCGCCCTGTTGCCTTGTCACCTCCTCGTAGGTCTCCTGGTCCTCCCCCGAAGCTTCTATGGTCTCTTTTGTCTAGAAAAAAAATCATCAAAAAGTTTCGTAGTGTTTGGACTCCGTTTGGTACTGATATTCTGGAAAACCAAAAACAAGCAGAAAACAACAACTGGCACTCGGCACTAGGTTTATAGGTTAGTTCCCAAAAATGATATAAAATGACATATAATTGCATATAAAACATCCAAGATTGATACTATAATAGCATGGAACAATAAAAAATTATAGATACGTTGGAGACATATCAGCATCCCCAAGCTTAATTCCTGCTCGTCCTCGAGTAGGTAAATGATAAAAACAGAATTTTTGATGTGGAATGCTACCTAACATGTTTATCCTGTTATCTCTTTTATGGTATAAATATTGAGAAACGATGAAGTAACAATATCAACATAATAATATCCATAAATATAAGAAGCATAATCATTAAACTTTCAAAATATACGATCCTTAAAGATTGTTATTCCCCACTCATTTTATCATGTTAGCATGGCATGACTCCACCTTCACTGCATAAATATAAATCATGAGCACCCCAGTGTTAAACCAGGCAATTGGATCATACTTCTAACGCGCTTCGACATTTTCAACTTCACGCAATACATGAGCGTGAGCCATGGACATAGCACAAGGTGGAACAGAATGCGGTGATAGGGATCAATAGGAGAAGTCAAAAAGGAAGAAAGTCACGCATCAACTTGGTGGATCAACGAACTATGGAGATGTCCATCAATCGATATCAATGCGAGGAGTAGGGATTGCCATGCAACGGATGCACTAAGAGCTGTAAGTGTACGAAAGCTCAAACTGAAACTAAGTGGGTGTGCATCCAACTTGCTTGCTCATGAAGACCTCGGGCATTTGAGGAAGCCCATCATCGGAATATACAAGCCAAGTTCTATAATGAAAAATTCCCACTAGTATATGAAAGTGACAACTCAGGAGACTCTCTATATGAAGAACATGGTGCTACTCTGAAGCACAAGTGTGGAAAAGGATAGTAACATTGCCCCTTCTCTCTTTTTCTCTCATTCATTTTTTTTGTGGGCTCTTTTTGGCCTCTTTTTTCTCTTTTTTTATTTTCCTTCCAGAGTCTCATCCCGACTTGTGGGGGAATCATAGTCTTCATCATCCTTTCCTCACTGGGACAATGCTCTAATAATGATGATCATCACACTTTTATTTACTTACATCTCGATATTACAACTTGATACTAGAACAATATGACTCTATATGAATTCCTCTGGCAGTGTACCAGGATGTGCAATGATCTAGCGTAACATGTATAAAAATGATGAACGGTGCCTGAGCCACAAATACTATGTCAGCTATATGATCATGCAAAGAAATATGACAATGAAGATGTGTGTCATATAAACGGAACGGTGGAAGTTGCATGGCAATATATCTCGGAATGGATATGGAAATACCATAATAGGTAGGTATGGTGACTGTTTTGAGGAAGATATAAGGAGGCTTATGTGTGATAGAGCATATCATATCACGGGTTTGGATGCACCGGCGAAGTGTGCACCAAATCTCGAGGTGAGATCGGGCAATGCACGATACCGAAGAGGCTAGCAAATTGCGCAAAGATAGGAGTGCGTATAATCCATGGACTCACATTAGTCATAAAGAACTCACACACTTATTGTTGGGGATGAATACTAGCATTTAGACCCGGCATGGTGTTAACCCGGCCATAGAGCGAGCTCAGCGGGCCAACTCATGGCAGGGTCGGAGGACTCAAGGTGGGCTGGCTTAATGAGGCCTGGTGAGGACAGGCCGGCCTAGGCAATGGGCCGGCTTACGAAGATGATGAGTGGCGCGGAGGCCGCCTTGGAGGACAAGTAGGAGACGGGTTGACGAACGACCCGGACTCCTGTAATCTAGGGTTCCACCTGTATATATAAAGGGGAGCACCTGTACGAAAAAGAAAAAGTTGCAATCCCCTCGAGAGCTAGGTTAGCGAATCGGCATCCTTGTAATCGAGATCTATAGCAATATAGACAAGCAGGATGTAGGCTTTTACCTCCACCGAGAGGGGCCGAACCTGGGTAACTCGGCGTCTTCTCGTTCCCGCTCAACCCCGCTAAGCTTCCACGTTAGTGCGATGGCTTCATCTCTAAGTCCTTCTACTAGGACATCTGTCGCGACAAAACCACGACACTTATTGCAAAGCCTATTAGCCCTCGAACTCACAAGCCCCTAGGGAGGAAGTTGGTAGGAGTTAACCATCGCGCACCCCCGATTATAACAGCACTCAAGGATTTCATTTCAGACCTAAGAATGCTCGGACCTCCCCACCATGCCATAACCAACACTTAGATGAGAAGTTAATAACAAACTTTAATACTGATATTTCTACTAATCAATGATCATGAACCAATATCCTTTTGTGTTACGACATCAATATTACTAGACCATACATTTCATATTTAGTGATCTACATGAAAGTTTTTATTATATCCCTCTTGAATACCTATCCTTTATGGACTAGTCTTATAACCCGTGCAAATTGCCATTACTATTAATTAGACTCTCAAAAAGATTTAAGTGAAGCATGAGAGTGCAACTATTTCTTTAAAATATAATCACCACCGTGCTCTAAAAGATATAAGTGAAGCACTAGAGCAACTGCCTAGCTCAAAAGATATAAGTGAAGCACATAGAGTGTTCTAACAAATCACGATAAATGTGTGTCCCTCTCAAAAGGTGTGTTCAACAAAAGATGATTGTGGCAAACTAAACAAAGAAAAGAAAACTATGGCACAAGACACTCCAAGTAAAACTCATATCATGTGATGAATAAAAATATAGCTCCAAGTGATATACCGATAGATTGTACACGAAAGAGGGGATGCCATCCGGGGCATCCCCAAGCTTAGACACTTGGGTATTCCTTGAATATTACCTTGGGGTGCCTTGGGCATCCCCAAGCTTAGGGTCTTGCCGCTCCTTATTCCTTCATCTATTGTGATCTCCCCCAAAACTTGAAAACTTCAGCACACAAAACTCAACAGAAACCTCGTGAGATCCGTTAGTACAATAAATCAATCATATACTTTAGGTACTGTTATAAATTGATTCATATTTAATTCTTGCATAATGCTGCTGTACTCTAACTTCTCCATGACTTATATCCCCTGATATAATCCATAGCATCATTAAAATAAGCGAACTATGCAATAGAAAATAGAATCTGTCTAAAATAGAATAGTATGCAATGACATAATTTTATCTATACTTATGTAACTCCAAAAGTTCTGAAAAACTAGGAAAACATAAAAAAATTGTATTCCAATACTTTGTAAAAATTTCAGATTTTTCTGACAATCCAGTAATAAAGTAAAAATCAACTATTGGGCGCAAAACTTTCTGTTTTTCAAACAGCATCAATTATACTATCATCCAAATCATCCTAAAGGCATTACTTGGCACAAACACTAATTAAAAGATAAAAACACAATCATAACAGTAGCTATAATTTTGTGACACAATAAAAATAAAAATTGCAATAAAGATAAATATTGGGTTGCCTCCCAACAAGCGCTATTGTTTTATGCCCCTAGTTAGGCATAATGCATTGTTTCAAGTATTATCATCCTTCAAATTAATTCCATAGGTGGCCCTCATAATGGATTCATATGGTGGCTTAATTCTCTTTCTAGGGAATTGTTCCATCCCTTTCTTTAATGGGAATTGGAACCTTATATTACCTTCTTTCATATGAATAATAGCACGTATGGTTCGTAGGAATGGCCTACCAGTATTATAGGACAAGACGGATTGCATTCAATATCAAGCACTAAGAAATCCACGGGCACATAATTCCTATTTGCAAGTATGAGAACATCATTTATTCTACCCAATGGTTTCATAATAGTTGAATCCGCTAAATGTAAATTAAGGGAACAAGCATCCATATCGGTGAGACCTAGCACGTCACATAAAGATTTTGGTATAGTAGAGACGCTAGCACCTAGATCACACAAAGCATTACATTCATAATCTTTAATTTTTACTTTAATAGTAGGTTCCCACTCTAGCTTTTCTAGGTATTGAAACTTCCAACTCTAGCTTTTCTTCGTGAGCTTTTATCATAGCTTCTTCAATATGTTTAGTAAAAGCTTTATTTTGTTCATAAGCATTCGATGAATTTATCATGGATTGCAACAAGGAAATACATTCAATTAAAGAGCAATTATCATAATTAAAGTCCTTGTAATCCAAAGTAGTGGGCACATCACTATTTAAAGTCTTGACCTCTCCAAACCCACTTTTATCATTTTTATCGTTAAGATCATCACCCTCCGAACAATTGGGACGCCTTCTAACTAAAGTTGACTCATCTCCAGTCCCTTTTTCATCAAGTTTTATATTACTAAATAAAGATTCAGTAGGTCAGACATCAATCATTTTAATATCTTCATCATCACTAGAATGTGGCTCCGGTTTAGCAGCCATCTTATTTACTAGTGTGGTTTGTTTATCCGAAATCTTTCCTAACAAGTTTTTGGTGCAAGCAAGTTGAGACTGAAGATTCGCTACCTCTTGATTAACCTCATCAAGTTGTTTATTAATGGTATCTAATAATATAGAATGTTCCTTAAGTTCCTCAAAAAAGAATTTGTTGTGCTCATATTGTGAAAACATGAAGTTCTTAGTAGCATTTTCAATTTCAGCCAACCTCTTTTTATAAGAACTATAGTGAAAATTTTCTTGCGACATGGCAACAAAGCAAGCAAACGAGCAAATGAAATATTTTTTTGTGTTTTGTATTTTTTATGAGAAGTGGGGGAGATGAAAATGAGAGGCAAAGGCAAATAAAAAGGCAAATAAAAAGTAGAGCAAGTAGATGATAGTTTGTCCGAAGGTAGTTGATAGGTTTTGATGATGTCTCCCCGGTAACGGCGCCAGAAATTCTTCCTGCTACTTGTGAGCTGCGTTGGGATTTTCCCCGAAGAGGAGAGGAGATGCAGTATAGTAGAGATAAGTATTTCCCTCAGTGAGAACCGAGGTTATCGAACCAATAGGAGAATCACGCAAAGCCTCGTGAATAGCACCTGCACACACAAAAGAAAATACTTGCACCCAACGCGGGCAAGAGGGTCGTCAATCCCCTTTAACTCGTTACTTGCAACGATTAAATCTTGTAGTGGTAGATAGATAAACTGCAAAACAAAATAAAAGAAATAAAATTACAGCAAGTATATTAAGGTTTTCTTCTTATGTTTAAGGTAGACCCGGGGCCATAGTTTTCACTAGAGGCTTCTCTCTCGAACACATAGCATACAGTGGGTAGACAAATTACTGTTTGGCAATTGATAGAAAAGCGCATAGTTACGACGATATTCAAGGCAATGATCATGTATATAGGCATCACATCCAAGACAAGTAGACCGACTCCTGCCTGCATCTACTACTATTACTCCACCCATCGAACACTATCCAGCATGCATATAGGGTACTAAGTTAATGAAAACGTAGTAACGCCTTAAGCAAGATGACATGATGTAGACAAAGTAAACCCAATCAATATGAATAAACCCTGTCGTTTTACCCTTAATGGCAACAATACAAATATGTGTCTTGTCCCTTTCTGTCACCGGGATATAGAGCACCGCAAGATTGAACCCATTACAAAGCACCTCTCCCGCTGAAGATAAATCAATCTAGTTGGCCAAACCAAACGGATAGATCAAAGAGAAATACAAAGTTATAACAATCATGCATAATAAAGTTCAGAAAAGACTCAATTACTTCTCATGAATATTCAGATCATAAACCCATAATTCATCGGTTCCCAACAAACACACCACAAAAGAAGATTACATCGAATAGAACTCCAAGAAGATCGAGGAGAACGTTGTTTTGAAGATCAAAGAGAGAGAAGAAGCCATCTAGCTACTAGCTATGGACCCGTAGATCTGTGGTGAACTACTCACACATCATCGGTAGGGCAGCAAGGTGTATGTAGAAGCACTCTGTGATCGATTCCCCCTCCGGTAGAGTACCGGAAAAGGCCTCCAGATGGGATCGCGAAGAACAGAAGCTTGCGGCGGCGGAAAAGTTATTTCATGGGGCTCTCTGTTGGTTTCCCAATATATGAGAATTTATAGAAGTGAAATTAGGTCAAAAGGAGCCACGTGGGACCCACAAGGTAATAGGGCACGACCACCCCCCTGGGCGCGCCGTGTTGCCTTGTCACCTCCTCGTAGGTTTTCTGGTCCTCCCCCGAAGCTTCTAGGGTCTCTTTTGTCCAGAAAAAATCATCAAAAAATTTCGTAGCGTTTGGACTCCGTTTGGTACTGATTTTCTAGAAAACCAAAAACAAGCAGAAAACAGCAACTGGCACTATGTTAATAGGTTAGTTCCCAAAAATGATATAAAATAACATATAATTGCATATAAAACATCCAAGATTGATACTATAATAGCATGGAACAATCAAAAATTATAGATACGTTGAAGACGTATCACTAGTACACACATATAGTATCATCTTAATATCGCAAAACTATTACAAGGAATCAAACATATCATACTCAGTGATCTACAAGTTTTATGCAGGTTTTTATGACTAACACTGGTGCAGCGACGTGCTATACAAACGGTTTTTACCCCCTTTTTGCGACAGAGTTTTAAACCGTCGCCTTGCCTGTGTGTGCGATAGGGGGGTCCTTCCCACACGACCCAGAAACCGTCGGTGATAGGGAGCACACAAGCATACATTTTGCAGAACTAAGCGTATGCGATGCCCGCATCTTTCCCAAACGCTAGTCGTCACACAACTGATTGTGATATATCGAATATCCCAAATGCTCCATCCTTACTACTCGTGTGTGTTGGACGAGATAAGCATCGTGCGTGTGTCGTATGGGTTTATGAAACGTCCGACTATCATACGAGTGTCAGACGAGATAACTATCGCGCACGCTATTCTGTGGTGAAACGTTTACGATGCGTACGACATCAGAAACATTTCATGATTGTAAAGCATGTAGGATAGGGTGACTATCACAAACATTTAGTTTGGTCGCACCGTTTGCAAACGGGAATTGTGTGCATGGTCGCACACGTTTTCTCTCTATGAAACATGTCGGATTACGAGGTATATCACACACGTTCTGCTTTACAGACCGTGTCGGCGTAATGAGCTGTAGAGATTATTCTCTCCCTAATTTAATCGCTGCAATTCAAAATTGTACAGAATTTGAATTTGAAAGTAGGCAATAACTTTATTCATATCCATCTATTATTCAATTCACAGGTACATATGTTCAAGAATTACATCAAAAAAAAGAATTACATAAGCACCAAATAAAGAATGATGAACAAGGGTTGTATACTTGCATTAAAGACGGTGAAGAAAGAGGCGAAAGACATTCTGGTTGTTGAACAAGGTGAAGCGGAATGCCCATATTGTGCCCTCCTCCATGCCGAATGCACACAAGACTCTAGTCCAACCCCTTGTGATGGCCGACCGCCCATCCTTCACTGTCTTCATGAGGACTTCTAGATAGTCATTGTAGTCCGGTAGAAATACTTTAACCTTTGCATGTCCACCAATCATGTAGTTTGAGAGGCAATCTTGAGTAAACTGCTTTGGGAACCACTGCAAAGGAAAAAGATTCGGACATTGTCATCTAACAACTCATTATGGGCAGTAAAAAGAAGGTTACAGAGTTCTTACTTACCATCCTGCAGTTCACTGTTGTCTTGGATAAAGTGTAAACAAATAGTTTAATCGCCATCTTTTGACCCATTTTACAAACAATCTTTATCAGTTTCCTCACTTGATGCTGGTTCATGAATATCTCATTGCCCCATATGCCAAAAGGATCGAAGCGCGGATCTTTACCAACGACATATGTACCTTCAAGCACCAAGGTCATATTAGAAGCTAAACAGCAATTGCACAATGATGTAGTACAACACTCCCTCCGTCCCAATATATAAGATCTTATTACATCCAATATACTCATATATTGGACATGGTTTTCGAGTCGCGACTCATCCGAGTCGCTCTGGGGTAGCGACTCGGAAAAAGGCAAGCCTACAGTTGCGACTAGTCACGACTCGAGTCGACACTAAGTTGAGTCGAATTTTTTTTGTGACTCTTCGACAAGTCGACGACTAGTCGCATGACTCGGAAACCATGATATTGGATGAATTAACATCTTATATTATGGGGCGGAGGGAGTATATATAAGCCATGGGATGAAACTAACCTTGATGGAAAACAGCAGTCGTTCCCAATATTGTCCTGTGTAAGTACATCGAAAGGCATGTTAAGCACAGCAGGCTAAACATCAACCAAATATATCCATGGTAGACAACATAATCTCCAAATGATAGCTTCGGTGTGCAGGTATAAGCACACTAGTTAAGCAAACAAGAAGTGGAAAGGTGTGTTAACTGCAACAGGCCTAACAATTAAAAACAACCAAATATAGTCATTCAAACTAGTATTGTGCACGTATAAGCACACTAGTTATTGTAAAATAAAAATGGAAAGGGGTGTTAGTGTTAACTACAACATGCTTAACAACAACCAAATATAGTCATTCATAGTGGTATTGTTGAAACTGGTATTGATGAAATTGAACTGCACAGTTCATACTTGCACATATAGGACATCACATTGTGAATAACTGAAATAAACAAGGCATACTAAGAACAATCAAAGATAGCAATTGAAACTGGACATATGCTAACTACAAACAACCGAACAACCAAAAACCGTTAAAAGAGGCATATGCTCACTACGACAGGCTTAACAACAAGCAAATATAGTCAATCATAGGGGTGCTGTTGAAATTGCATAGAACGTACCTTGTGCTTAAACATCAAATTGTACAATTGAACATCACAATGTGAAAAAATAGGGGGCGTATTACCTAAATCAGGCTTAACAGGAAACAAATATGGTCGTTGAACTGGTATTGATGAAATTGTACTACACAGTAAATAGTTGCACATATAGAGCATCACATTGTGAATAACTGAAATAAACAATCCATACTGCAAACAACCAAATATAGCAATTAAAACTGGACATATTCTCACTACAAAAGGGGCTCGACAAAACAAATCATGGGTTTCCCCCTTTGAAGAGGCACGGCAAAACAAATCATGGGTTTCCTCACTTGTCACAGATGGGCTCCTTCCCATTGGAAGAGCACGGACTCTGGGTGCGCTCCATGTTGTCGCAGATGGGCTCCCTTGGAAGAGCATGGCTGTAGGGTGCCCTCCCTGATGTCGCAGATGGGCTCTTTCCCCTTGGAAGAGCCGGAGAGGGTGCCCTCCACGTGGTCGCCGTCGATGAGGTCTGACTTCACAGCTGAGGATCCCAAGACAACGTCGCAGAACGTGTCCTTCAAAAATGACAAAAGGGGCTCCATGGCGATGAAGGATGGAAAATTCTTGACAGCGAGCCAGAGGAGACCAGCGGCAGGGCCATCGATGAGATCGACGGCGGTTGAACCCGAGGGGTTGGGGGTGGGCCACTTAACCTGTGACATAGCCCGCGTCAAGTCATTGTTGTCGAGGACCTCGATGTCGTAGCTGGCGTCCGTGACATACCAACATACTCTAGCCCGCTGATTAATAGCCTATGGCCAGTCATCTTCCTCGGCTGCCTCGGCAGACACCACGCCGAGGTCGGTCGAAGAGGCCGCGATAAACCTCTTCCGGGCCATTCGCTCCTCGAGCTCCCTGGGAAGTCACCCTGTGCATTTTAAAACCGAACCGAAAAACCATACCGAAAATAAACCGAACCGAACCAATTTTATGGTTTTATGGTTTCGGTATGGTATGAACTTTTCATACCGTTTTGAAGTTTTGTTTTTATGGTATATACCGAAAAACCGAATGGTTAACCGAATAAACCGAAGTACAAAATATATTTATATATCTTGGGGAAACAACCATACATGTAGTCATTTTTGTGTGCAGAAGCCAGATTTCCTGTTAAGTGCATCTGTTTTCCTCTCGACAACGAGGTCCAAAACAGAGTATATTACTATATGAAGTCATATTTCTCTTCACAAGAATGCTAAGCACGTCCATAACCATCAAATTTATGCATGCATATATAGTTCATATAGTTATATACTCCTCGTATAAAAAGATATGTGTTTTGAGTCATAAATTTGTAAATTGTTATATGCCATTTTCAAATTCGCGTCAACTTTGGTTTATACGGTATATACCGAAACCATACCGAAATAATTTGGTATATACCGAAACCGAACCGTATATAAATCTCATACTGTATTTACCGAAGTATTGATACCGTACAAACCAAAAAACTATATAAACCGAACCATGTAAACCGAATAAACCGAACGCACAGAGTGACCGGGAAGCGTAGCCAGGATTAGGCTGCGACGCTCTGGAGTGGGGGATGGGGATGGGGATGGGGATCTGTGGGAAAGGGGGCATTTCGCAGGCGTCATCTAAGAAACTCAGGGTGGCGAGGGTATGGAGATCGGTGGGTAACCTGCACGGGCAGACAGGCAGAGGTTGACGATGGAGGCGGCGCGGCGGCGGTGGCGACCTAGCTAGGGTTCCGAGCGAGGGAGGGGTGGTGTGTGTGTGAGCGGAGGTTTTGGGGGGTGTGTGTGTGTGTGGAGGGGGGGGGCAAGGTGGTGTTTGAGGAAATACCGCAACTACTAAAATTTTTACTAGGCGGGAGTAAAATGCCGGGGCTACTGAAAATTTGGATGAAGGGATTGAAGAGGAACAGGAGCACACGGCCCAAACATGATAATCGTGTGCTATCAAACAGAAAAACCCTCCAGGCGGGTAGATATTTTTAAGCGGAGCGGGAGCAACAAACATCGCACACGGCCCAAACATGATAATCATGTGCTATCAGACAGAAAAACCCTCCAGGCGGGTAGATATTTTTGAGATTGCGAGGGATGCAGGTGGGAGTAAAGGTATATATTTTTGAGATTGCGAGGGATGCAGATGGTTGTAAAATTCCGGGGCTGCTGAAAATTTGGATGAAGGGATTGAAGCGGAGCGGGAGCAACAAACGTCGCACACGGCCCAAACATGATAATCGTGTGCTATCAAACAGAAAAACCCTCCAGGCGGGTAGATATTTTTGAGATTGCGAGGGAAGCCTCGTGGAGCCCAATCGACTGTGCTAATGTGACAGGGGCACGGGCGTGGCACACGGGTACTCTGAGGGAACCGTTTCTGTTGCGTCTATAAATTGGCAAAAAAAACGCGGGAAAGGGTCAGAACACAAACACACCTGCATGTGGACCAAATATATGCATGAAAAGGGTGGTTTGATGTTCAAATACCCAATCCACAACTTTGATATGGCACCTGTCTCACAAAGCTTACAACATTGCTCGTCCCCCCCCCCCACTTCATGTCCGCGGGAGGGGAATCCTAGCTAGCTTATGAACGCGTGCCCCCAAATAGCTAGGTCTGGCATCTCACCCTACCGTAACACAAAACCTATAGGAATACATAACCCCCCTCTCGCTTCCGGTCAAAGGCATGGACTGTGCGGCCCACAAATGTGATTGTGGCGCAAAATGGGTGAGACCACGAACCACCTGCTGGTGGCCCAACTATATGTATGAAAAGGGTGGTGTGATATTTATATACCTAATTCACAACTTTGATGTGGCACATACGCCTCGCAACCTCCCCGACCCCACAGAGGTTCAGGGCGTACAAAGTAGTGCCCCCCCCCACACACACACACTCCGAGTCGATGGGAGGGCATCTCACCGAGACGTACTGTAACACGAACCAAGAAGAATCCACCTTGGTAACCTCTCTTGTTGTCGGTCGATGTGATGGACGTCCATGCGGGCCCAGGAATGGGCTTGCCGCTGATAACCACACGAGGGAGTGTCGAAGACAACCACCACATACATGTGGCCCATACATATGTATGGAAGTGTTGGCTGGTGTTTGAATACCCAATGCACAACTTTGATGTGGCACCATGCATGCTAATTTGGAACTGGAAAGTCCCCACACGGAGTGAGGGTTCACGACGCGTAGTATATATGTCGCCCCCCACCACTTCGAGCCGACGAGAGGGGTTCATGCATGTGTACGCTTGCAATCAAACTTTGGTCTGGATCATCTCACCATGACCTGCTTATACCGTAAAATGAACCAATAAGATATCCACCTTGGTAACCTCTCTCATTGTCGGTCGAAGTGATGGACAACCACGCGGGCCTGGGAATGGGCTTGCCACCAATAACCGCGTGAGGGAGATTGTCCGAAGACAACCACCGCCTGCATGTGTCCCAAACATATGTATGGAGGTTTTGTGTGATGTTTGAATACCCAATGCACAACGTTGATGCGGCACCTGCCTCGGAAACCGTAATGTCCCAACACGGAGCGAGGTTCACGACGCGTCGTGTGCTGGCCCCTCCCTCCCACTTCGATCCAGTGGGAGGGATTAATTCATGCGCGCACACATGCGCTCAAAACTGTACTATATATGTAATCTCAACATGACCTACTAAGACAAACCAAAAATTAATCCTCTCATAGGTCGAATTAACCTCTCTCGTTGTCGGTCAAAGTGATGGACCAAGCCGGCCCACAGATGGAAGCATCGCCGATAAACCGCGTGAGTGAGTGCCAGAGGACAACCACCGCTTGCATCTGGGCCAAACTTATGTATATGGAGGTGGTGTTTGATGTTTGAATACCCAATAATGCACAACTTTGATGTGGCAGTGCCTTGGAAACCGTAAAGTCCCCACACGGACCGAGGTTCATGACGCGTACTATATATGCTGGTCCCCTCCCCCCTCTCCGACGCGTACTATATACTCCTAACGTAACACAAACCAAAAAGAATCCTCCTTGGCCAAATTAACCTCTCTCGCTTTAGGTCAAAGTGATGGACCTCGCGGGCCCACGGATGGAAGCGTCACCGATAAGCGCGCGAGTGAGTGTCCTAGGTCAACCACCGCATGCGCATGATGTGTGGCCCAAAAGAGGTGTTGTGTGATGTTTGAATACCCAATGCACTGCTTTGATGTGGCACTGCTTCGCAAACCGGAAACGCCCCAGACGGAGGTTCACGACGCGTAGTCCCCCTCACTTCGAGCTGGTGGGAGGGATTCATGTGTGTACGCACACGCCCGAACTTTGGTCCGGAATCTCACCATGGTCTACACCGTAACACATGCCAAGATGAATCCACCGTTGGTCAATGACTCTCGATGTCGGTCAAAGTGATAACCTGCGTGGGCTAACAAATGGGCGCATTGCTGATAACCGCACGAGCGAGTATTCGAGGACAACCAATATATATATAATGGATGCATGTGGCCCGGACATATGTATGAAAGGGTTGTGTAATGGTTTAAATACCAATTCACGACTTTGATGTGGCACCTGCTTCACAAACCGGTAAATTCCACACGGAGGATCACAACACGTTAGTGTGCCGGACCCTCCCCCCCACCCACCCACCGCACCACCATCGCCACTTTGAGGCATGCATCATGTCAAACATTTTCTCCAGTGAACATGTGACCAAAGGAGTGCCGTGTTAAAATTTGAAATAAAATTCAAAGATCATTCAGACGTTTTTATTCATAGATTGATTTTCTAGGGATTTAATGTGTAAAAATCAAATTTGAACCACATGCACACGCGATAGTGTACCGTCACGTCCTTGGGTGCATGCCCCATGCAAGAAATGGCAAGAAATTTCAAACATTGAGAATCTTGATTTTTAAATTCTAGTAATTCCAAAACTTAGTTGAAATTCATGAAACTTGTCGTGGTGTCATATCGACACCAATAGACTGTGATATAGTTTTTCTTGTCAAATTCGAGACAAGTTTTGATATAAGCTTCTTACAACGGGAGATTATTAATAATTGGAACACAATAACGCAAACGGTTTATTTATTCAAACCATGGCGTTAGACCAACAATGTACGTGCTATGCTTTGGTTAAGTAATATAAAGCGGTAGAATTAATCCTAAAAAATAAAAACAATATAGGTGCCGCCACGCGTCGCGCATGCCGTGTGAGCAGGGGTGAGTTGACGGGACGCATGCGAGCAGTCCACCACGCAGGTGACGGGGAGGCATGCGAGCAGGTGTGTGAATTGACGGGAGGCGTGTTTGCTGCGTAGTGTCACCAGGGGACGTGCGAGCAGCTTCGTGAACTAACAGGAGGCGTGGCATGCGAGCAGTCGCTGCGCAGGCTCACCGGGAGGCGAGCCAACCCTTTGACCGCCGCCCGCCACACTCCCACTGCTCCATATTAATGGCGCGCCCGAGCCGCTGGTTATAATAGGCGGCCGCACCCCCCATTCTCGCTACACACACAATCCTCTCTCCCCGCCCGCATCCTCGACGCCATTCTCTTCTCAGTCGTCACCGTCGTCTGAAGTGTATGAGGATGCCGCCGAAGCGCACCATCGGAGGGAGTGGCGTCGCCGGGGCTGGTGAACCACCTGAGCACCGCGTGCAGCTGGGCAAAGAGGTTGCCGTCGCCGCCGACGAGGTCTCGCGTGGGCAGAAGCATGACCTTAACGTCGTCGCCGCCGTCGTGCGTTCCCAGCTGCAGCCGGAGGTCCACGGCGACTCCGGCGATGCCTCCGACGACCACTCCGACGACGACGGACAACCGTTTAGTCATCTATACCCATTTTGTGGCAAATATATCCTAGGTATTCTCTGGTTAGTCATGCCTCCCCCTTTTTGGAACATAAATCCTATGGTTATGTTCTCTTAACTCTCGATCCATGAAATAAGAGTAAGATTCGTTAGATCCGTGTAGTATATTGATTGTTTGATTGGTACAAATGATAAGTGCTAGCTGTTGATAAGTGAGATATGTACAAATGATCATGCTAATAATCCGACTAGGGTTAGGGATTAATTGTTTGCTCTGTACAAATGATTTTTGCTAATAATCCGACTATGGTTAGTGTTGCTGCTAAAAATCTGTCCAGGGTTAGTGATTTATTGTTTATTCTGTACAAATGATTTTTGCTAATAATCTGACTAGGGTTAGTGTTTGAGCTAATAATTCTTAGCCAGATCTTGAGAATTGATTTTAAATATCCTACTTTTCGACATGTAAATTGGTTTGATGCCAAAAGTTGGCATGCCAAATGCTTGCTAGAGATTGGTTTCATACCAATGTTCATTGCCAATCTCACAAAAGGTTGCCAAGTGTTGGCAACTTTTGATTTTGACAAATGTTGGTAGCAAACCAATCAGACTCTTGATTTTGTTGCACTAAGTTGTGTGCTCTCTATTTATGCATTTCTTTCATCAAGATCACTTGATGATTTAGGGTTCACGCTGTCACAAGATATATTATGTTCCATAAACTCTGCCTGCTGAATTCGCATTATAAAATATACTAACGACACATTTTTTACTATATGTATATAGGTGCTATCTGACGATGTCGACAGCGAGGATGAAGATGGCAAGAGGAGGTTCAAGAAGCAGAAGCTCAGGGAGCTTTATGCGGGAAAGCATAACAGGCGTGTGAGGACCTGGAATAGGGGCTTTGGATGCCCATTCTGCAACCATAGGATTCATGACGCGCATGAAAGTGTTCTGGCGCATGCAAGAGAATGAGCCATTGGCTCCTTCAAGCAGAAGTATTCTCGCAGGGTGGCGCACGCCATGTACGCTGAGTACCTGGAGAAGCTTCACGTTCGCGTAGGCCTGCATGAGATGTGGGATTGAACTATGGTTATATATTTTCAGAAGTACCCTAGCTATGTAGTGTCTTAATTATAACTATGCTTGAGTGTGCTTAATATCGGCTGAACTATGGTTGAACTATGCTTGAGTACGCTTATTATCTATGCCTGAGTATGCTTATATCTATGTTAACTTCTGTCTAGATGTGGGATGGGTATGCAATCAGTTTGGTTGATGGAATTTTATGCTTCTCTCAGACCAACATATGATTGCCCCCACATCACACACAGCTTATTAGCGCGAATCATATGTGTTACTTTCGGTCTTCCCACACAATTTTATACTAGCAACTGTTTGCCCCCATATCACACACATCTTCTTAAGTTGGACCGTTTCTGTTGTTTTGGCTTATCACAAACAGTTCATCCGAGTGAACTGTATGCCGTGTATCGCACACACATTGATCTGGCTGACCGTTTCTGTTGTGTTGGGTAATCGCAAATAGTTCATCCGAGTGAACTGTATGCCTTATATCGCACACACCTTGATCTGGCTGACCGCTTCTGTTGTGTTGGCTTATCGCAAACAGTTCATCCGAGTGAACTGTATGTCGTATATCGCACACACCTCGATCTGGCTGACCGTTTCTATTTTTCTGGCTCATCGCAAACAGTTCGTATGGATCAACTGTATGCCACGTATCGCACACGGGTCTCTAATCTGAATCGTGCTTGATGTCTCCGCCATCGCACACAGTTCGTCTTATTGGTGATGGTTTTATTACGATACCGTTTGCGATTCATGCATCGCACATAGTTTGGTCGAGGGGTCTCTGATTCATGTGTCGCGTTAGCAGTCGCCTGCAGTAGTGTAACCATGTGAATAACCAATTCCTGTCAACTCTCTAAATAGATATAAGTGAAGAATGAGAGTTTAATTATTTCTACAAAAGACTCGGCCAAGCTCTCATAAATATAAGTGAAGCAAAAGAGCATTCTACAAATAACGGCGTTTCAAATGTAGAGAAACGAGCATCCAAACTTCAAAAGATATAAGTGAAGCACATGAAGCATTCTATAAATCCATACTCAAAAGATATAAGTGAAGTGCAAAGAGCATTCTATAAATAAACCAAGGACTATCTCATACCAGCATGGTGCATCACTAAAAGAGAAATAAAAAGCGCACAACACTCCAAGAATTTACGAATATCATGTGAACAAAACAAAAACTGAGACATACCGATAATTGTCGAGGAAGAAAGATGGGATGCTTCTGGGGCATCCCCAAGCTTAGATGCTTGAGTCTACTTGAATATTTACTAGGGGTGCCTTGGGCATCCCCAAGCTTGAACGCTTGCCTCTCCTTATTCTTCTCATATCAATATCTCCTCGGTCTTCGAACACTTCATCCACACAAAACTTAACCGAACTTTTATTAGAGGGGTTAGTACATATAACATCAAATCCCATCATGTCTTGCTATAACAATATTGTATAAGTATAATCAAACATTACCTACTGTATGCTAACACAATTCTAATGCTCCCACACCAATGGGGCTTGGCAAAATTACAAACACAAGCAGATAAAGAAAGTATAATAGCAATCTATGAAAACAGGACAATCTATAAAGATGCATACGGAATATATACTTCTATAACTCCAAAATTCTGAAAAATTAGAGTGTAATAAAAAATTTCCATAGCAATACTGTGTAATTTTTTTAGAATTTTTTCATGTTCCAGTAAAATATCAAAATTCAAAAACTACAACAAAAGTTTCTCTTGCTGCACAGCACATACCAAACAAGCAATTTAAACACCCTAAAGGTAAATCTTGACACATTATTTTTATAATACAATGGATTTGTACAAGGGGATAATTATTTTTGTTGAAAATTTTCTGTAATTCAAGATTCACAAAGTTTCCATGGGCATGAACAAAAGTTCAAGGACGTCCCCCACTTCAACTATGCTAGTCCTTCTTACTTTCACTTTTCTTTTTGAAATTTTTTTAGGTTCTCCTCTATATTTTTTGTTTTTAATTTTTTTAAAAGCACGCAATAAAAGAAAATGACTCTCTAAAACTTTTGGGTTGTCTCCCTAGCAGCGCATTCTTTAAAGCCATTAAGCTAGGCATACAGTGCTCAAGTAATTGATCCACCCGGATCGCAAGGTATATTGATATGTCTCCAACGTATCTATAATTTTTGATTGTTTCATGCTATTATATTATCAATCTTGTATGTTTTATATGCAATTTTAAATCATTTTTGGGAACCAACTTATTAACCCAGTGCCCAGTGCCAGTTCCTGTTTTTGCCTATTTTATTGTTTCGCAGGAAAACCATACCAAACGTAGTCCAAACACGATGAAACTTTACGGTGATTTTTTCTGAACCAGAAGGGACCCTAGATGCTTCGGGGGGAGACCAGACGATGCACGAGATGGCCACAAGATTAGGTGTCGCGCCCCTAGTGGGGGCGCGCCACCCAGGCTTGTGGGCCCCTCGTAACTTCGTTTGACCTAATTCCAAGCCTATAAATTACCTAAAATCGAGAAACCACTAGAGCGAGACCTGAAACAATCATTCCGCTGCTGCAAGCCTTTGTTCTTCCGTGATCCCATCTGGAGGCCTCCGCCGGTACTCTTTCGGAGGGGGGATCGATCACGGAGGGCCTCTACATCAACCTTGTTGCACCTCCGATGATGTGTGAGTAGTTCCTCACAGGACACACGGGTCCATAACAATTAGATAGATGGCTTTCTCTCTCTCTCTCTCTCTCCCCCCCCCCCCTCTCTCTCTCTCTCTCTGATCTTCAATACAATGTTCTCCTCGAAGTTCTATTCGATGTAATCTTCCTTTGTGGTGTGTTTGTTGGGATCCAATGAATTGTGGGTTTATGATCAGATTATTCATTGAAAGTAACTGAGTTATATTCTGAACTTTATTATGTGTGATTGTTATAGCTATGTAATGTTATCCGATCAATGAGTTTTCTGTGGCCAAGTTGATGATTAGATCTTCAGTGGAAGTGGTGCATAGTAGTAGGTTCAATCTTGCGGTGTCCTCACTCTGTGACAGGAGGAGTAGCGAGGCACGTATTTGTATTGTTGCTACTAAGAATAAAACGATGGGGTTTGATCATATTGATTGATCTTATTTTGTCTACATTATGTCATCATGCTTAAAGCATTACTCTGTTTGTCATGAACTTAATACGTAGAGACGCAAACATAGAAGCGCTCTCAAAGTGGGGTAATAGTAGTAGATGCAGAATCGTTTCCGTCTACTTGTCACGGACGTAATGCCTATGTACTGATCATGCCATGAATAACATCATAACTATGCGCTTTTCTATCAATTGCCCAACAGTAATTTGTCTACCCATGTGTGCTATATTCTTGAGAGAGATGCCTCTAGTGAAAGATATGGCCCCCTGGTCCATTCACCATTATTACTAAAACCATAAAAAAGCTCATTGCGATTTATTTATTTTTATTTTCTTTTGCAATTTATATATCTACCACTATCAGAATTAATCCTTGCAATTAACGAGTACAAGGGGATTGACAACCCTCTTGCCCGCGTTGGGTGCAAGTATTTTGTTTGTGTGTGTGTGCAGGTACTGTCGACCTTTGTCTGTGTGAATCTCCTATTGGTTCGATAACCTTGGTTCTCTACTGAGGGAAATACTACCCGCTACTATATTGCTTCACCCTTCCTCTTCGGGGGAAATCCCAACGCAGCTCACAAGTAGCATATATCAAAGCCAATTTTAATCAACAATGATTTATAATTTAGTAGTGAGCACAAAGCAACATATATCATGTAATAACAAAGTCGAACTCTCTTCCTATGCATCGGCATGTCATAAAAGAACAATTCATGCACACATAATAAAGGCCAATACATAGTATATGTAGTTTCTTGCATGTTTATGTCATTGGAAACATAGAGAGGTGGAGATGTGGCTCCTCTCTCATAATAATTGCAAGTAGGAGCAGCAAGCACATGCATAATATATCTATTAAAATCATCATGTGTAATGGTAAAACATAACCCATCAATGTAATCCTTAATAAGTGCAAACTTCTCCGATATAGTGTAGTTGGGAGAATTCAAAAGGATAATAGGACTATCATGTGTGGGTGCAATAGCAACAATTCCATTCTTAACATAAGGAACTATAGCAAGTTCATCTCCATAAGCATCATTCATATTGGCATCATGGCCATAAGCATAGCAAGCATCAAGTTCATCAAAAAGGGATATTTCAAACGAATCCAAGGGATCATAGCATTCATCCTTCGGTAAGCACGAAGGGAAATTAAACAATGTATGAGTTGAAGAGTTACTTTCATTAGAAGGTGGGCACGGGTAGCTAATCCGCTCTTCCTCCTTTTGTTCTTCGCTCTCCTCCTCATCTTTTTCATCTAATGAGCTCACAGTTTCATCAATTTCTTCTTCCATAGGAGCCTGCAAAATATTAATCTCTTCCAGGGCAGCAAACATTCTCTCAATATGTTCATTAACATGAGCATTGTATTTATAATTTCCATGGCAATATCTAAGTATAGCAAGATTTCATATCTGTAAAGGGCATCATCACAATTTTCATACTTTTCAAACAAAGATTCAATTTCATAAGCACACTTAAAAGCAACAAATTCTTCTATTTGCTCCACATCATAGTAATCATACACACCGTTAGCATAAGAAGCCAAGGTTTCATTATAATTAAATTCACATTGAAAGGGAAGGTGTGGAGCCTCCATCTTAGAGCAACAAGTATAATCATACCTTAAGCATAAATTCCAAGCATACCAATGCAACATTTTAATTTGATCCCGTAAGTGTTTCCCTTTTTGAGACAAGCCATAATCCCTAAAGTATTCTCGGTGATCCAAAGTATCTCCCATTATCAGGTTGAATGGAGATTTATAAGGATTATCAAAGTAGTATTTAATGTTTTGCACATAACCAGTATCGAGGGTTTTAGGAGGTTCCCCATCTCCATGAGTAGCAAGCACAACTAATTTTTTTTGGTGTTTTGTGTTCCATATCCATAACTAAAGATATAAAATAACTTAGAACAGAAAATAAAATCTACATAGAGATAAAGCCAACAAGCGCACACGAGAATATTCACCCCACGCTATTGCTCCCCGACAACGGCGCTAGAAAATTGTCTTGATAACCCACAAGTGTAGGGGATCGTTTGTAGCCTTTTCGATATATAAGAGTGTCGAACCTAACGAGGAGCTAAAGGTAGGATTTATATTCTCTTCAAGTTCTATCGACCACTGATACAACTCTATACACACTAACGTTTGCTTTACCTAGAACAAGAATAAAACTACTTTGCGAGAATAAAACTAGAAGTACTTTGTGAGATAATAAATAGTTAGTTGTTTTAGTAGAGAGCTTTTTGTAGAACAATGAGAAAGATTTGTCCCTAGGCAATTGATATCTAGATCGGTAATCATTATTGTAACTTTATATGAGGGAGAAGCGTAAGCTAACACACTTTCCGTACTTGGATCATATGAACTTATGAATGAAACTCTAGCAAGCATCCGCAACTACTAAAGATCATTAAGGTAAAACCCAACCATATCATTAAGTGTAAAGTCCTCTTTAATCCCATACGCAACAACCTACTTACCCGAGTTTGTGTTTCTGTCGCTCACGCAACCCTGACAGTAAGCAAATTATGAACATATTGCAACACCCTACAGTGGAATCCCACACGTGTGCGCGGCACGGAGGGCACCATAGGACATCACCAAAATAAAACATACAACTCAAACCAATCACGATCATCAATCTACCCATAGGACAAAAGAAATCTACTCAAACATCATAGGATGGCAACACATCATTGGATAATAATATGTGGCATAAAGCACCATGTTTAAGTAGAGATTACAACGGGAAAAGAGAGGTTACACCCTTGCATAGGAGGGGGGAGAAAGTTATTGTTGACGGCAGCGAAGTTGTTGATGTAGATCACCGTCACAATGGTTCCCCCGGTGGCGCTCCAGCACCACCGGGAGAGAGGGGGAGAGAGCCCCCTCCTTCTTCTTCTTGCTTGGCCTTCTCCCTAGATGGGAGAAGGATTCCCCCTCTGGTCCTTGGCCGCCATGGCCCCCGAGGGGCGGGAGCCCCTCTAGATTGGATCTCTCTCTCTCTCTCTCTCTCTCTCTCTCTCTCTCTCTCTCTCTCTCTCTCTGTTTTCTTCTCTGTTTCGCGTCTCTGTTTTCTGGCAGAACACCGTTTCTTAAATATCCGGAGATCCGTAACTCCGACCAGGCTGAAATTTTAACATGATTTTTTCCAAATATAAGCTTCCTTGCGGCCGAAGGACACCCCCAACTGACCTTTGAGGGATCCACAAGCTCACCAGGCACGTCCTAGGGTAGGGGGCACGCCCCTTGAGCTTGTGGGGTATGTGGGACCTTCCTTCTGTTGATTCTTGCGCTAAAAATTCCCATATATTCCATAAAAATTCTCCGTAAAATTTTGTCGCGTTTGGACTTCGTTTGATATGGATTTTCTGAGAAATACAAAAACATGCAAAAAACAGGAACTGCACTGGGCACTAGATTAATATATTAGTCCAAGAAAATCATATAAATGGTTACCAAAAGTATGTAGAAATAGTAGGATAATGGCATGAAACAATAAAAAATTATCGATACGACGGAGACGTATCAATGGCCGCTGGCCGGAGTCGCGATAGTGGTTATGGATCATAAGGGCTTCAGATCGGGAGGGAGCGGCGGTTTTCTTTTTTTTCATTCGAGGGGTCGACGGGTAGGATAGCCGAACGTACACCTCTACGTACGACGTATACATTCCGGCGGGCCACCCTACCATACATACGACAGTGGATATGTTTTGGCAAAGGTCCATATTACCCTTTATACGTCTTTAGAGCAGGGTGTACCAAAGCGGGGCTCCTAAAAATAAAGCTACTTGTACTATTGTGGGGTCTAGTTTGTTTGTTTTTAAATTTTAGAGTTCGATTAGGTCCGGCCACAATTTAACTCATTAGATTTTAAGGTGTTAAGTTTGAGGAGGCATATAATAGCATCTCTAACCTATCCTCTATCCGTTAGAGGAGGATACAGTCGAGTATCTCTAGAGGAGGATAATTATCCTCCTCTAATGATGGCTGGACCTAACTGATCCCCTATATTTAGAAGAAAATATATTTGTATTCTTTTTGCCTAGCCGCATACATTTCAAACAATTACACAGTGCATCATCAATCATTCAAATATTTCAAAATAAACATGCATAACATATAAACCACGAACACACATATAGTTGCACGGATCGAGCAATTCAAATTAGGACATGCAAATGTCATCCAAAAGGCATCACATCGATCAAGTTTGATCCGAATTCACCACAACATAGCATGTTTTATGTCGCGGATCAATCCCAACCAAAGGCATGCTACACGAACTCAAACACCATCCTCACCAAAGAAATCATGATCACCTCTATCATCACCCCCCATCTACACGGCCACCACCACCCGCATCACCACCATCCACACGGCCACCACCACCACCATCCACAATGTTGTTGTAGTACTCGGCAATCCTCCCCCAAAATGGTCCTTTGATTTATCGTTCCAACAGATGCATCAAGGGAGATGTTCATCCAAGCGTAACACAAAGCTACATCTTCATCTTGGGAATAGTTGTGTGTCCTTACTCTTGATGGTGGCTTCACGGTTGATTGTGTCTCCACGAGATCATCAACCTCTTCGGCCTCCTCCACTTTGGTCTCGGTCTCCTCTTCGCTCAAATGCCGAGTCATAGTTGAGATTGTCAAGCCCAAGCATATTCGACTCCTCCAAAGACAACATGAATGCAGTCGCGTTCATCTCCGCACCACGACAACAACAACAACAATCTTCATCACCCTACGGCTGCAAGCAATACCATACAATGCACCGACTGAAATGAAAAGACATTTTTTTTACCTTGATGGCATTCCATCGACCACTTGGCGGCCACGACCCTTGTTGCCGGTAGCGGCGACCGGACGTGCCAGAGAAGTGTCCGTAGGGGCGGTCGGAGACGAAGTCCGAGGCGCCGGACGAGGACAAGGCACCGGAGCCACCTTCTTGTCCTTCTTCTTAGCCACCTCCTCGGCGAGCGCCGACGCGGCCGCCGTCGGCTTCCTTGCTCGCTTGCCAGCAGCTGGAGCAGCAGGACGGCGGCCTGCCATCGCCGGAGATGCAGCGACCTTGCTGCCAACGATGGTTACTGGTGAGGTGGCCTGAAGGAGGTTTTTGGTGCCCAACCTTTTTTTGGTGCGGGCGGCGGCGCGGTGGTCGTTTCTGGCAACGACGCGCTAACGGCAATGGCCGGCAGGGTGGCGGAAGGGTCTTGCCTCTCCATCCCAGCCGGAACCGGGGGCATCGGTGGTGGTTGCGACGAGTAGGGGCGGCGCCAGTGGGAAGGGGTAGCCGCTCGGGCGAGAGGAGGGAAAGAAATTTTATTCCGCGCGGCCAAGGTCAAGTATATTTGAGAGACTTGGCCGAAGTTTTTGGGCAGAGGAGGATAATTTTTCCTCCACTAACGGTTTGGGGTTAGGTCTAATTAGCCGCTTATTATCCTCCACTAAAGGATTATAGGAGATCGGTTAGAGATGCTCTTGGGAATAAAATTATAAGAGATCGGCTAGAGATACTCTCACACCTCAGTTATAATATGATCAATCGCATTTTTGGGTAAAAAAACCACCATAGTTTCCCAAAGAAGAAAAAAGTCACTAGGAAATTTGTCTTATATAAAGAAAAATATTGCAATCTTAAGTGTGATGAACTCATCCCCCGCAAAAAAAAAGTGTGATGAACTCATTATGCCTACGATGATTCTCATCAACATGGATTTTGTTTAGCACGGTTACTCCTCACGCATGTTTAGCACGTTCAGCCAATGCAGGTACACAGCCACGATTATGACGGGGACCGTCAGGGGCACAAGCAAGCAGTAATACCTGGAAAACAATGAAGAGATCAAGTGGAGCAATAACGCGGCAATCTCAAAACGAAAGTGAAGCAGTGCTCCAGGGGCCTTTTTCACTGTTCTGACCTTGTCAGAAAACTTTAACACAAAATGAACTCTCCACGAAATTATTTCACGATCTGACCCTTTTCAAAAACGTCACGGCTTGTGGCGTTACTGCTCTATTTGGAAACGCCAAACCCACCCGCGTTGCTGGCCTGGTCGAGACGATACGTGGCAGGGCAGAAACGCTAGCGTGTGTGGCGTTGCTGGAAACGGCAACGTGTTTGGCGTTGCTGCCCAAACATGAAACGCCAAGGTGTGTGGCGTTTCCATCAACATGTTTACCATTTGCCACTTATCTAAAAGGGAAGCAACATAGGCTGGTTTGGCGTTTTCATATAGAGCAGAAACGCCACGGCTTGTGGCGTTACTAAAAGGGTCAGATCGTGAAATAATTTTGTGAGGAGTTCATTTTATGCTAAAATTTCATGATAAGGTCAGAACAGTGAAAAAGGTATGCTCCAGGTGAGGTGAGAGATATCACTGATGGTACCTGTCGTTTTGAAGGGCGAGCAAGAACCAGTTGTCAGACGGCGCGAGGGCCTTGGACCAGACGGCGACGTAGAGGAAGCCGGCGAGGAGCGTGACGCCGAGCGCGACGAAGGCAGATCCCATTACAAGGTTCGCGGGGAGAGGCATGGCTGACCAGTCCAGCCACGTTTGATCGATCTATCTGAATCTGAAAGAGCAAGAAAGTGAAGAAAGGAAATGTGTCTGGCATTGCGCCGAACAGGTTGGGTGCGTCTAGACAGGGGAGGGAGGGGAGGATGGGCGCAACGCAGCAACAAACCTGGGCGGGGGCGGTCGGAGAGCGGCGGCGGCAGCAACTCGTCGGTCTATCGCTGACGCTCTCGGCCACTAGTGCAGAAAAGAAAAAGGGAATCACCGTCGGCCGCTGCCGCTGCCGCTCCCCAATTCCGAGGACACGCCGGCGGGTGCGGGCCAAGGTATATATAATCTGTCGATCGTCTGCTGCGTTCTTCTATTTCAGATGAAACCCCTGTGTCTAGTGGAGGACTAGTATATACGCGCTATAAACGGTGCCTAGGACAACCGAGCAAAGCGCGTAGCCCAGTTTTCATAGACTAGGTAAAAACAGGACATGATTTGTTCATACTCGAATCATCTGTACATAGGCCAACTCGACAAAACTCATCTCGTTGAGCAAACGATTTAATAACACCGCAGCTCTAGCTCAGCTTGGCTGAACCTGAACCTATAGCTGACACTGGCACAACACATCACACCCTGCACACATAGATAGACATAGGGGGTGCACACCACAGAAACGATGCTCAAGTCATGTACGTGAAGGCTCAGACATTCAAGACACAGCACAACACAATAAGGATCTAAAACTTCATAATTAAAAGGTCCCCTACAGCATGAGCTTCGAGCTTGTCTGACAGCCCTATCTGTAAGCTGCAACTTCGTCCCTAAACAGAGAGATGAGATCGTCAACGCTCATCTTGGAGAGTTCCGACTTATCTCTCACCCTGACGCTGACCTGCAATAGCACGAGCCATCCATCCACATATATAATTCAGAATTTCATATAAGGCATAAATAATGCTTTTATCTACAACAGTGGGTGTGAAGAAGTCAAACCATTTCAGATTCCGCCTCTTTTGGGCCCACGACAAGAATATAGTTGAACTGGGCTAACTGTGCCTCGCATACCTGAAAATGAAACCGGCCATAACGATACATGAACTATTATGTTTTGAGGTCTGCACAAGCTGTATTTACTTAAACTACCAGAGATATAAAGAAAACATGCAGCTGCACAATAAATAAATGCCTAAAAGAGATGGACAGTCCATGAGATCCAACAATAAAACTACTACACCACATAACTGCGACTACCTTTTTGCCACTGAAATGCTGAAATAAATTGTAATTAAAAAAATACTAATAAAGAAAGAAGGAAATAATTCGTGACAAAAGGCGTGGTAGAATTACCTTCTTCTGAATTTTCTTATCAGTCATGTCGATTTCAACATCAAATCCAGCCTTATGTATCTTAGCATGAACCTGGGCAACAGAAGTGGATTGTCATTCAACTCAAAAGAAAAAGAACTCTGCTGATTGATTACCACGAGAACCAGCTAAGACACTGACAAACTGCTAAACAGACTGAATGGAAAAACAGTCACCAACAGATTTCAAACTAACACACAAGGGCCAGTTACCTGTTTTGCATATTCTAGTGAATCAGACGATATAGAGCAAACAATGGCTTGACGAGGGCTTAGCCATAGCGGCCATTTACCACAGTAATGCTCCAAAAGAATGGCAAACATCCTTTCAACCGATCCTAGGATTGCCCTATGTATGATTACAGGCCTCTCAAGCTTGGCTTCCTCCTCTGCTGCGTAAGTCAGCTTGAAGCGAACAGGCAGCGCAAAATCCAGCTGTAACAGGCATTAAAGGTTAGAAAAGAGAATATTCTCTACAGTTTATGCCAACATACAGAAGGACTAGAGAACCTGAAGTGTTGCACACTGAAATTTTCTTTTGAGGGCATCAAACACACCAATATCAATTTTTGGGCCATAGAAAGCGCCATCTCCTTCATTAATCTGCACGCAGACATCTAAGTAAGTAATCTGATTCAAGGTTCAACAAGTAGTCAGGTCCAAGCAGTTTCTTGATATAGTCATATAGCACTTAGAACATTGTTGTGAGATACAGGCTATAGGTAGTGCTCTGATACAAATTGGAATTTCAACCATAATATGAATTAAAAGTTATGCAGATGTGCAAATTAGTAACTCTGAAACTACAAACAACATGTATGCCAGAGTGAAATATGTTGAAGCTCATCAGATACCAATCATTTGTATAAGCATAGCATCATTAAATTGTATTCTACTACCACTGTAGATCATCATAGAGTATAACTTAATTGAGTTAGAAATCAACATTGACAAGCCAAAACATAATAATGTGATCACAGAAAATATTTTTGGGGCATGAAATCAAGGCAGTGGTCGAATGCAGGTATAATTAGAAATTATAGAATAATTTGGTGAAAAGTCCCCCTTTCCTATACTGGAAATAATAGATGCTGAACATCTAGCAGCACAGTGATGCGAACATTAAGGGAAAATGACCCTTAAAGTTACCTCCCATGGCTTCCCAAACTCATCCAAGGCTTCTGTCAGTTGTTGTTCTGCTTTGTTCCAGGTTTCAATATCACCTAAATACTTCTCTGGTCTCTAGAAAAATAATGTAAGATGTCAAGATTATCGGATTAATTAATAATGGACAACAATTATTAGATTTAAATGTTGTAAATATGTAAATTTATTAACTAGGTACATGTAGAAGTAGGATAGGCCAGGTTGCCCAAGTCTTCTAGAAACATAACTATGATAGCAGATAAGATCCACTACAAGTTCAGTAAGCCTATATGTACAAGAAAATTAACTAATCGAATTCCACAAACATAATATGGGAGAAATAAATTAGTGTCTCGACCATCTTGAAATTTAAAAATTATATAATATCTAAAGTTTCAAAGAGTTTATAGATGCTCCCAAAATATAGATAAGTTTGTATGATTACCGTTGATAACTCCAACTCGTAGTTAAACCCAAATATGCCGTAGACATAATTAATGAATTCCAAGACACTCTTAACTTCCCCTTTGATCTGCAACAAAGAAATAACTTCTATTCAAACGTAGGCAGTGATACAAGCAGAGAGAAACATCTAATCTAAATCCAAGCCACAGTGAAATTACTGTCGAAAAAGAGTCATAACAAACACTTGTATGTGGGGAATATGCAAAAGAGCCGGAATTTGCTGGAAATAGCACACACACACACACAGTACAATCTCCACTAAGAAAATTTAACCCCTTTCTTAAATAATACTACACACAGTACATTAGTGTAGTGTGAAAAAACGTCTTATATTATGGGACGGAGGGAGTAGAATATTCTCCCGCAAAAAAACAGAATATTAACAAAAATGCATGGTCTATGTCTACCAAACTTACTTGGCTCTCTCTGCAAAAAATATGGGCATCATCCTGCAGGAATCATATAAAAAATGATTAAATGATGGAGGAAATTAAAATTGTTGAAACTAGCAACTCAAGGGATAGCTTTAGCCTTACCTGTTGGAATCTTCTAACGCGTGTCAAGCCTGAAAGTGCTCCACTAGCCTCGTTTCTGTGAAGAACTCCAAAATCAGCAACGCGCAGTGGCAACTCTGTAGCATTTTCAATCAGGAATTCAGGGTTAACAACGGAGGAGTAAATATACAGCATAATTAAAATTAGGGAAGGAGCTAACCTCTGTAAGAACGAGTCTCATGCTTAAATATTATGCAATGCCCAGGGCAATTCATTGGCTTAAGACCAAACTCCTCTCCGTCGATCTGCACAATAATAAAACCAATAAGCACCCTTAGATACTACAAATACGCCTAACATACACATGCACGCGCACATATAAGTCAACAGAAGTTACAGTTGCATAACAGTCTCTAACTTGATGGTGATATATTCTGTGACTTGTGCAAAACAAATCTCCTGTCACACTTACAATTATGTTATACTTCCACCAATCCATATTACTTGTCGCTGATTTAGTATAACTTTGTACTAAATCAGCGACAATTAATATGGATCGGAGGGAGTAACATTTTACATGCATGTGACGTTATGTGGGCGCAGAACTAGAGAAAAAGAGGCCACCAGGGCGTCACTACTGCAAAAACCCTTATAGCTGCAGCCCGCCCTTTGTATGCAAGTACCAGTGACGGATTACTAGTGACGGGCCGGCCTGCTCATCACTATGGGCATTTTGGGCCCGTTGCTAGTAACCGTTCTGTAGTAGTGCGTTCGCACGAGAGAGTTGATGGTGGCAAGTCGAGCTGGAGATAAGCTGTGGCTTCTATTTTATCCACTTGTGTTCTTTCAGTTAGTAATATGGTTTAATTAGAAACCTCTTATCAAATATTTCAAGAAGTTTCCTCTTATTGAGATAGTTTCCAGATTGTTAGGATCTGGTTTTGACACACCTCTCCCTATGAAGGGACTTGGCCAGATGAATAAAGCAAGCAAGAAAACCCAATATCCATCTCCCAGTTCCTTCCTTTACCCGACACCGCCTTCCATCGAGCACACCTGCAGCAATGTGTTCATACCAGGTGCTTACCTCAAAAACAAACATGTTCTCCTTGTAGTTCGCACTATGCCCAGATTTTTCCCAAAGCTCCATCTTGTGAATATTTGGACTGCCAACCTAACAAATACATAAGGAACATAAGCAAAGGAACATAAACAAATACATGTAACTGTCGATGATCTGAAAAGCTATTTACTACCTAACAAATGCACACTTACCTCTTGGTAGCCTCTGTCCCTGTATTGTTGTCGCAAAAAAGCCAACAATTTGTTAACTATTTTTGTACCATGTGGAAGGAAGAAGCAACTTCCTGGGCTGCACAGGGGTGAGGCTAATCAAAGTTCTAGCTAGCGCATGACCAGTACCCAAAGATGTATAAGGAATGAAAATAGTATAAAAATAAAAATCTAATAGAGAATGCTAACGTACCTAAGTGAATCAAAAAAGAAGAGTTTCTGGGACTCCCCCAATAACCTATGATCGCGCTTCACAGCCTCCTCCATCATATGTTGATATTCCTGCAGATTATCAAGCAATAAAAGTGTATGTAAAACATAACAGGTTTTCATAAAATGAGAGCATAAACATAGTCGTTAGGAATGTATAATCACAATTCAAACAAACAACTTCAGCTTGCTCTCTTATCTTGCACTGTTGACATCTAAAACCAGGTCAAATAACTGCCTACAGTGGTACTGGAATCAGTTTCGGCTTTTGTTACCATGGATGCTGACATGGTGCCACACAAGAAATTGAACACCCACACAAGACAAGAGAAATGGTGGGTGTTTGATAAGTTCGAGGTACTTATTCTGTGTATAGTAACATGTTATATCTGACTTTCCATATCAAGATGGTAGTAGAAATTAGAGAAAATTACACGATGATGTACCTTGAGAAGCTTAGAATCAGGGAAAGAAATTCCATATACTCTCTGCAGGCTCTCACGGTCAGCTTTCCCTCTCCAATATGACGACGAAGCCTAAAATATTTACATGTAAATTCAAATCTGAAATAGTACTAAATCCCATCAAGATGAGAACTTCCCTGAAAAAAGAAGATGGAATTACCTTGAGGCAAGCAAAAGCTTTAACGAAGGAAGTATTGGGGATGTGTGGTCCACGGCATAGGTCAACCAAAGTTCCACATCTATATAATGTAATGGGCTTGTCTTCAGGCAATTCATTGATGATTTCAACCTTAAATTTGTTCTCAGCAAAAAATTCGAGAGCTTCAGCCCTGGAAACCTCTATACGTTCAAATGGCTGCTTTTCCGCGACCGCTCTTCGAGCCCGGTCTTCGATGGGACCAAAATGCGAGCCATTCAGCGTGACATTTTTGTCGTAGTAGGCGTCGTAGTAGAAACCTTCCCCTCTCGTAGTACAAGGACCGATACACAGTTTGCAGCCATACACACGCTCGAGAGCCTGCGTATGTGCATCTTGGATTAGAGAAAAACTTGAATTGAAAATGAAGTATGTTATCATGCTATGTTCATCTGAAGATTGTTTGACAAGGACAAGATTTGAACTGACCTCTCCAAGAATGTGAGCACTCGAGTGCCACAGAGTGTTGCGCCCTTCCTTGCTATCGAAGGTGAGCAAGTTCAGTTCACAGTCATCTTCCAGCGGCCTTGTCATGTCCCACAGTCCTCCGTTCACTTGAGCTATCAAACAGCTAGCTGCCAGCCCGCTTGATATCTCCTTCGCGATGTCCATCGGCGTCGACATCCACTTCTTGCCTTCCTTGACCGTGCCATCAGGCAAAGTTATCCTGAAGCATCGTAGTGAAAAAAAATCATTGATGAAAACACATTAATTGCAGCCACGTGAAGCTGGTGATTGCATTGCACGTGCACTTGAATGTTTAACAAGCCAAACATTGTGTTAGACTTGAATATTTTAGTACAGTATTGGGGCACTACGCAGAGAGCATATGACTTCTTTTTTTCGTAGAGAGGGGTGGATGTTGAGGTTGATAATCATATGATATGTTGATATCCAATCCAAGTGAACCAAAAACCCATAACAGAGGGATCGAGAACTAACTTGATGGGGCTGCCGCCGTTTTCGGCGTGCCGGCGGGCCTGCCTGTCCAGTATCTGCTCGAACAGGCGGACCCGCTTCTCCGTCACCGCCTCCAGGTACGCCTCGTTCAGGAGGATGGTCGGGGGCGGGGGCAGCGGAGTAATGCTACACATACATAGGTTTACAGGGGGTTTACAGGCAGGTGGATTTTGATTGGAGATTAAGGGGATGAGGGGCCCCACCACCATGAAAATCAGGGGGGGAGAGGTTAGTTAAAAAGAAAAAATCCTAGTCAGCGTGTAACTGTGTGTAACTCTTTGTACGTTTAGCATTATTGGGGGCAGCGCCTTCTCTTTCGCGACCATACCCTTCTCTTTCGCGCCCATCGCGGAGGCGGAGCGGTGGAGGAGGCGTTGACTGGCGCAGGTTACGTAGGTTGGGTTTATCGCGTCGCCGTCGCGGATTCAAGCGGGCGGAACCCCTCTGCTAGTTGTTTTGGAAACTCAAACTCGGAAACGATGGAGATGATTTTTTTTTTGGGGGGGGTTGCAGCAAACTGTCCTGGTTCTCGTACAGAGGGGCTTCTTTTACAACGCTACGAAACTTGCGGGCTACTCTAAACTTGCCCGCCACTCTTCCTGCCAAGCTTGACTGCTACAGTGCCATCTTCCGCTTCAGTCGTACTGTATTTGCACCGCATGTCTTTACGAAAAAACAATAATAAGGCCAGTAATAGGCCTGGGTCGACCGATCTCACACCTGACCGGTCGCTGCGCCCATCGTCAGATTGGGCCATCCCGCATCGTTGGATTTTCCAGATCATCTCCTAGCCCGTGCTTGTTCAACGTGCATGAGAAAAAAAACACACACACGCGCGCGCAAGTCACCGCGCGTCGCGTGCGCTCCTAGTGAGGGGCAGCAGCACCCCGCGCGTCGCCGTTCACCGAAGCATCCTACGTTCGTCTCTGTCATCGTCCCTTGGCAAGTGGCAACACACGCGTCGTAGCGTCCCTGCCACCGTCGGTTGCTGCTCACGGGTTGCCGCTCATCGCCGTCCATAGCCTGCGCACCAGGGCGTCGCAGCACCGCCCATCCCGTAGACGTAGCCCCTGCCGCCTACCGTTGCCACTTCATCTTTCTCGTCATTAATTGTCAAAGCACCGCCCATCGCCGGTCGCAACATCACCGGCACTGGGCATCGCGGCTCGTAGCCCCACTCTCGTTGGTTGCCGGGCTTGCTGGATGAACCATCGCAGGTCATAGCATTTTGCTTCGCCGGTTGTAGCTCTAAGGTGTGCCATCCCAGCACCCCGCCTTGCAGGTTGCAGCTGGCCGTGCGTGGCTATCCCAACATCCCGCCGAGCCGGTCGCAATTAGTCACCTTGCAGTTGCCGGTTGCAGCTGTTCGTGAGTGCCATCCCATCCCGCTGAGTTGGTTGCAGCTCGCCACGGAGCCGGCCGGTTGCAGCTGGTCGTCGTGCCACATGGCCCTTGTAGTCGCACCGCGTGACGCCGCTGGTAAAAACCGCCCCATCGCTGCTCGTAGCTCATACCTCACCGCCTCGCGCTGCGGTGGTGGTTTTTTTTTTTTTTTTTGAAAGAAAAACGGTGGTGGTTTTGTGCGGCGACGCTTGCAAGCTGGCCGGCGGAGATGGCTTCGGTGGGTAGCACACATATGCGCTGCTCAAGGGAAGGCAGCCGACGCGCCTGAGTGGTCGCTACAAGGAGATATGTGAGCAGTCATGTTGACCCCACGGAGGACACGCGGCGCAGGGCGAGAGTAGCCGACTCGCGTGTCTTGCAACAATAACTACCCCTGCGCCGCTCCTCAAAAGGGTGACACGGGGGGAGACGAGTGAATTGCAGAAAACCACCACGTTCTAAGTTCCCTTTCGGAATTGCCACCACATTTCTTGCTCGACCAAAAATCCATCGGTTTTCTTACTAATTTTCTCAATAAACACTTATGACCAATTTGGATGGTTTTAATCCGATTTCTGACATATCGGATCCATCTATAAGCGCCGACGTGGCACAAAACAGTCAACACCGTTTGTTGAACGCTAGGTTGGACGGAGGGTCCACCTGTCAGCAGCCTTGTCTTTCCCAAACTTCTCTTTGACGGCATTCCATCGAACAAGTATGGAGCGTGGTCGTGGGCGAGCGGGTCGCAAGGAGGCAGCGACCGGGCTCGTGGCGAAGCTCGTCGGAGGGCGTACTGTCGGGCGAGGCTGGCCACACTAGAGGTGGAGAAAGGCACGAGGGCGTACTGTCGGGCGAGGCCGCGCCTAGGAGGAGTCGTGCGGAGCCGCCGGCCGAGCCATCCGGCATGCAGCGGGAGGAGGAGCAGGCCGCGCCTGGGAGAAGTCGTGCGGAGCCGCCGGCCGAGCCATCCGGCACGCAGCGGGAGCAGCAGCAGGCCGCGCCTGGGAGGAGTCGTGCGGAGCCGCCGGCCGAGCCATCCGACATGCAGCGGGAGGAGCAGCAGGCCGCGCCTGGGAGAAATCGTGCGGAGCCGCCGGCCGAGCCATCCGGCACACAGCGGGAGCAGCAGCAGCAGCCCCGCCTGGGAGGAGTCGTGCGGAGCCTCCGACTGAGCCATCCGACACGCAACGGGAGCAGCAGCAGCAGGCCACACCTGGGAGGAGCGGGTTGCCAGGCCGGAGGGCGCCGCCATGACGCACGTCGCACGTCGGATGGACTCAGCACCGCCGCAGGAGCTCCAGGTGGCGCTGCTCGCCGGAGTGCTAGTCGGCTGAGCTCCTGGCCGGTAATGGGGTGTGTCATGACCCGAGCTAGTAGATCAGGGGATTTGGGGAGAATTCGAGCTAGGGTTTGGATCTAGATCACGGGAGAAAAGAGTATATGCTTCGAATATCCATTCTACTATAAGATACTCCCTCCGTCCCGAAATTCTTGTCGGGCGCCCTGTTCATTGCTAAATTTGCAAAACAAACCTTGCAATTGGAAAAGTGTCTCAAACAGACCCCTCTGCCCCGTCTTCCTCCTTCGCTCGTCGCCCGTGCGTTGCCAGGGCCGGCGCCGCCGGCGCCGGGCAGCTGCGATTCCCTACGGGCGCCGCTGCCGCCGCCGCCCAGATCTGCTTCGCCGAAGCCGTCCAGACCTACGCCGCTGCGACCCCCTCCCGCCGCCCAGACCTATTCTGCGGCTGTCGCCCAGACCTACTCTGCCGCAGCCGCCCAGAACTGCTTCGCCGCATCCGTCCAAACCTGCGCCGCTGCGACCCCCTCCCGCCGCCCAGACATGCTCTGCCGCAGCCGCCAAGACCTGCGCCGCCGCCCAAAACTGCTCTCCCGCGTATCCTCGAGCCCCCGCTGCTGCTTCTCCTCAAGCTCCAGCTACAGCTTCTCCTCGAGCTCCGGCCGCTGCTTCTCCTCGAGCTCCCGCTGGTGGAGTTCTGCTGTCTCCTGTGCTTCTCCCGTGCCCGTGTTGCTGCTCCTCCTCCTCTGCACTCTGAACGTACAGAATAAATTCGATCAGATTCACTGTTAATTTGGGAGCAAATCAAAATAAGACAAGATTGCTGGGATTGCTGGGATGTTTGTTCAGTTTGCCCAGGAGTAGATGGAGTTAGATGGAGCTGTATGAAGCACTGTCAAAATTCAGAATGGTGACTGAATTTTTCAGTTAAGTTTTCAGTAAAGTCAATATAACTGAATTTTCAGTACATATACAGATGAACTTATTTTAAAAATACTCCTGGGCACTGAACACTGTTACTTCCAGCAAGTTTACTGCAAAAAAATACTCCAGCAAGGAGTAATGAATAAATTTGGAATAAATTTTGAGTATGGAGTAAATAACAGTACTGGGCTCTCACCTGACAGTAAATGACAACAAGGAGTATTTTAAATGACAGTAAATTTTGATTATGGACTCTTACCTAATCATCATCTATGGATTTGTTAACAAGCAGAGTTTAATAAATTTAGAATCTGCGCCTGCTCGCCGGCGTCCTTGAGGGCAGTGGCCTGCTGGATTCCACGACGGAAGAACTGAAATTAGCAGCAGTGCAGCAACAGCAAGAACTGAAATTAGCTGCAGCAGTAATTTGTCATACCCTGTGTATTGTCTGTCTAAATGCAAATAAAACTGCAGCAGTAATTTGTTTGTTTGCAAATGCAGTAATACTGTAGTTTACTGTCATACTGTAGTTTGGTGAGTGGTCTATTTATAAAGCTTCAGCGAGTTCTATCCGCATCCAAGACATGACAGCCAGATTGTTGCTCCTTTGCCATCGATTGTATTTGGATGATGTTCATCTTTTAAATGCAACCCTGTATGTAGACTCTAGTGTCTGTCTGTTGGTATGAGAAGCTTCTGTCGATGTCTTTTGTTCCATTCATGATTTGGGGCTGTTTGTCATCTGCAAATCTTTGACTCTTGAACAGCCACTTTATGCACCAGAGTATTAATATGTCCATGAAGAAGCATATGTGATTATGATTGTTGATTGTGTGATTCTGCTTGTTAATTGGGGGCTGTCAGAAGGCAATTTTTTGGCCAACCTTTTGCTGATTTTTTTTAATGCATGGCTGTCTCCTATGATTGGTCATAAGAACTCTGCATTTCTCATGAGGTGTTGCATTTATGCTAATCATTTGCATGTGTGAGTGATGAAACAAAACATTGGTATTTGGGCATTCGTCGAAGAGTCTGAGGCGGTGCGAACGAGTCAGAACAGAGCAAGGGGAACGAGAGTGCTGAAACCAGTAAAAGTAACCAGACCTGTGTCCAGAGATTACCTCATCAATAATTTTATACCAGCAATTCAAGACAAATGGCCTGACGATGATGAGGGAGCAACAATATTCATCCAACAAGATAATGCAAGGCCTCATGTCCTTCCCAATGATGGACCTTTTCGAGAAGTTGTGGAACAAACTGATCTAGACATTCAGTTGATACAACAACCTCCAAACAGCCCCGATTTCAACTGTTTGGACCTTTGCTTCCACAATTCTCTCGAGTCTGTAACCGATTGCAGGTCATAGCACCTGCGGCATTAGGATTCTAAGATTTAGGAGGGGCCTACAAACATACAAGAACTAATACAGGGTGTGGAAGAGGAGTTTGAGAATTATGATCCTCACAAGTTATATAACAGCTTCATCACACTGCAAGCAGTTATGTTTGAAGTTATGAAAGATCAAGGAGGAAATCAATATAAGCTGCCCCACTTGCACAAGGAACGTCTTCAGAATGACGGCAGGGAAATAATCAGTGTATATTGCGACAGTGAGCTAGTTGTTGATACCAGGGCCATTATAGAAGAAATGCAATAGGAAAAGGAAAGGGAAGAGAAGTAGTTATAGAAAGGAAAAGAAGGAAAGTGAATGGAAGTGTATTGGATTGTGTATGTCACGTGTATTGGATTATTGTAATTATTTGAATGTATCGAATTTATTTGGAATTATTTTAATTTATTTCAATTGTTTGGTTTTTTGTGATTATTTGAATTAATTGCTTTTATTTGAATTGTTTGACTTAATTTGGATTTTATTTGAATTAGTTGGAATTATTTGATTTTTTTTGAATTTATGGGCAAATAGTCCAATACTGATTTTTTTACAAACAGGACAAGCAGTACACTTTATGGGCAAACTTATTTGCAATAAGCAGTACACTTTATATTCAGACAGGATACAATACTGATTTTTTACAGACATTTACACTTGCTCTACTAGTTTCAGACATCTTACAATAAGCAGTACACTTGCTCTACTAGTCTCAAACATCTTACAATAAACAGTACACTTGCTCTACTAGTTTCAGACATCTTGCTTGCAATTTGTAAATCACCAAGAACTCTTCTGAGAATCAATGAATTGGTCCGGGCATGACTTCGCGGACCAATTTGCCATCCCCTTCTCATTGGGCTGCATTGGGACGTCCACTGATAGCCCTTTGCTGATCGGCAACCTGGTTGAATCCAGGGCATCCCTTTCCTGGAGGCAAGAACAAAATAAACATCAGTACTTCAGCCAGAACAACACATTAATTGAGGACTACATGATCTTACATGATCTTGTCTACATGATCTTGTCTGAATATTTTCTGGACATATACAATTGAGCTATATAGACATTGTTCTGGCCTATTGATACAAAGTTTTTTTGAACCTGGGCTATGAGGAGTACTTTGTCAGGTTTAGCTTGTTTCAGGATGTCCAATTTAGGAACATTGCTGTGAAATACTCCAAGAACATGGAGTACTTTGGCAGGTTTAGCTTGTTTCAGGAAGTACAGTTTGACAGTTTGACATAAGGCATTATTACTGAAAGCTTGACAGTTTGACAGTTTTCATGTTTAGTCGTGGCTCTACGGATCACAACAGGAAGTACCCCAAGTAGTTCAGTTTACAATATTCAGTGAACTCCTTACAGTTAACACTGTTTTTTTTTCAGTTAACAAGTTTGTTGTAAGCAATTCTGCAGGGCTAATAATTTTATAGTGCAAGGTTCAGTGTTCTTGCAAATTTCTGGACATCCCTTTCCTGGTTCAGTGTTGTAGACAAGATCCTGGTTGAATCAAGATCATCCCTTTCCTTAAATGAGGACTGTAACTACAGAATTTTACAGTCAACACTGTAAAAGTGCAGTACTAACAGAAATTTTACCTAGGATGGAAAGCGCCAGCGTTTCTGGATTTGGCACTCGGGCCTCCTGGCATGTGTGGTGGCCGGAGGTGGATGGATCGTTGCTGCAAGGTGTGGTGCTGGTTAGCTCTTCAGGTGGTGGAGATGGAAGAGAACGAGATGCGCAACTGCAAGCCACAGAGCAGGTCTGTTACAGCGACCTGCCACGCCCATCAATCCATCCATCTACTGGACAGCATACCTGCGGAGGATACGTGCGGGCGAGGAAGACGGCAGGGACGACGCCGCCGTCGGACGGGCAGGGCCAGATCGAAAAAACGCAACCCGTGCTGCTCCAGGACATCGCCGCAGCCGTACTCCTCATTTGAGCTCACAAGGGGGAGCTTTTAGCAGCAAGGTGGTCGGGATCCGGCGTGTATGGCCTCGCCGACGACGGATACAGCCTCGCCGACGCCGTATCCGACGACTTGTCAGCTTTTTTGGATCAAAAGCAGAGCATTTTTGGTGGCGAGACGGAGCACAGCGCGCGGCGGCGGATACCCAGAGCACAGCATGGCAGCGGAGAGCCGGGGCATAGCGCGGCAGCGGCGAACCAGAGCAGAGCGCGGCGGCGGCGGCCCAAAGCAGAGCGCGGCGGGGGCGAGAGCCAGCGAGCAACAGCAAGATGAGACAGATAGAGAGCTTGGACCGCAGGTTGTGTCCCAAAAAGACCAAGGGGTTTTTTGCAAAAATGCCAGTGCGACAAGAATTTCGGGACGGAGGGAGTATATGTTTAAGTGTATACTTGAGTTCAACTCGGAAATGGAGGATGAAAAAAAAAAAAAAGGATGAGTTACAAGCGCTCGGCGCTGGCTCTTATATAGCCCGAGAAGGTAAGAAAGTAAACAGTACGGTAAAAGGTGAAACTGTACAGTAACAGGCAAGCGCAGCGAGCCGTTGGATCTTCGTAGACTTGCCGCATTGTAGCCATTCGTTAACTGAACTTGAAATGCTAAGTAACAGGTTTAGAACCCTGACAAGGTAGCCATGACCGAGGTGATACGTGGCCGAAGCTTAGTGGTAGCCATGGCGTGGTCCTTCGAGGAAGGGAGCAAGGGCTTGGGAGGGTGTGGCCGGCGGAGCAGAGGAGCTCGGGGCCGGCGAGGGGTGACGTTGCAGTGCGCGTTGAGGCGGTGGTGGCGTGAGCTTGTGGCCGGAGACCATGGCTATGCCTGCCGTTGCCATTTCTGTTCCTCAACGCCGGCGAGGCTCTGGTCAACCCTCGGCGACTCTGACACAAACCACCTCGCCTCCATCCCTAGGCCACAAAACGGTCCTCGTAGCTCCAAGAACCGCCGCCATTCACCGGCGAGAACCGCCAGCCATCTGCGCGCAAGCTGTTAGATGGACTGCCAGAAAGAGGAATATGGTGGCAAACTCTGACGGGTGGGTCCCATGTCCAACTTAACGGTCAATGCCGTTTGTATTGACCGTTTTGTGCCACGTCAGCGATTACAAGTTGGACCGGACATGTCAAAAATCGGATTAAAATGGTCCAAATCGATCATAAGTGTTTATTGAAAAAATTCGAAAAACCGATAGATTTTTAGGCCAAGCAAGAAATGTGGTGGCAATTCCAGAACTGAATTTAGAATGTGGTGGTTTTTTGCAATTCACTCGGCAAAAGACCCACCATCGGCGCCTCCCCCTCCTCTCCACCCACTTCCCTCGCTGCTGCCGGATGATGCGGCCGGGCTAAACCCGTTCGACGGACAGCGGAGGTGATAAACCCGTTCGACGGACAGCGGAGGTGAGGCTTCTCCTCTCGGGGCGACGCGGGTGGATCTCTGCGCTTGGGTGGCAGCCTGGCTTGCGGCGCTGGCCTATTCTCGTGCGTGCGATGGTGGCGCGGATCTGGCGCGTGGTGGCGGCGCTGCTGTGGTTTGCGTAGCGGCCGCGCTCTGTGTAGGGAATGCGGTGGTGACTGCTTTCTCGCGGGAAGTGCGGCTCGTATCTGCCCGCTCCGACGGCGTTCGCCGCCCGTGGTTGTGTCCATGGTCTGCGGTTGACGCGGCTGCGTCTCACTGGTTGCAATGCAGCGCCGCGCGGTGGCACGCCAGGCACAGTGGTCTGACAGACCCAATCTGGGCCCGAGTGGGCTGCGGCTTGGCGGCACAGGAGGTGATCGCCTCTCGCCGGTGACCCGCTATGGCTGTGGGTCGTGCAGCGTTTGGCTGGGAGGAGTCCGACGGTGGCGGTGCGAGTAGCCTCTGGGAGGCCAGTCTCCTCGGTGCCTGGTAATTGTTTCAACGTGGGCAAATGCTATCAGACAAGAACAACATCTTCCTTTGCACGCTTCAAAGAGGCGGACAATTTTCGTGTTTTGACTCTTTTCGAAAAATTAGTTCAGATCTGACCCTGCTTTAATTTTTTTTCGAAATCTGACCCTTTTCCTACCGCCAAGGTCAATGACGGTAGAGTAAACCAGCCTATCGCCGAGGCCCTTGGCGATAGACAACTTATCCACGTCAGCGCGGTGCGGCCCTACCGTCAAACAGGCTGGCAGTAGCCTGTGCAACCCTATCGTCAAGGTGCCCGGCGGTAGATGCGTGCAAGTACTGTATTTGATACTCACAAATTTTTTACGGTAGGGCGTGCACCCCTACCTTGGCGGTAGGCTAGTTTACCCTACCGCCATTGACCTCGGCGGTAGGAAAAGGGTCAGATCCTGAAATTTTTTCAAAGCAGGGTCAGATCTGGACTAACTTTCACACAAGGGTCAAAACACCAAAATCAACCCCCAGAGGCATTCCGTGACCGCACAAAGACCTACATCATGTACACACAACACAACAACCACACTGTACATATCCCTTTGCACATTCATCCAACAGCCTTCCTGCATGTCAAAAAAAAAAAAAAAAACAGCCTGCCTGGGTTTCATACCACCGTCGAGGACAAGGTGCTCCTGCCGTTGCGGTTCAATCACAGCAAGCAATGCTCCACGGCGTTCGCCTCGTGCAAACGAGGCGAGGATTTACGCGAGCCTTAGGGCCATTTCTTGTAGGAGGGCTCTCTTCTGCGACGCCGTGATCACTTGACTGGTCTCGGCATGTTCAAGCACATCCGTGACGATCGCGGTGGCATGGCCAAGCGACGACTCGATTGCTCGCTTTAGCATGAAAGCCTGAACGACATGAGCACAGAGGCAGAGTTAGAAAAAGCAGAGCAGTTTCCAAATCATCATAGTCGCAGACTGGCAGTTCCGGACCTGCCCATGATGGGATATCTTCAGCGTGCACGAGTGCTGGACCCAAGGTTCCCCGTCCACCTGAACCGGGAAAGGAGCAGAGAACTGTAGCTTGATCGATTGGCCCTGAGCGATCCTCCGCGCACGAGAAAGCCCAACCTGATAAATCCAAGTATGTTGTTGTTTATCCTCCAGCGTTTTGTTTATTCGTCGGAAATGTTATACGCTACTGCTCGCTTACCTGAAGTGTCCCCAGGTGCCAAGTTCCACTGATGCTAACTACTTCAAGCATCTTGTCATGGATTGACTGTGGGTCAAAGTTGTCGAGATTCTCCTCCTCGTTTTGCCACAAGTCAACCCCTCCCATATAGCTTGGGATGTTCGCGATGAGGACACCTTCTGAATCCTGAAACATTCACATGCATTAGCATGATAGATAGTGGTGGTACGCATAATAATCACAAGATTCATCTTGTTAAACCTCTGGTATATCGATCTCAGCTCCATCAACCTCTAGCCTAACTTGCCAAGGTAGGTCTGCGAATGTCCTATCGATGATACTCTTTGCACCTTCCCTTGCATACAGCACCTTGTTTAGGAACTGAAACACAGAAGAGAAATATTACTACATGCGTAACGAAAACGACCTTGTAAAATGAGAAGAGCTCAAGGCACACTGTTTGGTTTTGTTAAGATAATACTACACCAATACGTTTAAACACCGAAAGAGGACAATGTAAACGTCCTGGTCAGCTGTTTTCATGTATGAGACTGATACATGAGGTGGAGAAACTACCTGACTGTAGAACTTGTCTGGATTTTCCTCGCGGAAATTATGAATGTCAAGTGCAACCTTTGCATCACAACCGATACCTGTCAGTCACCATGGAAAGATAAGTTCCGTGGATAACTGCGCAGACAAAGCAAATATCCATACCTACCTAGATAGTTATTCATGTACTTCACCAGAAGCACACTCTTTGCTTGCTTATCTTCTACTGTAACCTTCCATCTGTCTAGAATGGTGACTGCCGCATGCTCTATGTCGTGTAGAACCGTGCAGAGCCCCCCTTGCTTCTCAACGGCACGAAGGCCACCTCCCCATGATAAAACCCTTGAAAGATCATTGCCAGTGCCAGCTGGAAGAATCGCAACAGGCGGAGGTGATGCATAATTTTGCCTATCTATTGCATCTAGAACCCAACCAACAGTACCATCGCCGCCACACACAAGGATTCTAAAATGTGGTACCTTTCGGAACAACGACAATCCTGCCTCTGGCCCTTGTGATGAACTCAACTCAAACACCTAAATAAAATAAATACATCACATTAGCCACAAAAGGAAATGACAACGATCTGAACAAAATTTGCTAAGTCAGTTGTGCGATTAATATATGACATCACAAATATGGATTTCCTGTCAAGAAATAGCATATGGACGAGTTAAAGGATAGAAGTACCGAATATGTGACGCAGTTACTGTATTCTACACTAAAAACCACATGGTTCACACATATAGGAAAACAACAGGTTGATGATAATGTTCACTAATAAAATGTAATGACTATGGCATAGACCTGCACAGGGTTCAAAAGGAAATGTAGCCGGTGCTTGAGAGAATCTCCACGCTGAGCTCCACTTCTCTTGTTGATAAATACTAGAAGAGGTCTGGCATCAGCAGGCAGGTCAGTCAACACATACTTGAGTTTGGCTCCTCCTGTGTCATCATTATGGAGTCTTCTCGGTTCTGATACGACCTCTTTACAATCGCTCTCGCTACTATCATGTTCATTCTCAGAATGCCTCTGAACACTGCCAACACTTGTTTTTAATTCCTTGGCCCTCTGATTAGAATATGGTGCGGTATCGCTTGATGAATCATCGTTGCTCTCACCAGCCATAGAGTCAGAAGACAATCTGTTATCATATTTATGCCTTTTACCTCGGTTCCTAAGGTGTCCCCGCACGGTGGATGCAAGCTCATTTGCACCTTGAGTTATAGAACTTAAAATCCCACCAGGCTTGTTCTTGGCCCCGACGAAAAGTGGGGAAAGAATTAGGCGTCTGAATGGACCGAGGTCGCAAACATCGCCTGTCTCAGTAGACATGCTTGAGTGGCAATCGACATGCACCAGCCGTTGGCACCACATGCAGCAATATATTGGACCTCCAAGAAAAGACCCATTGCATGGCTCCTCACAGTAGCTACAATACTGAGCTTCTTCAGGCTGGTCAGCTATATCGGTCCACAGCACGGTCCATTGATGGACTACATGCTTCCAACCCAACAATGAGACACATTTGCAGTCCCTCTGAGAGTTTGAAGAGCAGATCGTGTGCGCAGCGGCACCGCAAACATCACAGCGGTGAACCATGTTCTCTGATGTTATCACCGTCCCAAGGGGCTGAGCAGGTGTAATAGATTCTAGGCACACACAGCACCTCAGTCCTTTTGCACGAAGTAGAGATTCTGCAGACCATATATGTTCAGCAGTAGGGACCTTTTGATTTCTTTCGAAGTTTCTCCTTTTCGATCTGGCAATCACTTTCATCCAGCTTACACTGATCTTTCGCCTCCACAGCGAGAAAAGGTACAAAAATATCAAAAGACTGAGTATACCGACAGTGAGGTATGCAGCAATGGGGATCCAGAATTCTGATGGTTTAGGAGATTCACTGTACAAACTGAACATAAACATGTTAAATTGATCCTTCAACCGGTCCATTCTTGACGCTGATGGCCCAATTGAATTAGAACCTTGAGCTGAGGACGGACATCATGACAAGAAACTACATCCTTTTAACAATGACAACATCCTCCTTGATTTGAGCGAAATGGTCAATCATTTAACCTTGCAAATGCTTAATAAACTCTCAAAGTATGATCTGCAATCAGAACAGAATTAATCAACATACGGCAGTAAGATAATGCTAGAATCGGTCGACGCTTGCATTTTAGAACCATTAACATGTACAAATATCATGAAAGCAAAGTATGTGTAGACTCACAGGTTATTAGCTAACTGAGAAATATGCTCGGTGGGTAGAATACAAATTTATGAATGCAAACCTCAGTCTTACAAAATATCTCGATAAGCTCATAGATGGTTACAGTAAGACTAAGAGAACAATTTAATCACAAACGTTAAGATATTTACAAATGCACGTCCATCGCAAGTGAAGCACATCGCAAGACATGTGTTAATTTAGAAGTGTTGAGTGTGGAGAACAGATTGACTAAAATAAAAGTTCCAAAAAATGACCAAATTACCTTGTACTCCCTCTGTAAAGAACGCTCTTATATTTCTTTACATAGGGAGTTTCAGTTATTTCCTAGTTCCACTTTTTAACTAATTAGTGCAACGTTTTTATCTAAATAACTAACGTTCACCTACGTTTTTCTTTTCTTTGCAGAGATTGAGGAGAAAATTGGAAACTGCTGATTTTGGGCAGACCTTTAGTGTCATTTTCAGCTCACTTAATCGACTTACCGATTAGCTGATAAACTGATACTTTTCCAATAAACAAAGAACTGTGCTAAATTAACAGTAATACGATCAAGTATGCCCTGCACAAAAAAGGAAAAAAAATCAGCTTATTTTTCTGAACAGGATAACTCCAAACAATCAGGAAAGCTCTGTTCGTATTTTTGCATGAACTGGGTTTTTTTTCTTTTTTTGCGGGAACTGGACTCAATACTTCACGACGTCTCCCCTCCGGAAAGCTCTGTTGGTATTTTTGCATGAACTGGACTCTGAAGGGAATAAAACAAATCGGGTTCGACCTTGCAATTAGAGGGAGGGGGGAAAAGCTTAAGCTCAGGTTCGCGGAAATAAAATTAGGACGGCAAATCTGTACGAGATTTCCGCAAGAACTGACGATGGCTTCCCTAGGAAAAAGTAGGAAACCGATACCAAAGCCCGTATCCACTTACTCCATGAATCAGGCGAGAAGCTCCGACCCTCGCCCCCAACCCAATTTGCCCTCGAGCCGCCGCCGCCGCACCCCGACGTAAGAAACTCAATACTTCACGGCGTCTCCCCTCCGGACTCCATGGCGTGTTTCTTTCTTTTCTCTCTGCCAACTCAAGAAGACCGGCAAGGAACCGCAGACGAATAGAAAAGCAAAGAGAATCTGGCAGAGGAAGAAGAGGCGGGTGCTGACACGTGTCGCTCCAGAAGGCCACGTATGCCGGACACGGCAGGTCCGCTGCGCGGGTGCTGCTCCACTGTGCGCATCGCGTATCGATCGGCATGTCGGCAGCGCCGGAAAAAAAATCGGCGAGACCGGGTCTCTTTTCCCATCTAGTGAGACATCACTGAGACGACGACACATGTTTAGGGCATCTCAAAGCAGGCCCTCGCAACGCCCGCAATACGTCCGGTTCATGCTGTCAGGATGCATTTTGCCATCCAATATGGACCGTATCCATGGACACATCAATGTGTCTGTTTTCCCACACCCGGAGCTCGCGTTTCCGTTCATTTCCGTTGCTTTCATTTGCTCTGCATCCGCTTTCCTCCTTGACGGACGTCGACTGTAGCACCCTGGCCACCTGTCAAACTCTTGTCGGACCTCCGCCACTCCACCCGATCGCCATGCCGCTCAGGGCCGGCCCTGAGGGGGGGGAGGGGCGGCCGCCCTGGGCCCCCAAAATCCAGGGGGCCTCCCCAAGTATGCACAAGCCCATGGCCCAGATAAGCTAGCAGCTAGGCAGGATATCGTGTTGCTTTTGTTTTTTAACACTTGTTTCCCTTTTAATCGCTACAATTTCTGTTGACTCTACGATCCCTAATTCCCTAGTCTAGTATTCGACTGGGCACCTAGCGCTTCGATCGCGAGTCACCAGGCACCAACGTGAACGATCTCCGATCTCCAGACTCTGGTCTCTAGGGGCGCGTTTGGTTGCTCGCATCACTTTTTGTCACTTTGCATATTTGTCCCAAGTGAACCTGGTTAAGCTAATGCAGGCAAAAAACAAACATATGCATATTGTTTGGTTGCCTGCATCCCCTCTCCCTACATCATAGCAATAACTCTACGCACCATGTTTGGTTGCTCGCATTGGTTGTGCTCATACTAATGCACGGTGTTTGGTTGCATCCGAGCATAGAGTTGTAGTCACCTTGTACCCTACGTGGTGAGCTTACCCGCTACAACACCTTACACACGATCACACCGATCACACCAACAAAACAACACTACAATCACGATGAACTGAACGAAGATGATGAAGTTCTTCAGCCCAAGTGTCGATCTGCCTTGCCAAGTTCAACATTGCATGCCTGCTTGAGCACGGCCTTGGAGTAAGTATCCTCTGCCGCCTGCCTAGTCTTAAACCCTCTGTGGCACCTGTTCTTGAAACCTAACACTTGTGCATTGCATGCTTCCCATGAACTGTAAACCCCTGGAGCCCTCCCGTTGAACACCACATACCACTTATCCTAGCACTAAGGCAGAAGAGCAGCAGATCAAGCAACAAGCAATGGAGCAGACTGTTGGGATCTACGGTAGGGTGCGTCGACTGCAAATTAAAATTTCCTACCCGCAGAACATCCAGGAACATGCTACCAGAGATAGATCACAAATCGTTACCACTAGACGCGCAGTGCCGTGCAGCGGAAGTAGAGTTGGGGCAGCGCGTCTCCAGAGTCGTCTCCTCCTCGTCGATCGCCCACGTACCCGATCGGATCCCACGAACAGGTTGTTGGTGCAATGATTTGCCTCCTTATGTTTGGAAGATTGTTGACATAAACAGTAAGAGACTAATGTGTTTGCTAGTGCACACAGAGTAACAGGTCCCTGAAGTCATGAGGAGTTTGATATAAACTCCGAAGGATATGCCTTGCGTGGCAGCGAGCATTATCCATGAAGCTTATGCTATGAAGAGTGACCCCTAAAATTGCTGACGTAGAACAATTGGGTTGGTGGCATCCGAAGAAAGTGACTCACTACAAAAAAAAACACTTCCGTGATGATACGTCTTTATCACAGTAGGTCATGTTTTTTGTCATGCATGTACATCCATGACGATTTTATGACAGAATCAAGATAGTCATACATGTGCTGTCGTAGAAGTGTTCCATGACAATACTGAAATTATCATCACGGAAGTGTCCACTTCCATGACGATAAATGTCGCGTCATGGAAGTGTTTTCGTCAAGGGTGACCGACACATGGCTTCCACCGTAACGGGTCGCCGTTAAGCTATCGGGTCTGGTTTTGGATCCGATAACCCATTAACAGCCCTGACCAATGGCGATTTTCCACGTGTAAAATTCTCATTCGCCAACGGATCCACGTGTCAGCTCGATGTCGCGACAGATGTCATCCATCCTATGGACGAGACACGCCTATGGAACAGTGACACATGGCACGGCCCAACAGTGGCCCATTTAGGTTAAAAGGGCCGGCCCAGTCAAAGTTAGCGGGCTGGCCCATTAACGGCCTGGTTGCACACGGTCCATTTGCAGGTAAGGCCCGTTTGAATAGTGTCAAATCGGCCCGTCACCGGCCCGTTGTGGATTTCTCATCATTGCGGCCCATGGTCACTTCTGGCCCGTTAACAGTTCGCTTTGTATTTGGGCCCAATTACGGCCCGGTGTGTTTCCGACCTGTTTAAGGTCCTGCTACATTTGGGCCCATATGTGGCCCTACGAAACTTTCTGCCCATAAACAGACCGTGATGGAACTGGACCATTTTCGGCCCGGTCTGACTTTCGGCCTGTTAGCAGTCGACGCAACCCATGGGCCATATGTAGGCCGACGTCACTTCGGGCCTATTAACGGCCCATATCCTCGTTGACACAAATCCAGCCCGCCAGCACTTTCGGCCTGTTAAAGGCCCGTGTAGTAGGTCGGTGCAATTACGGCCCGTGCTGACTTTCGGCCTGTTAACGGCCGACGCAACCCATGGGCCATATGTAGCCCGACGTCACTTCGGGCCTATTAACGGCTCATATTCTCGATGACACAAATCCAGCCCGCCAGCACTTTCGGCTTGTTAAAGGCCCGTGTAGTAGGTCGGTGCAATTACGGCCCGTGCTGACTTTCGGCCTGTTAATGATCCGCCATGTAAATGGGCCACCTTGGGCTGAGCTAAATTTCGGCCTGCTAATGACCAGTGGGATATTTGGCACATTTTAGGCCCAATCATCTTTCGGCCTGCTACAAGCCCTAGGAATATACTGGCCCAATGAAGGCCCAATCTGCGATTCGGCCTGTTAACGACCCGTGTCATTTATGGGCCAAATAAGGCCTGCGTGATATTTAGACATGTTAATGGCCCGTTAATACAATAGGCTCATATTATGTTTAGGCCTGTTAATGGCTCACTATGGTCACGGGCCTACCAATGGAATGATCAAAAATAAGAAGAGCTTACGCTGATTTTGGCCCAGTTATTTTCTATGGGATAAATACGGAATACGGCCCGTAATCATTTTTAGCTCCATTCTAGTTGTGGGCCGGACGAATATTGGCCCTTTGGGCTCCTACGATGCTTTCGGCCTAAAGGAGACCGATGATGCCGAATACATTACTATGAATAAACCTACACTATACAAAAATAGCTTGCTAATCTCTACGGCCTTTGGCAGCAGGATAAATGTTGTATCGCAACAAAATAAATTACAGCCATACAACAAAAGGCCTGTTGGCATAAAAGTTTACAGTCCTTGCAGATAAATGCACCAAGAGATGTATAGAAGCATAGATCATTTGAGCAGAGTGGTAATGTTTCAAGCTGTAGAATCTGATGGAGCAGCATGACCTTCCCCTTTTTTGCGCCATTCCTCTTGAACAACGAAGCAAATGTCCGATAGTCTGGTTTCAAAACCATTCATATCTTGACGACATTTGTCAACCACTATTCTTGTTTCAGAAACGACCTCCATTAGGGATTGGACTTGTGTCTGGAGCATAGATATATCACTCTCTCTAGCCGGAGGATTTTGTTCAGTAGGCGGTTTAGACGAGGTTACCTTAACAACCAACCCAGAATTACTCAGGAAGGTGCTTTTTGCACTGTTAGTGGAGAGATACTGACGCACAGCAGCAAGAGGTGACATTGTGCCTGTGGTAGCCTAATCACCTTCAGGAGGTTGTGGCTGTTCAAGAATTTTGTATTAGTGTATCAGATAAGAAGTTACTAATGAGACATACATAACTTATTTTGGTGAACCACTGTAATACTTTAGCATGTATTTTAGTGGTAAGTACATAATAAAATCACGTTCGGAACATATGTCCATGTAGCATGCCTAATGTATTGTCTATTTCCTCACATTTATTGACATCTATCTAAGGATAAAGAGACACGGTTTAAAATACGGAACATAGTGTGACATCATTCATATCACGGGCAAACGGATATTAAACAACCAGGCTATTGTATCATTGTGTGGACACGTGAACATCAACTAGATTACAGATCAAGACCAAAAGAATATCCTTCCTTTCTTTTAATTTAAACCGTGTAAGGTGAAATGATACGTTAAGACAACTGTGTATAAAAGTGAACAGAGTAACTGACATTGGCTGCAAACCAAGCAGTTAAATGAACATGTCACAGTAACAAGCAGTTCAAAGGCATGAGGAGTAAGGACTTACAACAGCGGCTTGAGCTGGTGTAGTCATGCCCTTCATCTTGCTGGTGTGACAATCCTTGAAGATTTGCACTGCATTCGGTTCAGGTTCTTTTTGGTCCACACGGGCTTTCCTCTGTATTTGGAACAAGTCAATATAGATACGATAATATGGCACAACAAAAAGGAGGAAATAGCAGCTATTTACAAGAGCCTCACAGTGTGCAATATAGCTACGAGATCCTGTTGTCTGTTGGAATTTCACTTTAGAACGATTGGTCTTGTTCTTCAAACAGTTAGCCTAGAAGAAGATAGACTTGTAAGGCACATACGTAAATACGAGTTCAATATGTGATCTGATCACATACATATACCCTACCTGATACATCGGATCAGACCAGTGTTTAACAAGGGCTATCCAGTCTTCGTCCGTAATATATTCTACTGGAGATGTTTGGGCGATTTCATTGTTAGCCTTGCCTTCAAAGTGAGTTTTTCTAAGGTGATACGATACTGTCGCAGAGCAGGCTGAAAAACATGAGTGCATGCTTGTTTGGTTGCATCATCTTTCGGATCCAACTTGAACCTCATCTGTTGAAAAAAGAATGGGAGTCTCATTAGGAGCAACCTAGAAAGTATGGGACAGAGCAAGACAATATTACAAATTGTGATGAATAACATTACTTACGGATAAATGGTCAAGGAAGGTGTTAAACTGGGTTTCGTCTTTGTCATTCCTATATTGGATCCATGTTGGCAGGATACGTGCATGACACCTAATGGCAATGGCTGCCTCTGATACTAACTTGGCTGACTCTATAGCATCACGTGGCCTTTTTAAACCTGCCTCAAAATGGATCTCCATTCTTCCTCCTTTATATTTTGTTAACCTGTCAAGCATTATCCCTGATGTCTGTTTCCTCTTGCGCCGAGGTGCTAGTTCAACAACGAATATGGAAATTGTTAGTGCACATCAAACTGTGAGAGTATATATAAAGGAGCAAGCAACTGCAACTTGACTCGGTCACGTACCGTCTTGGTGTTCATGCTCATGAGGTTCATATGATCTTGCCAAGTCCTGTAGTGTCAGCAGTGCTTCAGAAGTAGTGTTAGGTGGGAAGGAAGCTTGAGAACATGTCACTTGCGGAGCATTCGAACGAGTAACTCGTTGAGATGTCGGTACTGTGGAAGGAGGTGCTGCAGCTGGTGGGGCAGGGGATACTGTGTTTGTAGATTTAGCCGGCGGACTTTGACCTTCTACTGCACTGTAAGTACCAGCAGAATCTCGAGGGAAGCTCCTTTTCCGTTGCACCCAACGACTAACAACATCCCCTACCATACTCTTTTCCTTGCTCTTTTTTGACTTTGCCATGTCAAGCCGTACCCACAGCACAAAAGAATAAAATTCGCTCTTCAGAACTCATTGATGCATGATACAGACGAGAAATACTTTGATGTAAGACAACCGTATGAGGAGGATGGAATATGTACGAAAACAGGACGGCATGATATATTCACACCTATGACGTGTCAACTAAGCAGAAGGATTTTCAAGAAATTAGAAGCAATGCAAGCTAGACACCATATGAAAGATGCAACCAATATCACTCTGCCATGTTAAAAGTGTCTCGTCATAAGTGGAATTTCGAAAAAAATAGGAGCAGTACAATCTAGAAATCTATGCAAGATGCAACCAATATCACACTACCAAGTTAAAGGTGTCTCATCGTAAGTGATTGATGCAGGATACACAACAGCAGTACTTTGATGTAAGAACATGGTGTGATAGACAGATGCAGTGTATTCTAGATACAGAAAGGCATGTCATATTCACATGTATAACGTATAAACTCACCAGCTACAATTTAATCAAATTAGAAGAAATACAGGCTATACATCATATGCAACATGCAACCAATTATCACACTGTCAAGTTAGAGAAAGCACCTGCGATGGTGGAGTAGGGGAGATGGAGTCATCATATAGACTTGGAACTTCAACTGCAGTAGCAGTAGCAGTGGCAAATCTAGAGAGCCTCCGTTTGCGTTGGTCCGGAGGAGTACCAACATCCCCTAACTTACTATTTTCCTTCCTCTATTTTGATATTGCCTTCTGAAGTTAAAACCGCAAGAAAAGGAATAAAATTAGCTCTGCATAACTCATTGATGCATGATACAGACGAATACTACTTTGATGTAAGGCAAGCGCATGATAGGAGGACGGAGTATGTACGGAAAAAAGGACAGCATTGCATATTCACACCAATGATAGGAGGATGGAATATGTATGAAAAACACTAAGCAGAAGACATTTCAACAAATTAGAAGAAATGAAAGCTAGGCACCATATGAACATGCAACCAATATCACTCTTAAAAGTGTCTCGTCATAAGTGCCATTTCAACAAATTAGAAGCAGTACAAGCTAGAAGACAATGCAAGATGCAACGTATATCACACTCCCAAGTTAAATGTGTCTTATGGTAAGTGATTATTGCAGGATACACAACAGTACTTTGATGTAAGAACATGGTGTGATAGACAGATTTAGTATGTTCTAGAAACAGGAACACGTGTCATATTCACAAGTATAATGTGTAAACAAAGCAGATGCAAATCAACAAAATTAGAAGCAATACAAACTAGACATCATACGCAACATGCAACCACATATAACAGTGCCAAGTTAGAGCAAGCACCTGTGATGGTGGAGTAGGGGAGATGTGTTCATCATCTACACAACTACATTGATTGTCAGGCCTGCGTTGTCTTGCGAATCTTGTTGGGAGGATGGCTGAGTAGAATCTGTAGAGACCCTCTGTTTCAGTTGCTCGGAAGGACCACCATCATCCACTACCTTACTAATTTCCTTCGGTTGTATTGATTTTGCATTGTGAAGTCAAACCGACAAGAAAAAGGAATAAAATTCGCTCTTCATAACTCATTTATGAATGAATGACCGACGAACAATACTTTGATGTAAGGCAAACACATGATACGAGGATAGAATATGTACGAAAACAGGACCGCATGACATATTCACACTTATGATGTGTCAAAGCAGAAGGATTTTCACGAAATTAGAAGCAATGCAAGCTAGACACCATATGAAAGATGCAACAAATATCACTCTGCCAAGTTAAAAGTGTCTCGTCATAAGTGGAATTTAAAAAAAAATAGAAGCAGTACAAGCTAGAAATCAATGCAAGATGCAACCAATATCACACTGCCCAGTTAAAGGTGTCTCATCGTAAGTGATTGATGCAGGATACACAACAGCAGTACTTTGATGTAAGAACATGGTGTGATAGACAGATGCAGTGTATTCTAGATACAGAAAGGCATGTCATATTCACATGTATAACGTATAAACTCACCAGCTGCAATTTAATCAAATTAGAAGAAATACAAGCTATACACCATATGCAACATGCAACCAATTATCACACTGTCAAGTTAGAGCAAGCACCTGCGATGTTGGAGTAGGGGAGATGGAGTCATCATATAGACTTGGAACTTCAACTGCAGTAGCAGTGGCAGTGGCAAATATGGAGAGCCTCCGTTTGCATTGGTCCGGAGGACCACCAACATCCCTAACTTACTCTTTTCCTTCCTCTTTTTTGATATTGCCTTCTGAAGTCAAAACCACAAGAAAAGGAATAAAATTGGCTCTGCATAACTCATTGATGCATGATATAGACGAAGACTACTTTGATGTAAGGCAAGCGCATGATAGGTGGTCGGAGTATGTGCGAGAAAAAGGACAGCATTGCATATTCACACCTATGATAGGAGGATGGAATATGTATGAAAAACACTAAGCAGAAGACATTTCAACAAATTAGAAGAAATGAAAGCTAGGCACCATATGAACATGCAACTAATATCACTCTAAAAAGTGTTCGTCATAAGTGCCATTTCAACAAATTAGAAGCAGTGCAAGCTAGAAGACAATGCAAGATGCAACGTATATCACACTCCCAAGTAAAATGTGTCTTATGGTAAGTGATTGTTGCAGGATACACAACAGTACTTTGATGTAAGAACATGGTGTGATAGACAGATTTAGTATGTTCTAGAAATAGGAACACGTGTCATATTCATAAGTATAATGTGTAAACTAAGCAGATGCAAATCAACAAAATTAGAAGCAATACAAACTAGACATCATACGCAGCATGCAAACACATATAACAGTGCCAAGTTAGAGCAAGCACTTGTGATGGTGGAGTAGGGGAGATGTGTTCATCATTTACACAACCACGTTGACTCTCAGGCCTGCGTTGTCTTGCGAATCTAGTTGAGAGGATGGCTGAGTAGAATCTGTAGAGACCCTCTGTTTTAGTTGCTCGGAAGGACCACCATCATCCACTGCCTTACTAATTTCCTTCCGCTGTATTGATTTTGCATTGCGAAGTCAAACCGACAAGAAAAAGGAATAAAATCCGCTCTTCATAACTCATTCATGAATGAATGACTGACGAACAATACTTTGATGTAAGGCAAACACATGATACGAGGATGGAATATGTACGAAAACAGGGCCGCATGACATATTCACACCTATGATGTGTCAAAGCAGAAGGATTTTCAAGAAATTAGAAGCAATCCAAGCTAGACACCATATGAAAGATGCAACCAATATCACTCTGCCAAGTTAAAAGTGTCTCGTCATAAGTGGAATTTAAAAAAAAATAGAAGCAGTACAAGCTAGAAATCAATGCAAGATGCAACCAATATCACACTGCCCAGTTAAAGGTGTCTCATCGTAAGTGATTGATGCAGGATACACAACAGCAGTACTTTGATGTAAGAACATGGTGTGATAGACAGATGCAGTGTATTCTAGATACAGAAAGGCATGTCATATTCACATGTATAACGTATAAACTCACCAGCTGCAATTTAATCAAATTAGAAGAAATACAAGCTATACACCATATGCAACATGCAACCAATTATCACACTGTCAAGTTAGAGCAAGCACCTGCGATGTTGGAGTAGGGGAGATGGAGTCATCATATAGACTTGGAACTTCAACTGCAGTAGCAGTGGCAGTGGCAAATATGGAGAGCCTCCGTTTGCATTGGTCCGGAGGACCACCAACATCCCTAACTTACTCTTTTCCTTCCTCTTTTTTGATATTGCCTTCTGAAGTCAAAACCACAAGAAAAGGAATAAAATTGGCTCTGCATAACTCATTGATGCATGATATAGACGAAGACTACTTTGATGTAAGGCAAGCGCATGATAGGTGGTCGGAGTATGTGCGAGAAAAAGGACAGCATTGCATATTCACACCTATGATAGGAGGATGGAATATGTATGAAAAACACTAAGCAGAAGACATTTCAACAAATTAGAAGAAATGAAAGCTAGGCACCATATGAACATGCAACTAATATCACTCTAAAAAGTGTTCGTCATAAGTGCCATTTCAACAAATTAGAAGCAGTGCAAGCTAGAAGACAATGCAAGATGCAACGTATATCACACTCCCAAGTAAAATGTGTCTTATGGTAAGTGATTGTTGCAGGATACACAACAGTACTTTGATGTAAGAACATGGTGTGATAGACAGATTTAGTATGTTCTAGAAATAGGAACACGTGTCATATTCATAAGTATAATGTGTAAACTAAGCAGATGCAAATCAACAAAATTAGAAGCAATACAAACTAGACATCATACGCAGCATGCAAACACATATAACAGTGCCAAGTTAGAGCAAGCACTTGTGATGGTGGAGTAGGGGAGATGTGTTCATCATTTACACAACCACGTTGACTCTCAGGCCTGCGTTGTCTTGCGAATCTAGTTGAGAGGATGGCTGAGTAGAATCTGTAGAGACCCTCTGTTTTAGTTGCTCGGAAGGACCACCATCATCCACTGCCTTACTAATTTCCTTCCGCTGTATTGATTTTGCATTGCGAAGTCAAACCGACAAGAAAAAGGAATAAAATCCGCTCTTCATAACTCATTCATGAATGAATGACTGACGAACAATACTTTGATGTAAGGCAAACACATGATACGAGGATGGAATATGTACGAAAACAGGGCCGCATGACATATTCACACCTATGATGTGTCAAAGCAGAAGGATTTTCAAGAAATTAGAAGCAATCCAAGCTAGACACCATATGAAAGATGCAACCAATATCACTCTGCCAAGTTAAAAGTGTCTCGTCATAAGTGGAATTTAAAAAAAAATAGAAGCAGTACAAGCTAGAAATCAATGCAAGATGCAACCAATATCACACTGCCCAGTTAAAGGTGTCTCATCGTAAGTGATTGATGCAGGATACACAACAGCAGTACTTTGATGTAAGAACATGGTGTGATAGACAGATGCAGTGTATTCTAGATACAGAAAGGCATGTCATATTCACATGTATAACGTATAAACTCACCAGCTGCAATTTAATCAAATTAGAAGAAATACAAGCTATACACCATATGCAACATGCAACCAATTATCACACTGTCAAGTTAGAGCAAGCACCTGCGATGTTGGAGTAGGGGAGATGGAGTCATCATATAGACTTGGAACTTCAACTGCAGTAGCAGTGGCAGTGGCAAATATGGAGAGCCTCCGTTTGCATTGGTCCGGAGGACCACCAACATCCCTAACTTACTCTTTTCCTTCCTCTTTTTTGATATTGCCTTCTGAAGTCAAAACCACAAGAAAAGGAATAAAATTGGCTCTGCATAACTCATTGATGCATGATATAGACGAAGACTACTTTGATGTAAGGCAAGCGCATGATAGGTGGTCGGAGTATGTGCGAGAAAAAGGACAGCATTGCATATTCACACCTATGATAGGAGGATGGAATATGTATGAAAAACACTAAGCAGAAGACATTTCAACAAATTAGAAGAAATGAAAGCTAGGCACCATATGAACATGCAACTAATATCACTCTAAAAAGTGTTCGTCATAAGTGCCATTTCAACAAATTAGAAGCAGTGCAAGCTAGAAGACAATGCAAGATGCAACGTATATCACACTCCCAAGTAAAATGTGTCTTATGGTAAGTGATTGTTGCAGGATACACAACAGTACTTTGATGTAAGAACATGGTGTGATAGACAGATTTAGTATGTTCTAGAAATAGGAACACGTGTCATATTCATAAGTATAATGTGTAAACTAAGCAGATGCAAATCAACAAAATTAGAAGCAATACAAACTAGACATCATACGCAGCATGCAAACACATATAACAGTGCCAAGTTAGAGCAAGCACTTGTGATGGTGGAGTAGGGGAGATGTGTTCATCATTTACACAACCACGTTGACTCTCAGGCCTGCGTTGTCTTGCGAATCTAGTTGAGAGGATGGCTGAGTAGAATCTGTAGAGACCCTCTGTTTTAGTTGCTCGGAAGGACCACCATCATCCACTGCCTTACTAATTTCCTTCCGCTGTATTGATTTTGCATTGCGAAGTCAAACCGACAAGAAAAAGGAATAAAATCCGCTCTTCATAACTCATTCATGAATGAATGACTGACGAACAATACTTTGATGTAAGGCAAACACATGATACGAGGATGGAATATGTACGAAAACAGGGCCGCATGACATATTCACACCTATGATGTGTCAAAGCAGAAGGATTTTCAAGAAATTAGAAGCAATCCAAGCTAGACACCATATGAAAGATGCAACCAATATCACTCTGCCAAGTTAAAAGTGTCTCGTCATAAGTGGAATTTAAAAAAAAATAGAAGCAGTACAAGCTAGAAATCAATGCAAGATGCAACCAATATCACACTGCCCAGTTAAAGGTGTCTCATCGTAAGTGATTGATGCAGGATACACAACAGCAGTACTTTGATGTAAGAACATGGTGTGATAGACAGATGCAGTGTATTCTAGATACAGAAAGGCATGTCATATTCACATGTATAACGTATAAACTCACCAGCTGCAATTTAATCAAATTAGAAGAAATACAAGCTATACACCATATGCAACATGCAACCAATTATCACACTGTCAAGTTAGAGCAAGCACCTGCGATGTTGGAGTAGGGGAGATGGAGTCATCATATAGACTTGGAACTTCAACTGCAGTAGCAGTGGCAGTGGCAAATATGGAGAGCCTCCGTTTGCATTGGTCCGGAGGACCACCAACATCCCTAACTTACTCTTTTCCTTCCTCTTTTTTGATATTGCCTTCTGAAGTCAAAACCACAAGAAAAGGAATAAAATTGGCTCTGCATAACTCATTGATGCATGATACACACGAAGACTACTTTGATGTAAGGCAAGCGCATGATAGGAGGAGGGAGTATGTATGAAAAAAAGGACAGCATTGCATATTCACATCTATGATAGGAGGATGGAATATGTATGAAAAACACTAAGTAGAAGACATTTCAACAAATTAGAAGAAATGAAAGCTAGGCACCATATGAACATGCAACCAATATCACTCTTAAAAGTGCCTCGTCATAAGTGCCATTTCAACAAATTAGAAGCAGTACAAGCTAGAAGACAATGCAAGATGCAACATATATCACACTCCCAAGTTAAATGTGTCTTATGGTAAGTGATTGTTGCAGGATACACAACAGTACTTTGATGTAAGAACATGGTGTGATAGACAGATTTAGTATGTTCTAGAAACAGGAACACGCGTCATAGTATAATGTGTAAACTAAGCAGATGCAAATCAACAAAATTAGAAGCAATACAAACTAGACATCATACGCAACATGTAACCACATATAACAGTGCCAAGTTAGATCAAGCACCTGTGATGGTGGAGTTGGGGAGATGTTTTCATCATCTACACAACTACGTTGACTGTCTAGCCTTGCGTTGTCTTGCGAATCTTGTTGGGAGGGTGGCTGAGTAGAATCTGTAGAGACCCTCTGTTTTAGTTGCTCGGAAGGACCACCATCATCCACTCCCTTACTAATTTCCTTCCACTGTATTTATTTTGCATTGTGAAGTCAAACCGACAAGAAAAAGGAATAAAATTCGCTCTTCAGAACTCATTCATGAATGAATGACTACGAACAATACTTTGATGCAAGGAAAACACATGATACGAGGATGGAATATGTACGAAAACAGGACCGCATGACATATTCACACCTATGATGTGTCAACTAAGCAGAAGATTTTTTAAGAAATTAGAAGCAATGCAAGCTAGACACCATATGATAGATGCAACCAATATCACTCTGCCAAGTTAAAAGTGTCTCGTCATAAGTGGAATTTCAAAAAATTAGAAGCAGTACTAGCTAGAAATCAATGCAAGATGCAACTAATATCACACTGCCGAGTTAAAGGTGTCTCATCGTAAGTGATTGATGCAGCATACAGAACAACAGTACTTTGATGTAAGAACAAGGTGTGATAGAAAGATATAGTATGTACCAGAAACAGGAAGGCGTGTCATATTCACATGTATAATGTGTAAGCTAAGCAGATGCATTTTACTCTAATTAGAAGCAATACAAGCTAGATACCATATGCAACATGCAACCAGATATCACACTGCCAAGTTAGAGCAAGCACCTGGGATGGTGGAGTAGGGGAGATGAGACTTGGAACTTGTAATGCACTAGCAGTACAAGGAGAATGTGTAGAGATGGTCCGTTTACGTTGTTGCAGAGGACCACCATCATCCCCTTCCTTCCTCTTTTTTGATTTTGCCTTGTGAAGTCAAACCCACAAGAAAAAGGAATAAAAATTTCTTTTCAGAACTCATTGATGCATGATACTGATGAACACTACTTTGATGTAAGGCAACCGCATGATAGGAGGATGAAATATGTACGAAAAAAGGACAACATTGTATATTCACACCTATGATGTGTGAACTAAGCAGAAGGCATTTCAACTAATTAGAAGCAATGCAAGCTAGACATCATATGAAAGATGCAACCAATATCACTCTGCCAAATTAAAAGGGCAGGCTAATAAGGGTATTTCAACAAATTAGAAGCAATACATAGCTACATGCTAGAAATCATATGCAATATGCAACGAATAAAGGTGTCTCATCGTAAGTGATTGATGTGGGATACACAAGAACAGTAGTTTCATGTAAGAACATGTTTAATAGATAGATGTAGTATGTACCAAAAACAGGAAGGCATGTCATATTCACAGGTATAATGTGTAAACTAAGCAGATGCAATTTATCCTAATTAGAAGCAATACAAGCTAGACACCATACTTAACATGCAACCACATATCACACTGCCAAGTTAGAGCAAGCACCTGCGATGCTGGTGTAGGGGAAATGTGGTCATCAACTACAGAGCTACGTTGACTATCTTCATCTTGCCTTCCTGTTTCTTGAGAATCATGTGGGGAGCATGAAACTGCACTCTTTAAAAGAGTAGCGTGTCTCACACTAACCCACGGGTGTGACTGTCCCATCATAAGTGATTGATGAGGGATACACAAGAACATTAGTTTGATGTAAGAACATGGTTAATAGACAGATGCACTATGTACCAAAAACCGGAAGGCATGTCATATTCACAGCTATAATGTGTAAACTAAGCAGATGCAATTTAACCAAATTAGAAGAATTACAAGCTAGACACCATATGCAACATGCAACCACATATCACACTGCCAAGTTAGAGCAAGCACCTGCGATGGTGGTGTAGGGGAAATGCGGTCACCAACTACAAAGCTATGTTGACTATCTTCATCTAGCCTTGCTGGTTGTTGAGAATCATGTGGGGAGGATGACACTGCACTCTTTAAAAGAGTAGCGCGTCTCACACTAACCCACGGGTGTGCCTGTCTCATCATAAGTAATTGATGAGGGATACACAAGAACATTAGTTTGATGTAAGAACATGGTTAATAGACAGATGTAGTATGTACCAAAAACAGGAAGGCATGTCATATTCACAGTATATATGGCTAAGCAGATGTAATTTAAGCAATTTAGAAGCAATACAAGGTAGACACCATATGCAACATGCAACCACATATGACACCGAAGTTAAAGCAAGCACCTGCGATGCTGGTGTATGGCGAATGGAGTCATCAACTACAGAGCTACATTGACAGTCTTCATCGAATGACACTACACTCTTCATTAGAGCGTCAAACCGCGTCTTTCCAATCCTCGATGCAGACTGGAGCGACTGCTCTGTTTTCTTTTTAGAATACTGTGCTTGAGATTCTGAAATACCCATGAGTAATAAAACAATAGTGAGAGAGTTGTTGGGGAACGTTGCATGGGAAACAAAAAATTTCCTACGCACACACAAGATCTATCCATGGTGATGAGCATCTACGAGAGGGAGAGTAAATCTACATACCCTTGTAGATCGCTAAGCGGAAGCGTTTAAGAAACGCGGTTGATGTAGTCGAACGTCTCCGCGATCCAAATCGCAAGTCGTCCCTCGATCCGATCACGAACTAGCGCCGAACGGACGGCACCTCCGCGTTCAACACACGTACGGCTTGATGACGCCTTCACCTCCTCGATCCAGCGAGCGATGGTGAAGTAGTGGTTGAGTTCCAGCAGCACGACGGCGTGGTGATGGTGGTGAGGAACAATCTCTGCAGGGCTTCGCCAAGTGCTACGGAGATTATGACGGAGGAACTAGAGGGTTAGGGTTGCCGCACACGGCTTGGGGAAATCTTGATGTATCCCGTGTGCTAGCCCTGCCCCTCTATTTATATGTTGAGCCTTGGGGTCTAAACTTGGAGTAAAAGCCTCCTTCAGGTCGGTTTTGCCCGCACAAGGTCGGTTTGGCCCGCAGGGAAAGAGTCCAACTCGGATCCCTGCAGTACCGCGCACAAGCGGTAGTACCGCTTAACACAAGCGGTAGTACCGCTTGGGCGGTAGTACCGCTTCACACAAGCGGTAGTACCGCTTGGGCGGTAGTACCGCTTCACACAAGCGGTAGTACCGCTTGGGCGGTAGTACCGCTTCACAAAACGGTAGTACCGCTTACGCGGCAGCAAAACTACTTTTTGCACTTTCCAATACCTCGTGGGCTTTATCCCTTTGGCCCATATAAAGTGTTGCTGCACCCGAACACTTCGGTAAACATCCGGAACCCATTCCGGTGAACTCCGGAACTCTTCCGAAGATCAAAACACTATTATCACATATATCAATCTTTACCTCCGGACTATTCCGGAGATCCTCGTCATGTCCGGGATCTTATCCGGGACTCCGAACAACTTTCGGTCACCAACAAAATAACTCAACTATACTAATCGTCACCAAACGTTTAAGTGTGTAGACCCTGCGGGTTCGAGAACTATGTAGACATGACCGAGACACCTCTACGGCCAATAACCAATAGCGGGACCTGGATGCCCATATTGGCTCCTACATATTCTACGAAGATCTTTTATCGGTCGAACCTCTATGTCAAGGATTCAGTTAATCCCGTATGCTATTCCCTTTGTTCTTCGGTATGTTACTTGCCCGAGATTCAATCGTCGGTATCTCTATACCTAGTTCAATCTCGTTACCGGCAAGTCTCTTTACTCGTTCCATAATACAAGATCTCGTGGCTAACACTTTAGTCACATTGCTTGCAAGGCTCATTGTGATGTTGTATTACCGAGTGGGCCCTGAGATACCTCTCTGTCACACAGAGTAACAAATCCCAGTCTTGATCCATGCCAACCCAACAGACACCCTCGGAGATACCTGTAGAGCACCTTTATAGTCACCCAGTTACGTTGCGACGTTTGATACACACAAGGTACTCCTCCGATGTCAGGGAGTTGCATGATCTCATGGTCATAGGAACAGATACTTGACATGCAGAAAACAATAGCAATAAACTGACACGATCAAATGCTACGTTCTTAGTTTGGGTCTTGTCCATCACATCATTCTCCTAATGATGTGATCCCGTTATCAAATGACATCTCATGTCAATGGCTAGGAAACCTTAACCATCTTTGATCAACGAGCTAGTCAACTAGAGGCTTACTAGGGACACAGTGTTGTCTATGTACCCACACATGTATTTGAGTTTCCAATCAATACAATTATAGCATGGATAATAAACGATTATCATGAACAAGGAAATATAATAATAACCAATTTATTATTGCCTCTAGGGCATATTTCCAACAGTCTCCCACTTGCACTAGAGTCAATAATCCAGTTCACATCACTATGTGATTTACATTGTAATGAATCGAACACCCATGCAGTTCTGGTGTTGTTCATGTTTAGCCCTTGGAAGAGGTTTAGTCATCGGATCTGCAACATTTAGATCCGTGTGTACTTTGCAAATATTTATGTCGTCCTCCTTGATGTAATCGCGGATGGAATTGAAACGTCGCTTTATGTGTCTGGTCCTCTTGTGAAATCTTGGTTCCTTGGCTAGAGCAATGGCACCAGTATTATCACAAAACAGAGTCATTGGGTTAAGCGCACTAGGCACTACTCCAAGATCTGTCATGAACTCCTTCATCCAGACACCTTCCTTCGCCGCCTCCGAGGCAGCGATGTACTCCGCTTCGCATGTAGAATCTGCTACCACGCTTTGCTTGGAACTGCACCAGCTAACCGCACCCCCATTAAGAATAAATACGTATCCGGTTTGCGACTTAGAGTCATCCGGATCAGTGTCAAAGCTTGCATCGATGTAACCCTTTACGACGAGCTCTTGATCACCTCCATAAACGAGAAACATGTCCTTAGTCCTTTTCAGGTACTTCAGGATATTCTTGACCGCCGTCCAGTGTTCCATTCCTGGATCACTTTGAAACCTTCCGACCATACTTATGGCAAGGCTGACATCGGGTCTTGTGCACAGCATTGCATACATGATAGAGCCTATGGCCGAAGCATAGGGGATGACACTCATCTTTTCTCTATCTTCTGCAGTCACTGGGCATTGAGTCTTACTCAACTTTACACCTTGCAAAACAGGCAAGAACCCCTTCTTGGACTGATCCATTTTGAACTTCTTCAAAACTTTGTCAAGGTATGTGCTTTGTGAAAGTCCTATCAAACGTCTCGATCTATCTCTATAGATCTTGATGCCTAATATGAAAGCAGCTTCTCCTAGGTCCTTCATTGAAAAACTCTTGTTCAAATATTCCTTTATGCTTTCCAGCATTTCTATATTGTTTCCAATCAGTAATATGTCATCCACATATAATATTAGAAACGCTATAGAGCTCCCACTCACTTTCTTGTAAATACAAGCTTCTCCGTAAACTTGTATAAACTCGAACGCTTTGATCACCTCATCAAAACGAAGATTCCAACTCCGAGATGCTTGCACCAGTCCATAAATGGATCGCTGGAGTTTGCAAACTTTGCCATCATTCTCTGGATCGACAAAACCTTCTGGTTGCATCATATACAACTCTTCCTTAAGGTAACCGTTAAGGAACGCTGTTTTGACATCCATCTGCCAAATTTCATAATCGAAAAAGGCAGCTATTGCTAACATGATTCTGACGGACTTAAGCATCGCTACGGGTGAGAAGGTCTCATCGTAGTCAACTCCTTGAACTTGTGAAAAACCCTTTGCCACAAGTCGAGCTTTATAGACGGTGACATTACCGTCCGCGTCCGTCTTCCTCTTAAAGATCCATTTGTTCTGAATGGCCTTACGCCCTTCAGGTAATACTTCCAAAGTCCATACTTTGTTTTCATACATGGATCCCATCTCGGATTTCATGGCCTCTAACCACTTCTCGGAATCCGGGCCCATCATCGCTTCTCCATAGCTCGTAGGTTCATCGTTGTCTAACAACATGACCTCTAAGACAGGGTTGCCGTACCACTCGGGAGCAGTACGCGTCCTTGTCGACCTACGAGGTTCGATAGCAACTTGATCCAAAGCTTCATGATCATCATCATTAACTTCCTCTTCAGCTAATGTAGGCTCCACAGAAACAACTTTCTGCACTGCGCTACTCTCAGGTTGAAGTAAAGGTTCAACAACCTCATCAAGTTCTATCTTCCTCCCACTCAATTCTTTCGAGAGAAACTCTTTCTCAAGAAATGTTCCGTTTTTAGCGACAAACACTTTGCCTTCGGATCTGAGATAGAAGGTATACCCAACTGTCTCTTTTGGGTATCCTATGAAGACGCATTTCTCCGCTTTGGGTTCCAGCTTTTCAGGCTGAAGCTTTTTGACATAAGCATCACATCCCCAAATTTTAAGAAACGACAGCTTTGGCTTCTTGCCAAACCAAAGTTCATATGGCGTTGTCTCAACGGATTTCTATGGTGCCCTATTTAAAGTGAATGCAGCTGTCTCTAATGCATAACCCCAAAACGATAGTGGCAAATCGGCAAGAGACATCATAGATCGCACCATATCCAATAAAGTTCGATTACGACGTTCGGACACACCATTACGCTGTGGTGTTCCAGGCGGTGTCAGTTGTGAAACAATTCCACATTGTCTTAAGTGACTGCCAAACTCATAACTTAGATATTCTCCTCCTCGATCAGATCGTAGGAATTTAATCTTCTTGTTACGATGATTCTCAACTTCACTCTGAAATTGTTTGAACTTTTCAAATGTTTCAGACTTGTGTTTCATTAAGTAAATATACCCATATCTACTTAAGTCATCAGTGAAGGTGAGAAAGTAACGATAACCACCGCGTGCTTCAATACTCATCGGACCGCACACATCAGTATGTATGATTTCCAATAAGTCACTTGCCCGTTCCATTGTTCCAGAGAACGGCGTTTTAGTCATCTTGCCCAAGAGGCATGGCTCACATGTGTCAAGTGATTCAAAATCAAGTGACTCCAAAAGTCCATCAGCATGGAGCTTCCTTATGCGTTTTACGCCAATATGACCTAAACGGCAGTGCCACAAGAAAGTGGTATTATCATTATCAATCCTACATCTTTTGGCATCAATGTTATGAACATGTGTATCATTACTATCGAGATTCAATAAGAATAAACCGCTTACATTGGGTGCATGACCATAAAAGATATTACCCATATAAATAGAACAACCATTATTATCTGATTTAAATGAGTAACCATCTCGCAATAAACAAGATCCATATATAATGTTCATGCTTAACGCAGGCACCAAATAACACTTATTTAGGTTCATCACTAATCCCGACGGTAATCGAAGAGCGAGCGTGCCGACGGCGATCACATCAACCTTGGAACCATTTCCCACGCGCATCGTCACTTCGTCCTTCGCCAGCCTCCGTCTATTCCGCAGTTCCTGTTTAGAGTTGCAAATATGAGCAACCGCACCGGTATCAAATACCCAGGCACTACAACGAGGGTTGGTAAGGAACATATCAATAACATGTATATCATATATACCTTGTTTGTTGTTGGCCGCCTTCTTGTCAGCCAAATACTTGGGGCAGTTCCGCTTCCAGTGTCCAGTTCCCTTGCAATGAAAGCACTCAGTTTCTGGTTTGGGTCCAGCCTTGGGTTTCTTCACAGGAGCAGCAACTGCTTTGCCACCCTTCTTAGATTTACCCTTCTTACCCTTGCCATTTTTCTTGAAACTAGTGGTTTTATTGACCATCAACACTTGATGCTCCTTCTGAATTTCAGACTCAGCGGCTTTCAGCATCGCAAACAGCTCGGCGACTGACTTGTTCATCCCGTGCATGTTATAGTTCAACACGAAGCTCTTGTAGCTAGGTGGCAATGATTGAAGAATTCTGTCAGTGATAGCCTCTGGCGGAAGGGGCATCCCCAATTCAGCCAGACGGGTGGAGTACCCAGACATTCTGAGCACGTGATCACTGATAGACCCGTTCTCCTCCATCTTGCAAGTATAGAACTTATCGAAGATCTCATATCTCTCGATCCGGGCATTCTTCTGAAAGATAAACTTCAACTCCTGGAACATCTCATATGCTCCATGACGTTCAAAACGTCTTTGAAGTCCCGGTTCTAAGCCATACAACATTGCACATTGAACTATTGAGTAATCATCAGAACGAGCCTGCCAGGCGTTCACAACGTCTAGAGACTCAACTGGAGCGGGTGGATCACCAAGCGGTGCATCAAGGACATAAGCCTTCTGGGAAGCCGTAAGGATAATCCTTAGATTATGGGCCCAGTCCACAAAGTTATTTCCATCATCTTTCAACTTAGCTTTCTCTAGGAACGCATTAAAATTCAGGGGTGCTACTGCGCGAGCCATGATCTACAACATAAATATAGCAAAGACAACTTAGACTATTGTTCAAGATAATGAGTTTAATTAATCATATTACTTAAAAACTCCCACTCAAATTGACATCCCTCCGGTCATTCGAGTGTAACATGATCCAAATCCACCAACTCAAGTCCGATCATCACGTGAGTCGAGGTGGTTTCAATGGTGAACATCTTCATGTTGATCATATCTACTATATGACTCATGTTCGACCTTTCGGTCTCTTGTGTTCCGAGGCCATGTCTGTACATGCTAGGCTCGTCAAGTTTAACCCGAGTGTTCCGCGTGTGCAACATGGCTTGCACCCGTTGTATGTGAACGTGGAGTCTATCACACCCGATCATCACGGCGTGTCTCGAAACGACGAACTTTCGCAACGGTGCACACTCGGGGAGAACACAATTTATCTTGAAATTTAAGTGAGGGATCACCTTATAATGCTACCGTCGTCCTAAGCAAAATAAGATGCATAAAAGGATTAACATCACATGCAAATCATAAGTGACATGATATGGCCATGAACTTGTGCTTTTGATCTCCATCTCCAAAGCACCGGCATGATCTCCATCGTCACCGGCATGACACCATGATCTCCATCATCTTGATCTCCATCAACGTGTCGCCATAAGGTTGTCGCGCCGACTGTTGCTTCCACGACTATTGCTAACGTTTAGCGATAAAGTAAAGCATTACATAGCGCTTAATGATTGACACGCAGGTCATACAATAATTAAAGACAACTCTATGGCTCCTGCCAGTTGCCGTACTCATCGACATGCAAGTCGTGATATTCTATACAACACATGATCATCTCATACATCACATATATCTCATCATGTAATTGGCCATATCACATCACATCATACCCTGCAAAAACAAGTTAGACGTCCTCTAATTGTTGTTGCAAATTTTACGTGGCTGCTACGGGTTTGCAAGAACCGTTCTTACCTACGCAAAACCACAACGTGGTGTAGTGATTGCTTTTTGATCTTCTAAAAGAACCCTCTTCATTGAAATCGATTCAACTAAAGTGAGAGAGACAGACACCCGCTAGCCATCTTTATGCAACGAAGTTACATGTCAGTTGAAGGAACCTGTCTCGCGTAAGTGTACGCGTAATGTCGGTCCGGGCCGCTTCATCTCACAGTACCGCCGAATCAAATATCAACTAGTAACGGCAAGCAATATGTATACACCCACGCCCACAACTCGTTTGTGTTCTACTCGAGATCTCATCTACGCATAGACCTGGCTCATGATGCCACTGTTGGGGAACGTTGCATGGGAAACAAAAATTTTCCTACGCACACACAAGATCTATCCATGGTGATGAGCATCTACGAGAGGGAGAGTAAATCTACATACCCTTGTAGATCGCTAAGCGGAAGCGTTTAAGAAACGCGGTTGATGTAGTCGAACGTCTCCGCGATCCAAATCGCAAGTCGTCCCTCGATCCGATCATGAACTAGCGCCGAACGGACGGCACCTCCGCGTTCAACACACGTACGGCTTGATGACGCCTTCACCTCCTCGATCCAGCGAGCGATGGTGAAGTAGTGGTTGAGTTCCAGCAGCACGACGGCGTGGTGATGGTGGTGAGGAACAATCTCTGCAGGGCTTCGCCAAGCGCTACAGAGATTATGACGGAGGAACTAGAGGGTTAGGGTTGCCGCACACGACTTGGGAAAATCTTGATGTATCCCGTGTGCTAGCCCTGCCCCTCTATTTATATGTTGAGCCTTGGGGTCTAAACTTGGAGTAAAAGCCTCCTTCAGGTCGGTTTTGCCCGCACAAGGTCGGTTTGGCCCGCAGGGAAAGAGTCCAACTCGGATCCCTGCAGTACCGCGCACAAGCGGCAGTACCGCTTAACACAAGCGGTAGTACCGCTTGGGCGGTAGTACCGCTTCACACAAGCGGTAGTACCGCTTGGGCGGTAGTACCGCTTCACACAAGCGGTAGTACCGCTTGGGCGGTAGTACCGCTTCACAAAACGGTAGTACCGCTTACGCGGTAGCAAAACTACTTTTTGCACTTTCCAATACCTCGTGGGCTTTATCCCTTTGGCCCATATAAAGTGTTGCTGCACCCGAACACTTCGGTAAACATCCGGAACCCATTCCGGTGAACTCCGGAACTCTTCCGGAGATCAAAACACTATTATCACATATATCAATCTTTACCTCCGGACTATTCCGGAGATCCTCGTCATGTCCGGGATCTTATCCGGGACTCCGAACAACTTTCGGTCACCAACAAAATAACTCAACTATACTAATCGTCACCAAACGTTTAAGTGTGTAGACCCTGCGGGTTCGAGAACTATGTAGACATGACCGAGACACCTCTACGGCCAATAACCAATAGCGGGACCTGGATGCCCATATTGGCTCCTACATATTCTACGAAGATCTTTTATCGATTGAACCTCTATGTCAAGGATTCAGTTAATCCCGTATGCTATTCCCTTTGTTCTTCGGTATGTTACTTGCCCGAGATTCAATCGTCGGTATCTCTATACCTAGTTCAATCTCGTTACTGGCAAGTCTCTTTACTCGTTCCATAATACAAGATCTCGTGGCTAACACTTTAGTCACATTGCTTGCAAGGCTCATTGTGATGTTGTATTACCGAGTGGGCCCTGAGATACCTCTCCGTCACACAGAGTAACAAATCCCAGTCTTGATCCATGCCAACCCAACAGACACCCTCGGAGATACCTGTAGAGCACCTTTATAGTCACCCAGTTACGTTGCGACGTTTGATACACACAAGGTACTCCTCCAATGTTAGGGAGTTGCATGATCTCATGGTCATAGGAACAGATACTTGACATGCAGAAAACAATAGCAATAAACTGACACGATCAAATGCTACGTTCTTAGTTTGGGTCTTGTCCATCACATCATTCTCCTAATGATGTGATCCCGTTATCAAATGACATCTCATGTCAATGGCTAGGAAACCTTAACCGTCTTTGATTAACGAGCTAGTCAACTAGAGGCTTACTAGGGACACAGTGTTGTCTATGTACCCACACATGTATTTGAGTTTCCAATCAATACAATTATAGCATGGATAATAAACGATTATCATGAACAAGGAAATATAATAATAACCAATTTATTATTGCCTCTAGGGCATATTTCCAACAAGAGTATGGGTGTAGTTTGTGCACAAGTAGTACAGTGTAAAAGTATCAGATAGCAGGTGGGTCAAAAATAAATGACGGCAGACATATCATAGCTCTACAACATGCATGGCACATGAAATTAGATTCTAGGCTTTTGAAATATGAGCACAGGGATGGCTGGGAAGTGTAGGTAATCCTCCAGCAAACCACCACATGTGGTCCTATGAAAATAACAATCGACTGAAAACAAATAGGTCAGCCGATTTTTTCTGCATCGTCCGATTTACAAGGAACGGGCAGATGGCCTTCATCTACCTCCCGTCAGTCACCGTTGACGATCTTCCTTGAACCACCAGCGACCACCGGCCCAGACCCCTGCCTCCGCCGCCACGGCCTCCCCTCGACCTCACCCCACCGCTGTGCTTGGCAGCGCCCCCCGGCCATCCCTTTAAGCCCGGCGAACCTCCAGATCGGGCGCCAGCAGCTCCTGCGCCACACACACCTCTAAGATAGACACCGAGGCGCAGCTTCCCCGGCGAACAGGCGGACTAGGTGCTCCGCGTGCCTCCGCGGTGGTGCTTCCTTTAATTGGGAATCAACTGACACTGAATTGAAATCCAGGAAGGCGACGGACGTCTAGCTAAAGTGAAGTAGTAAATGGGGGGAAACCTTGTGCATCGCGAGTTACTTGGAACATCTAGTATCAGGAAGAATGTGCAGTAAGAAGCGGTCAACTAGTTTCCTTCGTGGGATGAATACCGTGCGAGAGATTTGCAAGAATAAGGGAAGAGGAGTACCAATATCGGCTGGCGATGTTGTGTCCTCCTTCTGTGTTTTCGAAGATCTTCTTGTGGTTCGCTGGAAACAAGATGTTGTGGAGGACGGTGGAGCCTTGGACGAACCCATGGCCAAGTAGTTGAGTGTGGTGCGGTGGCCCTCTGTCGGCGGCGGGGAAGCAGATCCGAGGCGGCGAACGATGACGTAGCAGGAACAGCTCCGGTGTGGTGGACGGTTGCGACGTTGGAGCGCCAGTGGTGAGGCGCAGGACGGAGGGGTTGAAGTGGCTCGGGTATGGCACACGTCCTCGTCGTGGAGGCAGCTTTGCTTCGGCTTCAACTGCTAAGTCATGGAGGGCGCTGCGGTTGAGGTTGCGGTGGACGACGACATCGGGGTATCGGCTCTGGCGTGATGGAGGAGGGCGGCGGTGGATCGGTGCGATGGGGTGGTGGACGGAGGAGGCTGGGGTTTCACGGCTGGTGGAGAGGGAGTTTTGGCGCCCACGGAGTATGAATGGGGAATCGGACGGGGAAGGGGGGAAGCTAAGGGGGAACCATGTTTCCGGGACGCGCTTGTTTGAAATTTGGGGAAAGTTACAAACTTTGCCCCCATCTTAAATTTCGGACATGCTGCGGGCCGGTGGTAGGGCGGTAATCTCACGTGTCCAAAATAGTGGGCGGGAGTGATTTCAGCCGAGCGCATCGGCGTTTAGGCGCCCGCGGTATATGAATGTTTTTCGGAGGCGGTTGTGTGGCGTCTCGGTGAAGTTACAAACCTACCCCGGTTTAGACTTGTGGACGTCGGACCAGTAGGCTTCACGGGTCAGAGTTAGGATGGTAAGTTCCTTCTACCAAACATTGGTCTCGCGCGGTTTCAGGCGAGGAGAGGATCTTTTGGCACTTCGTTCAAAATTTTGAACCAGAAGCATTCACGTTTACACTACTCTTCAGTTGAACTTTCCTAATTAGACCTCATTATATTTGACCTTGTATGTTTAAATACCTCATTAAATTATGCGATTCTTTTGAAATTTTTGACTCTTGAAAATCCTATAACTATGATTATTTTGGAATGGAGGAGGTAAACTTGAATCTATTTTGTACACAACTACGTATTATCAACAAAGATTGATGCCCCTTTTAGATGTGATTTACAAAAGTCATTATCTCAAATTCAAATAGTTGAATGCACTTCCTATGAATTCGAATATTTGAAACCACTTTTATGTTGAATTCAAAATGTATTCAAGTTCGTCGCTAGCAATTTGGAATGTATACCATGTATGTTTCTTATGTATAATGTGCTTGACACTGACCGCAGAGTGTACACGCGTTTATATATGAATTGCAAGAGCCATGCATTGTCCGGATTTCAAACTACTGACTATGGATCAATAATGTGAAATAATACCATACACATGCTCGAATTCGATAGAGTATGGATGTTTGCTAGACCAATGTTTGTTCATACGCGAATTGCAAATTTCATGATCTCATCCAATTTTTTAAATACAATTTATATTTTAATTTAATGGGTAGAATAGTCCTTTATGCGTAGATGCACTCTCCCTCGACCCCTCCTCACACGCGCGCTATCTTTCTCTCTCACGCATACACGCACACACTATATATCCATCGGCCTTTCTCTCTCACAAATGCTCACCCTCTCTCCGGAAGTGTCTCACGCACACACACTATATATATCTCCCTCTCTCTCTTACTACTATCTATGACTCTTTTCAGTAATCTCAGCCACAAATGCTATTTCTCTCACATACATGCGCACGCATGGTCTCCGCCCCCTGTACATATCTCTGCCTGGTGTCTTCCACACGCACACTCTCTTTAGTCCTCTCTCGCACACATTGTCTCCACCTCTCTTACTAGTTGACAGATATGATTCCATCAGATCATTCGGTAGGATATCCCTGACGGTTAAAGTGGATGGTGATAAGAGGCAAAGATTTTCCCAAGTCGGGGCCCTTGCGATCGAGGAAATACCCTACTCCTGGTCGTGTATACTTTGATTGGGGTGTGTACAAAGTACATGTCAATACCAAGGGATTGTGTGTATATATACTATCGACGAACTAGGCCCCCGGCCTATATAACATACCCGGGGCCTAGGGTTACAAATCGTAGTCCGCTTCGTCAGTGGAGATAGAGTCTTCCACGGTTCTGGTATCTTCGTCTTGTACGTCAAGTCAGTCTTCGTATAACGCGTCTCGGGCCGACCTATGTGGCGCAGGACGGAACCAACCCAGGGGTCCTCACCTTGACCCACCAGACCAAAAAACGATGTGCCACCACCACACCTCGCACACTCTCTACCCCCTAGGTCTCACTATATTCTCACACCCACACATACCAACACACACACTATTTCTGCTCATGCCTCTCTCCCCTTCTCCTCTGCATACACAAACTCGCCATCTCTCGTTGAGACATCCTATTCATCTCCCTCTCTCTCTCCCTCTCTCTCCCTCTCTCTCTCTCATCTCTCGTGCTTTCTCTTTCTCCCATCGCACCCCCTCGTATCCACGCCTCTCTCGAATACGTACACATACCCTTTCCAGGCCCTCCAAAATACGTCAACCACACATTCACGCATGTTACATCTCATTATCATGTGCTCCCAATGATCTAAAAAAGGCATCCGTTCACTTTTACTCCGCATACAAGATTTGTTTTGAATTAAAACTACACAGATTGTGACAAAAAAATATTTAAGAAAATCTACATATACAATACTACAAAGTTATATATGAAAGTTAATTGCATGGTGCATCCAATGATATTTGTTCTGTATTGTGAATGTTTACATTTTTATCCTATAAAATTAGTCACAATAAAGAGAACGAAGGGCATCTCTCTCTCTCACCCTCTCCATCACACATCCCCTCTCTCTACGCCCCTTTCACGTATGCACACAAACTATCTCTCGGCCCTCTAAAAGTACGCCCCCATACACATTCACGCGTGACGGTCATTGTATTTCAAGCGAAAGCGCAATACGGTCTCTGGACTTTAGAATGCACTCATTATGGTCAACATATACATTTTCTGATGATTATATGGTCACTAGCTCACCGTACAGCTCTGTATTTTGATGGTGACACTGACGGTCATTGTATTTGAAACAAAAGCACGATATGGTCAGCATATACATTTTGTGGTGATTATACAATCACTGGCTCACCGTACAACTACGTATTTTGTTGATGACACGATCAATTGACCAATCAAACAGTCCATGTGGCGCAACTAGTGTTGCATCAGAAGCGCACATTATCTCCCTAATGTAGGGCCCACCTATCAGCGGGTATAAGAAAGAAACAAATGGTAATAAATTAGTTCTCGGTGGGGATTCGAAGTCGAGACCTCAGGTTGGTAGCCCGCGCGCGATAACCATAGCGGACAAGGTCGCCTAGTGATGATATGCTCAGCCGGCCTTTTAATACATAGGAGCTACTGTGGTGAATACACATACATCACACATGCGGACAAACATGCACGCAACGCCCGCATGCATGCATGCAATACTCACACGTACACATGCACGCACACAACACTCACACGAACACACGCACTCAAGCATGCATGCAACACTCACACGTACACATGAACGCACGCAACACTCGCACGCACATGCACACATGCATGCACACAGCACAAGACGCAACACACACGCTCACGCTCAAGTGCTCAACCTACACATGCATGCACACATATACACAACCAGGGTGGTTCGCGCGCAAGGACCAGTTCTGCGGGGTCACAGCAGGTTCGACCCCTCACGCGCCTGCGTAAATTTTTGTTTACGAACTGATAGGTGGGACCCGCAAGCCACGTGGCCAGTTTGACCAGTCAACAGAGTGCCACGTAGACTTTTTGACCGGACAACTGAGTGCAATTTGTAATTACGATTTCACATCCGTATTGGGCCGGCGGGTTTCGGATGTTTAGTCCCACCTCGCCGCGTGAGGAGCTGGTCGACCGGCTTAAATAGCCGGGTCGTCCAGAAACGATAAGCTGCAGTCATCATTGCACCCTTTGTTAAGGACATGAATTGTTAATAGTATTAATCTTCTCTGTGATATAAAGGCTGCATGTAGTGGTTAGTATCATAACTACTATTCCTAAATATGTTTATTATGATAGGGTATCATGATATGATACTCAACCCTCTCTTTCTTCATTTAGTTATATGCCACCTCAGCATTGCTGCAGGTGGGACCGCTATGTGCTGGAGCGGGGTGCTCGGTCACAAGCATTTCACAAGCATTCAAGTCTACCGCACACGCCACCAGACAACCACACGCGGTTGGCGTGCCGTCCGGTGCGCCTCATTTGGGAATAAAAGATGACTAATATTTGCAAAATTTCTGGTTTGGCGCCAAAACCCGAGCCTATGCATTTCGCCAAAAAATACAAACCGAGCCTCTGCGTTAGCTTCCTGCCCCACCCCGCCCAGCACATTCAAATCCCTCATTTGCCGCAAAATTTTGCTGTGTGTTGTTGTTTTCAGGGATATTTTGCTGTGTGAAAACAAATTTAAATATCAACGAATAATCGGTGTCCGGGGTATTTTGCCGGGACACGGTTGAATGGCCTCATATTAGTTTGTACTAGTACTAGTACTAGTGTAGAGTAGTAGGAGCAGGAGTAGTATAGTGGTAGTAGAGTACAAACCAGTACGAGTCCCATCGGACACCAATTTTCTTGGAGTTCGTACTACAACTAGCACTTCTCCCTCCTCGTTCCTCTAAACTCAGCCGACACGCGGCGGGCAGGGTGAGGGTTTGCCGATAGTCGGTTTGCTCAACAACGGTCCCAGATGTCAGTGAAAATGCAAGACAACACGCGTTCCCTAGCTTGAGCAGCGTGCTGGACCGACCGTGTGGAGGTGCGACGCGAATGCGGCAGGCTTTTCATTTTGAACTCGTAAGTTGTAACATTTGGTTCTGCTCCTTGGAGCGATGATAGACACAAATAACGATTGAAAACTCTAGGGCGGGGCTTTTCCCATGCGATAAGAGGGGGAGTTTGCCAGCTTGGCTAATCGTCGGTTTGCTCACATGCAGTCCCACATGTTACTGATATGCCTTGGCAATGGGCGTTGAGCGGCGGGCCGGAACATATTGTTACTTCAATTATTCATGTTGCATGTACATTAAAATTGCATTGAAATGTACTCAACAACGTGCGGGCTAGTATCATCTAATGATCTAAAAGGGCCCACTTCAAAAAAGAAAGAAAGGGGATTCGGTGCCCAGGCTCATCTGCACCCGGTCGGAAAAAAATCACAATTTTTTTTAAAAAAATCATAAGATTCCAGTTTTTTTTTGCATGGTAGAAAATTTGATGCGTGAGGTCCGCTCCAATTTTCAAGTCGTTCAGACATCTGAGCAGCTCTCGGCAAAAAAGACAAATCGGGTCAGAACAGTGCATGAACAATAATTTTTTTTACAGACCCCGAATTTGTCTTTTTTGCCAAGAGCTGCTCAGATGTCCAAATGGTTTGAAAATTGGAGCGGACATCACGCATCAAATTAACTACCATGTAAAAAAGAATTGGAATTTTTTGAATTTTTCTAGTATTTGTTTTGATTTTTTTCTTCAGTGCGGGTGCAGATGAGCCTGGGTTGAGAAGTGGATTATCACCCACTACACATTCAAGCATTTCACATCGTTCTCTCGCTCTCTCTGTTAAACCGACTATGCCAAACTCCCCTGCCTACCGCGCGGGAAAAGACCCGCCCTCGCTTTTTTAATCGGGTTTTGTATCGATGGATCGCGCGAAGCAGCAAAACCAAGTGTTACAAGACTACTACTACGTACTAGTACTACAGTACACTGGGCTGCCGTGTCTTGTACTACTCCGTTGTAAGAAGAGTGGAGACGCTCGCTTTCATAAATGTTCTGCTTCCGTTCGCCAACATGTGGGACATCTAGCATCCTGGTCCACGTGCCATGCACCAAATAACAGTGCAAAACAGCAGGGGGGACGCACCCCGGTCGTGGCGCCATTGTAGTACTAATGAGCAATGAGGCATCAAATCACAAAGCCGCACCTTTCCAACCATCATTTCACTCTTCACTGAATCTGCTTCTCCATCATCTTATTCAAGAAAACCACGTGTTGCTTCTGCCATTGTTCTGATTTTTCATGAGGGACGCGCACCGGCTTGGTACATCACTGACACACGTGTGACCGCATGTTAGCAAACCGATAGGCCAAGCTCCTGTAACACCCTGGATTTTGCCTTTTTCTTTTATTTGGATTTACTGAAAATTTTAATTGCATTCGGGGTTTTCTGTCAATTCTTTTGGACTTACCACTTGGATTTATTTTTGATTTTCTTCCAAGTGGGTTCTATCATCCACAAACCCTCCCTAGACCTCATCCATCTCATTATAATGCCAGTGGGTATTTTTATTTAATGGCATTATACTCTTTTTCTCTCTGAAAATGCCCATTTGCTCATATAGCTATGAAGCAACCCCTATTTTTATTGCTCAGAAAATTCCAAGAAAATTCCCAAATATTCTTTGGGTCATGCCTCACCTTCCTATGCAAAAATATCCCTTGGTCATTTGGAAAATTTCATCCAAGGAAAATGTTTTTGCTTCTGGTCAGAAAGAGCACATTGTGAAGCAACTATATTTTTCCTTGATCCTTTTAAGCTGAAATTTTTACCACTTGACTACCCTCCTAAGTCATGCTTAACCTCCAAATTTCAGCTCAAAATGTTCAGCCATTTGTCCTCTGTACTTGGAGCAAGTTTCTATCCAGAAACTTTGCTGCTTCCCCTTGTCACCTCCAGTGAGCCACTTGGCAAGCCCAGAGCATTTTTAGGCACCGCGTTGAAGGGACAATGCGAGGGACATGGTGTGGCAGCGCCAAAAGCACCACGCGTGCCAGTGCACGCAGTGACCGCGTGAGAGCGCGGTGCACTGCATGCGCTCAGCGCGCTCTGTGCGTCGGGGCCCCCGGCCACCGTCCATCCGCCCTCCCCGCGACACCTCACCGTGCCCCAGCGCCGTAGCCAACTCCCTTGCGCCACCCAACCCTCTCACTGTTCCTCCCCGACGCCGGCAAGCTGCTCGCCGGAAGAGGCCGAGAGCTAAGCGCCGGAAGAGTGAGCCCGCGTGCCCGCATTCCGCGCGTAGTGCGCACCACTGTGGCCGCACGCATGCACCGCGTCGCCCTGTGCTCCTCTGCTCCTCCCCACGCCACTGCCCGTGCTTATCCTCCCCTCTCCTCCTCTTCAGCTCAACTCCGGTGGACACCCGAGAGCGGGCGAACTCCACCTATAAATTGCTGCTTCCCCGACTCGTTTTGAGCACCGCTCCCACCTCACTTGGCCACAAAACACTCCCCCTCGAGCGTGGCAAGGCCAGGGAGGGCCTCTCGCTGCCGTTGATCGCCGGAGACAGCCGCGGATCCACCACCACCGTGCACTCATCCTAGGTCATACCAGCTCCAGCCACTGCCACCCTCTAGACCGTAGTAACCTCCTGAACACGACGGTGCCAAGAGCTCGCCGGATTGTCGCCGGAATCGCCGAGTCTGATCAGCTCCGCCGCCACCGTCTCTGGAGAGGAAGATTTCGACGCCGTCTGTCCACCCTCGCCGTCATTTCGGGTACGTACGTGCTCGCCGTACTTCCCTGAATCCATCCCGAACAACTCCGGGAGCCGCCGTGGACTCCTCTCCGGAGTATCGCCGGCGAAAGCGCCGCTCTCTCTGTTCCCTCCCTCTCCTCTGTTTAATCCTGATAGCGGGACCCCCACGCCAGCCTCCCACTCGGCCGCCCGAAGCGGTATAAGTGGAGGCGTATTCGCTGAATACGTCTTCGACGTGGCCGCTTCTGGATTTTCGTTTAAATTCAAATTTTGACCAGATTCAATCCAACTTTGACCAGCTATAACTTTTAATCTATAAGTCCAATTGAATTGATTCTTTTTGCTACTGGTTTGTAAAATTCCAAAGTTTCTGTATGCCAAATTTCAGAATTTTTCTTGCTGTTGAAAATTTCTGGTGCAATAAACAGTGTTATGTGACATTTTCTTTTTGCATTTAATTTAATTTCAGAAGAACCTAGTTGTGTTGGAGAAGGCCAGGAGTATTGTGACACTCCTCTAAACCAAGGCAAGCCACAACATCCATATGCAAGGATGGCATTGCAATGACTTTGGTGTAATTGAATTAAATCATCATATATTCATCATTTTAAAATAATTTACTATATAACTCTCATTGCATAGACTTTGTTCTTGTCATGTTGATTTTATGCAGTAGGATACATGATTTCTTGCTAGTGTGTAGTAGGTATCATGACATATACTCATGTGGTAACATGATGCATTTGTTATGCATGATCGCGACCCGTGCATCCATTCACACACTATGGCTCGAATCATTTTCATTTCAAGTTAAACTTGATCTTAATCCAACTTGAACATCCTGTTGATCGAGTCATGGTGCCACCGAATCGAGCTCACCAGTGCAACCACACTTGCCTGGATGGGGAGGCCCTAATGCGGTCTATTGTCATGCCTCTCGCCGGTACCTCCTACGAGGGAAGGTTGTGCTCTGGCGCTACCCTGGCCTGGTAGGCAGTCATAACCTTAAGGACCCGAGTTTTGATGGTACCAAGGTCCCCGTTTGGGTCGATGTTTATGTTTGGCCACGACGGTGGCAGCCACAGAGGTGGCGGATGTCACATGTTGGCATCGGGGTCACCCAGGACATAGCCCAAAGGGGAGTTTGTCGGAGTGGCCGGGAGAGTGTCATGCAATAGATTGGTTTTGTCGGAATATCGTTGGTCCACCTGAATGGGAGCACGAGGCCATGAGTTCCGTAGTGTGGGTACAGTGTACTAACCTCTGCAGAGTGTATAATCTATCGATAGCCGCGTCCTCGGATATGGACACAGTTCGTAGTAGGTCACACCGTGGGTCAACAGATATAATAAACTTGCACACTAAGACTCACAAGATGGCACATGCAGAAGTGGTGATCAAGTGAGGATCACTATGAAAAGAATGTTTGTGATCAAGTGAGGATCACGGTGGTAAGCTATGAACGGTGGTTACGCGGTAACCCAGCAATGGTAAGTTGGTCCCAGGGACCATGGTAATGTTTCACGCACACCTCATGTTGGGTAGTATCATGTTCATGCATTAAATCTGTTAAATGCCTTGTTGTTGTTTGTCGCACTTGTTTTGTTTGCTGTGAGCTTGCGAGTACATTCAAAGTACTCACCTGGCTTATCATGCCAGATGCAGGAGAAGCCGTGCATGGTGTGGATATCAAGCAGTATGTCACGCTCTAGGCCGTGTCCCAGCAGTGTCCCTGTGGAGTGGAGTTCCGCTACCTCGTTGTTCCGCTGTCGCGTAGTAGTTCCCTTATCATCGAGGCCCCTGCCATGTCTACTAAATAATGTACATAAGTGCAACCGCACCGTATGTGCTGCTTGGCCTCGCTCATCATGTAATATGTAAACCTATGTTTCCGCTAAGAGATCAATAAAGCGGTTGTTTTCTGTACCAAGTTGTTGTGTATTGCCAGAAGACTTGATCTCTGGGCTGGCAATGCAAGGTAAACCGGTTGCTCTGAGCCGGGATGCCACAACGCTTGGTATCAGAGCCGCGCTGACTGTAGGACGCCCTAGACAGCCGACGCGTTAGAACACGGTAATATTAGCCTCTGTGGCGATCTGCGGAATGACTCTGCACTTGGGCGTTGCATTGCATACATATAGCTTACTGTTAATGCTGACCAGCTAATGTTGTGAGTGTAGATGGCACCAGTCCCTTATCCGTACCAGCCTGAGCCGGCACCTTCCACCTTCCCGCATCTGCTTAGCAACGTGTGGCTCCGACTCTACCTTGATGGCGATGACCCCATATACCAGGTGTACCGAGAACAGCTTGCTGATGGCGTTTACGAGTATCACGCGGAGGTCGTCATGCACAACAGTACCGTGGTGGGCACTTACACTCGCTCCACCAAGGGCGGTACTGCCTCTACACCCGACCAGGCGGTCCAGTTTGCAGCATTTGAGGCTCTCACTGACTTGTGCTATAATGAGATTCAGATGCAGACTCACCCAGGTTTCTACTTCTATCCGTCCCTGTATGAGTCAGGACAGATCCGCTTCCCTTACATTGATCCGGAGTGTGACCGGTCCGCCAGTCACCTGTCTCGCTACATAACGGTGGGATACTTTCTGATTGTCAGCCTAGCCCAGGAGCTGAACCGCGTTCGAAGCGAGCTAGTGGCCGCTCGATCTGCCTTTGCTCCACCTCTGCTTATCCACACATCACTTGTTCCTCCAGTTACTTTATCTCCACCTACCCAAGTGACCCCCACACCTTCTCAGGGTAACTCAGGCACTTCAGTAGTGACTCCTCATGAGTCCCCAGCCCAGTGGGTTATGCTTCTCGCTACCCCAGCCGCTCCGATGCTGCAGAGTCACCCTGCTCCGGACCCTGAGGGAGAGTCTTTCCGTCAGCGTCGTCGTGTTTCCTTTGCTCCGGATGTATCCGTTATCAGTTCTGATTCGGAGTCCGACACCGAGGAGACACCAGCAGGACCGTCAGTGTGCCAGTGCGATCCCTGTCGTCGCATGTAGACGAGGATGATGTGGTGTTTGGTTGTATGCATGTAGCAGAACTATCCATGCTGATGCCCCGCTATGTATGCTGGATGATGTATTGTATAATTATGTTGCTTTCTGTTATTCGCTTTGGCTTTTCTCGATTTCTCTTCCGGGTTTGTTGCTTCACCTCCCTATTTTTCTTGTTTTCCCATAATGGATGTTGCTCATCTCGATGCTTCGTATTGGGAAACATATATAGGATGACAAGGTGTGGCAGTAACTGTCATAGTTGCGACGATACTCCAGTTCGTCGATCCGCCAGGCAAGCAGGACATTCTCCGGAACCATATCAGCCACCACCTCCTCCACCTCAAGCACCCACGACAGAGCAGATTATGTGGATGTTTGAGGAGAAGAGAAACCAAGACCTGATGGAATTCCTGAGAAGCATGCAGACTGTGGTTGGGCAGAATAATCACAATGGTAATCACTCCAAGATGTCAGACTTTCAGAGGACCAAACCACCAAGTTTCAGTCAAACAGTGGATCCAATGGAAGCTGATGATTGGTTGAGGACCATTGAGAAGAAGCTGGAAATTGCTCGCACCGAAGATGCTGATAAGGTGCCCTTCGCCACTCATTATCTGGAAGGACCAGCTGCTATATGGTGGGACAATGCCAAAGTTATGTGGCCCGCTGAAGACGAGATTACTTGGGATAAATTCAAAGATAAATTCCGCAAGTACCATATTCCTGCCGGCATCATGAAGGTCAAGCAGCGAGAATTTCTCACCCTTACCCAAGGCACCTCGACTGTAAGTGAATATTTAAACAAGTTCAATCACTTGGCCCGTTACTCCACTCATGATGTGGCCACCGAAGAACGGAAGGTAGATCAGTTCCTCGGAGGACTCAACCTTACCCTCCGATGTGCACTCAGCATGCTAGATTTCCCCGACTTCCAAGCTTTGGTGAACAAGGCACTCATTGCCGAAAGGGAACACAAACTGGTTAATGATCATAAGACTGCCTATGAGGACCGCAAACGCAAGTTCGAACCCAAGAAGGAAGGGCAAGTTTTTCAGAAGGTTCGTACCTGGCAGCAACCTTAGTTTGAGTTCAAGCCAACCTGGCAGCAGGGGAATATCAAGAATGAAAGTCAGATCAAGACTGTGGTCGCAAAACCAAACAAGGAAGACTGTCAGCGCAACAATGCCTGTTACTCATGTGGACAAACTGGGCATTATGCTAGGCAGTGCCCCAAGAACGGCAAGACACCGACCAACCTGAAGCCTCAAGTCAATTATGTGGGGCAATTCCCCAAGCGAAGGTATATTCAAGGGCAAGTTCATCACATCTCCGCCGAGGAAGCCTCCGAAGTGCCCGATGTGGTCATTGGTATGTTTCCTGTTAATGACATACCTGCAACCATTTTATTCGATTCCGGGGCTTCCCATTCTTTTATTTCACAGAGTTTTGTTGCCCAACATCGCCTTTCCTATACTCTTTTGGACAAAGTTATGGTGGTACAATCCCCCAGATCCAGGCTCAGGACAAATATTGTATGCCGAGGACTGAAAATATCAATCAATGGAGTCATCTTCCCCGCATCACTAGTATCCATTGAGTCTCCCACCTTGGATATTATTTTGGGGATGGATTGGCTGACAAGACATCAGGTCTACATCAACTGCACAACCAGAGAAGTCACGCTAATAAATCCCTCGGGCCAGTCCGCTCGATTCTATGCTGATCGAGCCATACCAAAGAAAGGGATGGTTTATGCTGCCATTGCAACAGAAATGAATCTAGTCCCAGTGGTCTGTGAGTTCCCAGATGTGTTTCCAGATGAATTGCCAGGCATGCCACCTGATCGAGAGCTTGAATTTTCAATCGAGCTTGTGTCCGGGACAGCACCAATTTACAAGAAATATTATCGAATGCCTTCGTCCGAACTAGTGGAGTTGAAGAAACAAATAGATGAGATGCTCCAAAAAGGATATATTCGCCCCAGTTCATCTCCTTGGGGTGCACCTGCGATATTCGTGGGCAAGAAAGATGGCAGTCTCCGGATGTGTGTTGACTACCGTGCTCTCAATGACGTCACAATCAAGAATAAATACCCGCTGCCCAGGATCGATGATTTGTTCGATCAACTCAGTGGAGCTCAAGTGTTCTCCAAGATCGATTTGCGCACCGGGTATCACCAGCTGAAAATCAGGAAAGAAGATATTCCCAAGACAGCATTCACTACACGATATGGGCTGTACGAGTATACGGTCATGTCATTGGGACTAACCAACGCTCCTGCATTCTTCATGCACATGATGAACAAGGTGTTCATGGATTTCTTGGACAAGTTTGTAGTGGTGTTTATTGATGACATCCTTATATATTCCAAAAGTGAAGATGAGCACAAGCAGCATCTCCGAGCAGTATTGGAACGATTACGTGCTCATCAACTCTACGCCAAGTTCAGCAAATGTGAATTTTGGCTTAAGGAAGTGGGATTCCTTGGGCATACTCTTTCCGCTCAAGGAGTGGCCGTGGACCAAAGCAAAGTCACCGAAGTCCTGAAGTGGAAGACACCTGTTTCAGTAACAAAAATCAGGAGTTTCTTGGGTCTAGCAGGTTATTACCGTCGCTTCATTGAAGGCTTCTCAAAGATTGTCAAGCCAATGACTGAACTACTCAAGAAGAATCAGAAGTTTATATGGACGGAAGCATGTGAGGACAGTTTCAATGAGTTGAAGACCCGTTTGACCACCGCTCCAGTGTTGACTCTACCAGATATCTACCAGAGCTTCGACATCTATTGCCACACATCTAGGCGTGGCATTGGGTGTGTACTTATGCAAGATGGAAAGGTCGTGGCCTACGCATCAAGACAACTTCGACCGAATGAGGAGAATTACCCTACCCATGACCTAGAGATGGCAGCTGTGGTTCACACCTTAAAGATTTAGAGGCATTACATCATTGGAAAACGATGCCAAATCCACACCGACCACAAGAGCCTCAAATATATATTCTCTCAACCAGACTTGAATCTCCGACAGCGAAGATGGCTTGAGTTGGTCAAAGACTATGACCTGGGTATCAACTACCACCCAGGGAAAGCAAATGTGGTCGCCGATGCCCTCAGTCGCAAACCGGCTACCACAAACTTATCAATCGAGCGTCTGCACCCAACACTTCAAGAAGAAATAGCCCAACTCAACATGATCCTGTGTGATGCAATTTGCTCGGTTACCTTGGAAATAACCCCTACTCTGGAAGACGAAATCCGAAAGGCTCAACCTGGTGACCCAATGTTACTCAAGATAATGGCCCAAGTACGAGAAGGGAAGACGCCAAATTTCAACATTGATGACAAAGGTACACTCCGATTCCGGGATCGAGTCTGTGTACCGGACCTCGGAGAATTAAAGCAGCAGATTCTGAAGGAAGCTCACGAGTCCGCATACTCTATTCATCCTGGAGGCACTAAAATGTACCAAGACTTAAAGCAAACATTCTGGTGGGAAGGTATGAAGAAAGATATCGCCTATTACATCGCCTGTTGTGATATATGTAACAAGGTGAAGGCTGAACACCAGAAACCAGCCGGTCTACTTCAACCCTTACCCGTTCCACAATGGAAATGCAATGATATCTGCATGGACTTTATTGTGGGATTACCAAGGACACCACGAGGTAATAACGCCATATGGGTCGTGGTCGACATACTTACCAAGGTGGCCCACTTTATTCCAATCAGGACCACCTACCGTGCAGACCAACTCGCTCAACTCTAATCTAGGATTGTCAGTCTGCATGGGGTACCAAGGACTATCACTTCAGACCGGGGATCTTTGTTTACCTCAGCATTATGGCTACGTCTACACCAAGCCTTGGGAACCACTTTGAGGCATAGCACCGCTTATCACCCTCAGACCGATGGGCAGCCAGAGCGGGTAAATCAAATCTTGGAAGATATGCTTCGAGCATGTGCTGTTGCTCATGTACCCAAATGGGAAGACAACCTGCCGTACGCTGAGTTTTCCTACAACAACGGCTACCAGACTAGCCTCAAGATGTCACCTTTTGAGGCTCTATATGGACGTAAGTGCCGCACCCCGCTGAACTGGTCTCAGACAGGAGACAGCCGAATCTTCGGGACTGATTTGATGATGGAAGGAGAAAAGCAAGTCAAAGAAATTCGAGACAGACTGCAAGTGGCAAAATCTTGTCAGAAGAGTTACTATGACTCAAAGCACATGCAGATCAGTTTCGAACCAGGTGAATATGCATATCTCCGAGTTACCCCTATGAAAGGAGTAAAGAGGTTTCATACTCGGGGAAAGCTCGCACCAAGATACATCGGTCCGTTTCCAGTTACGACCAGAGTGGGCAAAGTGGCTTATCAATTAGAATTGCCTCCCGAGCTATCCGAGGTGCATGATGTGTTCCACGTGTCTCAGCTACGAAAATGCATCGCACCACCGGCAAAACAGACAGATATGACAGAACTAGAGCTTGCCAAAGATTTAACATATGAGGAGAGACCCTTGAGAATCTTGGAAGAGATGGACAGAGTCACCCGTAGCAAAACTATAAAGTTTTACAAGGTCCAATGGGAGCACCACAATGAGGACGAGGCCACCTGGGAAAGAGCGGATTACTTAAGGACTGCGTACCCATATTTGTTTCCTGAGCAACCGAATCTCGAGGACGAGATTCATCCTAAGGGGGGGAGGTTTGTAACACCCTGGATTTTGCCTTTTTCTTTTATTTGGATTTACTGAAAATTTTATTTGCATTCGGAGTTTTCTGTCAATTCTTTTGGACTTACCACTTGGATTTATTTTTGATTTTCTTCCAAGTGGGTTCTATCATCCACAAACCCTCCCTAGACCTCATCCATCTCATTATAATGCCAGTGGGTATTTTTATTTAATGGCATTATACTCTTTTTCTCTCTGAAAATGCCCATTTGCTCATATAGCTATGAAGCAACCCCTATTTTTATTGCTCAGAAAATTCCAAGAAAATTCCCAAATATTCTTTGGGTCATGCCTCACCTTCCTATGCAAAAATATCTCTTGGTCATTTGGAAAATTTCATCCAAGGAAAATGTTTTTGCTTCTGGTCAGAAAGAGCACATTGTGAAGCAACTATATTTTTCCTTGATCCTTTTAAGCTGAAATTTTTACCACTTGACTACCCTCCTAAGTCATGCTTAACCTCCAAATTTCAGCTCAAAATGTTCAGCCATTTGTCCGCAGTACTTGGAGCAAGTTTCTGTCCAGAAACTTTGCTGCTTCCTCTTGTCACCTCCAGTGAGCCACTTGGCAAGCCCAGAGCATTTTTAGGCACCGCGTTGAAGGGACAATGCGAGGGACATGGTGTGGCAGCGCCGAAAGCACCACACGTGCCAGTGCACGCGGTGACCGCGTGAGAGCGCGGTGCACTGCATGCGCTCAGTGCGCTCTGTGCGTCGGGGCCCTCGGCCCCCGTCCATCCGCCCTCCCCGCGACACCGAACCGTGCCCCAGCGCCGTAGCCAACTCCCTTGCGCCACCCAACCCTCTTCGTGTTCCTCCCCGACGCCGGCAAGCTGCTCGCCGGAAGAGGCCGAGAGCTAAGCGGCGGAACAGTGAGCCCGCGTGCCCGCATTCCGCGCGTAGTGCGCGCCACTGTGGCCGCACGCGTGCACCGCGTCGCCCTGTGCTCCTCTGCTCCTCCCCACGCCGCTGCCCGTGCTTATCCTCTCCTCTCCTCCTCTGCAGCTCAACTCCGGCGGACACCCGAGAGCGGGTGAGCTCCGCCTATAAATTGCTGCTTCCCCGACTCGTTTTGAGCACCGCTCCCACCTCACTTGGCCACAAAACAGTCCCCCTCGAGCGCGGCAAGGCCGGGAGGGCCTCTCGCCGCCGTTGGTCGCTGGAGACAGCCGCGGATCCAGCACCACCATGCACTCATCCTAGGTCATACCAGCTCCAGCCACTGCCACCCTCGAGACCGTAGTAACCTCCTGAACACGACGGTGCCAAGAGCTCGCCGGATTGTCGTCGGAATTGCCGAGTCCGATCAGCTCCGCCGCCGCCGTCTCTGGAGAGGAAGATTCCGACGCCGTCCGTCCACCCTCGCCGTCATTTCGGGTACGTACGTGCTCGCCGTACTGCCCTGAATCCATCCCGACCAACTCCGGCAGCCGCCGTGGACTCCTCGCCGTAGTATCGCCGGCGAAAGCGCCGCTCTCTCTGTTCCCTCCCTCTCCTTTGTTTAATCCTGACAGCGGGACCCCCACGTCAGCCTCCCACTCGGCCGCCCGAAGCGGTATAAGTGGAGGCGTATTCGCTGAATACGTCTTCGACGTGGCCCCTTCTGGATTTTCGTTTAAATTCAAATTTTGACCAGATTCAATCCAACTTTGACCAGCTATAACTTTTAATCTATAAGTCCAATTGAGTTGATTCTTTTTGCTACTGGTTTGTAAAATTCCAAAGTTTCTGCATGCCAAATTTCAGAATTTTTCTTGTTGTTAAATTTTTTTGGTGCAATAAATAGTGTTATGTGACATTTTCTTTTTGCATTTAATTTAATTTCAGAAGAACCTAGTTGTGTTGGAGAAGGCCAGGAGTATTGTGACACTCCTCTGAACCAAGGCAAGCCACAACATCCATATGCAAGGATGGCATTGCAATGACTTTGGTGTAATTGAATTAAATCATCATATATTCATCATTTTAAAATAATTTACTATATAACTCTCATTGCATAGACTTTGTTCTTGTCATGTTGATTTTACGCAGTAGGATACATGATTTCTTGCTAGTGTGCAGTAGGTATCATGACATATACTCATATGGTAACATGATGCATTTGTTATGCATGATCGCGACCCGTGCATCCATTCACACACTATGGCTCGAATCATTTTCATTTCAAGTTAAACTTGATCTTAATCCAACTTGAACATGCTGTTGATCGAGTCATGGTACCACCGAATCGAGCTCACCAGTGCAACCACACTTGCCTGGATGGGGATGCCCTAATGCGGTCTATTGTCATGCCTCTCGCCGGTACCTCCTACGAGGGAAGGTTGTGCTCTGGCGCTACCCTGGCCTGGTAGGCAGTCATAACCTTGAGGACCCGAGTTTTGATGGTACCAAGGTCCCCGCTTGGGACGATGTTTATGTTTGGCCACGACGGTGGCAACCACAGAGGTGGCGGATGTCACATGTTGGCATCGGGGTCACCCAGGACATAGCCCAAAGGGGAGTTTGTCGGAGTGGCCGGGAGAGTGTCATGCAATAGATTGGTTTTGTCGGAATATTGTTGGTCCACCCGAATGGGAGCACGAGGCCATGAGTTCCGTAGTGTGGGTACAGTGTACTAACCTCTACAGAGTGTATAATCTATCGATAGCCGCGTCCTCGGATATGGACACAGTTCGTAGTAGGTCACACCGTGGGTCAACAGATATAATAAACTTGCACACTAAGACTCACAAGATGGCACATGCAGAAGTGGTGATCAAGTGAGGATCACTATGAAAAGAATGTTTGTGATCAAGTGAGGGTCACGGTGGTAAGCTATGAACGGTGGTTACGCGGTAACCCCGCAATGGTAAGTTGGTCCCGGGTACCATGGTAATGTTTCACGCACACCTCATGTTGGGTAGTATCATGCTCATGCATTAAATCTGTTAAATGCCTTGTTGTTTGTCGCACTTGTTTTGTTTGCTGTGAGCTTGCGAGTACATTCAAAGTACTCACCTGGCTTATCATGCCAGATGCAGGAGAAGCCATGCATGGTGTGGATATCGAGCAGTATGTCGCGCTCTAGGCCGTGTCCCAGCAGTGTCCCTGTGGAGTGGAGTTCCGCTACCTCGTTGTTCCGCTGTCGCGTAGTAGTTCCCTTATCATCGAGGCCCCTGCCATGTCTACTAAATAATGTACATAAGTGCAGCCGCACCGTGTGTGCCGCTTGGCCTCGCTCATCATGTAATATGTAAACCTATGTTTCCGCTAAGAGATCAATAAAGCGGTTGTTTTCTGTACCAAGTTGTTGTGTATTGCCAGAAGACTTGATCTCTGGGCTGGCAATGCAAGGTAAACCGGTTGCTCTGAGCCGGGGTGCCACAGCTCCCCCACCCACCGCTCGGCAAAAGCACCTCCTTTTTCCTAATCTGGATATCTACTTTTAGATCAATATAATCGAGATTTGTATATATTGCACCAAGAAGCAAAACCAAGTGGTACACTTTACAGTTCATAACGAAACGGTGGCACACTTCCAACACGGCTGTCGCGATCGCGTCGCAAGTCCACAGGGTCAATCCGCACACGAAATGGCGACACACTAACAACACGCCTATCGCCGACATGTGGGACATCCACCATCTTGGTCCATGTGCCGTGCACCAAAGTTCAGAGCAGCGGGGGGAGGCACCCCGGTCGTAGCGCCGCAGTACTAGTAAATGATCAATGAGGCGTCAAATCACAAAGCCCCACCTTGCCCGCAGTAAGCTGGATGGAGCAGGGGAGTACAAAAAATTGTGGACGCAACTTCGACCCAAAGGCAGTGACGCGTGGATCCCGCATTTTAATATACTCGCGGCCTCCTTTGGTTCACAGGGTAGGAATATTATAGGAATATGAAAGTTGTAGGAAAAGAGATGACGTATGGCCTCCTTTGGTTTGTAGGAATTTCATAGGATAGGATTTTCAAAGGAAAAATTCCTATGGAGCTCTGTGGTTTGTAGGAATGGATTCCTAATCCTATGTAGGATAGAAACCCGTCCTTCACATTTTAAAAGAAAAAAACCATTACCCTAGACTCAATGGAAAAATTCCTATCCTATGCATCAAATGACATTTCTTTCTCTATAGGAATTGAGATGCATGTCATCTCACTTCCTATGTTTTTTCTATTCCTATGATATTCCTATCCTATGAACCAAAGGAGGCCTACATGTATCTCAAATCCTATGAGTAGGGATAAGAAAAGAGATGTCATTTGGCCATTGAGTCTTAATGTTTATTTTCCTCTGAAATGTGGAGTATAGGAATCCATTTGTATGAACCAAGTGGCCTCTAAAGGAAAAATCCTACAAAAATCCGATCATATAGAATTCCTATGATATTCCTCCACACCAAAGGAGGCTTGAAATTGCTGTAGGTGATACGGTGGTCTTCCTTTGCCGAGTGTCCGGAGACTCGGCTAACAAACTTGGAGAAGTGTGGCACTCGGCAATAGAGTAGTGCCACGCGTCGAGTCCTTACTCGATGGGACATTGCCGAGTTTAGAACTCAGCAAAATATTTGCCCGGTTCTTCTACTGAAGGAACACACTATATTTCATCTCTCTACTGATCCCGATCGTTCTTTCTCTCTCCTTAGTTAAAGGACTCAATCCTACGATGTCTCTCGCTCTCTCTCACAACACACACACACACACACACACACATACGGCCCCTCTTTATCGAAGACACACCCAGGGCCTCTTTGATTCGCAGGATTTTGAAAATGTAGGAATAGGAAGAGTATAGGATTGGAGTGGCATGCCAACTTGAATCCTATAGGATTGGCAAGGAGTGTTTGATGCCACATGAAAAACAAAGGAATTGTAAAAAGAGGTTGGAGTGGATGTTAGATTTCCTATAAAATGTAGTACAAAAGATTCCATAGGAAAAATTCCTATGGAATCCAATACTATGAATCAAAGGGCCAACATAGGAAAAATTCCTAAGGGTTTCAATCCTCCAGAAATCCTATAGAATTCCTTTGAATCAAAGGAGCCCTCATACATTCCTCCCCCATCTCTATAGATATATCTCGATGATGAATGAAATGATATATGCTGGGTTTTCTATATGTGCATGTTGTTCTACGAAAACTTGGTAAAAGTTCGTGAGGTTTGAATTTTCAATAAAGCTATATACACTATATTTTGGAACGGAGGGAGCATACGACAGTTGTGAACGCTCACGTGGAAATTTTATGTGTCGGACGAGTGGTTTTTCTGTCAAATGCCATGGCAAAACTGCCACTGTCAGATGCAGATCTGACGGTTCTTTGGGCGTTCGCCGGGAAACGGCTTATGGTGAACGTTCACCAGATATGATTTACGAACACACGCATTGCATTGACACGTTAACCCTCCCTCTCACAGACACACGCACCTCACGACTCTCCCGAGACTTCTCGCACACACGATCTATCTGTACTCTGTAGGTAGACGTGACACACATATATGTGCTCTTCACACCCTTCCCTAAGAACTTCTAAAAAATAAAAGACGTCACACATATTTTTTTTGTAACTCAGACGTCACACACGTATAGATCTTACTCTAGCTGGAGTACGTAGTACACGAAGAGAAGCGGCGCACGCACGCACCAGTTCTCTCACACCCACGCGCGGGTACACGTACGAGCGCATTTGTTTACAAAGAGGCATCCCAAGTGACAATTTGACTCATGCAGTTTTCAACTTCATGGAGAGTCGGGGACCACACGTGTACATAGTGCGACCTGGACGCGGTGGCGCGTTATTGATTGAGTTTTTTTTACTGGAACGTCAAATGAAAATAGTGGTTCGCGCGTATTCATTTTAAAAACGATTGCTACAACAAAATCACTCCATTATATATATAAGCAGGAGCTTCAGCGCTTGCTTTACTAGGATTGTTCTCATTCACTCTCTCATCCTCTCCAGATCTAAACAAGACAGCGGCGGCCACACCCTCTCTCTGCTCACCACTGGTCATAGTTCCGGCCGGATCCCCTCCACCGGCGAAGCGGAGAAGGTACAGCATTCACGCGGTCGTCGGCGGCGAGGGAGGAGACCCACAACTGTCGGCGCGTCCCGATCGGCGGCCCGTTCCGTTTTGTCCGACACAACGCCGGCTCGGGAGGGCCTCCGACCCCTTCTTCCTCCCTACCGTATTGTGGGCAGATCCGGCCTCGCGCCACCCTCCTTGCCACATCCGGATGACCCTCAGGTATAACTTCCTTCGAAACCGGCCTTGCTCTACTACCCCAGCTCACCACGTGGCTGCATGTGGATCTTTTTCTACTTCCTTCGGCTGTTCCAAAGCCACCTAAATTTTTACTATTATTAGAGGTAAACCTACTTCATGCAGTCGAATCTAGGACTTTGTTCAAAAGGGAAGACAGGGGGGAAGCTGTAGCATTAATCTAGATTTGGTTCAAAGAGGAAAGAAAGGGGCGAAAGTAGTAGAGACTGGCTACCCAACCGGTCTCTTGGTTGAAAAGGGGAAGAAAGTGGGGTGGATAGCGAAGGGTGGGGGGAAGTACTAGTAAGATACTGACCAGACCGGTCTCTTGGTCGAAAAAGGGAAGAGAGTGAGGGGGTGTTGGGGGGACAACGCAACTGAGAACGAGCAGGTCTAGATTTCCTGTGCTCACATAGGAAAAGGTCGCCGAGGAGATAAAAAATTGGAAAAATGCAGACATGCTGCCTGAATGTTTGCCACTCTCGGCAACCAGATCTGCTTCAGCACTTTATGCCCCTGTTATCCCTTTGCCCTTATCGCTACCGTTTATCTAATATCAGAGGAAAAATGAAGCAATGCCACTGTTAGCCTAATGTCACTTCTAAGTAATGCTGTTGTCAGTCTAGTGCCATCGATAAATTGAAGCAATGACACCACCATTTTATGAAGTGCTTCTGTCTTGCTTTATTTCCCATGAATTTTGTTTTGCCAGTTACACTTAAATCTCACACTGCTAACATTGCTTCATCCCAGTGGAACTGCACAAATTTGATTGCACCGTGCACGGAGCTACTGACCATGTGCTACTCTCATGACAGTAATACTAATGCTGTTGTTCTGCATGTTAATCTAGTGCCAGTGTTGATGTGATGTGATGCTACTTCTTACTTAATGGCACTTTTTCATACTGTCAATGCAATGCCATTCATAACACTAAGAGATGTTGTTGTTAATCATATGCCACTGCAAATAACTGCCACTGCTTAAATAACCATATTACATATTTGTGCAAACAGGGATGTCTATCTCCATATCGTTTCTATTTGTGCAATCATAAGCACACACCTCAATTTTAGTAGAACTGCACAAAATCAGATGGCTGTTCCAACCTGCCGTCCTCTAGCCACCCGTATTCCAGGTATTCCTAGATTCATAACTAGCTAGAATGACCAACGCAAGCTAAAAGAAGCTAATTCGTATGTGGACTTCCTGATTGCAGTGCAGGAACGAGCCTGTCATGTGTGGCGAAGAAAACAAGCAGTGCGTCCGCGCCGTGAACTACACTCACTCCCAATTTAAGGATGGCCCGAGGACAAGCTTGCACGGCTGCACTGAGGTTTTGGGGTCAGGTGCGCGTACAAGAGGCATTGCGGTCTGCTTATTTCTGCAAATAGCGGTGCTTAAATTTAGTGGAACTGCACAAGAAGTTCAGATGGTCAATCCACTTCAAGGTTCAGTTCAATATTCCAACTGAGAACACAATTATAATTTGTTATTCTGAAACGAGAGAACCTAACCCTGGATGGTGGCAACAAGAAAAACCAGAGTGAACCCCACGAAATTAAAGCTTGCCTAGGGAGGCCCTTTGCTCAGAGAAGCCTGGCTTGATTTTTCCTGATTTGTAAACCTTCTCACAACTTTGTCTTTTGCTGTCAACTTCTAAAAGAGATGTTATGTTCTATGAATCATTGAGATGTATAAAAAAGCTGAACTTATGCTTTTGAAGTATTTTATGCAGCTGAGTTTATTGTGAATGTTTAACATGAATGCTGGACTAGCGTGTTAACATTTGGAATCTATATTGTGGCCTCAATTAACCGCATGAACCACTATAACTAGATACGTAGTTGCTTATATGTCAGACAGTAGAGTATGAGTGTGAGCTGGTCGATCTAGTGTTGAAGCGATCTGCGCCAATGTGCCGTGTTTACACCAACTGTGCTTACAAGTGGGGTAGCACCAACAGTGCATTACCTACACTATGTATACGTCAGCGCACCAAGAGTTGTCAAACAAGTATTTCATCAAACACAGACTGCTCGTTTGATAAACAGTGGCAACTTATGTCTAATGCCATATTACATGAAATAACTCGTGAGGATGCATCTGTTTCGGCAACACTTACGAGGGTTCTCACATGATTCACGGGCACACAAAAGTTGCAGTAGTTCCCATAGAGGGATTCAAACAGAGTACTACCCCAAGAGGGCTCGATAATACACAAGGTTCGGGTAATTAAACACAATCCAAGCTACTTTGAAACACTAACTGGGCCAACTATTTCATGCCATCGATCTAATTGGGGATGGACACAAGATGGACCTTGCCATGAACATCCTTGAGGACGTCCGGCAACAGCTCAATCCTGTCAACCTTCTTGAAGATAACCTTGTGGCCTTTCCACTCATAAACTTGTTTGTCGAGGCATGCCACGTCATCTTCATGGATAAGCTTGACAAGAACATTATTCCTCACAAACGAAGGAGTAGCTGTGAACTTGTTGTGCTTCAGTACACCCTGGACAGCACGCCTGACAACAGTGTGGCTGGAATACATTTCGTCTTCGGTATAAGTGCAAATGGCTTCCAGGATCGAACAACCTAAGAACTTTGTTTTCCTAGTGCGTATATTCAGGTCATCCACCTCATAGCGAGTGACATGTACAACCACACAATCCTTGTTTGCATCAAGGCTCTAATTGAAACAGAAACGAATTCTGAATTACTTTCCAATATAAAAACACAAGTTATTTAAACCACCATGTAGAGTCAAAAGTATGCATGACAAGGAAGGTAGCATGGCATCGGAGCTAATAAATCTTACATTATTTATCACCTCATACTTAGATGAAAAACCACAATCAAGATCGCCAAAGAAGAAAATCATCTTGGGCAGCTCAGCGGGGGGGGGGGGGGGAACACATCCTCGAAGGGGTCCATCTTGCCGGGGGGGAAACTGCTCCTGCACGGCCACGGGGGCTGTAACCTCAAACGTGGCGTTGACCATCTGAGTAGTGGCCGTGAGCGCATCTGGGGTCGGCTCGGTGGTGGCCTTCATCTTCTTGGAGCTCACTGTCTCGTGGGGATCAGCCTACCGCGTCTGCTCCAACATCGGCAGATCTTTGCCCAGTTCTCCATGATCCATAATGAAACTGACAAATAGAAGACAACCGAAAGGAAAACACAATCGCAATGACAATGACACAAAAAAGGGAGTGAGGATCAGTTACTTCTTTGCAAAAGATTTTTTTTTGAAAAGAAAATATACCAACATCACGGATGCGCTCACCTTCCCTTCGTTGGGAGAGAAGAACAATGGTGGAAGCAAGTGGTGGCTTTCTTGAAGAAGATGAGGGAGAAGCGGATTCAGGGAAGAGTAAAATGATGGTTGCTTCGTCCGACCAACTTACTGCGGGGAGGTGGGGTTTTGTGCTCATTACTGCCGCGCTACGACCGGGGTGACTCTGCGCCTGCATACCACCTTCTAATTTGGTGGATGCCATTTGGGCCCGCGCGCTACATGGCCCGCATGTTGGCGAACCAAAGTAAAACGGTAGTAGCGGGAGCCGTTTTGACGACTGAGGAGGAGCCAGAAGCGGTAGTGTCTCCACTGTACTACAGGAGTATTTTTTTTTTAGGATTGAGTAATTGTTTTTCTGGGGAGTGGTAGAGTGTCCTCACTGTATTACTAGTAGTAATTGTTTTTCTGGGCCCAAGACAAAATATCCCATCCACCCTAATTAATAAAATCAATTCAAAAGTCCTTATTTTACTTAAGAAGAGGCGCCCCCCACTGCACCGCCCCCCAAAAAAACCCGGCTAATCTTCTTCCTCCTCACTCCCACCTCACGTCCGCTCGCTCAATTCGTCTCCCCCTCCGGTTGTACCCCTTAATTCCTCACCTCACTCCTACAGAAAACCCCAGCTCCCCTTCTTCCTCACTGCAACAAAAAACCCCAGATCCCCTTCTTCCTCACTCGCACCACAACTAGGCTCGTCATTCGCTACTCTGCTCAAATCCGTGAGCTCGACGCCCGCAAGGAAAATGGAGTCAGCTGGCCCCAACACCAAGAAGATGAGGCTCCCGCCAGCGGTGACGCCGGTTGTAGATCCCGCACCTGGCAGCGCGGGGAGAAGCGGGGAGGCTCCCCCTGTAACTGAGGAACCCGAAGAATCTTGGGCGGACCACATCAACGATCTCCCAGACGCCATCCTTGGGGAGATCATCTTGCTTCTCCCCACCAAGGATTGCTGCCGCACCCAAGTCCTCGCATCTCGGTGGCGCCCTCTATGGCGCGCCATGCCTCTTAATCTCGACTGTCGTGGCCTATCTCCCGTTGATGATTTTGAACTCCCCGGAGCCATCATCTCCTCCCACGGGGGCTCCGTTCACCGCCTCTGCATCCCGGCGTGCTACCTGCACGTGCTCCGCATGGTGGACGCCTGGCTGACATCCCCTGATTTCCGCAAACTCCAGATGCTTGAGTTCTATTATTCCTACGAAACTGACATACCACGAACCGAATGCCATATATTTGACCCGTCACCACCGATGTCAATCTCGCAGTTTTCCTCCTCTCTCCACACTACCACCTTTTCCCTGTGCAAACTACCAGACAATCTGGTACAAAAGCTTCGACTCCTGTTGGGGATACATATAACAGGTAGGCCCATGAAGGGTCAAAGTATCAAAAGACATGGGGTCCACACATGAGGTCAACATTACTCGAATGACGTCCATGCCAGCATCACTTGGAAAATCAACATACCATCCACTCAGATGACCATCAACTCGCTCGGACATATGAAGACCAATAGTCAGCATGGCGGTTTCGTAGTGGGCTGATATTATGGCATTAATACTCCACCTTGTAACATAAGAGGTGAGGGGGTGGCGCACTCTATATAAGCCACCCCCCACCACTAGACTGGGGGCCCCTGGCTCATTCTTCTTCCTTGGCTCTCTCGCCATTAGTCTCAGGACTTAGCTCAGGCATGGGGATCCGTTCCCCCCTCTCTCACATATTGTAATCTCTGGATTCATACTCAGATAAAACAAAGCCTCTCCGGAGCATGAGACGTAGGGCTGTTATCTCCACCGCGACAGGCCCGAACTCGCTAAAACACCGTGTCACCCGTTTGCATCTCGATAGATCACGCTCCTTTACCCTACCCCTTTCTACTGTCGGAATCGTTCCCACAACAGTTGGCGTCCACCGTGGGGCTTGGCGTCTATCGAACCATGATGCAGATGGTTTTTTCATTCATCTCTGTTTAATTTCCTGATCATACAGTACATACCGTTCATCTCTGCAACGAGTACTGAAGCATCAAAAAAAGGAGAAAAGATACATCTCTATTCGGCGCCGTGGGGCTCCTCCACCCGGTCGCTTGCCCGATGACGGCTTCCATGCCGGGCCAGCAGCGCAGGGCTTCTCCGCCCGGTCGCATGCCCGACTGCGCCTCCACGCATGGCCCCGGCGCCGTCCAACCCATCGTCATCTCCGGCTTCATCTGCGACGCCGTCGCCGAGCGCCCACACACGCACAACTGCTAACGCCCGGCCTGGCTCATCGGGCGGCGAGACACGGCTGCCTACACTCGGCCTGGCTCCGCGGGCGTCGAAGCGCGGCTCCGACCGGCGCACAGCTCCGTCTCCCCGAGCAGTCAAGCACGGCCACCAGTGCTCGCGTCGGCCTCGCCCTTGGCTGCGTCGGCCCGTGTCTCGGGCTCTTGGGCTGCGGCCAGCCACTCATCCTCCCCGTCGCCACCTCTCGGCTGCCGACCGATTCCGACCAGACCGGCAGTTTTCCGCCGCAGCGGAGCTCTCCTCCGGGCTGTCACTGCATGCAGTGAGGGGAAAAAAACTCCCATTGCACGTAGAATCGTCTTTAATTCTTGCTTAATTAGCACTAACACCACTTGCATGCAGGTTCTGGATGTGGGGCAACTACTTCAATGCGTTGGACGTGGGCAATTCATTCCATGCGTCGGTTAGCCACACAATTACACCTACTCCCTCCGTCCTTAAAAGAGTGTACTTCCAACTTTGTTGGAGAGTCAAACTATCTCAAAGTTTGACCGAGTTTGTGCAAAAACATATCAATGTTTGTGAAACCAAATAGGTATATGATGAAAATATATTTTATCATAAATCTAATGCAACTAATTTGATGGCATAAATGTTGGTGTATTATTGTATAAATACGGTCAAACGTAAAAAAGTTTGACTTCCCAACAAAGTTGGAAGTACGCTCTTTCAAGGACGGAGGGAGTAATTACTAGGGATTTGTGGCTAATTTTGACAGGGGCATCATGGATGGGGCAACCACGACAACGGCGGCAGTTGCAGCGATCAGCCCGCCTCCCCTTTGTTCCGATCGGCGGCAACCCGTTCCGGCGTCGACTGCTCGGAAACAACCTCTGCCGAGGAGGCACAAGCCCGGCACTACGCGGTCGCGCGGCGGCCCCTTCCTCCGGCGCCGATTGGTCGGTGACGACCTCGGCAGGAGAGGGACGGGCTCGGCGTAGCTCGCGCACGCACGTCGGCCCCTTCCTCCGGCGCCGAACTCCTTTTTCACCTCCTCTGCGCGCTCGGCAGGGAACAATGTGGGGAGCCATCGCTCCTGACCACACGGGAGAGAAAAGAACCCGGTTCCACTCGAACAGAGGGCGGACAGTACTCAGATGGTGCTCAGACTGCACTCGCCCAGATCAATCGTCCACTCGGACACAATGCAGAGACGAGGCGCACCATTCGTACAGTTACACCCTCTGTATGAATCGGCCGCTCGAGCCCGCACGTCCTCATCACTCAGCCACCCCGCGCGTCGCCACCCAGTTGGACACATCTTCATCAAATTGTCCGACTTAGCCGTCCCGCGCGTCGCCACTCGGTTGAACACGTCCTCATCACTCGCCGCCCTGCGCGTCGCCACTCGGTTGGACACGTCCTCATCACTCGGCCACCCCGCGCGTCGTCATTTGGTTGGACACGTCTTCACCACTCGGACGCCCCGCGCATCGCCATCGGCTGAACACGTCCTCACCACTCGGCCGCCCCGCGCGTCGCCATCGGCTGGACACGTCCTCACCACTCGGCCACCCCGCGCGTCGCCATCGGTTGGACACGTCCTCACCACTCGGCCGCCCCGCACGTTGCCATTGGTTGGACACGTCCACATCACTCGGCCGCCCCGCGCGTCGCCACTCGGTTGGACACGTCTTCATCAATCGGATGCCCCGCGCGTCGCCATCGGCTGGACACGTCCTCACCACTCGGCCGCCTCACGCGTTGCCATTGGTTGGACACGTCCTCACCACTCGGCCGCCCCTCGCGTTGCCATCGGTTGGACACATCCGCATCACTCGACCGCCCCGCGCGTCGCCACTCGATTGGACACGTCTTCATCAATCGGTCGCCCCGCGCATCGCCATCGGCTGGACACGTCCTCATCACTCGGCCGCCCCGCGCGTCGCCATCGGTTGGACACGTCCTCAGCACTCGGCCGCCCGCGCGTCGCCATCAGTTGGACACGTCCGCATCACTCGGCCGTCCCGCGCATCACCACTCGGTTGGACACGTCTTCATCAATCGGCCGCCCCACGCGTCGCCACTCGGTTGGACACGTCCACATCACTTGGCCGCCCCGCGCACTGCCACTTGGTTGGACACGTCCTCACCACTCGGCCACCCCGCGCGTCGCCATCCGGTTGGCCACATCTTCATCTACTTGTCCAACTCAGCCGCCCCACGCGTCGCCACTCGGTTGGACACGTCCTCATCACTTAGCTGCCCCGCGTGTCGCCACTCGGTTGGACACGTCCTCACCACTCGGTCAACCCACGCGTCGCCACTTGGTTGGACACGTCTTCACCACTCGGCTGCCCCGCACGTCGCCATCGGCTGGACACGTCCTCACCACTCGGCCGCCCCGCGTGTCGCCATCGGTTGGACACGTCCTCACCACTCGGCCGCCCCGCGCATCGCCATCAGCTGGACACATCCTCACCACTCAGCCGTCCCGCGCATCGCCATCGGTTGGACACGTCCTCACCAGTCGGCTGCCCCGCGCGTCGCCATTGGTTGGACACATCAGCATCACTCGGCCGCCTCGCGCGTCGCCACTCGGTTGGACACGTCTTCATCAATCGGCCGCCCCGCGCGTCGCCATCGGCTGGACACGTCCTCAGCACTCGGCCGCCCCGCGCGTCGCCATCGATTGGACACGTCTGCATCACTCGGGCGCCCCACGCGTCACCATCGGTTGGACATGTCCTCACCACTCGGCCGTCGCGCACGTTGCCATTGGTTGGACACGTCCGCATCAGACGGCCGTCACGCGCGTCGCCACTCGGTTGGACACGTCTTCATCAATCGGCCGCCCCACGCGTCGCCATCGGCCAGGCACGTCCTCACCACTCGGCCGCCCCGCGCGTCGCCATCGGTTGGACACGCCCGCATCACTCGGCCGCCCCGCGCGTCGCCACTCGGTTGGACACGTCTTCATCAATCGGCCGCCCCACGCGTCGCCATCGGCTGGACACGTCCTCACCACTCGGCCGCCCCGCGCGTCGTCATCTGCTGGACACGTCCTCACCACTCGGGCGCCCTGCGCGTCGCAATCGGTTGGATACGTCATTACCACTCGGGCGCCCCGCGCGTCGCCATCGGTTGGACACGTCCGCATCACTCAGCCGCCCCGCGCGTCGCCACTCGGTTGGACACGTCTTCATCAATCGGCCGCCCCGCGCGTCGCCACTTGGTTGGACACGTCCACATCACTCGGCCGCCCTGCGTGTCGCCACTCGGTTGGACACGTCCTTACCACTCAGCCACCCCGCGCGTTGCCATCGGTTGGACACGTCTTCACCACTCGACCGCCCCGCATGTCGCCACTCGGTTTGACACGTCTTCATCAATCGGCCGCCCCGCGCATCGCCATCGGTTGAACACGTCTTCACCACTCGGCCGCTCGCGCGCCGTTAGACAGCTAAGTCATTCTTCACGCACTGCACTACATGCTACTAAATAGCTATTTTCGTGTTCCCGAGCGTCCTGTAATCCACACATGACGTTCACTCGGAGGCCATGCCACCGAGTGTACCTCTATGCTCGGTTGTTTATTTTCATGTCGGAACACTGCACTTCCGCCTCATTTGGGTCCAGTACGCCAACGAGTTCAGTCGGATCCTTCACTTTGACAAATTCGATCGGATCCTTCGCTCTTTTAGACTCTTGCTGGTTCCGAACCAGCAAGCCCCTTGCACACCCAGCGGGTGTCTGTGGGTGTTATTTACACAAATCATTTTAGCACACATCAAATTACCTCGAGAAATTATTACGTTGGCTTGTGCTATTTTTCATACACGGGTTACATGATCAGTCGGCGCCTCTGTGCGCCAACTTCATTGCTACTCGGACTCGGTCACTGTCGTGGGAAACGAACACCTATGGGATCGCTATCGGGCGGATCCCTTTACGGTTCGGCAAGGGGAGAGGATTGCACAAAGAACAGAACTAACGAACAGCACGCGGGGATTTACCCTGGTTCGGGCCGCACGGATGCGTAAAACCCTACTCTTGCTTTGATTGTATTATTGTGGATGTTCTTGGCCAAGTTCTGGGAGCTACAGTATTCGGTAGCTGCGCATGCAGAATGGGCTTCCGAAGTTCTTGTTCCCTTTCCTCTGTACGCCTCGGGCCTCCTTTTATATGAGTCAAAGGGGCTACCTCAGTGGCACACGAGATAAGGCATGAGGTGAAAAGTAGCTATAGTGTTACCACAGTATTATCATACCTAACCCTGACGGCTTAGGACAAACTCATTAAATGCACCGTGAGGTGTCCGTCGAGGTGTCCCTTAGCGTCTCGGGCTTGGAAAAGCTTTACAGGGGATGGGCAAAAGCAGCCATCCCATCAGCACCGCTTAAGAATCGCGTGGCCAGCATTACGCCACGTCATCATGAGGACAAGCCCTAAACGACAAGGCTGGCCGCTGCACTCGAGCGATAGCGCTGCACTGTGCAGGGCCTTGCCGGGACCGAATCCTTGCCGGGTCCGGGGCTTGCCGGGACCGAATCCTTGCCGGGTCCGGGGCTTGCCGGGAGCGCGAAGCTTCGCCGGCAAGGGCCTTGCCGGGCGCGAGGCCTTGCCGGCAAGGGTCTTGCCGGGCCTCCGCAACCCTTTGGCCTTCTGTCTGGTCGTTGACTTGAATGTCTCCTTGGCATCTTAGTCTCGTGATTACTCCTAGCTATTCCCCGGCAAGGCCTGGCGCGGTATGGCTACAACTGCCCGTGCATAAGTAAGGGGTACTAAAAAGACCCATACTTTAGTACACCGACAGTCACCGCACCGATCCTAACGCACCGCAACACCGACCCGTCGGTCTGTTGACTTCGGACGCATCCAGCTGACCCCTCCGTGGAGTCTTCTTCATCGTGTCAATGACATTGACCTCGTCGTCATGTTGGGCATGAGACAGGTCCGCCGTCAAAGCCTATAGTACGCTCGGGGGCTACGCCGCACTCGGGGGCTGCTGCTCATTCGGAATTGCACTCTCCTGAGTGGTCTAGTACTTCATCACCAGTCGGATCCTTCACTTCAACGACTACAGTCGGATCCACGGTCATCGCACCGATCCTAACGCACCGCAACACCGACCCGTCGCTCTGTTGACTTCGGACACATCTAGCTGACCCCTCCGTGGAGTCTTCTTCATCGTGTCAACGACATTGACCTCGTCGTCATGTTGGGCATGAGACAGGTCCACCGTCGAAGCCTGTAGTACGCTTGGGGGCTACGCCGCACTCGGGGGCTGCAGCTCATTCGGAATTGCACTCTCCTGAGTGGTCTAGTACTTCATCACCAGTCGGATCCTTCACTTCAACGACTGCAGTCGGATCCACGGTCACCACACCGATCCTAACGCACCGCAACACCGACCCGTCGCTCTGTTGACTTCGGACACATCCAGCCGACCCCTCTGTGGAGTCTTCTTCATCGTATCAACGACATTGACTTCGTCCTCATGTTGGGCATGAGACAGGTCCACCGTCGAAGCCTGTAGTACGCTCGGGGGCAACGCCGCACTCGGGTGCTGCAGCTCATTCGGAATTGCACTCTCCTGAGTGGTCTAGTACTTTGTCACCAGTCGGATCCTTCACATCAACGACTGCAGTCGGATCCGCCACTTCGACAAGTTACATGATCACTCAGATGCCCTACGCGCCATCTTTGTCGCTACTCAGACTCGGCCGCCGCGCCGGTCTTGTTGCACCGCAACCGCACTACTCCGACCTCGTTGCTACATCAGCTTCGAAAGCATCTGACTGACTCCTCCGAGGACCATTTTTTCGTCGTGTCATGGATTCAATGACTTTGACTACATCGACAACGCGGAAACATTGAGGGCTATGCACCGCAACGCCCCATTTGATCAACCCGTTGATCACGCTAGAAATATTTTTCTGAACATACTTTCTCGGTCCGCCGAAGATCTATAAGGGTAGCATCGACCACTGCGACGATCGCCCAAATCATTACCTGGAGTCATCTTCAGGACTGCAAAAGGGTGAAGTCGGCGCTCCTCTACGGATACACTTGGCCCTTCTTCTAGGCCCCCAGGCGTCCGTTTCACAAACTTGGACTCGGAGATAGCATGTGCTGGTGTTCCCTCGAGATGATGAGTGGCTTCTCTCCGGAGAGTCAGTCCACGCGCTAGCCTCGCCACTCGGGTTTTCATGGCACGTCCACCTCGGACCACTAGTCTATCTCCTCCGGGAGACATACGAGTGCCACCAAGTTTTTCCTCGCAGTGCCCCACTTTTCCCACTAACCGCGACGTAACCGCTTCCGCGCGCGCTCGCACGATTTCAAATCCCGAAATTTCAATCGCAAATCAATCCGATTGATTTCTCTTTGTGCCTTTCCTAAAGGACACACGCCGGTCCGACCGACCACCCTCCAAGGGTCTCCGTGCACTTGGACACGTAAAACGCCCGACTAAAGTCATCTTCAGGACTGCAAAAGGGTAAAACCGGCGCTCCTCTACGGATACACTTGGCCCTTCTTCTAGGCTCCAAGGCGTCAGTTTCACAAACTTGGACTCGGAGATGGCCTGTGCTGGTGTTCCCCCGGGATGATGAGTGGCTTCTCTCCAGAGAGTCAGTCCACGCGCTAGCGTCGCCACTCGAGTTTTCATGGCACGTCCACATCGGACCACTAGTCTATCTCCTCCGGAAGACAAACGAGTGCCACCAAGTTTTTCCTCGCAGTCAACATACCCCGATCAGTCAGGAAGCACGTCCACTCGGACAAATGCATGAATCATTACCTGGAGTCATCTTCAGGACTGCAAAAGGGTGAAACTGGTGTTCCTTTACGGATACACTTGGCCCTTCTTCTAGGCTCCAAGGCGTCAGTTTCACAAACTTGGACTCGGAGATGGCCTGTGCTAGTGTTCCCCCGGGATGATGAGTGGCTTCTCTCCGGAGAGTCAGTCCACGCGCTAGCCTCGCCACTCAGGTTGTCATGGCATGTCCACATCGAACCACTAGTCTATCTCCCCCGGGAGACATACGAGTGCCACCAAGTTTTTCCTCGCAGTCAACATACCCCGATCAGTCGGGAAGCACCTAGTCCAGAATCCGTTGAAGTTTTGTTCAAATCGTAGTTGACTATAGCTTGACGACAGGCGCCGAGTGCCCCCGCAGTGCTCGGGCCAAATCAAGTTTTTAGTAAACTCGTTCTACAAAACCACAACTGATTCGGAGGCTCCTATGGGCGCACCGCCAGTCGGCATGTTCCTCACTCAGCTTTCTATTTTTTCACAAAATATGCTCAATACCTAACGCTCACTCTTCGTCTCCAACCCGGTCCCAACCCGATCGTCTGGTTGGCAAGAGCAAAAGCTAACGGTCAATGTAAGAAGTACTACTGGAACGATTACTCCCTGGAGTATCCAGCTTTTTTCTACAGTCGGCAGTTTCGAGGCCGAATCCATTCATCATGCCAAGTGCACAAAGATTCGCCTCCTTGACCCAGTTCCAGGCTGAATTTATTTACCGTGCCGAGGGCATGAAGATCAGTCCGACTGATTCAGCTCCAGATTGCAGATATTTACTATGCCAAGTGCACGAAGGTTCACCGGGAGACTTAAACCCTCTGCCAGACTCATCTAGTCCGACAGAGGCTCGGGGACTACACCCAGTGGGTGCACTTAGCGTGCCCCCACTGGAAGAGAAGTCAAAAAGAAACATTCTGCTCGGTCAAATCCAGCAACAACATTCAAGAACAACAAACCCTACAGACTCCAACCGACTACCAGCAATCAGTTAGAGTCTTGGGGGCTACACCCTATGGGTGCGCTGATCGCGCACCCATAGATCAAAATTCCGAGTTATCAGTTACTCGATGCAGGATTAGCTCCAGATCACTGATTTTTTTTGCTATAGGGTGAGTTTAACGCTCCTCCGCGGACCCGCTTTGAGCCTTCTTCTAGGACTCAAAGCGTGAAACTCATAAGTTTGGATCTAAAACCGACTCGTGTTGACGTTCCTCTGGGATAAGAATCGCATCTCTCCGAGAGAGCAGTCCATGCGTCAATCTTGTTGCCCAGATTTAATGACACTTCCATACTTGGATCACGAGTTAACCTCTTCCGAGAGATGAATGACTGTCACCAAGTTTCTCCTTGCGGCCACTTACCCCAGATCAATCGGGAAGCGCAGTGCCGGAATCCATTGAGATTTTGTTCAAACCTTGGTTGTTTGGGAGCACGATGACGGGTACCGAGTATTTCTGTAATCACTCGGGCTGAATTGTGTCTTTCACAAACTCGTTCTATAAAATCTCAATTGATTCGGGGTCTACTGTTGGGGATACATATAGCAGGTAGGCCCACGAAGGGTCAAAGTATCATAATACATGGGGTCCACACATGAGGTCAACATTACTCGGATGACGTCCATGCCAGCATCACTCGGATAATCAACATACCATCCACTCGGATGACCATCAACTCACTCGGACATATGAAGACCAATAGTCAGCATGGCGGTTTCATAGTGGGTTGATATTATGGCATTAATACTCCACCTTGCAACATAAGAGGTGAGGGGGTGGCGCACTCTATATAAGCCACCCCCACCACAAGACTGGGGGCCCCTGGCTCGTTCTTCTTCCTTGGCTCTCTCGCCAATAGTCTCAGGACTTAGCTCAGGCATGGGGATCCGTTCCCCCATCTCTCACACATTGTAATCTCTGGATTCATACTTAGATAAAACAAAGCCTCTCCGGAGCATGAGACGTAGGGCTGTTATCTCCACCACGAGAGGCCCTAACTCACTAAAACACCGTGTCACCCGTTTGCATCTCGATAGATCACGCTCCTTTACCCTACCCCTTTCTATTGTCGGAATCGTTCCCACGACAACTCCCACTTCTCAAAAAACTTTCACTTGTGTTGGTTCGTATGTCGGAGGCCTCACTGCACAACATCATCCAATCTAGTTGCCCTGCCCTGGAGTGCTTAGTGCTTGTTTTGACAGTTAAAATTGCTTGTTTCAGAATAAAGTCGCCTAACCTTATAAGAATTGGAATTTCTGTTGACACCAGAATTTGACATGGTACAAAACGCAATTAAGATGGCCCTAAATGAAAAGGTTTCAGTATAAGAAGTTTCGCATCGCCGAGTGGAGCAACTTTGTTGTTGGGGTCATTGCCTTCCGATCTCATATCAAAGGCCGAAACTACGCTCAATGTATCACGATTTTGTGTTCCGAGTGCTGTTCGGCTGATTAAGCCTCCAAGACGACCTCAGATGAAGGAAGACTCTACATGGATTGTCTTCCTCTCGTCAAGGCAATTGATTTTGATATATAAATCATCTCAATCCGAGTTCATATGCAAAAGTTACAGTCAACACAATCCGGCCCAGCCAGAGGTTAAATTATTACGCCTCACGCCAGACACTTGTTATGGATGTCTGATGCAATGCGTGAGCAATTCGGCCCTGAAGATGGCCTTGAATCGAAAAACATTCAACATGAAAAAGTTTCGTCTCGTCGAGCCAGTCGATTTTGATATATAAATTGTCTCAATCCGAGGTCATATGCAACCTGGAGAGGCAGATCAGGATCAGGCTGTGTTTTCAGTCGGAAAATCCGAGTGAAAAGCTTATCATCCGAGTGAAAGCTTGTCGTTCGACTAAAAGATTGCCGTCCGAGTGGAAATATTGTCATCCAAATGAAAGATTGCCGTTGCTATATGAGTGAAGAAATCTAGTCGGGCGATCCGAATGAAGGACCCTAACATCCGAGTGGAGAAATTCGAATCTGAGTGCTCCAGAAAGGAACTGAAGATGTGCCTGAAAGGTTATCTAGATGGCCTTGGATGAAAAAGTGTACTACACGGAAGTTGTGTGTATCATCGAAACAGTCAACTTTGCTTTTGGAGTCATCATCATATAAAGTAGTATGCAACCTACAGAGCTGTTACAAGACTCGGACAGTCCAGTCAGCTGCATGACTGAGTCCGACTGGAAGGTAAAGATGACCACATAGAGTATTCAAGATGGCCTTGTTTGGAAAAGTGATCAACATACGGATTATTGGCCTCGACAAGGCGCACAAAATTGATGTTTGTATCATCTCAATCGGAGGTCATATGTAAATTCCACAGCCCACGCAAGGAGCACGGCAGAAGTTTGGGCCAAATTCGGGCTAAATCCGAGTTAAACTAGAACTAGGACTCTAGGACGTGAATTGATGTAATTTTCTTGTAAGGAAAGCCTAGATGAATCCTTTGCTTGTACGAGAAGTCCAACCACCTCTTATATATGTAGGAGGTGACGGCCGATTGAACATCACACAATCGACATATCAATATACAACCTTTTTCATCTACGTTTTATCTCCCCATCATTTTTTTCTCTCGTTCTTCGTTGTTCCTCGAGTTTGAGAGCTGTGAATCCTGAGGCTCTAGGGGCGAGCGAATCGACCTAGGGTAGCTCATAGCCGCCGCACTCCCTGACGGGGTCCCTCCTGGGCGTGTGGGGTTTCGAGTCTACAAAAGCACCCGCCGACTGTCCCGCGCATCGCGCTGTCGGTCTGGTCTCCTTTGACGTGAGCTACGGTGCATCACCCCCGGCGTCGAGGGTACATGTGACATGTTCGTGTGTCAACACACTTTTTGGCGACTTCGCTGGGGACTGAAGATCAATCATCATCATCGTCCATCATGTCCGATCTTCCCAAGCCGGCTGAGGTAGACGCCGATAACATCATTAAGCCTAGTCTTGATGAGATATCGGCTGACCATTGCCAAATCTATGAGGAGTACAAGAAGGCGTGTGAAGAGAAGGAGTTGCAGGAGTTCCTTGCAAAATTCAAGAAGGATCGCCAAGGCAACATCACTCTGATTGAAGAAATCAAGTTCCCTCCTCTTCGCGATGAGCAGGTTAAACCCTCTGTAAGTACTACCTTTTCTCCTGAGCAGTGGGCTGAGATTGAGAGTCGTATTGCTGATGATAATAATCTGGTCTATCAAACTTTCTTAGAGAATACTAATGCTCAAAAAAATATACCTCAATCATCTAGCAGTAATATTGGTGTGCTTCCTAGTGCAGGAAACCCTAGCCCAGCTTTACCTCTTTCATCGGCACCTCCCATGCTGATGAATTATTATCCTACTCACACAAACTAGATTGTTGCTGCGCCCATTAATCCTATCATGAGTATGCCAAGTTCGGTAGCAACGCTGAACCAAACCCTACCTATAGATGCGAACACTCGGCCACAGCCAAACTATGGTTCGGCATACATGCCACAGTTCATACCTACAGCTAGTAATCCTACTCCTCCTATGCCACTGCAGCAAGCTTCATCATCTACTACGGACGATGCCCTAGCTAATTTTAGAGAGGAGATGGCTAAGATGCTTCGAGAGAATTTTGGAGTTGAGTTACCTCGGAATCGGATTTACCAAAAACCGTATCCCGAGTACTTTGATGCAATCAAGTGCCCTCCGGGATATAGAATTCCAGATTTTGTTAAATTCAATGGAGAGGGCACAAAAACCACATGGGAGCATGTTAGTTGATATTTAGCACAATTGGGTGAAGCAGGTTCACTAAATGAATTGAAAGTGCGTTTATTTCCTCTATCATTAACTGGTACTGATTTTTCATGGTTTTCTTCTTTACCACATGGTTCTATTCGTGTATGGTCGCAACTAGAACAGAAATTTCATGATCACTTTTATAGTGGCGACAATGAACTCAAGTTGTCACATCTTACGTCAGTAAAGCAAAAGCATGATGAATCGGTCTCCGATTATGTCAAGAGATTTAGAGATACAAAAAACCGGTGTTATAGTTTGGTGATAACCGAGAGAGACTTGGCAGACCTTGTGCTTAATGGTTTAAAGACTCACATTAGAGAAAAGCTAGAAGGCTAGGAGTTTTTAAATATCAACCAAGTCCTACAAAGGGCTTTGTCTCAGGAAAGCCAAAGCAAAGATCTCAAAGAAGTGCATAGATATAAAGTTGATCGTCCTAAGATGAATATGGTTGAATATGATAGTGATCACTCAGACGATGAGGGTGATATGTATGCTAGTGAATTTGTTTGGCCATCTAAGGCCAAACCATTTACTTGCAATGATCTAAAGCCGATTCATAAGAATCGTGATGAAGAGATGAAGTTTACTTTTAACATTGCTAAGTGTGGTAAAATATTTGATGCTTTGCTGCAAGCTAATATTATTAGGATATCTCATACTTTACCACCGTTTGAAGAGCTGAAATGGCGTGCCTATTGCAAGTATCATAATTATTTTTCTCATGCTACTAACGATTGCAATGTTTTTCGACGACAGATACAATCGGCCATTAATGACAGACGATTGAACTTTTCTGAGATGCAAGTTGATAAACAACCCTTTCCAATGAATACCATGGATTTGGAGGGGAAGAAGCTGCTCATTCGGCCAGAAGTAGCCGAATTTGCTAATAAATCTAATGTTGTCATAGGTGAGCCCAGAAAAAGCAATGAGGGCAACAAGGTCTTGGGGAGACGGATTGTGCTTGACAAGCAACCCGATGGCAAGGAAGTAATCAAAATTACCATCAAGAATCCTACACTCGGGGGGCAACCACAAGTGCAAGAAAATACTCGTGTTAAATTTGTTAAGCCCAAGAGTCTAGAGGTTGGCAAGTGGAAAACAAATGAAGCTAAAGTGTGGCGCAAACGGATCAAGCCGACTTTTGACATGTTGCTGTCCAAGTATGCCAACCAGTTGGCTGGTTCTAGCTCTAATCGGCCATCACATCTGAAGCGGCCAAGGTCACCATCAGCTGATATGTTCAGTCGGTATGTAGAACTGACTGGACCAAGGGCGCCGTTTTCAGAAGAGCTGAGACAACCTGTTTGGGACCGACTCGACTACTCATATAAGGGCCGACTGAACATTGGTGATTATCAGCCGGCTGGTCAAAATATGAGACCAAGTGGAAACTATCCGAGTGTAAGAATGTGCCCGGGTGGAAGTTATCTGAGTGAAAGAGTGTGCAAGTGGATTCCATCTGAGTGAGCATGTGTAGCCGAGTGGATTCCATCCGAGTAAAAAGGTGCGCCTGAGTGGAAATTCCATCCATCAGGAAAGTCAAAAAGAATGGCGTGTTAAGTCATCAAGTGCTGCAGCAGTCGAGTCTGGGAAAGGCGAGGAAAATATCAGTGCTGACTCACTCATCTTGGGCACCAAAACATTCACCATACAATAGCTGACTATGTATAGTAACCCAATTGAGCCGATACTTGCTATCGTGCCAAAACACTCGGCTAATGACCATGAAACAAGTACCAGCCAAGTGAAGCTAAGAGATCCTAAATATACCCGGCCAAAGTGGTGTCCTCCAGGGCTAACAAAGACACAAAAAAGGAAACTACAGAGGTTAAGGAGTCAAGAGATGGCAGAACAGGAGGCCGAGAAACAAAGGGATAAATTGTTCAATGACACTCGGCCCATGTTCCCTACAAGACAAGTATGGATGCCCAAACAAATGAAAGATGCAGTAGTTTCTGTGTCTATTACAGCAGCACCTTCACCGCCAAAGGAGGACGATGTGAATGCCATTACATCGTCCGCGACACCTATTAATTTGCCTTCACTCGGACAGATTTCAGAATCGGTAGATACACTTGAGGAAGAAGATGATATGTTGGACTATGAGTCTACACTGGTTCATGAAGGTATGGATATCAATATGGTGTATTACTTACCTGCTGAGTTTCGTGTTGTAGATGAAGAAGGGGAAGTGGCTCAGCTGGATTTTGGCCCTAAAAATACAATATTCGAAAAGCCAAAAGAACTACTGACACACTTAAAACCATTGTACCTCAGAGGTCATATTAACGGATCGCCGCTCACTCAGATGCTTGTTGATGGTGGTGCTATGGTGAATCTCATGCCCTATTCGGTCTTCAAGAAATTGGGTTTGCCCGATGAACAATTGATCAAGACCAATATGGTGCTTAATGGATTTGAAGGCAAAGAGAAAACTGAAGCCAAAGGTGTGATGTATGTGGAGCTTACAGTCAGAAGCAAAACTTTGGCTACTGCATTCTTTGTCGCCGAGGTGCAAGGTAACTACAACATCATACTAGGCCGTGATTGGGTTCATGCAAACCAATGCGTGCCATCTACTATGCATCAGTTTTTAATCCAGTGGGTTGATGATGAAGTGGAAATCATTCATGCGGATAACTCGGCTTGCGTTGCTTTGGCCGATGCATCGGTGGATTGGCAACACCCCAATGCTACTTGCTTGATGGGACGTGACTTATCAGAGTTTGATTTTCTCAGTGCCACCAAGAATGGTTTCGTGCCCGTCTCTTTAAAGCCGAATGTTGGTAATCGGCTCCAAGGTATGATGTATTTAAATGAGTTCTAACTCCGAGTGGTTACAAAAGCGACTTATAGAATATCGGTCCAATGGGAACGATATGTATGAGTCTATAGAAGAGTTAGATGACATGGATAAACTTGGACAAGGTTTTATATCGGCTGATCCATTAGAAGAGATAGATATTAGAGATGGTTCAGTCACTCGGCCGACGTTTGTAAACAAAAATTTAAGAGCTGATTGTAAAGCTAAGTTAATCGAGTTGTTGAAAGAATATGTTTGCTGCTTTGCATGGGAATATCATGAAATGCCAGGTTTAAGCCGAGAGCTAGTGGAGCATCGGTTACCTATAAAGGCCGGTTTTAGACCGTACAAACAATCGGCCAGAAAGTTTAATCCAAAAACATAAGACCGGATCAAGGAAGAGATCGGTCGTTTGCTTAAAGCTAATTTTATTAGACCTTGCAGGTATGCCGAGTGGATTTCTAACATTGTGCCAGTGGAAAAGAAAGGATCCGGCAAATTGAGGGTATGCATTGATTTCAGAGATTTGAATAGAGCTACACCCAAAGATGAGTATCCCATGCCAATAGCCGATATGCTTATTAATGATGCTTCTGGACATAAGGTCATTAGTTTTTCTTGATGGTAATGCGGGGTATAATCAAATTTTTATGGCCGAAGAGGACATGTCCAAAACGGCTTTCCGATGCCCCGATTTCCTTGGTTTATTCGAGTGGACAGTGATGACCTTTGGATTAAAGAATGCTGGCGCCACGTACCAAAGGGCTATGAATTTAATTTTTCATGATTTACTCGGCGTTATACTTGAGGTCTATATTGATGATATTGTTGTGAAATCGGATGCCTTTGAGTCTCACTTGGCCGATTTGCATTTAGCTTTTGAAAGAATGAAAAGTATGGACTGAAAATGAATCCTTTGAAATGTGCATTCGGCGTGTCGGCTGGCAAATTTTTGGGTTTCCTTATTCATGAAAATGGCGTAGAATTTGATCTCAAAAATATAGAGGCCATACAAAAGGTGGAGGCTCCAACGTGCAAGAGAGATATGCAAAAATTCCTTGGCAAAGTCAATTATTTGAGGAGGTTCATAGCTAATTTGTCAGGGAACGTTGATGCATTCACTCCTATCCTTCGGTTAAAGAATGATGCCAATTTCACTTGGGGAGCAAAACAGCAAGAAGCATTTGATATGATCAAGAATTATTTGTGCGCTCCTCCGGTGATGAAAGCACCCAATCACAAGGAGCCCTTCAGGCTTTACATTACAGCAGAGGAAGGTGTTACTGGTGCTGTTTTGACTCTAGAACCTGAAGGAAAAGAGCATGCTATCACTTATTTGAGCTGCCGCTTATTGGACGCCGAGACGAGGTATATATTTATTGAAAAGTTATGTCTATGCTTATATTATGCTTGCACAAAATTGAGACATTATCTAGTGCCGAGTGCTTGCATAGTAGCTTGTCAAACCAATGTCATCAAGTACATGTTGCATAGGCCAATTCTTAGTGGTAGAATTGGCAAGTGGGCTTATGCTTTAATTGAATATGATTTGGCTTATGAATCTCTAAAATCCATGAAAGGCCAGATGGTTGCTAATTTTATTGTCGAACATCGGATTGATGACAAGCATGATATTGGTATAAACCTTGTCTCGTTAGTACCATGGAGATTATATTTTGATGGTTCAGTTTGTAGCAATGGCCAAGGTGTTGGTATTGTTTATATATCTCCTCATGGTGCTATTTTTGAAGCCTCATGCCGCTTAGAATATTTTTGCATGAATAATCAAGCCGAATACGAAGCATTGTTATTCGGCTTAGAGATGTTACTAGCCATAGGTGTTACACATATTGAGGCTTTTGGTGATTCATTATTAGTAGTGCAACAAATATCCAAAGTCTTTCAGTGTTTGGACGAATCACTTAATGTTTATCTTGATAAATGTCTAGATATAATTTCTACTTTGGATTATTTTAGCATTGCTCATATATCTAGACATGATAATTGGAGAGCAAATAAGCTGGCACAACAAGCATTCGGCTATCATGTTGATCATGGCATGTTTCATATTTCTCAAAAGCCGATGTCTACCCTTGCCAATGTGGAGGCCGAACCAGAGCCCACTGCTTCGGCCATTAACAAAAAATCTAGTGCAGGTGACAATCTAGACTGGAGGAAGCCCATTGTTGATTACTTGTGCAATCCGAGTCAAAGGGTGGACAGGGCTGTTCAGCATATGGCTTTCAAATATACGATGAGAGATGATGATCTTTATCACCGAACACTTGATGATGTTCTTTTGAAGTGCTTGGATGAGGACCAAGCAAGGGTTGCTATGGGAGAGGTACATGAAGGCATTTGTGGTACTCATCAGTCGGCTCCCAAAATGAAGTGGCTATTGCGACGCGCTGGGTTTTATTGGCCGACTATGATCAATGATTGCTTCACATATTATAAGGGGTGTGAAGCTTGTCAAAAGTTTGGTGATATTCAATTGACTCCTGCTGTTATGTTACATCCTATTATCAAGCCGTGGCCTTTTAGAGGTTGGGCTTTAGACTTTATTGGAGAAATTCATCCGTCTTCCTCGGAGGGGCATCGGTTCGTATTGGTGGCAACCGATTATTTCACTAAATGGTCTGAAGCAGTACCTCTCAAGAATATGGCACATACGGAGGTAATTCAATTCATAACCGAGCGCATTATTCATAGATTCGGCATTCCTCAAACATTAACTACAGATCAAGGTTCATCTTTCATGTCACATCAAGTTAGAGAATTTGCCGAATCTTATAACATAAAGTTGCTCAATTCCTCTCCATATTATGCCCAAGCTAATGGACAAGCTGAGTCTAGCAACAAAATATTAATCAAGCTCATCAAGGAAAAGATTGAGGCTAATCCAAGGAGATGGCATGAGTTGTTGTCTGAAGCTTTGTGGGCACATAGAATCTCAAGGCATGGTGCTACGAAGGTAACTCCATATGAGCTAGTATATGGTCAAGAGGTTGTTCTACCAGTGGAAGTAAATTTGATGCTTTGAGAATAGCCAAACAAAATGATTTATCGGCAGTGGACTTTTATAACTTGATGATGGACAATATTGATGAAGTTGCCGGTAAATGTTTGGCTGCTTTGAAGGCCATAGAGAGAGATAAGATGAGGGTAGCAAGAGCTTACAATAAGAAGGTCAAGTTGAAGAATTTTCAAGTTGGCGATCTCGTCTGGAAAGTGATTCTGCCGATTGGTTCAAGAGATAGAAAATTCGGGAAGTGGTCTCCAAGTTGGGAAGGTCCTTTTAAGATTACAAGAGTAGTTCCCGGAAACTCATATTTGGTGGAATCCATGCAAGGGGCATTGTTACCTCGAGCTCTCAATGGCAAGTATCTGAAGAAGTACCACCCGAATGTGTGGCAAGAAGCCTAAGTAGGCAATGGCCGATATACGATTATCGCGCTTAGCATAAAACATGGCCGATTACATAATTATCGCCCAGAGAAATATAAATGGCTGATGGAGTGTTGACATCGTCCTTAGAGGAAATACATTGCAAACTATTTTTTGGCATGCAAGTCTTGCCGAAAAACAGGGGGGCATGTGTTGACACCAGATTTTGACACGGTACAAAACGTAATTAAGATGGCCCTAAAAGAAAAGGTTTTCAGTATAAGAAAGTTTCGCGTCACCGAGTGGAGAAACTTTGTTGTTGGGGTCATTGCCTTCCGATCTCATATCAAAGGCCGAAACTACGCTCAATGTATCAAGATTTTGTGTTCCGAGTGCTGTTCGGTTGATTGCGCCTCCAAGACGACCTCAGATGAAGGAAGACTCTACATGGATTGTCTTCATCTCGTCAAGAAAATCGATTTTGATATATAAATCATCTCAATCCGAGTTCATATGCAAAAGTTACAGTCAACACGATCCGGCCCAGCCAGAGGTTAAAATATTACGCCTGACGCCAGACACTTGTTATGGATGTCTGATGCAATGCGTGAGCAATTCGGCCTTCAAGATGGCCTTGAATCGAAAAACCTTCAACATGAAAAAGTTTTGTCTCATTGAGCCCGTTGATTTTTATATATAAATCGTCTCAATCCGAGGTCGTATGCAACCTGGAGAGGCAGATCAGGATCAGGCTGTGTTTTCGGTCGAAAAATCCGAGTGAAAAGCTTATCATCCGAGTGAAACCTTGTTGTTCGACTAAAAGATTGTCGTCCGAGTGGAAATATTGTCATCCGAATGAAAGATTGCCGTTGCTATCCGAGTGAAGAAATCTAGTCGGGCGATCCGAATGAAGGACCCTAACATCCGAGTGGAGAAATTCGAATCCGAGTGCTCCGAAAAGGAACTGAAGATGTGCCTGAAAGGTTATCTAGATGGCCTCAGATGAAAAAGTGTTCTACACGGAAGTTGTGCGTATCGTCGAAACAGTCAACTTTGCTTTTGGAGTCATCATCATATAAAGTAGTATGCAACCTACAGAGCTGTTACAAGACTCGTACAGTCCAGTCAGCTGCATGACCGAGTCCGACTGGAAGGTAAAGATGACCTCATAGAGTATTCAAGATAGCCTTCTTTGGAAAAGTGATCAACATACGGATTATTGGCCTCGTCGAGGCGCACAAAATTGATGTTTGGATCATCTCAATCAGAGGTCATATGCAAATTCCACGACCCACGCAAGGAGCAGGGCAGAAGTTTGGCCCAGATTCGGGCTAAATCCGAGTTAGACTAGAACTAGGACTCTAGGACGTGAATTGATGTAATTCTTATTATAAGGAAAGCCTATATGAATCCTTTGCTTGCACGGGAAGTCCAGCCACCTCTTATATATGTTGGAGGTGACGGCCGATTGAACAACACACAATCGACATATCAATATACAACTTTTTTCATGTACGTTTTATCTCTCCATCGTTTTTTCTCTCTCGTTCTTCGCTGTTCCTCGAGTTTGAGAGCTACGAATCCCGAGGCTTGCTACTTGTAGTCTGCGTTGGTATTTCCCCGAAGAGGAGAGGATGATGCAGTACAGTAGAGATAAGTATTTCCCTCAGTTAAGAACCAAGGTTATCAAGCCAGTAGAAGAACCAAGCAAAATTTCGTTAAGCGCACCTGCACACACAAGAGCAAACACTTGCACCCAACCCAAATAAGAGTGTTGTCAATCCTCTTAGCGGTTATTTGCAAGGATTAAATCTTATCGAGGTAAATAGATAAACTAAAATACTAATAAAAATAAAAGTAAATAAATTGCAGCAAAGTATTTTTTGGTTTCTAATATATGATAAAGTAGACCGGGGGCCATAGTTTTCCCTAGAGGCTTCTCTCTCGAACAAATAGCATACGGTGGGTAAACAAATTACTGTTGGGCAACTGATAGAAAAGCAAATAATTATGGCAGATTCATGGCAATGATCATGTATATAGGCATCACGTCCGAGACAAGTAGACCGACTCCTGCCTGCATCTACTACTATTACTCCACCCATCGACCGCTATCCAGCATGCGTCTAGGGTATTAAGTATGAAACAGAGTAACGCCTTAAGCAAGATGACATGATGTAGACAAAGTAAACTCAAGCAATATGATTAAACCCCATCTTTTTATCCTTAATGGCAACAATACAAATACGTGTCATGTCCCCTTTTGTCACTGGGATTGAGCACCGCAAGATTGAACCCATCACAAAGCACCTCTCCCATTGCAAGAAAAATCAATCTAGTAGGCCAAACCAAATCGATAGATCAGAGAGAAATACAAAGATATAATAATCATGCATAAAAGAGTTCAGAGAAGACTCAAATATTTCTCAAGAATGATCTGATCATAAACTCACAATTCATCGGATCCCAACAAACACACCGCAAAAGAAGATTACATCGGATAGAACCCCAAGAACATCGAGGAGAACATGGTATAGAAGATCAAAGAGAGAGAAGAAGCCATCTAGCTACTAGCTATGGACCCGTAGGTCTGTGGTAAACTAATCACACATCATCGGAGGGCAGCAAGGTTGATGTAGAAGCCCTCCGTGATCGATTCCCCCTCCGACAGAGTACTGGAAAAGGCCTCCAGATGGGATCGCGGAAGAACAGAGGCTTGCGGCGGCGGAAAGGTTTTTTCTTCTGGCTCTTTGTTGGTTTCGGAATATTTGTGAATTTATAGCGAGGGAATTAGGTCAAGAGGTGCCACGAGGGGCCCACAAGCCTGGGGGCGCACCCTCCAGGCTTGCCGCGTCCTCATGGCTCTTCTGGTCTTCTCCCGAAGCTTCCTGGGTCTCTTCTGGTCCAGAAAAAATTAATCCAAAGTTTTTTTCTTGTTTGGACACTTTTTGATAATGATTTTCTGAAAAGGCAAAAACAAGCAAAAAACAGCAACTGGCACTGGGCACTGAGTTAGTAGGTTAGTCCCAAAAAATGATATATAATGGCATATAATTGCATATAAAACATCCAAGATTGATACTATAATAGCATGGAACAATAAAAAATTATAGATATGTTGGAGACGTATCAAACATCCCCAAGCTTAATTCCTGCTCGTCCTCGAGTAGGTAAATGATAAAAACAGAATTTTGATGTGGAATGCTACCTATCATGTTTCATCATGCAATCTTTGTTTTACGGTATGAATAATAAGACCTGAATGATTCAAAGCAATAGTCTATAATTTGATATAAAGACATCAATACTCAGGCATACTAATAAACAATCATGTCTTTCAAAATAAAAATGCTAAAGAATGTTATCCCTACAAAATCGTACAATCCTGTCATGCTCCATCTTCTTAACACAAAGTGTTTATCATGCACTACCCCGATGACAAGCCGAGCAATTGGTTCATACTTTTTAATGCGCTTCAGCTTTTTCAACTCTCACGCAATACATGAGCGCAGGCCATGGATATAGCACTATGGGTGGAATAGAATGTGGTGGTAGAGATCAATAAGGGGAAGTCAAAAATAAGAAGATAGTCTCACATCAATGAGGCTAATCCATGGGCTATGGAGATGCCCACCAATTGATGTCAATGCGAGGAGTAGGTATTGCCATGCAACGGATGCACTAAGAGCTATAAGTGTATGGAAGCTCAACACGAAAACTAAGTGGGTGTGCATCCAACTTGCTTGCTCATGAATACCTCGAGAATTTGAGGAAGCCCATCATCGAAATATACAAGCCAAGTTCTATAATGAAAAATTCCCACTAGTATATGAAAGTGACAAAATAGGAGACTCTCTATATGAAAAACATGGTGCTCTTCTGAAGCACAAGTGTGGAAAAAGGATAGTAACATTGCCCCTTCTCTCTTTTCTCTCATTTTTATGGCTCTTTTTCGCCTTTTTTTATTTTTGTCCAGAGTTTCATCCCGACTTGTGGGGGAATCATGGTCTCCATCATTCTTTCCTCACTGGGACAATGCTCTAATAATGATGATCATCACACTTCTATTTACTTACAACTCAACATTACAACTCAATACTAGAACAAAAATATGACTCTATGTGAATGCCTCTGGCAGTGTACCAGGATGTGCAATGATGCTAGCGTAACATGTATAAAAAATGATGAATGGTGGCTGAGCCACAAATACTATGTCAGCTATATGATCATGCAAAGCAATATGACAATGATGATGTGTGTCATAAAAACGGAACGGTGGAAGTTGCATGGCAATATATCTCAGAATGGCTATGAAAATGCCATGATAGGTAGGTATGGTGGCTGTTTTGAGGAAGATATAAGGAAGCTTATGTGTGATAGAGCGTATCATATCACGGGGTTTGGATGCACCGGCGAAGTTTGCACCAAGTCTCGATGTGAGAAAGGGCAATGCACGGTACCGAAGAGGCTAGCAAATTGCGGAAGGGTGAGAGTGCGTATAATCCATGGACTCACATTAGTCATAAAGAACTCACATACTTATTGCAAAAGTTTATTAGCCCTTGAAGCAAAGTACTACTACGCATGCCCCTAGAGGGATAGATTGGTAGGACAAGGTCCATCGCTCGTCCCCGACCGTCACTCATAAGGTAGACAATCAACAATAAATCATGCTCCAACTTCTTAGCATAACGACAGATCATACGTGCATGCTTTGGGAATCACAAACCTTAACACCAATATTCTTACTAAACCACAATTATCTACTAATAACCCCCACATATTACCATCTTAATATCGCAAAACTATTGCAAGGAATCAAACTTATCATATTCAGTGATCTACATGAAAGTTTTAATTTTATCCCTCTTGAATACCTATCATATCCGGACCAAATTCATAACCCGTGCATATTACCATTGCTATTCATTAGACTCTCAAAAAGATATAAGTGAAGCATGAGAGTGCAACTATTTCTTTAAAATATAACCACCGCCGTGCTCTAAAAGATATAAGTGAAGTACTAGAGCAACTGCCTAGCTCAAAAGATATAAGTGAAGCACATAGAGTATTCTAACAAATCACGAATAATGTGTGTCCCTCTCAAAAAGGTGTGTTCATCAAAGATGATTGTGACAAACTAAAAAGAAAACAAAAACAAACAAACTATATCACAAGACGCTCCAAGTAAAACATATATCATGTGATGAATAAAAATATAGCACCAAGTGAGTTACCGATAGATTGTACACGAAAGAGGGGATGCCTTCCGGGGCATCCCCAAGCTTAGAAGCTTGAGTCTTCCTTGAATATTACCTTGGGGTTCCTTGGGCATCCCCAAGCTTAGGCTCTTGCTGCTCCTTATTCCTTTGTCCATCGTAGTCTCACCCAAAACTTGAAAACTTCAGCACACAAAACTCAACAGAAACTTCGTGAGATCCGTTAGTATAACAAACAAATCATAAACTTTAGGTACTGTTGTAAATTGATTCATATTTAATATTGGCATAATGCTACTGTACTCCAACTTCTCCATGACTCATACCCCCCGATACGATCCATAGATTCATCAAAATAAGCGAACTATGCAACAAAAACAGAATCTGTCTAAAACAGAACAGTCTGTAAAGACCTGAATTAACGTCATACTTTTGTAACTCAGAAAATTCTGAAAAATTAGGAAAACGTGGGAAATTCATATATCAATACTGTGTAAAAAATTCAGAAGGTTCTGACGCTCCAGCGCTAAAACAAAATTCCAGCACTGGACGCAAACGTTTCTGTTTTTAAACAGCATCTATCATACTATCTTCCAAATCATCGCAAAGGCATTACTTGGCACAAACACTAATTAAAACATAAAAATGCAATCATAACAGAAGCTATAATTGTGTAAACACTCAAAAACAGAAGGAAAAAGCAAAAATTTATTTTATTCATTGGGTTGCCTCCCAACAAGCGCTATTGTTTTATGCCCCTAGCTAGGCATAATGCATAGTTTCAAGTGTTGTCATCATTCAAGTTAATTCCATAGGTAGCCCTCATAATAGATTCATAAGGTGCTTTAATTCTCTTTCTAGGGAAGTGTTCCATCCCTTTCTTTAATGGAAATTGAAATCTTATATTACCTTCTTTCATATCAATAATAGCACCAATTGTTCGTAGAAAAGGCTTACCAAGTATTATGGGGCAAGAAGGGTTGCATTCAATATCAAGAACAATAAAGTCCACGGGCACATAATTTCTATTTGTAAGAATAAGAACGTCATTTATTCTACCCAATGGCTTTTTAATAGTGGAATCCACAAGATGCAAATTAAGGGAACAAGGATCCATGTCGGTGAGACCTAGCACATCACACAAAGACTTTGGTATAGTGGAAACGCTAGCACCAAGATCACAAAGAGCATTACATTCATAATATTTAATTTTGACTTTAATAGTAGGTTCCCATTCATCTTGTAATTTTCTAGGAATTGATACTTCCAACTCAAGTTTTTCTTCATGTGCTTTCATCATAGCTTCTACAATATGTTTAGTGAAAGCTTTATTTTGTTCATATGCATTTGGTGAATTAATCATGGATTGCAACAAGGAAATACACTCAATTAAAGAACAACTATAATAATTAAAGTCCTTGTAATCCAAAGTAGTGGGTGCATTACTATTTAAAGTTTTGACCTCTCCAAACCCACTTTTTTCATTTTTATGATCAAGATTATCACCCTCCAAGCAAGTGGGACTCCTTCTATCTAAAGTTGACTCTTCTTCAGTCCCTTTTTCTTTAAATTTTATGTTACTAAATAATGATTCAATAGGAGTGACACCAATCATTTTAATATCCTCATCATTACTACGATAGAAACCGGGTGGAATCGCTTCTTTCTAGAAATTCTCGCTTAGCTCTCAACCTAGCGGTCCTTTCTTTACTTTCATTAATGGAGACATAGATAGATTTAATAGACTAATTTATGTCATGCTTAGGTGGAAATTTTTTAGTTTTGAGATTTTCCATGTTCCTAGCCAATTCATCAACTCTATTCAAATTTTCTTCCATCATAGCATTGAAATTCTTTTGCGAACTAATAAATTATTTAATATTACTTTCAAGATCAGAGGGCATCCTATTATTATTATTATAAGAATTACCATAAGGATTGCCATAATTATTAGAGGAATTTCCAGGAAACGGTCTAGGATTGAAATTACCCCTATAAGCATTGTTGTTGAAATTATTTCTAGAGACAAAATTCACATCAATAGCATCATTATTTTGCTCAATCAAGTAGACAATGGCACATCATTAGGATCAATATGAGCATGTTTACTAGCAACCAATTTCAATAGAGCATCCATCTTATCACTCAAAGTATTAATTTTTTCAACAGAATTTACCTTCTTACCAGTTGGAGTTCGTTCAGTGTGCCATTGAGAATAATTTGCCATGATATTATCAAGAAGTTTTGTAGCTTCTCCCAATGTAATTTCCATAAAAGTACCACCTGTGGCAGAGTCTAGCAAATTTCTAGAGACAAAGTTTAGTCCCGCATAAATTTTTTGTATGATCATCCATAAATTCAAGCCATGAGTTGGGCAATTTCTTATCATTAATTTCATTCTCTCCCAAGATTGTGCAACATGTTCATGCTCAAGTTGCTTAAAATTCATAATTTGATTTCTTAGAGAAATAATCTTAGCAGGAGGAAAATACTTGGTAATAAAAGCATCCTTACACTTATCCCAAGAATCAATACTATTTCTAGGCAAGGATGAAAACCAAGTTTTAGCACGGTCTCGTAGTGAGAACGGAAATAATTTTAATTTGACAATATCATTATCCACATCTTTTTTCTTTTGCATATCACAAAGCTCAACGAAAGTATTTAGATGGGATGCAACAACTTCATTAGGACTACCAGAAAATTGTTCTTTCATAACAAGATTAAGCAAGGCAGCATTAATGTCACGCGACTCCACACTAGTGGCGGGAGGAGCAATATGAGTACTAATAAAATCATTATTATTAGTATTTGAAAAATCGCACAATTTTATATTTTCTTGAGAAATCGCGACGAAGCAAGCAAACAAAAATATTTTTGTGTTTTTGTAAAAAAAAATTAGAAGTGGGGGAGATGAAAACGAGAGGCAAATGCAAATAAAAGGCAAATAAAATAAATGCAAGTGGATAATAGTTTGTGCGAAGGTACTTGGTAATTTTGATGATGTCTCCCCGGCAACGGTGCCAGAAATTCTTCCTGCTACTTGTAGTCTGCGTTGGTATTTCCCCGAAGAGGAGAGGATGATGCAGTACAGTAGAGATAAGTATTTCCCTTAGTTAAGAACCAAGGTTATCAATCCAATAGGAGAACCAAGCAAAATTCCGTTAAGCGCACCTACACACACAAGAGCAAACACTTGCACCCAACGCAAATAAGAGGGTTGTCAATCCTCTTAGCGGTTATTTGCAAGGATTAAATCTTATCGAGGTAAAAAGATAAACTAAAATACTAATAAAAATAAAAGTAACTAAATTGCAGTAAAGTATTTTTAGGTTTTTAATATATGATAAATTAGACCGGGGGCCATAGTTTTCACTAGAGGCTTCTCTCTCGAACACATAGCATACGGTGGGTAAACAAATTACTGTTGGGCAATTGATAGAAAAGCAAATAATTATGACGGATTCATGGCAATGATCATGTATATAGGCATCACGTCCGAGACAAGTAGACCGACTCCTGCCTGCATCTACTACTATTACTCCACCCATCGACCGCTATCCAGCATGCGTCTAGGGTATTAAGTATGAAACAGAGTAACGCCTTAAGCAAGATGACATGATGTAGACAAAGTAAACTCAAGCAATATGATTAAACCCCATATTTTTCTCCTTAATGGCAACAATACAAATATGTGTCATGTCCCCTTCTGTCACTGGGATTGAGCACCGCAAGATTGAACCCATCACAAAGCGCCTCTCCCATCGCAAGACAAATCAATCTAGTAGGCCAAACCAAAGCGATAGATCGGAGAGAAATACAAAGCTATAATAATCATGCATAAAAGAGTTCAGAGAAGACTCAAATATTTCTCATGAACAATCTGATCATAAACTCACAATTCATTGGATTCCAACAAACACACCACAAAAGAAGATTACATCGGATAGAACCCCAAGAACATCGAGGAGAACATGGTATTGAAGATCAAAGAGAGGGAAGAAGCCATCTAGCTACTAGCTATGGACCCGTAGGTCTGTGGTAAACTACACACACATCATCGGAAGGGTAGCAAGGTTGATGTAGAAGCCCTCCGTGATCGATTCCCCCTCCGGCAGAGTACCAGAAAAGGCCTCCAGATGGGATCACGGAAGAACAGAGGCTTGCGGCGGCAGAAAGGTTTTCTTCTGGCTCTCTTTTGGTTTGGGAATATTTGTGAATTTATAGCGAAGGAATTAGGTCAAGAGGTGCCACGAGGGGCCTACAAGCCTGGGGGGCGCGGCCACCCCCCTGGGGCGCGCCCTCCAGGCTTGCCAACTCCTCGTGGCTCTTCTGGTCTTCCCCCGAAGCTTCCTGGGTCTCTTCTGGTCCAGAAAAAATTAATCCAAAGTTTTTTTCTCATTTGGACACTTTTTGATAATGATTTTCTGAAAAGGCAAAAACAAGCAAAAAACAGCAACTGGCACTAGGCATTGAGTTAATAGGTTAGTCCCAAAAAATGATATATAATGGCATATAATTGCATATAAAACATCCAAGATTGATACTATAATAGCATGGAACAATCAAAAATTATAGATACGTTGGAGATGTATCAAGGCTCTAGGGGTGAGCAAATCAAGCTAGGGCAGCCCATAGCCACCGCACTCCCTGACGGGGTCCCTCCCGGGCGTGTGGGGTTTCGGGTCTACAAAAGCACCCGCCGACTATCCTGTGTATCACGCTGTCGGTCAGGTCTCCCTCGACATGAGCTGCGGTGCATCACCCCCGGCGTCGAGGGTACACGTGACATGTTTCGTGTGTCAACAATTTCTTTTGACGTAGGGGAGCTCATCATCGAAGATGCCCCTTCACTTCAAAGGTTGATCCTTGATTCTTGTTATTCACCTTCGCAAATAACTGTCGTCTCTGCAGCTAAACTGGAGACCTTGGGTGTAATTCATGATCTCTGTGATCATTTCAAGATGGTGTTTGGCTGCACAATTATCCAGGTACTGTATATTATCATCTACACTTTTGTAATCATAAGCTACATTTTTCATTTGTGCGCATAAGTTTTATATCATCTTGGAGTACACTTTCTGTACTAATATTATGTTCTATATGCTCAATGAAGAGTTTGTCCATGGATAGCCTATCAGTGGTGCTGGATTCTGTCAAGATCTTATATATCAGTATGAATACTTTTGATCTGAACAAGATTATTGGCTTGTTGCGATGCTTTCCATGCCTGGAGAAATTGTATATAAAGGTGATGATTTCACGCACATTGGAAGCCCATATATAGTGTACTAGAATTAACCGTTCAGTTGTTGCTCTTTCCACATACTCTTTTTTTAGACCTTAACTGTTTTCAATCTTCATGTCTATTTAGGCAGCAGGACGGGGTACAAAAGGTATAACCAATCGGTGGCAACGTAAGCACCAGGATTTTCTCAGTTCTCATGACATTCGTTTGAAGACAATAACGCTGGAAGGATATGTAGCCACCCATGCAAACACTAGATTTGTCACATTCTTACTGCTGAATGCGAGGGTACTATTGTCCATCAGGCTGAAATATATTAAGAACAAAGTTTTGACGGATGGATATGTCGAAGAGCAAAAAAAGGACTTTCAGGTGGACAAAAGGGCTTCTGAACGAGCCAGGCTTCTTTTTACATCATCTTGTGGTCATATTCCATTATGTTTTACGACCCGGGATGCTCAATTTATGGATCTCACCGATCCATTCGATAGTGATAGCTGCCGAAAATAGTGCTGGAGTTAGATGCTATTGCCCTTTTCAATCTGGGTTTAGTCTAAACCTGATGAACAATTACCCTCGTGCTTTTGTACAGTTTGTAATTAAGCTGGAGTTTGATGTTGTTGCCCATTTCAACTCGGCCGTGGTTGTCATATTTTCTTTGAAAAAGGCTGATGGCTTGCCATTTCTTTAATTAAGAGAGAAATATTGTAACAAATCCCAACCAAGGGAAATAACATCACTATCGTCGGCTACTTGATCTCATTGTGCATTACAGAACCCAAGTGCTTAGCGCTCGCCAGCACCCACAAACTTATTTTGAGCTAGCACACCAAATGGGCTGTAATTCCTAATAAGAAAGGCTGCATGGCCGTGACAGATTTGGATTCTGACATTTGGGACCCACAAGGAAAAAGCCTATCCAAGGTGGTGTTGACTTAGTCAACAAACGATTCTGCCTGCCAGCCGTTGGATTGACATCCAACATCTGTCATGTTTCTTCTATCTCTTGTCTTCTTCCTCCAGATGCCCAAACGAAACCACGCCGTGGGTCCCGCCTGCTCCCGCCTCCCACGGGTGGCTGCGCCTCCGCCCACGCATTGCCGCCCCACCATACCCTCAAACGTTGGCAGTACGCAAGCAAGTACCTCCTTATAACAAGCCAAAAAAATGCTTCCTCCTAATGGTTTGACATCTGGGTCCCACGCCATTGTCAATGTAGTCAATAAACAAGAGAATTGCCCAACGAGCGGCTGACACCAGGGACCCAGCAGCTCACGCAGACCAACTCCATCCTACATGAATAACCAGCGGATCACGCACGTACCTCATCTGGATGAATCCAGTGCACTCGTTTGATCGTCGTGCCGATGTTCGACCCAGCACTGACGGGACGGGACGGGGGTACGGCACAATCATAATTTCAGTTTTTCCAGTTTTCCACGACAAGCTGGCGCGCTAAAAGCCATGCCTGCTTATGCATTGAATTCCGATGACCTTCGCGTTTCCCGCGACACGCTGGTTTACCTACCGTCCGCCTATAATTACTGGTTCCCGGCGTGCTCCGGTGGCACCTTCACCCAACGCACCCTATCCTCACAAGACCCCACCGGCCACACGTCGCTCGCCACTTGCCCTCGCTCTTGCCACGTCCGTCATGCCCCCGCGCGGCATCACTAGGCGATGCCAGAGGCGTTCACCGCCAGAGTTAGTGTTCGGTTTTTCACGGGAAGGCAGACGGAGGGAGGAGGCATTCTGGTGGTCTTTAGATGGCAATGCGAAGTATGAGGATGCCTTGGAGTGCGACCGCATGGCGGAGGAGTAGCGTACCGCCAATTTGCGCCACTAGCAGAGCATGGAGGAGGAGCAGTGCACAGCCGCTCTACGTCGCGAGCAGAGCGCCCGCAACTGGGCCGACTACGTGGAGGCCGGCACCCGGCAAATAGCCCTAGAGGCTGTCGGGCACGCACGCGTGCGCGGCGCCGAATTTTACTACCAGCTCGTCAAGTGGGTTTCCCGCTTAGAAGTCGAAGCTTCGGTGGACCACGCCTGCATGGAAAGGGCCAACGGGCGTGAGCAACGCGCCCTATCGCACCTCTGCCAAGTCTGAGGCGAGGAGGAGGACGTCGGTGCCGGCGTTTAGCGTGTGCCGTAGATGGCGGCCGACATCATCTAGTTAGCTAAGAGTATGTTAGTTGTTCTAAACTTGAGTATTAGTGGGAGTAGATAGTTAAGTTGGCTATGATGGTTGTCAACGTGGAAGTTCAGTACTCTATCTCTGAATCAGACCTGTTACTTTGCTCTGAATGTTGAACTTTCCGATTGAACATTTGGAATGGGCTGTTATTTTTTTAAATGGGTTGTATTTGTCTGCCACGGATTCAAAGGCTGACTTGTGGGCCTACTAGGTTGACGCGTACACAAGGCTTTGTCAACTTAGTCAACAAGCGATTGTGGCAGCCTAAGCCATTGGATGTCAATCCAACGTCTGTCATGCTTTTTCAATCTCTTGTCTTCTTCCTCCAGGCTCCAGCCGCCCAAACCAAACCAACGCCAGCGGGATCGCCTGCTCCCGCCTTTCGCGGCTTGCTGCACCGCCGCGCACGCATCGCTGTCCCACCGTACCCTAACTGGTGCCAGGCCATCCCTCTACAGTCCCCCCACCCACCCACCCCCACCTCCTGTTATTCTCCGGCGACAGCATCCACCCCGCACCAACCCTCGCACTCCCCTCCGCTTCCGACCACACTGTCGCATCTTCCACGGCTCCTTTTCGTTCCCGTCTGAGGCCTCGCCGTCATCCTCCGCTTTGGTTCCCTCGCCGAGGCACCGCCTTCTAGCGTTGTCAACATGGTCAACAGCCGAGAGGAATCAGGAGATGATTGTACATGGAGAGGATGACAGTAGGGACACACCAGGGTCATGGCAGTACGCAAGCAAGTGCCTCCTTATTACAAGCCAAAAAAATGCTTCCTCCTAATGGTTTCCTGACATATTTGTCCCACCACATTGTCAACGTAGTCAATAAACGAGAGAATTGCACAACGAGCGACTGTCAACAAATGACAAGAATCGTTGAGGACTGTACGTGGAGAGGATGATAGTAGGGACCCCCAGGTCCATAGCCGTACGTAAGCAAGTTCTTCCTTATTACATGAAAAAATGCTTCCTCCTAATGTTTTGCTAACATTCGGGACCTACGACATTGTCAATGTAGTCAATAAACGAAAGAATTGCACAAGGAGAGGCTGACACCTGGGACCCAGTACCTCGAGCAGTTTTTTGTTGTTGTTGTTGTTGTTGAGACGGAGCAGGGTATCAACTGGACTGTGCGGTGTCTGTGGCCTGTCTAGCCCATGCTTTATTTACAACATGACGAGCCCAACTGTTTTTTTTTGTGTGTGAAAATGACTAGCGCACCTTTTTTTCGTACAATACCATACACAAGCCGATTTCCTTTTTCCCTGCCCTGCTGGGCTGCAAATCTTTCAAGACGACAAGGGATACATTTGGCCTGGCCATAAAAAAGGCTGTCAATTTTATGAGTAATATGAAATGGGGTGTAAATATATAAAAAACACATCAAATGGGAAATTAGTTTGAAATTGCGAATTTTATTTTATTTTTTGATATTTCATATTTCATTAGAGTTTAACATAATTTAAATATATTTTAATTTTTTTTTATTGGGCTCGAAATTTCGGGATTAAAAATAGTTCAAAAATTTCAATGACCAGTCTTTTATTTTATGTTTACCACATGACCAGCCCAGTTTTTGTTTTCCTTCTTGAAATGGCAAGCCCAGTTCTATTTTTTTTTGCACAATACCCAACCGGGGCCTACTTGCTTTTCTCAGCCCTGCTGGGCTTCAAATATTTCAAGACGAGGAGGGATGCATTCGGCTTGCCCTCAAAATGGCCTATTTCCCTAAAAAAGAAAATGGCCTACAAGCAATAAGAAATTAACACAGCAAATCAGTAATTAGTTTAAAATTTTGTTTCATCTGGATTTTGAAATTTTAAATTTCATTGGATATTTCTGCGGTGAAAATATCATTGGATTATAAATTAATATAATTTTATTTTTCAAATTAGTCTGAATCAGCCTCGAAACATCGGGATTAAAAACAATTCGGAGCCCAGCAAAATATGCAAAATTTCACTGAAATTTTTAACCGTGGCTAGAATATTGGTTGTAGTGCTAACAAAAAGAATATGTGCTGCAAAAAATTCCTTAAGAATGAGCAAATGGGCTGTAATTAATAAAAAATAATAGCAAATGTGATGTATGATGTTTGCCACAGATTTGGAGGCTGACTTGGGCCTACTAAGTTGACGCGTACGCAGGGCTTTGTCAACCGAGTCAACAAACGATTCTAGCAGCAGTGACTGTTGGATGTTAATCCAACGGCCGTGCTACTTCTTCAATATCTGATCTTCTTGCTCCAGCCGCCCAAACCAGCACCGGCGGGACCGCCTGCTCCTGCCTCCCGTGGCCGGCTATGCTGCCGCGCAGGCCTCACCGCCCCACCCTACTCTCATCGCTGGTCAGGCCATCCCTCTACTCACCCACACCTCCTGTTATTCTCCGGCGATGGCAGCCTCACACCACAGCCGAACCAGTAAACCCTCGTACTCCCCTTCGCGTGCGCAACCACTGCCAAGTCTTCCTCGTCTCCGGGTCGTTCCCTTACTAGGCCTCGCCGTTGTCCACCGCCTTGGTGCTCTCGGCACGGCGTCGTCAATGCAGTCAACGAACGACAGCCATTAGAAGAGGACTGTACGTGGAGAGGCTGACAGCTAGGACCCCCGAGGTCCATGGTCGCACGCAAGGAAGTGCCTCCTTATTACGCGCAAGAAAAATGATTCCTCCCCTGCTAGCTGGGACCCACCTGATTTGGGGGCTGACATGTGGGCCGTAAGTTGACACGTCCGTAGGTCTTTGTCAACTTAGTCAATAAACAATTCTAGCAGCAGTGACTGTTGGATGTTAATCCAACGGCTGTGCTGCTTCTTCAATCTCTGATCTTCTTGCTCCAGCCGCCCAAACCAGCGCCAGCGGGACAGCCTGCTCCTGCCTCCCGTGGCCGGCTGTGCTGCCGCGCAGGCCTCAACGCCCCACCCTACTCCCACCGCTGGCCAGGCCATCCCTCTACTCGCCCACACCTCCTGTTATTCTCCGCTGACGGCAACCTCACACCGCAGCCAAACCAGTAAACCCTTGTACTTCCCTCCGCATGGGCAACCACTACCTTGTCTTCCTCGGCTCCGGGTCATTCCCTTCCTAGGCCTCCTCGTCATCCACCGCCTTGCTGCACTCGGTATGGCGTCATCAACGCGGTCAACGAACGACAGCCATCGGAAGAGGACTGTACGTGGAGAGGCTGACAGCTGGGACCCATGAGTTCCATGGTCGCACGCAAGGAAGTGCCTCCTTATTACGCGAAAAAAAATGTTTCCTCCCCCTGACAGCTGGGACCCACAAGCTACATCTTCGCACGCAAGGAAGTGCCTCCTTATTACGCGCAAAACAAATGATTCCTCCCCCTGACAGCTGGGACCTACCAGCTATATCTTCGCACGCAAGGAATTGCCTCCTTATCCTCCCTGACAGCTGGGACCCACCCGGTCGAAATGTACGTAGCGTTGTCTGTCTGGTCGCGAACGTGTACATACATACTGGTCGATCGGTCTCTCTACAACGATGAACTATGGGCGTGTAAGGAGCGGCACGTGTTGTAGTAGAGCCCCCAACGTAGCAGTTCAGGCAGCCCCGTCTAAATCGTGTGCACGTACGTATGTACAACCACATCACAAAAAATATGGCCACGTACGTACATATACGGGGGGGTCTCGAACACGTACTCGCGCATACGTACGGCCAGGGCTCGTGTACATGGAGAGAGGTAACGGACGGTAGCAACGGCCTCCTGTTCATCGTCAGCCAACTGGCTGGGTCGGAACGGAGGAAATAGCGCCGTGTTCATCGGGAGCCAAGCGACTGGGTCGGAACGCGTCCTGTTCATCGGGAGCCAACCGGCTTGGACGGAACAGCCGTAACGGGGTCTTGTTCATCGACTCGGGGTCTGGCGTACCGCAAAACGGAGGAAACGGCCTTCTGTTCGAGTGCCTACGATCGAAACGGGGTCATGTTCATCGGCTGGGGGTCTGGCGTACCGCAAAACGGAGAAAACGGACTTCTGTTCGAGCGCCTACGGTCAAAACAGGGTCCTGTTGATCGGGAGGGCTCTGGCGTACCACAAAACGGAGGAAACAGACTTCTCCCCAACTGCCTACGGTCGAAACGGGGTCCCGTTCATCGGTCAACTCCAAGCTCCTTCTTGTTCTGGTCTGCAGAACCCTTTGCAAATAGATAGTTTTCCATCGGGAGGGGTGTGGAGTACCACAAAACGGGGGTCTTGTTCATCGGGAGGGGTGTGGAGTACCACAAAACGGGACTCCACGGCTACTGTTCATCCACGGTCGACCTCCTCCAACCTCCACCAGCTACTGTTCATCCACCGTCGACTTCCTCCACCCTCCACCGGCTATTGTTCATTCAGCCTCCACGGGGTCCTATTCATCCACCCCCAACCGGCTGGGGTGTGGCGGCCTGATACGTCCAATTTGCATCATGATTTCCTACTGTTATTTATTTTGTTTTTGTTCATTATTTCACTTTATGGTATAATTCTTATGCCTTTTCTCTCTTAATTTGCAAGATTTACATGAAGAGGGAGAATGCCGGCAGCTGGAATTCTGGACCTGAAATAGCCATATCAGATATACCTATTCTACAGAGCTCCAATTGACCTGAAATTTCACGGAGAATTTTTATTGAATATATAAAAAATACTGGAGAAAAGAGATAACAGAGGGGACCCACCAGCTGCCCACAAGGCAGCAGGGCACGGCCCCCCTGGGCACGCCCTAGTGCCTTGTGGGGCCCACAGCTGGTGTCTGGCCCCCTCCTTCTGCTATATGAAGCCATTTTCCCTAGAAAAAATAAAGGGAAGACTTTCGGGACGAAGCGCCGCTGTCTCGAGGCGGAACCAGGGCAGGAGCACTTTTGCTCTCCGGCGGAGCGATTCCGCCGGGGATACTTCCCTCTGGGAGGGGGAAATCGAAGCCATCGACATCACCAATGATCCTCTCATCGTGGGAGGACCAATCTTCATCAACATCTTCACCAGCACCATCTCATCGCAAACCCTAGTTCATCTCTTGTATTCAATCTTTGTCTCAAAAGCTTAGATTGGTACGTGTGGGTTGCTAGTAGTGTTGATTACATCTTGTAGTTGATGCTAGTTGGTTTATTTGGTGGAAGATTATATGTTCAGATCCTTAATGCTATTCAATACCCCTCTGATCTTGAACATGAATATGATTTGTGAGTAGTTACTTTTGTTCTTGAGGACATGGGAGAAGTCTTGTCATAAGTAATCATGTGAATTTGGTATTCGTTCAATATTTTGATGATATGTATGTTGTTGCTTCCTTTAGTGGTGTCGTGTGAACGTCGACTACATGACACTTCACCATCTTTGGGCCTAAGGGAAGGCATTGTGGAGTAGTAATTAGATTATGGGTTGCTAGAGTGACAGAAGCTTAAACCCAAGTTTATGCGCTATTCTGTAAGGGGTTGATTTGGATCCATATGTTTCATGCTATGGTTAGAGTTATCTTAATTCTTCTTTCGTAGTTGCGGATGCTTGCGAGAGGGGGTAATCATAAGTGGGAGGCTTGTTCAAGTAATAAATGCAACCCAAGCACTGGTCCACCCACATATCAAATTATCAAAGTAGCGAACGCGAATCAAACAAACATGATGAAAGTGACTAGATGAAATTCCCGTGTGTCCTCGAGAACGCTTTGCTTATTATAAGAGATCGTTCCGGCTTGTCCTTTGCTACAAAAAGGATTGGGCCACCTTGCTGCACTCTTTGTTACCGTTACTACTTGTTACTTGTTACGAATTATTTTGCTATCAAAACTATCTGTTACCGCTAATTTCAGTACTTGCAGAGAGTACCTTGCTGAAAACCGCTTGTCATTTCCTTCTGCTCCTCGTTGGGTTCGACACTCTTACTTATCGAAAGGACTACGATTGATCCCCTATACTTGTGGGTCATCGAGACTCTTTTCTGGCGCCATTGCCGGGGAGTGAAGCTCCTTTGGTGAGTGGAATTTGGTAAGGAAACATTTATATTACGTGCTGAAATTTATTGTCACTTGTCACTATGGAAAGTAATCCTTTGAGGGGCTTGTTCGCGGTATCTTCACCTTGACCGGAAGCAATAAGAGTTGCTCCTCAACCTATTGAACCTACTAAAAATATTTATTATGAAATTCCTTCGGATATGATAGAGAAACTGCTAGTTAATCCTTATGCAGGAGATGGAACGGTACATCCCGATATGCACTTGATCTATGTGGATGAAATTTGCGGATTGTTTAAGCTTGCAGGTTTATCCGGAGATGGAGTAAAGAAGAAAGTATTCCCTTTATCTTTGGAGGGAAAGGCATTGATGTGGTATAGGCTATGTGATGATACTGAAACATCGGACTGGAACCGGTTGAAGCTGGAATTCCACCAGAAATTTTATCCTATGCATTTGGTTCATCGTGATCGGAATTATATATATAATTTTTGGCCTCGTGAAGGAGAAAGTATCGCTCAAGCTTGGGGGAGGCTTAAGTATATGTTGCACACATGCCCCAATCATGAGCTCTCAAGAGAAATAATTCTTCAAAACTTTTATGCTCGGCTTTCTTATAATGATCAATCCATACTCGATACTTCTTCTGCTAGATCCTTTATGAAGAGAACTATTGATTCCAGATGAGATCTTCTAGAAAGAATTAAATGGAACTCTGAAGATTGGGAAATCGACAAAGGTAATGAGTTAGGTATAGATCTTGAGTTTGATTGTGTTAAATCTTTTATGGAAACTGATGCTTTTCGTAAGCTTAGTACTAAATATGGACTTGACTCTGAGATAGTAGCTACCTTTTATGAATATTTTGCTGCTCATGTTGATCTCCCTAAGGAGAAATGGTTTAAATATCACCCACCTATTGAATTGAATGAAGAACCTGTTAGTGTTAAAGAAGAAACAATTGTTTACCATGTTGATCCAGTTGTGCCTACTACTTATATTGAGAAACCTCCTTTCCCTGTTAGGATGAAGGAACATGCTAAAGCTTCAGCTGTGGTTAATAAGAGTAATATTAGAGCAACTAGACCCTCTGAACAAATTAAAGTTGAACCTAGTATTGCAATGGTTAAAGATCTTTTGGTTGATAATATTGATGGACATGTCATATATTTTTGTGATGAAGCAACTAGAATTGCTAAGCCAGACCATGAAGATAAAAACAAACCTGTAGTTGGCATGCCTGTTATTTCTGTTAAAATTGGAGATCATTGCTATCATGGTTTATATGATATTGGTGCTAGTGTGAGTGCTATTCCGTTTACTCTCTATCAAGAAGTCATGAATGATATTGCACTTGTTGAGATTAAAGATATAGATGTTACTATTAAGCTTGCAAATAGAGATACTATTTCACCACTTGGGATTGTTAGAGATGTTGAAGTCTTGTGTGGTAAGATCAAATACCCTACTGATTTTCTTGTTCTTGGATCACCACAAGATGATTTTTGTCCCATTATATTTGGTAGACCCTTCTTGAATACTGTTAATGCTAAGATTGATTGCGCTAAAGAAATTGTTAGTGTTAATTTTGGTGAGATGTCTCATGAGTTTAATTTCTCTAAGTTTCGTAGACAACCTCATGATAAAGAATTGCCTAGTAAGGATTAAATTATTGGTCTTGCTTCTATTGCTGTGCCTCCTACTGATCCTTTAGAACAATATTTGCTTGAGCATGAGAATGATATGCATATGAATGAAAGAAATGAAATAGATGAATTATTCTTTAAACAAGCGCCTATCCTGAAACACAATTTGCCTGTTGAAACCTTGGGAGGTCCACCTCCAACCAAGGGTGATCCTGTATTTCATTTAAAGCAATTACCTGATACTCTTAAATATGCTTATCTCGATGAAAAGAAGATATATCCTGTTATTATTAGTGCTAACTTTTCAGAGCATGAAGAAAAGAGATTACTTAAAACTCTGAAGAAGCACCGTGCCGCTATTGGATATACTCTCGATGATCTTAAGGGCATTAGTCTCACTTTGTGTCAGCATAAAATTCATATAGAGCCAGATGCAAAACCTGTTGTTGATCATCAAAGAAGGTTGAATCCTAAGATGAAGGATGTGGTAAGAACTGAAATATTAAAGCTTCTGGAAGCAGGTATAATTTATCCCATAGCTGATAGTAGATGGGTAAGTCCTGTTCATTGTGTTCCTAAGAAAGGAGGTATTACCATTGTTCCCAATGATAAAAATGAATTTATCCCACAAAGAATTGTGACTGGTTATAGGATGGTAATTGATTTCAGGAAATTAAATAAAGCTACTAGAAAAGATAATTACCCCTTGCCTTTTATTGATCAAATGTTAGAAAGATTATCTAAGCATACACACTTTTGCTTCTTAGATGGTTATTCTGGTTTCTCTCAAATACCTGTGTCACCTGAAGATCAAGAGAAAACTACCTTTACTTGTCCTTTTGGAACTTATGCTTATCGTCGTATGCCTTTTGGTTTATGTAATGCACCTGCTACCTTTTAAAGATGTATGACTGCTATATTCTCTGACTTTTGTGAAAAGATTGTTGAGGTTTTCATGGATGATTTCTCCGTTTACGGAACTTCTTTTGATGATTGCTTGAGTAACCTTGATCGAGTTTTGCAGAGATGTGAAGAAACTAACCTTGTCTTGAATTGGGAGAAGTGCCACTTTATGGTGAATGAAGGTATAGTCCTTAGGCATAAAATTTCTGAAAGAGGTATTGAAGTTGATAAAGCTAAGGTTGACGCTATTGAGAAAATGACATGTCCTAAAGATATCAAAGGTATAAGAAGTTTCCTTGGCCATGCTGGTTTCTATAGAAGGTTTATAAAAGACTTCTCTAAAATTTCTAGACCTCTTACCAATCTCTTGCAAAAAGATGTTCCATTCGTTTTTGATGATGATTGTGTAGAAGCCTTTGAAATACTTAAGAAAGCCTTAATTTCTGCACCTATTGTTCAACCACCTGATTGGAACCTACCCTTTGAAATTATGTGTGATGCTAGTGATTATGCTGTTGGTGCTGTTCTAGGACAAAGAGTTGATAAGAAATTAAATGTCATTCATTATGCTAGTAAAACTCTAGACAGTGCTCAAAGAAATTATGTTACTACTGAGAAAGAATTTTTAGCAGTTGTGTTTGCATTTGATAAATTTAGATCTTACATTGTTGATTCCAAAGTCACTGTCCACACTGATCATGCTGCTATTAAATATCTTATGGAAAAGAAAGATGCTAAACCTAGACTTATTAGGTGGGTTCTTCTGCTACAAGAATTTGATTTGCATATTGTTGATAGAAACGGAGCTGAGAATCCCGTAGCTGATAATTTGTCTAGAATGGAAAATGTTCTTGATGACCCACTTCCTATTAATGATGATTTTCCTGATGAACAATTAGCTGTGATAAAGGCGTCTCGTAATACTCCTTGGTACGCAGACTATGCTAATTACATTGTTGCTAAATACATACCATCCAGCTTTACATACCAACAAAAGAAAAAGTTCTTCTTTGATTTAAGACATTACTTTTGGGATGACCCACACTTATATAAAGAAGGAGTAGATGGTATTATTAGACGTTGTGTACCTGAGCATGAATAGGAATAGATCCTACGTAAGTGCCACTCCGAGGCATATGGAGGACACCATGCGGGAGACCGAACTGCACACAAGGTATTACAATCCGGTTTTTATTGGCCTACTCTTTTCAAGGATGCACGTAAGTCTGTCCTCTCTTGTGATGAATGTCAAAGAATTGGTAATGTTGGTAGACATCAGGAAATGCCTATGAATTATTCACTTGTTATTGAACCATTCGATGTTTGGGGTTACGATTATATGGGACCTTTTCCTAAATCCAACTGGTATACTCATATCTTAGTTGCTGTTGATTACGTTACTAAGTGGGTAGAAGCTATTCCAACTAGTAGTTCTGATCATAACACTTCTATTAAAATGCTTAAAGAAGTTATTTTCCCAAGGTTTGGAGTCCCTACATATTTAAAGACCGATGGTGGTTCACATTTTATTCATGGTGCTTTCCGTAAGTTGCTTGCTAAATATGATGTTAATCATAGAGTTGCATCTCCTTGTCATCCTCAGTCTAGTGGCCAAGTTGAATTAACTAATAGAGAAATAAAATTGATTTTGCAAAAGAACGTTAATAGATCCAGAAAGAATTGGTCTAAGAAACTTGATGATGCATTATGGGCTTACAGAACTGCATATAAAAATCCTATGGGTATGTCTCTGTATAAAATGGTTTATGGAAAAACATGTCATTTACCTCTCGAACTAGAACATAAAGCTTATTGGGCAATTAAAGAACTGAACTATGATTTTAAACTTGCCGGTGAGAAGAGGTTATTTGATATTAGCTCTCTGGATGAATGGAGAACCCAAGCCTATGAAAATGCTAAGTTGTTTAAAGAAAAAGTTAAAAGATGGCTTGACAAAAGAATTCAAAAACGGGAATTCAAAGTAGGTGATCATGTTCTATTATACAATTCTCGTTTAAGATTTTTTGCAGGAAAACTTCTCTCTAAATGGGAGGGGCCATATGTCATCGAAGAAGTTTATCGCTCCGGAGCCATCAAAATAAATAACTCCGAAGGCAGTAATCCGAGAGTGGTGAATGGGCAAAGAATTAAGCATTATATTTTAGGTACTCCCATTAATTTTGAAACTAATATTATTGAAACAATGACACCGGAAGAGCACATAAGAGAGTCCTTCCGGAACGCTCCAGAGCCCTGAAAAGGGGTAGGTATGTGATACAGTAAGTAAACCGACTACAAAAATTCCATCAAAATTATTTCTGTCAGTTTTGGAATATTAGAAAAAAAATACAAAAATAAGAAGCAGCCGAGGGGACCCACGTGTCGCCCACAAGGCAGAAGGGCGCGACCCCCCTGGGGCGCGCCGTGGTGCCTTATGGGCCCCACGTGTGCCTTCCGGACTCCGTTTTCTTCCCATATGCTTGTTTTGCAAGATAAAAATTCTTTATATATATTCCCATATGTTCTGACCATCGTATCGCAAGTTTCTCCTCTGTTCTTGTTTCGTGCTATTTTCTATCAGATTTTCAAGGTCGAGTGCCATGTCATCCCAGGATTCGGACGGAGAAAGTTATGTTTCGCAACTTATCGGGAACCCTACAGTTTATGGGGATATAGATCCTTATGGTTGGTCAACTGATGAAGAGGATGAGGCTGATTTGAGGAGAAAGCAAGACCCCTCTAGCAAGGAGGATGAGGGTCCCCCTCTACCTCAAGCAGGGGATATGCATGTTGAATTCAAGAAGTCCAGCCTGCCCAACACAGTGAAAGTATCTAAAGTTCAATTCACCCCTTTTCATCATGTGCAGGAAGGGTCGGATGAACTACGTCGCAAAATTTGGGCTCTTGAGAGAGAAAATGACAAATTAAAAGAAGAAATTCGTGTCCTTAAGTGGAAGATAAAGGACAAGCCCACTACCTCACAATCACCACCATCACCGAAGAAGGAGACTTGAGTACATGGGTATGGGCACTCCCCTTGGCTTGTGCCAAGCTTGGGGGAGGCGCCCCGGTATCGTATCACCATCACTTTTTCATCATCATTATATATCTTAGTTCGATCCTTAGTTATTTCGTGATATAGAGGAATAAAAGTTTTAGTTTGATTTAGTTTCGAGTGCTTGCTTTGTGATCTATCTATGTAATCGTGTGTGAAAGTTATATAATAAAGTGTAGTTTGAGTCGAGTGTTTTCCTTTTGATGATCCAATCTTAGAAATAAAGAAAAAATAAAAATAAGATCATATGCTAATCCCATGGGGAGTGATGACTTCACATAAAAGAAGTATAATTGATAAAACTTGTTGGAGATTGACAAACATAGCATTGGTCATTGTTGCAATTCATGAAAAAGTAATAAAGGAAGAGAGGTCTCACATATAAATACACTATCTTGTACATCTTTTATGATTATGAGCCCCCATCAAATATTCTATGTCAATTAGTTGACGTTGGACAAGGAAGACAACGTAATGAGTTATGTTTGCTTATATTCACATAGAAGTTATATTGTTTCTATCGGAGAAAGTAGGATGAAAACGTGCATCAACCCCTATGTCTAAATTACCCCCAATGTCACCTCGGGAATCCGCAAGTTGATTACCAAAAAATACATCAAGTGACTCAATAGAATACCCCATTGTCACCGCGGGTATCCACATGCAAGACATACATCAAGTGTTCTCAAATCCAAAATATTCAATCCGATAACAATGAAACCTCAAAGGGAAAGACTCAATTCATCACAACAAGATAGAGAGGGAAGAACTCCATAAGATCCAACTATATTAACAAAGCTCGCGGTACATCAAGATCATGCAAAATCAAGAACACGAGAGAGAGAGAGAGAGAGAGAGAGAGAGAGAGAGAGAGAGAAAGAGAGATCAAACACATAGCTACTGGTACATACCCTCAGCCCCGAGGGTGAACTACTCCCTCCTCGTCATGGTGACCGCCGGGATGATGAAGATGGCCTCCGGTGATGATTTCCCCCTCCGGCAGGGTGCCGGAATAGGGCTCCCGATGAGATCACTTCGAAACAGAAGCTTGCGGCGGGGGCATGGGAGTTCTAGGTTAAGTTTCGGGGGGTTTGCTATTTATAGGAATTTTCAGTGTTGGATTTACGCCAGGGGGGACCCACGAGGGAACGACAAGCTCAAGGGGTGCGCCCTAGGGGGGCGTGCCCCCAGGCTTGTCGCGCCCTCGTGGCTCTTCTGGCCTTTCCTCAATGCTTCAGGGGTCTCTTTTTGTCCATAAAAAATCACCGTCAATTTTGGGCCCAATCCGAGAACTTTTATTTCTGCACAAAAAACAACACCACGGTAGTTCTGCTGAAAACAGCGTCAGTCCGGGTTAGTTCCATTCAAATCATCTAAAGTGGACCAAAACCATATAAAAATATTATAATCATGGCATGAATACTTCATAAATTATAGATACGTTGGAGACGTATCAGCATCCCAAAGCTTAATTCCTGCTCGTCCTCGAGTAGGTAAATGATAAAAGAAATAATTTATGAAGTGTGAATGCTAGCATAGTGCATAAGTTTGATCAATGATAATTTCAATCACTTTTCCTAGCATCATAAACATCAACTCTTTCTCGTAAAACTTCTCATGATCAAGTAGCAAGCTATTCATATGTTAAAGTATAGACCATAAACTTTCTTGAAAATGAACAAACTATGTTCTCAGTCATCAAACAATTACAATTCATCTTATTTTCAGGAAGGGTCTATGTAAGAGCTTTGATTTAGCAAACTCCACATACTCAACTATCATTTAGTCTTCCATGATTGCTGACACTCAAAGCATATTTTTAGAACAAGCTGTTTCAATCAGACACAGAGGAAGATAGGGGCTTAATGTTTCGCCTCCCAACTTATTTATCTCAGGGATAATGTCAACAATAATAACTCATGATTACCTATATTCAACTGGATATATGTGCCTGGATCATTCCCTACCACATGATGCTTGCCAAGTGGAGAATAATTGAGGTTGAAATGAGAATGAATATTATTGACTCTTGCATAAAGTAAAAGCTGAAAATTAAAAGATATGCCCTTCGCAGAGGGAAGCAGAGGTTGTCATGCAGTTTTGATTTTTGGATGTGCAAGCCCTTAATGCAAAGGAACGTCACTTGATATTGCCCCTTGTAATAGCAACCTTTATTATGCAGTCCGTCGCTTTTATTTCTTTACAATCACAAGTTCGTACAAAGCTTATTTTCCCTTGCAATAAAAGATCATACATATTTAGGAGCAATTTTTATTGCTTTTTGCACCGATGACAACTTACTTGAAGGATCTTATTCAATCCATAGGTACATATGGTGGACTCTCATGACAAGAAAACGGGTTTAAGGGTTTTTGGATGCACAAGTAGTATTTTTACTTAGTATGAAATTTTGGCTCGCAAAAGATTATGAGCAAGCACCACATGTTAGAGGATCCATGACCATATGACTTCTATGTGAATATAAACAAACATAACCCATTACGTTGTCTTCCTTGTCCAACATCAACTACTTGATCAAGTTTGAAAATAATTAATGGGATCTCACAATCATAGAAGATATCCAAGATAGTATATTTATATGTGAAATCTCTCTTCCTTCAATATTCTTTCATGAATTGTTCAAGTGACCAATGTTGTCTTTGCTAACCTTCAATAAATTTTACCACTTATACTTCTTATATGTGAAGTCACTACTCCCCATGGAACAAGCATATGAAGCACATACAATTTCAACTTTATGAAATTTAATTCATTCAACAATTTACTCTTAGGATATAAGTGAATCACGAGAGTAAATGACAAACTACTCCAAAAGATATAAGTGAAGAATAAAGAGTAGTTAAGTGAATAGGTAGCTATGTGAAGACTCTTTCTCAATAAAAACTTTCAGATCTAATGAGCTTATTAGACAGCAAACAAAATGAAAAGAAAAGGACACTCCAAGAGTAGCACATATCATGTGAACAAGTAAAAACTTAGGCTAACCGATAGGTGTTGATGAAGAAAGGTGGGATGCCTACCGGGGCATCCCCAAGCTTAGTTGCTTGAGACTTCTTGGAATATTATCTTGGGGAGCCTTGGGAATCCCCAAGCTTGAGCTCTTGTGTCTCCTTAATTCCTCTCATATCACGGCTTCTCCTAAGTTTGAAAAACTTCATCCACACAAAACTCAACAAGAACTCGTGAGATAAGTTAGTACAAATCAACTCAAAACCTTAACATTCTCTACTGTAGAAAATCACTAAAATTATAATTAAACATTGCATACTAAATGCCTCTGCATATTTAATACTCCTATCCACAAATAGAAACATTAAAAAAGCAAACATATGCAAACAATGCAACTATGACCGAAATCTGTCTAAACAGAGCAGTCTGTAAAGGGGGAATAAAATTCATACTTCCCTAACTCCAAAAATTCTGAAAAATTACCATGTGATAGAGAACTCATGCCTTCTTACTGTGTAAAAATTTCAGATTTTTATCATGTTTTGACTATTCAGGAGTATTCTGGACATAACAGAAAACTTTCTGTTTTCAAACAGCAACTCATAAACTTGCAAACTGAGCATGGTAAAGGCTATACTTGGCATTTTATTGAGATAAAAAGGTGCAGACATGATTATAAATAATAGAAAGCAAAGAAAACTAAAATAAAATGACGCTCCAAGAAAAACACATATTATGTGATGAATAAAAATATAGTTTCGAGTGAGGTATACCGATAGTGTTGAAGACGAAAGAGGGGATGCCTTCCGGGGCATCCCCAAGCTTTGACGCTTGAGTCTTCCTTGAATGTTACCTTGGGCTGCCTTGGGAATCCCCAAGCTTAGGGTCTTGCCGCTCCTTATTCTCCTCATATCGTTATCTCACCCAAAACTTGAAAACTTCAATCACACAAAACTTAACGAAACTTGTGAGATATGTTAGTATGATAAAAATAAATCATCCACTTAGGTACTGTCAAGACAAGATCCATAATTGTTCTCCACATAATGCCTACTATATTCTATCATTTCCAAAATTTATATTACTCAATATAAGCTATGGAAACACTAAAACAAGCAAACTATGCAATAAAAACAGAATATGTCAAAAACAGAATAGCATGTAGTGAGCGAATTAAAAAGCATACTTCTGGACCTCCAAAAATAATGAAAAATTAGGAAAACGTAATAATTTGTAACCCAATACTGTATAAAAATTTCAGAATTTTCTCACGCTCCAGTACAGAATAGAAATTCCAGCACTGGACGCAAAAGTTTCTATTTTTGCACAGAATCAAATCAACAAGCATCCACACTATCCCAAAGGCTTTACTTGGCACATTATTGAAAGAAAACATATAAAACATGATCACTATAGTAACTTAATCATGTGGTCACTGCTACTTGTGAGCTGCGTTGGGATTTCCTCAAAGAGGAGAGGAGATGCAGTACAGTAGAGATAAGTATTTCCCTCAGTGAGAACCAATGTTATCGAACCAGTAGGAGAATCACGCAAAGCCTCGTGAACAGCACCTGCACACACAAAAGCAAATACTTGCACCCCACGTGGGCAAGAGGGTCGTCAATCCCCTTGAACTCGTTACTTGCAAGGATTAAATCTTGTAGTGGTAGATAGATAAATTGCAAAACAAAATAAAAGAAATAAAATTGCCGCAAATATATTTTGGATTTTTATATATGATTTAAGTAGACGCGGGGGTCATAGTTTTCACTAGAGGCTTCTCTCTCGAACACATAGCATACGGTGGGTAAACAAATTACTGTTGGGCAATTGACAGAAAAGCGCATAGTTATGACGATATTCAAGGCAATGATCATGTATATAGGCATCACGTCCGAGACAAGTAGACCGACTCCTTCCTGCATCTACTACTATTACTCCACCCATCGACCGCTATCCAGCATGCATCTAGGGTATTAAGTTAATGAAAATAGACTAATGCCTTAAGCAAGATGACATGATGTGGACAAACTAAACTCAACTAACATGAATAAACCCCATCGTTTTACCCTTAATGGCAACAATACAAATACGTGTCTTGTCCCTTTCTGTCACTGGGATATAGAACACCGCAAGATTGAACCCATTACAAAGCACCTCTCCCACTGAAGATAAATCAATCTAGTTGGCCAAACCAAACGGATAGATCGGAGAGAAATACAAAGTTATAACAATCATGCATAATAAAGTTCAGAAAAGACTCAATTACTTCTCATAAATATTTAGATCATAAACCCACAATTCATCGGATCCCAACAAACACACCGCAAAAGAAGATTACATTGAATAGAACTCCAAGAACACCGAGGAGAACATTGTATTGAAGATCAAAGAGAGAGAGAAGAAGCCATCTAGCTACTAACTATGGACCCATAGGTCTGTCGTAAACTACTCACGCATCATCAGAAGGTAGCACGGATGATGTAGAAGCCCTTCGTGATCGATTCCCCCTCCGGCAGAGTACCGGAAAAGGCCTCCATATGGGACCCCGGAAGAACAGAAACTTGCGGCGGCGGAAAAAGTGTTTCGGGTGGCTCCCTGTTGGTTTCCCAATATTTGAGAATTTATAGAAGTGGAATTAGGACAGACGGAGCCTCGAGGGGCCCACAAGGCAACAGGGCGCGCCCCCCTGGGCGCGCCGGGTTGCCTTGCCGTCTCCTCGTACATCCTCTGGTCTCCTCTCGAAGCTTCTAGGGTCTCTTATGTCCAAAAAAATTCGTCAAAAAGTTTCATAGCGTTTGGACTCCGTTTGGTACTGATTTTTTGGAAAACCAAAAACAAGCAGAAAATAGCAACTAGCACTGGGCACTGGGTTAATAGGTTAGTTTCCAAAAGTGATATAAAATAGCATATAAAACATCCAAGATTGATAATATAATAGCATGAAATAATCAAAAATTATAGATACGTTGGAGACGCATCAGTCACACAAAAACAATAGGTATAAATATTGGGTTGTCTCCCAACAAGCGCTTTTCTTTAATGCCTTTTAGCTAGGCATGATGATTTTAATGATGCTCACATAAGAATAGGAATTGCAACATGCAAGGGAGCATCATGAATCACATGGCAAGAACATTTAAGTCTAACACACTTCCTATGCATGGGGATTTTGTGAGCAAACAATTTATGGGAGCAAGAATCAACTATCATAGGAAGGCAAACAAAGCATGACTTCAAAACTTTCAACACATAGAGAGAAAACTTGATATTACTGAAATATGTAGAAGCATATATTCCTCTCTCATAATGATTTTCAGTAGCATCATGAAGAAATTCAACAATATCCATCACACAAAGCATTCCTTTCATGATCCACAAGCATAGAATTTTTACTACTCTCCACATAAGCAATTTTCTTCTCATTCGTAATAGTGGGAGTATCATATGAAACTCAAATACTAAAAATTGTTTCCACATTAAAAGAGTAATGTTCAGTAAAAGGATATTCATAATTATGACAATAATTATCACTACTTTTTATAACACTAGGAAATATGCCCGTGCATTGCAACGGCAATAACACATGGTCCTAACTCAATAATCATGACTTATAACCCCCTATTCCCACACACACATAGGTCATTCAGGACCTCTTTTTCAGTACGACCGCATTAGTTCCGACGCTTATCCTCTTTCCATTGAACTCAATATTGGATCTACTTTTGATAAATCGAATTCAGTATTCTCATGATATGCGGAAGTTGAAAAGCTTATGAAAATAAATAAATAATTGATTGGTCGCAAATTTTACTTCACTCAAAAAATAGAATTAGTTAAATTTTGGTGCGGGGATCTACCTAAACGATAAAAAAATAAGCATTGACATACTCTAAATATTCAAAAGGTAAATGTTCAAAACACACATTCTTTTACATTGATTTACCGAAAAATTATGTATTTTTGGAAATGGAAGGAGAAATTCTAAGACCTTAAAAGCTATGGAGAGGCAAATCACTTACATGAGTATAGAACTATAGATGCATAGACTCAAGTAGAATCTACAATAGCAGATCCATTTTCACTACACTCAGTAATGCGACCATACTGGTATTGGTAAAATCATTTAAAGATTTGAGATGTACATTACAAATCCTATATGCGATCCACATACCAATATGATGATATATTAAGTTTGCTCATAGAGCTTTTTTAAGAGCTCCACGTGCATAGTACCTATTCAAATGAGTGTCCTAGTATACTCCTTAGAGAACAAAATGAATATAAACTTGCATATTTTTTTACTAACATAGCAACCATGGGAAAAACCATATACCACCCATTGCATCGAGAAAGAAGTATTGCAGATCACCAAAAAATCATATTGAAATGGCCATGATCCCAAATATAAAATTGTAAGATGTTAATAATATATGCAGATTTATATTCCTTTATATATTTTCATTATGCCTCTCGTTGGAATATAAGATGATATATAATTTAGCATGTATATGTGCAAAGTTAGCAAGTAGCCAGCTATAAAATATTGGTCGGAAATATGGATCGGGTAATAAAACGCAAGACATGCTCCACCTCTTAATCAATTCATTTCTTGAAGCCATTTAGCCTAGCAATAAACCACATCAAGTGCCATGAGTAGAATGAGTAAGATTAGATGGACAATGCTACATTTTATAAAAATATTAATCTCGCACAAAACCGCCTGTATGTAATGTAATTTTCGTCCATAAACAGCGAGCGTAAACAATTATAAATCTATGGAAATTAGTACAGTAAATCTGTAATCTTGTCATCTTTGTCATGCACAACCAAATCTAAAGCTAGCTGAGGAGGGCCGTTATGATGCTTCTTGGCTAGCTTTCTATGTAGCGAAGGTTCAGTATAGAATTTTGATATACCTCCATTAGCCCAGCCATGATGGTCCCGTTAGGAATGAAATAGGCAACTGGGAGGCTGAGATGCTTACACACCATCAACATAAGATACTTGCTCATAAACTACATCCGTGTCTGACCATGGGTAACATTCAAATTCCTAAAATCAGTGTGTATTCTGCAGACTTGATTCCCCCTAAAAATATGACAAACGTCCACACCTCTAGACTTCTTTCTTCTCTGAAAAATCTGAAAACATACCAAGATAATTATGATCCGTTAAATAAGAAATTCGTATGAATATACATGACAAAACTGAAATCTCCATTGTTGATTTCTAACAACACGAAATTTGAGTCACACCTCAAATCTTCAGGCATTGGTAGTCTATTGTCGGCACAATCATAAATTAGCTAGAACCCTGTCGTGCAAATTACCAACAGAAAATTGGACTTCCTTTATCTATTGGAGGCTTATACTGGATTCAGTATCCATCTAATATCCTGAAAATATGAGGTTGCTGGGGAGCTCTGCGTGAATCAGAACCTGCTCCAAAGCCTGTTGTACAGTGATCCTACGATCAAATGCGTGTACATGATAGTAATCCACAGCTAGCCGGCGTAAGAAAATCAGTCTTATCATGAGTCATGAACGGAGGCATTTTTTTTAGAAAAGGAGGATATACCCCCGGCCTCTGCATCTGGGCGATGCATGCAGCCATTTTATTAATTATTCACAAAGACCTTACAAAGTAATACATCAGTAAGCCTGAAGCCACCATCTTGGCAACACCTGTCGCTACTCCTATCCCCTTGATGAAGGGGTGCCGAATGTCCGAGCCGAATACCAAACAGACATCGCACCAAAGCCTAACATCTAAAGCCGGATGCCCCAGCCTAGCCACATACCGGGACTGGGTCGCACACCGGTCCGGCGCACTCTCAGAGGCCGCCGCCGCCGACTTCCACCGATCCATCTCCAGAGCAGGTACTGACGCATCGACCTTGCCAGGCCTGCCGTCGACGCCACCGCGACGCCAGACAGTGCCATCCTCCTGCGCGAGTCGGTCTACACGCATCGGACACCGAGCCTCCACTGCGCCACGCCGCCGAGATCCGCCGTCGTTGATGTGGAAGATGAAACACCGCTCCACCTCTTGCCTCTTTCTTCCAGCGCTGCTCCACAAACGATGCTCCCAAGAGAGGAAGGACACCGCAATGCCGCCATCGTCCGATCTGGAAGGCCAGATCCTAGGGTTTCCCCCGGAGCAGCACGAGTGGGTCAATAGTAGTTACACGACGATGCCTTCATCAAGGTAACGGCGTAGAACGCCGCCATCGTCCGCCGTAGGCTTGGTTTTCACCAGCAACCATGTCTCCCCGACTCGCAGCCGGGGCTAGATGAAGCCTCTGGCCGACCACCTCCGGCGAAAAAGATGGCCACCACCACCACGCCCAGGGCCGGAGCCCCCGACGTCCTCGTGTTGCGGGTCGAGCCCGGGAGCAGCATGCCATTGACGGAGCAGAGAAAATACAGGACAGCAGCATGCACGGCCCGCCGAAGCCCATCTGGGCCAGATCGGGCGCCCAATTCGCCGCCGCTGTACATCGCCGTACGCCGCCGCCTGCATGCCGAACCTGGACGCCGCCGCCCCGCGCCACAGCCGCAGATCCGGCCGTCGCCGGCCGCCGCCGGCCCGGAGCCGTTGCTCCGGGAAACTTGCGCCACAGATCGGACGGCACGACCTGACGAGACCGCCGTCCCCACGAAGCCGCCGGAGTGACTCCGCGCCACCGGGAGAAGCGGCCACTGGAGGTCGTGCCGCTGATCCAAAACGCCACCGAGCGCAGCCCCTCCCAGCCACGTCACGGCCGCGATGCGCGAGGGCCCCGCCGTCCCCTTCATCGGCGGCGCGCGGGGTTCCCCGGCGACTGCCTCTAGGGACGACGAGAGGAGAGAGGAGGGGGAGGGGGTGGCGGCGGCTGGGTTCTAGGGTTTTCTCCCCCGGTCGCCTGGGAGGGAGGACGACGCGAGGGAGCCGAGGGTCTCTGATCCTCTTGGAAACTTTGAACGGAGGCATAGTTGAGTCATAAATTGAATAGTTAGATCGAGGATTCTTCAGATGACCTAATTGCCTTGTCTTGGAGAACTGAGAAGAAAGAAAAGAAACATGAGTTATGAATCTTTAGCTTACATAATTGCTTCATGGATTTTTCATGGGGAAAAGCTTTAGTTTGGCACCCGGCCGTAGTACACAAAAACAACAACCTGGGCGACATGCCGGCAGCATCGTTGACCGATGAGATTGTGCCATACACAATTGTCGATTTATTGATTGGAGGAGCACGTACCTGAAGCGAGTACTGCTGCTGCTATTATTTCCAGCAATGATGCCAAGGAGCCCCGCATGTCCCCTGATTCAGATCGGCCACGCAAGGCAGCATCCTCATTGTTCAAGGACTCCACGGGTGGCCTCTCTGTGAGGCAGCCAACCCTCTCGGCTGGCAGCTGCCCAGACCTCCACTGGCGAGATGCGCTTAGAATATTGCCCGCTTAGGTGCTGCTGGTGCTGCCCGAGGTTGCACGGGGTGAGACCGTGAGAGGGAGCGCACAGCTTCATGTCAGATATGGCTCTGAACGTCATGAAAGCATAGAGATCGTGCTCAAGATTGCGCCGATGGTTGGCCCTCTCCCCCATGAACATCACCTAGCCCTCGTCCTCTCTGAGTTGTCCATCGCCCGTACGCCGTACGCGCAGGTGCAGGCAGCATGCTTTCGCTAGGCAACTCGACGAAGCAAAACTACGGCCGGTCGCTGAACAGGTCGACGGAGGTGGCGCCCAAGGTCAGGTTGACCTACCACAACCGGCCGCTGAAAGCAATCGTTTGTTTGTCACAAACACGTGCGTGAGGTGATGTTCGTCGGAGGAGGGCTCCCTTGTCCTCGATGAAGTGCCCCGTGAGATCGGGATCGGTGTATTTATTGGAGGGGTTTGGGGAAGGTGTGAAAGGTGAGGAAGAGGAAGGAGACCGTGTCTGCTGCGGGCGGATCGACCTGCTGTGTTTTTTTGTTTTTGGAGGTGGACGTGCTTCTGATAGAGAGGAAGAAGGAGATCGATGAAAGAAGTGGAAGGAGACCGGGTCTCGTCTCTCGTGAGGCAACGCATGGTGCTCCTGTTTTTTCCAGGGAAAGAAGGCCCAGCCCAATTAAGTATAAGAACGTACAGAAAACTAAATCTATACTTCTAATTCTAATTTCTAATCTTTATCTTTATCTTTACCTACTAATAAAGCACGCATTGCTTCCGTCGGGTTCACCGTCGCGGCGTTTTTGCTAAATACCTCCTGACGTTATTTAAAATCAACCCGCAATACATGTGGCAACTTTTCTGTTTTCGCCCTGCTGTAGTCCGCACTTCAACATCTGGCCCGGCCCACGCACCCACCTGGGCCTTCTGCGACGCACTGATCAGCCTGCTCGTACGCGACAAAAAAATAGTGGTTGATGGAGGATTTGAACACGCGACCTCACGTTCACTACCTACAAGACCCGGCCAACTAGACTAGGTCACCTTGTGGATTAAAATAGGTTTGGTCCGTCTATTAGTCCAACCTTACCCTCTTATACCAAATAAAAGACTATGGGCCGGCCCATCAACGTTGCACAGCTCTGACGCTATACAAAATCCCACCTCGCCCCCTTACATAAAATTCTTCCAATTTATATATGTTTTTAAGATTCCTGATAAGGAGTTGTCTTAGGAATTAATATGCAAAGGAGTAATGAAAGCATTGCGACAAAGAAATAAGGAAAGGAAAGGAATGGAGACAAAGAATAAGGAAGACGTGCAAGGAAAAAGGAAGAAAATGAGACAAAATAAGGAAGAGGTGTTAAGGAATATAAGGATAGAAATCAGTCAGATCAGAAAAATATGGAAGGAAAAGCTCTCTAATTAAGCTACGGATGCATGAGTGTGTCAAATGGCAGGTGAGACATGTCAAAGGACGGCCCAACAACAATTCAGTTTACAATCAAACGCATGTAACTGTTCTGATTCACCTCAAAAAAATATGTAAACTGCTCTGATGGTGTACCAGTACCACGCCGGCCGGCCCATTAAAATGTAAGACTTTTTTCTAGACGCATTTCAAATTCTTAACATGTGAGCTAATAGATCCAGTGAGTGGGACATGGGATGATGAGCTACTTACTAAGGAGCATATTAACCCAGTGGATAAGCATGGCACACAAATAGAACATGAATTTTTTCAGTCTGAAGTGAGGACTGGATACATACTTTCCGGGTGCATGCAAACATGATAAAGCGACCTGGTGTCTCTACCCCTTTGTCTGTCTGGAATAATCTTTGGAAACTTCAAATTCCATGCAAGGTTAAGATTTTTGGATGGAGAGTTCTGCAAAAAATTATTCCTCTCCGAGCTATCTTAACCAATAGGCATATCGGGTCAAACAGAGCATGCCCTATTTGTCATCAAGGGGAGGGGACATCCGACATCTACTGTTCATGTGCACAAACGCGCAAGTCCTGTGGACCTGTCCTGGAGTGATACAACTCATTGATCACACTTTCCCAGTGGACAGACCGGGTTTTGTTATATTCGAACACATCTTATCTCTTCCGGAGGAAGACCTAGCTATACATCGAACTTTGATTTTCCAACAAATGATAGCAGTCGGAGGTTGGTACTTGTGGTGGATCTGCAGAAAAAATACACACAACGAAGCGGTTCCGCCAACATGGAGATGGTCACTTTCGGTCTTGTCAAACCCAGGTGATGTAAGCCAAACAAGAGTTTCACTAAACTAAATGTTGATGCAGTATTTTTCCCAAATGAAGGAGTTGGAGCTACGGCGGCCATACTCAGGGATGATAGAGGTAATTTTCTGGCGGCTCGGTGTAAATTCATTCCATTTGCACCAGCCGTGATCACCATAGACGTGATGGCTATGAGAGATGGTCTCGCTCTTGCTAATTCTCGACATGCAAGGGAAAAGGAAGGAAAGAAATTGAGAGAGAATAAGAAAGGGAAGGAAAGGAATTGAGACAAAATAAGGAAGAGGTGTAAGGAATAAGGATGAAAACCAGTCAGAGAAATAAGGAAGGAAAGCTCTCTAATTAAAATGAAATTATATGGAGCGCAGACAGAGACGAGGACATGAGGATGAGCAGAATTTACTGAGGCATGAGACGTGTAAAAATTTCTCCCGTTGCAACGCACGGGCATTTGTGCTAGTCTAATTCTAATCTCTCCCTAATAATAAAGCAGCTACCGCTTCTGTCGTACGTCGTCGGCGTTTTTGCAAAAAAGCCCCTCTGTTTCTTTGAAATAAACCCGCACTCCCTGTTTAAGTGGCACTCTGGAAAAACGTTTCGTTTTTGCGTAAAAACCCCTGAATTTGTTAAAAATTATGCCCGCGACCCTTCGTCTTCTTATCCACACGCGCCCGCCGCCGGCAGCTCAGCTCTCTCCGCGCGGCGAGCTGGAGCAGGGGCAGAGGTGACCATGCATCGAGGTGAAGCAGGGAAAGACTCGGGCAGGTCGGGGACGAGGCCTTGGCGGGGTCGGGCGCAGGTCGTCGGCAGCGTCGGGCGCAGGTCGTTGGCGGCTGGAGCTCCGCTGGCGGGGTCGAGGCAGAAGGGAGCCGGTGCTCCGGTGGCCAGAGGTGGGCCGCGGCTGTGCGGAGCCTCCAATGGACGCCGGAGATGGCCGGAGGGAGAAGGCTCGAGGGGCTCGGGAACGGCGTCGCTGCGCTCGCGGGAGGCAGGCGCGGCTCGTCGACGGCTGGGGCTCCGCTGGTGGGGTCGGGGCAGAAGGGAGCCGATGCTCCGGTGGTCAGAGTCGGAGGGAGGAGGCTCGAGGGGCTCGGGCACGGCGTCGCTGCACTCGCGGGATGCAGGTGCGGCTGGCTGCGGGGAGCACGCGCCACCGTCACCTGTCCGCCGCCGGCCGCGTTCGCCGGCCGTGAGCACGCACCACCTTCACCTGTCTTCGCCGTAAGCTTCTCAATCTCCTACTTCCCCGTGTCTGATTTGGATTCAAAGTTTGTGACCGTGTTCTTCTCCAACACAGACCAAGGGAGAGCCCGAACAGGATTGGACTTCTCTCCTATAAGAAGGAAGGGTCCTCGGCCGTATCCTCTATCAGGTTGTGTGCTTGGACCAGTATATCCTTCAAATCCCGAACTACTTGGACCAGAAAAAAGCATTATGTCGCCTTCGAGTTCGCTGGAGGAAGAATCGCCGAGTTCGCCGGAGGTAGAAGAACATCCGGCAAGCCGTTCAATACCGCCAACGGTGGATACATCAGAGGTATGTAGCCCCTTGAAAGCCAAATTACTAACAAGGCCGATGAAATCAAGTTGCCCTTGTTCACGTCCCTGTTTCTCTGTCTACCACCAAATTGCAAAGCTGTTCTTTTATTCAGTTCATAAGCAGACAACATTTTTAGCAAAGTTTCAGTTTGTAGGTCTCCCAAAACCAGATGTGGTTACCTGCTAAAACAAAGTAGAACAGATCTTGAAACAAATTTTATGAGAGAGCATTTGGTTTCATTGCCAACTAGCTCAGGTTGGCTTTTCTGAGGAGTTTACCTTGCCTGCACGTTTGGTTGATTGGCTAGGAATGATTTTTATTTTACGTGATACGTTTGCCGTCAAGAGCGAGCAGAATCAGCTCTCCCGATCTGACAAGGTTTTTCTTGCCCCCCCTGATGCTAGCTTGCCCGCAAAATTTTGTTGTACCAAACACATCTCCTAGCCTGGCAAGTCTATAATAGATTTTTCCCATCCAAACGTATTATGAATGACTGTATTTTTTCTTACCAAAGTAATGTACCTATTAAGTTTAAGTTGTTACAGGCATTTGATTGCATACCAGTTCTCAAAAGAGTTCGTGATAGGGTTCCAAATTTTACCTTAGCCTAGAATTGCAGCCTTGCAGGCAATCGATTGACTTATATAGTCTGGGCTACAAACTAACTTCATGGAAGATACTTAATTTAAAATGAGAAACATTTATCTTATGAAACACTTCTGAATTTGTTATTACCTTAAATATACAGAATCAGCAATGCATTTTCTATTAAGAAATACGGTGAAGAAAGAATAACAAATCATGGAAAATCCATGAATATTCCAATCGGTTCTGCCAGTTTCTTCCCTTCAAAGTATCTATATAAAATCTAATAGTCGGTTCAGAATTTTTAGAAGCTGCTACTCCATGATGGGGATGCAGGTTGTAGCCTGTAGCAGATGCAGGTTCAGTAAAGCTTTTCAACTATAGAAGTGGGCTGTGATGGATATGTCCAGTTTTTAGATCAAAGCTCTAAGGAAAAATCACTATGATAAGTTTCAGAAACATGTAATGGATCAATTTTGTGTCCTGGTCTTTCCTGTTTTCTTTGGTTTTGCAGCCTATAATTTTGTAACATGCGCATATATAGCTACTTAATCAACTGTGTTCCTTTATGCTGTGTGGCAGAACATATTTACTGATATGACTTAGTTTCTCATTCTAGAATTTTTTTAACATGCACATTTATATTGTACTACAAGCATCCTAGCTTTGTCATTTTGTTAGTGAGCTAACTATGATGTACTACCTCTGTTTCAACTGATTCCTGCGATAGTGTTTCTGACGGTTGGAGATTTACCTTTTATTTTTGTTGTGACTGCAGAAAATAGATGATAACACTGAACTTAATATTGCAGAGGATTTTGATAACCGACCTTCAAAACAAGCAAAAATTTCTGAATCAGGTGTTCTGGAGCCATCACCTATGTCAACATCTACTCCTATTTCTGAGTGTTTTGAATCGATTGTGCCGGAATCAGACATTCAGATAGATCATGATCCATTACCATCAACTCCAGCCCCATCTAGCTCCACATTATCTCATGTTTTTCCATTACATGGTGTTAACGAACCAGATTCAAATAAAGAGATCGAGGTTGATGAGACATATGATCCATTACCATCACCTCCATCCCCATCCAGCTCCACAATATCTCCTGATTTTCCATTACATGATGTTAAGGATCTAGATTCAAATAAAGAGATCAAAGTTGATAAGACATATGATTATCTCCCACAAGGTATTTGTTTAACTTATTATGTGTATTTCCGTATCCAATATATTCTTAAATTATTTGATTTTTTGCAGACTATACATTGACCGACCATGATTTATGTGCTCATATAGCAATAGAATCATATTCGGGTAAAAAATTGCTGGTTTAGATAGATGGAAGTTCTGTCTTACAAAATCAGTTAATGTGCCTGCTAGATGAAAAAGAGTGGGTAAATGATGATGTAAGTACCCTTACTCAACCAGAAAAAGTTTCTAATCACTAATATCTATTAGTAATGTATTTCTCAATCTTAATTACAGGTGATCAGTGCATATATATGTTGTATAAAGGACCAAATACATGTCCAGAATGACAATAGTGTATATTTTGAGAGTCCTTTTGTTACCTCACTATTTAAACGTGATGGCAACCATGGCATACAACAAGATAGTGCCTTTATGACAGAGCTTGTCAAAAAATATATGAAGCATGACATGGTAATATCCATATCTATAATTTTCATGTTCTAGGTTTCAATCATTTTTATTTTTATTTTTCCTAATTATCTTTATTACAGATTGAACTTCCAATAAATACAAACAACACACATTGGTATTTAGCCATTGTGAATACAAAAAAGCATGAGATTCAAGTACTGGACTCATTGTGCTGGAAGTTTGACCGAGATGATCTCGCTATTACGGTTAGTTACAACACCAATTTTAATACTACATGTAAATGACATACATTCATACTTCGCTAATGTGTATCATTTCTAATCACTAATTCTTTTTTAGCTACGAGGACTACAATTTCATTTGGACCTCCTTAAAAGTCATAACTTGGTTAGTGATGATTGGAAAGACGTTGATCTTACTGAATGGAAGATCACAGAACAGTTACAAAAGCCAATTCAAAAAGACAGTTCTTCATGTGGTTTGTTTATGGTCAAATTTATGGAATATTTCACCGGATGTGCCCTATCCTACCCAATTACACAGGTATATATCTTCTTTGTTTAATATAAGAAGTATGTTAATTTTAAAAAAAACTATGCTATTTTTTAAAAAATATATACTAATAATTTTTCCTGTTGCACAGGAGATGATTACTTCTTTTAGGTTTAAGTTAGCCAGCATACTATTATGTTGGAAAACAAACACTGTAGATATGACTACAATCGTTGAAGAAAGTGACAATGACACCGAGGGAGATCCTGATGATGTTCAAATATTGGAAAGTCTAGATGATATAAAAGAATCAAAACCAAAAATCCCATTGTCTATTGAAAATAAATACAGATCATTGATATCTATTCTTTCAAATATGAGCTTGAATGAGTTAACAGGTGGACTCTGTAGCTTCATTAAATCAATCAATTACACCGACATTTTAGAGTAAGTCATTTGAAATTAGTAGTGCAATTGTACAATATCTTATTTTCTTAATAGTTTATTATCTTATATTTTCTTAATTTTCATCATCATCAGGAAAGTATGGGTCCAGAGTTCAAGGCCATATCCAATTAGCTTGTCTCTCAAAAAACTACAAGGAATGCTAAAGGGTGATTTACCAATGGACCGGGATTGCTTTAATTTGGTCGTGCGGAAGATTATGTTTGATGACATCCAAACGGCACAAAAAACAAAACGGTTAATAGTGAAGCATTATCTAGATATGAAATTTTGGGTACGTTTTTATATTCATTATATATTTTTTTGTATATTCTAAAGTCTTAATATTCTTTCTAACCAATTATTTTATATACTAGATAACTACTGATTTTGGACGACATCCAGACTTCCGTAAAAAGTTAGATGTGGAACAACTAGCAATTTCTGTTCGTAGTTGGCCTGGTATCAAATAAAATGTTTCAACATGCAAAACGGTAAGAGCACTTCTATTTACCTTAGACCCCAATTTTTATTACATCTAATATGTAGCCTATTTCAGATCCATATTCCAATACAATCCAACGATGATTTCATTTTGTTCACATTGGACAAAGATTCCAGAACAATGTACATCTTGGATCCTACTCCTATTAATCCCATCTGCCGATGCAACCCACTCGCAAAATATGTGCACAAGATTATATGGATAGCAGAACACTTGCCGAAAGCAATGTCAAAAGCATGCCCTGGGTCTAGATGGAATGAGAATATTCTCCTATGGCATCAAAAAATACTAGATGATATTCCGGTTTATAACAGGTAACATTTTTCAGGAGTTAAAGACTATATACAAAGTATTTTCTAACATGTCACATTAATATGTATACAATATTAATTACTAACATATAATTCTTATATACAAGGGAATTGTCCGGTTATCTTGTTCCCCTCTTCATGTCCACATGGCAAGACGAAAGACCACATTTGCCATTTTTAAAGGTAAATATCGCGACCATATAGATCATTAATTTTATAATTACACATCTGATGTTGATGCCATCCTTCTACAAAAATATGAATGTATAGGATGGATATGAACTCAGAAAACTAATTTTGGGCCAAGTGCTAACATTCAAGGACAATGAATGTGAAGATAACATGCCTGCTGGTGTATTGGAATTCATTAATTGTATCAGGAAAATCCAAAGTAAAACCGGTATGTCAAATAGTATCAATTAATCTTGAAACGCCAGATGACTCATATTTCTAATTACACTTTTGACATCTAAATGCATAACTAACCTTTTTCCTACCAATATGCTTGTGCAGGGACCTCAATCGTTGGAAAGTGATATGTCAAAGAGAATTCTAGCAACCAACAGTTAATAGGCAGTGAGCAGGGAGACAACGAACATGTAGATCTAGAGTTTTTTTTTTTAGAAAGTAAAGCTGGAGTTTGGTTTGTACTGAAGAAATCACTTAAGAAGTTATTCGACACATGTAAATTCTTTTGGAGTTTGCCACGATATACAAACCTTTTTTCCCCAATTATGAGGTAATGGAGTGGTTAAAAGATGTTTGTGGGTTCTAACATGATAATATCCTGGAAATTACAAGTACTACAAACAAGGGGGCACGGGAGAACTGAACCTCGGCCCGCTCCCTCATCGTCTCCAGCATTCCCCTCTAGCTCGCATCTGAATCTGAGACATGTGGACAGCGGCGCCAGAGTCGATCTAGACAATACCAACGGGGTTAGCAGCAAGACGAGGCAATGGTGGGGAGAGGAGACGGCGGGGGGAGGCCATGGGGAGGGAGGAGGATGCGCTGGACGACTTCGTCGCGGGAGGAGGCGGCGTGCGGCTGTGAACCGGGGAGAGGAGGCAGTGGGGGAGAGCAGGGGATGGGTGGATGAGCAGAACTGTGATGTGTGGATGAGCAGCGGAATGGGTATACACAGCCAAAGATACACAACACAAATATGAGGGCCTTGGAAAAAACAAATCCATGGGCCAAGTTCCCCCATAAAAACAAGGAGTTTTCAATAACAAACTGTGCCAGCAAGGGCAAATTATAGTACATGATTCCTCTCGGAAAGAAAATATAGGCATTGCACAATTCATTATTTATGAACAACTCTTTCGACCATTTGGTTTTTATATATCGATGTGTATGTATTTATATACGGCAACAAGGATTTATAAAATTATTAATTCATGTATTTTGAAAAAAAAAGTCTTAATTATATATATTTAAAATCCATAATCATGGAGTAAACTGTTTCTATTAGTAACTCATTCGCTTGGGAGATATTATAGGTATTTGTTGCAATGATGGATTGTCGTACTATGTTCACATATCTACTTGTACTTCAATAGCGGTGCGGAGTTCAAGTAGATTTTGACGGAGGACATGAGGGGAGGCGGGAGCTTTTCAAATACAAAATTCATGAATCGAAAGTCGGCAATCTAACCCGGTGCAACGCACGGGCACTTTTACTAGTCTATCTTCTTCTTCTAATTCTTCTTCTATCTTCTAATCTCTAATCTCTAATTATTATTATATATATATATATATAATATATATATAATTAATAATTATATAATAATAATAATAATATTAATTATTATATTATTATATATATATATATTATATATATATATTATAATAATATAATATAATAATAATAATAATATAATAATAATAATAATAATAATAAAGGAGCTATTGCTTCTTACCACCGTAATTTCGTCCGTTTTTCGTCCGTCCGTTGTCCGTCCACGTCGCTCATATTATTTTCTACATCCGAGGTGGTACTATTCATCCACTAGAAAACGTTAATTATAAGAAAACGTTTCATCTGTTCGTACGCCGCCTCCATACCCTCGCTCCAACCCAGCGACCTAGGCGCATTGGGCCTTGGCCCGTACAGCTGTTGGGCCTGCTCCACCCTATGCGGTAAATCTCTCTGTATAACCAACTCAGCTAGTTAACCATTATGCACAAATACAGGTTCTATTTTATTGAAACTGGGAACGAATCTAAGCTGAAAAATAGCTGCCTTCACGCACTGTCAGGTACGCCTTCTACAGAGAACTGGGCCTGGTCGCCATGGGCCTTGGGCCTTGGGCCATCCTTGCTTGGGCTGGCATAGATGCATTGGAGTATATAGACCAGAGGAGCTGCACAGAGAAGATGGAACAGAAATGAAATGAGTCGTCTCCTGCCTCTGGTCCTCCTCCCGTCCATGGTGGCTGCTCTCCAGAAGCAGATGTATCCTTCGGTGGCAGCTCTCCACAAGCTGTAGTTACCCCAGCTCACGTCCCGGTGATCACCGGCGGCCACGGGCATTACAATTGGTATCTGAGCCAGTTAAATTCTCCCCTAATTTCCCCAATTGATTTCCTGTTCATCCTGGACGCCATGGCGGCGCAAACCATCACGCTCGAATCGTTGAAGGATATGCTGGAGGAATTAGTTCAAGGTCAAAAGCATATGCAAGCCACGCTAGATCGGCACACGAAGACGCTGGAAGACAGTCAACGCCGTCGCCATGGGTTGGCCCGTGCGCGCATCATCGACAACCGTCGTCCACCCGACGGTGAGCTGCATTTGCCCTTCTCCCAAGGCATTTCATCAGCGGCAGTCCTCGGGAGGAACCAGGTCATGGATGCTGGCGCCCTGCAAGCGGAACCCGACCTGGTGGCCGTGCCGCCCACCAGGTGTTCGACACTTGGCCCGGATTTTGACGCCGGCTACAATACTGCTGAGGTGCCGTCCCTGCTTCCGCAGGTCACTGCTGCGGCCATTCCCGCATTCCCGGAGGCTTCGTGGACCTCGACGTCGCTATCATCTACTGCCCTCAAGCTGAGCACGCCGACACCCACAACGTGTTCGACAAAATGCTTCCATACCGGCACTGATGTGCAGAAATCTGCAGTGGATGACACTGTCCTCAGCCGCATGCCACCCATCACCGCTGCTCCGATTGGTAACGACACATGTACCCAAACTCTCCACGGCATGGTTCACGAGAAGTCTAGCAATGTGTTGTTCGTTGAGGGGACATATGACGCCACTCCACTAGAATGGCCACTGCAAGAGCATAACAAGATGTGGCAATTGTTTGATGAAATACCACCATGGGAGCGAAGTGGATTTAGCCCAGGACAAGATGGAATTAATAGTACTTATCATGTGTTTGGAAAATGGTCGCCATGGATTAGCAGTGCCTTTAGCTCTAAAAGGTCATCAATACAAGTTACGATGATGTTTTGTGCAAAGGTTTCATCATGGCAAAGAAGTGGTTTCAGCCCTGGACACAGTGAGCAGCCACAATTGGCTAGGATGCCGTCATGGAGGCGCGGCGGTTTCAGTCTTGATGGTCTCGTCTTTGTTTTTAGAACTGAAACGAGAGTGTTCTGCTCGCAGTTTTGGATCAAAAGGTCTCTCGATGAATTCTCGGTGTTTGCTAGCAGCACTCTATTTTCTGTGACATCCATTGAAGAGGAAAATCCTGGTTGTTTACCCATTATCCTTGCAAGGTTTAATACATGTTCAAGGCTTACCGAGAGATTATTGGCGATAACATTCATACTGTTACTGTGCTTGGTGCCGCTCAAGGTAACAAAAAAATTGCTATAAGCAAATGGTATCCTGGACGTATGGTTTCAATCAAGACTGAGCCAAAGAAGTTTGACGTTTATAACAGTTCCTGTGCGGCAAAAGATGCTACTGCAAAACAGTGGGATCCAGGAATCCTGAAATTTATTTGTCAGGCAATAATTGGTAATATCCTCACTTCTTGTGATACTGTTCATGTGCACCATGGGCGTCTAATGCTTGTCGGAAGCAATCTACAAGAATTTAGCTATTGCTGGACAAATTGCCAGCAATGGATGCATAGGAGTGCAATATTTATGGTTCAGATCAGTCTGTACAAGAGTGTTTCTCCTGGAAGCGTTTTACCATATGCTGATCTAGTGGACGCAATATTTCCTAGTGGGTGCAATCAACTCAATAGCAGGCCATCAGTTCTAGCGCTTGTTCTCTTGGGTTGGTGCCGTGTTGGCCCTATCGATGAGCTCTACATTGGACATGGCTGGCACAATCTTCAGTGTTCTACTGTTCATATGTTCAATAAATGGCCGCCATGGAGAAGAGGAGGTTTTAGCCCAGGAACTTCACGCTTGGTGTCCTTGGACCGGAATACTCTTGGCCAGTGCACGCCCGTAGCTGTCGTGGATTCCTGGTGGTGAGCACCATTACGGCTTGAGGGCAAGCCGGAATTTAAGGGGGCGAGAATGTCAGGTACGCCTTCTACAGAGAACTGGGCCTGGTCGCCATGGGCCTTGGGCCATCCTTGCTTGGGCTGGCATAGATGCATTGGAGTATATAGACCAGAGGAGCTGCACAGAGAAGATGGAACAGAAATGAAATGAGTCGTCTCCTTTCTCTGGTCCTCCTCCCGTCCATGGTGGCTGCTCTCCACAAGCAGATGTATCCTTCGGTGGCAGCTCTCCACAAGCTGTAGTTACCCCAGCTCACGTCCCGGTGATCACCGGTGGCCACGGGCATTACACGCACACACGAAAAATGAACAGGACACAAATCAAATCGGCACGCAAGTTCCTCTCCAGCCCTTTCCCACATCTGCAGTCCTTCAATTAATTATTAGTCCCACCTCGCAGCTTTGTATCAAATCCTACCAATTTATATATGTCCCAAAGTTGACAATCAACAAGCCTCTTTGGAATAAAGAAAGCGGGGTGAGGTGAAAGAGGAGTTTAAATGAAGATGAGATCTCTGGGTAAAGAGAATAAAAGAGAGAGAGATCAGATAGAACGAGCCAGACAAGGCTGGCGCTGAGCGGACGGAAGTTGCAGGCCAGTCGGGGAAGGAGGAACGGAGCCGTGTGTGGCTGGAACACACGAGCGGCGGCCGGGGGGGAGGAGCATCAACGCCCTTGCCATGGTCTCTCCGGGAAGAGGAACGGGAGCTGTGTGGGTGCGGCTGTGTGTTTGTACTGCCATGGTTTCATGCCTACTACTATATCTTACAAATACATTAGTAGTTACAATAATTAAAATATGTGTGACAATATTGGGAAAAAAAACTTATTAAGGAAAACATATCACCTTTGGTGAGATAGCTAGAGAGGAGAGAGAGAGGGATGATGAGTTTGAGAGAGTACAAAAATGGTGCATCCTGCTCGAACTGGCTCTGGAGGAGGGGCCACGTCCTGTTTTGCCACGAACACCGGCTAGGGGGAGAGAGACGCATGTGGTCATTGTTGGCGCCGCCTCCTTGCAGCGCCGCTCTTCTTCTACCTCGCAACTCTCTCTTTCATGGTTTCTCTCAAGAACACACACACACACACACCCCCCTCATCGTGGAGAAAAACTGCTTTGCCTTCTAACTCCCGGTGACACCACAAGTGCTACATTTTTGCTCAGCCCTCACGGCCTCTCCTTTTTCCATTCACTTCACCTTAAATAGCAAAGTACAAGGGACTCGCACCCAGCCTACCGCTACACTCGGCCACTACCCATTACCCCAACTACATGCACTAACTAACCGGCACTCTCGGCCACTAACCCACACACGTACGTCCAGCTAACTAATCCCTGGATACTCTCCATTATCTAGTACGACCCGGCTATCCAACCAACAGCCCATGCATGCAACTAACTAACACTAGTAGCTTTGCATGTGTAACATGAATCACATCTCGACGTCGTACACAGCCGCAGCTCCTAGTGGCACGACTCAACTACATGCATGAAACAAAAGCATCAAGATTAATTCTAACATTCACCCCCTAATCTTGATGTCACATTCTTCGACGCAGATCACCCGCAGCTTCTTGTCGGCGGCATCGCAGCGCCGATCACCACACCGTCTTCGTCTAGTCGTGGTCGACGTTGTCGCAACGCCCATCACCACGTCCTCTTGCCACACATGGCAGCCACCTCTTGACGTGGACGACGCCATCACGACGCCGATCATGACGCCCTCATTATCTTGCGGCATCACACCGCAACCGCATGTTCGCCACCGGTGCCACAACTCGCCGGTGACTCACCTCCATGTTGTCGACGATGACGCACCTTGTCGACGACTCGCACATGGAACTCCTCACGGCAATGGCCTCCGCTCCATGGCCATCACCTCCTTGCCGCCGGTGACACAACTTACCGAGCGACATACCTTTCTCCATCGCTCGTGACGCAGCTTGACGAGGATGAAGACACGCACCGGCCGCTAGCAGCATCGCGCCGCCAACGGCGTCCACCTTGTGCCGACGACCTCCACCTCACATGGAGTCCGTCGCGCAGCCACCACCGCCTCGGATCGACAAGGCTCTGATACCAATTGTTGGCGCCACCTCCTTGCAGCGCCGCTCTTCTTCTACCTCGCAACTCTCTCTTTCATGGTTTCTCTCAAGAACACACACACACACACCTCACCGTGGAGAAAAACTGCTTTGCCTTCTAACTCCCGGTGACACCACACGTGCTACATTTTTGCTCAGCCCTCACGGCCTCTCCTTTTTCCATTCACTTGTTCACCTTAAATAGCAAAGTACAAGGGACTCGCACCCAGCCTACCGCTACACTCGGCCACTTCTTGACCCATTACCCCAACTACATGCACTAACTAACCGGCACTCTCGGCCACTAACCCACACACGTACGTCCAGCTAACTAATCCCTGGATACTCTCCATTATCTAGTACGACCCGGCTATCCAACCAACAGCCCATGCATGCAACTAACTAACACTAGTAGCTTTGCATGTGTAACGTGAATCACATCTCGACGTCGTACACAGCCGCAGCTCCTAGTGGCACGACTCAACTACATGCATGAAACAAAAGCATCAAGATTAATTCTAACAGTCATGGCTACATCGACCATGTCCTCGGTCCTTTCATGACCCACCTCCATGTGGCTACTCCCCTCGGTCATACCATCTCTTCCGCAGCTCTGCGTGCCCCAATCCTAATCCTCACGGAGCCCTGATGATGTGTCAAGGGAAGTAGCCGCGTTGGTGCTGTCGGTGTGCTCCTACTGCTGATGGCAACATACCAACAAAAGAGAACCAAGCATTATAAACTTTTCATTGTCTAACCAGTCATCTTATCTTTGAAGTGGGCAAGTATAAAATATGAATTCATCATAAGACAAGGAAGAATCTAACGGAGTGAGAGAGATAGCTCAGTTTTCATCACGACAGATAAACTGGAATATCACGCGAACTCTGAAATTTATTTTATACCCGTTGCAACACACATGTTCTTTTGTTGTATATATAACCTAAGAGTCGATGCCCCCCCCCCCCCCCCCTAATAATATACGCATGTCAATTGTTTCTACCATTATAATGAAATCCACTCGACAAATGAAAATACAGAAAATATGGACACGAACGCGTCTAAGTGAACTCTTAAACATCAAAATTTTCTCCTGTTGCAATAGGTTCTCCAAGTTTGGCAGAAGTTTCCTTCATACTTAAATCAAGCTTTTTCTACATCGTCAGGTCATAGGAGCCGTAGTTTCCAGATTATCTACACACCTCACACAAGTAACATTAGGTTGCTAAAAGCAAGAAAACATAACCACTTTTGCAAATTTGACAAAGTTTCCCTACATTTTTTAATCTAGATATTTGTATTTTTTTTCTTTTAATGAAGCAACTTTACTTTGACAATGTTACTAGAGATGAGTAACCTTATTTGTAACGTTTATCGGAGTTAGATACTAAAAGTGGCACATAGCACGCGGTGCAGGTTTTGTGTTTCTTCTACCCGTTGCATCGCACGGGCATAAGTACTATATAACCTAAGAGCCGATAGCTACCCCTAATAATATACGCATGTCAATTGTTTCTACCGTTATAATTAAATCCACTCGACAAGTGAAAATACAGAAAATATGGACACGGACGCGTCTAAGTGGACTCTTAAACATCAAAATTTTCTCCTGTTGCAAATTGGTTCTCCAAGTTTGCCAGAAGTTTCCTTCATACTTAAATTAAGCTTTTTCTATATCTTTAGGTCATAGGAGCCGTAGTTTTCAGATCATCTACACACCTCACACAACTAACATTAGGTTGCTAAAAGCAAGAAAACATAACCACTTTTGCAAATTTGACAAAAAAAATTCCCTACATTTTTTAATCTAGATATTTGTATTTTTTTTCTTTTAATGAAGCAACTTTTCTTTGAAAATGTTACTAGAGATGACTAATCTTATTTCTAAACGTTTATCGGAGTTAGATACTAAAAGTGGCACATAGCACGCGGTGCAGGTTTTGTGTTTCTTCTGCCCGTTGCAACGCACGGGCATATGTACTAGTCTTTACCTTCTCTACCTAATATATATATATATATATATATATATATATATATATATATATATATATATATATATATATATATATATATATATATATATATATATATATATATATATATAATAATAAAGCACCGTGGGTTTCCGGTCGTACGTCGTCGCCACTTTTGCAAAAAAAAACCTCACTTTTTATAGAATCAACCCGCAGTCCCTTTTTAAAGTGGATCTGGAAAACGCTTCTTTCTCGCAAAAAAGTCCCTGAAGTTTGGTCTATTCAACCCGCGATCTTTCTTTTTGTGGAGAGGGGTGGAGGAGAGGCGGGCGAGCGGGCGCGGAGGCCGGAGGGAGAGAGCAGAGAGCGGTGAGGTACGGCGGCGGTCCTGCTGCTGCTGCTGCTCGCCGGTGGCTCGCCGGCCATCGGCACGAGGAGGCGAGCCAGAGGGTGGCTGTGCCGGTCGCAGGGGAGGACAGGCATCAATGGCCGGCGAACTCGGAGGCGGCAGCGGAGCGACGACGTCCGGGTGTGGTGGCGGCACCCGCGAGGCCACGGTGAGGTGCGGCGGCGGTCCTGCTGCTGCTGCTTGCCGGTGGCTCGCCGGACATCGGCGCAAGGAGGCGAGCTAGAGGGTGGTTGTGCCAGTCGCAGGGGAGGACGGGCACCAACGGCCGGCGAACCGGAGGTGGCGGCGGCGCGACGACGTCCGGGTGTGGTGGCGGTAGCCGCGAGGCCGCAGTGAGGTGCGGCAGCGGTCCTGCTGCTGTCGCTGCTTGCCGGTGGCTCGCCGGCCATCGGCGCAAGGAGGTGAACCAGAGGGTGGTTGTGCCGGTCGCAGGGGAGGACGGGCGCCCACGGCCGCCGAACTCGAAGGCGGCGGCGGCGCGACGACGTCCGGGTGCTATGGGGCTGCGTGTGCGAGGACACGGGAGGTGGATCGGGCGCTGAGCGCGCGCTCGGAGGAAGGAGGAGGGGAGGCTCGGTGGTGGCCTCGATCCAATCTGGATCGAGCTGCGGGGGTTGGGGGGCTTAGCAACAGCGGCGGCCGTTGAGGGAGGGAGTGTGCTGCGTGGTAGTTTAGTTCTATGCTAGACAGAGAGATGGGGAGAGAAGATAGGAAAGGAATCGGGGATGGGGGAGAAGAAGCCGTGGGGGAGAGAAGAGGATGAGAACATCTGAAACGATAAGGTTGGAGGTCAGCGGTGAGCGGCTGAGACGAGGACGAGGATGAGAACAGCGGTGCCGTGGGGCCAGACGACATGCGTTGCCCGCTCGAGACGGCTGGTTTGTCTACAACTGGATGACACCCGAAGCGGGCTGGAGTGGACACGGGAGCACTCACCGAAATAGGATTAGATTGGCTATATTTGGTAACATAAATAAGGGGGTGTTTGTTTCCAGGGACTTTTTGGTGTAGGGACTAGAAAAAGTCCCTCTTAGAGACTTTTTAACCAAACAGGAGGGACTACTAGGGACTAAAAGTTGCTTTTTGGGACTAAATGAAGAAGACTCTCAAGGAGAGTCTTTTTTGGGACTTTTTGGGACTTTTCCAACAATGCCCCTCCCTGCACCCATTGCCCCGCCGCCCCATGGTGTTGTTTGGTTGTTATTTTTCTGTATACTAGGGGTAACATGGTCATTTAATAACCTCTAGGGAGGGACTAGGGACTTTTTAGTCTCTGGAAACAAACAGGGAGGGACTTTTTAGGGACTAGGGACTTTTTAGTTGGGACTAGAAAAAGTCCTAGGACTTATAAACCAAACAGGGCCTAACTCAGGAGGGACACGCTCCTTTGCCCATCAAATCGTTTGATTATCGCCGTGCGCATCTGATTGCTTCTCCGTATCAACATACACATGCCGGGTTTGGTTTTACTCTTTTTTTCTTATTGAAGATTTGCATCTGTTTGTGTTTTTGACTGACTGCATAGGTCAGGAAACATATATGCCTAGACGCCCAATGAAATAAATACATAAATTATCTCCGGGGGCTGCTGATTCCAGTTTATACAAGTGCATAATAAAACATGGGCGCAAAACATGTTCTCAATAAAGTTGTCGTTCCGGATCATGAAGAAGATGCCATGCTTGATGTCCCTGGAGAAGTTGTTTTTAGAGAAGTCCCTGAAGATGGTTATGTTGAAGGTGAAGATGGTTATGTTAGAAGGTGGTACGGAGGAACGAGGCAATCACATTATACATCCTTTTGACCCAAACATTGATGCTATGGAGAAAAAAGAACAATTGCATCCAGATAAAATTACTTTAGAAGCGCTGCATATACGATATTTTTATTTTCTGGTCTCAGTGCAATGGTTAATCTACCGGCGTGGTATGCTTTGTCACTAGGCATTGACAAAACGATCTACAACGTCGTACTGAAGTCGGACGAAAACATGGTGAATACAGAAATGCTCTTATTTTAATAGTATTATTTTTCTGCTTTCTAAATTGCTTCAAGGAAAAACATGATACTCTAGCATGGAAACAACACATACATTCTCATGCTCATGTCCAGCATAATTAGATTTATTTATAAGTAGCTACATATGCTCGATTTATGATGCAAATTTTATATCCGTTATTTAATCAACAACATCTTCATATAGTATACAAAACTCTCATGCAGGCAAGCAATTTGGATGGCAATCTCGAGTCATGGATGCCAAGGAACAAAAAAGAAAAAAAAAGATAGAGAGCGGTATGTATGAATGACCAGTGAAGAAAAACAGAAAAAAACTGAAAAAGCATCAAGAAGCTTATGAACCAAACAAAATAATTAAAGATTCAACCCAGTTGCCAAAAAAATACACACAAGGGAAGAAGAAATATGCAAACATAAAGCCAACACAGAAGATAAAAAAGTATGCATGGGAAAGGCAGAAATACGCATATATGCAACCAGAACAAACAAAACCTAGAATAGAGCAAATTACAGCTAACCGTGAATTGAGGCGCAACACACTAAGCAAACATTTAATTGCGATGGAGAATCCTGCATATATCGCGACAGAACAGGAAGTTGATACATCTATACAAGAAGGACTTCATGGTTACCACACACAAACCATCCTTAGAAGCTAGGCGAAGTATACGACATTTTCATTGTGTGATATCAGTAACTCAACATAAGTGTTGCGTGTATGATTTTTTTTATTATCAGCATGATGGTTAATTTAGAGGTGAGATATGCATTGTCACTATATATTGACGGTCTAATCTACAACGTCGTATTGAAGTCAGACAAAAACATCATGTGCACTCTTACTTCCAAAATCCTTTGAATTAGTAACTGAACTCTTAGAGAATGTGCTTCAAAGTCGAGAAAAGGCACTCGGCGAAATTCCTCCATGCACCCCTCTCTTCAACCACTGCCCCTCCATCCCGTAGCAACGCACGGGCATGTTTCCTATATTATATATATATATATAATATAATATATAATATATATATAATAATAATAATAATAATAATAATAATAAAGGACCGATAACTTCTGGTCGTACGTCGTCGGCGATTTTGCAAAAACGCCTCTGTGTTTTCCCGAATTCAACCCGCAGTCCTATGTTAAGTGGCTATTTTTGAGGAAAAACGTTTCGTTTTTTTAAAAAGCACCCTGCACTTTCTAATATTGAACCCGCGGGAGTCGAAACCCCATGCCCCTGCTTCGTTACCCCCTAGGGCGACTCGGGCGGCGGCGCATCTTGCCTGCGCAGCGGCCGCCCCCCTCCTCCTCCTCCACCCCTCACCACCGCCCGTTTGCGTCCACCAGGAAAAGCCCCCGCGCGGATCCGGCGGTGGCGGGGCCTCTGGCGTGCTGGAGAGGCTCGACTACGAGCGGGGGCTCGTGCGGCGGCGGCGGTGCGGCGCTCCTCCGCGCGCGCCGTCCGTGCTCTTGGGCATGGGGAAGGGGTGGTTCTCGCGACGGGGGGTGGCGCATCCCGTGCTCCGGCAGTCTGTGTCCGCGCGTGGAGCTTGCCCGCCAAATCCGGTAGGCTGGCTGGCTGTCGGCGGTGCCTCGCCGTGGTGCGCGTGGCAGTGGGTCGCCCCACCTCGGCCGGGTGGACGGCGTCGGGCTAGGTGCCAGCCGCCTCCGGAGTCCCACATCCCGGAGCTTGACGGGATTGCCAGCCACCTGCTGAGGTCCTCGGCCCTCGACAGGCTCCTCCATCACTTCTGGATCCCTCACCCGCCGGCCCGCTCCACTCCGCCTCTGCATCGGATCGAGTGACCTGGCCGCCGCTCCTGCTTCTTTGACCCCGAGCGCTAGCTGCTACTTCAGCTGACTCGCACGGTGCCGATTCCAGTGAAACAACAGGAGAAGAAGAATACAACAGAGACGTAGAAGCAGGCGACCACCAGGGCTAGAGGCAAGTCTTCTCTATGCCTTCCAAGTCCCACCACTACTAGCTTTCCATGCAGGTAACATCGCTAGCTTCTAACATAACTTGGATCGGTGAAAGTCTCTGTGCTCACAACGTGTTCGACGAAATAACAACAGTATAGTGCTTTTGAGGCCAATCGCCAAAAGGGGACATCTGCAGGAATGTATGCTGCTGGACGCGTCGCTCTCCATCTGCAGAAGGATTTCTGTGGTACGGCCCTCCTCAGGTTAGAACACTACTAAGCAATAAGCATAACTTTTGGATAGTCCTCTTGCTGTCAATTTTGTAAACACAAAACACCTTTGGGTGCACTGTATATCTATTGCCGAGGATCACAGGAGTCCCATTAGTTACAAATAATAGCTCTAATACTACACGTGACACACATATGAGTAGGAGTTGTCATACATATTGTTACTCTTTGGAACTTTGGTCAGCATTCGGTAGTGTTCAGCATCAAAAATATTATTACTTAGCTTCAGAGTATGGGTGGATGTGTTGCTCATTATCTCTTTTTTCCCCTGTTGGCGACACTGGATGGATTGTTACTGATGCAAGACAAACATCAGTCGGCTTAGACTTTGACCACGAGTCAGTTTAGTGGTGTCCTGAAAACACCAGAGCAAGATTGGAGCTGATGGGTACTCTAGATTGTTGCTTTTTGATGGAACTGCAGCCAAATGACTATATCACATTGTGAAGCAAAAGATCACTGATCTCGTGGAAGGTCTAAACGTTACCAGTGATAATGGCTCTAAAGAAACGAACAGATGCGATCAGTTAGATTCTTCATTTCGGAAATGTTCAGCCAGTTCGACCATGTCAGATGCAGTTTTGCCTCAAAGAGAGGTGATACATTTTAATGGATGTATACGATGGCACGTCATCTGAATGCAAGATTCGTCTTGAGAGGAGATCCTCCAGCTTCACTGTGAGTTGAGTTATAGAATTGCTTAATAATTTTTTGAATTTGACCTTCACATTTGATCTTGAAAACTTAAGCCTGCTTACGTAGCTGTCAGAGTCGACGGAATGGAGAATCACATGGTGGTCACTGGAGAGGCATGATGCCGGAGAGGAACTCCCATGCTTGCCGTGGCGCACTTGTTGGCATTTCTCGCTTTTTGCTCGTAGAATGCACGGGTACATGTATTTGTGTGTTAATCACTAAGCAGTACATACCAATTTTTCAGTTCTTATCTTATATATGGTTGGTTCTTTTATGATGCTCTCCTAAAGCACCAGGCATACCGTGTTAGTGTCACAAATGGTCTATGCCATACGCAGATATTAATATTCCCTTGTCCTTCTATTTTTATATTTCTATAAGAAGATGAACAAATCTCATGAATATCTAATCTGATTTCTGCTGTCTTTGTTTGTTGCATAGTTATTTCGGAATATCAATAGAGAATTTGGCGGTTAAGGTATTTCTACATTTTTTCTTCAACTGTTACAGTTGCGCTCTTTGAATTGCATTGCATGTAATCCTTTATTTTGCATGTTAAGCTTGAGATGTCATTTATGAAAGCAGTAAGTTATGGTCGCACTACTTTCTTTTTTTCTATTCATTCACACAGAGGCAAAGATACTTCAACTTTCTTTATTCTATATATGTGTTTGCCGTATATATTCTAAATCATCTAAGTATCTTTGCTTGCCATTGGTTTCATGTATTCCCCCTTTTTTGCTTTTACTATGAAAAATGCAGAGTGATTTTCTATAGAAAGGGAAAAGAATTTGAGTATGTGAGGTTGTTCAAATGCACATTGACTTCCCCTGTTTGTTACTTTGCGACTTTGCAGGGCATGTTCGGGAGGCTTTGCCATGATCTGACGAGGGTTCGTCTTCTTTGATTCTGGTGTTGCCACTGGATCTGGCCTTCCCTAGCTGAACTGTCGACCTGTGTTGGAGTTATTTTATTGTGATGATGATTAATTTTTTCATCTTGTGATCTCCTTTGCTCCAGTTGTGCTAATATATTTTTTCACGTCGGTAGGACTGAAATGTTCCTGCTACCAGGAGTTTTTTTAGTTATGTCCGAGCATCTCGATTTTGGAAAATGTGATGTACTAATGGCTCATGAGGATAATTTCCACTAAGTACTCCAGGTCAGCATACGTATGTTTTTCTAAGCACATCTGTATATTTTAGTCATCAGGAAATGAATTGATCCAAAATGCGCAGTGCATCTTTTTGCCAGGTAGTACCCTGTTAGGTTGTTAGGTTCAGTTAAAAAACTTTCAAGAAGGGAGGATGCAATCTTTTACTTTTGTTTTGCGAATCAATCTTTTACTTAATTCAGGAGCTCTCCCTTTTCATTGTTAAGATCGTCATCACTTCCTATATATTATGCAGCTACAAATTAGAATCATGTGAGTGGGTATTTATCCTTTTATCCAAGATAACCATGCAACAAGACACTTATAATTATAAACAGAGAACACCACACATGCTTTAATTTTCAGGATATGCTACAGTATTTCAGAGATGGGATGTGTTGCTTCTGTACAGAAAACTGTTGGATATGTGAGTTCAGTCCTTTTAGTTTTAGGTTCTGGTACTTGATACTGGACTACAGAAATGGAAGTACTTAGTTTGCCTTTGGACCCCGCTGGAACGTTAATCTATGTTAAAATTAGAGTGGATGTACTTTGTATATACATCATTTATCTCTTTGAATAATGCACATATGACATGATTTGTCCTAGCATGCTACTGTGTAAATCTTGCGGGGTTACAGTTTGGTAAATCGTCCCACCATTCTGTCCCTCACCTTGTTCCGTGTGAGTTCCAAACAAAAATGGATCTTTATCTTTGAAATGGAATGGGCATTCATATTTGGCAAAGTTACCAGCACAAAGTTATCTTATAAAACTTGCACAAAGTGTCTCTGCTTTGGGTGTGTGTGCAGGGCAAGCGATTATAACAAGTGTCACAGCAGCGGGTGTTTGCTAGGTGAACGAGAATGCCAGAAGGAGAAGCGAAGACCATCAACAGCGACGACCATGTTGTGTTGATGACTACCTTGAAATAATGCCATGTGTGTTAATTCTGTGTAGCAAATTCTTATTTTCTTTAGCGTGGGAGGTGTTGTAACAACATTCCGGAATGTCCATGACGCTTCCCCTTCTGCCTTGCTGTTTGCTTTGCCAGTTTTGCTACAGTGCTCTGTCACATGCATCTTTCTATTGAGTTGTGTTCTACTGAACTGTGAACGGAAATAGATAGATTGATTATTTTAAAAAAAGGTCAAGCTTCTAAGAGGATAAAAAAGCCACATGATAGGTTGTTCTTTGATGATTCTTGAATTACCAGTTTCACACCATTTGGAATGTTTAGAGATCGCATGTGTAATCGGTACATTTAAATGGCTGGTTTCATTTATGACTACACCTTTGAATTTGTAAAGATTAAAACTTAAAATGGTTGTGTGCAATGCCTTTTTTCTGCTGGTTGCTGATTCGGTCTTTTATTTTTATTTATAGAAGGAAAGAAAAGTGTTTTTTTGGTCTATTTGAGATTGCTTTTACCACACTTGCCGGGGTGGTAAGGAGAGTGATTTAACATAAAAAGGTCTAAAATACCTGTTTGATATGCATGAGGATAATAAATTTGTTCCTTCGTTTTGACATATGTCTGTCTCTCGGAGTCACCCCATTCTTGGCCCTATTATTGTACTCCATTCTTGGCCCTATTATTGCAACGCCGGAGGAAGTGAGTAGACTTCTTGATCTCTATACTCCATGGTCAGGACAATGACATTCTAAATGTGCTCACGGCCACAAATAACAACTAGACTTATCAAAACTCTCTATGGTCTAAAAATAAAAATAAAGCCCAACCTATAGCAACGCACTGTCAGATCTATTAGCACGTTATATTTTTTATTCTCCCCTTGCAACGCACGGACATGTTTTCTATATTAACTAATTCATGATGAACATGATTGAGATCTTTGCAGGAAGTTCTAACACTACCGCCAGCATATACTTTCTTCACTAATCAATACGCTCAAACTGAGACCACAACGTCCACCCATTTCATCACAGTGTAGCAAATTAAGTTACGCATTATCTGAATCGGCGCTGCATCTTACCATCTGCATAACGCTCGCTGATGAAGAGGGGGAAATCAAGCCACATCTCGGGCCACGTCGAGGCGACGGGTTCCCCTTCGTCCGACTCCTCCTCCCCGAACGGCAGCAGCGACAACGCGATCTTGGAGATTCTCCTCACCCTGCCACCGATCTCAGCCAGATAGCTCCGGATCCCCACGACCCCCTCCCCGTCCACATCGCCCACCTCTCCGTCCGCCTCTGCGGGCGCGGCGAGCGGGGACGAGGACTCTGGCAGGGGAGGTGGAGGAGCGAGGAAGGACGCCACAACCCAGAGGCGGCGGGTGGTGAGCTCGGAGACGGCGTCCTGAGGGAGATTGGGAGGGCCGGCCGCCGGAGCAGGACCTGCAATCGCTTGCCGCCGTCGCCTGCAGCAGTTCGGCTAGGTTGGGGAATGGGGATTCATTTGGAATCGAAGGAGGGAGAGGTACGAGACGAGGTGCTCAGCTGCCGGCTGCTCCAGCGCCTAACCAGACACACCCAGTCGGTCCAATTTGGGCCGCACTTAGTACGTGGGCCAAATGTAAACCGTATAACATACATGTAGTAATGGTAAAAAAACATATATGTAGGGCCAAATTATTTGTATTCCAGGGAATTCCAAGGATTAAAAATAAATTTGATTGAAAGATTACAGGGAATTCCAAGGAATAAAAATAAAATTGAAAAAAATTACATTTAATTTTCGCCCGATGCAACGCACGGGCATTTGTACTAGTCTTTACCTATAATAATAAATAATAATATAATAATAATAATAATAAAGCACGGATTGCTTCTTCTCGTTCACCGTCATCTAAATTATCCTCGAAGTTGACAAGAATTACCCACCAATGCCATCCGTAAGTGAAAAAAAAAAACGCTTCGATTTTTCCTTCACGCGCGTCATGGGCCAGATGGGTCGAGCTGGGCCTGCCTTTCTTTTCCTTTGTTCGTTGGAATAATTGATCAGCAAAAAAAAAAATCTCAAGTGGAGTTCAAACCCAATACCTCCAATCCGGTGAAGAAGGCATGAACCAACTGGGACACGCACACCTTTGGCACTGAATTGGGTTCACAATCAAATAGTCCTGGGGGGGGGGGGGTAGGTGGCTTTGCTTGATCTGAGCGGCAGCGTGCCATGGCGAGGTCGAGCAGGGGCGCTGCGAGGCAACCAGAGGAGAGAAGAAGACGGGCGGCGCTCAAGGAATCCAAGACGATGGACGAGGCAGAGGAGACGGCCGGAGCACTGCCTCTCGACCCGGGTGCTGCTGCCCCGCGGGTCAGCGGCGAGCGAGGTGGAAGTGGAAGCTAGCAAGGGCCTGGTTTTTTCTCCCGTTCACGCACAGAGCGAGGTGGAAGTGGAAGCTGGCAAGCTAGCAAGGGCCTGGTTTTCTCCTGATGATCAGCGTCAACGGCGGAGACGGCAAAGAAGCGCTCCACGTGACCGCCGGCACTAGCCTCCTCAACCGTCAGGGACGCACCATCATCTGCACCGGGTGCAGGCGGCAGTAAGAACGTCGGTTGGTTTCGTCTAAAGCGGAGACGACAAAGAAGCGCTCTGAGGAAACATTCATTTTGGCCTAAGTGGAATTTTAACTGTGTCTTTTGCGGCATCGTCTTCTTCCAATACGCATGGCATAATGTAACAGAGACCTCCCAAATCACGACAAGGAGCTGTTACTTTTTTTTTTATAAAGTCAAAGAGCTATTACTGTGCAATGCAAATGTTAAGTTTTTTTTTTGAATATATATTGGTTAACCTCTTTTGATGCAAAACATGCCCTGCTTAATAAATTATGGAGCTGCAGCACAAGTTTGCCACGTTGTCATTCATCGCCGAGACCATTATGTTTCTTATCATGGGATGGACGAGTGAGCAACAATGCATGCATGTTTCCTCTAAAAAAAACCATTATGTTTCCTCTAAAAAAAACAATGCATGCATGTTGCTGCGTTTTCTTTCTTTTTTCTTTAGAAGAAAATGGTCAAAATAATTAATCTGCTATTTAGTACAATATCTGTAATGAAAAGAAGACATAGTTTTACATTATTCTGTAGAGTTTTGGTATCTGAGTTAAGAATAAATAATGAGAATAGCTTCACTGGAATAGTTCTCCCTATATTTTTTGGTAATTCAACTCATCCAGTAGCTTGATAGTTTTGTCATTATTTTAATATTCTATCTGTGTAACTTGATTATTAGGAGATTTATATTCACGATACTAGCGAAGTGGTAGACGTTAAGCAGAAGAAGATAGAAGGTACTATTCAAAGGATGAAGAACTGACATCCTAATTTTTTAAGAGGACCTAACTAGTTATTATCTGACTTAATGACTTTAGATTAGCTACTATTTTTAAAAAAGGATGCCATGTTGAAATAGAGGCGGTAGACCCGTGAGAAGGTGTGTGATATTTTTTTTTCTCTGGTTGCAACGCACGCATGTTTCCTAGGCAAAAGAAGATATAAGGTACTATTTAAAGGATGAAGAACTAATATCTTTAATTTTTTAAGAGGAACTAACGAGTTAGAATCTGACTAAATGACTTTAGATTAGCTACTATTTTTAAAAAAGATGTCATTTTGAAACAGAGGCTGTAGACCCGTGGGAAGGTGTGTGATATTTTTTTCTCCCGTTGCAACGCACGGGCATGTTTCCTAGTATAACGTAAAAAAACAACTAATAAACGTATGGAGAACTATGAAAGGCTCCTCCCTTTATTATTAGGTAAAGATAAGTATCATTACAATAATCATCATAAGTAGCAACTTTGTTCTCATCATAATCAATTGAAACCTCTTCCGGAATAGTGGATTCAACATTAAATCAAGTCATGACCTCTCCAAATCCACTTTTATCATTATTATAAGATTTAACACCCTCCAAAAAAGTGGGACAATTACTACCTAAAGTTGACACTCTTCCAAACCCACTTTCATAATTATTGCAATCATCATAAATAGAAGGCGTACTATCATCATAATAAATTTGATCATTAAAAGAAGGGGGACTAAAAAGATCATCCTTATTAAGCATAGCGTTCCCAAGCTTAGCATAAATATTATTTGCAGCAAATAAATTCTCAAATATGTCATTCTCATCAAACATAGCATCCACAAGTTTGTGGGTTTGCATATCATTAGCATAATCACTCTTATCCTCAATAGTATAAATGACACCAATAGTATAACAATTATTATCTTCATAATTTCCCAAGTTGGTGCCAAAAATATTTTCAAGATTATAAGAAGTATCATTATCTTTCCAATCATAATTATCACAACAAGTAAGAGGCATAACAAAATCATCCTCAAGTGTATCATCTTCCACAATTATTTTTGATTCATTCTCATGAGGCACAACAATAATAGGAGCAACATTATTTGTAAGAGATGCCTCTTTACCCCTACTTTTCCTTCTTTTCTTATTCTTCTTCACCACATTGTGTGTGGGTTTAATTAATCCTTCCGAGCTTCTTATTGAAGAGATCGGTTGGATAGGAAGCTCCTCATTGTCACCTATTTCATCATGAGAGAAAATAGGAGGGAAAGGGGAAATCCTTACCCTTCCATTAGTATTCCTTTTTATATTCTATTGATTTTCCCGTCTTTCTATAATTGGCTATATAAGCATTCTCATTGCAATTTACCACACAAAACATATGCATTTCCTGTAGCTTAGTTTCACTGTCGTTTGTGAGAATGAATACTTCAAACCAACTACTTTTATGTGTCAATTGTTCACACCCAAAAAATAAACAAAGTTCATTATAAAGTTCAAGGGTGATCAATTTATTACAATATTTGGCCACGATTCGGTCATGAAAAAGTATGCATTGAAAATTAAGATGACCAACCTTATTGCAAAGTTCACAAGTAATGGGATGAAGAGAGCATAGTTTTGTAGCAAATTCATCTATCACTTTAAGCCACCGATTGGTTTTATCATGTTTATGCTTCTTACAAAATCTATCATCCCTATAACGCATGTCTTCACAAATTTAATGCACTCCACAAAAATTGACATGCTTATAAGAAACAATTTTTTCAGAAATTTTATCATGACTAGTGCGATCATCATTAGTATTATGGATATTCATAGCAAGCATACTAACAATATTGCAATCATGCTTATCATTCAAAGATTTTATGCCAAAAATTTTATTGAATTCTTCTTCCAACACTTTGGCACAATTTTCTGATCCATCATTTTCAAGAAAGACATCATAAAGATAAAGAACTTGATGCAACTTCAATTCCATTTTTTTGTAGTTTTCTTTTATAAAACCAAACTAATGATAAAACAAGAAACTAAAAGATTCAATTGCAAGCTCTAAAGATATACCTTCAAGCACTCACCTCCCAGGCAACGGCGCCAGAAAAGAGCTTGATGTCTACTACACAACTTTATTCTTGTAAACTCGGTTGGGCCTCCAAGCGTAGAGTTTTGTAGGACAGTAGCAAATTTCCCTCAAGTAGATGACCTAAGATTTATCAATCCATGGGAGGTGTAGGATGAAGATGGTCTCTCTCAAACAACCCTGCAATCAAATACAAACAATCTCTTGTGTCCCCAACACACCCAATACAATGGTAAATTGTATAGGTGCACTAGTTCGGCGAAGAGATGGTGACACAAGTGTAGTATGGATAGTAGATATAGGTTTTTGTAATCTAAAATAATAAAAACAGCAAGGTAGCTAGTAACAAAAGTGAGCACAAACGGTATTGCAATGCTTGGAAATAAGGCCTAGAGTTCATACTTTCACTAGTGCAATCTCTCAACAGTGCTAACATAATTGAATCATATAACAATCCCTCAACGCGCGACAAAGAATCACTCCAAAGTTCCTAGCAAATGGAGAACATAAGAAGAAATTGTTATAGGTAGCAAAACCACCTCAAAGTTATCCTTTCCGATCAATCTATTGAGCCATCCCTATAAGTGTCACAAACAGCCCTATAGTTCGTACTAAATTAACACCATATGATACGCATCAATCAACTCTAATGTCACCTAGATACTCCAATGTCACCACAAGTATCTGTGAGTCAGTTATTCGATATGCATCAAGCAATTTCAGATTCATAATATTCAATCCAACATAAAGAACTTCAAAGAGTACCCCAAAGTTTCTATCGGAGAAAGTAGGATGAAAACATGCATCAACCCCTATGCCTAAATTACCCCCAATGTCACCTCGGGAATCCGCAAGTTGATTACCAAAAAATACATCAAGTGAATCAATAGAATACCACATTGTCACCGCGGGTATCCACATGCAAGACATACATCAAGTGTTCTCAAATCCAAAATATTCAATCCAATAACAATGAAACCTCAAAGGGAAAGACTCAATTCATCACAACAAGATAGAGAGGGAAGAACTCCATAAGATCCAACTATATTAAAAAAGCTCGTGGTACATCAAGATCATGCCAAATCAAGAACACGAGAGAGAGAGAGAGAGAGAGAGAGAGAGAGAGAGAGAGAGAGAGAGAGAGATCAAACACATAGCTACTGCTACATACCCTCAGCCCCGAGGGTGAACTACTCCCTCCTCATCATGGTGACCACCGGAATGATGAAGATGGCCTCCGGTGAAGATTTCCCCCTCCGGCAAGGTGCCAGAATAGGGCTCCGGATGAGATCACTTTGGAACAGAGGATTGTGGCGGCGGTGTGGGAGTTCTAGGTTAAGTTTCGGGGTTTTTGGTATTTATAGGAGTTTTCAGCATTGGATTTACGCCAGGGGGGCCCACGAGGTAACGACAAGCTCAGGGGCACGCCCTAGGGGGTCGCCCCCCAGGCTTGTCGCGCCCTCGTGGCTCTTCTGGCCTTTCCTCGTGTAGGATCAAAAGTATGTCTAGAGGGGGGTGATTAGACTACTTAACCAAATAAAAACCTAACCTTTTCCCAATTTTAGTTGTAGGCAGATTTTAGCAAGTATACAAGTCAAGCATCACCCTACACATGCAATTCTAAGAGTGTGGCGGCGGAAAGTAAACAATTGCACATGTAAGTAAAGGAGGGGATCGGAGATTTCAAACGCAATGAAGACACGATGATTTTTGGCGTGGTTCCGATAGGTGGTGCTATTGTACGTCCACGTTGATGGAGACTTCAACCCACGAAGGGTAACGGCTGCGTAAGTCCACGGAGGGCTCCACCCACGAAGGGTCCACGAAGAAGCAACCTTGTCTATTCCACCATCACTTACGTCCACGAAGGACTAGCCTCACTCGGGTAGATCCTCATGAAGTAGGCGATCTCCTTGCCCTTACAAACTTCTTGGTTCAACTCCACATCATGTCGGAGGCTCCCAAGCGACACCTAACCAATCTAGGAGACACCACTCTCCAAAAGGTAATAGACGGTGTGTGGTTGATGAACTCCTTGCTCTTGTGCTTCAAATGATAGTCTCCCCAACACTCAACTCTCTCTCACAGATTTGGCTATGGTGGAAGAAGGATTTGAGTGGAAAGCAACTTGGTGAAGGCTAGAAATCAAGGTTCATATGGTAGGAATGGAATCTCTTGATCTCAACACATGAGTAGGTGGTTCTCTCTCAGAAAATGTATGGTGAAAGTGTAGGCACGTTCTGATGGCTCTCCTCACTTAGGAAGAGGGGTGGAGGGGTATATATAGCCCCCACACAAAATCCAACCGTTACACACTTTGACCCAACACGGTGGCACCGATCAGAATCTCGGTAGCACTGAACTGTGTAAAAGATATGACCGTTAGGAATCTCGGTGGGATCGACTGGAACAACTCGGATGGACCGATTTGCAATGCTTACGGCAAAACCTCGTCTCGGTGGCACCGATTGCATCATCTCGGTGGGACCGAAGTGAAGCAATAAGGCAACAGAGAGTTGGCAAGCCATCTCGGTGGTACCGATTGCAATTCTCGGTGGGACCGAAATAATTGCAACTAGTAACAGAGAGTTGGCAAGGCCATCTCGGTGGGACTGAGATCCATACCGGTGGATCCGATTTGTTAGGGTTTGGCAGTGGCTAAGTCCAAATGAACTCGGTGGCTCCGGATAGGAAATTTTGGTGGGGCCGAGTTGGAATGTAGGTTTTGGACATATTTGGATGGAGAAAGTGGTTGAGGGTTTTGGAGCAATGTCACTAAGCACTTGAGCAAAAAGACCATTAAGCAACACCTCATCCCCTTTTAATAGTATTGGCTTTCCTATGGACTCAATGTGATCTTGGATCACTTAACAAAAATGTAGAGTCTTGAGCTTTTGCCAATCCATGTCCTTAGCATTTTGAGGGGTCCACATCTCTAGTCCTTGCCATGCCAATCATTGAACATCCTGAAATATTTAACTTGAATGGACATTAGTTCAATGAGATATATGTTGTTATGAATTACCAAAACCACCCGGGGATTAGTTGCACTTTCAATCTCCCCCTTTTTGGTAATTGATGACAACATATAGATCAAAGCTTCAACAAATGATTAAATGAATGAAGTACATCGTCGCTTTGAGAAGTATATGATAGGCAAGAGCTCCCCCTAAATTTGTGCATTATTAAAAATTTGCGTTTGAATGCAAATGCACAATCGATTAGGATCATGGGTCACTCTTCCATGTCACATACAACTTGGTGGAGCGCGCAAAATGATATGAATGGAATAGGTAGCACTCATCACCAAACACAAGTGAATGATCATACAAAGATAATGATAAGGATAAGCATTAAGCATCACATGAAGCATAGTATGATCAATCACACACAAAGTATCTCACAGGCACATAGTATCAAGCACATCAAACCAAAGTAGCATAAACCAAATAGTAGCAGAAACTCAAGAAAAAACCAATGAGCAAAAGCGAGACACTCTCTCTCGAAGCCTAATGATCTATACAAATTCTCCCCCTTTGGCAACAAGTACCAAAAAGTTCGAATGGGTATAGAGCTATACGTCTCTCTAGGCACGATCCTCGGCAGCTCCTGAAGGTGATCTCTGGCTGGCAGATCCGGTGTGCGTAGATGGCGTTGAGAGAAGTGCATCTGCAAAGGCTTCAGCTGACGTCTGCTGGGCTGGTGGAGTAGAGACTGGAGGTGGCACTGTAGCAACAGCAGCAGGTGCAGAAACTGTAGTCCTCGTATCTGCAACAGGCATTGCAGCAGACCTGGATGCCCTAGGCACCGTCTGGATCCTGTCAGTCGTCGGTCTGTTATCTCCACTATCATCAGTAGCAGCCCTGGCTGTGTCAACATCATCTCGTAGCTTCTCCATAATAGTCTGTACCTCAGTGATCTTCACATCAAGATCATAAATCTTGGACTCGACTATCCACTCTAGGCTAGCCTGGTTCTTGGTGAGGTTGGCCAGACTTCGCTCAATCCTCAGGGTGGCTTCCAGCAGATAAGTCATTTGATCATTTTTTGACTTGAGGTTAGCAATAGGTGCAATGGGAGCAGAGGCCTTCTGGGCTTCTTTTGCTGCTGCAGCTGCCCGAATCTTCTCTTGAACTTGGGCAGATGTAGGGTGTGAAGGGTCCATCACCACTACATTGTCCTCGAACTCTGGACGCAATGGGAGATGCTCACGATCAAGTAGATATGTCCTCGTTCCAACCTTGGAGTTGATGAGCATCTGAATATGCGGAGCATATCCACATGATCTCTTCTGGTCAGCTGTGGTTCTCTTGATTGTTTCAACAATAAGGCTCATAACTTTGAACTTCTGCGGTGTGTCAAACAAGTGTAGCAAGTTGATGGAGTGGCCACGTATCATCTTGTCATCTCCAGACTTGGGCAATAGAGTGTACCTCAAGATTGTATTGGTGGTGGCCAAACCAGGCAGTAAGTGTTTCACAGAACCTAACTTGTGAGTCTCAATATCTTTCTCTGGAATTGTTGTGTACATATTTGCCATGGAATTGTGGTCCATCTTGAGCTTGGCATATATATCAATGTCATCTTCTTCTTCCTTTGGAGCACCAAGAAGAGCAGCCCACTCAGAGATGGTTGACTGGTATCTAGATCCCTCAGTCATCCACACAATTCTTCCATCTGGATAGAAGTGTGCAGTGGAGTAGAATTGCATGATCATCTCATCATTCCACTTGGTAAGTTTCTTCCCAACAAAATCATCAACACCTGCAATTCTGAAGCTCTCATGAACATGGGGGAAGTAGTCTTCATTTTCATCAATATACTTCCAATCCACCCACTTCATATCACTAACAATAGGCTTCTTGTCAAGCAGCACAGTTTCATAGAAATCATGTTGCTCTCTGGTCTGGAAGCGGTAATCACAAGCAGTCCTCCTCCTTGCAGCATATGGATCAGTCAATCTCCACTGACGCAATCCTTTGTCCTTTCTGGGCATCATGTTCTCTACAACTGGATGAGCATTATCATGATCTGGAATTTTCGGCTTCAACTTCCTGAGCACTAGTGGCTCTTCATCAGCATCAACTTCAGGCACTGGGGCCTTGTTCTTCTCAGTAGCAGGGATGTTTCTTGTAGACCTCTTAAGTGCTGGAGCTTTGGGCTTGGACTTGGTGGGGGCAGTAGACCTCATAGCATCAGACATGAGCTTCTGAGTCTTGGCAGGAGGTGCATCAGCTGCTGGTTCCTCCTCCTCCTCCTCCTCATCAATCTTGGAGGGTTTGCCCACAACATAAGCAGTTGTCTTCCTTGCCCTCTTCTTCTTATTTCCTGCAGCTGCTATCTCTGAGTCACTTGACTCCTCAAGTGTAAATGTCATGGTTTTCTTTGTAACTTTCTTCACAACAGATTTGTCCTTGGCAGCAGGTCTTGTGCTAGCAGTTCTGCCATACTCCTTAGCAATCACTTTCTTCTTATTTGATGTGGCCTCACTAGCTACAAAATCCTCATCCTCGTCATCTGAGGTTCTCTTCTTCCTAGTTTTGGTAGCTGCTTTTGGAAGATCAGGAGAACTCCTCTCTCCCTCATAGAAACTTTCCTCAGGACTTGATCCTTCACTTAGATCTGCATGCTGATCTGACCTGTTCTGGCTGTCACTTGCATCTGACATCTTGCAAAGCTGACCCTGTGAATAGATGGGTATGGGCAGAGTAGATGAGTCATCACAAAAAAGCAGATATTTTTCAAAAAAATTGAGTTCAAATCTTAGTTTCAAGTTTTCACAGAAGGCACTTCGGATGGACTGAGTTGATCATCTCGGTGATACCGAAGCACTCAACAGAAACTAAACACACCATTTCGGTCAGACCGAGATGTGGTTCGGTGTGTCCGAGATGCTAGGGTTTCACAGAGACTTTACTTTCGGTCTCATCGATTCGTACAAATCGGTGGCACCGAGACGTACTAGTGCAATAGCCTGGGGCCAAATCGGTGACTCCGAAAATCTCTAATCGGTCGGTCCGAGATGCTTTCGGCGGAAACTTAAACCTAAATTTTTTGCTCGAAACTAATCTACGGAATTTGCAGTGCAAAGGAAGGTTTCAATCCGTGGCAAGAATAATGGCAATCCATCCGTGCATTGAATCAGAATTTGAGCACAGAGGGGGTCGAATCGGCGGGGAAGATTCCCGTTGACGGTGACAGATTCCGGCGGCGAAGGCGCGCAGGACACAAGGGCGACGATCCGAAGACCAAGACGACGGCAGCAACGGGGTGCAGGAACGAAGAGGTTTGAGAAATTTCAATCATTTGGGCCCGCGGAGTATATATACCCATGTGCTGTCAGTGGCTCCGAGTTGAACAACTCGGTGGCACCGATATGTGTAACTGCAAGCAGTATAGCACATCGGTGGCTCCGAAATGGTTCAACTTGGTGACACCGAGATGGAAACCTAGATCAATCAAATTGTTTCGGTGAGTCTGACTAGGAGTGGATTGGTCACGCCGAAACAAATTTGAAGGTTTTGGAGGTTCAGCCCTTTCAGATCGTTGGCTCCGAGTGCTCCTCACCCGGAGGGTCCGAAAATGACTTGTTCAATTTTTGTGATGTAGCAAGAATAGAGTTTGAGACAAGAAAGCATAGATAGCTAGAGAAGGTACTTAGGCATTCTTGTACATCCACTTGGCCAGAGAAACCAAGACAATCAAGACAACAAATGGATGCCCTTGAATGAAGAAAACATGCAAACCGACATGCTCACACAATAAGATAGCAAATGAAATATGTGTCAAACATGCACAACCAATTCTAGCATCTATCAAGCAATTGGCGATGACTATGTCATCTATATATGAGTATATTGACTTAGGAGTCAAATGAGAACATTTGATCATAGGTCATACTCATCGTTTAAGCACAAGTGGGGTTGCCACTTTTACATAAAGCATTAATGTGTTCACACCATTAGAGTTGCTTTAGCTCAATTTTTAGAGCAAAGCTCCCCCTAGATGTGATATCCCCCCAATGAGGGATGAACTAACCTTGGGTTTTGTCGATGATGACTTCATGTAGATGTTGAATATGTGGATGCTCAATGTTGATGTAGACCATCAAGAGTTGGGAGCAATCCTTGGAGTTTTGCACTTTCAATACCTACATGTGTTAGTCCCACACAAGGAACATACAAGAATATCCATAGACATAGAGTGAAATACACATATGATGATGTCCATGAATGCATTGAATACCTTGTCCCTTGCCTTACCAACAAGAGGGTTTGTGACTCCATGAACTAGTGCAAGATGTGGAAGTTGATTGCACAAGTTCTTGCCATAAATGAATATGAGTGAAGTTTGTTGGCGGAGTCACCCTCAAGAACTCTCTAGTTCCTCTTCTTTTGGACCCACATCAACTTGATGGAATCCTTGGAGTTGTAGTAGCACTTGATGAAGTAGAACTTGATGAAGTCTTGGGAACCCACTTGACCAAGGCTTGAGGTGCTTCTTCAAATGAATCAATCTCTTCTTGAAGCTTGTCCTTGCCTTTTAGCTCGTGGTCTTGTGGTGGAAGATCCTCTTGAGCTTGTGTTCCCTTGAAGGAAGTAGGATCATACTTCTCTTGTTGAGGAACGAACTTCGTCTTGGGGTATTGATCTTCTTCCCACTCAACTCCATTGGCATTGAACTTTCGTTCAAAACCAACACCTTGGTTCTTCCGGTGCCTTCCTTGCTTGCGTACAATTTCCTCAAATTGCTTACTCCCGGCAAGGCTCTTGTAGACACCTTTTTCTATAATTCCTTTCAATAGATTGTTTTCTTGCTCAAGTGCAACTTGGCTAAGAGAATCATTAGTGGAATCAATAGAACTACTAGAAGCAACAATATTGGATATAGCATTGTTATTATTACTACTAGAGGTAGAACCCTTTTTACCCTTGTTACTAGTTTGCTTAGGTTTAACTTGTGGCATAAAAGTAGACAAGAGTAAATGTTTGGCAAGATATGAAGAACTCTTCTTTCGAAGATCATCATTGATAGCTTTAAGAAACTCATGCTCTTGCTCTAAATTTAGCTTCTCGAAGCGTAGCTTCTCATGAGTTCTTAGAAGTTCTCTATGATCCTCTTGAGTTATTTCATGAGCTAACTTAAGAGCATTTAGTTCTTTAGTTAGACGCTCAATCTCCTTCATAGCATTGTCACTCGTTTCCTCTTGACTATCATGATTACTAGCATTTTCATTATAGCTCACATCACTAGCCTTATCAATAAGTAAATCATCATCACCAAGCAAATCATCCTCATCACTATTGAAATCAAGATACTCGGGGTGTGGTACCTTGGGGCCTTTTGCCATGAAGCATCTTCCAATTCCTTCATTTGGTGAATCAAAGAGATCATAGGAGTTGGATGACACAAGAGCAAGTCCGGCAACACCTTCATCTTGACTATAGCCGGAGTTGGAGTGATAGCTTCTCTCGGAGTGGTTGTCGGAGTCGGAGCCGGATATCCATTCACCAACATGAGCTTGATGTCTGGCTCTTGGATGACTTGTCCTTCCTTTCTGAATCCTTGCTTCTTCGAGAGGGTCTTCGTTCATAACGATCATCTCTACTCCTTCTCTCCTTATGAGGTGATTCATCTCTTCTATGTCTTCCTCTTGGTGATTCATCTCTTTTCTTGTAGGGAGCCGTACACTCATTGAAATAGTGTCTGGGTTTTCCACAATTGTAACAATTTCGGTCACGACTTGATGATCTTCTCTCATAGTGTCTTGAGCTAGAGCTTCGTTCTTTCCCTTTGTTCTTGTAAAACTTGTTGAGTCTTTTTACCATTAGGCTTATCTCTTCATTGGATACTAGCTTGTCACTTGAAGTTGTTGGAGCATCGGTTGAATCTTTGTAAGCACCACTTGATTTGTTGTGTAGATCCTCTTTGTCCTTGAGTGACATTTCATGAGCAACAATCCTTACAATGACTTCCGTGGGCTTGAGATCTTTGTAATTGGGCATCATTTTGATCAATGTGCAAACGGTATCATATTTTCCATCCAAAGCTCTAAGGATCTTCTTGATGATGAACTTGTCGGTCATCTCTTCACTTTCTAAGCCGGCAATCTCATTTGTGATGAGAGCAAGCCTAGAGTACATTTTGGCGACTCCTTCACCATCCTTCATCTTGAACTTGTCAAGTTGACTTTGAAGCACATCCAACTTAGATTCATTGACGGACCCGGTACCCTCATGCATATCAACCAAAGTATCCCAAATTTCCTTTGCATTCTCGAGGCAGCTGATCTTGTTGAATTCCTCGGGACACAAACCGTTGAAGAGAATGTCACAAGTTTGAGCATTGTATTGCAACATCTTCAATTCTTTCGCGGTTGCTTCATGATCCGGTTCCTTGCCATCCTCAAAGAGTTCACCTTGCAAACCAACACGAACAACAGCCCAAACGACGGGGTTATGACCAAGAATATGCATTTTCATCTTATGTTTCCAACTAGCAAAGTTTGTACCATCAAAATATGGACCTCTACGGTGATAATTACCCTCACTAGATGCCATACTCTCCTAGGTTGTGAAACCAAGGCTATGATCACCAAAGCAATGGAAATCAAGGCTTAAGGAGACCAAAGCTCTGATACCACTTGTAGGATCGAAAGTATGTCTAGAGGGGGGTGATTAGACTACTTGACCAAATAAAAACCTAACCTTTTCCCAATTTTAGTTGTAGGCAGATTTTAGCAAGTATACAAGTCAAGCATCACCCTACACATGCAATTCTAAGAGTGTTGCAGCGGAAAGTAAACAATTGGACATAAGTAAAGGAGGGGATCGGAGATTTCAAACGCAATGAAGACACGATGTTTTTTGGCATGGTTCCGATAGGTGGTGCTATCGTACGTCCACGTTGATGGAGACTTGAACCCATGAAGGGTAACGGCTGCGCGAGTCCACGGAGGGCTCCACCCATGAAGGGTCCACGAAGAAGCAACCTTGTCTATTCCACCATGGCTTACGTCCACGAAGGACTAGCCTCACTCGGGTAGATCTTCACGAAGTAGGCGATCTCCTTGCCCTTACAAACTTCTTGGTTCAACTCCACATCATGTCGGAGGCTCCCAAGCGACACCTAACCAATCTAGGAGACACCACTCTCCAAAAGGTAATAGACGGTGTGTTATTGATGAACTCCTTGCTCTTGTGCTTCAAATGATAGTCTCCCCAACACTCAACTCTCTCTCACAGATTTGGCTATGGTGGAAGAAGGATTTGAGTGGAAAGCAACTTGGGGAAGGCTAGAAATCAAGGTTCATATGGTAGGAATGGAATCTCTTGATCTCAACACATGAGTAGGTGGTTCTCTCTCAGAAAATGTATGGTGGAAGTGTAGGCACATTCTGATGGCTCTCCTCACTTAGGAAGAGGGGGTGGAGGGGTATATATAGCCTCCACACAAAATCCAACCGATACACACTTTTGACCCAACTCGGAGGCACCGATCAGAATCTCGGTAGCACCGAACTGTGTAAAAGATATGAACGTTAGGAATCTCGGTGGGACCGACTGGAACAACTCGGATGGACCGATGCGCAATGGTTACGGCAAAACCTCGTCTCGGTGGCACCAATTGCATCATCTCGGTGGGACCGAAGTGAAGCAATAAGGCAACAGAGAGTTGGCAAGCCATCTCGGTGGTACCGATTGCAATTCTTGGTGGGACCAAAATAATTGCAACAAGTAACAGAGAGTTGGCAAGGCCATCTCGGTGGGACCGAGATCCATATCGGTGGATCCGATTTGTTAGGGTTTGACAGTGGCTAAGTCCAAATGAAGTCGGTGGCTCCGGATAGGAAATTTCGGTGGGGCCAAGTTGGAATGTAGGTTTTGGACATATTTGGATGGAGAAAATGGTTGAGGGTTTTGGAGCAATGTCACTAAGCACTTGAGCAAAAAGACCATTAAGCAACACCTCATCCCCTTTTAATAGTATTGGCTTTCCTATGGACTCAATGTGATCTTGGATCACTTAACAAAAATGTAGATTCTTGAGCTTTTGCCAATCCATGTCCTTAGCATTTTGAGGGGTCCACATCTCTAGTCCTTGCCATGCCAATCATTGAACATCCTGAAATATTTAACTTGAATGGACATTAGTTCAATGAGATATATGTTGTTATGAATTACCAAAACCACCTAGGGATTAGTTGCACTTTCACCTCAAAGCTTTGGCAGTCTCTTTTTATCCATAAAAAATCACCGTAAATTTTGGGCCCAATCCGAGAACTTTATTTCTGCACAAAAAACAACACCACGGTAGTTCTGCTGAAAACAGCGTCAGTCCAGGTTAGTTCCATTCAAATCATATAAAAGTGGACCGAAACCATATAAAATTATTGTATCATGGCATGAATACTTCATCAATTATAGATACGTTGGAGACGTATCACTGAACACCCACGAGGAACAGGAATAAGAGAAGAGAGATCTCTATGGCTCTAGTCACCGAAAGAGTCACGCTCTCAAGGCGGTGGCAAATTCCTCGTCTGAAGACAATGCCGAAGAAGATTCTGATGACCCTGACAGCATCAACAGAGATCTCGCACTGATCACCAAAAGATTCCAGTGCTTCCAAAAGAAAGATTAGTTTCGGAGAAAAGGATCTAGCAACTCTGGAAGTTCAAAGTCCTCGTCAAAACCCATGGGAGAAAACACCTGTTTTAAGTGCAAGAAACCAGAACATTTCATCTCAGACTGTCCTCTCTGGGAAGCTGAAATATGAGCAAGTGGAAGATTTGATTCGGGAAACAACAACCATAGAAAAAGGAAGAGCAAGAACTACGACTCAGATGATGAGAAGAAATCCAAGAAGTTCTTCAAGAAGAAGGACAGTTCCTCAAAAACTTCATCAAGATCATCTTCGTGAAATCCCTCCAAGTGTTCGTCAAATCGCAAGAACACGTCCCACAAGGCCAAGGTTTACATCGGCAAGGAGATGGATTCTGATGAGGAAGAATCATCCAACTCCGAAGATGTTGCAGAATCTGATGATGACTCATACTCTGGAATGGTTGGCATTGCCTGTGCCACTGCCCCAACCGTGAAATCCTTCGAGAACAACTCCAGCGACGAGTCTCCAGCATTCTGCTTCATGGCCAAAGCTTCAAAGAAAAGGTATCCTCCAAACATCACAAGGTTTACACCAGTTATCATTTTTCTTCTTATGAGGATGACCATGCTAAGTTGATCAAAATTGCTAAGAAGCAACAAACCTCTCTCGAGAAAATTGAGAGAACTCTCAGGAAATCTGAGGGATTGTTGGTTGAGGAGATGGGGAAAAACCAATCTCTGACTGAAGAGCACTCTGCTCTCACGGCTCGAATGGAAGAACTGATTAATCAACATGATTTTCTCTCGGCCGACCACGAGAGATTGACTTATGACTACCTGAAAAGAAAACAAGAACTCGAGTTGCTGAGAGAGGCTCATGATGATTTAATCGGGGAAAATTCTCTTCTCACCCAACAACTCAAGGAGAAAACTGAAGTTTTCGTACCACCTTGCTTGAAGTGCCTTGAACATAGTAATGCTGAATCTTCTGTGAATGCTAACCCCTCGCTCGAGGAAAATGGTTCTGTCTCTGATCAAAATGCCAGGTTGAAGGATCTTCATCAGACGGGAATGTTCAAAAGTCTAAAAGGATAACAAACCCTGTGTGATGTTCTGAAGAAAACCATCCTTCACAAAAATCCCAGGAAAGAGGGATTGGGTTTCGAAAGGAAATTAAATGAAAATGGTTCATATTGGGAACCTGATCAATACCCTCGCACTGTGTAGGTACCTGCTAAGAGCAAAACGCTCGACCCTGCTTTACTCTCGGGATATGACTGTCCCATTCCTGAATACTCTTATGATGATTCTCTGGACAACTATAAATTGTTCAAGAACCAACGTGGTGAGGCTGTTGCTTGCTATGTTGGACCAAATAGCAGGAATGGACCCCTGAAGAAAACCATCTGGGTGCCTAAGAAAACTATTTTCGAATGGCATGAAACCGAAGAATCTTCGTATAACACTAAGTTACCTCAATGGGGATGTGCATCTCCCCAACAATAAGAATTTCATATTTCTTTTTGACAGTAGGAAGAGGAAATTTGAATCCTCCAATAGTGATTGTCGAAACCTTTTCAATACAATTGATACCATTCACCGAACTTTGTTTCTTCGGAAAATAAACCGTATGCTCATTACCATTGACATGAAAAGTGACCTTGCTTTTGGTGCAATCAATAACAGCCCCTGCAGTATTCAAAAAGGGTCTTCCAAGGATAATCGACAAGTTGTCGTCCTTGGGCATATCAAGTATAACAAAGTCTGTTAAGATAGTCACATTTGCAACAACAACGGGCACATCCTCACAAATTCCAATAGGTATACATTTGATTTATCATCCATTTGCAAAGATATTTCAGTGGGTGTGAGCTTATTCAAATCAAGTCTTCTATATAAAGAGAAAGCCATAACACTGATACCGGCTCCCAAATCACATAGAGCAGTTCTAACATAACTTCTTTTAATGGAGCATGGTATAGTAGGTATTCCGGGACCGCCTAACTTTTTAGGTACTCCACCCTTAAAAGAATAGTTTGCAAGCATGGTGGAAATTTCAGCTTCAGGTATCTTCCTTTTATTAGTGACAATATCTTTCATGTATTTAGCGTAAGGAGACATTTTTAACATATCAATCAAGCGAGTGCGCAAAAAGACAGGTCTAAGCATTTCAACAAAGCGCTCAAAGTCTTCCTCATCTTTATTTTTAGATGGTTTAGTAGGAAAAGGCATAGGTTTTTGAACCCATGGTTTGCTTTCCTTTCCATGTTTTCTAGCAACAAAGTCTCTTTTATCATATCTTTTATTGTTAGGAGGTGGGTTATCGAGATCAACAACAGGTTCTATTTCTACATCATTATCTGGTTGAGCATCAACATGAACATCATCGTTATTGTTATCATTATCATTATCACTAGGTGGATGTTCATTAGCAGATTGTGTCTCAGCATCAGAAATAGAAGCATTATTATGATTCTCGGGAGGTTTTCTATCTCAGGTTCACTAGAAGCATGCAAAGTCCTATCATTTTTCTTTTTCTTCTAGATGGACTAGGTACATCAGTATTAATTCTTTGAGAATCTTGTTCAATTCTTTTAGGATGACCTTCATGATACAAGGGCTCCTGACTCATTCTACCTCCTCTAGTAACAACTCTAACAGCATGATCATTCATTTTATTATTCATCTCATCAAGCAAATCATTTTATGACTTAGCTATTTGTTCTAACCGAGTCTGAACCATAGAAGCATGTTTACTCAAGCATTTAACATCATTTGCATTTCTATACATCAAATCACTCAAGCGTTCAATCATGATGGCATTTTGTTTTAATTGATTGCTAACATACATCACTACTGGAATCAGGGACTTTGCCATCTGCCAGCTCTTTGCCGTCTGCTGGCAGACGGCAAAGAGGTTGTTTGCCGTCTGCTTTGGGAAAGCAGACGGCAAAGATCTGGCTGATGGCAAAGACACTGTTTGCCATCAGCCAGCTCTTTGCCGTCTGCTAGCGGACGGCAAAGAGGTGGGGTGGGGCCCAGTGGAGGCCAGTTAACTGCAACGGCCCACCCCACCTCTTTGCCGTCTGCTAGCAGACGGCAAAGAAAATACCTACTAACGGCCCTAACGGCCCACCCCCCCTCCACTCTCTCCACTCTCTCTGCCTCTCCCCTCCCGACCCCGACCCCACGCCGCCGCCGCACCCGCCGCCGCCCCCAACCCGCCGCACCCGCGACCGCCGACGCCGCCCACTGCCCCGCCCCGTGCCCGCGCGACCGCGCCCAGGCCTGCCCCTCGCCGCCCCGTCGCGGCCCGGCCGCCCCCTCGCCGCCCCGTCGCGGCCCGGACGCCGGCCAACCCCGTCGCCGCCCCCTAGCCGGCCAACTCCTCTGCCCCCCTCTGGTGAGCTCCCCCTCCTGCCCCTTTTTTTCTGTTTTTATTTTTATTTTTTATGTTTAGGTTTTAGATATTTAGACATTTAGGAGTTTAGATACTTAGATGTTTAGGTTTTTAGATATTTAGACATTTAGGTAGAAAGAAACCTAGAAGAGAGAAAAAGGAAAAAAAGGAAAAAGAAAAAGGAAAAGAAGAAAAAAAAATAAGAAGAAGAAGAAGAAGAAGAAGAAAAAGAAAAAGAAGAAGAGGAGGAGGAGAAGAAAAAATAAGAAGAAGAAGAAGAAGAAGAAGAAGAAGAAGAAGAAGAAGAAGAAGAAGAGGAGGAGGAGAGGAGGAGAAGAAGAAGAAGAGGAAAAAGGAAAGGAAGAAGAAAAGAAGAGGAGGAGGAGGAGAAAAAAGAAGAAGAAGAAGAAGAAGAAGAAGAAGAAGAAGAAGAAGAAGAAGAAGAAAGAGGAGAGGAGGAGAAGAAGAAGAGGAAAAAGGAAAAAGGAAGAAGAAGAAGAAGAAGAAGAAGAAGAAGGAAAAAAGGAAGAAAAGGAAGAAAAGGAAGAAGAGGAAGAAGAAGAAAAGGAAAAAGAGGAAAAAAAGACCCCGACACCCGGACCCCGACCCCGACACGACACCCCGACCCCGACACGACACCCCGACACCCCGACCCTGACATGACACCCCGACCCCAACATGACACCCCGACACGACATCCGACACACCCCGACACCCCGACACGACACCCCGACACCCCGACACCACGACACCCCGACACCCCGACCCGACACCCTGACACCCCGACACCACGATAGCCCGACACCACGACACCCCCGACGCCGACACCTCTTCGGCCTCCTGTTGACCGAAAAGGTGCTCTTCGGCCTTCCAGAGGCCGGCGGGGTCATATATTTCCCTATTTTGTTATGAAAAACATCATATATATTTGTGTTGATCGGGTGGATTTAAATGTGCAGTTCTTTCGTTGCTGCGAGGGTCTGGTGTTCGACGACCTCCCCGTGCGTACGACGAGCTCCGCCCCTGCGTTCGTGGGTGAGCACAAATGACATCTCCTCCTCCCCCCTTCATTTGCTCTGTTCCGGTCTTCGTGCCGATGAAACTTGCTAGCTATAGGTGTCAATCATCAGTATGCGTGACCACTATGTGTCTCCCGTTCGAAAGGGTTACATCTATAAATATGCATGCATTTGCATATTTATAACCGTGATTCTTTCGAATTGTCCAACGTTATCCATGGACAGCCCGAGTATGTGTAGATTGGGTTCATTTTCCCATATGCTCTACTCCGGATCCGATGCAGAATTTCGTCAGTGCCTCCCTGTTGTTCTCCGGGTACACATCCTCTCTGCTTATTGCCGAGACGTGTATCAGGAGAACAGCGGGGAGGTGCTGCCGAAATTTTGCGTCGGATCCGGAGCCGAGCATGGGAAAACGAACCCAATATACACATACTCGGGTGGGATTAGGACCTATCTTTACCTACTAGCGTCTAGGTTACATGGACGTAATAAAACTGACAACTCTATTAACTGATGAATATGGTTTGCTGAATTATGTATATATTTCTTGTGTGTCCAGTAGCTAGGCAAGATGAGTGATCGTGCGTGGATGTACACCGGTCAAACTAGTCAGAAAGACATGACCCATGAATGGATAAGAAAAACCAAGGGGTTTGTGAGAGCCGCATTTGCAAATGGACAGGAAACAACCTGGTGCCCCTGTGTCGAGTGCGACAACTTTCATAAGAAGTCAGAGTTTGAAATGATCAAACACCTGCAGAAGTTGGGTTTTACGCCTAATTATACGGTCTGGACATTTCATGGTAAGTCTGCCCAACGTGCCAGAGCTGAGGAGGGCCGTCGTCGCACCGACGAGCATGGTACCGGGATGGAAGACATGGTGGAAGACTTTGATGATGCTCGGGATTCGGACGATGAGATGGAGGAATCTGCAAAAGCCTTCAATGATATGTTGGAGTCTTCAAACCGTCCTCTCCACGAGCACACTGAGCTTTGTCAGCTGGATGCCATCGCACAAGTAATGGCTCTGAAGGCTCAATTCAACTTGGGCAGAGAATGCTACGACGCGATGATGACACTATTTGGACGTTTTCTACCCTAAGGCCATGTAATGCTTGCAAACCTGTACCAGTCGGACAAAATCCTCCGTGTACTTAAGATGCCCTATGAGAAGATAGATGCCTGTGAGAAAGGATGTGCCTTATTTAGGCTTGAGTATGCGGACTTGAAGTATTGTCCCGTTTGCCAGTCTTCCAGGTATGTTGAGGTAGACAACGGTATGGGTGAGAAGAGTCAGACAAAAATCCCAGTTAATGTTCTTCGGTATATGCCAATCATACCAAGACTTCAACGTCTTTTCATGGTCGAAGAGACGGCCAGACAGATGACATGGCACAAATTAGGCAAAAGAACCGAACTAGATGCAGATGGGGAGCCGATGTTGGTACACACATCGGACGCTTTTGCGTGGAAGCGCTTCGATGCAATACATCATGCTAAAGCGGCAGATCCAAGGCATCCTCGAATCGCCATAAGCACGGATGGGTTCAATGTGTTTGGTATGATGGCAGCCCAATACAGTTGTTGGCCTGTATTTGTCATTCCACTCAATCTCCCCCCGGACAGATTATGCAAAGAAAGAACATTTTCCTGACGTTGATAATTCCGGGGCCCAACTATCCGGGGAAGAGTATGAATGTGTACATGTAGCCGCTTAAGGATGAACTACAAGAAGCTTGGGATAATGGGATCAAGACATACGACGCCGCTACAAAAAAAACTTCCTAATGCGTGTGTGGTACATGTACTCGATGCATGACTTGCCGGCGTATGCGCTATTCGTTGGCTGGTGTGTGCATGGAAGGTTCCCGTGCCCCACATGCAAGGCAGCTCTTGAGTTTCGTCGGCTGCAGGCGGGTGGCAAGTTTTCTTGCTTCGACATGCATAGACAGTTCCTGGATCCTCGCCATAAGTTCAGAAAAGACAAGAAGAACTTCATCAAAGGTAGAGTTGTCAAAAACTCTGCACCACCTGCGTTGACAGGCCAATAGACCCTGGACCAGTTAAACTCTCTCGAGCCGGATCCAGAGCGTCTAGGGTATTTCAAGGGGTATAATTCGGAACACGCCTGGACTCACAAGACATGCTTGTGGGATCTGCCTTACTTCAAAGACCTCCTTTGCCCACACAACATCGACGTGATGCACACTGAAAAGAATGTCGGCGAGGCCCTCTTTGGTACATTGTTCGACATAGAGGGGAAAACAAAGGATAATCCTAAGGCTAGAGTCGATCAGCAGGCTCTATGTGATAGACCACTACAAAACATGCGACAACCGAAAGGAAAGAAGAACTGGACGAAGCCAAAGGCATGGTTCAATCTTGGAAGGCCAGTTATGAGGGAAATACTCCTGTGGGTGAAAAATGAGTTGATGTTCCCCGATGGGTATGCATCGAATCTAAAGAGGGGAGCGAGCCTTGAAACATTGAAAATATTTGGTCTCAAGAGTCATGATTGGCACATATGGCCTGAGCGGGTAATGCCGGTGATGTTGCGTGGCTTTATCCCTGAGGATGAATGGCTAGTACTGGCAGAGCTGAGCTATTTATTCCGTGTTCTTTGTGCGAAAGAACTATCGCCTGGCTTGCTAGAAGAACTGGAAGAGTTGGCGCCGGAGTTGATCTGCAAGTTAGAGAAGATCTTTCCACCGGGCTTCTTTAATCCAATGCAGCATTTTATTTTGCATCTCCCAACCGAGGCACGATTGGGGGGGCCCGAGCAGAATCGTTGGTGCTACGCAACTGAGAGGATGCAGAAGACGCTTCGAGAAAAATGTAAAAATAAACGTTGAATTGAAGCATCGATGGCCGAGGCATTCATTACTGAGGAGGCGGCAAACTTCGTGACAGCACACTACGAAGCCAAAAATCGTCATTTGCATAATCCGAAGCCTCGGTACAATGCTGGCGACCCTAAAAAGGGTGGATCCAACCTCAGCCTATTCAAAGGGAAGCTCGCACCAGCCGGTGCTTATACTTCCTTACCGTTGGATGTCGACGAATGGCGGACCATTATGTTGTATATCTTGAACAACCTAACAGAAGTGCGGCCGTACATCGAGTAAGTTCTCGGTACATTGTTTCGCAACCTCTAATTCCTTTGAACTGCTCTTATTCCCGGATATTTGATACAGTTGATACGTCGCCGAATTCTCGTATGGAGCGGTGATCCAAAAGGATTCCGTCGAAGAGTATGAGCTTCTGGCAATGCATGGAGGCGGCTATCCCGATTTCATCTCTTGGTTCAAACAAACGGTAATTTCCATTAGACCATTTCATTTCTTCGTCTAATTTCCGGCTAATGCAACAATCCTTTCGTATTAAACTTGTAGGCTAGTTCAGAGTCTATGGACGCCGAATTGAGACAAGTCGCAAATGGTTTTGACTATAAGGTCCGTTCATTTGACAAATACGACATCAACGGGTATCGCTTTCGTACCTATGGCAAAGAGCTATCTATGGCCGACCGAAAGTCTACAAATTGTTGTGTCTCTGCTATCGGCGAAGGAGGTACCGAGTATTATGGAAGAGTTGAAGCAATTTATGAACTTCTATTCTATGGTGCAAACCCACCGAACGTCGTAGTCTTCAAATGTTATTGGTTCCAGCCGAAGGAGACTAGCAGGACTCATGAACATCTAGGGCTAGTCGAAATCAAACAAAGCACCCATTTGGATGTTCCCGATGTCTATATTACGGCTCAACAGGCGACCCAAGTTTTCTATCTACCGTGGGCCTGCCAAACTGATCCAAATCTAAATGGTTGGGATGTCGTTTATGAAGTGCCGCCACGTGTTAGACCACCTCCCCCAATGAAGAGGATTATGAACCTCACATTAACCCAAACACATATGAAGGAGAATTCTTCCAAGAAACACGTCTTTCCAAAAAACGTTTCAAGAACCGCTCTACTTCACACCAGAACATTGAAGTAGACAGCGGCAGTGAATCCGAGCCTGAGCCGGAACAAGAAGAGGTTACTACTGCGGATGACCTGTCAATGCTTGACCGATTACGTACAGGAGGCCTTCCACATGGTGATGCATTTATTGATGATGATGATGAGCACGTCATTACTGATAGTGATGATGATGATGATGCATTTATTGACCCCGAAGCATATATAGACGATGATGATGCATTTATTAATGATGACGATGAAGATTAATATTATAGTTCATGCCAGGTATTCAATTATTATTATGTAAATATATATTATTAATTAGTTCATGTTAGGTATTCAATTTTTTATTATGTTCATGATGATGATACACTTAAATTATATACATATTATTCATGTCAGGTATTCATTCTTTAACCTAGGATAGCTCTAAAATGACCTATACTTAGCATTTATTCCTCCAAAATGAATTTATATGCTTAGCTAGCTCAAAAATTACATAACAACCTTAATTAGCTCCAAAATGACCTATTTAACCTAGGATAGCTCTAAAATGACCTATACTTAGCATTTATTCCTCCAAAATGACTTAATATGCTTAGGTAGCTCAAAAATGACATAATAACCTTAATTAGCTCCAAAATGACCTATTTAACCTAGGATAGCTCTAAAATGACCTATACTTAGCATTTATTCCTTCAAAATGAATTTATATGCTTAGCTAGCTCAAAAATGACATAATAACCTTAATTAGCTCAAAAATGACCTATTTAACATATGATAGCTCTAAAATGACCTATACTTAGCATTTATTCCTCCAAAATGAATTTATATGCTTAGCTAGCTAAAAAATGGACCTATTTAACCTTGGATAGCTCTAAAATGACCTATTTAACCTAGGATAGCTCTAAAATGACCTATACTTAGCATTTATTCCTCCAAAATGACTTAATATGCTTAGCTAGCTCAAAAATGACATAATATGCTTAAGAAATGACCTATTTAGCTCCAAAATGACTTAATATGCTTAATTAGCTCAAAAATGGCATAATTACTTATGTTAGCACAAAAATGACCTATACTTAGCTTTTTTTAGTTCATTTATGATATACTTAGCATATTTAGGTCAAAAATGGCCTATTTACCTAGGTTAGCTCTAAAATGACACAAGTAAGCAATAAGAAGAAGAACAAGAAGAGGAGAAAAATTCTAGTCTTCTTCTTCTTCTTCTTCTTCTAGTCTTCTTCTTCTAACTTTCTTCTTTCTCATTTTGCAGATTTGATTCACTTCACGGAAGCTTGCGTTCATGGAGTCCTTGTCCTTCCATTTTGTTTTGATTTTGTAGGATCAACAATGTGACACTTGCATATGTATGTATAGATGAATGAAACTTGCATATGTATGGATGAGACTTGCATATGTTTTGATTTGGTATGTGTTGGATGATCATATCCATATGGCTTGCATATTATTTGCATATGTGTTGTTTATTATGTGGTGGATGAGACATATTATGTGGTGGATAAGACATAATGTTTTGCCTTATTATGTGATTCTGAATATATATATATGTGTGTGTTTGAATTTCTGTGAAAATGAATTGATATAAGAAAAAACAGAAAAAACAGTTGCTATATAGCCACTTTGCCGTCTGCTAGCAGACGGCAAAGAGGTTTGCCGTCTGTTAGCAGACGGCAAAGTGGGCACGTGGCAGCAGCCTGTGCAACCTGGGCTGGCCTATTTGGCCTCTTTGCCGTCTGCTAGCAGACGGCAAAGACCTTTGCTTCTTTGCCGTCTGCTGGCAGACGGCAAAGAGCCTGCGTTGGCCCAGCTGACGCATGACGTCAGCTGACGTCAGCTGCAGCTCTTTGCCGTCTGCTGGCAGACGGCAAAGAGCGCTGTTAGCCCCCTAACGGGGCTGGCACCTTTTGTCTGCCGTCCAGGTGCTTTGCCGTCTGCCAGCAGACGGCAAAGAGCTTTGCTTCTTTGCCGTCTGCCAGCAGACGGCAAAGAGGCCAACACTCTGGCTGAACGGCTGCCGGCAAAGGCCTCTTTGCCGTCTGCTGGCAGACGGCAAAGGCTTTGCCGTCCGCAAAGTATGCCTTTGCCGTCTGCTATGGCAGACGGCAAAGCAACTGATTCCTGTAGTTTGAAATTCTCTTGCTTAACAACGTAGTTATCAAATTCATCCAAACATTGACTAGCAGATTTATTATTGGGAATATCACTTTCATTGAATCTACGAAGAGAATTTACATCTACTACTTGTGTTGGGATATCAAGTCCATGTATTTCTTCAACAGGTGGTAGATCCTTAACATCTTCAGCTTTAATACCTTTTTCCTTCATAGATTTCTTAGCTTCTTGCATATCTTCAAGACTGAGGAATAGAATACCTCTTTTCTTCAGAGTGGGCTTAGGTGGTGGTTCAGGAAGTGTCCAATCATCGGCATTTCTCAATATATTATTCAATAGTTCTTCAGCCTGTCCAACAGTTCGTTCCCTGAAAACACAACCATCACAACTATCTAAGTAGTCCCTAGAAGCATCGGTTAGTCCATTATAAAAGATATCAAGTATTTCATTCTTCTTAAGAGGATGATCAGGCAAAGCATTAAGTAGTTGGAGAAGCCTCCCCCAAGCTTGAGGGAGATTCACTTCTTCAATTTGCACAAAGATAAATATTTTCTGTAAGGTACCTTGTTTCTTATGAGCAGCAAAATATTTTTCAGAGAAGTAATATATCATATCCTGGAGACTACGCACACAACCAGGAGCAAGAGTATTAAACCATTTCTTAGCATCATCCTTTAATGAGAAAGGAAACAACTTAAGAATATAATAGTAGCGAATTTTTTCCTCATGAGCAAATAGGGTGGCTATAGCATTCAACTTAGTAAGGTGTGCCACAACAGTTTCAATTTCATAACCATGAAAAGGATCAGATTCAACCAAAGTAATTAACTCAGGATTGACAGAGAATTCATAATCCTTATCGGTAACAAATATGGGAGAGGTAGCAAACTTAGGATCATATTTCATTCTCTCCATCATAGATTTTTCTTTCAACTCAGCAAGCAATTTTCTAACATCATCTCTATCATTACAAGCAAGAATTGCCCTAGCTGTCTCTCCATCAAAAACATAACCATCAGGTATCTTAGGCATTTCAACTCTAGTAGGAGAGCTAGGCATAATAGGTGAATCATAATTTTTATAAGTTTCAGCATTTTCAGTTTCTTTAGCTTTAGCAATTTGTTCATCAAGAAATTCACCTAGTGGCACAGTATCATCAAGCATAGTACTAGCATCATCATAAGTATCATTCATAGTAGAAGTAGTATCATCAATAATTTGCGACATATCAGAATGAATAACAGGTGGCGGTATCGTAAGCCTACTCAAAACAGAAGGTGAATCAAGTGCAGAGTGTGATGGCAGTTCCTTACCTCCTCTAGTCATAGAGGGGACGATCTTGGTCTTAGAATCTTTCAGATTCTTCATAGTGATCAACAAATATAAATCCTAAGTAACTCAACAAATAGAGCTATGCTCCCCGGCAACGGCGCCAGAAAAAGGTCTTGATAACCCACAAGTATAGGGGATCGCGACAGTCTTCGAGGGTAGTATTTCACCCAAATTTATTGATTCAACACAAGGGGAGCCAAAGAATATTTGCGGGTATTAGCAGTTGAGTTGTCAATTCAACCACACCAGGAGAACTAAATATCTGTAGCAAAGTGTTTAGTAGCACAGTAGTATGATAGTTTTGATAGCAGTAGTAACAGTAGCAATAGTAACGGGAACAGTAACAGAAGCAGTTTTGTAGTGATTGTAACAGCAGCAACAACAAAAGTAACTTAGCAAAGATCAATATGCGAAAAGTGTAGGCATTGGATTGGTGATGGATAATTATGTTGGATGACATTCATCATATAACAGTCACAACCTAGGGCAATACACAATAGCTCCAATTCATCAATGTAATGTAGGCATGTATTCCGTATATAGTCATACATGCTTATAGTAAGAACTTGCATGACATCTTTTGTCCTACCCTCCCGTGGCAGCGGGGTCCATAAGGAAATCTAAGGGATATTAAGGCCTCCTTTTAATAGAGAACCGGAACAAAGCATTAGCACTTAGTGAATACATGAACTCCTCAAACTATGGTAATCACCGAAAAAAATCCCAATTATTGTCACCTTGGGGTATGCGGATCATAACACGTAATAGGTGCATATAACTTGCAAGATAGGATCAAGAACACAAATATATTCATGAAAACATAGAGGGTTCAGATCTGAAATCATGGCACTCGGCCCCTAGTGACAAGCATTAAGCAGAGCAAAGTCATAGCAATATCAACCTCTGAACATAGTGGATACTAGGGATCAAAGCCCTAACAAATTGACTCGATTACATGGTAAATCTCATCCAACCCATCACCGTCCAGCAAGCCTACAAAGAAATTACTCACGCACGGTGGTGAGCATCATGAAATTGGTCATGGAGGATGGTTGATGATGACGACGGCGTCGAATCCCCCTCTCCGGAGCCCCGAACGGACTCCAGATCAGCCCTCCCGATGAAGAACAGGAGGTGGCGGCGGCTCCGTATCGTAAAACGTGATAAAACTTCTTCTCTTATTTTTTTTTCTCGGGGAAAGTGAATTTATAGCGTTGGAATTAGGTCAGACGGCCGCCTATGGGCCCCACAAGGCATCAGGGCACGCCCTAGGGGGTCGTGCCCTGTTGCCTTGTGGGCAACAGGTGCCCCTCTTCTGTTGATTCTTGCGCTAGTAATTTTTATTTATTCCATAAAAAATCTCCAAAAAGTTTCGTCCAATTCGAAGAACTTTGATTTCTGCACAAAAACAACACCATGGTAGTTTTGCTGAAAACAGCGTCAGTCCGGGTTAGTTTCATTCAAATCATGCAAATCAGAGTCCAAAACAAGAGCAGAAGTGTTTGGAAAAGTAGATACGATGGAGACGTATCAAGATGGCATTGTGGTAAGAAACAAAGCAGGATTGGTTGCTCAAGGGTATACACAGGTAGAAGGTATAGATTTCGGGGAAACTTATGCTCCTGTTGCCCGTCTTGAGGTCATTCGCATTCTTCTTGCATATGCAAATTACAATGACATCTTGCTATATCAAATGGATGTGAAAGAGTGCTTTCCTTAATGGTGAAATTGATGAGGAAGTCTATGTTAGATAGCCACCTGGCTTTGAAAATCCTCAATACCCTAACAAAGTTTTCAGGTTGAAAAAGGCTCTATATGGGCTCAAGCAAGCTCCTCGAGCCTGGTATGACACTGTGAAGAAGTTTCTGCTCGAAAAGGGGTTCAAGCCAGGATCCACTGATTCCACTCTATTCACATGTGCTATTGATGGTGATCTATTCGTGTGTCAAATATATGTGGATGATATTATCTTCGGTGTACTAACAATGCTTGCAACATGGAATTAGGACGAATGATTTCGGAGAAATATCAAATGTCGATGATGGGTGAACTTAAGTTCTTTCTCGGATTGCAAATTCGTCAACAGAAGAATGGCATTTTTATCTCCCCGGAGAAATATCTAAGAGACTATCTGAAGAAGTTCAAGATGCAAGATTGCAATCATAAGGGCTACAAAACTCCTATGCCCACAAATGGTCAACTAGATGCGGATGTGTACGGTAAAGATTATGATCAGAAGGCTTATCGTTCGATGATTGGTTCTCTGCTCTACCTTTGTGCATCCAGACCTGACATTATGTTGAGTGTTTGTATGTGTGCTCGTTTTCAAGCTGCACCGAAAGAATCGCATCACCAAGCGGTCAAGCGTATTCTGAGATATTTGGCTCACACCCCCACCTTAGGTTTATGGTATCCTAAGGGAGCATAGTTTGACCTCATTGGATATTCAGACTCAGATTATGTAGGTGACCGGGTTGACAGGAAATCTACTTCGGGGACATGCGATTTCCTCGATAGATCTTTGGTATGTTGGTCGTCAAGGAAGCAGAACTGTGTGTCTTTATCTACGGCTGAGGCCGAATATATTGTTGCTGGCGCTTGTTGCACTTAGTTGCTGTGGATGAAGCAGACTCTGAAGGATTATGGCGTCAAGGTCAAGAAGATTCCTTTATTGTGCGACAATGAGAGTGTAATCAAAATTGCACACAATCCAGTGGAACACTCTCGCACCAAGCATATTGAGATCAGGCATCATTTCCTTCGTGATCATGTTGCTCGAGAGGAAATTGTGATCAGTCACGTCAAGACCGAAGAAAATATCACTGATATCTTCACCAAGCCTCTCGATGAGAAAAGATTCTGTGCGTTATGGTGTGAGCTAAATATCCTAGATTCCGCAAATGTGCAGCAAGCTGGACTGGGCACCTGTACCAACACTTCCACATCTTAGAAGGAAAGGGTGCATAACACTCGAAGAGTCTGAAAATTTCGACAAAGTGAAATTTTCTTTCTGAGAGTGAATACATTAACGAAGAACTAGACTAACCGAGTGCCATGGCTAGTTGTGCGATGCTCGGGGTCATACTGTTCTTATACGCTGGGTCACGCCACCACACTTTCTTCGAAGAGCTGTTTTTTCGTTTGATATGTTTCGTGTTTAGTCTGAATGCATTTCACTCATAGCTATCGTTTCGGTTGTTTTTTTTCTTCGAATGAGTGAAATGCCTAGGACCCTGTTTTCCCACTCTTCTACCTCTTCCAGTCTATGCTATTCCGTTATGAATGCACAATTTCATCTGGCAATGAAACTTATCTGGTGTCCTTGACCACGATTTTGTTTTGGTCCGAACTTAATCTAATTTGGTGAAAGCCGTCCAAAATTTGGGGTTTCCCACCCAAGTCAGGACAAAATCTCTTATGACGGTTGCCACGTGCTTCTCGGCAACTGCTCGCTTATTTGGGCCGTTGAATAGCAAAAGTCATTTGACTATGGCCATCCGATCAGATTCACCGGGAGCAGTTATTTCCCCTCACGTATAAATACCACGGCCGCCCCCGTCCACCCTCATTCACCTCATCTCTCTGCCACCGTCACTTTCTGAACCATTACCGTACTGCTCGACCTCGAGCACGACGACGCCGATCATCTTCGTCGCTTAGCTGCTGGAAAGAGGTCGCCGGCGTCCTTCCTCGCCACCGCGGATCATCCTCCACCCCGCGCCGCCGTAGTGGATGCACACCACCAAGTTAGGGTATGTGTAGCGTGAACTCTTGCTTTCTTTCCCCTGCTCGAGTTCATCAGCCATAAAATTCACATGTTTTTACCGTATTTCTCAGATCCACACTGATAGGTTAAAACGTCTGGATGCGGTTTGTAGTTTTTCATCGCTCCTCTCATTTCAGATCTAGGATTTGTGATCTATCTTGAATGAATGAAATGCCTAGCACAATCTCTAGTGTTTCTCTTTCGTCATACTAGTTCAAACTGGTCATTTCTTTCTCTCGAAACATTACTCAAAGTCTGCATCTACTTCTTTGAAAAGTGTTGTCTGTTCAAAATCTTCGTTGTGTGCATTCGTAACCCTACCCCATTTTCCCTCGCATCCATTCTTATTCACAGGAAAATGCAGTCTGTCGAAGATTTTGCCCAACCAGTGGGTCACACTGACAGAGAAGAAGATCTGTTTTTGGGCACAGCAGATGAATCTAAGGCACCGAATGCAAAGGGCCCAATGGTAGGCCCCTCTTCAAACAAGCGTAAGAAAACTGATGATCAAGACAACGAGCAAGAAGAGACTGCTCCGAAGAAAAAGAGATAGGGTGGTCGACATCCATACACAAACACTACAGAATATATCTCTCATGACCGATACAATACTATCGAAGGAGAAACCAAAAATGAAAGAGATATGCGTCTGCAATGGATTCGGCGCCATTGGGTGCGAAAATGGTTCAACTATAAGTTTGTTCACCCTCGGTTTCCTTAGAACTTTGCATTTCATTCACCCCAATTGTTCACCCTCGGTTTGTTCAGAACTTTGCATTTCATCCACCGTGGGGCGACTGCCGGGAAATTTCTCTCATACCTCGCTAGGGCCCCGAAGCAAGACCTCCTCCTCCACCAGATGCTCATGAGTCATCTATTCGCACGCCTGAATCATATCCAGATGATCTTGCCAAGCGTCAGCGCAATGCTATCAAATGAGCCAAAAAGGCTGAAAAGGAAAAGGCTCGTGAACAGGAAAACCTTCGCCTTCTTAAGGATGATGTCCAAAAGAAAAAGGCTGAAGGAAAATCTGAAGGGCGCTCAAAGCGCAAGCATGATCCCAGCACGGCTGCATCTTCGAAGAGGAAGCAACGAAAGAAAACTGCTGGAAGGCAAGCACCGTCTGCGCAGCAAGAAAATCCGCCTCCTTCTTCTACTGTCTCTCCAACGAAAGAAAAGACTCCAGAGCATGTCATTCTCTCGGAGCCTCCTTTTCTGGAAACTGAACCTCAACCTTCGCCAAGGCCAACTAAAACAGTGCATCTGGCCTCACCTATTCGAACAGTTTCTCCCATCCGGTCTGCCCTTGAGGAAGGTGAAGTTGTTCGCTCTGAGTCGTATGCACCCGCTCCAGATGCCCCAGTTCCTTCAGAACCACTGGTAGTTGAGCAACAACACTAGCAGCCGCCCGAGCAAAGTACAGTGCCACCTCCTGAGCAAGAATCAGCTCCTGTAATTCCCGAAGCTCAACCGACTGCAAACACAGCTCCTCCGTCTGTGACTTCTGCTCCTTCAATACTTCAGCTGACACAAATACAAGAAATGTTGATGTTGGTCCTTCTGTTCATCGGTCTGGCCGTCATCCTGATTCAGTCTTCTATGGTGATGAATTTCTTACACCCGAGGAAGAACTCAATTATCCATTTCCTTGAGAAGAACTGCCTATCTTCTCTGCTGGTGCTGGTTCTAGAGGTCCCCTGTTCAACAGGCATGCTCATCCCAAGTTCTTTCAGACCAGCCCATATGATGGTCCTCGCACCTCTGAATCTCCTCGCTTCTGGACAAAGGAACAAGCCATCTATTACTCTTGTGTCCTTTATGAGAGCAGAAAGATTTTCCCTCATGAATTCCCCAATATTCCTGCGATGAGAAACTTGGGTGCTTCAATCAGCTGCTTCAAGACTTAGATGATTTCTGTCTGACCAGGGTGTTTGAATTCGGACATCCATGGAACCGTGAACTCATTCTTCAGTTCTATGCAACGCTATACATCTCTGGTGATGAAAATGATAGTTCCAAATGGATCTTCGAATGGATGACTGAAGGAAAACGCATCAAGTGCATTTCCACAGATTTCACCTCACACTTTCATTTTCCTTGCTTTGAGCATGGAACTACTGAAATCCGGATGCATAGCATTGATGTCATCTCTAATGAAGATTTCAAGTGTACTATGGACAAGGAAAAGATTCGTGACTACTCTGGTCCTCCTCGCCCTGAATATTTAACTTTCGAGAACCAGACGCTATACCATTTGCTCACATACACCACCTGCCCTCTAGCCGGCATGAATGCTGACAAGTCAATATCAGATATCCTTCGCAATACTATTTATGCCATCTCCGAATGGTATATCTTTGATGTTGAAGACCTATTCCTTCACATTCTGAAAGACGCTTCTCAATTTCCATTCTGCGTCAAAGTGTATGCACCTTGGATTCAAAAGGTTATAGATCATGCCATGAAAATTGTATATCTAGCCAAGTACAGTCACAAAAGCTTCATTCCTCCTGTCCGAGACACAATGAAGGCTGTGAAAGAATTTTCTTCAGGAAAACCATTGCAATCCGCTGATGATTATCACAATCATTTTGATGGTCCTCGGCTTCCTCAGCATGTGTGAATGTCTACTTCTCAGCCACCGTCTCACTTTGAAGTCAGTATGCGAACGCAACAGCTTCTCCTCACTACAAAAAAAAGACACATCCGTGACATTATGGCCCGAATGAAAAAAAAATATGTCATGGTTGTGACACTTCTATGACAATAATTGTGACAAAAACACGTATCATCATAGATGTGGTGGGCTCCTACTTCTATGACAAAAAATTATGACAGAAAATGGGCTTTTCGTCCTGGGTGGGCCGGAGATGCACCCGCATGACATTCTTTGGGCCGTCCATGATGTAAAAAATCATGGTAGAAGTGAGGGCGAGGAAATTTTTGGGGAGTTCCCGGTTACGGTGGGTGGTCGGGGCCGAGCGATGCAGTGTGTTTCTCTCGTACGCGCGCGTGTGTGTGAGGCATTCGCTAACTGAACCCGAGCGAGGCGAACGCTTACTGAACCCGAGCGATCGGTTGATCCCTCGCACTACTACACGTACTGAACCCGAGCGATCGATCCCGCTGGTAACTGAACCCGAGCGATCCCTTTGCTGCTAACTGAACACGAGTGATTCCTTCGCTGCTAACTAAATTCGATCGATCCTTCTCGCTGCTTACTGAAGCCGATCGAGCCCCCATGCGAGACGTAGCCAGCCGGTGTTGCATTGGGTTGTCTCTCGATGAACAGTGCCCGTTGCTGGCGCGTCCGCGATACACGTAGACACGAGTTGAGACGCATCGATCGAGCCGATTGGTTGGCTGTGGATGAACAGTTCCCATTGCTGCCACCCGCTCGTACGCCCCACCCCAGCCGATGGGGGTTGGATGAACAGGACCCCGGCCGTGTAGGCGGTTGGCGCTGGATGAACAGGACCCCGAGGAGGCCGTGCCACGGTACGCCATACATACCCCAGCCGGTTGGGGGGTGGATGAATAGGACCCCGTGAAGGCTGGATGAACAGTAGCCGGTGGAGGCTGGAGGAAGTCGACGGTGGATGAACAGTAGCTGGTGGAGGCTGGAGGAGGTCGACCGTGGATGAACAGTAGCTCGTGGAGTCCCGTTTTGCGGTATGCCACACCCCTCCCGATCAACAGGACCCCCGTTTCGACCGTAGGCAGTTGGGGAGAAGTCCGTTTTCTCCGTTCTGTGGTACGCCAGAGCCCTCCCGATCAACAGGACCCCGTTTCGACCGTAGGCGCTCGAACAGAAGTCCGTTTCCTCCGTTTTGCGGTATGCCAGACCCCCAGCTGATGAACAGGACCCCGTTTCGACCGTAGCCGCTCGAACAGAAGTCCGTTTCCTCCATTTTGCAGTACGCCAGATCCCCAGCCGATGAACAGGACCCCGTTTCGACCGTAGGCGCTCGAACAGAAGTCTGTTTCCTCTGTTTTGCGGTACACCAGACCCCCAGCCGATGAACAGGACCCCGTTTCGATCGTAGGCACTTGAACAGAAGTCTGTTTCCTCCGTTTTGTGGTATGCCAGACCCCGAGTCGATGAACAGGACCCCGTTTCGGCTGTTCCGTCCAAGCCGGTTGGCTCCCGATGAACAGGACGCGTTCTGACCCAGTCGCTTGGCTCCCGATGAACACGACGCTGTTTCCTCCGTTCCGACCCAGCTTGTTGGCTGCCGATGAACAGCAGGCCGTTGCTGCGTACCCCCACCGTCGCCTCTCCATGTACACGACCCCTGGCCGTACATATGCGCAAGTACGCATTCGAGACCCCGCCCGTATGTACGTACGTGCCCGTATTTTTTGCAGCGTGGTTGTACGTACGTGTACACGATTTAGACGGGCTGCCTGAACTGCTACGTCGGGGGCTCTACTACGACACGTGCCGCTCCTTACACGCCCATGGTTCATCGTTGCAGAGAGACCGATCGACCAGTATGTATGTACACGTTCGCGACCAGACAGACAACGCTACGTACGCCTCGACCGGCTGGGTCCGAGCTGTCAGGGAGGATAGGGAGGCTCTTCCTTGCGTGCGAAGATATAGCAGGTGGGTCCCAGCTGTCAGGGGGATGGATAATTTTTTTCCCGCGTAATAAGTAGGCACTTCCTTGCGTGCGAAGATGTAGCTGGTGGGTCCAGCTGTCAGCCTCACCGCATACAGTCCTCTTCCGATGGTTGTCGTTCATTGACCACGTTGACTACGCTGCGCCGAGAGTACCAAGACGGTAGACAACGCGGAGTGGGGGAAGACGCGACAGTGGATGCCCACGCGAAGGGGAGTACGAGGGTTGACTGGTTCGGCTGCGGTGTGAGGCCGCCGTCGCCGGAGAATAACAGGGGATATGGATGCATAGAGGGAGGGCCTGGCCAGCGGTGGGAGTAGGGTGGGGCGGTGAGGCCTGCGCGGGAGCACAGCCGGCCATGGGAGGCAGGAGCAGGCGGTCCCGCCGGCGCTGGTTTGGGTGGCTGGAGCAAGAAGATCAGAGATTGAAGAAGCTGCACGGCCGTTGGATGAACATCCAATGGTCACTGCTGCTAGAATCGTTTGTTGACTTCCTAAAAAAATCATTTGTTGACTAAGTTGACAAAGCCCTGCGTACGCGTCAACTGAGTAGGCCCACAAGTGAGCGTCCAAATCTGGTGGGTCCCAGTTGTCATGGGGACGAATCATTTTTTTCGTGTAATAAGGAGGAACTTCCTTCCGTGCAAAGATATAGTTGGGGGGTCCCAGCTGTCAGGGGGAGGAATCTTTTATTTTTCGCGTAATAACGAGGCACTTCCTTGCATGCGAAGATGTAGCTGGTGAGTCCCAGCTGTCATGGGGGGAACTTTTTTTCGCGTAATAAGGAGGCACTTTCCTTGCGTGCGACCATGGACCTCGTGGGTCGCAGCTGCCAGCCTCTCCATGTACAGTCATCTTCCGATGACTCTCGTTTGTTCACCATGTTGAACATGCTGCGCCAAGCACAACAAGGCGGTGGAAGACGACGAGGCCCCACCGCCCCAGACGGGAATGACCCAGAGATAGGGAAGACGCGGCAGTTGAGTCGCAAACGGAGATGAGTGCGAGACTTGACTGGTTCGGGTGCGGGGTGGGGCTACACTCGGCGGGGAATAACAGGAGGTGCGGAGGAGTGGAGGGATGGCCTGGCCGTCGGTGGGGTGGCGTTTCGCAGCGAGGTGCGCGAAGCAGCGCTGCTGGATGCCAGAGGCTGGAGCAGGCGGTCCCGTCAGCGCTGGAGGAAGAAGACGAGAGATTGAAGAAGAATGCCGGCCGTTGGATGTACATCCAACAGATAAGGCTGTCAGAAACTTTTTTTTCACTAAGTTGACAACGCCTTGCGTAGGCTTCGACCTATTGGTCCACATGTCAGCCAGTCCATTTGGTGGGCTAGGTGAAACAATAATGTAGCGTCTATGCAGCCCATTTATATATTTTGTTAACATTTACAGCCTATTTGTATTATTTTTCAAAATACACGGTTTTGCTGGGCATGGTGAAAATATCATTTTGGGCAGGTCGGAGAAATGTTATAAAAACATAAACCGGTGCTGGGCATTTTATTATAAAACTACATAATTTGCGGAGCATAAACACGTGATTGCACGTCTATTACTGCATTGGTCCGTAAAATCTTAGCAAGCTTATGTACGCAATCACCAGGAATTAACTTGCCAAACTTATTGTTATATAATAATAAAAATTTGGTAAGAACTTATCGATTTACCAAATAAAATATTATTTATTTTGAAGAGTTAATAAGATGTGGGGTATTATTAATTTTTAGGCTAGACGTGGGGCAATTGAGTTGGTTTTAGGTAAAACCTGTGGGAGAAAAATCAGAGATAGGATTAATAAAAAACAAAAATAAAGGAAGTGAGAAGGTCTATACAAAGGTTCGACGAAGGACAGGTCAAACGGGAACCTTATGTTCTTCTAATATATATATGTGCGGAGTATATGTAATAAAATAAAATATAAATATATATACTATTATAGAAGGGAAAACATAATTTGAGTTTGGCATTCTTATAGAAAAATAGAACTTCTTTTTTTGAGCAGTATAGAAAAATAGAACTGAGCTGTGAGTTGTCTTCGATAAACAAACATAAGTTGGGTTGCTGATGTTATAAAACAAGCTACGCTGGGAAGCCCAGAGGTCGATTGATACCTGCTGGACCTCAAACAAAAAAGTTGAAACCTGCTGGATCAACTGTGTCAGCATGTCGTGGGCTGCGCATGTTAAACAACAAAACCTAGGCTAGGCAGGCCACAGCCCAGTTGTTACTTGTTCGACCTCTGAAAAAAATGATTACTTGCTAGGTCTCGGATGACAGCCACCTTGACTACGTCGACAATCTCATGGGCCCCATACGTCAACATACCATAAGGAGGAAGCATTTTTGCAATATATAAGGAGGCACTTGTTTGCGTACGGCCATGGAACTGGTGGGCCCAGACTGTGAGCCTCTCCACGTATAGTCATCTCCCGATTCCTCTCGTTTGTTGACCATGTTGAGAACGATAGACGGTGGCGCCGCGGCGAGAGCATGAAGGCGGAGGACGACGTCGAGACCTCGGACCGGAACGAACCAGAGCCGGGGAAGACGCAGGCGGAGGGGGGTACGAGGGTTGACTAGTTCGGGTGCAGGGTAGGCCGATGGAGCTGCCACCGCCGGAGAATAAAAGGAGATGTGGGGGAGTAGAGGGATGGCCTGGCCAGTGCCATGCATAGGCTAGGATGGGTCGTCAAGGCGTGCGCGGCAGCGCCGCCAGCCGCTGTAGGGAGAGGACAAAAGATTGTACAAAATAAAGAAATACAAATGGATAGGTGGTTGGTCCTAGATGTCTGTGTACGAGACCTGCTGGGTCCACCTGAGAAGGGGAAATGTTGGGAGGAAGGAGATTCAAAGCACGCCAGCCGTTGGATTTCAATCTAATGGCTGCCAGAAGGACTGACGGAAGAGGTATCAAACTTAACTTGTTCTCATCGTTCGTGATCAAAGATGACCACCCTGAGTGAAGTTATCTGATAATCTAGGCAAAACGAACGACTATGCAACCTACTGAAAAACCGCACTCAGACTTCAAAAAAACACACACACAAAATGATACAACTGCTGGATCCCCATAAGCATGTCGTGGGCCACGAATGTCCTAAGAAAAGAAACCTGGGCTGGGCAGCACAGCCCAGTTGATACCTACTCGACCTCAAAAAAAAGGAAACACGACACCCCTGTGAACTAGTACTCTTATTACATACATAAGCAAACAGATTCATAGCCACTCGGGAAAAAAAAGCAAACAGGTTCATGGGTTCTTAGACGAAATATTACGGATAAAACAGATAATTACGACACATAGGCTAATGCATGAAACACTCAGATGATAAAGGTGCTTAAACAGACAAACTACACCATCTAGATTTTCCTGGCACGCTTGATCATGATGCTGCGGCTGTCCGTGTACTCCTCAGTCACGGGAAGCAGACACGCCCTCATGTCCATGATAAGCCTGTACATGTCGTAGCATGCGTATGCGTCCTTGGCCGCGTAGGTGATGTAGGCTAGATTCAGAGGTACCTCCCACGTGTTCAGGTCCTTCGTATCCATGTCTTCTTTCATGTTGGCGTAGCAGGGGTCGATGATGGCCGCGGCGAGGTCAACCACGGAGTCCTCCTCTTGCCCGTTGCCGATGATCTTGTATTGCTTCTGGATGTTGATACGTCTCCAACGTATCTATAATTTTTGATTGTTCTATGCTATTATCAATGTTGAGGATATCGCTTATCGTTAGCGTCTCGGTCAGCCCAGGATTAGAGATTAATCGGAAATCGGCCGATTAATCGATTTTATCGGTCGACTATTAATCGGCCATTTTTTGCAAATCCCAAGTTCCCAACACTAAAATATGCTATATTCGACACCAACAAAATATTGGACAGAAGTGTTACCTTGATTCCTAGCCTCTGAATCCTCATATAATGACAAACAAAATAGGACAATAGTACATATTGCTTAACAAGGCCCACAAAACACAAATAAACATAGTTTTTGCAAAAATAGTGCTAGGAATAGGCTCGAATTATCAGTAGATTCTCGATAAATCGCTTGTCAGAGCGATAAATCGGCTCTAACGATAAACGGTGAAGATAAGGCATAATCTTATCGGTCACCCCAGGAGTAGCGATAAATCGGACGATAAATCGCTGAATCGGAAGATTTTTTGAATAGTGGCTATTATAGTATTAATCTTGGATGTTTTATATGCAATTATATGCCATTATATATCATTTTTTGGGACTAACCTATTAACTCAGTGCCCAGTGCCAGTTACTGTTTTTTGCTTGTTTTTGCCTTTTCAGAAAATCATTATCAAAAAGTGTCCAAACGAGAAGAAAAACTTTGGATTAATTTTTTCTGGACCAAAAGAGACCCAGGAAGCTTCAGGAGAAGACCAGAAGAGCCACGAGGAGGCGGCAAGCCTGGAGGGCACGCCCTTAGGGGTGGCCGCGCCCCCCAGGCTTGTGGGCACCTCATGGCACCTCTTGACCTAATTCCTTTGCTATAAATTCACCAATATTCCCAAACCAACAGAGAGCCAGAAGAAAAAACCTTTCCACCGCCGCAAGCCTCTGTTCTTCCGCGATCCCATCTGGAGGCCTTTTCCGGTACTCTGCCGGAGGGGGAATCTATCACGGAGGGCTTCTACATCAACCTTGCTGCCCTTTCGATGATGCGTGAGTAGTTTACCACGGACCTACGGGTCCATAGCTAGTAGCTAGATGGCTTCTTCTCTCTCTTTGATCTTCAATACCATGTTCTCCTCGATGTTCTTGGAGTTCTATCCGATGTAATCTTCTTTTGTGGTGTGTTTGTTGGGATCCGATGAATTGTGAGTTTATGATCAGATTATTCATGAGAAATATTTGAGTCTTCTCTGAACTCTTTTATGCATGATTATTATAGCTTTGTATTTCTCTCCGATCTATCGATTTGGTTTGGCCTACTAGATTGATTTGTCTTGCAATGGGAGAGGTGCTTTGTGATGGGTTCAATCTTGCGGTGCTCAATACCAGTGACAGAAGGGGACATGACACGTATTTTTATTATTTCCATTAAGGATAAAAAGATGGGGTTTAATCATATTGCTTGAGTTTACTTTGTCTACATCATGTCATCTTACTTAAGGCATTACTCTGTTTCATACTTAATACCCTAGATGCATGCTGGATAGCGGTCGATGGGTGGAGTAATAGTAGTAGATGCAGGCAGGAGTCGGTCTACTTGTATCGGACGTGATGCCTATATACATGATCATTGCCATGAATCCATCATAATTATTTGCTTTTCTATCAATTGCCCAACACTAATTTGTTTACCCATCGTATGCTATGTGTTCGAGAGAGAAGCCTCTAGTGAAAACTATGGCCCCCGGTCTACTTTATCATATATTAAAAACCTAAAAATACTTTGCTGCAATTTATTTTATTTTATTTTTATTAGTATTTTAGTTTATCTATTTACCTTGATAAGATTTAATCCTTGCAAATAACCGCTAAGAGGATTGACAACCCTCTTATTTGCGTTGGGTGCAAGTGTTTGCTCTTGTGTCTGCAGGTGCGCTTAACGGAATTTTGCTTGGTTCTCCTACTGGATTGATAACCTTGGTTATTAACTGAGGGAAATACTTATCTCTACTGTACTGCATCATCCTCTCCTCTTCGGGGAAATACCAACGCAGACTACAAGTAGCAGAATTTCTGGCGCCGTAGCCGGGGAGACATCATCAAAATTACCAAGTACCTTCGCACAAACTATCATTCACTTGCATTTATTTTATTTGCCGTTTATTTGCATTTGCCTCTCGTTTTATTCTCCCCCACTTCTAATTTTTTTTTACAAAAAAACACAAAAATGTTTTATTTTCTTGCTTGCTTTTATTGCCATGTCAACACACAAGAACAGAAAGTAAAACAGAAATTTAAGATCACTATGGATCCTCATCCACTTGCTAATCTTTTCAAAAGATCCAATTATAATGAACCAATTGCTAGTGATTTGAGTTCTCTTCATTTTCTCTATGAAGTTTTGCTTGAAAATCATGAATCTGAAAATTGTGATGAAGTGTTAGAAGAAGAAAATTATAAAGTGATTCATGATAGCTCCTTGATTAAACAGCATGATTGCAATGATGTTACTATAACTTCTATTAATGTGAATTGTGCTAATAATATGCAAAACTACAAGCTTGGGGATGATAATTTTATTATGTCCACTACTTATTACAATGATCATGATTGGGGTGATAATGCTTTTTATGATCTTGAAAATTTATTTAAGCCTCATGATGAATATGTTATTGATAATAATGTTAGCAATACTATTAAAAGTGGGTTTGGAAGAGCATAAACTTTAAGTAATAATGATCCCACTACTTTGGAGAATTATCAATCTTATGAAATTTTTGATAAAAGTGGGTTTGGAGAGGTCGTGACTTTAGTTGATGTTAATCCCACTATCTTGGAAGATTATAAAACTTTTATGCATGTGGATCATGAAGATGAAATTGTATATGATAGGTATATTTTTGAATTTGAATATGATCCTACATGTAATTATTATGAGAGAGGAAAATATGGTTGTAGAAATTTTCATGTTACTCAATTACCTCTCTTGAAGTTCAAATTGTTAATGCTTCGTTCTTCTTCCTTGCATATGCTAGATACTTTTTGTCTTGATAATTTGTTTGCCTATAAAATGCCTATGCATAGGAAGTATGTTAGACTTAAATATGTTTCTTACATGTGTGGGATTGAGTAGATAGGTCTAGAGGGGGGGGGGTGAATAGACACTTAACTAACCAAAGGTGCAGTTTTTAGTTTCTCTTGGAACTTAGGCAGCTTTTGGCACAAGTTAAAACAACTCCAATACTTTCTATACATGCATATCTAGAGATTGAGCAACGGAAATAGTAAAGCATGCAAGTATACGGAAAGTAAAGGGGTAGAGTATGAAAGATCAAACGCAATGAAGACACGGTGGTTTTTGGCGTGGTTCCAATAGGTGGTGCTATCGTACGTCCACGTTGATGGAGGCTTCAACCCACGAAGGGTAACGGCTGCGCAAGTCCACGGAGGGCTCCACCCACGAAGGGTCCACGAAGAAGCAACCTTGCCTATTCCACCATGGCTTACGTCCACAAAGGACTAGCCTCACTCGGGTAGATCTTCACGAAGTAAGCGATCTCCTTGCCCTTACAAACTCCTTGGTTCAACTCCACGTCATGTCGGAGGCTCCCAAGTGACACCAAACCAATCTAGGAGACACCACTCTCCAAAAGGTAATAGACAGTGTGTTGTTGATGAACTCCTTGCTCTTGTGCTTCAAATGATAGTCTCCCCAACACTCAACTCTCTCTCTCACAGATTTGGCTATGGTGGAAGAAGGATTTGAGTGGAAAGCAACTTGGGAAGGCTAGAAATCAAGGTTCAAATGGTAGGAATGGAATCTCTTGATCTCAACACATGAGTAGGTGGTTCTCTCTCAGAAAACGTATGGTGGAAGTGTAGGCACGTTCTGATGGCTCTCCTTACTTAGGAAGAGGAGTGGAGGGGTATATATAGCCTCCACACAAAATCCAACCGTTACACACTTTTGACCCAACTCGGTGGCACCGATCAGAAATCTCGGTAGCACCGAATTGTGTAAAAGATATGAACGTTAGGAATCTCGGTGGGACCGACTGGAACAACTCGGATGGACCGATGTGCAATGGTTAGGGCAAACCTCGTCTCGGTGGCACCGATTGCATCAACTCGGTGGGACCGAAGTGAAGCAATAAGGCAACAGAGAGTTGGCAAGCCATCTCGGTGGTACCGATTGCAAATCTTCGTGGGACCAAAATAATTGCAACGAGTAACAGAGAGTTGGCAAGGCCATCTCGGTGGGACCGAGATCCATATCGGTGGATCCAATTTGTTAGGGTTTTGACAGTGGCTAAGTCCGAATGAACTCGGTGGCTCCGGATAGGAAATATCAGTGGGGCCGAGTTGGAATGTAGGTTTTGGACATATTTGGATGGAGAAAGTGGTTGAGGGTTTTTGGAGCAATGTCACTAAGCACTTGAGCAAAAAGACCATTAAGCAACACCTCATCCCCTTTTAATAGTATTGGCTTTCCTATAAACTCAATGTGATCTTGGATCACTTAACAAAAATGTAGAGTCTTGAGCTTTTGCCAATCCATGTCCTTAGCATTTTGAAGGATTCCACATCCTCTTGTCCTTGCCACGCCATTGTTGAACTTATCTAAAATTCACTAGATAGAGGCATTAGTCCAACAACATGTATGTTGGCATAAATTACCAAAACCACCAAGGGAGCAAATGTGCTTTCAATCCCCCCCCCTTTTTGGTAATTGATGACAACATACATCAAAGCTTCAAATAAGAATGTAAACGAGAAAGTATTAAAGCTTTGAAGAAAAACATGTAGCATGTATGAGCTCCCCCTGAACTCCCCCTGAAGATGTGCATACAAAATGATGGTATTACATGGGAAATATTCATGCAACATGTATCTTGGCTATATGCATTAGAGCAATATATATATATGACATTTAGGTTTCCACATGTTCATGATTATCTTCTTGCAAACAATTGCAAAACAAGAAGTCATCATGGTCATGAGTGTGATGCATATACTTACCTTGAAATTCTTGATCAAGTACCTGAAGAAATACACTTGAGAAAACAAGGTTAGATAACACAAGATAACTTCTTCAAGAAAAGAAACCAAGATTGGGATGACATGTAGAATAGAGTATCACTAGGTGAATACTTCTTTGAAGCAGACATGTCCCCAAAAGGAATAGCTGTCTCCCCTTAAAGAACTTCCTCTCCCCCTGAATCTGACATATGGTATTGGGAGCAGGTAGGGTGAGAAAACTAAAACAACAAACAAAAGAAACTGAACATGTTTCTCCCCTCTTAGAAACATGTAACATTCTCTCCTCTTGTAAGGTGCATCTCTCTCTCTTCCCTTTTTACAAAGAAGAGCTTGTAATGATGAGCTTTGATGTATTCCTCTCTCCCCCTTTGACATCAATTTCCAAGAAGGGACTTCAAGGTTATTGGTCAAGTGGGTTTGATCCTTGAGAAACACATCTAGCCATTGTGTGTCTCTAGATGCAAGTAGAGGATAAGAATCATTGAGTGGAGCTGGACTAGAAATTCTCAGAAAATATTTGACAGAAAACTCCTTAGAGCAGCAAAGTCGGTGACTCCGAGTTGATCACTTCGGTGGAACCGAGTTTGGTGCAAAGGAACATTTTGTCAACTCAGCTCACTAGGCAAAAGAATTCTCACAAAGATTTGCAATGAATTTTGCTGTGAAACTGGCAAAAAGAAAAGAAACACAGAAAAGAAGCAAAGAAACGTCTAGATGAAGTTTTTTTAAGAACTTCATCTAGAGGGTCGGCGACTAGGTCACCTATGTTAGAGTATATTGACTTAGGAGTCAAGTGAGAACACTTGATCATAGGTCATACTCATCGTTTAAGCTCAAAATGGGGTTGCCATTTTTCCTTTAAGCATTTCAATGTATTCACATCTTGTTGAGTTGCTTTAGCTCATGTGTTTGAGTAAAGCTTCTCTAAGGTGTGAGAATTTACATTGGGATTTGGTGGTGATGTCCATCATGTAGTTGAACTTGAAGTGGATCCTCATGAGTTGAAGTTGGGAGCGATCCTATCATTTGTAGTTCATCTTCCTACATGGGTTAGATTTGCAAGGAACAACATGTATATCCAAAATGACAAGAATGAAGCATAACTCAAAAGTTGTCAAAGGATATGTTTAGGTTGTCTTGTTCCTTGTCCCACCAACAATTGTTGATACTTGGGTTATACAAGATTGCTCAAGGTAAGAGTGAGATGCAATCTTGTGACATGAAGCTTGTCCAAGTACCTACAAAAGGTTAGATACAATACAAGGGAGCAAAATGTCCAAGATACAAAATGATCATGGAAGTATCATGGATTAGTCAAGAATGCTCATGCCCTTGTATGCATCCACATGAACCTCTAGTTCACGTTTGAAGCATCAATGATGTTCAACTCACTCCTCAAGTGACAAAACACTTTCTCATCGAGGGGTTTGGTAAAGATGTCCGCTAATTGCTTGTCGGTACGAACATGTTTAAGGTCAATGTCACCTTTCTCAACATGATCTCAAATGAAATAGTGACGAATCTCAATATGCTTAGTTCGAGAATGTTGCACGGGATTGTGTGCAATCTTAATAGCACCCTCATTGTCACATAGTAATGGTACATGTCTCACATGCACACCATAATCTTTAAGAGTTTGTGTTATCCATAGTAATTGAGCACAACATGATCCCGCGGCAATGTATTCCGCTTCGGCGGTAGATAGAGATACCGAGTTTTGTTTCTTGGAGGACCAAGACACAAGAGATCTACCAAGAAATTGGCATGTACCCGAAGTGGATTTCCAATAAACCTTGTCTCCAGCATAATCCGAATCGGAATAGCCAACAAGATTAAAAGAAGATCATTTGGGATACCATATGCCAAAGTTTGGTGTATGTAACAAGTATCTCACAATTCTTTTCACCGCCTTAAGGTGACACTCTTTTGGTGCTGCTTGGTATCGTGCACACATGCACACACTTAGCATAATGTCGGGACGGGAGGCACATAGATATAGCAATGAACCAATAATAGATCGATAAACCTTTTGATCAACCGGTTTGCCATCCTTGGTCAAGTCAAGATGTCCACTCGTGGGCATGGGGGTTTTCATACCTTTACTTTCTTGCATGTTGAACTTCTTGAATAAGTCCTTGGTATACTTTGTTTGAGAAACAAAGGTACCCTCCTTAGTTTACTTGATTTGCAAACCAAGAAAGAATTTGAGTTCACACATCATGGACATCTCATACTTTTCCGACATCAACCTTCCAAACTTTTCACTAAAAGAGGGGTTAGTAGATCCAAAGATAATACCATCAACATAAATTTGGCATACAAATAATTCTCCATTAACCCTCTTAGTGAACAAAGTTGAATCAATTTTCCCAATTTCAAAACCTTTTTCAAGAAGAAACTTTGTCAAGCATTTGTACCAAGCTCTAGGGGCTTGTTTAAGACGATAAAGAGCTTTACGAAGTTTGTAGACATGATTAGGTTTCCTGGGATTAACAAAGCCGGGAGGTTGTTTAACATACACTTCCTCCTCAATTTCACCATTTAGGAAAACACTTTTAATATCCATTTGGTAAAGAGTGATATCATGGTGATTGGCATAAGCAAGTAAAATGCGAATGGACTCAAGTCTTGCAACGGGGGCATAAGTCTCACCATAGTCCATACCTTCGAATTGTGTGTAACCTTGTGCTACGAGATGAGACTTGTTGCGTACAACTTGTCCATCTTCATCTTGCTTATTCCGAAACACCCATTTGGTTCCAATGATGTTTTGATCATCTTTAGGCTTCTCAACCAATGTCCAAACATGGTTCCTCTCAAAGTTGTGTAGCTCCTCATGCATTGCATTCACCCAATCGGGGTCCTTGAGAGCTTCTTCCACCTTCAAAGGTTCAACACTAGAGATGAATGAGTAATTCTCACAAAAGTTAGCTAAACGAGATTTAGAGCGACTGATTCTCCCGGATTGGACATCTCCAAGTATTTGTTCGACAGTATGATTCTTGTCGATTCTTGCTCTAACTCAAGGTAGCTTTTGCTTGGGTTGTAGTGAGGCTTCCTCATCATCATCTTCTTCTTCTTCGTTGGTGTTGTCGTTGTTCGCTTGTGGAGGTGGAGAAGGAGGTTGAGGTGGATCATCTTGTTGCACTTCCTCATTCCCATCGTCTTGACGTGTTCCACTTGTGGATGCCTCCATCTCAACTTGTTGTTCACCTTGACGTGAAGTTGGGGCTTCCACTTGAATAGACGAGGTACTCTCCTTTACTTCCATGGGGTGAATCTTGCCAATGGACAAGTCTTGGATTGTTTCCGATGGTTGTTAATCTCCTACATCAATTGGCAATTGCTCGACTTGCTAGCCGTTAGTCTCGTCCAACTTCACATCTACCGTCTCTTCAACTTTTCGAGTGAAGTTGTTGTAGACATGGTAAGTGTGAGAGTTCGATCCATAACCAAGTAGAAAACCTTCATGAGATTTAGGAGCAAATTTTGAACGACGATGCTTACCAAGAATGTAACATTTTGAACCAAATACTCGAAAGTATCCAACTTGTGGTTTGTTATCGGTGAGCAGTTCATACGCTGTTTTACCAAGAAGCTTGTGAAGGTAGAGTCAATTTGTTGCATGACAAGCTGTTTCAACCGCTTCCCCCCAAAAGTGTTTTGGCGTCTTGTATTCATCAAGCATTGTTCTTGCCATCTCAATAAGAGTCCGGTTCTTCCTCTCAACAACTCCATTTTTTTGAGGTGTGTACGTAGCCGAGAACTCATGTGAAATACCCTCCTCATCAAGGAAGGTGTCCACATTGGCGTTCTTGAACTCCATTTCGTTGTCACTCCGAACCTTCTTGATCTTCACTTCAAATTGATTTTGGGATTTTCTTGCGAAGTTCTTGAAGATCTTTTGTACCTGCGATTTGTCATCAAGAAAGAACACCCACGTAAATCTGGAAAAATCATCAACAATGACCAAACCGAAAGAGTTACCACCAAGACTCTTATAGGAGTTGGGACCAAAAAGATCCATATGAAGTAGCTCGAGTGGTCTCCTCGTGGTCATAATGTTCTTCACGGGATGACTTCCTCCAACTTGTTTTCCTGCTTGACAAGCACTACAAAGTCGGTCCTTGTCAAATATAACATCTTTCACATCAAGAATGTGATCTCCTTTAACAAGTTAACAAGGTTACGCATGCCAACATGTCCAAGTCTCCTATGCCATAACCAACCTTTAGAAGATTTAGCAATTAAACATGTACGAGGTTGGGCTCTCTTAGTGAAATCAACAATGTATAGATCACCTCTACGAATGCCGGTAAACACCATATTATGATTATCTCGACGAAACACTTGGCAATCTACTTCGGTAAATAGAACATTGAAACCAAAATCGGCTAGTCTAGATACGGAAAGAAGATTGTAACCAAGAGATTCAACAAGCATAACATTTTGTATGGAGTTATCATTGGATATGGCCACCTTACCAAGGCCAAGTACCTTACCCTTGGAGTTGTCTCCAAAAGTCACATACTTGCATCAACCATCATTTTTAGCAAGCTCACAAAACATGTCTCTATCTCCGATCATGTGATCGGTACATCCACTATCAAGAATCCACTCTTTTCCTCCGGTCATGTAATCTCGAAGATTTGCCATAAGACTAAGATTCCTCATGGTCTTCTCAAATTCAATATCAAATTCTTCGTCCTCATCATAATAGCCATGCTCTACATCATCATCATCAACATGTATATGATCATCACCTAGGGCAATGAATTCATTAGTTTCATGATCATGACAATGTTCAAGTTTATGAATTCTAATGGCTTCCATGATAATGTTACTAATAGTTCCAACATCTCCTTTAGCACGCATAAGATCACGAAGCTCAAACAAGCAATCATCAAAGTTAGGATCATTAGGATTCATCTTGTGAAAAGCAATAGTCTTATGAAGAATCTCATCAAGATTCTTTAAAGAGTAATCGGGATATTGCTTTTCCAAGTCATGCCATAGAGTATAAGCACATCCAAAGTTTTGCATACAACGAAGCACAACTTTAGGTAATCCTCTAATGATAAGATTGACGGTTCTAAGATTACGAAGCATGTCAATTTCCTCTTCATGAGTGGGATGCAAGGGATCAATAGGGGGCACATAAGGATTATGAATATACTTGCTCAAGTTAAATTCATCAAAGATATCAAGCATCCCATGTTTCCAAGCATTGTCATACTCCCCATTGAGAATAGGCAATCTACATCTACGACTCCCCAAAGTAGACACATCCATCTCCCTCCAAAGGTGATTAAACCAAAGCAATGGAGACCAATGCTCTGATACCAATTGTGGGATCGAGGAGATAGGTCTAGAGGGGGGGTGAATAGACACTTAACTAACCAAAGGTGCAGTTTTTAGTTTCTCTTGGAACTTAGGCAGCTTTTGGCACAAGTTAAGACAACTCCAATACTTTCTACACATGCATATCTAGAGATTGAGCAGCGGAAATAGTAAAGCATGCAAGTATACGGAAAGTAAAAGGGTAGAGTATGGAAGATCAAACGCAATGAAGACACAGTGGTTTTTGGAGTGGTTCCGATAGGTGGTGCTATCGTACGTCCATGTTGATGGAGGCTTCAACCCACGAAGGGTAACGGCTGCGTGAGTCCATGGAGGGCTCCACCCACGAAGGGTCCACGAAGAAGCAACCTTGCCTATTCCACCATGGCTTACGTCCACGAAGGACTAGCCTCACTCGGGTAGATCTTCACGAAGTAAGCGATCTCCTTGCCCTTACAAACTCCTTGGTTCAACTCCACGTCATGTCGGAGGCTCCCAAGTGACACCAAACCAATCTAGGAGACACCACTCTCCAAAAGGTAATAGACAGTGTGTTGTTGATGAACTCCTTGCTCTTGTGCTTCAAATGATAGTCTCCCCAACACTCAACTCTCTCTCTCACAGATTTGGCTATGGTGGAAGAAGGATTTGAGTGGAAAGCAACTTGGGAAGGCTAGAAATCAAGGTTCAAATGGTAGGAATGGAATCTCTTGATCTCAACACATGAGTAGGTGGTTCTCTCTCAGAAAATGTATGGTGGAAGTGTAGGCATGTTCTGATGGCTCTCCTTACTTAGGAAGAGGGGGTGGAGGGGTATATATAGCCTCCACACAAAATCCAACCATTACACACTGTTGACCCAACTCGGTGGCACCGATCAGAAATCTCGGTAGGACCGAATTGTGTAAAAGATATGAACGTTAGGAATCTCAGTGGGACCGACTGGAACAACTCGGATGGACCGATGTGCAATGGTTAGGGCAAACCTCGTCTCGGTGGCGCCGATTGCATCAACTCGGTGGGACCGAAGTGAAGCAATAAGGCAACAGAGAGTTGGCAAGCCATCTCGGTGGTACCGATTGCAAATCTCGGTGGGACCAAAATAATTGCAACAAGTAACAGAGAGTTGGCAAGGCCATCTCGGTGGGATCGAGATCCATATCAGTGGATCTGATTTGTTAGGGTTTTGACAGTGGCTAAGTCCAAATGAACTCGGTGGCTCCAGATAGGAAATATCGGTGGGGCTGAGTTGGAATGTAGGTTTTGGACATATTTGGATGGAGAAAGTGGTTGAGGGTTTTTGGAGCAATGTCACTAAGTTTTTGAGCAAAAAGACCATTAAGCAACACCTCATCCCCTTTTAATAGTATTGGCTTTCCTATAAACTCAATGTGATCTTGGATCACTTAACAAAAATGTAGAGTCTTGAGCTTTTGCCAATCCATGTCCTTAGCATTTTGAAGGATTCCACATCCTCTTGTCCTTGCCACGCCATTGTTGAACTTATCTGAAATTCACTAGATAGAGGCATTAGTCCAACAACATGTATGTTGGCATAAATTACCAAAACCACCAAGGGAGCAAATGTGCTTTCAACATGCTATATGATGCTTTCTTTGTGCTTCAATTCTTATCTTTTATGTGAGCATCATTAAAATCTCAAAGCCTATATTAATGGCTATAAAGAAAGAGCTTGTTAGGAGACAACCCAATACTTTCTGTTTTTTTAGTGTTTTCACAATTATAGCTTTTGTTATGATTGTATTTTTATGTTTTAATTAGTGTTTGTGCCAAGTAATGCCTTTGGGATGATTTGGAAGATAGTATGATAGATGCTGTTTGAAAACAGAAACTTTTGCGTCCAGTGCTGGATTTTTTTTTCCGCTGGAGCGTCAGAACCTTCTGAATTTTTTACACAGTATTTATATATGAATTTCCCATGTTTTCCTAATTTTTCAGAATTTTTGGATTAGAGAAGTAAGACGATAATTCGGATCTTTACAGACTGTTCTGTTTTAGAAAGATTATGTTTTTGTTGCATAGTTCGCTTATTTTGATGAATCTATGGATCGTATCGGGGGGTATGAGTCATGGAGAACATGCAGTGCAGTAGCATTATGCCAATATTAAATATGAATCAATTTACAACAGTACCTAAAGTTTAAGATTTGTTTGTTATACTAACGGATCTCACGAAGTTTCTGTTGAGTTTTGTGTGCTGAAGTTTTCAAGTTTTGGGTGAGACTACGATGGACAAAGGAATAAGGAGCGGCAAGAGCCTAAGCTTGGGGATGCCCAAGGCACCCCAAGGTAATATTCAAGGAAGACTCAAGCGTCTAAGCTTGGGGGTGCCCCGGAAGGCACCCCCTCTTTCGTCTACAATCTATCGGTAACTCACTTGGAGCTATATTTTTATTCATCACATGATATGTGTTTTACTTGGAGCGTCATGTGATATAGTTTGTTTGCTTTTTTTCTGTTTAGTTTGTCACAATCATCTTTGCTGAACACACCTTTTTGAGAGGGACACACATTATTCGTGATTTGTTAGAATACTCTATGTGCTTCACTTATATCTTTTGAGCTAGGTAGTTGCTCTAGTACTTCACTTATATCTTTTAGAGCACGGCAGTGGTTATATTTTAAAGAAATAGTTGCACTCTCATGCTTCACTTATATCCTTTTTGAGAGTCTAATGAATAGCAATGGTAATGTGCACGGGTTATGAATTTGGTCCTGATATGATAGGTATTCAAGAGGGATATAATAAAAACTTTCATGTAGATCACTGAATATGATAAGTTTGATTCCTTGCAATAGTTTTGCGATATTAAGATGGTAATATGTGGGAGGTATTAGTAGATAATTGTGGTTTAGTAAGAATATTGGTGTTAAGGTTTGTGATTCCCGAAGCATGCACGTATGATCTGTCGTTATGCTAAGAAGATGGAGCATGATTTATTGTTGATTGTCTACCTTATGAGTGGCGGTCGGGGACGAGCGATGGACCTTGTCCTACCAATCTATCCCTCTAGGGGTGCATAGTAGTACTTTGCTTCGAGGGCTAATAAAATTTCAAAATAAGTATGTGAGTTCTTTATGACTAATGTGAGTCCATGGATTATACGCACTCTCACCCTTCCGCAATTTGCTAGCCTCTTCGGTACTGTGCATTGCCCTTTCTCACATCGAGAGTTGGTGCAAACTTCGCTGGTGCATCCAAACCCCGTGATATGATACGGACGGCGGGCTCTCCCTCTGTGCTCCTCGTGGATGGTTCCTTCCACTCGGGGGGAGAATGGGCTGGGAGGTCGTGCAATATATGGATGCCATACCGCCAGAAATGGGAATGATGAGAGACCTATTACGGCTTCCATTTGCAGGTAAAATGTTAACCATTAATCAATTTAGGATTATTTGGGGGTATTCCATGAGATTTTTGGTTAAAGTCTCCACACACGATCCATATAGGACTTCGACGGCTCAATGTTGTCGTAATTTGGTGTGTGCCGCCGGGTCATTGACGTCAAGGTTCCATCTCTGTCACTCTTAAAGTCGCTGGCGTCCAAATCCTAGATATATTGCCATGCAACTTCCACCGTTCCGTTTTTATGACACACATCATCATTGTCATATTGCTTTGCATGATCATATAGCTGACATAGTATTTGTGGCTCAGCCACCGTTCATCATTTTTTATACATGTTACGCTAGCATCATTGCACATCCTGGTACACTGCCAGAGGCATTCATATAGTCATATTTTTGTTCTAGTATCGAGTTGTAATGTTGAGTTGTAAGTAAATAGAAGTGTGATGATCATCATTATTAGAGCATTGTCCCAGTGAGGAGAGAATGATGGAGACCATGATTCCCCCACAAGTCGGGATGAGACTCCGGATGAAAAAAAGAGAGGCAAAAAAGAGCCATGAAAATAAAATGAATGACAGAAAAGAGAGAAGGGGCAATGTTACTATCCTTTTTCCACACTTGTGCTTCAGAAGAGCACCATGTTTTTCATATAGAGAGTCTCCTATTTTGTCACTTTCATATACTAGTGGGAATTTTTCATTATAAAACTTGGCTTGTATATTCTGATGATGAGCTTCCTCAAATGCCCGAGGTCATCATGAGCAAGCAAGTTGGATGCACACACACTTAGTTTTCATGTTGAGCTTTCATACACTTATAGCTCTTAGTGCATCTGTTGCATGGCAATCCCTACTCCTCGCATTGACATCAATTGATGGGCATCTCCATAGCCCGTTGATTGGCAATCCCTACTCCTCGCATTCCACATCAAAAATTCTGTTTTTATCATTTACCTACTCGAGGACGAGCAGGAATCAAGCTTCGGGATGCTTGATACGTCTCCAACGTATCTATAATTTTTTATTGTTCCATGCTATTATAGTATCAATCTTGGATGTTTTATATGCAATTATATGCCATTATATATCATTTTTTGGGACTAACCTATTAACTCAGTGCCCAGTGCGAGTTGCTATTTTTTGCTTGTTTTTGCCTTTTCAGAAAATCATTATCAAAAAGTGTCCAAACGAGAACAAAACTTTGGATTAATTTTTTCTGGACCAGAAGAGACCGAGGAAGCTTCGGGAGAAGACCAGAAGAGCCACGGGGAGGCGGCAAGCCTAGAGGGCGCGCCCCAGGGGGGTGGCCGTGCCCCCAGGCTTGTGAGGCCCTCGTGGCACCTCTTGACCTAATTCCTTCGCTATAAATTCACAAATATTCACAAACCAACAGAGAGCCAGAAGAAAAAACCTTTCCACCGCCGCAAGCCTCTATTCTTCCATGATCCCATCTGGAGGCCTTTTCCGGTACTCTGCCAGAGGGGGAATCGATCACGGAGGGCTTCTACATCAACCTTGCTGCCCTTCTGATGATGTGTGAGTAGTTTACCACAGACCTACGGGTCCATAGCTAGTAGCTAGATGGCTTCTTCTCTCTCTTTGATTTTCAATACCATGTTCTCCTCGATGTTCTTGGAGTTCTATCCGATGTAATCTTCTTTTGCGGTGTGTTTGTTGGGATTCGATGAATTGTGAGTTTATGATCAGATTATTCATGAGAAATATTTGAGTCTTCTTTGAACTCTTTTATGCATGGTTATTATAGCTTTGTATTTCTCTCCGATCTATCGATTTGGTTTGGCCTACTAGATTGATTTGTCTTCCAATGGGAGAGGTGCTTTGTGATGGGTTCAATCTTGCGGTGCTCAATCCCAGTGACAGAAGGGGACATGACACGTATTTTTATTGTTGCCATTAAGGATAAAAAGATGGGGTTTAATCATATTGCTTGAGTTTACTTTGTCTACATCATGTCATCTTGCTTAAGGCGTTACTCTGTTTCATACTTAATACCCTAGATGCATGCTGGATAGCGGTCGATGGGTGGAGTAATAGTAGTAGATGCAGGCAGGAGTCGATCTACTTGTCTCGGACGTGATGCCTATATACATGATCATTGCCATGAATCCGTCATAATTATTTGCTTTTCTATCAATTGCCCAACAGTAATTTGTTTACCCACCGTATGCTATGTATTCGAGAGAGAAGCCTCTAGTGAAAACTATAGCCCTCGGTCTACTTTATCATATATTAAAAACCTAAGAATACTTTGCTGCAATTTATTTACTTTTATTTTTATTAGTATTTTAGTTTATCTATTTACCTCGATAATATTTAATCCTTGAAAATAACCGCTAAGAGGATTGACAACCCTCTTATTTGCGTTGGGTGCAAGTGTTTGCTCTTGTGTGTGCGGGTGCGCTTAACGGAATTTTGCTTGGTTCTCCTACTGGATTGATAACCTTGGTTCTTAACTGAGGGAAATACTTATCTCTACTGTACTGCATCATCCTCTCCTCTTGGGGAAATACCAACGCAGACTACAAGTAGCAGATGTCGATGAGCTTCTTGCACCAGATGGCCGAATCATAAAGCACAGTGGCGTTCTTCCTGCTCTCCACCGTATCGAAGGTGCAGTCGGCGGTGCCGATGAAATGGGCGAATGCTCCAGAACCCCTGATGGCCCTACAGTAGTGGTAGACTAGAACCTCGTCCCGCACTCATACCTGGGCGACGGCGATCCGCTGGTCCCTGTCAGGAGACGGATGGATGGGTACAAGGTCTAGTTCCGCGACCTTGTGCTTCTCGTCCTGTAGGTACTGCTTGAACTTGGCGACGCAGAGCTTCACCGAGTCCGGATCGTGGGTGTACATCACATTCAACTTGGTGCTGCCATGGGTCTGAATGGCGAACTCAAAGGTGAACTCCTTGTTGGAGTCCATATCCAGCAGGCTCACCCCTCGGATCACCATTGGAGTCTCTTCTCACGCGGAGTTGTTGTGGTGGTTCTCATTTTGTGGGGATTGGGGGCAGGTGGGAAGATGAAGACGATGGGGAGATATGGACAGCGGACGGATCCTTATTTACACTGGGGATCGGTGTGTAGTGGGGTACTAGGGGGGGCGGCAGCAGTTCGTTTTTCCAATCTTGGGGAACTATTGCCAGTGAACGTAGGGGGTAGACGGCGGCAGCAGTTCGTTTTTCCATTCTTGGGGAACTGCAATCGCCGGTGAACGTAATAGGTACAGGCGGCAGCAGTTACTACCCCCTCCTCCCTCGCCCGCTGCACGCCCCCTCGACCCATTCAAACGCCATTGGCTCATTCTATCAGTGCCATAAAATCAACATGCAAAACAATTAGAATTATTATTCTCAGACCGCACGCAAACAGCTTATTTGCCGCGCTTTCAGACAGACAATACTACCAAGTTTGAACAGATTGTTAGGGTTGCTGTCCTCTGCATCATCTTGTCGTGTTTCACATCTTGCAAGATTCACAACCAACTCATAAGATTCAAATAATAAGTACAACAAAGATGCCTACGCATCTCAATGATTCACAGATCAGAGCCAATAGTTACTATTTAACTAAAATGTTGTGAGAATGTTAACAAATAAATAAAATCGATCAATGCTTCATGTAAGCGATTTGATTCAAGGATTTGCTGAAACATTGAAACCAGTCCCGCTTACGGCCACGCATGTCAAACATTGGCAGATGAACATTTTCTGGATAACTGGTGGCACTAGCACTTCCAATATCTGCGTAAGTGGGTCGTCCTGTGTTGGACCAGGCTCATGAGATACATTGCATCGCTAAGGAGCTGGAGCTCCTGACGTGTGAGTTGCCGGACAAGTTTGTCGTGGGTTGCATTATTGCAAAACTCCCTCCTTCATGGAGGAACTTTGCTACTTCTCTCAAGCACTTGAGGCGTGAATTCTGTGTTGAGGATGTCATCGTCATCTAAGTGTTGAGCAGAACACGAGAGCAAAGGACTCACACACGAAAGGGGCAGAGGGTTCTTCTAGCGCCAATGTGGTGCAGAAGAATTTCCACAAGTTCAAGGGAAAAAACACTGTCCAGCACCAAGAACTTGGCGAATGCTTTGACCATCCCAACATCTGTAGCTGAGTATTCCTGTTTGCACAGATAATGAAAAAGCATGATTACTATAATAGTGGCACTAGTTGTAGCAACTTTATTTTCTTAATGGGAAAAAAATTGCGATACAATAGCTTTATATAAAAAAATACAACGCTAGCACAGTATGACAAAGCACGATCATGTGGATGAAGGACAGTACTGACCAGTGTGAGATGACTTTGTGAGATCAAGTTGTTCTTCAGGTCCCCGTATCTTGCCATGATGGCAATTCGTTGACATCTATCAACAACTTCAGTGTGGCAGTAGAAGGAGGGGCCTTGAGTCATTCAAATCTCTTTTTTTGTGCAGTTCAACTAAAATTATGGCGCTCGCCATGCTGCGAGGGAGAGACGGGGCCCGTGCCACCTCGACGGTACGCCTCATGGACTCAACTAGTTCAGTGCCCATGCTATGTGGTTGATGTAGTGCAAATGTACTCAATTCTCCCGGACACGCCTTCAGCAAGTTATCTACATTGGAAATGAGATGATAGTTAAGACAGTAGCTCTATTATAACTGTATTATTACATCATTTTATCAGTGGCACTAGCGGTGCCAAAACATTGCCTCAAATTATTAGTGGCATTACATTAAAATGCAACAACAATATCATTATTGCTTTCTCATAGCAGTGCAAAAACAGTAGCACAAGATCACTAGCTGAATGCAGAGTCAAAATCAACCAAAAAGGAACATACCCGGTCATGGGAACCATAACTGCAGTCAAGGCCATTGTAGACGGGTTGATACCAGTCCAAGCACCAGTCACCAACATGGATGATTCAATTCATGTGACCTTTTTGTGCAGTTCACCTAAAATGAAGCAATGTTTGCATCATGCAGCTAGCAAGATGTACTTGGTCCCATGAGCTGGCAGCTTCTCCTTCATTAGTTGCAAATTTGAGCAACATCAAGGTTGGCTGTCATGCTCATGGAAGGTGCAACTATAATTTGCTTATCCTTTTGTGCAGTTCCACTAAAATCAAGTGCCATTGTGGTGACGGTGATGGCTAATCTTGCGTTAATAAACTGTTGCACGAGATTACCGGCAGAGTTAGACAAAGATGTCAGGAACTCCAATCACCCTTTGTGCAGTTCCACTAAAATCGAGAAACATTGCCCATGTGACATTTTAGTAGAACTGCTCAAAACACTCTTTCAAAAAAAAGTGTTTTGTGTAGTTCACCAAAAGGTCACAATAGCAACAAGGTGAAATGGATATCCATATCTGCACAAAAAGATAGAAAGAAAACAGTTACTGGTCAATACCAAAATATGAAACATACACGAAATAAAAAGAAGCATCTATCTTCATGGAAATCATGCAAGGACAGTAGAATTTTTAAAACAGCAGCATTGCTTCATATTACTCAAAGCATTATGATCAACAATGACATCGGTCAAATATGCCATTCCATTAATGGTGGCATTGATTCGTTTTACCAGCTCCATTTGATTAACAACAGGTAAATAGTTGGTATAAGTGCATGGGACAGTGGGGACACCAGGACATTCACCAGCGTAAAGAAGCAACTTACTTATCATAAAGGGAAATCTAGCAGGAGAGTAGCATTTGTAAAACAGTTTAATTGCATCATATTACTGGAGGCATTAGATTAACAACAACATTGGTTAGACATGTCCTTGCTTTAACAGTGCGATTGCTTCATTTTACAAGCGCCATTACATTAACAACAGCAAAAAGTTGGCACAAGGGCATGCAGACAGTGGACGCATCAGCACCATGAACCTACAAGGACACATAATGTGGTGAGGCCAAGTTTGTTGCCTCGAGCAACAAACATCCAACCAAGATCTGGGATGGTCCCAAATTTAGTTCTCTTTAGGCACCTTTTACTACGTGAGGACAACAAATCTAATCCTGGACATACTCTGTTGACTTGTCCCCCAGCTGCCACTTTCTTTCCTTCCTCCACCAATAATAGATATGTTCCTTATCCAGTTTGTACTACGTTTTCCCTTTATTTCCCTTTTGAACCAAGAGACCGGTTGGCCAGTCTCTACAACTTCCCCCCCTTCTATTTCCTCTTTGAATCAAGTCCTAGATTCATGCTACACCTTTTCCCCTTTATTCCCTGTTTCAACCAAGTCCTAGATTCGACTGCATGAAGTAGCTTTACCTCTAATAATAGTAAAAATTAAGGTGGCCTTGGAACAGCCGATGGAGGTAGAAAAAGATCCACATGCAGCCACGTGGGGAGCTGGGGCAGTAGAGCAAGGCCGTTTTCGAAGGAAGCTATACCTGATGGTCGTCGGGATGTGGCTAGGAGGGCGGTGGGAGGCCGGATCTGGCCACAATACGGGATGGAGGAAGAAGGGGTCGGAGGCCCTCCCGAGCCGGCGTTGTGTCGGAGAGAATGGCACGGGCAGCCGATCGGGATGTGCCGGCAGCTGTGGGTCTCCTCCCTAGCCGCCGACGACCGCGTGAATGATGCACCTACTCCCCTACCCCGGCCGAGGAGATCCGGCCGGATCTGTGACCAGCGGTGAGCACAGAGAGTGTGTGGCCATCGCTGTCTTGTTTAGATCTGGAGAGGGTAAGAGAGTGAAGAGAGCAACCCTAGTAAAGCAAGCGCTGAGGCTCCTGCCCATATATATAGTGGAGTGATTTTATTTTTCTCTCCACAACAATCGTTTCAATTTGTGTATGTGACATTAAAGAAAAGAAACTCTCTATTTAACGTGCTACAGTGAACAAAACTCCACGGCGTCCAGGAGTACTAGTAGTATTGTTCACTTATGGACTCCGGCCTCCATTCATTGAACAACCACACGGGTGAATATATATAGAGAGAGAACAAACAAGCTGGAACTCTTGGCTTTGAGATATCGATGGTACCGTTTGCCCACACTGCATCAATGGACTCAACATAATCAAATGGGGGAATACCATACATTTTCTTTGATAACTACCCTATACGTATAAACACATGCACGGTTTACATTCCGAATCGCTAGCTAGAACTTGAACTGTATTTGTTCTCAACATAATCAAATTTTTGAATTCATGATCTTAGCATTTGCAGAGAAAATGTAAAGGGCCATCGATCTTTGTTCTGCTTTTGAACATACTACAACATATGCAACCCTTTGTGAAAATGACTAGATCTATTATAAAAAGTTCACCATGAGTACTACAAAAGCATCTCAAACGTAATAAAAATTACATCGAGATTCCGAGACCACCGAACGACCTACTACTGTCAGAAAGAGCTGCCGATGCACCACTGTTGCCGCCATCCTACCTGAGCTGGCTTGACCTCGTCGATGACAGTCGGGAAGTGTTCGTGCCCTTGCCCCTAAGGAGCTACGACCCAGAGCCATAGTAGTCATAATTGATCTGAAGCACCTAATTCATATAATGCAATATTTCGCCACATGACAAGACACCCTAGCCTCACCGCTGCTAGGAGACGACATGAATCTACGTTGGAGCTCCATCGACTATGCCCCGATGAGGATCAGAGCTCGAAAGACTAACTCATAGAAGATGTGTCGATCGATATCGCCGCTGTCCTATCGGAGTCGGCTTGACCTTTTTGACGATAAACGAGAAGTCTTCGTGCAAATGCCCATAAGGACCAGAGCCGTAGAGCCGTATTGTGTGTTTGGTTGCATTCTCATCTCAGCATAGTTGTTCCCTCTTTGTGCATGCTCATCTCAGCATCCATCTTCATGCATGCTCCTAGTGTATTTGTGTTAAGCTAGTGTGGACTCATGCACCCTTCATACACACTACCAAACACCCAAAAGTGGGTCGAGAAGGGAAATTTTGCTCTCATATGCACCCTACCAAACACCCAAAAGTGGGTCGAGAACGGAACTTTTGCTCTCATGCACCCTTCATACACCCTACCAAACACACCCTTGTCATCGTTGAACCCTTGTAATTATCCGAAGCACTTGACACCTAATCTCGCCACATGACAATACGCTCATGTTCCATCCACTATGTCTAGACGGACGAACTCGAGGAGGATCAGAGCCCGAAAGACAAACTCAAAGGAGAAGTGCCCCCCATCCGAGTGAGGGCTGCGTGTGCGTGGACAAAAAAACCCTAATGTAAACTACTAACTGGAGCGGAGGCACCGGGGTTCCCCTCCCCACCACCAATGGCCCGAGCGGCGGGAAGAGGGGAGGGGCGAATCCACGGGATCATTGGTGAAGCGTGGAGCGGGGAGGTTACCCTAGCTTCCTAGGGTGGGGGAGTAGATTTGTATTCATAGTGAAATAGATTACGATAATCATCTTCTGAGTCCGGGCTCATCTGCACCCACGCTAACGAAAAAAATCAAAACAAATACTAGATTAATTCAAATAATTCCAAATTTTTTTACATGGTAGATAATTTGATGCGTGAGGTCCGCTCCAATTTTCAAATCATTTGGTCATCTGAGCAGCTCTCGGCAAAAAAAAGAGAAATTCAGGATCTTTAAAAAAGTATACTGTTCATGAACTGTTCTGATCCGATTTGTCTTTTTTGCCGAGAGCTGCTCAGATGTCCAAACGATTTGAAAATTGGAGCGGACCTCACGCATCAAATTTTCTACCATGCAAAAAAAAATTGAATTTTTTTGAATTTTTTCAATTTTTTGTGAATTGTTTTCTGACCAGGTGCAGATGAGCCTGGGCACCGAATTGCTACACTCAATTATTTTATTGGTACTGTATAGTACTATATAGCCGGTGTCTCGACATTTTTTTTGATTTCTCAACATATCTACAGCCCGTATGTTACCATCACTCGTCTCTCTTTTCTACTGTAGTAGTAGTAGTAACTCAACCTGCCTAAAAAAAGTAACTCAGCCGTATGTTACCATCGCTCATCTCTCTTTTCTAGTACTGCAGTAGTACTAATGCGACGCGCGTTGCATTCGATGAGCGGCGTGCCGGACCGACCATGGCGGTGCGACGTGAACGCGACGGGCGTGCTATATACATGTACCACCTTTTTCTTTTGGTTTTGCTCCATGCCGCAATCCATTGATACAAAATTATATTTAAAAGTCGAGGGCAGGGCTTCTTCCCGCGCGGTACGCGCGGTAGTTTTGCCTAGTCGGTTTGGAGAGTCGAGGAGGATGAGGGAGTAGCGGATTCAACTTACTACTGGAAGGGTGGGACTGTGTGATTTGACGGCTCATTACTGCAGGAAAGGTGGCGCCTTGTGATATGACTGCTCATTTATAGTCATTATTACTGCGGCGCTACGACCGGGTGAGGCTCCCCTTTCGTTCCCCACTTTAATCTGGTGCATGACACGTCGACCCGGATGATGGTTGTCCCACATGTCGGGGAAAGGAAGAATAATTGTTGCCGACGACGTAATAAGGAGCAAAGAACTGTGCGGTGTACTCTAGTTTTGCACTGGAGTACTAGTATACGTCGGAGGAGTGCGAAACACGGCAGCCCAGTGAACCAGCAGGTGATATGGCGATAAAAAACAATGTACTACAGTCCATCCTTAGCATGTAAAAACACGCCACCGCTTCCTCCTCCTCCTCTCGGTTTACCGCCATCAGCGGAGCAAGAGCATCGTCGCAGCTTAGCTAGTACTCCTCTCCAACCTTTTTTTACAATTCCTTTGTTTTTTCCTGTGGCATTGAACACTCTTTGATAATCCTATTGGATTTAGCACTCGAGACCCATACTTTCCCCATTCCTGTATTTTCAGTGTCATGGGAATCAAAGAGGCTCTTAGACTGGTTTACGGCCGGTCGTTTTTTTAATGAAATATCTCCAAAATGTAATGAATGTGCTCCGGTTTCTATGAAAATCATCCAGTTTGCATGTAGTAATTCATTTATTTATTCTTTTGTGGGGGGTCTGCATGTAATTCGTCCGGTTTGAAATGTACTCGAACGCCGGCATGGTTGGATGGCCCGCTGCCGTATTCTGTCCGAGGACTCGTCCCTACCGGTCGGCGCTCAGCATTGGAGATGCCCCGAGTGCTTGCTGGTGGACCAAGATGCTCTATGTCCCACATGTCGGCGAAAGGAAGCACGTAGAAATATCTCCGACGAGCGCGGAGCCCAGCAATACATCTCAGCAAGTAGGAGTAGGAAAAATGCGTGGAAAAAATACTATGTACTAAAGCGTAGCTGCAAAGTGACGACAGGTATAGGTCGCACGCACCCAACGAGTGGTCATAGTACGTACAAGTACAAACGAGTACGGAGTACTCCTACTCTATCAACACGAGTCCCATCGGACAACAGCGTCCGTGCTACAGCTAGCTCTTCTCCCTCCTCGTTTCTCTCTTCTAATTCTAACTCAGCCGACGCATAGCGGGCGGGGTGGGGATTTGCCCATAGTCGGTTTGCTCAACTGCGGTCCCACATGACAGTGAAAATGCCAGACAACACGTGTTCCCTACCTTGAGCGGCGTGCCGGACCGACCCTAGTACTCCCGACCGTGTGGGGGTGCCACGCGACGCGGCAGGCTTTTCCTTTTGAACTTGTAGAAAATGTAACATTTGGTTATGCTTCTGCTCCTTGGCACGGTAGACAGATAGAAACAACGATTAAAAACGCTAGGGCGGGGATTTTCCCGCACAATAAGCCAGGGAGTTTGCGAGTTTGGCGCATCGTTGGTTTTCTCACATCGGGCCCACATGTCAGTGATAATATGCCAAGCCAATGCGCGCTGAGTGGCGGGCCGGAACGACAGTGTGGGTTGCGACGCGAACGGGACAGGCGTGATGTACTTGTTCCACTTTCTCGTTTTGAACTTGTGACGTGTAACGCTTAGTTTTGAATTTATAAGTTTGGTTGTCGCACCCATATATATACTACTATAGTATGGTAGGTTGGGTCATGCATCCTACGTAAATTACGAAGTTGATGCAATAGGTAAGTACTACCTCCGTCCTGGTTTGTTCGTCCCCTTTGTGTCAAATTTTGACCCTAAATTTAACTAACAAAATATTAATGCATGTCACCAAAAAATATATCGTTGGATTCCTGTTTGAACATACAACCTCCGTCCTGGTTTATTGGTGCTCTTTGAATTTTGTGCCAAACTTTGACCTTATATTTAACTAACAAAATGTTAATGCATGTCACAAAAAATAATATCAGTGAAAACTATGTTCAAATACGAATCCAACGATATAATTTTTGGTGACATACACTAACATTTTGTTAATTAAATCTATGGTCAAAATTAAGCACAAAATACGAAGGAGACCAATAAACCAGGACAGAGGTAGTAGTTTTCAACGATATTGTTTTTCGTGACATGCATTAACTTATTGTTAGTTAAATCTGAAGTCAATATTTGGCCCAAAACACGAAAGGTGACCAATAAACCAGGGCGAAGACAATGATACATATAATTAACGCCAAATGAGAGCAAGGGATCACACATGTCATTTACGACTCGAATGATAATGCGATACAGTAACACATTAAGGCCACGACGCGATGCAGTGCTGGTTATAGGAGGCAAGAAGAAATATGCATCCATCGATGACCTCCTCCTCCTCGACTTAGGGCGCCGGCCCACCGAACGGCGGCTGAGTAGTAGCGGCTTTCGTGGTGAGGTCAATGTGCTTCTGAACAATGGCGTCCAAGGCTTCCAGACGGTCGAAGAAGGCCAACGTCTTAGCGTCGTCCCTGGCCCTGTAGTGGCCTATGTAGACGATTTCCTCGTAGACATGGATGTGTAGTTCGACGGTTTCTTGCTCGGCGAGGCACTGCACGGCGAACGCGGCCTCGAGGTGGACATTCTTCGTCGTGACGTCGGGCAGCTACAGGGCCACCAGTGCATGAAAGAGGTCCTCACCATGGAGGCCGATGAGGGTGGCAGGCAATGAGGAGCCTGGGCGCGCGGGCTAGAGGAGTACGGCAAGGTCGTCCGCACGCTTCTTGACGGCGGTGAACTTGCGGATGGAGCGGACCATCATCTCGCCCATGTGAGAGGCAAAGCCGTCGTTGCCGAGGGCTAGGACGCCGGCGGTCGCCAGCACCGTCTGGAGATGCTGCTTGGTGCCGGGCCGCAGGCCGGCATCGTGGATCATCTGGCACAGCCGCCTGCCGCTTGCGTCCATCGCCTCCATGGGTGGTTGTGGCTTGTGGTCACTTGGTCTTGGATTGGAGTGAGCAGTGTTGCGCAGACTAGGTGCGTAGTACTAGTAGGTGCATACAATTCGGTAGATGGATTGGAGTGGAGGGGCGCCTTCATATGAGAGTGTAAACTGTGTTGCATTCATATCGTGTTGGCTCCATTCTGCTTCTCCAATTAATTCCCATTCATGCTAATTGAATGAGGATGCATCATTGACCGTTCAACGTTTCGGGAACCGCTACCCTGTCCCTCGTTGGCATTCAAGCCGTATCAATGTTGTAAATTCGTGTCAATAAGAGACTAGTCAACAGTTCGCCACGAGCCTATAACTAGTGATCGCCACAATAACCGTAAGATCTGCATCGGACGGTGGCACCTATTGGACGCAAACAGCAATAAAAAAAAACAAATGCCACGGCATTTTACATAACTGCCAAACCACGCCCCTACCTTTCACATGAGATTGCCATGCGAGCATTCACAACTGCCACATTCGGGTTGCGCTTGGCTCTTCGCCTCTTTGGGAAGTCGTACTACTACAAACTATATGCTTCTGGCAATCTGACACGAATGACCTGCTGCATGTCCACCGCGTGGGGGAGGGAGAGCGTGTTGTAAGCAAAAGCTTCTCCTCGTCCTGCGAGCCACCGCGTGCATGGGGGAGGGAGAGGGCATAGTAATCAAGCTTCTCCTTGTTGTACGAGTTTGACGCGGCATATCAAAGGAGTACACTCGATTTTCTCAAAAAGTTGTTTTTACCGATACATAAATTACAATGCATGCATGCATGCAATGAGTTTCCTTTTGATCCTTTCATCTGTTGATTTAATGCACCTTGAAGTATGAATATGTGATGGTAAAACTTTCCAATGCCCCGGCCCTAAGAGCATGGTTAATAATACAGCCAACTGTTGGCCATAAGATGTTGCCATATCATCTATAGCCAACACATATAGTCACTCATACAACAAGGCTAGCTATGTATAAGGTTGGCTATAAGATTAGTACTTTTTATCCTCTTCTCTCTATCTCTTTTCTCACATTTATTGCATCTGCCTTGGAGCATGCATATAGCCAGGCTCTTGCATTAGAGCCACTCCCCTTACTTTTTCATGTCTCTCTCCTCCACATAGCCAACATTGCCATGTAAGCAAGCTATAAGCCCACTATTGTACTTGCTCTAAAGTGAGAGATGGTGGTGCACGAGGAGGGCAAGATCATGCCGACAGAACAGGACCCGATGATGGACGTCTTTATGGACCTCACCATGCTCCACTGCCCCTTCTGCCTTCGCCCCTTGAAGCCTCCGGTGTACGAGGTTCGAATACATCTCGTCCGTTCGGCTCATCGAGCAAGGCGCAGTTTTCTTGATTGAGTTGGTGTTCGATTAATTTGTGCAGTGCAAGGGTGTGCACCTGGCCTGCGTGGACTGCCGCGGAGAGCGCCCCGGGAACCAGAGGCAGTGCCAGAAGTGTGAGCGCGGTGGCGGCTTCGACATGCGCAACACGGCGATGGACGCCATCCTCTCCTCGGTGAGGGTGGAGTGCCCGCACGAAGGTTGTGGGCTCTACGTCACTTACCACAAGCTCGACGATCACCAGAGCGCGTGTCCGCTCACGCCGTGCAAGTGCCCCGTGCCCGACTACGGCTACGAAGGCCCGCCGTTGGCGCTCCCCAACCACCTCAGCACCGTGCACCCCATGCCCGTGCACAGGATCCAGTACGGCAAGGTGCTCCAGCTGCAGGTGCCGGTGTCGGAGCCGCAGCGCTTGCTGTTCACAGAGGAGGACGGCCGCACGTTTTTCGTGGTCGGCGGCGCGCTCGCCATGGGCGCGCCTATCGCCGTGTCGGTCATCTGCATCAGAGCGGGGGCATCCCCACCGCCGCACTACGCGGCCAATGTGTGGACGAACGAGCCGCCGGGGGCGCCCAACGGCAGTACCGATGCCGTCAAGGTGGAAATTGAGGTGACAAGCAGCAAGGAACCCGGCGCCTTCGCCGTGGAGGAGCTGACCGTCTTGATAGTGTCGCCCAAGCTGCTGGCCGGGGTTGGGTCCTCGAGGACGGTGTCCCTCCACATTCGAATTGACAAGTTCACCTCCTAAATGATTCCACAATGCCTTCTAGTTATCTTAGTAATATGCTAATGTAGGGTTTAGTTTGGTCTACTTTACCTTAAGAGATGGTGGATTTTGGTGGCGACGCAGCAATTACTTCAACATCACATCAGCAGTTGAAGTAATTCCCAACAGTCCAAGGGATATTTTGTGTCTGTTGGATATAAGATCCTTTGGGTAAGAAGTAAACCTAAATATAAGCTACTTATATCTTTGTTTGTTAAGGAAGTGTTGCATACTTCTGCGAGTTGACGCGACACATCAAAGTAGTACACTACTAGTACTCACCCGACTGCGCACCAGGCAGACCAATCTCGTGTCGTGTTGGTGCCGTGTGCGGTACCACATTAGCAAAACCTCGCGCCTCCAGCTGAGGCTCCGCGTTTTGAACCTTTGAATCTGCAGGCCAAGGAGCAACGTGAACCTTTGATAGAGCGAATCAGATGGTTGAGAACACTAGATTCATAGCTACAGATGCGTGTGTGAGAGAGGACGAGTGCGTGCGTGCAACTCTTCTCTTCGTGTATGATGTACTAAACCTATAGTACAAGTGTATGTGTGTGCATCGACCTAGAGAGCTAGAGATGGTGTGTGCCAGAAGTCCCGAGAGACTCGTGAGCGTAGGTGTGTGCGTGGGAAAGAGGGAGAGAGATTATATGTGTCGATGTAATGCGTGTGAAAGAAAATAGTCAACAGTTCGCCACTAGGCTATTCCTGGCGAACGCCCCAGTAACCGTAAGATCTGCATCCGACGGTGCCAGTTATTTGTTGAAAACAGCAGTAAAAAAAAGAAATGCCATGGCATTTTACAAAACTGCCACACCACGCCCCTCCCCACACATGAAACTACCACGCGAGCGTTCGCAACTGAGGGAGCCATGGTCTGCTCCATGGTGCGATCTATACTATTACTAAAAAGGCCGGGCTTTTGGCGCGTCGTAGGCGGGGGGGTTTGGCCTGTCGGTTTGCTACTCCTCACATGCAGTCGTACATGTCAGTGATGTATCATGCCGATGCATGTCTCTTCGGTGCGTCGGGCCGAACTGATCGTCTGTTCGTGCTACTGCTCACTTGCGGTTGCACATGTCAGTGATGCACCAAGCCGATGCGTGTCCCTTCGGTGAGCGGCAGGCCGGACCGACCGTGTGTTGGTGCGACGCGAACGCGACGGGCTGTAAGTTTACCACCTAACTTAATATGTAAAGTGTAACACTTGCTTTCACTCCTTAATGAGATCAGTCGATAGAAATCCCCATTAGAAAGGCGAGGGGGGTATTTTTCCAGCGCGGGAAGCGAGGGAGTTTTTTTTTTACTGGAGCGGAGGTGTGGGAGTTTGGCCGACGGTTTGCATACGTTTCTCGGATGCGTACGTGGGCCCGCGCTCTCGGAGGCCATCGTGGCGGAGCCAAACGCCCGCAACCTCTCAGACCAAAAAAAGAGGAGCCTGTTGCTGGCTATTTCTATAATTAGTTTTGAAATTCTCAATCGTTCACGTGTGATGTGATATCAACCGTTCATTGATGTTGATCCAGCGGTCTAGGTGTTTCGGATTCGCGTCTACAGTAACCTAAGTGTACCCACCCTAAAAAAAGTGCCTATGTTCTTCGAGAACCATCGGCACGTCAGTGTGATCAAATCCACACAGGAAGCTAGCAAACAACACCTCTACATGTGCCACGTGGCTCCATTGATGCCCCCCCCCACATCATTTTATTCATAAATATATTGACTGAAAAAGAGAGACATCACCCTAAACAAGATCTTCCTCGTATTTTGTTTCCTATGAAGTAGTGCCATGCTACTGGAAATCCAACTTGGTTGCTTTGCACGTACCGGAAGTACTAGTGCCACATCATCTAAAATGCCTTTCTCCACGCGTCAAATTATCAATCACGTGAGCTGCCTCTTCTTATAGAAGTGTGCTCCACCGTGTACCCATGTGTGTGTATGAGGGAAGGAGTGCGTGCGTGCGTGCACCTCTTCTATACATATGTTTGTCTCAAAGAGAGGCCTACATACATAGTATATGTATGTGCAGGGGCCGATGTATGAGAAGAGAGGGGAAGGATTGTTTATGCCAGATATCGATAGAGACGGATAGAGGGAAGAACTTTACGAGCGTACAAGTGCTAGGACAGAGGGGGTGCTTGAATATGGTGCGAGAGGCCAGGTAGACGAAGATAAGGAAGGAGTACAAGTGCGATATCGATAATTAGAGAGAAGGGACGAGAACGTGCATGGGTACGCGCGTCTGATTGATAGATGAAGTGGAAGGCATGGATGATGAGATGGGGAGGGACAATTAATGTGTGTGTGGTAGGCTATCCTATCGAGAGAGGTCGTAGTTCCGTCGATGTGTGTACATGGGAAAAGAGGGGGAGACCTAACTAGAGATATACTCCCTCCGTTCCTTTATGTAAGGTGTATTATTTTCGGCACGGTGACCAAGGCACATAATTATAGACATGTTAAGACTAAATGACCCTTGGCAAATTTGTTGGTTAGTGGAAAGTGAATCAATTTGTCTAGAAAAGTATGAGATACATGCAATCGACAAAGAGATAGTTTCCTTGTTTTACTATAAAGAGAGATACAGACAATCAGAAAACAGATACTTTCCTTTTTTAGGAGGGCTAACAAGGGAATTATGAGGAATCAGAAGAAATGCACCTTACATTCTGGAATTTTATCAAAAAACAAATACACCTTATATAAAGGAACGGAGGGAGTAGATCGGTCGGTTTGTGTGGGAAAATAGTGAGAGAGGCCTGGCTACACATAGAGGGAAATCGATTGGTGCACATGCATGCATGTGTCAGAGATAAAGAACTCCAAGAGTGACAAAGAGAGGGAGAGGTGTGTGGGGGGGGAGGGGTGCAGCTAGCTAGCTAGCTACCTATAAGATGGTGCGAGAGGCCTGTTAGTTAGTTAGCTTAAGACAATGTACGAGTGTGAGATGGATAACAACAGAGGGGGCGACAGTGCACGTGTTCCTCTGGGTTAGGGCGGGAGGCATGGATAGTGAGAGGAGGGTACGTAGGACCATATGTGTACATGTTTGTGTGTAGTAGCTAGGAAGACCTAGCTTGAGGGGTATATCGATCGGTGTGTGTGGGAAAGATGCAGATGGATAGACCTAGAGAGATCGTGGGAGACCGACCTAGAGAACGAGAACGTGTGTGCGCGCTGTAGAGGATGTCGAGTGGGGAGTATATGTGCATATATATATGCATGCACGATAGGAAAGTTAGTGGTATATGTTCACAAAGAGAGGAGGAGTGTGCGTGTGGGTGTAAAAGACTCACATATAGAAGATAATCAATATATAAGTGGATTCAAATATTTGAATAAGAGATCATGATGTTTGTAACCCATGCATGCATGAATATAATCAAGATATGCGTGTGGTTTTGAATCGAACATGCAATACTATATACACACGTTGAACAAGCCCAAATTGATTTGAATTTGAAACACCAATGGCAGGCATCGTTTGACCTTGACCACATTGCATCCATGCATGGACATAACTATTCGAATTTGAGATAATGTGTGGCTTTCGCAGCTAACATATAAATGTTGTGTGGGGGGGGGCGTGCATTGTTTGTGTTAAACACATTATACATATGAAAACAGTGTTTAGATCATTCCGAACATCTAGCTAGAGCATGAAATGTACTGTGATTTGAATTCAACATAAAATGGATACAAATATTTGAATTGGAGATCGTATGGTACATGTAGTTCATATTTAAATAGGATTACTACTATATGCATGTATTGTGTTATCAAGATAATATTAAAATGATGGCATAACTTGACAACAATCGTATTCAAATAGGGAAAATTGATTCAAATTGAGTCAATACGGTAGACGACAGTGTTTTGATTTGTTTTTTTTTTGCGGGAGTGTTTTGATTTGTTTTTTTGTTGTTGCTGAGGGAAGTGCGAATTGATTTGGTACTGTACACGCTAAGCTTGTTCTACCGATTTTTTTAGTTATTTGTTGTTGGTTTTGAATGGCATTTGTAGTAATATAGTAAAACGGGACATGACTCTCTCTTGTCTTGTACGAATTGTCTTTTTTGTGTTTTTTTGTACACGTTAAGCTTGTTCTCCCGAAATTCGAAGCCGCGCCTTGTTATCGCAAAATTTTCAAACTACAGTATCTCTTTGTCTCTTGTGGTGCGAAACTCCCGCCTCTTCAACCCGCGCCTTGTTATCCCGAAATTTTAACGCGCATGAAAACTCCCTCCTCATCCGAAATCGGTCGCGCCGCCCAACACGCGAAATCCCCCTTCTACCCCTCAGCCGGAAATACCGCCTCGACGTCCCATGGTTAAAACTGGTGGGGGTACTTTCGTAACTTACCCCAAATTTCGGACAAGCTGTCATGGGAAACAACTATCTATGGGACCGAACGGATCCCTTTGCGATTCGGCTCAGGGGACATGCATGGGACGAAGAGCAGGTCCTTAGTAAGTGCAAGAACACGCGGGGGATTTATCCAGGTTCGGGCTGCTATGAGCATAAAACCCTACTCCTGCTCTGTGGTTGATCGTATATGAACTCTGGTTACAGGGAGCGCAGTTTTTCGGCAAGGTACTCGGGAAAATGCAGCTATGGCGTGTAATTGAGCTGGGTGTCGACCGTTCTACCTGTAGCCGTGGGCCTCCTTTTATAGGCCAAGGGGTCACCACAATGGCTAATATGGTCATTACAGAGTATGAACAGTGACTTGCACCGTCATCACGTCTATCTTCCAATGGGGTAAGACAAACGCATTTAATGCACTGTTAGGTGCTACGTCGGGGAGGTGAGGCCTTGGGAAAAAGATCTGTACCACCGGTCCTGGCGCCCTCCTGTAGTTTCGACACGCCCAAGGGATGGGTGTCATTAAAGTTAATCTTGGCGTGGCGTGCTGACACGTGCCTTGGCCGGCTATGTTGACTGCCTACCCACTCGACACCTAGCATACGAACCTATCTGGTCGATGGTAAGGTGGAACGGTAACGGGACAGAACAAGCCTGCTGACACAGAGCTTGTCAGGCCTTGCTTGCTGGCAAGGGAGCTTGCCGGCAACCATAACTTTGGTCTCCACCTTGCCGGGATGGAGCTTGCCGGCAAGGGCAGCGTCGATCTCCTGTACAAGAATAGTACTTCTCGATGACCAGCCTTGAGGTCTTCTTCGCGGTCTTGGTGTTGAGTCTTGAGTTGTAGTTATCCTCTGCCAAACCCTTGCCGGAAGAGAGGCTACAACTGCCTGTGCACAAGTCTGGGTACGAGGGCACCCATGTCTGAGTACACCGACAGGAGCCCCTGGGCCTGGGCCACACACGCATGCGAGGCGTCGTTGGGCTAGGCCCAAACAGTGCACAGGCGGCGCGTGGCAGAAGATAACTATCATAATCTTCTCTTTTACCGCACCCGCCCACGACGTGCATTGAATGCGGGCGTGGGAGAGGTGGAGCGAAGCGGCGGTGGGAGGTGGTGCGCCTGAAAAGCGCAGCCACGTAGGATGGAAAAGAGCCAGCCCCCGCGCCTTCCCCATAAAAAGGGAAAACGTGGAGGGCGCTGCTCATTTCGCCTGACTTCTCGCATCCCCTTCCTCAATTTCTGCCATTAAGGGAGGCGAGGCGGCAGGGAGAGTAATCCCCCTAGAGCGCTATGAAAGAGGACGGGGGGGTGGCAATCTTCCTCACTCATCCTCTGCTTTTGCCATTCTCCTCGTCCAACCTTTCGTTCATCCTTGCCTTCCTTGCGATCTACTGCTGTGATGGCGAGGGGTGGAGGTCGGGCCCGCGCATCTGCTTCCACCTCGAGGGTCCCCTCTCGGGGCCGGACGCGTTCCTCGGTGGTCGTCATGAGTGCCAGCCCTGGCGCCCACAGCAGAGCCACCGCCCGCAGCCGCGGAGGGCGTGGTACTCGCGGACGAGGCGGGCGTGGCGGACGTGGCGGGGCGGCCGGCCTTGCCCCTCTCACGGAAGCCCGGATGGCGGTGACGGCGCACGAGTCCCACACGACGGTGGCAGCGCACGAGTTTGTCGTAGGGCTGTACCGCCGGCTTCGCGGTTGACTCCGGCTCCCGGACCCCTTTGCGAGGGTGATGGAGAACAGCAAGCCTTCAGGCCTGTGGCTACAGGCGGATGGCTGCTGCAACGGCCCCTCCTGGGTGGTGGCCGAGTTCTCCACCGCCGGCTCTCTGTTCCTGACGTGGGGGTGGAAGTCATTTGCCCTCCCGTGGCATAAGGCAAGGGCAGCTTCTCTAGTTTAGGTACGACGGAGCTGCCACACTCTTCGTGAAGTTCTTCGGGGTCTCCGGCGGCTGCATCGAATGCTGCGCGGAAAGTGAAAGCAGCAGCGGCACCGACTCCACCAGCGAGAGTGAGAGCGAGAGCAACGAAAGCTCCTCGCATATCAAGAGCGAAGGCGACGACTCTGACTATGCGCATAGTATTGCCCCAGTCGAGTCTTGAAGATGAGATGCGCTCCGCCTAGGCTCCTTTCCTTAGTTCCTGTATCAAAAACGATGTAACCCCGTGGGGGGCATGGAAGATATCTTTTGCATTTAAACATTTAACAACTGCTGTAATTAGTATTTTGAATGGACGTATGCATGTTGTTCTCCTTATTCTATTATGTCTTTGCATGATTTTTGTACCCTACGCTTGCTGGAGACTTGCCGGTGTGCACACCCTTGCCGCGAGTACTTGACGAACAAGTCCTCGGCAGCTTGCCGGAAGTGCCGCTGCCGGCAAGATCACGCTTGCCGATCACAATGCAGCTACTTAGGTTGCCGAGCGGACTCGAAGCAAAGCAAGAGCGCGGTCGATCACGGCAAGGTTCCTTAGCGTGCAGGTTTCTCATACAAAGGCCAAAATTGTTCAAGGAGAGCCACAACTACAACAAAGAATTTATTTCAAAGTTCTGCAACTTAGCTCATTCCTTGCTGTACTTCTTGTCGTAGGGCGATTTCTTGCCATAGGGCGATATCTCGAACGCGTCCTTTGGTATCCATACCGTCAATCCCCCCCGGGAAACTTGTACCCGGCAAGGTGCTCGGGAAAATGCAGCTACGGTGTGTAATTGACCTGGGTGTCGACCGTTCTACCTATAGCCGTGGGCCTCCTTTTATAGGCCAAGGGGTCACCACAATGGCTAATACGGTCATTACAGAGTATGAACAGTGACTTGCACCGTCATCACGTCTATCTTCCAACGGGGTAAGACAAACGCATTTAATGCACTGTTAGGTGCTATGTCGGGGATGTGAGGCCTTGGTAAAAAGATCTGTACCACCGGTCCTGGCGCCCTCCAATAGTTTCGACACGTCCAAGGGACGGGTGTCATTAAAGTTAATCTTGGCATGGCGTGCTGACACGTGCCTTGGCCGGCTATGTTGACTGCCTGCCCACTCGACACCTAGCATACGAACCTATCTGGTCGATGGTGAGGTGGAACGGTAACGGGACAGAACAAGCCTGCTGACACGGAGCTTGCCGGGCCTTGCTTGCCAGCAAGGGAGCTTGCCGGCAACCATAACTTTGGTCTCCACCTTGCCGGGACGGAGCTTGCCGGCAAGGGTAGCGTCGATCTCCTATACGAGAATAGTACTTCTCAATGACCTGCCTTGAGGTCTTCTTCACGGTCTTTGTGTTGAGTCTTGAGTTGTAGTTATCCTCTGCAAACCCTTGCCGGAAGAGAGGCTACAACTGCCTGTGCACAAGTCTGGGTACGAGGGCACCCATGTCTGAGTACACCGACACAAGCGCGTCCCTAAGCCATGGCTCCCCCCTCTCTTCCCCTGCGTTACCCCATTCGTACACCGAGGCCGCCAAAACCCGCGAAACCCCACCCTCCTCCGTCCGCCACCTGACCACCGCCCAGCCAAAGCCTCTTCCCCGACGATGTCGTCCACAGCAACAGCTCGACGTCCCTCATCCACCGCTCCGGATGAGGATCCATCATCGATCTTGTCGTCCCGCCGGTTCAGCCGCCCCGTCCTCCACCTCCAAGGAGCTGCCTTGACGTTTGCCTCGTCTAACGCGCCACCTCCATTCCCACAGCGCCGTCTTCACCCGCCCCACCGGAACTGCAGCACCCTCTGCAATTCCTCCGATGAAGCTGAAGCCTACTCGGCGCCACCAAGGAGGTTCTACACTCATCGCTGCATTTTCTCTTTTATTCGATCTCACGGGGCTGCCGGTGCTCGATCTCGAGCCACCATGGCGCGTCTCCATCGACGGCGGCGTCGCCGGCCACTTCCTCCACGGCGTCTCTCCCCCATGGTGTTGCTCCCTTGGCGGCGACGTCCACAGCAGCAGGAGCTGTTGCTGCTCCGGCTCTCGCTCACGCTGCTGCTGCTACTGCTCCGGCTCTCGTTCACACTGCTTCTCTGCTCTTGTTGTTGGTCGCGCTGCTGCTCTACTCTTACTCTCGTTCCTGCTGCTGCTGTGCTCTGCTATTGCTCTCGCTCGCGCTGCTGCTACTGCTACACGACCTGCTGCAGCTACACAAGTTGCTGCTTTACCTCTCACTCACGCTGCTGCTCCGGGCGCAGCTGCTACAGCTGCACGAGTTGCTCTCTGCTAGTGCGTTCACTGCTCGAGCGGCTGCTGATTTAGATCACTGCTTCGGGAGCTACTAGTGCTCGACCGGCCTAAACTTCTATTGCAGTGCTCTGCAACTAGTGCAAACAGTTTCGACAGTAAATCCAGTTTCGTAAGTAAAATTCAGTTTCGACTGTACAATTCAGTTTCTTCAGTTAAGTTCAGAGTCAACAACAGTTTTTACATCATCTGTTGGAGCAACTGCGGCACGGCTGATGCATTTTACATCTAGCACTCTTTGCTGATGTATTTTACATCATCTATTGCAGATGCTATTAGAATCCCACTTCAGATTAACATTGTCTGTCTTGTCCTGCTTCAGCCTCGCCGTCGTACACCTCACCGGAGCAGCTCCAACGACGGAACCGTCCATCACAGCGGAGCAGTACCCTCGGCACCGTCTCCAGACGCCTCAGATCTTCTTCCCCGCCTCCGACAGTCACACCAGCCGCACCATCCTCCACAACCAATCCAATGATGCCGAGGTCGACAAGGCTATGCCAAAGAGGTTGTACACTCGTCACATCACTTTTTTACTCTACATTCACGTCGATCCCTTAGGGATCCTTTGGTTCAAAGCAGTTGCAAATCTAGAAAGAAATGGAGGGTGGTCTCAAAGTTAATAGGGAGAAAACTAAATGCTCTTTTGAACCACAATTTGAATCGGTTTAGCAAGATAGCCATCATCTCATAATCATGTGGACCAAATAAACTCGCAAAATTTCAGATTACAACGAGAACATGTACTATTACTGAATTGTTTTTTTGAAGATATTAATTTTTTATCCAGAATAATGGACCTACTTATGTTGTCCATATAAGCTCAAATTTATTCAGAGTACAACAGAGCACATGTAGTATATATTGAAAAACTTTAGGTTTCTTTTTGAAAAATATCCAGTTCATGCAGGCAAGAACACCCACTGAGAACACGTAGTAACGAGAAATACGAATAGTTTCTCCCATATGACAAGCAGTGAGGTAGTAGGCAAGTTAGTAGCTATCCGTGTTGGACTCTCTCGGAAGCGATCATTTTTTATTTCTGCGTGTTGGAGCCGTGCATGTGTAGATGGGCCTAGGAGTTGAGCTAGTCGGTTGTGTCCAAAATAGTAGTAGTACAAAAACATTATTCGAGGGCAGGCTTCAGCCTGTTGAAGACTGCCTACTTGAATTGCCACTAGTTCAAAGAAAAAGTGAAGGAAAACATAGGACTTGGAAAGTTTCCTATGGTACTACTATTCATGCATTTGGTTAGAAGGAATGGAGCAAAGCAAACTGGAGGATTTTTTTTCCTTTGGTGTCTCTCTCAAAGAAAAAACGTAGGAATTTTAATATCCACTTGGACGACCTTTACAAATTCCTATGCATGAAGTACAAGACTAAGTGCATTAGTGGCATAATATGATTCTAACATAACATTTTCATGTGGTTTGACTTTAATTTGACTATGTTTCTCTGCATTCCTGTGTTCTTCCAATTCCTGTGAACCAAACACCCAGTTTGACAGAAATCCCATGTTTGCAAATGCTCTGTTTTTCACGTGCATTCCTATCCTATTCCTGTGTTTTTCCAGTCCATGCATTTTTAGAATCCTCCAGTTCAAAGGAGCCCTTACAGATTTACTTCATTTATAGATAGGTGTCAAAGAAAACTCTGTGTGGTTTGTCCCGCTCCTGCCGTGCCATCGTCCACCCCACCTGAGCTGCTCCATCGACGAAAGCGTCCATCGCAGTAGAGATGCCCACTCCAGACCTTCTTTTGCCGCCTCAGATCTTCTTCCCCGTTGCCGGCAGCCACACCAACTGCATTACCATCATCGACTGAGCAGATGAATGTGTCGACTAAACAGTTCCGGAAGAGAGGTCGCACTCTTTCGTGTCTGCTTACGTCATACATCGATTAATATTACCTACTACTTTATCGTCCTGCTCACCACTTAGACTCTGAGTCAGGTCCAAACTAATGTTCAGACTTGAGTTTTAAAATGCCTATGGGGCACATATCGAGGCAGCAATGAATAGTATCTCTGTCTACTATCTGGTTCATCTTGGGTCTTTTATGTGGTTCATGTTGGGTGGGCAACAAACAGTAGAGGAGCCATCATCTGTCTTTTTTAACTAAAGCTATCATCTGCCTACTGCCATTAGTTTTGGATCTATCCACTGGTTGCTACCATCAGTCTTGATTTCTGCATGCACCCCTTAGGCCTTACATAATCTGACTGTTTTTTTTATTATGCATGTCAGTTGTTGTACACGATCGTACAGAACATGTAGAGAAAAAGAGAAGAGCGTTGCGTGGGAATATAATTCCATGCAGACATCGCTCCATGGTGGGCGCAGTGGCAGCCCCCCTCCCCCCATTCCAGATTGTATTCCAGAGGAAGATAACTGTTCAGAGGGGGATTCAGAGGGAGCAGACCACTCCTATTTACCCCCTGAGGTGTTTGCTCTAACTTGGCATGCTGATGTTGGTCATATCATGCATATGGTGCCTTGCATTGCTTACTTTATACATCGTATATGTCATCAGCTTAGTTTAGACATGCTTTGTGTGAATGCCACCTGTTTGGTTTCTATATCATATATGTGAATTATGCAGTGCCATCTTGTTTAGCCAGGCATCATATTTGTGAATCATGCAATGCCATCCTGTTTAGCCAGTCATCGTATATGTGAATTATATCATGCCATTCTATTTTTTTCATCATGTATTCCATTTGTCCACAATGTTTGTGCATTCATCTACTCTTCCTGTGCATCATCCATTTGAGTCGGTGATGGAAAAATCTGGAGTGAAAACAAGGTCTTCAGAGCAGCCAGTGCTACCTGTCAAAGCTGATATCTTGCTGGTTACAGATAGCTCCTCAGAGGAGGATTTAGAGACAGATGACCAGTCCTATCCCCCCCCCTCGAGGTTTATGCTCTAGCTTGGCAGGGTTATATTGCTCATATCATGCATATGGTGTCTTGCATTGCTATGTCATATGCTTAGATTAGACCTGCTTTGTGTGAATGCCACCTGTTTAGTTTCTACTCCCTCCGTTCCTAAATATAAGTCTTTGTAGAGATTCCACTATGGACTACATACAGACGAAAATGAGTGAATCTACACTCTAAAATGCATCTATATACTTCTGTATGTGGTCTATAGTGAAATCTCTACAAAGACTTATATTTAGAAACGGAGGGAGTATATCATATATGTGAATTATGCAATGCCATCTTTTTTAGCATCAGCCATGTGAATTATGCAATGCCATCCTGTGTAGCCAAGCATCATATATGTGAATTATGTCATGCCATCCTTTTTTTTCATTATGTATTCCATTTGCCAACAATGTTTGTATATTGAACTACTCTTCCTGTGCATCAGCCATTTGAATCGGTTATGGAAAAATCTGGAGTGAAAACAAGGTCTTCAAAGCAGACAATGCTACATGTTGAAGCAGATATCTCGCTGGTTACAGGTAGCTCCTCAGAGGAGGATTCAGAGATAGATGACCAATCGTATATCCCCCCTGAGGTGTATGCTCTAACTTGCGACGGTTATATTTCTCATATCATGCATATGGTGTCTTGCATTGCTTAGTTTAGACAACATATACACAATATTCAATGACATCTGCTTAGTTTAGAGATCATATATGCGAGTGCCAGCTGCTTAGTATATCAATCATATAGGTGAATTATATCATGCCATCATGTATACTTAGACAACATGTATGTGAATTATTTCATGCCAACCTATTTTATAAAGACATCATATAGTTATGTCATGTCATCCTGTTTAGATAGTCATCATATGTTGAATTATGTCATTCTATCCTGTTTAGTTATCCATCATATATCTGAAATTGTGTCATGCTATCCTGTTTAGTTAGCCTTAGCCATCATATATGTGAAATTGTGTCATCCACTCATGCTGTCCTGTTTGGTTAGACAACATATACGTGAATTACTGCATCTGTCTATCATACAATGTCTGTACCTTCAATTTCTTTTCTTGTTTATCAGCCATTTGAATTGGAGGGGGTGATGGCAGTATCTAAGGGAGTAAAAACACGGCCTTCACAAAAGACGGTGCTACCCGTCGATGCAGATAGAACCACGGTTGTACTTGTCCAAGAGCCAGCCCCACCACACATAACCGACACTCTTGCAGATTGTACCCCTACCCCGTTGGCTAGAGAACCAGCTACACCCCATCTAACCCCAACCCCAGCAGATAGTAACCCACTTCCAGTTGACACATCACCATCTCCACCATAGAGCACCCACACACGAGCAGTTAGTAAGGCAACTGCAGTGCCCAAAGCATGAGGACCACCATAGCGAACCCAAACTCCACGCTTAAAGCAGAAGAACAATTGTTCTCAGGTCAGATTCCGTAGCTATGGTGCATTCTCCTTTGCTCTTGCATCACTGTATTTACTCATAGCAACTAATTTCTAATTTAAAGGATCCAATTGAAACTCCAATGGTCCAAAAGGTATGTTTTAAACCTATTTCTTTAACTGGTTTGTTGTTGCTTGCTCTCTGTTGATTTCAGTTTCAATTGTATAAACAGTTATGTTCTCATGTCATGCACATTACAAGTGTTGTTAGTGATGTGTAGTTTCCCACACTTATATTCTGTCTATGCTTCTTTGTCTTAAACATATATGATTTGAACTGTGTCTCTATCTTGATTTGGCAACATAAACTAGGATGATATAGACAATACAGTGACCATAGTACATAGATATATGTTTGTTTCATTCTGTTATTATGTACTACCTTGCAATAGAAGACAAGTTAGTATAATCCTGTCAACCTTACTACTGAACTGGTTTACCAAAATGAGTTTCATATACATGCTAAACTTGTGATGTGTCTATTTGTTCCTCTTTTAGAATGCCGGCGGAATAGTGGAGAAGAGTACCCCATTATGCAATGGTAAATGAAGTAATGCAGATAAGGTCCAAGATAGTCAGACAACACTGTTGTTCTCCAAGAAAGCTGATAAAAACTATCTTGAAGACGGTGAGACAACCCCAAAGTCCTACCTTGATGTAGTGTTCGAGTTACTAGCCACTACCGCTGGCACAAGCCCTTCAAACTCGCTGCCTGAATCGGTTCGACTTCTTAAGTCTCAACTACAAGCTGAAAGACAACGATCAACTGTGTTGCGACAAGAAGCCGAAGGACTGAGGAAGTCCCTGTAGAATTCAGATGCATACTTTCTGGAGAAACAACAAGAGTTGGAGGATTTTAGCGCCAAACAAGAGAAAGCTAATAAGATTGGTAAGCTTCTTGCCAGCATGGTGGGTGCCCAGGATATCGTTTCTTGAGCTCTTTTGAAGTGGTTTCAGTTCTGGACTTGTTTTGCTGCCGCGTTTATTTGCACTGGTGGAAAATTTAGATGCCAAGTGTATGTAATATGCTGCTTTGTTGTTCCCTAATATTTGCACTCGTAGCGAACTTTGATGCCCAGTGGATGTAATCTGTGTCATCGCCGTAATAGCCTAGCGTTAGTTGCTTTCTTATTTATTTACTTAGTCTTTTGTTTATTTGTTTGCTTGTAGTCACTGTAGTTCTTTTTCCTTGGTTTGCTAGTGGCCGCAATAACCATGGGCCACATACGGGCCGTGGTAACGATGGGCATCCTACAGGCCGTAGGATCCATGGGCCTCCTATGGGCCGTAGGATCCATGGGCCGTACTGTTCGTGGGCCAAAACCGGACCGCAATATGGACCGTAAACGGGCCAAAATCGGAACCGTTCGTTTATGGGCTCAGACCATAATGGGCCGTTAACAGGCCGGAAGATAGCACAGGCTTAATTCTATCAAGAGGCATGACGGGTCGTTAATGGGCCGGATTACAGGACAGGATGAAAACGGCCCAACGGGCTAACGGGCCACAAACGGACCGAATGTTACCACGGGCTGAATTTGGCCCATTAGCATAACAGGCTAATAATGGACCGTAAGTAATCGAGGGCCGGAAATGAGCCCAAGAATGTATGAGCCCTTAAAAGGCCGAAAGGGAGCACGGGCTTGAAACGGCCCAACTGAATCATGGGCCGTTAATGGGCTCAAAGCAGTTTACTGTTCATGATGGGCCTGATTCACCACGGGCCGTCAATGGGCCCACAGATGCAAAAGGCCTCATATGGGCCAAAAGACTTCACGGGCCATAGATGGGCCGAAAGTGACAACGGGCTGGAATCATATGGGACGGCCCATATTACGCTACTGGGCCGAATATTGAAAGGCCATAACGGGCCGTGAGTACCCGGGCCGTAGATGGGTTGTATGCTAACAGGCCGTTAACAGGCTTTCCATGGGCCGGTCTGCTAACTTTTGACCAAGTCAAACGGGCCAGCCTTTTTAACCTAAATGGGCCACTGTTGGGCCGTGCCACGTGTCGACGTATCATAGGCGTCTCTCGTCCAATGAATGGATGACATCTGGCCCAACGCCGACCTGACACGTGGATCGGCCGGCGAATGCGAAATTTACACGTGGAAAATCGCCATTGGTCAGGGCTGTTAATGGGTTATCGGATCCAAAACCGAACCCGATAGCTTAACGGCGACCCGTTACGGTGGAAGCCACGTGTCGGTCACCCTTGACGAAAACACTTCCATGACGCGACATCTATCGTCATGGAAGTGGACACTTCCGTGATGATAATTTCAGTATTGTTATGAAACACTTCTACGACAGCACGGGTATGACTATCTTGATTCTATCATAAGATTGTCACGGATGTACATGCATGACAGAAAACTTGACCTACTATGACAAAGACGTATCATCACGGAAGTGTTTTTTTTGTAGTGCCTGCAACATGCTACTTGTAGACTGCGTTGGTATTTCCCCGAAGAGGAGAGGATGATGCAGTATAGTAGAGATAAGTATTTCCCTCAGTTAAGAACCAAGGTTATCAATCTAGTAGGAGAACCACACAAAACCCCTTTAGCAGCACCTGCACACACAAAAGCAAACACTTGCACCCAACGCAAATAAGAGGGTTGTCAATCCTCTTAGCGGTTATTTGCAAGGATTAATTCTGATAGTGGTAGATAGATAAAGTAAAATACTAAATAAAATAAAGGTAAATAAATTGAAGCAAGGTATTTTTGGATTTTAATATATGATAAAAGTAGACCCGGGGGCCATAGTTTTCACTAGAGGCTTCTCTCTCGAACACATAGCATACGGTGGGTAAACAAATTACTGTTGGGCAATTGATAGAAAAGCAAATAATTATGACGCATTCATGGCAATGATCATGTATATAGGCATCACGTCCGAGACAAGTAGACCGACTCCTGCCTGCATCTACTACTATTACTCCACCCATCGACCGCTATCCAGCATGCATCTAGGGTATTAAGTATAAAACAGAGTAACGCCTTAAGCAAGATGACATGATGTAGACAAAGTAAACTCAAACAATATGATTAAACCCCTTATTTTATCCTTAATGGCAACAATACAAATACGTGTCATGTCCCTTTCTGTCACTGGGATTGAGCACCGCAAGATTGAACCCATCACAAAGCACCTCTCCCATTGCAAGATAAATCAATCTAGTAGGCCAAACCAAATTGATAGATCGGAGAGAAATACAAAGCTATAACAATCATGCATAAAAGAGTTCAGAGAAGACTCAAATATTTCTCATGAATAATCTGATCATCAACTCACAATTCATTGGATCCCAACAAACACACCGCAAAAGAAGATTACATCGGATAGAACTCCAAGAACATCGAGGAGAACATGGTATTGAAGATCAAAGAGAGAGAAGAAGCCATCTAGCTACTAGCTATGGACCCGTAGGTCTGTGGTAAAGTACTCACACATCATCGGAAGGGCAGCAAGGTTGATGAAGAAGCCTTCCGTGATCGATTCCCCCTCTGGCGGAGTACTGGCAAAGGCCTCCAGATGGGATCGCGGAAGAACAGAGGCTTGCAGCGGCGGAAAGGTTTTCTCTTCTGTCCCCCTGGTATATTAGGAATATTTGGGAATTTCTAGCGTTGGAATTTGGTCAGGATGTGTCACGAGGGACCCACAAGCCTGGGGGGCGTGCCCTACCCCCCAGGGCGCACCTCCCGAGCTTGTCGCTCCCTCGTGGCTCGTCTGGTCTTCTCCCGAAGCTTCGAGGATCCCTTCTGGTCCAGAAAAAAATAATTCAAAGTTTTTTCTTTGTTTAGACACCGTTTGATAATGATTTTCTGAAAAGGCAAAAACAAGCAAAAAAACAGCAACTGGCACTGGGCACTGGGTTAATAGGTTACTCCCAAAAAATGATATATAATGGCATATAATTGCATATAAAACATCCAAGATTGCACTATAATAGCATGGAACAATTAAAAGTTATATATATGTTGGATGAGACTACGATGGATAAAGGAATAAGGAATAAGTGTAACACCCCAAAAATATTCTCTTTTGAATTTTAAAATCTTTTCTTTAAAATAAAATTCTTTGGATCACTATGGCCCTATTTCTCTCTTTCTTCTGTTTTAAAAATCATTTTTGAGTTTTCAATTGAGTTTCAAAAAATTTAAATGGTTATGATTTGATGGTTTGTTACTTGAGTAATTATTTTTGAAGGATCAAAAATATTTTCTTTTAGAAAAGTTTTTGAATAATTAAATTATTTCAATGAAATGATCCATTTCATTTTTCTTCTAACATATAGAAAATTCTCACAAAAATTATTCTGCCATTTTTAAATTATGATCCAAGTCATTCTCACACCCTAGGACAGTACCCAATACTTCTCCTCTCCACAAAAATATTTTTATCATATTTAACAAATTCCAAAGTTTGAATTTCATTTATTCCTAGTCCCTTTGATTTACAAAGGAACTATATTTTTCCTAGCTCTTCTGCACCGACAAAAATTATCCCAACTACTTGACAGTACCCACACTCCATTTCACCAAAAACATTCTGTCCCATAGTTCAAAATTTTCAAATTTCATTCAATTGAAATTTGGACCAGATTCAAACTCTATGCTCAAAACCTAATTTTAATCACTCCAAAAATTCTGAAATTTTGACAGCATCTCTGTTATGCATCAGTACCTCACCACAAAAATTCTCAAAAATTCCAAAAATGCCTAGGGCCATCTAGCATTTAATCAAGCACTTGGTGTGCACTGTAGCTCACTGTCAAAAAAATTCAGAAAAAACAGAGAAATTTGGAGGAGGGGAAGATCGATGCCGTGCACTCCACTTATCCTCCTCCTCTTCACTACGCTGTTGCTGCCCATCAATGCAACGCCTCCGGGACCCCCTCGCCAGCCTCTCGCCGCTGAAAGCATAGGAGCAGGCCGGTGCAGTGGCCGCTGCCCTCGGCCGCGGCAGCCGAAGCGGATCAGCTCGGCCGACCAGCTCCATCACTCCACTTCACCGCTCCCTTCACCTACCTGGCACGCGTCGCCCACCTCCACGGCGTTGACGCACCGTCCAAACCACCCCGCGCCCGCCTGTCAGTCGCCGGAGCCACACGCCGCCCGCCATGGCCGTACGGGAGCTCGGCTTCGAGATAAGGCAGTAGAGCTCGAGGACGTCGCGCTGGTGCTTCAAGTGAACTCCACCGACCTCACTGATCACTCACCGACCTCGCTCACCGCCTCCAACTGCCCCCGCCGGCCACCATCACTCCGACGTGATCCGCACCGCCTCGGACCGCCTCAGATCGCCCTTAAAAGGAGCCCTCGAGCTCCGTTCAGTACTCGCACCGCCCCCACACACTCCCAATCGACCCCCAGAGGAGTCTGACGACCTCGGGGAGGTCTTCTTCCCCGACTCCGGCCGCCCGATCTGCCACTGTCCCCGCGAACCCCACGTAGCCGTTACTCCATCTCCACCTCTCAAATCTTGCCAGTAGCTGATGTCTACTACACAACTTATTCTTGTAGACTCGTGTTGGGCCTCCAAGCGCAGAGTTTTGTAGGACAGTAGCAATTTTCCTTCAAGTGGATGACCTAAGGTTTATCAATCCGTGGGAGGCGTAGGTTGAAGATGGTATCTCTCAAACAACCCTGCAACCAAGTACAAGAAATCTCTTGTGTCCCCAACACACCCAATACAATGGTAAATTGTATAGGTGCACTAGTTCGGCGAAGAGATGGTGATAAAAGTGTAGTATGGATAGTAGATATAGGTTTTTGTAATCTGAAAATATAAAAACAGCAAGGTAGCAAGTAACAAAAGTGAGCACAAACGGTATTGCAATGCTTAAAAACAAGGCCTAGGGTTCATACTTTCACTAGTGCAATCTCTCAACAATGCTAACATAATTGGATCATATAATCATCCCTCAATGTGCAATAAAGAATCACTCCCAAGTTCCTATTAGCAGAGAACATAAGATAGAAATTGTTTGTAGGGTACGAAACCACCTCAAAGTTATCCTTTCCGAGCCATTCCTATAAGTGTCACAAACAGCCCTAGAGTTCGTACTAAAATAACACCATATGATACACATCAACCAACTCTAATGTCACCTAGATACTCCAATGTCACCACAAGTAACCATGAGTTGATTATACGATATGCATCAAACAACTTCATAATCATAATATTCAATCCGCACAAAGAACTCCAAGGAGCACCCCAAAGTTTCTATCGGAGAAAAGATAATGAAAACGTGCATCAACCCATATGCATAGATTACCCCAATGTCACCGCGGGAATCCACGAGTTGAGTGCCAAAACATACATCAAGTAAACCAATAGAATACCCCATTGTCACCATGGGTATTCATATGCAAGACATACATCAAGTGTTCTCAAATCTGAATATTCAATCCGACAATAACAAAACCTTACAGAGAAAAGATTCGATTCATCACAACAAAGATAGAGAGGGAAGAAACACCATATGATCCAACTATATTAACAAAGCTCGCGATACATCAAGATCGTGCCATATCAAGAACACGAGAGAGAGATCAAACACATAGCTACTAGTACATACCCTCAGCCCCGAGGGTGAACTACTCCCTCCTCATCATGGAGACCACCGGGATGATGAAGATGGCCTCCGGCAATGATTCCCCCCCTCCGGCAGGGTGCCGGAAAAGGGCTATAGATTAGATCGTGGAGTTACAGAGGCTTGCGGCGGTGTAAAAACTCATCTAGGTTAACTTTCGGGGGTTTCTGAATATATATGATTTTTTGGCGTTGGAATCACGCGAAGAAGGGCCACTGGGGGCCCACAAGGCACCAGGGCGTGCCTGGGGGGTGGCGCACCCTGGTGGCTCATGGGGCCCCTGTGGGTCTTCTGGCCACCTCCCGAAGCTTCTAGTGTATCTTATGTTCCAGAAAAAATCGTCAAAAAGTTTCGCTGCATTTGGACTTCATTTGATATAGATTTTCTGGAAAACCAAAAACAAGCAGAAAACAGCAACTGCCACTAGGCACTAGGTCAATATGTTAGTCCATGAAAATCATATAAAAGCCATATAAAAGTGCACCAAAATCATACAAAACTATAATAAACATGGCATGAATACTTCATAAATTATAGATACGTTGGAGACCTATCAGTAGCCTCCTAGTGCTCCCTCTCATCGGAACCGCATGTCAATTTGACGGTTGCAGGTCTCTCCGATGAGATCCACCATCACCCGACGCCGCCGTCCGCCGGAGTTGACCCCGCCGTCGCTGTGCTGCTCGCCGGCGACCAACTCCACCACCCACCGACGCGGAATACTTCCCTGAGCCCATCCCTACCATCGTCGCCTCCTAAAACGCCGGCGATCCTCGCCGGTGACCACCCCACCTTCTCTGTGCACGCGCGCGAGGCGCGTTTGAATTTCAAACCTGACGGGTGGGGCCCACCCGTCAGTGTTTTATTCTTTTCTGTTATATTTGAAAGCGCCTTCTGCCTCTTTACGCTTTCTGCACTGGAAACCGTATTTCTTTATGCACTGGAAAGCGTATTTCTTTCTGAGGTGCTTCCAGTTATTACCACAGGGACCCGCTGGCAGTTATTTTATTTACTGAGAGGTCCCTGGTTTTAAAACCTTTATAACTTTTAAACCACAAATCATTTTCAATTGATTCTTTTTCTGAAAATCTTATTTTTCACTCTAGTTTTTTTAGTATTTATTTAAAAATATTTTGAGACAACTTTTTGTGCTGTCACAAAAAAATTGATTTGAATTTGAATTCTTATTTTATAGAAAATGAGGAGGGAAACTTTGCCGAAAATTTTGAGGGATCACCTTCTGCCTACTTTGATCAAGGCAAAGCATTTTTGAACTTGGGATATGGTGGTTGCATGCATGTTTGCATAAGTTTGAATTATCACCGGTTATGTAGTGGATAGCAAATGCATGCATGGTCATATATTTTTGTGCAACTCTTGCATGCATTAAAGAACTTTTCTAACTCAGATGAATGGTGAGAGATCAGGGGGTGTACCTCCTGCTTTTGTCGTGCCGGTGGGCACAGGTCACATCACGACACGATGGTGTCACTGTGGCATGTGAAGCATGCCAGTCATAATAATAACACCTCCTGAGTTGACCTAGATCGAGTCTTGTTCCGTCATGCCTAGCTAAGATTCGTGCTGCCACCTGTCTTCCCGTGAGGGGAGTATGGCTTAGTAAGTTGCTAACCCCTTTCTGAGTGCACACCACTTAGAGGGGCCATGATGAGGGTTCCATGGCCATGGACTAATGCCAGTCATCGGGTCAGGGGGCATGGGTGTATCCGGCTGGGCCGAGAGGGGGGCACCCCTTGTAATCCGCGTGTTATAAATAGTGATCCCATGCTATTCGAGATGATGGTCTCCCCGTCTTAGAGTTTTTCTTGAACGATGCTTTGGGTGATTCCTGGCATCCGGAAAGTTAATCTGGTGTGTGCTGGTCAGGTTTGTTTTCAACCCAAAGACCATAATGGGAATTAGTCAGCGTCTCGGTGTTGGCTAAAGAAATCCTATACACGTGGGTAAAGAGTACACCCTCTGTAGAGTTATACCTATTCGAATAGCCGTGTCCACGGTCAAGGATGTTAGCTGGGAAGGGTCAAGTATCGGTCCCGGTGTCGATCTTCGGAGGAAATAAATAAAATTGAGCATGATTCATTTTTGTAGGATAATTATTGTCACTACTGATGCTAGCATAAATATTATTGTTATCATGAATATTATTGTGGACTAACCTTTTCTTCTATGTGCAACCATGGGTATCACTTGGGATGGTTAATCCACCTGGATACCCAAATTTATTTTATTTTCTAAGTATCACTTAGGATGGCTAGTCCACCTGGATACTCATTTCTATTTTTCTGGGTATCACTTGGGATGGCTAGTCCACCTGGATACTCATTTCTATTTTTTCAGGGTATCACTTAGGATGGCTAGTCCACCTGCATACTCATTTCTATTTTTCTGGGAATCACTTGGGATGGCTAGTCCACCTGGATACTCATTTCTATTTTTTCTGGGTATCACTTAGGATGGCTAGTCCACCTGGATACTCATTTCTTTTCAAGACCTCTCGAGGCGTTGCATTTAGACACCCGTTTGGCATTTCTTTTCAAGACCTCTCTAGGCATCGCTTTCAGACACCCGTTTGGCATTTCTTTTTAAGACCTCTCGAGGCGTCGCTTTTAGACACCCGTTTGGCATTTTTCTTGGAATTCCTTGGGCGGTTCAGCGCCCGATGTTCCATTTATTTTGGTTTATTACTAAAATAATATATTTATTCATCCGCACCGTATTAATATTTATCATGCCATGCTTTAATTTTGGTCAGCATATGCATAAAGTTTAGTCCATCATGATCATGTGCATTCGGTATATCTTTTGTCCATAATGTTTGCGAGTACATTCCAACGTACTCACGGGCTTGTCACTGGCTTGTTATTTTGGCCAGACCCGGAAGAAGATGATCTTGCGGAGGAAATGTGCGCTAGCGAGCCCGACGCTTAGAGGTGTTCCCAGTCAGTCAACTTGTGGTCTTGGAGTCTACCTCGTGTATCATCCGCGGTGCTTCCGCTTCACAAATAAAATAGTCAAGCCTCACACAGATGCTTGACTTTACTTTATTGTATCAGTGTTGTAATATCACCACACCACTGTCTTATTCCGCCACCGTCATATATTAACAAGTTTGTAATAAATGTTGAGCACTCTGGCTCAACCCTGTGTAATATTATGTATGTACTGGTTATCTATATCAAGGGGGTCCACCAGTTGTTCTGATCTTGGGGCTGGTGTGACTTGAGGCTATTCCGTGATATATTCCGGAAACAGGCCCGACAATAAGGAGCGGCAAGAGCCTAAGCTTGGGGATGCCCAAGGCAACCCAAGGTAATATTCAAGGAAGACTCAAGCGTCTAAGCTTGGGGATGCCCCGGAAGGCATCCCCTCTTTCGTCTAGAATCTATCGGTAACTCACTTGGAGCTATATTTTTATTCATCACATGATATGTGTTTTACTTGGAGCGTCTTGTGATATAGTTTGTTTGCTTTTGTTTGCCTTTTAGTTTGTCACAATTATCTTTGATGAACACACCTTTTTGAGAGGGACACACATTATTCATGATTTGTTAGAATACTCTATGTGCTTCACTTATATCTTTTGAGCTAGGCAGTTGCTCTAGTGCTTCACTTATATCTTTTAGAGCACGGCGGTGGTTATATTTTAAAGAAATAGTTGCACTCTCATGCTTCACTTATATCTTTTTGAGAGTCTAATGAATAGCAATGGTAATATGCACGGGTTATGAATTTGGTCCTAATATGATAGGTATTCAAGAGGGATATAATAAAAACTTTCATGTAGATCACTGAATATGATAAGTTTGATTCCCTGCAATAGTTTTGCGATATTAAGATGGTAATATGTGGGAGGTGCTAGTAGATAATTGTGGTTTAGTAAGAATATTGGTGTTAAGGTTTGTGATTCCCAAACCATGCACGTATGATCTGTCGTTATGCTAAGAAGTTGGAGCAAGATTTATTCTTGATTGTCTACCTTATGAGTGGCGGTCGGGGACGAGCGATGGTCTCTTCCTACCAATCTATACCCCTAGGGGCATGCATAGTAGTACTTTGCTTCGAGGGCTAATAAACTTTCGCAATAAGTATATGAGTTCTTTATGACAAATGTGAGTCCATGGATTATACGCACTCTCACCTTTCCGCAATTTGCTAGCCTCTTCGGTACCGTGCATTGCCCTTTCTCACATTGAGAGTTGGTGCAAACTTCGCCGGTGCATCCAAACCCCGTGATATGATACGCTCTATCACACATAAGCCTCTTTATATCTTCCTCAAAACAGCCACCATACCTACCTATCATGGCATTTCCATAGCCATTCCTAGATATATTGCCAAGCAACTTCCACCGTTCCGTTCTTATGACACACATCGTCATTGTCATATTGCTTTGCATGACCATATAGCTGACATAGTATTTGTGGCTCAGCCACCTTTCATCATTTTTTATACATGTTACGCTAGTATCATTGCACATCCTGGTACACCGCCAGAGGCATTCATATAGAGTCATATTTTTGTTCTAGTTTCGAGTTGTAATTTCTTGAGTTGTAAGGAAAAAAGAAGTATGATGATCATCATTATTAGAGCATTGTCCCAGTGAGTAAAAAAATTAAAAAAATAAAAGAGGCCAAAAAGATCCCACGAAAAAAGAGGCCAAAAAGAAAAGAAAAAAAATGAGAGAAAAAGAGAGAAGGGGCAATGTTACTATCCTTTTCTATACTTGTGCTTCAAAGTAGCACCATGTTTTTCATATAGAGAGTCTCCTATTTTGTATCTTTCATATACTAGTGGGAATTATTCATTATAGAATTTGGCTTGTATATTCCGATGGTGGGCTTCCTCAAATGCCCGAGGTCTTCATGAGCAAGCAAGTTGGATGAACACCCACTTAGTTTTCATGTTGAGCTTTCATACACTTATAGCTCTTGGTGCATCCGTTGCATGGCAATCCCTACTCATCGCATTGACATCAATTGATGGGCGTCTCCATAGCCCGTTGATTAGCCACGTCGATGTGAGACTATCTTCTTATTTTTGACTTCCCCTTATTAATCTCTACCACCACATTCTATTCCACCCATAGTGCTATATCCATGGCTTGCGCTCATGTATTGCGTGGGGGTTGAAAAAGCTGAAGCGCGTTAAAAAGTATGAACCAATTGCTCGGCTTGTCATCGGGGTAGTGATAAATATTTTGTGTTAAGAAGATGGAACATGACAAGATTATATGATTTTGTAGGGATAACTTTCTTTAGCATTTTTATTTTGAAAGACATGATTGTTTATTAGTATGCCTGAGTATTAATGTCTTTATATCAAACTATAGACTATTGCTTTGAATCATTCGGATCTTATTATTCATACCGTAAGAGAGATTACATGATGAAACATGATAGGTAGCATTCCACATCAAAAATTCTATTTTTATCATTTACCTACTCGAGGACGAGTAGGAATTAAGCTTGGGGATGCTTGATACGTCTCCAACGTATCTATAATTTTTGATTTTTCCGTGCTATTATTGTATCAATCTTGGATGTTTCATATGCAATTATATGCCATTATATATCATTTTTTGGGACTAACCTATTAACCCAGTGCCCAGTGCCAGTTGCTGTTTTTTGCTAGTTTTTGTCTTTTCAGAAAATCATTATCAAAAAGAGTCCAAACGAGAAGAAAACTCTGGATTAGTTTTTTCTGCACCAGAAGAGACCCACGAAGCTTAGGGAGAAGACCAGAGGAGCCACGAGGAGGCGGCAAGCCTGGAGGGCGCGCCCAGGGGGGTAGGCGCGCCACCAGGCTTGTGGGCCCCTCATAGCCCCTCCTGACCTAATTCCAGCGCTATAAAATCCCAAATATTCCCAATATACCAGGGAGACAGAAGAAAAAACCTTTCCGCCGCCGCAAGCCTCTGTTCTTCCGCGATCCCATCTGGAGGCCTTTTCTGGTACTCTGCCGGAGGGGCAATCGATCACGGAGGGCTTCTTCATCAATCCTGCTGCCCTTCCGATGATGTGTGAGTAGTTTACCACAGACCTACGGGTCCATAGCTAGTAGCTAGATGGCTTCTTCTCTCTCTTTGATCTTCAATACCATGTTCTTAATCTTCTTTTGTGGTGTGTTTGTTGGGATGCAATGAATTGTGAGTTTATGATCAGATTATTCATGAGAAATATTTGAGTCTTCTCTGAACTCTTTTATGCATGATTATTATACCGTTGTATTTCTCTTCGATCTATCGATTTGGTTTGGCCAACGAGATTGGTTTATCTTGCAATGGGAGAGGTGCTTTGTGATGGGTTCAATCTTGCGGTGCTCAATCCCAGTGCCAGAAAGGGACATGACACGTATTTGTATTGTTGCCATTAAGGATAAAAAGATGGGGTTTAATCATATTTCTTGAGTTTACTTTGTCTACATCATGTCATCTTGCTTAAGGCGTTACTCTGTTTCATACTTAATACCATAGATGCATGCTGGATAGCGGTCGATGGGTGGAGTAATAGTAGTAGTTGCAGGCAGGAGTCGGTCTACTTGTCTCGGACGTGATGCTATATACATGATCATTGCCATGAATCTGTCATAATTATTTGCTTTTCTATCAATTGCCCAACAGTAATTTGTTTACCCACCGTATGCTATGTGTTCGAGAGAGAAGCCTCTAGTGAAAACTATGGCCCCCGGGTCTACTTTTATCATATATTAAAACCAAAAATACTTTGCTACAATTTATTTACTTTTATTTTATTTATTATTTTAGTTTATCTATCTATCACTATCAGAATTAATCCTTGCAAATAACCGCTAAGAGGATTGACACCCCTCTTATTTGCATTGGGTGCAAGTGTTTGCTTTTGTGTGTGCAGGAGCGTATAATGGGATTTTGCTTGGTTCTCCTACTGGATTGATAACCTTGGTTCTTAACTGAGGGAAATACTTATCTCTACTATACTGCATCATCCTCTCCTCTTCGGGGAAATACCAACGCAGTCTACAAGTAGCAGTTAGTCCCAAAAAATAATATATAATGGCATATAATTGCATAATAAACATCCATGATTGATACTATAATAGCATGGAACAATCAAAAATTATAGATATGTTGGAGACGTATCAAACATCCCCAAGCTTAATTCCTGCTCGTACTCAAGTAGGTACATGATAAAAACAGAATTTTTCATGTGGAATGCTACCTAACATGTTTCATCATGTAATCTCTCTTACGGTATCAATAATAAGATCCAAATGATTCAAAGCAATAGTCTATAGTTTGATATAAAGACATCAATACTCAGGCATACAAACAAACAATCAATGCTTTCAAAATAAAAATGCTAAAGAAAGTTATCCCTACAAAATCATATAATCCTGTGATGCTCCATCTTCTTAACACAAAGTATTTATCATGCACTACCCCGATGACAAGCCGAGCAATTGGTTCATAGTTTTTAACGCGCTTCAGCTTTTTCAACCCCCACACAATAAATGAGCGCAAGCCATGGATATAACACTATGGGTGGAATAGAATATGGTGGTAGAGATTAATAAGGGGAAGTCAAAAATAAGAAGATAGTCTCACATCAACGCGGCTAATCAATGGGCTATGGAGATGCCCATCAATTGATGTCAATGCGAGGAGTAGGGATTGCCATGCAACGGATGCACTAAGAGCTATAAGTGTATGAAAGCTCAATATGAAAACTAAGTGGGTGTGCATCCAACTTGCTTGCTCATGAAGACCTCGGGCATTTGAGGAAGCCCATCATCGGAATATACAAGCCAAGTTCTATAATGAAAAATTCACACTAGTATATGAAAGTGACAAAATAGGAGACTCTCTATATGAAGAACATGGTGCTACTTTGAAGCACAAGTATGGAAAATGATAGTAACACTGCCCCTTCTCTCTTTTTCTCTCATTTTTTTCTCTTTTTTTCTCTTTCCTTTTTTTCGTGTGCTCTTTTTGGCCTCTTTGTTTTCTCTTTTTTTTTCCTCACTGGGACAATGCTCTAATAATAATGATCATCATACTTCTATTTACTTAAAACTCAAAAGAAAATTACAACTAGAAACTAGAACAAAAATATGACTCTATATGAATGCCTCTGGCGGTGTACCAGGATGTGCAATGATACTAGCGTAACATGTATAAAAATGATGAACGGTGGCTGAGCCACAAATACTATGTCACCTATATGATCATGCAAAGTAATATGACAATGACGATGTGTGTCATAAAAACGGAACGGTGGAAGTTGCATGGCAATATATCTCGGAATGGCTATGGAAATGCCATGATAGGTAGGTATGGTGGCTGTTTTGAGGAAGATATAAGGAGGCTTATGTGTGATAGAGCATATCATATCACAGGGTTTGGATGCACCGGCGAAGTTTGCACCAACTCTCGAGGTGAGAAGGGGCAATGCACAGTACCGAAGAGGCTAGCAAATTGCGGAAAGGTGAGAGTGCGTATAATCCATGGACTCACATTAGTCATAAAGAACTCATATACTTATTGCGAAAGTTTATTCCCCAACCGCCACTCATAAGGTAGACAATCAAGAATAAATCATGCTCCAACTTATTAGCATAATGACAGATCATACGTGCATGCTTCATGAATCACAAACCTTAACACCAATATTCTGACTAAACCACAATTATCTACTAGCACCTCCCACATATTACCATCTTAATATCGCAAAACTATTGCAAGGAATCAAACTTATCATATTCAGTGATCTACATGAAAGTTTTTATTATATCCCTCTTGAATACCTATCATATTAGGACCAAATTCATAACCCGTGCATATTACCATTGTTATTCATTAGACTCTCAAAAAGATATAAGTGAAGCATGAGAGTGCAACTATTTCTTTAAAATATAACCACCGCCGTGCTCTAAAAGATATAACTGAAGCACTAGAGCAACTGCCTAGCTCAAAAGATATAAGTGAAGCACATAGAGTATTCTAACAAATCACGAATAATGTGTGTCCCTCTCAAAAAGGTGTGTTCAGCATAGATGATTGTGACAAACTAAAAAGCAAACAAAATATAGCACAAGACGCTCCAAGTAAAACACATATCATGTGATGAATAAAAATATAGCTCCAAGTGATGTACCGATAGATTGTAGACGAAAGAGGGGATGCCACCGGGGCATCCCCAAGCTTAGACGCTTGAGTTTTCCTTGAATATTACCTTGGGGTGCCTTGGGCATCCCCAAGCTTAGGCTCTTGCCGCTCCTTATTCCTTTATCCATCGTAGCCTCACCCAAAACTTGAAAACTTCAGCACACAAAACTCAACAGAAAGCTCGTGAGATCCGTTAGTATAACAAATAAATCTTAAACTTTAAGTACTATTGTAAATTGATTCATATTTAATATTGGTATAATGCTACTGTACTCCAACTTCTCCATGACTCATACCCCCCGATACGGTCCATAGATTCATCAAAATAAGCAAACTATGCAACAAAAAACAGAATCTGTCTAAAACAGAACAATCTATAAAGATCTGAATTAACGCCATACTTCTGTTACTCCAAAAATTCTGAAAAATTAGGAAAATGTGGAAAATTAATATATCAATATTGTGTGAAACATTCAGAAGGTTCTGACACTCCAGCAAAAAATAAAAATTCCAGCACTGGACGCAAAAGTTTCTGTTTTCAAACAGCATCAATCATACTATCTTCCAAATCATCCCAAAGGCATTACTTGGCACAAACACTAATTAAAAGATAAAAACACTATCATAACAGAGGATATAATTATGTAAACACACAAAAATAGAAAGTAAAACAAAATTTTATTTTATTCATTGGGTTGCCTCCCAACAAGCGCTATTCTTTTAGGCCCCTATCTAGGCATAATGCATAGTTTCAAGTATTGTCATCCTTGGTTTCCAAATCCTCAATTACACACCCACTATCTCTAGGAGATTTAACATAGGAATTTTTTATCATAACACTCCTAGGCACAAAATTAAGAATCTTACTTTTATAGATAGGTTCCTTTATTATATCAATGAAATTGGGGTGCACGCTAATCATTTTAAGATCCTCATTTCCCTTGCTAGAAGTGGCACCCTTAGTCTTAGGAACATACATAAACTTGCAATTTTTATTGGGAGGAGTCCTATCAATGGTTTTAACGGAGGAAAAAGCAGAACCCAAATTATTAATAACTTCCTCTAACTTATTGATTCTAGCGAGACTTTGCTCTATTCTTTCGTTAATTATGGGTTCCTTTTCCTTCAAGGTTTTCAATGTAATTCCTACCTTAGAACCAAATTGAGTGATATGATTATGGACCTTTTTGTCTAAATTCTCAAGATGTTCAATAGTTGGCATTTTATTTTCAATAGCTTCTAACCTTTGCATAACATGTTCCAAAGTCAATGATGTTTCATTAATAATGATAGGTGGTGATCCCACTAAATTTCCCATAGCATTGTAAGCATCCATAGAGGGACACATCAAAAAATTCCCTCCAGTAATAGTATCAAGCACAAATCTATACCAAGTAGTAATTCCCACATAAAAATTGCGAAGAAGAACGGTGGTGGATTGCTTACGAGTTGATCTATTTTGAGCATCGCAAATCCTATACCAAGCATCTTTTAAATTTTCTCCTCCCCTTTGTTTAAAATTGAGCACTTCATTTTTAGGAGTAATAGTAACGAGCGGAGAACTAGCCATAGTGGTGAAGCAAACAAACAAGCAAATAAAAAATATTTTTGTGTTTTTGTAAAAAAAAAGTAGAAGTGGGGGAGATGAAAATGAGAGGTAAATGCAAATAAAAAGGCAAATAAAATAAATGCAAGTGGATGATAGTTTGTGTGAAGGTACTTGATAAATTTTGGTGATGTCTCCCCGGTAACGGCGCCAGAAATTCTTCCTGCTACTTGTAGACTGCGTTGGTATTTCCCCGAAGAGGAGAGGATGATGCAGTATAGTAGAGATAAGTATTTCCCTCAGTTAAGAACCAAGGTTATCAATCCAGTAGGAGAACCACACAAAACCCCTTTAGCAGCACCTGCACACACAAAAGCAAACACTTGCACCCAACGCAAATAAGAGGGTTGTCAATCCTCTTAGCGGTTTTTTGCGAGGATTAATTCTGATAGTGATAGATAGATAAAGTAAAATACTAAATAAAATAAAGGTAAATAAATTGCAGCAAGGTATTTTTAGATTTTAATATATGATAAAAGTACACCCGGGGGCCATGGTTTTCACTAGAGGCTTCTCTCTCAAACACATAGCATACAGTGGGTAAACAAATTACTGTTGGGCAATTGATAGAAAAGCAAATAATAATGACGGATTCATGGCAATGATCATGTATATAGGCATCACGTCCGAGACAAGTAGACCGACTCCTGCCTGCATCTACTACTATTACTCCACCCATCGACCGCTATCCAGCATGCATCTATGGTATTAAGTATAAAACAAAGTAACGCCTTAAGCAAGATGACATGATGTAGACAAAGTAAACTCAAACAATATGATTAAACCCCATATTTTTATCCTTAATGGCAACAATACAAATATGTGTCATGTCCCTTTCTGTCACTGGGATTGAGCACCGCAAGATTGAACCCATCACAAAGCACCTCTCCCATTGCAAGATAAATCAATCTAGTAGGCCAAACCAAATCGATAGATCGAAGAGAAATACAAAGCTATAACAATCATGCATAAAAGAGTTCAGAGAAGACTCAAATATTTCTCATGAATAATCTGATCATAAACTCACAATTCATTGGATCCCAACAAACACACCACAAAAGAAGATTACATCGGATAGAACTCCAAGAACATCGAGGAGAACATGGTATTGAAGATCAAAGAGAGAGAAGAAGCCATCTAGCTACTAGCTATGGACCCATAGCTCTGTGGTAAACTACTCACACATCATTGGAAGGGATGCAAGGTTGATGAAGAAGCCCTTCGTGATCGATTCCCCCTCCGGCAAAGTACCGGAAAAGGCCTCCAGATGGGGTCGCAGAAGAACAAAGGCTTGCGGCGGCGGAAAGGTTTTCTCTTCTGTCTCCCTGGTATATTGGGAATATTTGGGAATTTATAGCGTTGGAATTAGGTTAGGATGTGCCATGAGGGGCCTACAAGCCTGGGGGCACGCCCTACCCCCCAGGGCGCGCCTCCCGAGCTTGTCGCTCCGTCGTGGCTCGTCTGGTCTTCTCCCGAAGCTTCGAGGGTCCCTTCTGGTCTAGAAAAAATTAATCCAAAGTTTTTTCTTCGTTTGGACTCCGTTTGATAACGATTTTCTAAAAAGGCAAAAACAAGCAAAAACAACAACTGGCACTGGGCACTGGGTTAATAGGTTAGTCCCAAAAAATGATATATAATGGCATATAATTGCATATAAAACATCCAAGATTGATACTATAATAGCATGGAACAATCAAAAATTATAGATACGTTGGAGACATATCACAACACATTGCTAATGATCGTCGAGAGAAAGAACATCTGGCAAATGAAATGAACATTATCAACAATCGCACCAGAATGGTACATCTGATAGCCGATGAGAATAAGAAAAGACTCTGGAAATTGGTTCGAAAATTCTTTACTGAAAAGCAATTGCTGAATGTGAATCTATGACTACATTGACAAAGGCTTCAGTGTGGATGATTTCAAGGAGCGCAGCACCTCTCCTCTACCTGCTAGACAACATCCCTCAGATATTCTTCATCTATAGATTCGCAAATTGCTCGAAGAGTCTGAAGCCACTTCACCAACTATCAAACCTTCTGAAGGCAATCCTCTGTCTAATGTTCCTCCTGTGGCTGATCCAAATATGCCAAGTTCGTCTGCTTAGCACCCAGTTCTATGCCTAAAGGAAATCCTGTTGCTGCTGAAGACGATGGAATTCCTGTCACTTCCGAAGAAGATCTTACCTCGGACAGTTCGTCTGGCAATGCTGCGGAGTGAACTTTGTTGGTTCTTGGTCTCTGTTATTCCTCACCCTTTTGCCACTTGTTGACAAAAAGGGGGAGAATTACATCGAGTTCGATAGATTTGCTTTTTGGTGTTTGTTTGAATTTGTTTTTCTCTCGAGTTTGCAACTTCAGTTTCGTGGTTATCTATACTAAGTTGTAAAACTCTCAGTAACTTCTGTGCTATAATGTTAATAACCCCCCTTGCAGTATCTATTCTCTTGAAGTATCTATTTTGCAGGTGGACTTATTATCGGAAGTTATGAATGATTGCACTATACTAGCAATGGATTTTATCTCATCAGTGCGAATCATTATCTCGAACAATTGAAATTTCCTCCATATATACATATTATTGCGGGAGAATCTCATCATAAAATTAATTCCCTGCATACATTCAGGGGGAGCATATTTCATCCACGAGATCAGTAACACTTTTATCACTCTCACTGTTATTACTTATCGCTTATCTATCTCTCTTCGATGATTATCTGTTTTGTCAACAATCGTTCAAAAAGGGGGAGATTGTTGGTGCAATGATTTGCCTCCTTATGTTTTGAAAATTGTTGACATAAACAGTAAGGGACTAATGTGTTTGCTAGTGCACACAGAGTAACAGGTCCCTGAAGTCATGAGGAGTTTGATATAAACTCTGAAGGATATGCCATGCGTGGCAGCGAGCATTATCCATGAAGCTTATGTTGTGAAGAGTGACCCCTAAAATTGCTGACGTAAAACAATTGGTTCGGTGGCATCCGAAGGAAGTGACTAGAGTCGAAAGAAGTCAAAGATGAAGTGAAGACGTAGCATTCCTTTCGTTGTTCTTCTTTTCTTTCATTGAGTCATAGGACCACCGTACTATTAAGAGGGGTATAGTGTTCGAAGCTTTGATTCTCTGATGCTAAACTCAATCATATGAGAGTTGTGAGAGAAATATCTTTGTGTTCTGAGCAAATACTTGCCAGCAAGAGACTGTGATCTTCTTTGCTGCGAGTGATTTGTCTCTGACCGAAGAGTTGGCATTACTTGTTCCTCAAGTAATGTTACCGTTGCTTTCAAATCCAACCGTTGTAAACGTGTCGGTTGGTCATTGGCTGGACCACGTGTCCAAAATGGTCATTTCCCATGAGGGAAGGCTGTGGCTATAAATAGCCACCCCGCACCGGCTTTGTCCGATGGCTGCTCCGTTTGATTCCGAGAAGATTGTTGAGCAACCCCCTCTCCAGAGTGATTTGAGTTTAAAATCCACCGAGAGAAGAACCCTAGAGCCGAACAATTAGATAGTGGTTTAGCATCACTCGAATCTAAGTCCAGTATGCTCCACCTATTACTCTTGAGAGCTGCAAACTCTCTAGATGGTTAGGTGTCAATTTCTTCAGAGACCAAGAGTGATTGTGGTTCTCGAAGAAGAAGTCTGTAAAGGTTTGGAGATCACCTCAAGTATCTACCACAAGTTATCAGCATTGGTTGACGAACCAATTGTCGAGGAGAATAGGGCGAATAGAGTTTATCTTCTGTGTTAAATCACAACCCCTCCAACCAGGCGTAGTCCTTGTGCAAAAGGACGAACTGGTCTAAAAAATTTACTGTCGCCATCGAGCATCACTGGTTATTCCTTCGCACCTTATCATTCGAATTGCTTTGCATGACTAAATTCAACCATGTGATTATCATCGATGACTGCATCTAGTTTTAGATTGTTAGTTTACTTTCACTCGCTGCAATGTATTATCTTTCATTCCGCTGTTGGGTTCTGAAAGTTTTGAAGTTTCCAAAAGAAATTTTAAAACTCCCATTCACCCCCCTCTGGTATACATACTTCGTTCCTACAAGGTTCGCCGGAGCGGTGCAAGTGCACCGCCTCTAACGGTATCTGCGCGTGCAGGAGGAACGTCGCGCGTGCAGGAGGAATGTGTTTGCCAAATTTGTTGGTACTCAAAGTGGTGTGAAGAAAAGAACCATTTGGGTTGCCAAGCCTATTGTGACTAACCTCTTAGGACCCAACTTGGTTGGGGACCAATAATCTCAAACTTGATCGATAGGTGCTGTTGGAGGGCATTGAAGACTTGGCTACATTATGAAGAATTAAGGGGTCTTCATCATTCGTATTGTCTCAAGCCAAGTCATTTGGATTATCAAGATTCTATATTATATCCAATGTGCCTTCTTGCGGTAACTTGTACTTAAATTGTTTACATTGATAGTTACTTGCCCCTTTGCATGTTTTGGTTTTGTACCTTGCATGTGTTTGTATATGTTGTGCTTCCAACTTGCTTATCTTGAGTAATCAAGTTTGTGTATGTTGGTTTGCACATCATGTACGCGTGAGTGTTGTGTTGAGCCTTTTTGCATCTTGTGTGTATCTTAGTTGGCTCTTGTGAGAGATTAATGGAACATCCCATTTTGGGGGAGTGATGTGCTTTGTGCACGTCACAATCCTACAAATGTGTGTACATGAGGAATATCACCTAGTATTGATATCGCAAGATTATCTAGTCTCTATGTGGTATGTCTTCTCATGAGAAATTCAAATTCTAAATGGTCCATTAATTATCTCTTGTTGGATTTTATTTGCCTCTTGTTAGGATTATTGGGGTATCACATTATGGGGGAGTAATATGCTTTTTGTATATTACAAGCCTAGAGAATGTGTACATTTGAGATATTGTCACTTAGAGTTGATATTGTAAATTATTTTGTTCCTAGGTGGCATGTTAGCTCTACAAGTTGCAAGTTACTTATGTGCTTGGTGTGAAGATGATGTTGGATATCTTTGCTATCTACCACCGGGAATTATTCCCGAATAGTTCTTGTCTCTTGACAATTGGTGCTCATTTATGTGGTAGAAATTGTTGATCATCTTTACGTTGGTTTTTGTTTTTATTTGCCTTATCTCTTGCCAAGGAATGTGTCAACTCCCGTTGTCTTCCATGCCACTTGTGGATCTTTTTAATTTCTTGATCCGGTCTAGTGTTTCTCCAGATATAGTGAAAGTGGTGATCCCATCTTGTGCATTTTGTATTCAAATGTAAATTCTCTATAATGCATAACTCTTGGGGGGAGCTATCCTATTTTCTTTATTACACTCATCTTTTGATCCTTATCAAGTGTGTGTTGGTGGAAGGCAAGCCTTTGTTTTTTGGTACTTTGTGCCATCATGAAACTTTGTAGAGGGTTTGGTTTGTTTTGAACCTTCCTCTCTTTTGGGAGTTTGATATCTTCCAATTAGTGTGTATCAATGGATATCTCATTCCTTGATGTATCTTTTAATTGATATCCTTCAAGTGATAATTTTTATTTTTATATCTTAGTTTTCACTTGGTATCTTCTAGATTGGTATCTTATCAATCATGTGTTGATTTGGTTCTTTAAAGACTTGAGCATGCATATTTACTATATGTACTTCCTTTGGCATGCTTTCTTTCTTTGACCCAATATATAGGGGAAACTCCACCATGTCACAAATTGGGTAAAGGGTGCGTGAAATTCAATTTCATATCTATATGCACATATTTATGTGGAGTTTGTCCTATGTATTGTTGGTACTCTAACTCTTTGGTCCCAATGAGTTTGGGTACCATTTTGTTTATGTTGTTGTTCTAGGAACAATTGGAGATGCATTGGATGCTCGGCTCACTCACAAGGAAGGTGTTGTCACCATGTGCTTATTGGAGTCAAGCTAGGATGATCAATAAACCATTATCTACTACATCATTTCAATGCTATCTCGGTAACAAGTATCTACTTCATGCATACATTTCTTGCACTCAACCTTGTGTACGTTGCATCATGGCATGAATTTCTTGATTCGTTCTTGTGATACTTGTTTCCTATCTCAAAGCATCCCAACAATGATCTCTTGTTGCTAGTTGTGATGTCAATGATGGTTGTGTGGTTGGAGTTCATTTATATATAATAAGATAATATTAAGCCATGTGCTATGATTTTCAAGCAAATATCTTGTTGGTATAGTTATGACTTCCTTTTGGATATCTTGTTCCTTCTTTGTGCAACTATTTCGTGTGTACATCCTTCTTTGTGGATATATATCATCATGATTGTCATCTACCTAGAATCTTATACACGTGAAAGAAGTTACAACTCTAGTAGATATCTTTCTTTCGCGTCCACCTATTCATTCTCTTGTTATCTGTTCGGTGGCTCTGCGAAAGCTTTTGCCTTGAGTGTGTGTACTCTCTCGTTGCATCTTGATGCACTCATTTGTGGTGAAGATTGTTTTCCCCATGCTTGTCTTGACGAGGCTTTTGCCATTTCTATTGGTATCCCTCCTCTTGATGAGGCTATCTTTTTCTATCTTCACCATGGGTTGTCACAAGCTTTGTTGTTAATTCGCATATTAGTGAGCTTGTGAACCCATTTGCTAGTTGTGTGTGTGGGAAGGACATGTCTTGCACCTTGTATCTCATTTTTCAAGACAATGTTGATGCTTAATGCTCATCCTTATATTAGTCTTCTCAAGTGCTTTGCCATGACTCACACACATCGTTTTGGTTGAGCCTATTCCTAAGTTGCCTCTTTTACATGTTGCTCAACCATGTGTTTGTTGCAAGTGCTAGGCTTAGTTTCCTATATGATCACTTGCACTTGTTGTGAGTTTTTATTCATTTTGGGGGAGTGATGATCCTATTTTGTGCATGTTGTATCCAAATACAAAACTAAATAATGCACAAATCATGGGGAGCTTCTCTATGTTCTTTAGAACACTCCTATGCTCATATCATAATATCTTGTATCCATGTGGCTCGTAGGATCTTTTGTTTGATTGTTTCAATTGGTATATTTTGATTGATTGCTTCACTCCTTGGTATGCCTTTGTGCCATATCATCCTTTTTCAATCTTTGGATCCTCAATACAGTTTGTCTTCCTCCTACTACTTATCTTTGGATATGTGTATTGTATTCCACTCATATTTTGAGAAATACACACTTTATGGAGGAACACATATTATACTGGCCTTCTAAGTTTGGAGCCCATTTTGGCAATCGATGCCAATGGGGGAGAAGTTTAGAGAGTTTGGCTTCATGCTTTGGTTTCCTAAGCATTTGCATCTCATGCTCATGCATTATTTGTTGTTGCTTTGAATGGTTGTGCGTAATTCCTTATATAAACTCTCTTGAAAGTGATTGTCCTCAATTACCAAAATGGGGGAGATTGAAAGAGCATGGTGCCCCCATGGTTGGTTTTGGTAATTGATGACAATCCCTATGGACTAATGGTTTTCCTTGAGTTACATTTGAAGGGTTTGTCCATAGGCTTTGCTTGAAGATCATTCGTTGGTTTCAAGGCTATAAGTAGAAGATTATGTGTTGACCAAGGTGGTATTCAAGGATTTATCCAAAGATTGGTCATGTGAGAGTTTAGCTTATTGCAAGCATGTCTTAAAGAAGAAGATTGTGTGAACATTCATGTTTACCTTCAAGACATCATCTTAATGAAGAGAGTTGGAAAGATACATGGTTGATCAAGACTAAGTACAAAGAGTGATTTAAGTTGATCAACACACAAAGTGTAGAAGATGTACCAAGCGGGATCAAATGATCTCAGGGTATGGTAAGCATTGTCCATTGCGCTTTGTGTACTAACCCGTGGTCTATGTGAGAGTTGTTTGTGGGGTTAGGTATGTTTCCATGGGCGTGCATCAAAAGGAAGATATCATATAACCCATGGAGGATGACATCAAGTGGTGATCGTCATCAAGATTGCGATGTGCAAGTTCAAATGGAGCATCACGAAGAGATCACATGCTTGAAGCTTGCCGTCCATTGTGGTGACAATGGACATGTGAAGACGTGCCGAAGAGAGGCTCACCCATAGTGGAGTATGGGGGAGCAATCTTAGTCTTCATCGAGCCGGTGCAATCAAGAAAGGTGGACCAACTTGAGGAGGCCAAGATCGTCATCATCTAGCTCAAGTGGACTATGCACAAGGCAAAGGTGTGACCATGATAGGTTTTCTATTTTACCGGTCTCATGGTATTAGTTGGGAGACTGGGTTATAGGATCGACAGCCGTACTATCAAGGGGGGCTCTCGAGTGAGTAGCTTGATCGTATCATTCATAGAGAGCTCAAACCATTGCATCCCTGGCATCATCTTTCTTGGTTCTTGTTTGGCTTTTTGCTTTGAGTGTCTTTGAGCTTATGGTCACCTTCATGACAAGCTCGAGTTCATCGAGAACGGATTTTGTTTGCATCATCTAGTATGTTTTCGATGTTGGTGCTTTTGCTGGATCTTCATTCTTAAGAGGTTTCACACCTCTATATCTTTGGCATTTTTCTACTGCCACATCTTAATATATCCAGTCACTGTTAGATAGTACTTGTTGAGGGTGTCCCGGACTAGGGGGTACTCGGGCTGCCGGCCTATCTCTCGTAGGCCGGGCTGGTGGGCCGCTCTCTACTCGACGATGGAAGGCCGGATTATGGGCGACCCCGTGTATCAGAAGGAAACCTCCGAAGACTTGGCGTCTCCTCCAAGGAATAATTGGCGTGGCTGGCATGTTTATCCCCTGATGGTAACCGACCATATGTAACCCTAGGACCCTCTGGTGTCTAAATAAACCAGAGGGTTTAGTCCGTAGAGGAGGATCATATTCATAGCCTAGGGTTTAGCCCATCTGATCTCGAGGTAGATCAACTCTGTAACCTTCATACAATCATATCAATACAATCTAGCAGGACGTAGGGTATTACCTCTTTGAGAGGGCCCGAACCTGGGTAAATCGCCGTCTCTACGTTCTCTGTTACCCATTGATTCCTAGACCCACAGTTCGGATCCCCTACACGAGATCTGCCGGTTTTGGTACCGACATTGGTGCTTTCATTGAGAGTTCCGCCGTGGGTCACCAAGGATCAATGGCTCGCCTAATCATCAGCGACGGCGCTAGCCGCAGGGACGCTTTTGTTCCCGGCCAGCTCTTCGCGTTCGGCAGCGTCATGCTACATGCCGATCCGGCCGGCTGCCTCGGCCGGATCGACAGCTTCACCCCCGACCAGGAGATCAGGTTCGGAAACTTAGAGTTCGTCGCCGACTCCCGGGGAAATCTTATCCTCACAGGATCCTCAGCCCTGCCTGAAGGACCCGCGAAACTTGAAGCATCGACTTTGAGCACGGCCAATCCCTCTACGGGGACGGCCGCCACTGCGGATCGAGCCTCGAGCCCGGATCTAACCCCCGCGCTTGGCTGTCGAAGATCAGCCTTGGCCGAACATGACTGCCGGGCAGATTCGGACGCCCCCGTCAGGGCCATACTGCGGGTTGACCCCGTAAACTGCCAGAACTTGGAGCCGACGGATCTCTCGTCATTAAACGGGATACTAGATCAAATCCAAGCCTTGGGACTCACCAACGGACAGTCCTCAGTCTATGATCAGATCGGGCTTAAGACTGATGATAGGGAAATTTACGCCCCTCCGGCCGCCCACTTGGTCGCCACTGTCGAAGGCTCGACCGAGGGCTCGCCCCTCCCCCCGGAATCGGAAGCGCATGGAGCGCAAGTTCCCCATCAACAGGCCCCACCCTCCAGCTCGGCAGCCGAACTCTGCTCCGGAGAGGGTTTAGAGCCGAAGTCTAGTTCGGCACGCAACCTTGAGTCCGCGCACTCGAGCTCGGCCAACTATTCGGACCTAGAGCTCGGCAGGTTAGACTCCATGCCAATCCAGGATGCGGCCGCCAAAACCCCGAACTCACAAGCCGCTGGGATCAAAAAAATTATCCCACCCACCCCCCACATCGAGTACTGTCCAAATAACTCAAGACGGCCCGACATATGGGACCTAATGTACGTCAAGCAACAGCCCGGAGAGACAGTTCGGCACTTCTGGGCTAGATTCCTTATCGTCAAAAACAAGATGACGGACGATGATAGCAAAGACATTCTGGAGGTTTTCCGACAGAACTGCTGAGATGAAGGCGTCTTAAACGCCCTCGCCCGCCGCCATATCCAAAACTTCTCTGATCTGTCGGACCTGGTGTCCAAATATTGCGCCATGGAGTATGCTTGGCAGGCTCAGCTCGAGCAAACAGAGTTAATCCGTACAGAGGAATCAAACCGAGCTCGGGCAAAACGCGCACACCTTCGCCGGACAACTCAATACAAGCGATCCGAGAAAAGGATGAAACCCCTGCCAAGATCCAGAACGGTCCTTGATGAATTGTTGGACAAACCATGCCCCATACACTCCGTCCTCCTCAATACGAACCCAACCCACAGCCTTCGAGCTTGCTGGGTGGTCAGGCAAGTCGCCAAGAGCGGCGAAGTCGTCCTCGGGGGCCCGTACTCAAATAAATGTCCAGCAACGCCCTCTGATGACAGTGCCGAGGTCCTCACAATCTATGAGACGTATTCCTCGAAGAATCAGAGGAAGAGGGCCCTGTGAGAGCTCGCTCAAATTCAACATGTGGCAGTGACAGACTCATGGACAGACACACCCATCACTTTCAGTGAGCGAGACCAGCCGAGGTCCTGCCCTACTCGAGCTGCTGCCGCCCTTGTCCTGGATCCCATCGTGGATGGATTCCGACTCCAAAAGGTGTTAATGGACGGCGGTAGCGGGCTAAACCTCATTTATGAGGACACCTTGGATAAAATGCAGTTTGACAGATCCTGCATCGAGCAAAGTCACACCACCTTTCGAGGGATCATCCCCAGAAAGGAGGCGCGTTGTAGTGGCCGAGTTGCTCTTGTTGTGGTCTTCGGAACTCCCGAGAACTACCAATCCGAAGAACTGCTTTTCCACATCGTGCCCTTTCGCAGTGGTTACCATGCCTTATTAGGGCGCGATGCCTTCGCACGATTCCATGTCGTCCCACATTACGGGTACATGAAGCTTAAAATGCCGGGGCCAAACAGCGTGATCACAGTAATAAGTGATCCGGACAGAGCTCTTCGGGCCGAGAACAAAACAGCATCCCTTGCCCTCGAAGCATTGTCCGAAGCCCTCGCAGCTGAAGAACTGACCGCGCTCCGCTCAACTGTGGATAAGGACGACGTCATTCTCGACAAGAGGTCCAAATCCACATCCTTTAAACCAACGGATGAAATCGTCAAATTCCAACTACACCCAACAGATCCCAACAAGACGGCATCCATTGGAGCTCAGCTGGACCCCGCGGTCGATGAAGAATTGCGCAAGTTTTTGCGCGCAAACTGGGATATCTTCGCCTGGCACCCATCAGACATGCCAGGGATCCCGCGTAGATTAGCCGAGCACAGCCTGAATATAATTAAAGGTTTCAAGCCAGTCAAACAGACTCTCCGTCGGTTTTCCGAACCCAAGCGTCAAGCTATGGGCGAAGAACTGGCAAAGTTGCTCGAAGCCGGATTCATCCGAGACATCAAACATCCCGAGTGGTTGGCCAATTTAGTCATGGTACCCAAGAAGGATAAATCCTGGCGGTTGTGTGTCGATTTCAAGGATTTAAATAAGGCTTGCCCCAAGGATCCTTTTCCCTTGCCTCGCATAGACCAGATAATAGACGCCATCGCCGGGCATGACTCACTGTGTTTTCTCGACACTTACTCCGGATACCACCAAATCAAAATGACCAAGTGGCCACAGCATTCATTACTCCCTACGGACCATTCTGCTTCAACTCCATGCCCTTCGGATTAAAGAACGCAGGGGCTACATACCAACGCATGATTCAAACATGTTTGGAAAAACAAATCGGCAAAACGGTTGAGGCATACGTGGACAACGTGGTCATCAAGACCAAACACGTCAGCCAATTGGTGGACGATCTCCGACAAACATTCGATAGTCTTCGGACCTTCGATATACGGCTCAATCCGGAAAAATGCGTCTTCAGAGTGCCGGACGGTAAGCTGCTCGGCTTCATTGTTTCCCATAGAGGAATAGAGGCCAACCCAGCGAAAATACGGGCACTGTCCGAGCTGGCCATCCCCACCGAGCTAGCGCACGTCCAGAAACTGGCCGGCTGCGTTGCAGCCCTCAGCCGCTTCATCTCACGCCTCGGAGAAAAAGCCTTACCGCTCTATAAATTGCTCAAACGAACGAAGAACTTCGAGTGGACCAGCGAGGCGGTGGCAGCACTTGAGGAAATAAAAACTCTGCTGGCCAGCAACCTGATCTTAACAGCACCCAGTCCGGGCGAGCCAATGCTGCTATATATCTCGGCCACAAATCAGGTCGTTAGCGCGGTTCTCGTCGTCGAACGAGAGACAGTGGGTCACAAGCTCCGGGTGCAGAAACTTATCTACTACGTATCCGAAGTGCTCACCCCGTGTAAAACGAGGTACCCGCACTATCAGAAGATCGCCTACGCAGTTTTCATGGCATCCCGAAAGCTCCGCCACTATTTTCAAGAGTGCTCGGTCACAGTGGCATCCGAAGTACCACTGAACGACATAATCAACAATCGAGATGCCACCGGCCGTATAGCCAAATGGGCTATAGAACTCCTTCCCTTCGAAATCATATATTGACCGCGCCGAGCTATTAAATCTCAGGTCTTGGCCGATTTCGTCGCGGAATGGACGGAAGCCGAACTCCCTAGGGAGTACAGTACATACTCACATTGGACGATGTATTTTGACGGCTCCAAAATTCTCGTCGGGCTGGGGGCTGGCGTGGTTCTCACATCCCCCACTGGCGATAATATTCGGTACATACTCCAGATCATGTACGCCGACTCCAACAACGCAGCCGAATACGAAGCTCTGCTGCATGGACTTTGGATTGCGGTGTCAATGGGCATACAGCGGCTCGAGGTACGGGGAGATTCTAATCTCGCCATCTCTCAGGTCAACGGCGAATTCGACGCGAAAGACCCGAAAATGACAGCATACCGCAACGCCGTCCTAAAAATCTCCGCCCGTTTTGACGGACTGGAGTTTCACCATATACCTAGAGACAGCAATCAAGCTGCCGATACCCTTGCTCGAATGGGCGCCAAGCGTGACCGTGTCCCTAAGAACACCTTTTTAGAACGACTCTTCAAGCCGTCCGTGGTGTGGCGGGAGGATGCCCAGGGCTCAGAAACCAATACCTCCGGAGAGCTCGTCCCTCCGCCTATCGAACCAGATGAAGGAATTATCGGGGGCCCGGCCATTGAACTGACATCTTCGGCTCACGAAGTCATGGCGGTAATCGCGCCATGGACCGAGCCCTTCCTCGCCTACATCCTCCGCCAAGAACTACCGGCTGACCAGACCGAGGCAAGGCGTATCATTCGACGATCTAAAGCCTATAAAGTCCACGAGGGAGAACTATATAAGAAAAGTACTACCGGCGTCCTCCAAAGATGTATATCTGAAGAGGAGGGAAGGCAGCTCCTGGCTGAGATTCATGCTGGTATGGGCGGTCACCACGCGGTAGCTCGGGCCCTGGTCAGCAAGGCTTTCCGAGAAGGGTTCTTCTGGCCCACTGCCCGAACAGATGCCCAAACCTTGGTCCAACATTGCGTTGGATGCTAGCTCTTTGCAAATCAGAGTCATATGCCCCCCACGGCCCTTCGGACTATTCCGATTACTTGGCCTTTCGCGGTCTGGGGGCTGGACGTGGTCGGACCACTTAAAGGGGGGACCAAGAAAAAGAAATACTTACTCGTCATGGTAGACAAATTCACTAAATGGATTGAGGCAAAGCCGGTAACTTCAGCCAAGGCCAAGCCGGTCATCAATTTTATATCCGGCGTCCTACACCGTTACGGTGTCCCCCATAGCATAATAACGGACAATGGATCCAATTTCACCGCCCAGGAAGTCAAAGACTGGTGCGCTAATCTCGGCATTAAGCTCGACTATGCCTCGGTATATCACCCACAGTCTAATGGACAGGTCGAGAGGGCTAATGGACTGATCTTGAGCGGCATCAAGCCCCGATTGGTCCGATCTTTAAAAGAATCCGACTGCCATTGGGTCGAGGAGCTTGACTCCGTACTGTGGGGCCTGCGCACCACACCTAATCGATCAATGGGCTACACACCGTTCTTTATGGTGTACGGGGCAGAAGCCGTCCTCCCTAGCGACCTTATTCACGACGCCCCTCGGGTGCGTATGTATGAAGAAAAGGAGGCCGAGCTAGATCGGCAGGATGACCTGGACGCCTTGGAGGGCAAGCGCGACATAGCCCGGGCTCATTCTGCTTTTTATCAGCAGCAGGCCAGACGTTATCAGAGTAGGGAAGTATGGGCGAAGGCCTACAACGTTGGCGATCTAGTCTTGCGCCTCCCGGAGAAGCAGAAGCATAAGTTGTCGCCCAAATGGGAGGGGCCCTTCATAATCGATCAAGTACTTGCGGGCGGAGCATATCATCTCCGCGACCCAAAGGACGACCGCCTCGAACCAAACCCATGGAACGCCGCTCGGCTACGACGCTTCTACGGCTAACTCCGCGACCTTACCCTATTCGGTTTATCCCTCTCGGATTTATATCTTTTTCTAGTAAATAGTCTTTCCCGGGCTGTGTTCGGACATGCCGAACTACGTTAAGTTTTTCTTCGGCAAACATCTTTGAATGTACCACACACTGTTACCTGGGGGCTTCTTTTACGGAGCCAATCATATTTTCTTTATGCAACCATTCATTTATACGTGTTTGCCGCCTTCCTGCATCGTTTTGAAGCCACTATATGCATCAATTTGACTTAAGTTTTGGCTAAGCTGGGTTGCCTCGCTCCTGTGTTTACCCCCTACGTTCCCGATTGTTCGGCTAGGGAGTAAAGGGAGCACCTCTGTGATTGATACGTCCGGATTTCCCGGGTACGTGCCTCAGATGGGTGAAGCCGAAAGCTAGCGTTCTTAAGAACACAATTGGTCGGCCTCGAGGGAAGTGAAAATCACTGGTTACCATAGCCAAGATTCCGGGGTTATTTTCCCGAAGTAACCGTCCCCGTCCTCTTCGGGCGTCTGGTTATACGGCCATGATTAACATGGTAACCCGACGAAAGGAACCCATAGAGGAACTATTTTCGTCAGAAGATGCTTCTTACGTTAAACAGTAATATATCATAACTCCCTGTGCGCGTTTTTGTCTGTTTGCACCAAATGGCCGGATTGCCTGGTTCTCCGAGGTGTTTTCCGATATTTTCGGATCACATAGTAGGACAACACTCCTCGGCCCCTGGTCGAGGAGGCGGAAGCCGATGGCCGGTTAAGACAACGTTTTCAGCATGGATGGGAGACTCTTTGATGTAAAGTACATAGATACGTCGAATCAAACATATTAATTTTGGTCAAGACCATCTATTATGGTCTCCAAAGCACAGTTTGCTTGGGACAGCTGAGCTGCGGGCATCACCTGGTCATATACCAGATGCACAGGCACTTGCTGCCCATCTGGCCCTACCGGCCCAACCCTAGCTAAACGCTCCGGTTCGAGCTTGGTGAAGCGTGTCTTGATCATCGCCCAAGCCTCTCGTGCTCCTTCTCGACATTATGACATCTTCCATAACTCACAACGGCGCCGAGCTCCCTTGAATCGGTTCGCGAGTTCGGCCATACCTTCCGGGGCCGCCTCGTCAGGCCACAGTGCCCAGCACATGCTCTTCATTGCTTTTCGGGCCCGCTCATGTATAGCGGCGAGCTCCTTCAACAGGTCCCGTCCGAACGAGCTGGCCTCCTCCTCGGGGCGTCCGGTTAAAAGAACTGCAATAAGACGGGAGAGTTCTTCTCCTTACAGTCTACGACTTGCAGCCAATAGCCTGACAAGTTAGAACGCACTTACCGAACATGCCAGCTTTCAGTTTCTGGCTCTCTTCCTAGGATAGGGCCAGCTGAGCCTTCAAATTCGAGATTTCTTGGGCCTGTTGTTGCTTTTCCGCTTTGAGCTTATCCCTCTCCTCATGACTTCGGGAAAGCACTCGGTAGCCGGCTTCTTGTTGTGACTCCGCATACCTTTGAGCTTCCCTGGCCGTCTCCAAATCCTTCTGCAACTGATTTATCGACTCGGCTGCTATGGAATTATCTTTCATTAATCGAGGTGTTTCATCGAATTTTCCTCACAACAAATTTAAGTTCGGCGCTTACCATGTGCCTCTCTAGTGAATTTCTTCACCCCCTCTAGCTCGGCTTTCACAGATTCTAACTCTGTTCGCGCCAGCTTGAGGTCTTCGGCCAGCTTTTTGTTCTACTCCCGAACATTCTGCACAATAGCATGGCGTCATAGAAATTAGACCCTTAACTCGGCCGTCCCGCCCAAATTAAGGCTCGGGGGCTACTGGGTTAGATACTAGTTGTCAAAACCAGTACTATACCTGCACATTCGTAGACATGAGCCTCACGGCCCCTTCAAGTCCCGTTCGGGCAGCGCCGAGGTACGCGTCTACCGAACTAAGAGCATTAAACTCCTGATCGGAAAATGCGGAGTGCCGAAGGGACGCCTTGCGCCGCCGATGATTCATCACACTTTCAACCTCGGAGTTGGTGACCGAGACACCTCCTGAGTCCTCAGGATGTGGGGCCCCTGTGGGGACCCCCGGAGTAACTCCGGGCACAGCGGGCGACCTCGGGTTCGGGTCACCCCTCCGCACCTCTTCAACATCCTCTGCTGAGGGTGGTTCTACATACCGTCTACAGTGCACCGTGGGAGGAATTATTGGCATATTCGTTGGATGTCGAAGAGAGAAGCTATGATGGTACGACGGTTGTGTTACCTCTTCGGACGTGGCGCGGATGATGTAGCTCCCCCTGGGGCCGCGCGTTTGCTCACCCCACGACCGCTCGTCGCTGGGGCCGCTGGTGCCGCTCTTGCGGCTGTCCGGCGCATCGTATGGCGACCCTTGGGAGTAGGTGTCAGTGTATTCGGAGCAGCCGTGGCTGAGTGTTTCTTTCGAGAAGAAGCCCGTTGGCCACTTACAGCGAAGAAGGGAAGCGCCTCGGGATGATCGGCCAAAAGGGCCACCTTAGAACCATCAAGGCTCTCCTGGTAGAAGACCCCCTCCTCGAAATTAATTGATGTTTCAGGGTCATCATGGAACCCAGGATCATCGTCACGAGAGTAATCCTCTGCTTGAGGAGCAGGGCAGCTTACTATCTTGATCCAACGCCTCCAGTTCTATTCGGATAGGATAGAAGTCTGGTTAAGACAAATTTGGGGTGCCTTCTGAACTATAAAACATGGACGGACTCACCATTTCAATGGGTTTATAGCTAGAGAAGCCTTCCTTGGGCCTTAACCGAGCAAATTCCTGCTCTTCTCCCTTGAAGAGATCGGCCAGTATGGCTGCCATCGCCGTTTGGTCGGCAGGTCCCATCCGTGTGTACCGGGTTGCATCATCTTCCCCGTTGTAGCACCAAAGCGGGTGTATTCTCTGTTGAAGAGGTTGGACGCACCGGGCAATGGCCGCAGCCATCACGTCGATAATGGTTAGCCCGTTGTGGGTTAGCCACCTCACTTGAGCGGCCAGCTGAGTTACTTCGGCGCTTTCCTCTTGGGAAGAACTCTTCGGGCGCCAGTTGAACTGCTTCTTCGGAGAGACCAATGAGAATTCGGGCAGCCCCTCCGAACTGGATCAAATAGGGGGACGTCTTCGATATAAAACCATTCCGACGTCCACTCTTCGGCGTCTTTCTTTGGAGTCCCTACGGGGTATCCGGTTCTAGCGATGCGCCATACTTCGACCACGCCAACCTCGTAGATTGTCCCTTCTCGGGTACGGGGGACGAGGCAGAAGAATTTCCTCCACAACTCGAAGTGGGCCTCGTAGCCCAGAAACATCTCGCAAAGAGCGACGAAGCCCGATATATGAAGAATCGATCCTGGGGTAAGATGGTGAAGTTGGATCCCGTAAAACTCTAGTAGACCCCGCAAGAAAGGATGAATGGGGAAACCCAGGCCTCGTAAGAGGAAGGGCACGAAGCACACCCTTTCCTCCCCGTGGGGGGAAGGAAAGTTCTCTGCGAGGGCCTCCCTGTCCGCGGAAGTTAATCCGGGGCGGGTGGATGCGAGATCTGAAGCAGGGAGGTATCTCTGCGTCTCGAGCCTGCGTAAATGCATGAGAGATACGGAGCAGCTCGCCCAATCACCTTGACAGGGGCCATGAGGGCGTGAGGAAGAACCTGGGACGCTCGCCATTGTTAACTGGTCGCAGCTTCGCACGGATATGAGGAAGAATGGCAGGGGGTGGGGTGCGTTAGCCTCCACACCCTTGGCCTATTAAAAGGGCATTGACTCCCCCCAAAGGAGGGGCATTTTTGTAAAAATCCATCGAGCCACTCGCATTCCGTGGAGGCACTAAAATCGAGGGTTGTCATTTAATTCTAAGCGAAGAAAAGTGGTATGACGGGCCCCATGCAGCCTCGCCAAGCGGTTACTTCGGCGGCCGAACTCTTGTTACATCGAATACAGGTAAAGGAAGGAACTCGCCACCCAAGCCGAAGACCTTTGAAGCATGCAGCTGCCGAAGACTGTCAACCTCGGCGTTGGAGGCTAGTTCGGGGGCTACTGAGGGTGTCCCGGACTAGGGGGTACTCGGGTTGCCGGCCTATCTCTCGTAGGCCGGGCTGGTGGGCCGCTCTCTACTCGACGATGGAAGGCCGGATTATGGGCGACCTCGTGTATCAGAAGGAAACCTCCGAAGACTTGGCGTCTCCTCCAAGGAATAATTGGTGTGGCTGGCATGTTTATCCCTTGATGGTAACCGACCATATGTAACCCTAGGACCCTCTGGTGTCTATATAAACCAGAGGGTTTAGTCCGTAGAGGAGGATCATATTCATAGCCTAGGGTTTAGCCCGTCTGATCTCAAGGTAGATCAACTATGTAACCTTCATACAATCATATCAATACAATCTAGTAGGACGTAGGGTATTACCTCTTCGAGAGGGCCCGAACCTGGGTAAATCGCCGTCTCTACGTTCTCTGTTACCCATTGATTCCTAGACCCACAGTTCGGATCCCCTACCCGAGATCTGCCGGTTTTGGTACCGACACTTGTCATCTATCCAACAAGCTTGAGTTTGCTGGATTCTGAGTTCTTTTGCAGAAGTTGTGGCAGTTTCGGTCTTGCCTGCATCCATCTCAACTTAGGCAGTTTTACAGCTCCCAAGCGGTAGTACCGCCCAGCTCCACGGTAGTACCGCTTATGCGGTACTTCCGCTATGAGCTATAGCGAACACTACCGCTTGTTCTTTGCCTTCTGTTGCATCGCGGCAGTGGCACGGTAGTACCGCCCGTGCGGTAGTACCGCATTCTACTCCCGCTGCTACTACCGCTTATTTTTGTGCTTCTGTTGCGTTTTCTGCTTGAGCGGTACTAGGTAGCGGTAGTACCGCTTCGTGCGGTACTTCTGCCCTACTACCCTCTAGCACCGCTGGTACTTCTTTACCCTGCGTACCCAGGCGGTAGTACCGCTCATGGGAGCGGTAGTACCGCTCCGACAGCACTGCCGCATCTGTGCACTTGTACACGCAGTGGTCAGCTAGTACTACAGCTCCTAGCGGTAGTACTGCTCCTCCGAGCAGTAGTACCGCTTGTGTGCGGGCTGAGCAGGTAACGGTTGGATTCGGGGGGGATCTATAAAAGGGGGCCTTCTTCCCCATTGGTTCTTATCCGTTGGAGCTCGTGTTTTCCCCCATTGTTGACCCTCTTCGAGCTTGCTATCTCTCAATCTCTCCAATGATTTCTTGCTAGTTCTTGAAGGAAAAGAGAGAGGAGATCTAGATCTACATTTCCACCAATCACTTTCTCCTCTATGTGAGGGGAACCCCTTGGATCTAGATCTTGGAGTTTGCTACTTTTAGACTGTGTTGGTATTTCCCCGAAGAGGAGAGGATGATGCAGTATAGTAGAGATAAGTATTTCCCTCAGTTAAGAACCAAGGTTATCAATCCAGTAGGAGAACCACGCAAAATCCTTTAGCAGCACCTGCACACACAAAAGGAAACACTTGCACCCAACGCAAATAAGAGGGTTGTCAATCCTCCTAGCGGTTTTTTGCAAGGATTAATTCTGATAGTGATAGATAAATAAAGTAAAATAGTAAATAAAACAAAAGTAAATAAATTGCAGCAAGGTATTTTTGGTTTTTAATATATGATAAAAGTAGACCCGGGGGCCATAGTTTTCACTAGAGGCTTCCCTCTCGAACACATAGCATACGGTGGGTAAACAAATTACTGTTGGGCAATTGATAGAAAAGCAAATAATTATGACGGATTCATGGCAATGATCATGTATATAGGCATCACGTCCGAGACAAATAGACCGACTCCTGCCTGCATCTACTACTATTACTCCACCCATCGACCGCTATCTAGCATGCATCTAGGGTATTAAGTATAAAACAGAGTAACGCCTTAAGCAAGATGACATGATGTAGACAAAGTAAACTCAAGCAATATGATTAAACCCCATCTTTTTATCCTTAATGGCAACAATACAAATACGTTTCATGTCCCTTTCTGTCACTGGGATTGAGCACCGCAAGATTGAACCCATCACAAAGCACCTCTCCCATTGCAAGATAAATCAATCTAGTAGGCCAAACCAAATCGATAGATCGGAGAGAAATACAAAGCTATAACAATCATGCATAAAAGAGTTCAGAGAAGACTCCAATATTTCTCATGAATAATCTGATCATAAACTCACTATTCATCTAATCCCAACAAACACACCGCAAAAGAAGATTACATCGGATAGAACTCCAAGAACATCGAGGAGAACATTGTATTGAAGATCAAAGAGAAAGAAGAAGCCATCTAGCTACTAGCTATGGACCCGTAGGTCTATGGTAAACTACTCACACATCATCGGAAGGGCAGCAAGGTTGATGTAGAAGCCCTCCGTGATCGATTCCCCTCCGACAGAGTACCGGAAAAGGCCTCCAGATGGGATCGCGGAAGAACAGAGGCTTGCGGCGGCGTAAAAGTTATTCAAGGTGGCTCTCTGTTGGTTTCTGAATATTTGAGAATTTATAGAAGTGGAATTAGGTCAAAAGGGGCCACGAGGGGCCCACAAGGCATCAGGGCGCCCCCCTGGGGGCGCGCCCTGTAGCCTTGTGGAGGCATCGTGAAGCTTCTGGCCTCCTCTCCAAGTCTCCAGGGTCTCTTTTGTCCAGAAAAATATCTCCAAAAAGTTTTGTGGCATTTGGACTTCGTTTGGTACTGGTTTCCTGAAAAACCAAAAACAAGCAGAAAACAGCAACTGGCACTGGGCACTAGGTTAATAGGTTAGTCCCAAAAAATGATATATAAATGCATATAATTGCATATAAAAACATCCAAGATTGATACTATAATAGCATGGAACAATAAAAAATTATAGATACGTTGGAGACGTATCAAGCATCCCCAAGCTTAATTCCTGCTCGTCCTCGAGTAGGTAAATGATAAAAACAGAATTTTTGATGTGGAATGCTACCTAACATGTTTCATCATGTAATCTCTCTTACGGTATGAATAATAAGATCCGAATGATTCAAAGCAATAGTCTATAATTTGATATAAAGACATCAATACTCAGGCATACTAACAAACAATCATGCCTTTCAAATAAAAATGCTAAAGAAAGTTATCCCTACAAAATCATATAATCCTGTCATGCTCCATCTTCTTAACACAAAATATTTATCATGCACTACCCCGATGACAAGCCGAGCAATTGGTTCATACTTTTTAACGCGCTTCAGCTTTTTCAACCCCCGCGCAATACATGAGCGCAAGCCATGGATATAACACTATGGGTGGAATAGAATGTGGTGGTAGAGATTAATAAGGGGAAGTCAAAAATAAGAAGATAGTCTCACATCGACGAGGCTAATCAACGGGCTATGGAGATGCCCATCAATTGATGTTAATGCGAGGAGTAGGGATTGCCATGCAACGGATGCACTAAGAGCTATAAGTGTATGAAAGCTCAACATGAAAACTAAGTGGGTGTGCGTCCAACTTGCTTGCTCATGAAGACCTCGGGCATTTGAGCAAGCCCATCATCGGAATATACAAGCCAAGTTCTATAATGAAAAATTCCCACTAGTATATGAAAGTGACAAAATAGGAGACTCTCTATATGAAAAACATGGTGCTACTTTGAACCACAAGTATGGAAAAGGATAGTAACACTGCCCCTTCTCTCTTTTTCTCTCATTTTTTTTCTTTTCTTTTTCTCTTTTTTTTTCTTTTCTCTTTTTTTTGTGGGCTCTTTTTGGCCTCTTTTTTTTCCTCACTGGGATAATGCTCTAACAATGATGATCATCATACTTCTATTTACTTACAACTCAAAAGAAAATTACAACTCGAAACTAGAACAAACTATGACTCTATATGAATGCCTCTGGCGGTGTACTAGGATGTGCAATGATGCTAGCGTAACATGTATAAAAAGTGATGAACGGTGGCTGAGCCACAACTACTATGTCAGCTATATGATCATGCAAAGCAATATGACAATGACGATGTGTGTCATAAAAAATGGAACGGTGGAAGTTGCATGGCAATATATCTCGGAATGGCTATGGAAATGCCATGATAGGTAGGTATGGTGGCTGTTTTGAGGAAGATATAAGGAGGCTTATGTGTGATTGAGTGTATCATATCACAGGGTTTGGATGCACCGACGAAGTTTGCACCAACTCTTGATGTGAGAAAGGGCAATGCACGGTACCGAAGAGGCTAGCAAATTGCGGAAAGGTGAGAGTGCATATAATCCATGAACTCATATTAGTCATAAAGAACTCATATACTTATTGCGAAAGTTTATTAGCCCTCGAAGCAAAGTACTACTACGCATGCCCCTAGGGGGATAGATTGGTAGGAAAAGACCATCGCTCGTCCCCGACCGCCACTCATAAGGTAGACAATCAAGAATAAATCATGCTCCAACTTCTTAGCATAACGACAGATCATACGTGCATGCTTCGGGAATCACAAACCTTAACACCAATATTCTTACTAAACCACAATTATCTACTAGCACCTCCCACATATTACCATCTTAATATCGCAAAACTATTGCAAGGAATCAAACTTATCATATTCGGTGATCTACTTGAAAGTTTTTATTATATCCCTCTTGAATACCTATCATATTAGGACCAAACTCATAACACATACATATTACCATTGTTATTCATTACACTATCAAAAAGATATAAGTGAAGCATGAGAGTGCAACTATTTCTTTAAAATATAACCACCGCCGTTCTCTAAAAGATATAAGTGAAGCACTAGGGCAACTGCCTAGCTCAAAAGATATAAGTGAAGCACATAGAGTATTCTAACAAATCACGAATAATGTGTGTCCCTCTCAAAAAGGTGTGTTCAGCAAAGATGATTGTGACAAACTAAAAAGCAAACAAACTATAGCACAAGACGCCAAGTAAAACACATATCATGTGATGAATAAAAATATAGCTCCAAGTGAGTTACCGATAGATTGTAGACCAAAGAGGGGATGCCATTCGGGGCATCCCCAAGCTTAGACGCTTGAGTCTTCCTTGAATATTACCTTGGGGTGCCTTGGGCATCCCCAAGCTTAGGCTCTTGCTGCTCCATATTCCTTTATCCATCGTAGTCTCACCCAAAACTTGAAAACTTCAGCACACAAAACTCAACAGAAACTTCGTGAGATCCGTTAGTATAACAAACAAATATTAAACTTTAGGTACTGTTGTAAATTGATTCATATTTAATATTGGCATAATGCTACTGTACTCCAACTTCTCCATGACTCATACCCCCCGATACGATCCATAGATTCATCAAAATAAGCAAACTATGCAACAAAAAACAGAATCTGTCTAAAACAGAACAGTCTGTAAAGATCTATTTAGAAGCTATACTTCTATAACTCCAAAAATTCTGAAACATTAGGAAAACGTAAACAATTCATATACCAATACTGTGTAAAAAATTCAGATTTTTCTAACGTTCCAGTACAGAATCAAAAATCAAATACTGGACGCAAAACTTTCTGTTTTCCAAACAACATCAATTATACTATCTTCCAAATCATCCCAAAGGCATTACTTGGCACAAACACTAATTAAAAGATAAAAAACACAATCATAACAGAGGCTAAAATTGTGTAAATATACAAAAACAGAAAGTAAAACAAAAATTAAAGATACATATTGGGTTGCCTCCCAACAAGCTCTTTCTTTATAGCCGTTAAGATAGGCTTTTGATTTTATTGATGCTCACATGAAAGACAAGAATTGAAGCACAGAGAGAGCATCATAAAACATGTGACAAACACATTTAAGTCTAACATACTTCCTATGCATAGGAATTTATAGGAAAACAAATTATCAAAACAAGCAATATCTAGCATATGTAAATGGCAAGAATGAAGCATTAATAATTTCAGCACAAAGAGAGGTAATTTAGTGACATGAAAGTTTCTACAACCATATTTTCCTCTCTCATAATAATTACATGTAGGATCATAATCAAATTCAACAATATAGCTATCATATAAAGTATTATCTTCATGATCCACATGCATAAAAGTTTTATAATCTTCCAAGATAGTGGGATTAATGTTAACTAAACTCATGACCTCTCCAAACCCACTTTTATCAAAAATTTCAAAAGATTGAACACTCCAAATATGTGGGATTCTTATTTCCTAAAGTTGACACTCTTCCAAACCCACTTTCAATAGTATTGCAATCATTATTATCAATATCATATTCATCATGAGGCTTAAATAAATTTTAAAGATCATAAGAAGCATCACCCCAATCAAGATCATTACAATAATTAGTGGACATAACAAAATCATCATCCCCAAGCTTGTAGTTTTGCATATTATTAGCACAATTGACATTAATAGAATTTATAATAAAATCATTGCAATCATGCCTTTCATTCAAGGAGCTATCATGAATCACTTTATAAATTTCTTCATAACAATTTTCAGATTCACGATTTTCAAGCAAAACTTCATAAAGATAATCTAGTGCACTCAACTCACTAGCAATTGGTTCATCATAATTGGATTTTTTGAAAAGATTAGCAAGTGGATGAGGATCCATATCAATAGTTTTTTATCAAGCAAATAGGAAGCACATGGCAACACAAGCAAACAAACGAGCAAACAAGCAAACGAAAATATTTTTGTGTTTTTGTAAAATTGTTTTAGAAGTGGGGGAGATGAAAACGACAGGCAAATGCAAATTAAAGGCAAATAAAATAAATGCAGGTGGATGATAGTTTGTGCGAAGGTACTTGATAATTTTGGTGATGTCTCTCCGGCAACGGCGCCAGAAATTCTTCCTGCTACTTGTAGACTGCGTTGGTATTTCCCTGAAGAGGAGAGGATGATGCAGTATAGTAGAGATAAGTATTTCCCTCAGTTAAGAACAAAGGTTATCAATCCAGTAGGAGAACCACGCAAAATCCTTTAGCAACACCTGCACACACAAAAGCAAACACTTGCACCCAACGCAAATAAGAGGGTTGTCAATCCTCCTAGCGGTTATTTGCAAGGATTAATTCTGATAGTGATAGATAGATAAAGTAAAATACTAAATAAAACAAAAGTAAATAAATTGCAGCAAGGTATTTTTGGTTTTTAATATATGATAAAAGTAGACCCGAGGGCCATAGTTTTCACTAGAGGCTTCTCTCTCGAACACATAGCATACGGTGGGTAAACAAATTACTATTGGGCAATTGATAGAAAAGCAAATAATTATGACGGATTCATAACAATGATCATGTATATAGGCATCACGTTCGAGACAAGTAGGCCGACTCCTGCCTGCATGTACTACTATTATTCCACCCATCGACCGCTATCCAGCATGCATCTAGGGTATTAAGTATAAAACAGAGTAACGCCTTAAGCAAGATGACATGATGTAGACAAAGTAAACTCAAGCAATATGATTAAACCCCATCTTTTTATCCTTAATGGCAACAATACAAATACATGTCATGTCCCTTTCTGTCACTGGGATTGAGCACCGCAAGATTGAACCCATCACAAAGCACCTCTCCCATTGCAAGATAAATCAATCTAGTAGGCCAAACCAAATCGATAGTTCGGAGACAAATACAAAGCTATAAAAATCATGCATAAAAGAGTTCAAAGAAGACTCAAATATTTCTCATGAATAATCTGATCATAAACTCACAATTCATCAGATCCCAACAAACACACCGCAAAAGAAGATTACATCGGATAGAACTCCAAGAACATCGAGGAGAACATGGTATTGAAGATCAAAGAGAGAGAAAAAGCCATCTAGCTACTAGCTATGGACCCGTAGGTCTGTGGTAAACTACTCACACATCATCGGAAGGGCAGCAAGGTTGATGTAGAAGCCCTCCGTGATCGACTCCCCCTCTGGCAGAGTACCGGAAAAGGCCTCCAGATGGGATCATGGAAGAACAGAGGCTTGCGGCGGCGTAAAAAGTTATTCGGGGTGGCTCTCTGTTGGTTTCCGAATATTTGAGAATTTATAGAAGTGGAATTAGGTCAAAAAGAGCCACGAGGGGCCCACAAGGCATCAGGGCGCGCCCCCTGGGGCCGCGCCCTGTTGCCTTGTGGAGGCCTCGTGAAGCTTCTGGCCTCCTCTCCATGTCTCCAGGGTCTCTTTTGTCCGGAAAAAAATCTCCAAAAAGTTTCGTGGCATTTGGACTTCGTTTGGTACTGATTTCCTGAAAAAACAAAAAACAAGTAGGAAACAACAACTGACACTGGGCACTAGGTTAATAGGTTAGTCCCAAAAAATGATATATAAATGCATATAATTGCATAAAAAACATCCAAGATTGTACTATAATAGCATGGAACAATCAAAAATTATAGATATGTTGGAGACGTATCAGAGTTCTTGGTGTTCTCCTTGTCCTTCCTCTCATACTCCTCCATAGCTTTTGTTGTTGTGGTGGAATTTGGGAGTGAGGAACTTGACCACTTCATGTGTTCTTGCCATTGCATTAGTTGCATCGGTTTGAGTTCTCCACAGTGATACGTGGAGGTGAAAGCTGAGAAACTTATTACTCTTGGGTGTTTGGTCACCCTAGGGCTTGTGCCTCTTGGGTGCTTGGGCGCCCTAGACGGTTGGTGGTGTCGCGGAGCTCAATCATTATGGTGGAAAACTCCGGGACAAGCGTCGGGGTCTCCAATTAAGTTGTGGAGATTGCCCCGAGCAATTTATACGGGTTCCGGTGACCGCCTCCAAGGGTTGCCAAAGTGTACGGGTTCGGTGACCGCCCCCAAGGGTCCCTTAGTGGAATCACGACATCTTGCATTGTGCGAAGGTGTGAGGAGATTACGGTGGCCCTAGTGGCATTTTGGGGAGCATTGTGCCTCCACACCGTTCCAAACGGAGATTAGCATCCGCATGGGTGTGAACGTCGGGATACATCGTCGTCTCCGCGTGCCTCGGTTATCTCTTACCTGAGACCTTTACTTATGCACTTTACTTTGTGATAGCCATAGTGTTTCATGATATATATCTTGCTATCACTTAGTTGTTTATCTTGCTTAGCATAAGTTGTTGGTGCACATAGGTGAGCCTAGTCAATTTAGGTTTTGTGCTTGACAAATTAAACGCTAGTTTTATTCGCATTTGTTCAAGCCTAAACCGTTATTATTTTAAAGCGCCTATTCACCCCCCCCCCCTCCTGGCGACATCCACGATCTTTCAAGGGTGCCTTCCAGGCCCGGGACCAGAGGGGAAGGGGTGGCGGCGGCGTCGGAAGGCGGTAGATATCCATTCCCGCGGAGAGCGTTAATCTCTCCCTCCGTAACAACCGAGGGCTTCCAAAGCCCCCGGGTGCTCGACGACGTTTGCCCCTTCGCTGTGGCAGCGACAGTGCTCTCATCGGCCATCGAGTTGATGACTTGGAAAGGGGATGAAAAGCTATGAAGGATTCGAGGATTTTGGGCGCTGGAGCTCGAGGAAGACGAAGACAAGGGAGATTGAGGGCGTAAAGCCGGAATGCTCGTTCTTTTTACCTTTATAGCTGGCAGAGGACGCCAACCATGTGTAGCGCGTGGCAGTAATCTCGCCAGTTCCCCAAGCGTCGTGCGTTAAGCGCGTGGGGGGAACGAGGAATTTTGTTGATCGTGTTGCTATGAATCCGACGTACGATCTCTGTTGATTTGATACATCAGTGACCAGGGTCTCGAACCGCGGTCACACGTCATGATGACCTTTGAGGCTGACCATACACAGTGATAGGGGTGGTGACGCTTCGTTCGGTCAAATTGTCTGGGCTGGATCTGACATAAACCTTATCTTCGACCGAGAAGGCTTCGTTACTAAATGAACTATTCTTTTTATTATTCAAGCACTCGTAAGACACATCGGATGCCCGGGATGTGCGACTCCTTGGTCGAGGAAATAAGATCAAGTTGGGAGGATATGCATAAGATTGAACCAGTTTGCAAGATCGAAGACCGAAGAAACAAAGTAGTTCGGGGGAAACGAGGAGTGTCCTCGGCTTGAAGATCGGTTCAGGGGCTACTGACGGAGTCCTGGATTAGGGGGTGATTGGCTAGACGGTTAGCCATCATTTGGGTTGGGCCGAGGAACCCCCTAAGCGTGTCACTGGTGGGCCTTGTTCGTCGGATCCTGAAGCTTCAAGAAGGAATCATCAGAAAACTTGGCTTGCACCCCAAGATGTAAAAGTAGTCCTCGGTATGCTTACCCACTAGATACAGCCGACCATCTATAAACCCTAGGTATCCCTGGTGTCTATATAAACCGAGGTACCAAGGACGTAGAAGAACAACACATTGACATCCGATCTCGAGGTAGATCACCTGTACTTTGTACCCCATCCACAATCAATACAACAAAGCAGGACGTAGGGTTTTGCCTCTTCGAGATGGCCTGAACCTAGGTAAACATCGTGTCCCCTGTGTCCTTGTTACCATCTAGCCAAGACTACCAGATCGAGACCCCCTACCCGAGATCTGTTAGTTTTTGGTCCAACACCTGAGTCCCTGCAGCACGACGACATGTCCATGGCTTTGGAAGGGCGTCAAGCCAGCGTGGTGCGCAGATGCGGGGTTGGCCAATTGTCGGGGTGGGAGGGGGGGTCACAAGCTGCCATGGAGACGGTGGAGGACGGCATAACAGGTGGTTGGCAGAGGTTGGCCGATGCAACGTGCTCGGTTAGGACGCTACGAGAGACACCCGACCTCGTCTGATCCGACGAAGCAACATTCAGCCGACGCGACACACAAATCGATCGCATGATTCAAATAATTTACCTTTCTATAGGAGTGTTATTTAAGGGATGGGATTGCTCTATAGGAGTGTTATTTAAGGGATGGGATTGATACTTAATATATGGTGTTTGTCCTTTCGAAAAGGAAAAAAAAAAGTTGAATTAGAACCTTGAGCCGAAGACATCATGACAAGAAACTCCTTATAAACAAGAGAAGCACCCAGCGAAGTTTCAAAAAAAAAAAAAAGCACCGAGCGGAAACGAAAAGGAACCCAAGCCGGCCAACCCCCCGCTCTCCATCCTTCGCCATAAAACCGCAACCCCACCCCACCCCACCCCTCCCACGCGCGCGACCACAAACGCAACCCAATACCACCCCCCACCTGTTCCGCCACGGGAAAAACAACTCGAAAGAAAGGCTCCCAAGCAAGAAAAGGCAGAGGAAGAAGGGTCGGCCTAATCCGATCTGCGGTCTCGTCAAACCGCCGTAATAATTTCACCTTTCTTTCGTTTTCTCCCCGTCGTCTATTCTTGTTTCTCTGAGATGATTTTGCTTCCCTCCTCCCGATCGGTGCTAGATCGACCCGATCTAAATTATTGGCCACGGCAGAGTTGGTAGGCAATAGCGCTGTTGATTGGCTAGGTTTTCTCGGCTCAACAGGATAATTTGGCTGCGGGGGAAGGGGATTTAGTTGCCGATTCGTTGTACGATTAGAGGGGATTGGGGATTTTGATGGTCTCGAGGAAACTAGGGAGGAAAAACTCACCGGCTGCTGTCCTTGTCGGTGTTAAAATGAATTAAATGAAGAATTGATATAGATTGCACAAATCCTTTTATTTTAAGTTCCAACGTATTTGATCTTCATCACATGGGCGATCTTTGTTTCTTACAAAGCGTGGCCTGGAAAGCATACGATTTTAAGATCACCTAGGAGCTATTAGCTTCTCCAGTTCTGAATCTATGTTGTAGACATGAGTAATGCCAAAGAACTGCTCATGTTTATACTTGATGCTACATTGTCACTAATCTTAGTGTTTCTACTTCTGATAAAAATCACAAGCCTGGGAAATTTCTGTTTTTATGTATATAATGTAAATTCACGTCTTTGATTCCTATTTGTGCTAGAAGCCGAGTACTAATGTTTCAGTCAGTTATGAACTTATCCGAACAAAACAACTCCTTTATCGGATGCTTTTTTATTCTAGTTATTGATGGTTTGTATTCTACATTATGATCTTACAATACTGATGGTGTAGAATTGTTTCAGGGTTTCTGTTGTGTCAATATTATCACGGCTCTTGACTTTGAAGCGTGCAGAACCTACACTTGCTGCCTGTAGGTTAGTGCTAACCCCTTCCCAGAGTTTAATGAACTTACTTTTGTGCTTCAAACCTCTGATTTCACTTCTTCTTTTTTTTTTCCTTTTTTTTCTTAAGGTGCATTTGTCTTAACCATCTGTTTTACTCATTTCTCATCCTTTTTGTAGCTGTCTTACTGTATGTATTTATTTCACTGCTGATAACTAATGTAACATTTTACTATAGAACTTTTCCTGTGGCAAATTACTAATTAATTTGTTGTGATTTGCCTTATTTAATGCCGTCAATGTCTTGGAACAGTTTGTATGAAGATTGAAGGCCAGTAATTCATATTCCACTATAACATATGTTAGACAAGAACAATTGTTCCTATAAACCGTCAACTTCACGATGTTTATTTCTTAATGTACCAATCTTGAGAATGATTTTAGCTATTTACCATTTGTACCAGAACTTTCTAGAATTGTGATTCATATCTTTGCTAGGCATGATTTACTTTGCACCATGATAATCTCCTTAGGGCTAGCACTGATTTGGAAACTATAATATGATCCCTCCCAGATGATCTTAAAGCTTTAGTAAGACTGTTCTTTTTTCTGTGCCGTTGTAAAAATGTATTAATGTTTAAGTCGGTATATTGCAATGAAACTATGCTTAGCAAGATAATGTTTTTCTTTATCTGTATAAATGCTCAACTGAGTCAATTAATAGTTCTTTCTTTCAACAATTCTAACGACAAAGTAGATTCGTCACAGTTGATTTCAAGATGACAAGTAAGAAAAGTAACAGACCTACAGTCACATCATGCACTGCTCTGCATATGGAATGGGACAGGATTTCTTGCCCTATTTGTATGGAGCAACCACACAATGCTGTTTTACTTATATGCAGTTCGTACAAGAATGGCTGCAGAAGTTATATTTGTAACACAAGCCATCGACACTCTAATTGCCTAGACCGGTTCAGAGAAATGAATGGAGATAGTAAGGTCCGTGATTCACACTCAACCTCTTCGGTGCTTTCAAACTCCAATAACAGAACAGTCCAACCAAGATCTCACTATAGTATGATTTCCAGACATTTGTTGAGCCCAAGCCTCAGAAGACACATTGATAATGCTAATAACCAAGAATCTGCTAATTCAACACCATTTGTACGAGAAAGTAGCATTATAATGGAAGAATGTCATGATGTTATGCAAATTTCAGTTGACATGAAGTGTCCTCTCTGTAGAGGATCAGTATCTGGCTGGATTCCTGCTGGAGAAGTCAGAAAGTATCTGAACGAGAAGTTGAGGTGTTGCTCCCATGATTGCTGCAACTTTGTTGGAACCTATGAGCAGCTGCGTGAGCATGCTAGAACAGCTCACTTGCTTGCAAAGCCTGCCCTTGTAGATATCTCACGGAAAAGGTCTTGGGATCGCCTTGAGCGTGAGCAGGAGTTTGGTGATGTGATTAGTGCAATCAGGTCACAGAATCCTGGTGCAGTAATAGTTGGTGACTATGTTATTGAGACTAGAGATGCTATGTCTCCTGATGAAGATTCTGGGGAAGAAAGTGGTGATGAGTGGTGGTCTCCTGCCCAAGACCTAGTAGAATCACCGGATAACCGACATGGTGCCCCTAGGCCCTGGCTGAATGGAAGGCTAGGATCACCTAGCATTTGGCCAGATGGAAGGCATGCTTTCCCTAGGTTTCTGCCGCAGCCCAGGTCGTTCAGTGATAGGCGCAGCTCACGTGCAGATTGGCAGGGCATCCGACGGTCAAGCGCACGAAGCTGGCTGCGCCAGGGTTTCTCGAATCGGCACTCTAGACACACCAGCAGTTACCGTGGATATCGCCATGGCATCTTTGACCGCCGTTATGTTGGAAACAATCATGCAGGTATTGGTAGGAGGCAGGATGGCCCAACATTTCCGCCGGTCAGACGGCAGCGTTTGAGATACACGCAAAGAAGCCAGCATGATCCATGATCGGCCGAAGCAACACTACCTGTGCAGTATTTAGTTATTACAAACAGCCAAGCTATCCTTGTAAAATAGTGGTGGTTAAGAATAAATATCTTGGCCTATTTACTATTCGTGTATTATATCTGTCAGAAACGTTTTAGTGCAGATGCAGAACTTCCCTTCTAAATGTCTACTCAATGCCTTGTTGTTAGTAGTCTTGTCTTTTTTTTTTCTGTGTGAGGTGGTTCTGTGATTAAGTTGAAATGAGATATGACTGCATTTTTCTCCAGGGATTGGTTCATTCTTTCCCTCTCTCTTTGTTCTTCATACGCATTCTTTCATGCCCTGTTACTATGGTTACACTGATGGATTTTATTGATGCGAGAGCTATTTCATTATGGTGATATTTGAACAAATTTGTTAGTGCCGTTGCTCCTTTAGAATCAATTACAGACAATTTTGTTGGACGGTTTCCAAAAATATTGCCATGTATGATTAATTGATTGACAATGCGCAAGGAAATAATGAGGGAAGGGGAAACAAATATAAAATGAGCAATGTATATGTATTTTCTCTTGAAGAGTATCAAGGAGAATTGTGCATGACATCCATCTCGTTTTGTTGTGAAGTGTTTCAAGGAGTATTTTGCATGAAGAATGATGGCTTTTGATTGCAAGACTCCAGTTTTTTTTTGAAACAAAACTTTATTCATTTGAAATAATCAGTTACATTGTTTTAAGGGTACAATTTTCATCTAAAGGCTCATCAAGCCAATCAAAAGTCATAGAAAATCTAGCCAACCTAGCGAGCTCATGACCAACCATATTTGCTTCTCTATTACAATGCTCGAACCTGGAAATAGAAAAATCACAAGCCAAATGATAACGGTCGTCCAAAACCACCGCCGCCGCTCCCGCAGATTGTTTTTCATTCTTCATGGTATCAATGACCTTCAAATTGTGTGACTATAATATTGTTGTTGCTGGGTTATTTTGACATGATGGGAAAAAACTTCCATACGTGCAGTTTGCCATGAACTAAAATTCAAGAACTGAAACTAAATGTAGGTTTATTCCATTGTATGCATCGCGAAAATCATGCTGATTATTATCTGTTGGTTTAGCCTATAGGGATTATGGAGTGCAACTCATCTTTCTGCTATCGCCTGTTGCATCTTCAAATATTTTGTAGAGGCCTTTCTTTCAGTCATGAGAAGATGATGATGACATAGCCAGACTAGAAGGCTAGGTTTATCCAATATGATCATTGTTTCATCGTAGCAACACACGGGCGTTCAGCTAGTTTTGGGTACTAGTCAATCAAAACGTTCAAAAAGGAATTCGGCGTTTATATGTTCCCACAAAAAAAACTTATATGCAAATGACAAACAAATAAACAAAAGTCACACCCTTGAGACAGGCGACGAAGAAACCCTAGCCACCACCGGTCATCCACCCCTCTCGCCGTCGGCGTCGACGGGGAGGTCCAGATCAGGGGAGGGGGGGGGGGGATTGTGGAAGCGCTGGAGGGTTGTTGTGGTACAACGAAGGACATCGACATTGGTTAAACCGACGGCGGCCGGAGGGATCCAGTGCGGATATCCTCATCGGTGGCTCAGCCTGGCTGGATCATCGTAGAAGAGGGCATCAGTGCACGGTTCTGAACGGCGGTGAGCTCGACATCAAACCCAGACCTGTCGTACAACGGCATGGGTGATTTTTTTTCAGTTTTTCTTCAGAGATTCTCCGTGTTTGGTTTGGGGCGGCTAAGTGGCGGTGTTGCCCAAGGGTAGGAATAATAATCTCTCAGTCCTTTCCCTGTTCTGTTGGTGTATTTTACACCGATGGAGTGTATGTGAAGCTGGCGGGTTTTTCAGGATCCGGTCGGTTTAGATGTCCGGTGGTCCATCTGGATTTGGCCGGCTTTTATGACCTTATCGATGTTTTGTTTTCAGTGCGGCGATTTGCTTCCCAGGTCAGATCGCGGCCACCGGCGTCTTCTGCATCGTCAACTTCCCCGACCGATGGTTCTACAAGCTCTTGGGTTTCAAAAAGTTTGCTCCATCAAGGCGAAGGCACAAAGGTGACATCAAGTTATGCTCACGGCACGCCGCCGGTGGATGCATGAATGTTTTTTTGTAAGGGTGTGTTTGTAAGAATTTTTTAAAAATATTATTTATTTATTAACAAATCCCCAAACTATATGTCCAAATACATAAATTACAATTCTATGACCCCGTCGGCTTACCTTAGACCGAAGAGTGACTCTTCGGCCTCGCTTGGCCCGAAGAGGCCCTTTTCGGATTCTGTTGGACCGAAGACAACTCTTCGGTAGCACTGTTTCTAATGAAGGCCGAAGAGTGTCCTACAATGCCCATCAACCCCCCCCCCCCCCCCCCCAAAAAAAAACTCACCCTATACACCGCAGCTCCTCCCGGTCAAACCTTCGCGTCACCCGGACCGCATCAACGAGTAGAATCCATTCAGATGAAGAACAACTTGAACCGTGCATTGTGGAGGACGGATTTTTTTCTGTCAATCTACACTGATCACCGCAAGCCTACATGGCCCTCGGTGAGAGATTTTTCAATTAATCTCACACATGTACTCATCTAGATGCCCCCAACATCCTAGACATTACCCCTCATCCTATTCTTGTCACTGGCCGCGCACACCATGACCCTTGCCATCCGCGGACGTCAACGGATGTTGCCAACTTCGGCAATAATAACAACATGACGAGGGGTAATGTCTAGGATGTTGGGGGCATCTAGATGAGTACATGTGTGCGATTAATTGAAAAATCTCTCACCTAGGGCCATGTAGGCTTGCGGTGATCAGTGTAGATTGACAGAAAAAATTCATCCTCCACAATGCACGGTTCAAGTTGTTCTTCATCTGAATGGATTCTACTCATTGATGCGGTCTGGGTGACGCGAAGGTTTGACCGGGAGGAACTGTGGTGTATAGGGTGGGGTTGATGGGCACTGTAGGACACTCTTCGGCCTTCACCGGAAAGAAGAGTTACTCTTCGGTGTAACCGAGACGGAAGAGTGGTCTTCGGCGTTCGGCCCAACAGTGCTACAGAAGAGTTGTCTTCTTTTCTTTTCTTTTCTTTTCTTTTTTCGAGAAAACTTCCAATCTATTCATCTTCAATCATGGTAGTACAACGAACATCAGAAATAATAAAAATTACATCTATATCCGTAGACCACCTAGCGACGACTACAAACACTGAAGCGAGTCGAAGACGCGCCGCCATCATCTCCCCTCCCTCGCCGGAGCCAAGCAAAACTTGTTGTAGTTGACAGTCGGGAAGTCGTCGTGCTAAGGCCCCATAGGACCAGCGCACCAGAACAGCAACCGCCGCCGTTGAAGAGTAGCGTAGATCAGAAGGATTCAAACTAAAGACACACGAACATAGACGAAGTACGACCAGATCCGAGCAAATCCACCAAGGGCAGATCCGCCGGAGACACACCTCCACACGCCCACTGACGATGCTAGACGCACCATCGAGACAGGGGCTAGGCGGGGAGAACCTTATTCCATCTTCAGGGAGCCGCCGACGTCTCGTCTTTCTGAGCAAGATACAAACCCTAGCAAAACTCGAAGCAACATATAAAAACGGAGCCCTCCCGCCGGCAAGGGCCGGGATCCACCGCGCCGCCATGGCCCTAAGGCCACTGAAGACGAGGCGGACCGGCGACGGCGCCGGCGGGAGGCAGGGGAACCCTAGTCTTTTCTTGGGGAGGAGTCTGTTAGTAGTAGATACAGAAGAGTTGTTTTCTGTCCAACAGACGGCCCAACAGAGTCCGAAAAGGGCCTCTTTGGGCCAAGCGAGACCGTCTAAGGGAAGCCGACGGGGTCATAGAATTGTAATTTATGAATTTGGACATATAGTTCCGGGATTTGTTAAAAAATAATAATATTTTTTAAAAAATTACTGTTTGTAAGAACTTATGATACTTATATACGGCCCTTTAAAAAAAACGTTTGGCTGCACATGATGAAATTTTTGTTCCTTTGCAACGCTAGTCTTTCTGTTGTCTGTCAGATCTTGGGTGTGTTTTGGTAATGACCAAAAAAATTGGTTGGATGGCTACCAATTTTCTTGCATGCCAATGCCTCTTTGGCTATCCTAGTTTATTTTTCTAGCCAATGTTTGTCAAACCAAAGCTACACCAAAATTTTGGCTAGCTTATTTGATAGGACAAACCTAGGCTAAAACCAAACATGGCCTAATGATCACCTGCAACGTCGTATCCTACCTTGCGTCAGTCAATGACGTAATGGAAGTCCTTAAATTGCACAAAACAGCAGTACGAAACTCCAGAACATTACAAAAGCTCAGTTTAGTAGCAAGACTAAAGATCACGAGAATGAAGGAAATAGCAACACGGGCAGCAAATAACAGCAAGGGCCTGCGGCCAACCAACAGAGCATTTTATTGCTGGCAATAGCAATAATAACCATTTTCGATATCCAGGTTTCAGGAAGCATAATCTCGATTCTCAAATGTCTAAAATACAAGTTTTACCACTTCAAGCCAAAGTCCAACGGACAAATACGACCTACAAGTACTGTATATAATACATTTCGCCGTTGTAGCTTTGTCTCAGGGCACACACTCCATCGCTCGAGGCACGAACCAACGGTGAATGATGTTTGTTCCTTTGTCTTCAGCGAGCTTCGTATTGAACAACTGCCCAAGCGAGGAGACAGTTTAATCAGAGATTGCACACAGCATGAGAAGATTATATGTTGCAAACAAATTCAGTTTGAACTGAACTAAAAATCTAATATTCAGTGCCATCATTGAGCATACATGAGATCTTTTTCAAACCGGAACAACCATGAGAGCAATTTTTTTACTTCTTGTTAGTTCATGGTTTAAACAAAAACTAAGAAATAGACAATCATGTGCCTGCTTTGAACCTAAAACCAACTAATTCGTCGCAACCACTTTGCAATCAAACATCACTAGGCCTCACTAAAGTAGCAAAGATCGACCGTATTCCTTCTTAAGGATAAGTGGGCCAGGCGGCTGCGTCTCGAGTATCCAAGGGATATGTCAAGTGCATTGTTTGTAACATAAGTATGTAGCTGACATGTACCCGGTTATTGTCATTTAACAAGTTAACATAGTTAGCTTTAGTAGCAACATTATTGATTTTCAAGACACAAAAAGGGGGAAACAAAAGTGTACCTCAATAAACAGATAAACATTACTATAACACAAACTCTAGTACTTGCCTGCCTGGCCTTTGTTTAAAAAAAAGTCTAACACAAAATAAGGGAAAGAAACAGTATGAACTAATGTGTTAAATGAAAACAGAGGTTACATATGCATGATCATGTGTATTTCCCAGAATGTGGCAGTTGGGCTAAAAGCATAATACATGAAAGAAATGAGTATAAATGTTGGAATTTACAATCTGATCGGATGCCCTTGTTCAAATAAACAATGATGCTAATAAGAACTGCTGACAAATTCATATATGTTGGTCGATGGTTCCTAAAACCATGAATTCACAAAGTTTTTATGAAAACATCTAGATAGCCTCCGGACTTTGGTTTGCCAGACTCATTTACTTCAAACAGTATACTATAAAGCATAATTGCATAAACTGTGCTGCAGGATATCCGTTAAAAATTTATGGTGTTCATGGCAATTCGAAACGTTCAAGAGGCTATGTAAATCTTTCAAACTTTTACAGCTTGGCTAAGCCACAAAGTGTTGCACAAGTCTGTACTCAAATGGTTTAGTATATTAACAAGTTCAATAATGAATGAAGTAATGAATAGTAACAAAGAAACATATAGAAACAATCTAATTAATATACTGCCTTGTGAACCTTAATACAGGTGGATGAGCCAAACACATCATATATTTAAGAAAGGCACATAAGTTAAGTATTATGATCATTATGGAAATCAGGACTGGGTGTTCTCATTAAACAAAAAAGATGGTTCAGCTAAGTGATTGTTGACAAAGTTATAAATAAATTGGTCCTTGAGAATCTTCAACCATTTATGATTCAAAATTCTTATGAAAACGCCTAAAAAACCATGAGAACTTTGGTGAAAAGAAAAAACCTCTTAACTTCATAAATTTCAAACATACAGTTTTACGCCTTGAATTGTGTTTGCATGAAACCTTGGGGTAGAAAATCTGGTTTTAAACTTGATGGCGGTAAGTGGCTATTCCCCAAGGTTCAAAAGGTTGTGTAGACTTCTCCAAATAATCTATTTCAGTATTGTTTTTAACTCTAGCTTGAGTCAGTGACAAACTATTGCACGAGTAAATGGAAGCATGCACAAGGTACATATACACATGAGTGACCATATACACCTGGCACATACTTGCATTCAATGTGCATTAGTATAAATTGTTCTAAATAGAGTAAGATTGGTCGAAGAATACCTCAACGATATATGTTCCAAAGTTTCTAAAAAAAATCTAGATAACCACTTGAACCTTGGTGAAAAAATCCGCATAACCTCATAATCTTCAAACCATATATTTTACCCCACAAATTGTATTTGCAAGCATTTTTTGGATAGAAAGTGAGGTTTCCAATTTAATAGTGTTATGCGGCTTTTCCCCAAGATTCAAGAGGTTATGTAGACTTTTTAAACTTCCTATTTACATATGGAATCTTCATTCTACCTTGAGCAAGCCAGAAACTAATGCACAAGCAAATGGAAGCAAGTACAGAGCTTATAAGCACTCCAGTGAATACCTATAACTGGCACATACTTATATCCACTGTACATTAGTAATTACAGCAGTAAATTACGCAATGATGAATACGTGATCAAATATTTCCACAGGTGAAGGAGGATAGTGGACACTTTCATGATTATTGATGGTGAATACTGTTCTTCGAAACTGAATTTCAACGTTTTAGATGCCTATCATAGCTGTTTTTTCTAAACGTAATTGCATGGTAGTTATTTTTTTGTTTGTTGCTAGGTTCACTGGCTCGGCTAGATCAAGAAGGACATATCAACAGCACAAGGCACAAGCAATTTATAGCTTATTTCAGATAAGTGCACACAAAGCAATTACCAAATAAAATATTAAACCACGACAGGAAAATTTAAATAGATCGAGAGAATAAACTCAAAGGGCCATACTCCTGCGGGTGCGCTTCTTGTAGAGGATGCGGTAGCCACACTCACGGCACTGGATCACATCCCCTGTCTTCAGCGTGTTCTCAGCTCCGCAATCTGAAGGAACGCATACACATAATCGTTTAAACAAATATGGACGGGAAATCAAATTACTTGTACGAGAAATCACAACATCGATTCTCTTCGTGGTCGACAAATCGAATCAACGCAAGGCGTGTAACATCTGGGCGAAAAATAAACCGAGCTGACGGGCTCCGGCTGCTGCGGATCCATCGGGAGAGCGGTAGAGTGTCGCGAAGGCGCTGGAGTTGGGGTTTAGAAAAGTTAGGGTTCGTGAGGAGCGGCGCCGCGCACGGGGTGAAATAGGGAAGGCAGCGCTTAACGGGCTGGCCACTTGTCTATGGGCCGTTAGATCAGCAACTTGTTTGGTCCATCCAAATCCAAAAATTGTCTCAAAAAAAAAAATCCAAATCCAAAAAAAGAGGGTCGAGGCTTGCAATTTTGCGAAGCATGCTTTTATTGTTATTAGGGGGTGGCCATTATATCTAGTTAGGTCAGCCCAATGATTTTTTGTCCCTGTAAACATTGTGACGGTTTAATAAAGCTTCACGAGATTGTGCAAGAAAAAACCTAAATCGGAGTATCTGAAGAAGAAAAACAAATTGGGGATGTAGAGGGTGGCGGGGAGGGATGGAGAGGGAGAAGGAGGGTCGGGGATCTGCCGGAGATACGAGAAAACATGAAGGACGGCCGGAGATGTCACCCTACTGCCTTTTTTTAGTTTCATGGAAGTCTGAAGGGGGTAAGTGAGCGAGGGGCTGGAGTGCGGGCGAAATCAGCCAAAATCCGTAGCTTGCGGCAAAGAATTTGCGAGGATGGCGGGCATGTGTTCCCGGGCTCGGTCCGACATCGAGGATCGATTCGAGCGATGAATGGCAAGACCAGACAAACAACAACATTCGGGTGTGACAAATGCCAAATCTGAATTCTTGCCCTGAATATGTACATCCAAACGGGGCGTAAAGGCATCTTCAATATCAAAGGGAAAAGGGGAAGTAACTCGTTTGGTCTCCCTCTCGCATAAATACGCTAAAAACACGTTTAGAAAAACCACCTTGCTAAGTTTGATGTTGTAAAGTGTCTAAATAAAAGGTTTATTATGTTGTAACATGAACAAGACATCTGGCCTTACCAGCTCCTGGCCGTTATTTGTGGGCTCACTGCTAGATAAGTTTTTGTTTTGAGACAACACCCATCGAAAGTTAAGGATTTGTGCTTTCCTCCAGAAGGACTACGATCATCAAGACAACCGTTCATGTTAGTTTACTCGCTCAGACTTGCTTCGTCCGGGTTTATAAACCGTGCTTTGCATTTTAGGTTAAAGTCACACCTGAATTTGATAAATAGAATATAAGTTATGTAGCAAAAATAATACTCCCTTCATTCCACAATGTAGTGCGCCCGCACTTCCCGAGATTTAATTTTGACCATAAATTTAACTAACGAGACCGACTGCGGCGGGAGCAAAAGTTATACCACTGAATTCGCTAGATATTGAGAGGCAACATGACCGAATGCGTATAACTTGCGTTTTTTCTAGTCAGATCTATGGCAAAAAATTAATCAAAAATATGATTGGGGCTTATAAACCCAGACAGATGAAGTAGATATTGAGGCGCTGTGGTTTTGTGGTGGGGTGGGGGGGGGGGGGGGGGGGTTCTAAGAATGAATTTTTGACGTTACTGTGGGAGCAAGAGGAGAGGATCTATCTCCACCCTATGGCGATACGCTGATGTGTTGGTTGGAACGGTTATGAGTTTGTGGAGACTTATTTTGGACGGATTCCCGATAGTGGTAATTCAGGACCTTCATAGGATCTTTTGTTGTCATGACGGCGCGATAATAAGATGATACCACGAGCTGAGGTTAGTTTTAAATGATACTATGTATGGAAATGATGAAATTCACCATTGATGATATCTTGCAGAGTCGAAGTAGGTGCAGGTCCAGAATTTTTATTCAAACTAGATACAAGAAACCGCACACCGTGTGAGTAAACCTGCAAATGTGCACAACGCAACAAAGATAAGTCTTGCCGTTCGTTTTGGGCTGCAAAACATTATAAATTCCAGATAGCAGGGAGTAAAACTGTCTGACCAACGGACTCGAAACATCGTGCATAGCAATGGCATGAGATGTTGAAATTTCATTGGCCCCAGATTTGCAAGAAAACAGACTCATGAGAAACCAACCCAGGATTTGTTCCAATGCATGAAAAAGAAGCTCATTCGACATTGCTTCAGGTCTTTGCTAATACAGAGCAGCTCACAGTTCACACACATGACCACCAAACGTTACAACTCATGTATTGCCATAAAAGCAAGGAAAAACTGACATAATATCACAAGGTTGGGCACGGCTAGTTCGTCAGTTCCATGATAGCACTGACTATGTCACCGTCAGCACCCTTGAGCGCCTTCACAGCCTTGGGCCTCGGCACACCGGCCTGGGTCATCACCAGCTCAATGTCCTTCGGCTCAACGCCAGTCTCATCACAATCCTCGTCATCCTCCTGAGCTGCTGTAGAAGCCTTAGGGTTTGAGATGACGCTGCTAAGATCAGGCGCCTTGAATTGCTCGGCGGCCTGGGACTGCAGCTGTGAGCTCAGATCCTCAATCTTAGCCTCACCGAAAATGACATAGGTGTCAGAGGCAGGGCTCTTGAATACATCTGGCTTAGAGATGACAAACAGGATCTGGGAATGAAACAGTAGTTAGCAGCAAGAAATTAACCAAGAAAAGTTGTGAAGACGAGATAAGAGCACTCAGCAGCTCACATTCTTGCTCTTCTTGACAGTTACACGGCTCACGCCAGTGATAGTCTTCATGCCAAGCTTCAGCATGGCCTTCCTGCTCTTTTTCTCACTCCTACTCTGCTTAGATCTTCCACTTGCATCAACTCCTGCTCATCAGAGCGTAAGCAATTAAATTTGAGAAGAAAGATCAAGCTTCAACAAGTTTGAAGTACCCAACAAGAAGATATTATGCAACTATAAATAGCTTCATGGCAACAGAAATTACTCAATGAGCATTTCACAATTTGCGATGCTCGAGTGCAAAAACAACAAGACATGTACATTAATAGCAAACCAAAACACCATCAATATGTATTGACCTCAAATGATAAGTTGCAAATACAACTCATTGGCATAATTGAAAACCACAAACACAATATTCTTAAACACAATCAAACAAAATATTAAAAATAACTAAACAATCAAAAATTGGGATGCTCAAGTGTAAAAACAACAAGACATGTACATTAATAGCAAACAAAAACACCATCAATATGTATTAGCCTCAAATGAGAAGTTGCAAATACAACTCATTGGCATAATTGAAAACCAAAAACACAATATTCTTAACCACAATCAAACAAAATATTAAAAATAACCTAAACATCCTAAAAAAATTAAACCAAATATTTCAGTCAACAGTAAAGTACTATTGCCCTATATGTCAGGGATATCATGTCAACAATTTTGCTATAACTCTGTTGTCATAACTTGCGAATAAGATGAACCTAACAGATCAGTAAACACACATGGTACTTATCGCTCAGACAGATATGCAGATTTTGAATAATCTGTTGACAAAAATAACCTAACCTTGATTTCATTTTGTAAATTTCCATTTGCTTAATACCAATTTTATGTGATTAAAAAAACTAAGCCCATACACTTGATGCTGGAATGCACATAAGATTAGCCAAAAATGGATGAAATCAACTAGAATTTCAACATACCCTCAGCGTCATCATCTTTGTCATCCTCGTCATCATCATCCTCTTCTTCCTCATCATCATCATCCTCAACTACTGGCTCATCTCCCTGAAAGTACAAATTATCTCAACCAGTTTAGATTACCTGACAAGCAGTGGCAACTAGAGAAACAAAAATCAGAACAGATCAGATATATGCAACAAACTAATCTGGTAGCATGTAACCAGAAGTCGAAAGAGTACTTGACACCATTGACCAAATAGCACAGCATGATCACAAGTAGAGGGCATAACAGCAGGACGCAAGTAGTTTATTTAGTCAAGATCTATAAATTATACTATTTCCGATGGAAATGGGAGTTCATAGTCGACCAGTAAGTATTAGGTATAGGTAACACATGTGGGTGTTCAAAACAATAATATGTAGTCGTGCATCCATATAGTTAATCTACAGCAGTTATCACGAGAGAATCATAGCAGAACCCGGTTTAGATACTACTAGCAGCAAAATACTAGTACCTAACAAGGCTACTTCCGTTGGTAGCAATGCTCTAAATAAAGGTATTATTGGCGACAATAATCTTAAATTAGTATAAATTCTAGTTAATATTTATTGTTAGCGCGTTCTATTTCCCCACGAACGATTCAATTGCTAGCATCCCAAAAGTTTAAATGATCGTCCTACAGGTAGTTTAATCCGTGACAATCTAAGGATAACATCATCAACCTTGCGAAACGGAACAATCACTAACTCAAACCGTATCGCGTGCGAGATCTAAGAAAAGTTTCCCCTCATATAACCCGCTAATCATGCACAACTGGCAGAAAAACGCATCCTCGCGCAGCAGGCTGACGCGATCCGGCCGCGCGGAACGCGAAGCACGGGCCGATCCGAACAGACGAGACAGGCGGGGGTCGGAAGGGTTAGATCGTCACCTGCGCCGCGAGCTTCTGCTCTTCCAGAACGGCGCGGAGCAGCTCCTCCTGCGTCGCGGTCGCGGTCTCGGCCGTCATGGTGGGTTGGCGGGTGAGGGGGAGGAGGCGCCGGCGCTGCTGGCAGAAACCCTAGAACCCTAAGCTGGGAAAGGAGGCGCAAGCAAGGGGAGTCACAGCGACAGAGACGGCGCACGGACTCGTGACGCTTTATACAGGTGACCTTAGGTCTGAATGGGCTCGTAGAGTTTTCGGCCCAATGTCAACATGGCACGGCTGCTCAGGACGAAGTTTAACTGGGCCCAATGATATGGACAGCGTCTGGAGCTTGTTAATTGGGCCGGCCACGGCCTATTAACACATATACATTGTGGAGTATCATTTTACCCTTTTATCTCTACTCTATAAAAGACTGAGTTGGTGATGATGATGTGTCCGCCATTCTTCGCTTATAGCCGTCGGATCTGAATCAAACGCACAGGAAGCAATCGGTGGCAACTTTGCAAAAAATCGCCCGCCACTCCACCACGCATTTGCAGATAACCCCTTATCTCTCCCATTTAGCCCATCGCCCCACCTCATCCAATCCCTCATGGCCGCCGCCGGAGCCACTCCCACACCCACCCCCACCTCGAGCACCTCCCCTCCTCACCATGGCAGGCCATGTCCTCCGCCCCCTTCCTCGTCGAAGCCGTTTGGCTGTCCGTGGCCCCAACGCCTCTCCCATTCTTGATGCAGCAGCGTCACCACCCATAACCCCACCTCCGCCCTCCCCCCCCCCCCCCCCCGCGGTCTTCTTCGTCTCCGAGTTCAACGAGTACATTGATACGTCTCCAACGTATCTATAATTTATGAAGTATTCATGCCATGTTTATTATAGTTTTGTATGATTTTGGTGCACTTTTATATGACTTTTATATGATTTTCATGGACTAACATATTGACCTAGTGCCCAGTGTCAGTTGCTGTTTTCTGCTTGTTTTTGGTTTTCCAGAAAATCTATATCAAATGAAGTCCAAATGCAGCGAAACTTTTTGACAATTTTTTCTGGAACATAAAAGACACTAGAAGCTTCTGGAGGAGGCCAGAAGACCCACACGGGCCCCACGAGCCACCAGGGCGTGCCACCCCCCCCCCAGGCACGCCCTGGTGCCTCGTGGGGCCCCTGTGGCCCTTCTTCGCGTGATTCCAACGCCAAAAATCATATATATTCATAAACCCCCGAAAGTTAACCTAGATGAGTTTTTACGCCGCCGCAAGCCTCTGTACCTCCACGATCTCATCTACAGCCCTTTTCCGGCACTCTGCCGGAGGGGGAAATCATCACCGGAGGCCATCTTCATCATCCCGGCGGTCTCCATGACGAGGAGGGAGTAATTCACCCTCGGGGCTGAGGGTATGTACTAGTAGCTATGTGTTTGATTTCTTTCTCGTGTTCTTGATATGGCACAATCTTGATGTATCGCGAGCTTTGTTAATATAGTTGGATCATATGGTGTTTCTTCCCTCTCTATCCTTGTTGTGATGAATCGAATCTTTTCCCTTTGAGGTTTCGTTATTGTCGGATTGAATATTTCAGATTTGAGAACACTTGATGTATGTCTTGCATATGAATACTCGTGATGACAATGGGGTATTATATTGATTCACTTGATATATGTTTTGGCACTCAACTCACGGATTCCCGTGGTGACATTGGGGTAATCTATGCATAGGGGTTGATGCACGTTTTCATTATCTTTTCTCCGATAGAAACTTTGGGGTGCTCCTTGGAGTTCTCTGTGTGGATTGAATATTATGATTATGAAGTTGTTTGATGCATATCGTATAATCAACTCACGGATACTTGTGGTGACATTGGAGTACCTAGGTGACATTAGAGTTGGTTGATGCGTATCATATGGTGTTATTTTAGTACGAACTCTAGAGCTATTTGTGACACTTATAGGAATGGCTCAATAGATCGATCGGAAAGGATAACTTTGAGGTGGTTTCGTACCCTATAACAATTTCTATGTTATGTTCTCCGCTAATAGGAACTTTGGAGTGATTCTTTATCGCACGTTGAGGGATGGTTATATGATCCAATTATGTTAGCATTGTTAAGAGATTGCACTAGTGAAAGTATGAACCCTAGGCCTTGTTTTTAAGCATTGCAATACCGTTTGTGCTCACTTTTGTTACTTGCTACCTTGCTGTTTTTATATTTTCAGATTACAAAAACCTATATCTACTATCCATACTACACTTTTATCACCATCTCTTTGCCGAACTAGTGCACCTATACAATTTACCATTGTATTGGGTGTGTTGGGGACACAAGAGATTTCTTGTATTTGGTTGCAGGGTTGTTTGAGAGATACCATCTTCAACCTACGCCTCCCACGGATTGATAAACCTTAGGTCATCCACTTGAGGGAAAATTGCTACTGTCCTACAAAACTCTGCGCTTGGAGGCCCAACACAAGTCTACAAGAATAAGTTGTGTAGTAGACATCAAGCTCTTTTCTGGCGCCGTTGCCGGGGAGGTGAGTGCTTGAAGGTATATCTTTAGATCCTGCAATCGAATCTTTTAGTTTCTTATTTACCACTAGTTTGGCTTATAAAAGAAAACTAAAAAATGGAATTGAGGTTGCCACATATTATTCATCTTTATAATGTCTTTCGTGGAAATGATGGAACGGAAAATTGTGCTCAATTGATAGAAGAAGAATTTAATAAAATGTTTGGCAAAAAATCTTTGAATGATGAGCATGATTGCAATGTTTTTAGTATGAATTCTTTGAATACCCATGATGCTAATGATATGCAAAACTACAAGCTTGGGGATGCTATGTTTGATGAAGATGATATTTTTAGTCCCCCAAGTTTTGATGAGCAAATTTATTATGATGATTGCATGCCTCCTATTTATGATGATTACAATTATGAAAGTGGATTTGGAGTGGTCACAACTTTATTTAATGATGAATCCACTATTTTGGAAGAGGTTTCAATTGACTATGATAACAAAGTTGCTATCTATGATGATTATTGTGATGACATGTATAATATAAAGAATAATGATAACCATAAAACTTGTCATCATGATTTTAATTTTCAATTGGATTATGCCAATCAAGTATCACATGATATCTATTTTGTTGAGTTTGCTCCCACTACTATTCATGAGAAGAAAATTGCTTATGTGGGGAGTAATAAAATTTATATGCTTGTAGATCATGAAAAGAATGCTTTGTGTGATGGATATATTGTTGAATTTCTTCATGATGCTACTGAAAATTATTATGAGAGAGGATCATATGCTTGTAGGTGTTGCAATAATATCAAGTTTCTTCTCTATGTTTTGAAAGTTTTGAAGTTATGCTTGTTTTGTCTTCCTATGCTAGTTGATTCTTGCTCCCATAAACTATTTGCTCACAAAATCCCTATGCATAGGAAGTGGGTTAGGCTTAAATATGCTTGTCATATGCTTCATGATGCTCCCATTTTGTTTCAATTCTTTACTTTTATGCGATCATCATTGAAATCATCATGCCTAGCTAAAAGGCATTAAAGAAAAGCGCTTGTTGGGAGACAACCCAATATTTATACCTACTGTCTTTCTTGTGTTCACATGATTAAGCTACTGTAGTAATCATGTTTTATATGTTTTCTTTCAATAATGTGCCAAGTAAAACCTTTGGGATAGTGTGGATGCTTGTTGAGTTGATTCTGTGCAAAAACAGAAACTTTTGCGTCCAGTGCTGGAATTTCTATTCTGTACTGGAGAGAGAAAAAATTCTGAAATTTTTACACAGTATTGGGTTACAAATTATTTACGTTGTACTAATTTTTCATAATTTTTGGAGGTAAATAAGTATGGTTTTTAAATCACTCAGTACATGCTGTTCTGTTTTTGACAGATTCTGTTTTCGATGCATAGTTTGCTTGTTTTAGTGTTTCCATAGCTTATATTGAGTAATATAAATTGTGGAAATGATAGAATACAGTAGGAATTATATGATAACAATTATGAATCTTGTCTTGAAAGTACCTAAGTGGATGATTTATTTTTATCATACTAACCTATCTCACAAGTTCCGTTAAGTTTTGTGTGATTGAAGTTTTCAAGTTTTGGATGAGATATCGATATGAGGAGAATAAGGAGCGGCAAGACCCTAAGCTTGGGGATGCCCAAGGCACCCCAAGGTAATATTCAAGGAAGACCCAAGCAACTAAGCTTGGGGATGCCCCGGAAGGCATCCCCTCTTTCGTCTTCAACATTATCGGTAACCTCACTTGGAGCTATATTTTTATTCATCACATAATATGAGTTTTGCTTGGAGCATCATTTTATTCTGTTGATATTTGCTTGTTGTTATCAATAATCATGTTTTGTATCTTTTAGTTCAATAAAATGCCAATTATAGCCTTTACCATGCCCAGTTTGCAAGTTCATGTGTTGTTGTTTAAAAACAGAAAGTTTTCTGTTATGTCCAGAATATTCCTGAATAGTCAGAACATGATAAAAATCTGAAATTTTTACACAGTAAGCATGCATGAGTTCTCTGTCACGTGGTAATTTTTCAGAATTTTTGGAGTTAGGGAAGTATGGATTCTTATTCATCATTTACAGACTATTCTGTTTTGCCAGATTGCTGTTATAGTTGCATTGTTTGCATATGTTTGCGTGTTTAATGTTTCTATTTGAGGATAGGAGTATTAAATATGAAGAGGCATTTAGTATGCAATGTTTAATTATAATTTTTGTGATTTGCTACAGTAGAAAATGTTAAGGTTGTGAGTTGATTTATACTAACTTATCTCACGAGTTCTTGTTGAGTTTTGTGTGGATGAAGTTTTTAAAGATTTAGGAGAAGCCATGATATGAGAAGAATTAAGGAGACACATGAGCTCAAGCTTGGGGATGCCCAAGGCATCCCAAATTAATATTTCAAGAAGTCTCAAGCATCTAAGCTTGGGGATGCCCCGGTAGGCATCCCAGCTTTCTTCATCAACATTATCGGTTAGTCTTGGTTGAGCCTAAGTTTTTGCTTCTTCACATGAGTTGTGCTATTCTTGGAATGTTATTTTATTTTGTTTTCTTTGCTGTTTGAATAAAATACTTAAGATCTGAAATTTTTAAATGAGAGAGAGTCCTCACATAGCTACCTATTTACTTAACTACTCAATTGGTCTTCACTTATATCTTTTTGGAGTAGTTTGTCATTTACTCTTGTTCTTCACTTATATCCTATGAGTAAATTGTTGAAATGAATTGAATATCATAAGGTTGAAATTTATATGCTTCATATGCTTGTCCCATGGGGAGTAGTGACTTCACATACAAGAAGTATAAGTGGTAAAATTGATTGAAAGTTAACAAACATAGCATTGGTCACTTGAACAATTCATGAAAGAATTTTGAAGGAAGAGAAATTTCACATATAAAAATACTATCTTGGACATCTTCTATGATTGTGAGCCCCCATTAATTATTTTCAAGCTTGATCAAGTAGTTGACGTTGGACAAGGAAGACAACGTAATGAGTTATGTTATATTCACATAGAAGTTATATTGTCATGGATCCTCTAACATGTGGTGCTTGCTTAGGATCTTTTGCTAGCCAAAAATTTGTACTAAGTAGAGATACTACTTGTGCATCCAAAAACCCTTAAACCCAGTTTCTTGCCATGAGAGTCCACTATATCTACCTATGGATTGAATAAGATCCTTCAAGTAAGTTGTCATCGGTGCAAAAAGCAATAAAAATTGCTCCTAAAATATGTATAATATTTTATTGCAAGGGAAAATAAGCGTTGTACGAACTTGTGATGGTAAAGAAATAAAAGTGACGGACTACATAATAAAGGTTGCTAACACAAGGGGCAATATAACGTGACGTTCCTTTGCATTAAGGGCTTGTGCATCCAACAACAAAAAGCGCATGACAACCTCTGCTTCCCTCTGCGAAGGGCCTATCTTTTACTTTTCTGTATTTACTTTTATGCAAGAGTCATTAATGTTCATCCCTATTCCGCTCTATTTATTCTCTAGTGGGCAAGCACCATGTGGTAGGGAATGATCCAGGCACATATATCCAGTTGAGTATAGGTGATCATGAGTTATTATTGTTGACATTATCCCTAAGATAAATGAGTTCGGAGGCGAAACATTAAGCCCCTATCTTCCTATGTGTTTGACTGAAACAGTTTGTTCTAAAAATATGCTTTGAGTGTTGGCAATCATGGAAGACTAAATGATGGTTGAGTATGTGGAATTTGCTAGATCAAAGCTCTTACATAGACCCTTCCTGAAAATAAGATGAATTGCAATTGTTTGATGACTAAGAACATAGTTTGTTAGTTTTAAGAAAGTTTATGGCCTATACTTTAAACATGTGAATAGCTTGCTACTTGATCATGAGAAGTTTTATGAGATGAGCTACTGATTATGATATATATTGATGCTAGAAAAAGTGATTGAAATTATCATTGATCAAACTTATGCACTATGCTAGCATTCACACTTCATAAATTATTTCTTTTATCATTTACCTACTCGAGGACGAGCAGGAATTAAGCTTGGGGATGCTGATACGTCTCCAATGTATCTATAATTTATGAAGTATTCATGCCATGTTTATTATAGTTTTGTATGATTTTGGTGCACTTTTATATGATTTTCATGGACTAACATATTGACCTAGTGCCCAGTGCCAGTTGCTGTTTTCTGCTTGTTTTTGGTTTTCCAGAAAATCTATATCAAATGAAGTCCAAATGCAGCGAAACTTTTTGACGATTTTTTCTGGAACATAAGAGACACTAGAAGCTTCGGGAGGAGGCCAGAAGACCCATAGGGGCCCCACGAGCCACCAGGGCGCGCCACCCCCCCAGGCGCGCCCTGGTGCCTCATGGTCCCCCTGTGGCCCTTCTTCGCGTGATTCCAACGCCAAAAAATCATATATATTCAGAAACCCCCGAAAGTTAACCTAGATGAGTTTTTACGCCGCCGCAAGCCTCTGTACCTCCATGATCTCATCTACAGCCCTTTTCCGGCACTCTGCCGGAGGGGGAAATCATCATCGGAGGCCATCTTCATCATCCCGGCGGTCTCCATGATGAGGAGGGAGTAGTTCACCCTCGGGGCTGAGGGTATGTACAGTACAGGAATCAGCTGATTTGCCATCTGCCTTGGCAGACAGCAAAGGACCAGAAAGCGGACGGCAAAGGTCTTTGCCGTCTGCCGCAGACGGCAAACGCTTCCGGCACTGGAAGCTACGGTAATGAGCTTCTTTACCGTCTGCATTCGTACAGCGGACGGCAAAGACCTTTGCCGTCAGCTTTCCTGGCCAAGCAGACGGCAAAGAAAGTGGACGGCAAAGAATAGACGTTAGCCACGTTAGGTGGCTAACGGGAGACTTTGCCGTCTGTCGGCGGACGGCAAACGTGCTCTCCCCTTTGCCGTCTGCTTCCTGACGTCAGCAGACCCGTGGCATAACGTCACTCCTCCACGCTCTTTGTCGTCTGCCACTCTTTTTCTTTGTCGTCTGCTTGCGGACGGCAAAGAACCACTCGCCTTTGCCGTCTGCCAGCGGATGGCATAATGACCAAATGGGTCAGACCCAGTACTCCCAGGTTGCACAGGTTGCTGCCACATGGCACCTTTGCCGTCCGCTGGCTGACGGCAAAGACCTTTGCCATCCGCTGGCAGACGGCAAAGTGCCTGTATTGCCCCTTTTTATTCTGTTTTTGTTATATCCAAGCATTTTCACAGCAAATATATGATATATATATATATATCACAGGGCAAACAGTATGTGCAAGTTTCACAGCAAGTATATGATATCCAACACATAAGAAACTACATCCCTGCCATATGGATATGATCATTCAACAGATATACCAAAACAAAATGTGCAAGTTTCACCATATTACAATAGTTTCATCCATAGGTAGCAAGTTTCACATTGTTCATGGATACAAAATCAAAACAAAAAGTAAACACAAACACTCCATCAATGCAAGCTTCCGTGAAGTGAATCAAATCTGCAAAATGGGAAATAAGAAAGTTAGAAGAAGAAGACTAGAAGAAGAAGAAGAAGAAGAAGAAGAAGAAGACTAGAAGAAGAAGAAGAAGAACAAGAAGAATAAGAAGAAGAAGAAGAGTTTTTCTTCTCTTTCTTTTTCTCCTCTTGTTTTTCTTCTTCTTATTGCTTGTTTGTGTCATTTTAGAGCTAACCTAGGTAATTATGCCATTTTTGACCTAACTAAGCTTATTGTGTCATTTTGGAGGAAAATAAGCTAAGTATATGACATTTATGAGGTTACCAAGGTTATTATGCCATTTTTGAAACAAATAAGCTAATTATGTCATAAATGGACTAAATAAGCTAATTATGTCATTTTGGAGGATAATTAGCTAAGTATGTCTTTTTTGGGGAAAATAAGCTAAGAAGAAGAAGAAGAAGAAGAAGACTAGAAGAAGAAGAAGAAGAAGAAATGGACTAAATAAGCTAATTATGTCATTTTGGAGGATAATTAGCTAAGTATGTCTTCTTCTTCTTCTTCTTCTAGTCTTCTTCTTCTTCTTTTTCTTCTTCTTCTTCTTCTTCTTCTTCTTCTAGTCTTCTTCTTCTTCTTCTTCTTCTATTCCTTCTTTTTCTCCTCTTCCTTGTTTTTCTTCATCTTATTCCTTATTTGTGTCATTTTAGAGCTAACCTAGGTAAGTATGCCATTTTTGTGCTAACCTAGGAAAATAAGGTAAGTATAGGTCATTTTTGTGCTAACCTAGGTAATTATGCCATTTTTGAGCTAAATTAGGTAAGTATAGGTCATTTTAGAGCTAACTTAGGTAATTATGTCATTTTGGAGGATAATAAGCTAAGTATATGACATTTATGAGGTAATCAAGGTTATTATGCCATTTTTGCAACGAATGAGCTAATTATGTCATAAATGGACTAAATAAGCTAATTATGTCATTTTGGAGGATAATTAGCTATATAAGTATGTCTTTTTTGGGGAAAATAAGCTAAGTATGTGGCATAATAGAGAAAACTTACCGGAGGTCAAGCATCGGGGTTCGTCGGGTTGTGCGATGCGGCTTCGGAGTTATGCTGCACCAAAGATCATTTGCAAAGTCTCGTTAGCATGATGACACTCAAATGTTAAGACTTGTAACTAATGACCATTCAAATGAAACTCACCGTTCCCGCTCTAGTAATGACCGGCATCGGCGGAGGGGTCTGACCGGTCTTCTCGCACATAGACTGCACATTTGGTTTTGACGAGTCAGTCATATAGGTTAGTAATGAAACGAACATATTACGTGCATGATTTGGCTAATATGCATAAGAAACTTACCACGAGGAGCTCGTACATGGCCCGGTGAGACACATCATTCCGTGCCCTCTCCTCCTCCAACAACCTAGCCGTCTTCTCCTCCGCCAGCCGTTCCCTCTCCGCCGCCAGCCGGTCCCTCTCCTCCAGAAGCACCTGGGTTGTCTCTCTCTCTTTATGAAGAGTAGCCTGCAACACCACTCCTCGTTAGCATTTTAATCATGGATGGGCACACACACAATGTAATGGAGGAAAGATATCTGAGTCCGTATAACTTACCTCGATGGTGAGATCGACTGGCCGTGGACGAGGCCTTATCTCAGGACATGAGCTCGTTTGGCGCGCCTTGATCTCCGGGAGAGTGCGAGGACAACGTATAAGTCCATCTCCAATGGCTATCGAGCCATGGGGCCTCCCGCCACCAGATATCATCACCAGCTCTGGATCAAAGGGATGCTGGCTCGGGTTAAAGTCCTCCCCTTTCCTCGCCTTCCCCTCATCTCTGTACCTCACGAGCTTGTGGTGGGAGGAGATGTTGGTGAAGTTCTCTGGATTATCGAGGTCAGCCTCAGAGAATGCCTTGACCTTCTTATACGAGGCAGTATGGGCCATGGCATAGAGGTCGTAAACCTCTGGCACCTCCGTGTTATTGTGTCCCGCCTAAAAGAGAGGAACAAAGTATTAGTAAAGGGCTCAAGCTAGCATGAAGAATGAATTGCATGAATCATGAAGCAAACCACATACCCAGTTCTGCCTGAACTGAAATAAGTTGGCGCTGCCTTGATGGTGTGGCACACCGACCATTTGGGCACGCCGGTCCTTGGCATTGTCGTGGACGGCTTGCCAGCGGCCTGTGCACCACTCATCCACCAACGCCTCCCAACAATCCATCTTATCCGCACACCATCTCGGGGGCACCTAAGTTAGTAAAGAGAAATTTGAGCGCTACACCTACGAATCAAATCAAGGAAACTAAGTACAATGCCTTAATAATAGTTAATTACCTTCATGTACTAATCCTTCTTCAGAAACTTAGCCCGGCACGACGCCTTGTCCTTCTTAATACCACGCGTGGCGTAGTAGTCTCGAACAGCCTGCGGTCGAGCCTCGTGCCGTAAGTTTTGTAGTAGGCGCCTGCACTCGCTATCGATAACCTATGCCGCCTCCTCCTCGTATCCCTCCTCACACCTGTAGAAGGTCTGCAATCAAACGAGACAACACTGATTAGTAAAATAACTAGCTATTGTTAATTTTTAATTGTGCAAAGGAGAAATTACCCAAAAGCTTCTGATCACCATCTCGGCAATCGTATGGCACAAGACACCGTCGATCATGTGGTCCGGCGGGGCCTGGGCAGCCAAGTAGTGCTCCCAGCTCAATCCTAGCTGTGGAAGCTGACCCTCACCAAGCAACGTGACAAACCCTGGGAAGTTTTGCCGGCAAAGCACACCAAGGACGGTGTTGGGCCTGCGGACTCCACTGGCGTGTACCCAACCCCTGAAGTATGACAAGGCCAACGCATTAGATATTTTAAGAAACCTGAAGGCAAAAGGTACAAAAAGAGTAAATGCACTTACTTCTCCCCATCAGGCCTAATCACTGGCCGCAGCTCGCGGGTCGCCGGCACGGGCGGGAGCCGTGTACCACCACGCTGGTACACGGTGGCCCCCTCAACCACCTTGCCCTCACTATCAGTAAACGGATCATCCCCGCCACCATCAGCATGGCCACTCGGCCCCTCACGCAGATCCAGCCAGGTACCCCATCCGGACGTCTCCTGGGACGTAGCCTGGTCCGGAGTGTCGTGGGCCGAAGCCTCTGGGTCCGGAGTCTTGTGGGCCGAAGGCCCGTCGACTCGAGGCTCGTGGTGCGGAGTCCCCGTAGCCTCCACCTCAAACGGGTCCACCCTAGCAGTCCTGTGCTCGGGTGAATTAGCTGGGGGTGGCGGCGAGGAAGGCGTAGCAGCCTGCCTACCTCTCCCGCCCCTGCGTCCTGATCTACCTCCTCTCTTCTTCCCTCCCCGACCTCCTCTCCCAGTGGGCAACGACGCCGACGAAGAAGCGCCCGACGATGTCCCCATACTGTCTAACAACGCTCTCCGGAGAGGTACGGGTGGAACGGAAGTACCCCTCCCGCGGGCCGCCGCCGAAGAAGTACCCGCGGCGCGCTCTGGACCCGCGCCCACCATCTTTCAACACCTGCCGTGACAAAGAGTAAACGAAATTAGTACAACATAAAAAAATTGAAGAACTGACATGAATAATAATATGTATATAATTTAAGTTGGGATGCATACAAACTAATAATAGTTTGGATCGTCTATATATGCTCCGGGATCATCATCATCATCATCATCATCATCACTATCACGCGTGTCGTCATGAATGACGTGCTCATCGGGTTCGGCGGCATCAACATGTGGAAGGCCGTTCTGTAATCGGTCAAGCATTGACAGGTCATCCGCAGCAGTAACCTCTTCTTGTTCCAACTCTTCTTGTTCCGGCTCAGGGGTGTTGTCGGATTCACTGTCGCTGTCTACTTCCATGTTCTGGGGTGAAGTAGAGCGGTTCTTGAAATGTTTTTTGGAAAGACGTGTTTCTTGGAAGAATTCTCCATCATATGTGTCTGGGTTAATGTGAGGTTCATAATCCTCTTCATTGGGGGGAGGTGGTCTAACACGTGGAGGCACTTCATAAACGACATCCCAAGCCTTCAGATTTGCATTAGTTTGGCATGCCCACGGTAGATAGAAAACTTGGGTCGCCTGTTGAGCCGTAATATAGACATCGGGAACATCTAAATGGGTGCTTTGTTTGATTTCTACTAGCCCTATATATTCATGAGTCCTTCTAGTCTCCTTCGGCTGGAACCAATAACATTTGAAGACTACGACATTCGGTGGGTTTTCACCATAGAATAGAAGTTCATAAATTGCTTCAACTCTTCCATAATACTCGGTACCTCCTTCGCCGATAGCAGAGACACCACAATTTGTAGATTTTCGGTCGGCCATAGATAGCTCTTTGCCAAAGGTACGAAAGCGATACCCGTTGATGTCGTATTTCTCAAATGAACGGACCTTATAGTCAAAGCCATTAGCGGCTTGTCTCAATTCGGCGTCCATAGACTCTGAATTAGCCTACAAGTTTAATACGAAAGAATTGTTGCATTAGCCGCAAATTAGACCAAGAAATGAAATGGTCTATTAATGCTAATTACCGTTTGTTTGAACCAAGAGATGAAACCGGGATAGCCGCCTCCATGCTTTGCCAGAAGCTCATACTCTTCGACGGAATCCTTTTGGATCACCTCTCCATCCGAGAATTTGGCAACGTATCGACTGTATCAAATATCCGGGAATAAGAGCAGTTCAAAGGAATAATTAGAAGTTGCGAAACAATGTACCGACAACTTACTTGATGTACGGCCGCACTTCTGTTAGGTTGTTGAAGATATACAACGAAATGGTCCGCCATTCTTCGACATCCAACTCTATTGGTTTCGAAGCACCGGCTGGCGCGAGCTTCCCTTTGAATAGGCTGAGGTTGGATCCACCTTTTTTTAGGGTCGCCAGCATTGTACCAAGGCTTCGGATTATGCAAATGATGATTTTTGGCTTCATAGTGTGTTGTCACGAAGTTTGCCGCCTCCTCAGTAATGAATGCCTCCGCCATCGATGCTTCAATTCTACGTTTATTTTTACATTTTGCTCGAAGCGTCTTCTGCATCCTCTTAGTTGCATAGCACCAACGATTTTGCATGGGCCCCCCAATCTTGCCTCGGTCGGGAGATGTAAAATCAAATGCTGCATTGGATTAAAGAAGCCCGGTGGAAAGATCTTCTCTAACTTGCAGAGCAACTCCGGCGCCAACTTTTCCATGTCATCTATCACCGCAGGCGATAGTTCTTTCGCACAAAGAACACGGAAGAAATAGCTCAGCTCTGCCAGTACTAGCCATTCATCCTCAGGGATAAAGCCACGCAACATCACCGACATTACCCGCTCAAGCCATATGTGCCAATCATGACTCTTGAGACCAAATATTTTCAATTTTTCAAGACTCGCTCCCCTCTTTAGATTCACTGCATACCCATCGGGGAACATCAACTGCATTTTCACCCACAAGATAATTTCCCTCATAGCTGGCCTTCCAAGATTGAACCAGGCCTTTGGCTTCGTCCAGTTCTTCTTTCCTTTCGGTTGTCGCATGTTCTGTAACGGTCTATCACATAGAGTCTGCTGATCGACTCTAGCCTTAGGATTATCCTTTGACTTCCCCTCTATGCCGAACAATGTACCAAAAAGGGCCTCGCCGATATTCTTTTCATTGTGCATCACGTCGATGTTGTGTGGAAGAAGGAGGTCTTTGAAGTAAGGCAGATCCCACAAGCATGTCTTGTGAGTCCAGGCGTGTTCCGAATTATACCCCTTGAAATACCCTGGACGCTCTGGATCAGGCTCGAGAGCGTTTAACTGATCCAGGATCTGGTGGCCTGTCAACGCAGGTGGTGCAGAGTTTTTAACAACTCTACCTTTGATGAAGTTCTTCTTGTCTTTTCCGAACTTATGGCGAGGATCCAGGAACGGTCTATGCAAGTCGAAGCAAGAATACTTGCGACCCGCCTCCAGCCAACGAAACTGAAGAGCTGCCTTGCATGTGGGGCACGGGAACCTTCCATGCACACACCAGCCAACGAATAGCGCATACGCCGGCAAGTCATGCATCGAGTACATGTACCAGACACACATTATGAAGTTTTGTTTGCTAGCGGCGTCGTATGTCTTGAACCCATTATCCCAAGCTTCTTGCAATTCATCCTTAAGCGGCTGCATGTACACATTCATATTCTTCCCCGGATAGTTGGGCCCTGGAATTATCAACGTCGGGAAAATGTTCTTTCTTTGCATAATCTGTCCGGGGGGGGGAGATTGAGTGGAATGACAAATACAGGCCAACAACTGTATTGGGTTGCCGTCATACCAAACGGATTGAACCCATCCGTGTTGATGCAGACTCGAGGATGCCTTGGATCTACCGCTTTATCCCCATGTAATTCATCGAACTTCTTCCACGCAAAAGCATCCGATGTGTGTACCATCATCTGATTCCCATCTGCATCTAGTTCGGTTCTTTTGCCCAATTTGTGCCATGTCATCTGTCTGGCCGTCTCTTCGACCATGAAAAGACGTTGAAGTCTTGGTATGATTGGCAGATACCGAAGAACATTAACGGGGACTTTGGTCTGCCTCTTCTCACCCATACCGTTGTCTACCACAACATACCTGGAAGACTTGCAAATGGGACAATAGTTCAAGCCCGCATACTCAAGCCTAAATAAGGCACATCCGTTCTCACAGGCATCTATCTTCTCATAGGGCATCTTAAGTGCACGGAGGATTTTGTCCGACTGGTACAGGTTTGCAGGCATTACATGGCCTTTGGGTAGAAAGCGTCCAAATAGTGTCATCATCGCGTCGTAGCATTCTCTGCCCAAGTTGAATTGAGCCTTCAGAGCCATTACTTGTGCGATGGCATCCAGCTGACAAAGCTCAGTGTGCTCGTGGAGAGGAAGTTTTGAAGACTACAACATTTCATTGAAGGCCTTTGCAGATTCCTCCATCTCCTCGTCCGAATCCCGAGCATCATCAAAGTCTTGCACCATATCGTCGATCCCGGTACCATGCTCGTCGGTGCGGCGACGAACCACCTCAGCTCTGGTACGTTGGGCAGACTCACCATGAAATGTCCACACCGTATAATCAGGCATAAAACCCCACTTCTGCAGGTGTTTACCCATTTCATCCTCTGTCCTCTTTTTAAAGTTGTCGCACCTAAGACAGGGGCACCAGGTTTTTCTCTGGCCATTTGCAAATGCGGCTTTGACAAACCCCTTGGTTTTTGTTAACCATTCAGTGCTCATGTCTTCCTGACTAGTGTGGCCGGTGTACATCCACGCACGATCACTCATCTTGCCTACCTACTAAACACACAAGAAATATATATATAATTCATCATATATATTCATTAGTTAATTAAGTTTGTCAATTTTATTACGCCCATGCAACCTACACGCTAATAGGTAAAGATAGGTCCTAATCCCACCCGAGTATGTGTAGATTGGGTTCGTTTTCCCATGCTCTGCTCTGGATCCGACACAGAATTTCGGCAGCACCTCCCCATTGTTCTCCTGATACACGTCTCGGCAATAAACAGAGAGGATGTGTACCCGGAGAACAACAGGGAGGCACTGATGAAATTCTGCATCGGATCCGGAGCAGAGCATGGGAAAACGAACCCAATCTACACATACTCGGGTTGTCCATGGATAACGTTGGACAATTCGAAAGGATGTCGGTTATAATTATGCAAAGACATGCATATTTATAGATGCCGCCCTTTTGAACGGGAGACGCATACTGGTCACGCATACTGATGATTGAAGACACCTATAGCTAGCAAGTTTCATCGGCACGAAGACCGGAACAGAGCAAATTAAGGGAGGGGGGGGAGGAGATGTCATTTGTGCTCACCCACGAACGCAGGGGAGCTCGTCAAATGCACGGGGAGGTCGTCGAACACCAGACCCTCGCAGCGATGAAACAACTGCACATTTAAATCCAAAGATGAGTAACATAGCATTATTGTTTTTTCCGTCAACCTAACTAAATATTTACAACAGGATGCCACCGCCAAGAGTTGTAAAAAAACGATTCGCACTACTCGTTCCCCGCAACAACCCCTAACCTAAAGAGTTATCATTTAGGGTTTTTCCGTCGACACCTCTTCTTCTTCTTCTTTTCTCCTCCTCCTCCTCTTCTTCTTCTTCTTCTTCTTCTCCTCCTCTTCTTCTTCTTCTTCTTCTTCTCCTCCTCTTCTTCTTCTTTTCTTCTTCTCCTCCTCCTCCTCCTCCTCTTCTTCTTCTTCTTCTTCTTCTTCTTCTTCTCTTCTTCTTCTTCTTCTTCTTCTTCTTCTTCTTCTTCTTCTTCTTCTTCTTCTTCTTCTTCTTCTTCTTCTTCTTTTCTTATCCTCCTCCTCCTCTTCTTCTTTTCTTCTCCTCCTCCTCCTCCTCCGTCATTTAAGGTTCCATCGACGCCGAGGAACCCCTACCCTAAATAGCCATCATTTAGGGTTCCATCGACGCCGAGGAACCCCCTAACCTAAATAGCCGTCATTTAGGGTTCCATCGACGCCGAGGAACCCCCTAACCTAAATAGCCGTCATTTAGGGTTCCATCGACGCCGAGGTACCCCCTAACCTATATAGCCGGCCGGTGCCGTGAGTTCGGGCTAATATAGCCGGCCGGCGGCCACGCTCGGGATTCCCTTTCCCTCTCCCTTCCTCTCCAGACGGCCAACGGCCCACCGCCAGACCGCACCCCATCTCCCTTCTACATCCACCCAGGCCAACCCTAGCCGTCGCGCCTCCACGTTGCGCCGCCGCCGCACTTCTCCAACAACGGCCAACGGCCAACCCTAGCTGTCGCGCCTCCACGTTGCATATACCACTAACCTAACATATAGCACTACTACCACTAACCTAACATATAACACTAATTAATAGTAGCAATTAACAGTAGCAATTAAATAAAAAAAGAAAAAAATCAAAAGAAAAAAAAACAGAGAGGTGAGTGGGGGGCTCACCGGAGGGGGCCGTCGGGGGTGAGAGGGGCGGCGCTCCGGCGGGTCGACGGGGCAGGGGGGCGGCAGAGCGACGGGGCAATGGGGCGGCGGGGCAGGGGGCGGCGGGACGCGGCGGGGGAGCGGCGGGGCGGCGAGGCATCGGCGCGGGGCGGCGGGGCGGTGGGTCGGCGGCGACGACGGGCGCGGCGGCGGCGATAGAGGGAGAGAGAGAGGCGCGGGGGTGGGGGGAGTGGCGAGTGAGGGGTTTCGGGCGGGGGGTAGCCGTTAAGGCAAACCCCCGCTTTGCCGTCTGCTAGCAGATGACATATCGCTCTTTGCCGTTTGCTAGCAGACGGCATAGTGGCCGTCCGTTAGCCCTCAACGGTACCGCGCGGCGGGTGGGGCCCAGTGCTCTTTGCCGTCTGCTATTTCATTATTTGCCGTCTGCCAGCCGACGGCAAAGAGCCAGCAGACGACAAAGAGTTGACCTAGCCAATGCCACTCTTCGGTGGGGCCCACCCTCCTCTTTGCCGTCTGCATATTGCTCTTTGCCGTCAGCAAGCAGACGACAAAGAAAGGACTGACGGCAAAAACTATCATTGCCATGAGTCCTTTCTTTGCCGTCTGCTTCCCCAAAGCTGACGGCAAAGAAGCAGCAGACGGCAAATTATCAGATTCCAGTAGTGGTACTAGTAGCTATGTGTTTGATCTCTCTCTCGTGTTCTTGATATGGCACGATCTTGATGTATCGCGAGCTTTGTTAATATAGTTGGATCATATGGTGTTTCTTCCCTCTCTATCCTTGTTGTGATGAATCGAATCTTTTCCCTTTGAGGTTTCGTTATTGTTGAATTGAATATTTCAGATTTGAGAACACTTGATGTATGTCTTGCATATGAATACCCATGGTGACAATGGGGTATTATATTGATTCACTTGATATATGTTTTGGCACTCAACTCGCGGATTCCCGTGGTGACATTGGGGTAGTCTATGCATAGGGGTTGATGCATGTTTTCATTATCTTTTCTCCGATAGAAACTTTGGGTGCTCCTTGGAGTTCTTTGTGTGGATTGAATATTATGATTATGAAGTTGTTTGATGCATATCGTATAATCAACTCACGGATACTTGTGGTGACATTGGAGTATCTAGGTGACATTAGAGTTGGTTGATGCGTATCATATGGTGTTATTTTAGTACGAACTCTAGAGCTATTTGTGACACTTATAGGAATGGATCAATAGATCGATCGGAAAGGTTAACTTTGAGGTGGTTTCGTACCCTACAACAATTTCTATCTTATGTTCTCCGCTAATAGGAACTTTGGAGTGATTCTTTATCGCACGTTGAGGGATGGTTATATGATCCAATTATGTTAGCATTGTTGAGAGATTGCACTAGTGAAAGTATGAACCCTAGGCCTTGTTTTTAAGCATTGCAATACCATTTGTGCTCACTTTTGTTACTTGCTACCTTGCTATTTTTATATTTTCAGATTACAAAAACCTATATCTACTATCCATACTACACTTTTATCACCATCTCTTCGCCGAACTAGTGCACCTATACAATTTACCATTGTATTGGGTGTGTTGGGGACATAAGAGATTTCTTGTATTTGGTTGCAGGGTTGTTTGAGAGATACCATCTTCAACCTACGCCTCCCACGGATTGATAAACCTTAGGTCATCCACTTGAGGGAAAATTGCTACTGTCTTACAAAACTCTGCGCTTGAAGGCCCAACACGAGTCTACAAGAATAAGTTGTGTAGTAGACATCATACATCGCCGACGCAGTTTGTGCTCCAACGCCTCACCTGCCTCCTCCGTCCTCCCTTTTCCGCTGCAACCCATCTCTATCCCATCTCAGACAAGAAGAAGATCGTGGAACAATCTAGAGAGGTGGCAGTTGTAGGCGTCGTCCACAATCCTCCCTCAATGCATCTAATGCCTTATCTCAGGCCCCACCGCTGACCCACTACGACCATCTCCTCCTCGCCATCTCCCCCGTCCCATTCCAAATCTGCCCGAATTGACCTTGGCAAGGACGTTGCTGACGCAGTCCCCTCCGGCATTGCGGATGCGCCAACGCCTCCGATGCCTCCCCTAGCAACCCCACCTCCCACCACCAACACCTTCCCCTCCTCATAGTGGCCTCCTCCGTGCCCTCCTCTGTTTCCTCCAAGGACGATCTCCGCAATTACGCCGTCAGCTATGCCCTGCGGCCCCGCCGCTTATTACTACGTGTCTACTTCCCCTTCCCCGCTGACCCGCTCTACGGCATGTTCGGGTTTGATGGATGACCCGCCGTCAGCTATGGAGGTGCTATTGTATCCATCGCAGTGTCCCATGCAACATTGTTTGGTTTCAATATCTTTTCTTGAATCTTCTTGTGGAATGAAGTTTGTGCAAAGGACCCTTAGAAAAGCAACTTGTATAGTTGCTTTAGTGTTCACGATCTTTTTGTAAAATTGGTCATGAAAACTCATGTTCCATTTTCTGTTCCATCTACATATTCTAAAGGGTATCAATTTCTATACCAGATTATAGCAGTACTTGATTTTACCTTTCTATGTAGTCTCCTATGCAATTTACATTAATTTGTTGTATTTTTCTAGCAGGTATGATATCGCTACTTAAAGTGAGAGAACATTCTGCTGGATGGAATCTCCTTTCCATGCCTAAAGATATGTGTCTGGTTATTCAAAGGTACTTCATGCTGTTGGTGCAATAATTTGCCTCCTTATGTTTTGGAGATTGTTGACAAACAGTGAGGGACTGATGTGTTTGCTAGTGCACACAGAGTAACAGGTCCCTGGAGTTAAGAGGAGTTTTGGATTCACAACTCCGAAGATTATTCCCTGTGTAGCAGTGAATGTTATCACCGAAGGTTATGACGACAAGAGTGACCCCTCAAAACTGCTGACGTGAAGCATTTGATTCGGTGCCTGTTCGAAGGAAGTGACTGCAGCCGAGGAAATTGAAGACGAAGAGAAGACGTAGCATTCTTTTCGTTGTTTCTTTTCTCCTTATTGAGTCATAGGACCACCGTACTATTAAGAGGGGTGTAGCGTTCGAAGCTTTGATTCTCTGATGCTAAACCCAAATCCTATGAAAGCTGTGAGAGAAATCTCTTTGTGTTCCGAGCAAATACTTGCCAGCAAGAGACTGTGATCTTCTTCGCTGCGAGAGATTTGTCTCTGACTGAGGAGTTAGCATTACTTGTTCCTCAAGTAATGTTACCGTTGCTCCCAAATCCGACCGTTGTGAACGTGTCGGTTGGCCATTGGCTGGACCGCGTGTCCAAAATGGTCATTTCCCATCAGGGAAGGCTGCGGCTATAAATAGCCACCCCGCACCGGCGTTGTCCGGTGGCTGCTCCGTTTGATTCTGAGAAGATTGTTGAGCAACCCCTCTCCGAGAGATTTGAGTTTAAAATCCACCGAGAGAAAACCCTAGAGCCGAAAAATTAGATAGTGGTTCAGCATCACTAGAATCTAAGTCCATTATGCTCCGCCTATTACTCTTGAGAGCTGCAAACTCTCTAGATGGTTAGGTGTCAATTTCTTCAGAGACCAAGAGTAATTGTGGTTCTCGAAGAAGAAGTCTGTAAAGGTTCGGAGATCGCCTTCAAGCATCTACCACGAGTAATCGGCATTGTTTGACGAACCAATTGTCGAGGAGAAAAGGGCGAAGAGAGTTTATCTTCTGTGTTAAATCACAACCCCTCCAACCAAACGTAGTCCTTGTGCAGAAGGGCGAATTGGTCTACCAAACACCTTGTCGCCATCGAGCATCACTGGTCACTTCTGCTACCCTCTCTACATTCGAACTGTGACATGCCATATTTCAATCATGTGATTTACCTCGGTACATGTTGTTAGTTTCCATTCGGTAGTTTGTATTCGCTCACTGTTTACTGTATTTTCATTCGTTCCGCTGCTGGGTTCCGAGAGTTTTAATATTTCCGAGAAAAATTTAAAACTCCCATTCACCCCCCCTCTGGTAGACATACTTCGATCCTACAATTGGTATCAGAGCAAGGTACTCCTTGACTCTGCTCATTTTGGTCTAACCACCTTGGAGTTTAAGTATGTCTTCAGTGAGCTACAAGTCGCACCTCAAGATTCCCATCTTCGATGGGACGGACTACCCCTTCTGGAAGGAGAAGATGAAGATCCGTCTCCTAGCTATTGATGATGATATGTGGAATGTGGTGCAGAATGGATTCACAGTTGAAGTGCCCCAGGTCCCCACTGACCACGAGAAGAAACTCATTCAGATGGATGCTCAAGTTAAAGATGAAATTGGTGGCCATCTCTCTCGTGCTCAATTTCTTCGCTACCGTCGGTGTGAAACTGCAAAGGAATTGTGGGACATTCTCGAAAAGATAAACGAGAGTGTTTCAACTCAGAAAGAAGCTCGCATTGATACACTTCGGGCCAAGTTCAATAGGTTCAAGCGAATTGGAAATGAAAGCTGTCAGCAAACTTTCGATCGTCTGAGTGACATTGCAAACGAGCTACAAGGTCTCGGCACTAAAGACATCACTGATCATGAAGTTGTGAAGAAGTTGCTCCGATCCCTTGACAGTTCATTCGACACTCTTGTCCTAATGATTTGGGAACGAGCTGATTTCAAAGTCCTCGACTCTGCTGATATCATGGAAAGGCTGAACACCCACGAAGAACAAGAAGAAGAGAAAAGAGATCTCTATGGCTCAAGTCACCGAAAAAGTCATGCTCTCAAGGCTGTGCCTGATTCTTCCTCGGAAGGAAATGCCGATGAAGATTCAAATGACACCGAAAGGATTAGTCAGGATCTCGCATTGATCACGAAAAGATTCCAGCGTCTTCATAGGAAAAATCAGTTTCAGAAGAAAGGATCCAGCAACTCTGGCGGCTCCAAATCTTCATCAAAGCCATCAGGAGATTACACCTGTTTCAAGTGCAAAAAGCCAGGTCATTTCATTTCGGACTGCCCTCTCTGGGAAGCTGAAATCCGTGCAAGTGGAAGATATGATTCAGGAAACCATGGCAAAAGCAAGAGCAAAAGCTACGACTCCGATGATGAGAAGAAAACGAAGAAGTTCTTCAAGAAGAAGGATTCCTCCAAGTCCTCGTCAAGATCTTCCTCGAAGAATCCCTCCAAGTCCTCGTCCAACCGCAAGAACACTTCACGCAAGGCCAAGGCGTACATCGGCAAGGAAATGGATTCCGAAGAAGAAGCATCCTCTGACGCCGAAGAGATTGATGAATCAGAGGAGGACTCCGATTCTGGCATGGCGGGCATAGCATGTGGCTCCGCTCCAGCAACGAACTTCTTCGAGAATCATTCGAGCGACAACGAGTCTCCTGCGTACTGCTTCATGGCCAAAGCCTCGAAAGAAAAGGTATCCTCCAAACATCACAAGGTTCACTCCAATGATCAATATTCTTCTGATGAGGATGACCATGCTAAACTGATAAAAATTGCCCATATTCAACAAAACTCTCTCGAGAAAATAGAGAAAACCCTCAGGAAGTCCGAAGGGATGTTGGTTGAGGAGATGGAGAAAAATCAGTCGTTGACCATAGAGTATTTCGCTCTCGAGTCTCGAATGAAAGAACTATAAGATCGTCATGATTTTCTCTCAGCTGACCACGAAAGATTGACTTATGATTACCTGAAACGGAAACAGGAACTCGAGTCGCTGAGAGAGGCTCATGATGATTTGATCAGAGAAAATTCTCTTCTCACCCAACAACTCAAAGAGAAACCTGAAGTGTTTATACCTCCTTGCTTAAAATGTCTCGAACATAGTAATGCTGAATTGTCTGTGAATGCTAACCCCTCGGTCGAGGAAAATGGTTCTGTTTCTGATGAAAATGCCAGGTTGAAGGATCTTCTTCAGACAAGAATGTTCAAGTCTCTCAAAGGGCATCAAACCCTGTGTGATGTTCTGAAGAAATCCATTCTTCACAAAAACCCCAGGAAGGAAGGTATCGGTTTAGAAAGGAAACTAAATGAGAATGGCTCCTACTGGGAACTAGATCAATATCCTTGCACTGTGTGGGTGCCTGCTAAGAGCAAAACGCTCGATCCAACTTTACTTTCAGGATATGACTCGCTGATCCCCGAATACTCATATGATGATTCTCTGGACAACTATAAGTTGTTCAAAAACCAACGTGGTGAGGCTGTTGCTCGCTATGTTGGACCGAACAACAGGAATGGCCCTCCAAAGGAAGCTATCTGGGTGCCTAAGAAAACTATCGAAGCATTACCTGTTACTAGACTACTAACCATGCAGGAAGAAAATGCTCGATATATTCTGGAAAAGATTTGACAGAATGAGTACATGCATGTGTCACCCAACTGCTATACTCATTCGTCTGGAAGGAATTTCAGTGCATACTGTTTCGATTATTCTCGTACTCATTCAAGTTACAATTCACATGACTATCGAAAGAAATCATATCCTGCTCGCTCATATGTTTCGAAGCCACCTACAATGATGTGGGTGGTTAAGAAAGCCTGATTTCTCTGCAGGACTATGTCTCCGGGTGTACCGAATGGATAATGGATAGTGGATGCACTAGTCATATGACCGGAGACAACTCGTTGTTTGTCGACCCCAACTTAACTGCTTCATCTGAGAAGTACATTACTTTCGGCGACAACAACAAAGGAAAGGTACTTGGGTTAGGTAAAATTGCTATATCCAAGGACAAGAACATTGATGATGTTTTACTTGTTCAGTCTCTTGGATTCAATCTTATGTCTGTTGGCAAGCTTTGTGATCTAGGCATGCTACTTCTATTTTCTAAATCCAAATGCATTGTCTTCATGGCCACTGACAATTCCTTCGTGTTCGAAGGAAATAGAAAAGGTGATTTATATATTGTGGATTTCTCTAAGGGTCCCTCAGTCCGAACTTGTTTGCTTGCAAAAGCAACCGAAGGATGGCTATGGCACCGAAGACTTGGTCATGCAGGTATGAGAAACTTGCAGACTTTCGTGAAGAAAAATCATCTCCGTGGTATTCCTGATGTGAAATTCGACAAGGATCGTCTCTGTGCTGCTTGTGAGGCTGGTAAATTGGCCAAGAAGCATCATTCATCAAAAACTGTCATGACCACACCAAGACCACAGTAAATTCTACATATGGACTTATTCGGGCCTCAAAACTATGCAAGTTTCGGAGGCAGTCATTATGGCCTGGTTATTGTTGATGATTTCTCTCGATACACTTGGGTATTCTTTCTCGAAGATAAAACCTGCACCCAAGACATCTTCAAAAGATTCGCCAAGAAGGCTGAAAATGAATATGAAGTGCGAATTAAGCATGTCAGAAGCGACAATGGTACTGAGTTCAAAAATACTCATATCGAAGACTTTCTTGATGAAAATGGTATCACTCATGAATTCTTTGCCGCATACACTCCCCAACAGAATGGAGTTGTTGAGCGAAAGAATAGAACTCTTATTGAAATGGCGAGAACAATGCTCAGTGAGTATAAAACTCCTATTCGTTTCTGGGCTGATGCTATTAATACTGCTTGCCATGTTGTGAATCGTGTTTATCTTCACAAATTCCTTAAGAAAACTTCATATGAACTTATCACTGGCAAGAAACCGAATGTTTCTTATTTACGTGTTTTTGGTGCACCTTGCTATATTCGTGACATGAATCATAATTCCAAGTTTGCACCCGAGGCACATGAAGGTTTTCTTCTTGGTTATGGCTCGAACTCGCATACTTATCGTGTCTATAACTCTCACCACGAGAAAGTTATGGAAACGGTAAATGTGCGGTTTGATGAATCTAACGGCTCCCAAAAGGAGCACCTGCCTAATGTGATAGATGAACCTCCGATTTCGGATGCTATTCGGCAAATGGCTATTGGGGATGTCAGGCCAGTCAAAGGAAATGCACCTGATTCTTCCGATGATGATGCTCCCATAGCTCGACGAACACGCCAAGCTACTGCCGAAGCAAATGCCGCTCCGAACACAAATGGCAACCCAAATGCGAATGCAAGTGCTGATCAAAATGGCAATCATGATGAAAATGGCGATACTAATGCCAATCCTGATGATGATGAGGAGGAAAATGAAAATGATCATCTCGAAGGAAATCCTCATCCACGAGTGGCAAATCGAGTTGACCCTGCATTAATCCTCGAAGATCTCGAGAATCCAGGTTACCGACCCACAACTCGCTCTCGCACTCGTTTGGCTAACTACTGTGGCAGCTTCTCTTTCGTCTCATTGACAGAACCTACCAACTATGAAGAAGCTATGAATGATCCCGATTGGATGAATGCCATGCAAGAAGAGTTGGTGCAATTCGAATTGAATGATGTGTGGGAATTGGTTGACAAACCGAATCCTAAGAAGCACAATATCATCGGCACAAAATGGATTTTCCGAAACAAGCAAGATGAAAATGGCATTGTTGTGAGAAACAAAGCACGTCTTGTCGCTCAAGGGTATACACAGGTAGAAGGTATTGATTTCGGTGAAACATATGCTCCTGTTGCTCGCCTTGAGGTAATTCGTATTCTTCTCGCTTATGCAAATTACAATGATATTCTGCTTTATCAAATGGATGTGAAAAGTGCTTTCCTCAATGGTGAAATTGATGAGGAAGTATATGTTAGGCAGCCACCTGGCTTTGAAAATCCTCAGTTTCCTAACAAAGTTTTCAGGTTGAAAAGGCGTTGTATGGGTTGAAGCAAGCCCCTCGAGCTTGGTATGACACTCTAAAGAGGTTTTTGCTCGACAAAGGGTTCAAGCCAGGATCCACTGATTCCACTCTTTTCACTCGTGCTATAGATGGTGATCTATTCGTGTGTCAAATTTATGTGGATGATATTATTTTCGGTTGTACTAACAATGCTTGCAGCATGGAATTCGGGCGAATGATGTCCGAGAAGTATCAAATGTCTATGATGGGTGAACTTAAATTCTTTCTCGGACTGCAAATTCGTCAACAGGACAATGGAATTTTCATATCTCAGGAGAAATACCTGAGAGATTGTCTTAAGAAGTTCAAAATGCAAGATTGCAAACAGAAGGGTTACAAAACTCCCATGCCAACAAATGGCCAGCTGGACGCAGATGTGTACGGTAAAGATTACGATCAGAAAGCTTATCGTTTGATGATTGGTTCTTTGCTTTACCTATGTGCATCCAGACTTGATATTATGTTGAGTGTTTGTATGTGTGCTCGTTTTCAAGCTGCACCGAAAGAATCGCATCACCAAGCGGTCAAGCGTATTCTGAGATATTTGGCTCACACCCCCACCTTAGGTTTATGGTATCCTAAGGGAGCACAGTTTGACCTCATTGGCTATTCAGACTCAGATTATGCAGGTGACCGGGTTGACAGGAAATCTACTTCGGGGACATGCCATTTCCTCGGTAGATCATTGGTATGTTGGTCGTCAAGGAAGCAGAATTGCGTCTCACTCTCTACGGCTGATGCCGAATATATTGCTGCTGGTGCTTGTTGTACACAGTTATTATGGATGAAGCAGACTCTGAAGGATTATGGCATCAAGGTCAAGAAGATTCCTCTATTGTGCGACAATGAGAGTGCAATCAAAATTGCACACAATCCTATGCAGCACTCTCGCACCAAGCATATTGAGATCAGACATCATTTCTTACGCGATCATGTTGCTCGAGAGGATATTGTTATCAGTCACGTCAACACCGAAGAGAATCTCGCCGATATCTTCACCAAGCCTCTCGATGAGAAAAGATTCTGTGCGTTACGGTGTGAGCTAAATATCCTAGATTCCGCAAACGTGCAGTAAGCTGGACTCGGCACCCGTACCAACACTTCCACATCTTTGAAGGAATGGGTGCATAACACTGGAAGAGTTTGAAAATTTCGACAAAGTGAAATTTTCTTTCTGAGAGTGAATACATTAACGAAGAACTAGACTAACCGGGTGCCACGATAATTGTGCGACGCTCGGGGTCATACAGTTCTTATACGGTGGGTAACGCCACCACAATTTCTCTTCGCTGAAATTGCTTTTGAAACCTTTCGAGTTTGTCCGAATGTATTTCACTCATAGCTTGTCTTTCGGGTATTTGTGTTTCTTCGTCTGAGTGAAATGCCTAGGACCCTGTTTTCCCTCTATTCTATCTCTTCCAGTCTATGCTGCTCTATTATGAATGCACAAATTTCATCTATGAACGAAACTTTATCTGGTGTCCTTGACTACATTAAAGTTTCGGTCCGAACTTAATCTGTTTTGGCGAAAGCCGTCCAAAATTTAGGGTTTCCCGCCTAGGTCTGGACCACGTTCTTTGATGACGGTTGCCACGTGCTCATCATCAACTGCCAGCTTATCCTATCCGTTGAAGAGAAAGAGTCCCTTGACTCCGTCCGTCCGATCAGATTCAGGGTGCAGTCATTTTCCCCTCGCATATATATACTGTGCCGCCCCCTTTCTCGTTTCCCTTCACATCTCTCACCATCGCCACCTTACGAAGCCCTACGGCACTGCTCCTCCTCGAGCTCGACGACGCCGACCATCTTCGCCGCTTCACTGCCGGAAAGAGGTCGCCGAAGTCCTTCCTCGCCGCCGCGGATCATCTTCGTCTCCGCGCCGCCGTAGTTGCTACACATCACCAAGTTAGGGTATGTGCAGTGCGAACTTGTTCTTCCGTTCATCCAGTTCAAGTTCGTCCGCGGTAGAAATAGCCTTGTTTTTACTGCAATTTCTCAGATCTTTACTGCTAGGTAACTTCTGTGGATGTGGTTTGTAGTTGTCCCTCGCATCCGAAACATTTCAGATCTAGGGTTTGTGTTATGTCTCGTACGAACGGAATGCATAGCTCGATTACTAGTATTTATTCGAATCTACTAGTTCGCTCTACACATTTCTCTCGGCCGAAACATTTCTCAAAGTATGCATCTACTTTTTAATCAAAAACGATTTCTTGTTCAAAATCTTCGCTGTGTGCATTCGTAACCCTGTCCCCATTTTCCCTCGCATCTATCTCTGTTCACAGTAAAATGCAGTCAGTTGCGGACTCAGCTCAGCGTAGCCTGCCTGACGGAGATGATATTGTATTGGGCACTGCTGATGAATCGAAAGCTCCAAATGCCAAGGGCCCAATGGTAGGCCCGTCAACCAGCAAGAGAAAAAGGGCCGAATAGAATGACGACGAGCAAGTAGAAACTGCTCCGAAGAAAAAGAGGGGTGGCAGACAGGCTCTCACAAACACAGCAGAATATATCTCTCATGATCGATACAACACAGTTCCAGGCGAATCAAAACACGATCGAGATACACGACAGCAATGGATTCGACGCCACTGGGTGCGCAAATGGTTCAACTATGAGTTCGTTGCTCCTCATTTTGCTCAGAATTTTGCATTCCATCCACCGTGGGGTGACTGCCGAGAACTTTCTCTAATCAAGTCTAATGGACCTCAAGAAATACCACCTCCTCCGGCAAATGCTCATGAGTCTTCCCTTCGCACTCCTGCCTCATATCCCGATGAGCTCGCCAAGCGTCAACGCAATGCCGTCAAAAGAGCTGAGAGGGCTGAAAAGAAAAAGGCTCGAGAAGCAGAAAACCTTCGTCTTCTCAAAGATGATGTGGAAAAGAAAAAGGCCGAAGGGATGTCTGAAGGACGCACCAAACATAAGCATGATGCCAGTGCTGCTGCTTCAAAGAGAAAGCGTGCACCGAAGAAGAAAAAGGCTGTACCAGCAGATGAAGCAAATATGGATGATTCCTCCGCTGATGAAGATGATCCTCCGCTCACCAAAGAAGAGGTCGCTGCTACTCTCAGCGAGGATGTGAACATTACCACTTCAACCGTGCTGCCTGATCTTCGGATCAATTTGGCCTCATCGAAGAAGATGCCAGCTAGGAAAACGCCAGCTACCACTGTCACCATGAAACAGCACGTGAACACAACTCCTCATCCAGATGCAATTAACTTGAAGGATTTGGTAGTTGATGTTCCAGTGAATGCTGCGAAGCCTGGCGAAAACATTCCCAAACCTGAAATGAAGAAAATCAAGGCGCCTACCGAGCAAAATGCTCCTCAATCCTCTGCTCCGAAGGAAAAGGTTGCTAAATTTGCTCCTACCCTAACTCAACCATTGGCTTCTAAGCCGCCTTCCGAGCAAGTTCCTGTTCCTGTTCAGACTGCTCCCTCTGTCAAATCAGATGCACCTCATTATTATGATCACATATTCATCATGGAGCAGCTCGATAAGTTTGTGGAGAACCCTTTCGATGGAGAAGTGGCATCTTTGCCTATCCCTGCCGAAGTTATTACTCAAGCAACTTCCGTAGTGCAAGAACTGAGAGATGATGCAGTTGAGATTAATTCTCTCTCTGCCGAACTGATGGATCTTAATGAGCGAATGAAAACTGTCTCATCAAAGTTTATCATCAACACACTCGAAGATTCCTACAAGGATATCAACCGAGCCATGAGTCTTCTACGAAACCGAAGGTTGCGCTTTCACACAGATCTCGATGAAATTGTTCAAAAAATCTGTGATGAACATCAAGCCAAAGTTACTGGCTACAATGATCTGGTAAAGGGTCACATTGATCATGTTGCTAAGCAGAAGATCAAGCAAAGAAAGAAAATAGCGAAGAAAAATGTACCTCCTGTTCTGAAGGAACCGTTGCCTGTCCGTCAAGATGCTCAGTCTCAGAAAGAAAAATCTCCTGAGCCTGCTATTCCTTCGGCACCACCTGTTAAGGACTCGGATGCTCCTCCCTAGCCAAGGCCAACTGAATCAGTGCCTGTGGCCTCCCCTTCTCGGGCTGAAATTCCCTCGCAACACGTTGTTTCTGAGGAAGGTGAAATCCCTCGCTCCGAGCCCCAAGCCTCTCCAGCTCAAGAAGCGCCGCAAGTTTCGGTTCCATCTGTCGACGAGCAAAATCAAGTCCCTATGGAACAGTCTCAGCCTCCTCCAATGGATGTTTCGGCCTCGGTGCCCAAAGTTGATGAACCTGCTCCAGTGCCAAGCGCCCCTGCTGCACCATCTGTTGTGCCTCATGCTCCCTCTCCACTCAAGTTATCCATCGATACAGTCGCACGGATGCCAGATGTTGGTCCCTCCGAACACAAATCTGTCTCTGCCCGCCGGTCTGACTCAGTTGTATATGGTGATGAGTATGTTTCTCCTGAAGAAGAACTCAAATATCCATATCCCCACGAAGAATTGCCATTGTTCTCGACAGGCGTAGGCGCAAAAGGACCGCTTTTTAATCGGAATGCGCATCCAAAATTCTTTCAGGCCAGTCCGTATGATGGCCCGCGCACCTCTGAATCGCCTCGTTTCTGGACCAAGGAACAAGCTATTTATTACTCTCGGGTCCTTTATGAGAGCAAGAAGATTTTTCCTCATGAATTTCTGGACGTTCCTGCTATGCGAAATATTGGCTGTTTTAATCAATTACTTCAGGGTCTGGATGATTTCTGCCTCACAAAGGTATTTGAGTTCGAGCACCCGTGGAACAGAGAAATTATTCTTCAATTCTATGCAACATTGTACATCTCTGGTGATGAAAAAGGTAGCTCAAAATGGATTATGGAATGGATGACCGAAGGAAAACGCATCAAGTGCACTTCGACAGATTTTGTCTCGCACTTCCATTTCCCTCGCTTTGAGCACGGTAACACTAACATTCAAGTTCACAACATTGATGTCATATCAGATGAACTTTTTCGATGCACAATGGATCCCGAAAAGATTCGTGACTACACTGGTCCTCCTCGTCCTGAGCATTTATCATTCGACAATCAGACGCTATTCCATATGCTCTCATACACCATTTGCCCATTGGTTGGCATGAATCCGGACAAGTCCATCTCAGATGTTCTTCGCAATGCAATATATGCAATCTCTGAGCGATACATTTTTGATGTGGAAGACATGTTCCTACGCATTCTGAAGGATTCTGCTCAATATCCCTTTTGCATCAAAGTGTTTGCGCCATGGATCCAGAAAGTTGTTGATCATGCCATGCGCACAGTGTATCTTGCGAAGGAAAGCCACAAAAGCTTTATTCCTCCTGTTCGCGATACTTTGCAAGTTATGACTGATCTTTCTTCGGGCAAGTCACCTGCTTCAAGCCCGCGCGATTATCACAAGCAATTTGATGGGCCTCGTTTGCCTCAGCGCGACCGAAAGATTTCGCCTCAACCTCCGTCGCAACTTGAAGTGAGTTTGCGTACACAACAACTGCTGCTGCAGCATATCGCTGAGGATCGACGCGAGAAAGAACATCTCGCCTCCGAGCTGAATGAACTTAACAATCGCACGAGGATAATGCATCTGATAGCTGATGAAAATAAGAAGAGACTCTGGAAATTGCTTCGCAAGTTCTTTACCGAGAAACAACTCCTGAATGTCAATCTCCAAGAGCTCTATGACTACATTGACAAAGGCTTCACTATCGAAGATTTTCAAGATAGGACTCCTTCTCTACCTGCTCGTGAGCCTACACCTGATCTTCTTCATCTAAAGTTGCGTAAATTGCTTGATGAATCTGAAGCCACATCACCAACAGAGAAACCTACCGAAGGAAATGTGCAGTCTCGTGCTCCTCCTGTGGTCCCTCCAGCTATTCCTTCGTCTGCTCAGCCCCAAGCTCTTATTCTTGAAGGAAAATCTGTTGCTGCTGAAGACGAAGCCATTCCGGTCACTTCCGAAGAGGAAATCACCTCGGACAGCTCATCTGGAGATGCCACCGATTGATCCAAGATCTGCGTTTCTTCTCTCATGTTATTCATCACCTTTTTGACACTTGTTGACAAAAAGGGGGAGAATCACATCGAGTCTCGATAGAATTGCTTTTGGTGTTTCATTTGTTTTTGGTTTCGTTCGAGTTTGCAACTTTTGGTCTATGTCCTATCCGTACTATGTTGTAAAACTCGATAACTTCCGTGCTGTAATGTTAATAACCCCTGCTGCTGCACCATTTCTCTCGAAGTATTTGTCTTGCAGGTGGAATTATTATCAGAAGTTATCTTTGATTGCACTAAGATCTCGATGGATTATATCTCATCAGTGTGAATCAAATGTCTCGAATGATTGAAATTTCCTCCATATACTTCAATTATTGCAGGAGAATCTATCTCATATCTTTCGCCCCTGCATACATTTAGGGGGAGTTCATTTCATATTCGAGCAAGTAACTCTTAATCACTCTTGTTAGATTCATTTTACACTTATCTATCTTCACTTCGATGATTATCTGTTTTGTCATCAATCGTCCAAAAAGGGGGAGATTGTTGGTGCAATAATTTGCCTCCTTATGTTTTGGAGATTGTTGACAAACAGTGAGGGACTGATGTGTTTGCTAGTGCACACAGAGTAACAGGTCCCTGGAGTTAAGAGGAGTTTTGGATTCACAACTCCGAAGATTATTCCCTGTGTAGCAGTGAATGTTATCACCGAAGGTTATGACGACAAGAGTGACCCCTCAAAACTGCTGACGTGAAGCATTTGATTCGGTGCCTGTCCGAAGGAAGTGACTGCAGCCGAGGAAATTGAAGACGAAGAGAAGACGTAGCATTCTTTTCTCCTTATTGAGTCATAGGACCACCGTACTATTAAGAGGGGTGTAGCGTTCGAAGCTTTGATTCTCTGATGCTAAACCCAAATCCTATGAAAGCTGTGAGAGAAATCTCTTTGTGTTCCGAGCAAATACTTGCCAGCAAGAGACTGTGATCTTCTTCGCTGCGAGAGATTTGTCTCTGACCGAGGAGTTAGCATTACTTGTTCCTCAAGTAATGTTACCGTTGCTCCCAAATCCGACCGTTGTGAACGTGTCGGTTGGCCATTGGCTGGACCGCGTGTCCAAAATGGTCATTTCCCATCAGGGAAGGCTGCGGCTATAAATAGCCACCCCGCACCGGCGTTGTCCGGTGGCTGCTCCGTTTGATTCTGAGAAGATTGTTGAGCAACCCCTCTCCGAGAGATTTGAGTTTAAAATCCACCGAGAGAAAACCCTAGAGCCGAAAAATTAGATAGTGGTTCAACATCACTAGAATCTAAGTCCAGTACGCTCCGCCTATTACTCTTGAGAGCTGCAAACTCTCTAGACGGTTAGGTGTCAATTTCTTCAGAGACCAAGAGTAATTGTGGTTCTCGAAGAAGAAGTCTGTAAAGGTTCGGAGATCGCCTTCAAGCATCTACCACGAGTAATCGGCATTGGTTGACGAACCAATTGTCGAGGAGAAAAGGGCGAAGAGAGTTTATCTTCTGTGTTAAATCACAACCCCTCCAACCAGACGTAGTCCTTGTGCAGAAGGGCGAACTGGTCTACCAAACACCTTGTCGCCATCGAGCATCACTGGTCACTTCTGCTACCCTCTCTACATTCGAACTGTGACATGCCATATTTCAATCATGTGATTTACCTCGGTACATGTTGTTAGTTTCCATTCGGTAGTTTGTATTCGCTCACTGTTTACTGTATTTTCATTCGTTCCGCTGCTGGGTTCCGAGAGTTTTAATATTTCCGAGAAAAAATTAAAACTCCCATTCACCCCCCCCCCCCTTCTGGTAGACATACTTCGATCCTACACATGCTATTAATCTGTTCGGGTGGTGCCTGATTGCTTGCTTATTTGATGTGTTTCGTAGATATCATCTCTAAAATCTCAACAACAAAAATGAACCATATTATGGCAGTAGCTTATAACAAGTAGAAGTTGTCATGGGTACTAACCGATCTGCGGTCATATTGTCTTCTATTGTACAGTCATCGGTTCATCATTCTCAACAAAGTAAATTATTGGAACTCCAGCATATATTGCTCCTGAAGTTCTCCTATAGAAAGAATATGGTGGAAATGTATGATCCACCATCTTTGTGCATTAAATTGTCTCTTACGTACTCCGGCATTTTAGCTATTCTATAAGTTGTCTTTCTAGCCAAACAACCAAATTCTGAGCTCAAATTGCAGAAAATGTTGGTTGTTCAGTACTCGATTCTGGACTATGTTCACATATCTCTAGAGTGCCGAGACCTTATCTCAACGATCTATTTTGCTAACACAGACCATGATCTCGAATTGACAACAACAGAGAGATAATATACTCTATGTAATCTTGTAAATATATGTGTAGAAGTAGTTTGAGTCTCCACCTTGTAAATTAATCTTTCAAGATGTAGATGATTAGGAGCCACCTGGAGCCCAACAAAGACTATGTTCAGGCTACAGCTCGAGTCTGAATTTGTACAATACATTAAAATGTGATGTGTGCCTAGATTGTTTTTTGTTAGGTGTACGATTCAGATTCTTGTGTTGTGCCTAGAATTCCAACACGTGATCTCCATCTATTTGATGTTGTTGTGCCAGATTCTTGTGTATTTACATCCCCTTATGTATTTACATCTTACATACTAGAAGGATTGGGCGCGCTTTGCTGCGCCGATGGTGTTGCTGGAATTTTCCACAGAAAATATGCTACTCCCTCTACGTGGGTTTGTTAGTCAACTCATCGTGGTCAGATAAAGTCAGGTGTCTCAACCATCACCTCAGCTCAAAGTTTGCTAAGTAATGGAACTACTCTCTCTTAAATGACTATAATCTGAAGAATTGTAAACCAAGAGATCATGAAAAGCCGACAGCCAACTCTTCCATTTGTATGCACCACTAAAAAATCAGTTTATCACACCACTGCACCACTAAGCTCCATAAACCATAAGCTTACACCAGTTCGAGCAAAAGAAAATTTGTTAGCAAATCAAAATCGAACACTTTGAACCATGGAGTCTGACTGCAATACGCGGTCTGCAGTGTGCAATGAAATGAAGGTGATCCTCTGCCTCATTTTAGGCGCAATGTGTCTGCATCCAGTTTCAGCACATCTTCTCTTGGTAGAAAGGAAGCAACATCTACATTCAGTAAATTGAGAACTTTTAGTTTTGCTGAATTAGAGTAAAGCAGTATTTATCAAGCAGTACTGCCTATGTTGCTTGATGATATGCTGTATTTTTATAGGGAACCCACTATAATCTTAAATAAACCAAAAGATCCGGGCAAAAACAGAATATCTAGCTCATTCATATTCATGGGAATGAGGTCACTTATGTTCAATAAATTAATTGTCAGACGAAACACCAAAAAAAATCTCAGTAACATGTCAGCATGAGCAGCTGTTGGGATTAAGTAGTTATAGAGTAGTGATGTCATTAAAATATTCGAAATATCTAAAGTTGAGGTAACGACAGTCTGCTGGGCTACTGGCATTATCCTCATGGAAGCTATACACGAGGGGAACAACTTACCAAGATCCATCTTTACATATGAAGAAATTAAACATTGCTCAACTCGTGCAGACTCTTGTTCCTTATTTCTTCCTCGTGCCTTGTAAGCTAAATAACAACAAAGTTAGCATCAGGAAACAAAGACAAATTGGCAAACACCACAAGAAAGGGTGTTTTGATAAACTGTCACTGAAGTTTGCCCCTTCCTAAACTAACACACGGTAAGACAGACGAAATGACACAAAGTAGTTTAACGTTTTGCTAAAATGCCTCATTTCAATATTTTAGTAGTATTTGGCATAATAACAAAACTGGGTGTGAATAGAGCAAACCGCGCCCTTATGCCAAATCACTGTTCCAATATCGGTCAGTTAACTGCCGATATGGTCAGTTAACTGCTATTCAGACCCCTCCTGATGCAAGAACATGCTATTCGAGCCATTAACTGGTAGGTCCAGTTAATTTGTCTAACCAGCCGATTTATCAGCTGTCAGACCGAATTATAAGCTCTAGTTGTTCCATTTCCATCGGGAACTGAAGTAAAAACCCAAGCATACGGGATCCTGTAAACTAAGAGGACACTCGTTCAATAATTAATATTGTAGCACCTAAGAATGTAGAACAAGCTGCTTTGTCTTGCAGCTGAATGAAGTAGTACCGTTCTTCGGCATATCAAACCAATGTGCTATCAGTCACCTCCATCTTTATCTTTACCTATTAATAAGGAAAACGCTTCACGCCAGCGTGCCGGCCGAAACGTTCGGCCGGTCGCACGCGCAGCGTTCGATCCCACCAGATCGTAGCCCCACAATTCGCTGCTTCCACTGCCCTTTTTTTTTTCCTCTGTCTTATCTTCTTCTCCACCTCCCTCCCTTATCCTCTTCCTCCGCCACTCCCATCCCCTCCATCTCTCTCTCTCTCTTTCTCCAGCGAGAGAAATCCCCCTCCATGAGATTCAGCACTGGCCGCTGCTACTGGGAGCCAGCCATGGCCGCTCAGCCAACCCCCTCGCCCCTCCCGTCCTTGCCGTTTTTGCTGCAAAAGAGAGCGAGACGAGTCTCCTTGGTGGCTGCGCCGCGTCGATGGTGGGCTGCATCGACGGTGAATCGACGGAACCACGAAGCTGCTACTGGAACCACGAAGCCCTTTTGCTGCAACCGGGGCAGCCCAGAGCTGGAACCGACATCGGTAATTGCTGCCTGCCATGCGATGTGCTGGAACCCGACACGCCCTCGCCGCCGACGGCAACCTTTTTTGTTGGAATGTTTTTGCTGGAAGTAGCTATTTTTTTTCTACAATCGCCCACTGGGTGTTTTTGCTGCCGATTTTGTTTTGCTGGAACAGCTTTAGTTTTTGCTGGAACCTAGTGGTTTTTTGCTTCAACCAACAAATGAAAGATTTTTGTTGCTTCCAGATTTTTGTTGCTTGGCACTCCAACCTGCGGCGAGCCGGCGGCGGCGATGCTACTGATGTTGCAACCGTGGTCACCGCGGGCTGGAACCGGCCGGTGTCAGAGTTGCAACCATGGTGACCATGGTGAGCGCTACTCTGTGTTTCTACTGCAATTGGCGATGATGATTTTGCTACAACCGTAATCTCTTTTTGTTACGA